>CAKMYF010000001.1:3287347-4748597 GCA_929108375.1 Gymnoscelis rufifasciata | reverse complement strand
TTCGCGCAATGTGATTTGTGTATTTATGCAGCCGGCCCTCAGACAGGAGTGGTCCTGGATGTGTATCCACGGACCGCAATGTGCGTTCGAAATGTCGATGTTCAAATGTGTCCTGCAGTTCACACTATGACGCGCAGTTAACTGCGTTCTTCATCGACCCGCGAGCCAAGTGATCCACCGTCCAGGGTAATGGTTTATTGTGGTGTATGGTACATTTTTGATTAATTAAATAAAAAAATATTCTTAGAACGAGAGCGTGCGCGCGCCGCTCGGCGCGCGCGACTCTCACTCTAAACCGTTCTGATATTGTTATTTAGTTAACGAGCACGCCCGTAACGCGTCTGAAACTCGAGGTGCGGATTTTTCACCCGTCCTAGTTCCTCTGACGCGTAGGCGTGACGCGAGCTTCGCGCTCGCGCGCTCGCGCGAGCACTCCGCTCTTTGTTTTGATTGTGTGAAGTATAACTTCGGATGGTTGTGATCAAGTGTAGTATTCAGCCGCGCCTCTTTCATCCCCTTTTACAGAGTGTGAAAAGAAAAACACAAGCCGTACACACACACGTTAATGATCCTTCCGCAGGTTCCCCTACGGAAACCTTGTTACGACTTTTACTTCCTCTAAATGATCAAGTTTGGTCAACTTCCCAACGACGCCAACGGCCGTGAAGCCACCGCGTGTCGGTCCGAAGACCTCACTAAATCATTCAATCGGTAGTAGCGACGGGCGGTGTGTACAAAGGGCAGGGACGTAATCAACGCGAGCTTATGACTCGCGCTTACTAGGAATTCCTCGTTTATGGGGGATAATTGCAAACCCCAATCCCCAGCACGAAGGAGTTTCAACGGGTTGCCCGGGCCTTTAGGCCAGGGAGAACATGTTGATTCCTTCAGTGTAGCGCGCGTGCGGCCCAGGACATCTAAGGGCATCACAGACCTGTTATTGCTCAATCTCGTGCGGCTCGAAACCGCCGGTCCCTCTAAGAAGAATTTTAATACGTCGCCAGTGAGTTGCGTGACCGAAGCCATGCACACCGAAATGACGACGCCTATTTAGCAGGCTAGAGTCTCGTTCGTTACCGGAATTAACCAGACAAATCGCTCCACCAACTAAGAACGGCCATGCACCACCACCCACCGAATCAAGAAAGAGCTGTTAATCTGTCAATCCTTCCGGTGTCCGGGCCTGGTGAGATTTCCCGTGTTGAGTCAAATTAAGCCGCAGGCTCCACTCCTGGTGGTGCCCTTCCGTCAATTCCTTTAAGTTTCAGCTTTGCAACCATACTCCCCCCGGAGTCCAAAATCTTTGGTTTCCCGGAAGCTGCCCGCCGAGCCATTGTAGTAACGTCGGCGGACCGCTAGATGACATATTTACGGTTAGAACTAGGGCGGTATCTAATCGCCTTCGAACCTCTAACTTTCGTTCTTGATTGATGAAAACACCTTTGGCAAATGCTTTCGCTGATGTTCGTCTTGCGACGATCCAAGAATTTCACCTCTAACGTCGCAATACGAATGCCCCCAGTTATCCCTATTAATCATTACCTCGGAGTTCTGAAAACCAACAAAATAGAACCGAGATCATATTCTATTATTCCATGCACGAAATATTCAAGCAGCATTTTGAGCCCGCTTTGAGCACTCTAATTTGTTCAAAGTAAAATTGTCGGCCCATCTCGACACTCAATAAAGAGCACCGCGATAGGATTTTGATATTGAACGGGCGTTTTACCGCCCGCTCACCGACGATATGCTCCGCAAACGTGTCAGTATCACCGCGGATGCGGTGCACCGACAGCGCGGCGCACAAATGCAACTACGAGCTTTTTAACCGCAACAATTTTAGTATACGCTATTGGAGCTGGAATTACCGCGGCTGCTGGCACCAGACTTGCCCTCCAATTGTTCCTCGTTAAAATATTTAAAGTGTACTCATTCCGATTACGAGGCCTCGTAAGAGTCCCGTATCGTTATTTTTCGTCACTACCTCCCCGTGCCGGGAGTGGGTAATTTGCGCGCCTGCTGCCTTCCTTGGATGTGGTAGCCGTTTCTCAGGCTCCCTCTCCGGAATCGAACCCTGATTCCCCGTTACCCGTGACAACCATGGTAGTCGCAGAAACTACCATCGAAAGTTGATAAGGCAGACATTTGAAAGATGCGTCGCCGGTACTGGACCATGCGATCGGCAAAAGTTATCCAGATTCATCAAAATTAACGACTTCGGACGCGAGGCCCTCCGTCGATTGGTTTTGATCTAATAAAAGCACTCATCCCATCACTGGTCAGAGTTCTGATTGCATGTATTAGCTCTAGAATTACCACAGTTATCCAAGTAACTGAGTAAGATCTAAGGAACCAAAACTGATATATTGAGCCATTCGCGGTATCGCCTTAATACGGCTTGCACTGAGACATGCATGGCTTAATCTTTGAGACAAGCATATAACTACTGGCAGGATCAACCAGGGAGCTAACTCTTTACTGCAACCTGCTGTGTTGTGAACAGGACCGCTTCGAAAAACGATCGCCCCCACACACACACAGCAGGAGAGGAGTCTAACCGACACCGCTCACCGATACGGAGACGGCGCCGGTTGTCTTCAGAGTATGTGTGAATTTATGTGTCACTCTTTTGGAGCGACTCTGTATAAAACGGACATAATTGTTTATAATGTGCCGCTACAGATGAACATTCCGATCAGGTGTACCGTCCACGTTTTATTTTTTATAAAAACGGCTCAGTTGGCGAAATCGATGAATCGACGTTCACGCCCGGTCCATGGAGAGACTGATAGCTCACGGCCGCATTTTCGCGCGAGGGCGCACCGGGCGGATACAACCGAGCACGGATGTACCAACCCCGCCTCACTGCTTTAACAGCTTCAGTTCACATAGGGAAATCCGACGAGTCACGACGGATCCCATAAACCGTACAACTAAATTATAACAGATCTCACGATCCGATTAACATCAAGAGTCATCCAGATGGCAAACGAACGTCCCTTACCAATCACCACTCGGCGATGTAGGGACTCCAAACAGGCGTTGCATGGATTTATTCACGGTAAAACACAGACAACTGCACCACGGGCACACCGAATTCACAGTTTCAAAGCAATATATTTCTCCTTCTTCTTCAATTCCCATAATAGCTTTGATAAATCTATAAAAACGGAAGCCAGCGGCGCAGTCAAACATTTTATTACACTCCTTTTCCCACAGCAATCGCACAAAGAGACGCGCTATCCACAGTCTGAGATTAACAACAACCACACCCCGCAAAACACTGTTTTTATTACATTTCATAATATTCAACTTATTGGATTTGTTGGAAACCCGATAAATTAAACACAAAACATATATAATAACACGATTCATCGAAGTCTTTGGAACCTCTCATTTGACTCGCGTACAAATACACATTAAAATGTAATAAATTGTATTAAAAGATGCGTTGTGTTTCTCTTCGTCTCGCATCACGCTCTTAGGCGTATAACGGTGTTGATGTTGGTAAAGGTAAGTGTAGTATGTATGAGTTTAAAAAAAAAAAAAAAAAATGTTTATTTGTTTTGATTGTTGTTGATTGACGTTTGAGCTGATGCAAATAAAAATATTTTTTTTTATTTATTTTTTTTTTTTTTTTATTTTTTTATTTTTTTTTAATCATTTTTTATATTAAATTATGATAATTTTCCGCGAAAGGTTATTTCCATTGTTAATTAAACTTGCGTGTCGAATATGAATATGGTATTTTACGAACTAACAAAATTATTTATTATTCTATGAACAAGCACGCGTTCGATTGTATTATGTGAACAAGTCAATGTTAATATAACGTTTCGATTCGCTATTCTATGAACAAGCAAACGCTCGATTGTATTCTGTGAACAAGTCAATGTTAATAAAAGCGAGCCGCGCCGCTATTTTACATTGTTACTTGTGTTCAATTAAACTTGCGGGTCGAATATGAATATGGTGTTTTACGAATCAACAAAATTATTTATAAGAGAAAGGAAAAATGAGTATGAAATGTTTCGATTCGTTATTCTATGAACAAGTCAATAGTAGTTGACTTGTTCGCAGAATACAATCGTATTCTATGAACAAGTCAATAGTAGTTGACTTGTTCACAGAATACGATCGCATTCTATGAACAAGTTAATAGTAGTTGACTTGTTCACAGAATACAATCGTATTCTATGAACAAGTTAAACCAATAATATTATTAATAAAAGCGAGCCGCGCCGCTATTTTACATTGTTACTTGTGTTCAATTAAACTTGCGGGTCGAATATGAATATGGTGTTTTACGAATCAACAAAATTATTTATAAGAGAAAGGAAAAATGAGTATGAAATGTTTCGATTCGTTATTCTATGAACAAGTCAATAGTAGTTGACTTGTTCGCAGAATACAATCGTATTCTATGAACAAGTCAATAGTAGTTGACTTGTTCACAGAATACGATCGCATTCTATGAACAAGTCAATAGTAGTTGACTTGTTCACAGAATACAATCGTATTCTATGAACAAGTTAAACCAATAATATTATTAATAAAAGCGAGCCGCGCCGCTATTTTACATTGTTACTTGTGTTCAATTAAACTTGCGGGTCGAATATGAATATGGTGTTTTACGAATCAACAAAATTATTTACAAGAGAAAGGAAAAATGAGTATGAAATGTTTCGATTCGTTATTCTATGAACAAGTCAATAGTAGTTGACTTGTTCGCAGAATACAATCGCATTCTATGAACAAGTTAATAGTAGTTGACTTGTTCGCAGAATACGATCGTATTCTATGAACAAGTCAATAGTAGTTGACTTGTTCACAGAATACAATCGTATTCTATGAACAAGTTAAACCAATAATATTATTAATAAAAGCGAGCCGCGCCGCTATTTTACATTGTTACTTGTGTTCAATTAAACTTGCGGGTCGAATATGAATATGGTGTTTTACGAATCAACAAAATTATTTACAAGAGAAAGGAAAAATGAGTATGAAATGTTTCGATTCGTTATTCTATGAACAAGTCAATAGTAGTTGACTTGTTCGCAGAATACAATCGCATTCTATGAACAAGTTAATAGTAGTTGACTTGTTCGCAGAATACGATCGTATTCTATGAACAAGTCAATAGTAGTTGACTTGTTCACAGAATACAATCGTATTCTATGAACAAGTTAAACCAATAATATTATTAATAAAAGCGAGCCGCGCCGCTATTTTACATTGTTACTTGTGTTCAATTAAACTTGCGGGTCGAATATGAATATGGTGTTTTACGAATCAACAAAATTATTTATAAGAGAAAGGAAAAATGAGTATGAAATGTTTCGATTCGTTATTCTATGAACAAGTCAATAGTAGTTGACTTGTTCGCAGAATACGATCGTATTCTATGAACAAGTCAATAGTAGTTGACTTGTTCATAGAATACAATCGTATTCTATGAACAAGTTAAACCAATAATATTATTAATAAAAGCGAGCCGCGCCGCTATTTTACATTGTTACTTGTGTTCAATTAAACTTGCGGGTCGAATATGAATATGGTGTTTTACGAATCAACAAAATTATTTACAAGAGAAAGGAAAAATGAGTATGAAATGTTTCGATTCGTTATTCTATGAACAAGTCAATAGTAGTTGACTTGTTCGCAGAATACGATCGTATTCTATGAACAAGTCAATAGTGGTTGACTTGTTCATAGAATACAATCGTATTCTATGAACAAGTTAAACCAATAATATTATTAATAAAAGCGAGCCGCGCCGCTATTTTACATTGTTACTTGTGTTCAATTAAACTTGCGGGTCGAATATGAATATGGTGTTTTACGAATCAACAAAATTATTTATAAGAGAAAGGAAAAATGAGTATGAAATGTTTCGATTCGTTATTCTATGAACAAGTCAATAGTAGTTGACTTGTTCGCAGAATACGATCGTATTCTATGAACAAGTCAATAGTAGTTGACTTGTTCATAGAATACAATCGTATTCTATGAACAAGTTAAACCAATAATATTATTAATAAAAGCGAGCCGCGCCGCTATTTTACATTGTTACTTGTGTTCAATTAAACTTGCGGGTCGAATATGAATATGGTGTTTTACGAATCAACAAAATTATTTATAAGAGAAAGGAAAAATGAGTATGAAATGTTTCGATTCGTTATTCTATGAACAAGTCAATAGTAGTTGACTTGTTCGCAGAATACGATCGTATTCTATGAACAAGTTAAACCAATAATATTATTAATAAAAGCGAGCCGCGCCGCTATTTTACATTGTTACTTGTGTTCAATTAAACTTGCGGGTCGAATATGAATATGGTGTTTTACGAATCAACAAAATTATTTACAAGAGAAAGGAAAAATGAGTATGAAATGTTTCGATTCGTTATTCTATGAACAAGTCAATAGTAGTTGACTTGTTCGCAGAATACAATCGCATTCTATGAACAAGTTAATAGTAGTTGACTTGTTCATAGAATACGATCGTATTCTGCGAACAAGTCAATAGTAGTTGACTTGTTCACAGAATACAATCGTATTCTATGAACAAGTTAAACCAATAATATTATTAATAAAAGCGAGCCGCGCCGCTATTTTACATTGTTACTTGTGTTCAATTAAACTTGCGGGTCGAATATGAATATGGTGTTTTACGAATCAACAAAATTATTTATAAGAGAAAGGAAAAATGAGTATGAAATGTTTCGATTCGTTATTCTATGAACAAGTCAATAGTAGTTGACTTGTTCGCAGAATACGATCGTATTCTATGAACAAGTTAAACCAATAATATTATTAATAAAAGCGAGCCGCGCCGCTATTTTACATTGTTACTTGTGTTCAATTAAACTTGCGGGTCGAATATGAATATGGTGTTTTACGAATCAACAAAATTATTTACAAGAGAAAGGAAAAATGAGTATGAAATGTTTCGATTCGTTATTCTATGAACAAGTCAATAGTAGTTGACTTGTTCGCAGAATACAATCGCATTCTATGAACAAGTTAATAGTAGTTGACTTGTTCATAGAATACGATCGTATTCTATGAACAAGTCAATAGTAGTTGACTTGTTCACAGAATACAATCGTATTCTATGAACAAGTTAAACCAATAATATTATTAATAAAAGCGAGCCGCGCCGCTATTTTACATTGTTACTTGTGTTCAATTAAACTTGCGGGTCGAATATGAATATGGTGTTTTACGAATCAACAAAATTATTTATAAGAGAAAGGAAAAATGAGTATGAAATGTTTCGATTCGTTATTCTATGAACAAGTCAATAGTAGTTGACTTGTTCGCAGAATACGATCGTATTCTATGAACAAGTCAATAGTAGTTGACTTGTTCATAGAATACAATCGTATTCTATGAACAAGTTAAACCAATAATATTATTAATAAAAGCGAGCCGCGCCGCTATTTTACATTGTTACTTGTGTTCAATTAAACTTGCGGGTCGAATATGAATATGGTGTTTTACGAATCAACAAAATTATTTACAAGAGAAAGGAAAAATGAGTATGAAATGTTTCGATTCGTTATTCTATGAACAAGTCAATAGTAGTTGACTTGTTCGCAGAATACAATCGCATTCTATGAACAAGTTAATAGTAGTTGACTTGTTCGCAGAATACGATCGTATTCTATGAACAAGTCAATAGTAGTTGACTTGTTCACAGAATACAATCGTATTCTATGAACAAGTTAAACCAATAATATTATTAATAAAAGCGAGCCGCGCCGCTATTTTACATTGTTACTTGTGTTCAATTAAACTTGCGGGTCGAATATGAATATGGTGTTTTACGAATCAACAAAATTATTTACAAGAGAAAGGAAAAATGAGTATGAAATGTTTCGATTCGTTATTCTATGAACAAGTCAATAGTAGTTGACTTGTTCGCAGAATACAATCGCATTCTATGAACAAGTTAATAGTAGTTGACTTGTTCGCAGAATACAATCGTATTCTATGAACAAGTTAAACCAATAATATTATTAATAAAAGCGAGCCGCGCCGCTATTTTACATTGTTACTTGTGTTCAATTAAACTTGCGGGTCGAATATGAATATGGTGTTTTACGAATCAACAAAATTATTTACAAGAGAAAGGAAAAATGAGTATGAAATGTTTCGATTCGTTATTCTATGAACAAGTCAATAGTAGTTGACTTGTTCGCAGAATACGATCGTATTCTATGAACAAGTCAATAGTGGTTGACTTGTTCATAGAATACAATCGTATTCTATGAACAAGTTAAACCAATAATATTATTAATAAAAGCGAGCCGCGCCGCTATTTTACATTGTTACTTGTGTTCAATTAAACTTGCGGGTCGAATATGAATATGGTGTTTTACGAATCAACAAAATTATTTACAAGAGAAAGGAAAAATGAGTATGAAATGTTTCGATTCGTTATTCTATGAACAAGTCAATAGTAGTTGACTTGTTCGCAGAATACGATCGTATTCTATGAACAAGTCAATAGTGGTTGACTTGTTCATAGAATACAATCGTATTCTATGAACAAGTTAAACCAATAATATTATTAATAAAAGCGAGCCGCGCCGCTATTTTACATTGTTACTTGTGTTCAATTAAACTTGCGGGTCGAATATGAATATGGTGTTTTACGAATCAACAAAATTATTTATAAGAGAAAGGAAAAATGAGTATGAAATGTTTCGATTCGTTATTCTATGAACAAGTCAATAGTAGTTGACTTGTTCGCAGAATACGATCGTATTCTATTCGTATTCTACTTGAATTTATAACGAACTTATTAACGAAAATATTTTAAAAAATACGCGTTCGCCTCTGATCCTGCGAGCCAGCTGGATGTCCTTGGGCATAATGGTGACGCGCTTTGCGTGGATCGCGCACAGCTGTGGTGAATAATTCGTCGGTCGCCCTATTTGTACGGTATATTTATAAATATATAGCAAATTGTGATTTAACAAAAACTACCATCGAAATAATAAGATATAGGTTATTATTTACATGCAGTTAGGTGGGTAACAACTATTATAAGAAGAAAAAAGAAATAAACCCAGCCCAAAGACGCGCGGCCCCATGCTATTCTATGAACAAGTTAATTACTCAGCTTGTTCATAATTTCATCAAGGAAATAAATAACAACGGCTTATTGAGATAAATATATAAGAAAAAAAAAAAAAAAAAGAAAAGGAAACCCAGCCCAAAGGCGCGCCGCCAACGGCTATTCTATGAACAAGTTAATTTCTTAGCTTGTTCATAGAATTGAATCGCAATTAACTTGTTCATAGAATAGCCGTTGGCGGCGCGCCTTCGGGCTGGGCTTCCTTTTCTTTTTTTTTTTTGCGAACAAGTTAATTCTCTGTTTTGACTTGTTCATAGAATAAACGAAAAATAAAAAATAATAACGAAACTCCTTCCCGCTTCCCATGCCGACCGTTCCGCTCCCGGTCGGCGCGGGCCGTTACCACTTCTTCTATACTCTAAAAATACATTATAATAAATAATTACATTATATTATATTATATGTATATAAGAGAGTTTATAACATTTCGTTTGGTCATCGTCCTCGGACGAATCACCTGGCGTAGGGCTGAGTCTCAACAGATCGCAGCACGACGCTGCTCTACCGAGCACAACACCCCGCCAGGAACGTAAGTCGTCTACAGACTATTCCGAGCCCCGACATCGAACTGAGTTAAATCCGGACCTTCGGAGCCGTGGTGCACGTGTTAAACCGTACGCACCGATCTCCGCGATCCAAATGGGCTTCGACGTCACGCCTTACGGTGTAAAGCGCAACTAGTAAAGTCACATTGTTTAGAGCCTCCCGACTCTCGGGGCTCCACAGTGAGCATATCCTTGCCGGATTCGGCTAGGCTGGCTTCGGCCTTAGAGGCGTTCAGGCATAATCCCGCGGATGGTAGCTTCGCACCACCGGCCGCTCGGCCGAGTGCATGAACCAAATGTCCGAAACTGCGGTTCCTCTCGTACTGAGCAGTATTACTATCGCAACGACAAGCCATCAGTAGGGTAAAACTAACCTGTCTCACGACGGTCTAAACCCAGCTCACGTTCCCTTTTGATGGGTGAACAATCCAACGCTTGGCGAATTTTGCTTCGCAATGATAGGAAGAGCCGACATCGAAGGATCAAAAAGCAACGTCGCTATGAACGCTTGGCTGCCACAAGCCAGTTATCCCTGTGGTAACTTTTCTGGCACCTCTTGCTAAAAACTCTTTAGTACGTCCATATAATTTTCTTTTTGCCGGTCTAGATTGGATTTATTTATATTTCAAAACCATCGAATGGTTTCCCGAATAAAGCCCAAAGTAAGGTCGAGAGGCTTAAAGAAATGTGTTTATAGCTGTAGGAATTGAGGAACAGAGGGTTATGGGCCATACGGAATCCTGAAACAAATTAGGGATACTCTTGAAAAAAATTCACAACTCAAGCCATAAGGTATTAGTAGGAAATTAACTCTTAATTCGGCCCATTCGCGCATTTCTATTTGTTTGAAAACTTTCGGAGAAAAAGAAATCTTCCTATGGCAGATGAATAAAGTCTTAGTCGAATAACAAACCATCGTCGCAAGTTGGATTCCTACTCTATTAATAAGTAATAACTTTCATAGCATATACGCCGGCTTTGGATCTTTCGGAATAATGAATGTATTTTCATAATAGCCTAGACCAATTGTTAAAATTACATATATAAACTTTGTTTTCAAAGTTTATATATCTATAAACAGCTTTGAAAACTTTCACGTCATCATGAAAAAATTTAGATTTTTCCTCTTAACTTAAATAACGGCAATTTCATAGTATTATCTTTGAGATTAATTCGCGAATTAAAAGATAACTACTGTGTAACTGTTAAACGTCATGGGAAATTGCGCGCTCGTCCATTAGCCCTTATAATCTACAAACTATAATATTATTACATATTTATAAATACTACCTAGTTTTACCTAGTTGGACATACTAGACTACTAGTATAAATAAACATATTAATTTATGTACTCATACAATAATTAGAAACAGCCGTTCTTCAATTATTTGTGTATAATTATTACAAAACAATACAATATTCTTTATTAAAACGCAAAAAATATAATACAACAGAACAATGCTTAAGAACTTAAATACATGAAATATTAACATTAAAATACATATTAGTTATTATACTAGCAACTAATAGATAATTTAAACTCATTCATTTCAAGTGACTTACCGAATCATAAAATAGTTAAAATATACATGTTTAAACGGGGTTAGTAGGTTTGTTCCTTAATAATGTTATTAAAAATACATTTATTTTAACTGACTTTTTCAAAAGTTAAATTTTATAGATTTTATGGTACAGTTGTAAATCTTCCTCGCTCTATAGCAACGGCCTAATAGAAAACAGAGCCATGACGCGCATGTTTTCTGTCAAATCATGCCATAATGAAAAATATGAATTCGTTAAAGATCCCCAAGAATTAATCATTTGGACATTATTCTAATCCTGATAGAGCGATATTGTGAATGGATACATTCAGATTACAAAAATAACAAAAGCTGTATAAATATGAGGATTTAAGAAAATATTTAGGAGAAAATTTGTTAGTCAGTTAATTTCCCTCTGTCCATAATACTTACCTGTAGTTATTTCTTAACTGTCATCCAATAAAATACAGACAAAGTTGCAAACATTGTTCACTAATGTGATTTCCCTGTCTTTTGTTTTTTTTTCAACTTTCACTTGCATTCTTTTTTTTTTACAGATATATTTCAAAATTAATTATTGATTTGCAATATATTTTTAAATCATATTGTTTTTACTAAATGTTTGTGTTACACAATCTCCAAAAAGATGAACTATTTTACCTATAAGACAAGGAAACATGTATTAATGTACCTACTTACGACTTGTATGTAAAATTACGCAAATGAGTATTCTTACCTACCTATAATAGAAAATTACAACGCATCCATATAAATTAGATGACAGACAGTTTCGAAACAGAACGTTGTTTTAGCCAAGGAATGGTTTACGACAAAGAGATTGTGTAAGTGGACACATGGTGGAAGCATTGGATTACCCTTCTAGCAGCAACGAGTACATTATCTCGTAATTGGGGCTCGAGAGCATAAAAATGGTGCTATAAAAAAGAAATATCTCACCTAATGTGGGTACATGCTGAGGTAAGATACCGAAAGCACCACTGAATGAGGGTACATCAATCTGCTTTACAACAACTTTGTCGTAGAATACCTGAAAACAAATAAATTATATGATCACAATGAAAATTACAGCATTTAACTTGGACAGTTGGGAGCAGCCTAGTATTAATTAGTGTAATAAATTTATTGAACTCCACAATTCCTGGTTGTTCATATTATCTGTGTTGAGCACACATGTCATGCTCAGACAAACTATATAAAAAACTACTATACTACTATTATAAAAAATAAAGTTCTGGCTGTTCTCGGCTTTCATTATAATATTATGCATATACATATATAGTTTTTCATGTTATTGCAGTATCTGCCCAAGAGACCTTAATTTACCACAGTGGTAAAGTGAAGGTTGGTGACTGCCACATGTCTTTAAAAATCTTCAATGTTCGTTTCATGCAAATAAAGATTTATTATTATACTTTCTAAGTAAATGTTTGATTTTAATCTCCACTGTTTCAACTATCATCATAATTTAACTAATTCTCACACATCCCTAACAAATTACACATAAAAACCTTTCTAAATCAGAAGATAGTATTCAAGCTTTTTTAAAATTTAATCATTGTTTTACTTTCATACTATTATGAACCCTATAAGCTATTGAATAAGACTCGTTTTTCTACCGTGAATTAGGTGGCCGATAACCAGTGCACTGGTGGACGATAACTGAGTAAAAAGGCCGAATACCGGTATATTTGTAATTTTTACAAATAATATTTTTTTTTAAATTGTGTGCATTTTTCATCCCCCAAGGCTCTCCAAGGATGCGTAGGTATCGTCAGCAGCACTTTATTGCATAATGATAAATGTCCTTGTTGTTATTTAAAAGTATTTTTGCAAAGATATGATATCAAATGCATTCATAGAGACATAGCATAGCTTAGCTCTTGTGGAAAATCACTTAGCAGATAAAAATGAATGAATAAACATTGCCCGCCTTGCCTCCAAAACATAAACAAGGCTTAAACACGCATTTAACAATTGCATTTTTTGAAGAATTTATCGTATCTTTTTAAATGAATCATTTACTTCTGTGACCACTATAACAACAAATTCTATCACTTATTTCATAAGTATGACACAGCTACAGTAAAGACGCTATCTATGAAAGATTTTCCCCATCATCAATTTCCACGTTAACACCTTGATTTCCACAACATTGGAAGCACTGGAAGGTAAGACTTAACTTTTTTAAGGATAACATAATTATAATGTTAATAAGATTATAATAACATTAATGTATTTTTACAGATGCCCATGCACTCTCCTATAAGGCTCTGTGAGAGCAATCTGATTCAAAAAATTGTTATTTCTTTTTGTTTGTTTGTTTATTGAAAAATGTGTATAAACTGTAAACGGAATAACCCTAGGTGCCCTAGGTAGGTCTATCTCATCCTAATCAAATATATTTATAAATCTCTCACTGTTAGACAGTCTATTCATCAAGGAAGTTCTTATTACCGCGGCAAATACGTATTCCCGCGGAAAAATCCATAAAACAATGCTAGAAAACAAGGCTATTTGGTACCTACTTGAGCTACCCAGATAATATACGTAATCGACTAGTCTTAATATATATAAATCTCGTGTCACAATGTTTGTCCTCAATGGACTCCACTTAACCGATTATAATAAAATTCGCACACCATGTGCAGTTAGGTTAATTATTGAAGTTGAACCCTGATTGTTAATTAGGTGTTATATATCATTATTAATTACATTAGAATATGTATATACCTAACATAATTAAGTGGAAGGAAATTGGGTTATGTGACATGGAAATTTTATATATTAGATATAATCATAAAAACAAATAGGCTACTTTTTTCCGCGGTAAAATACCACACTTTGAAGCTTTTTTTGTCGTCGATTGATAAATGTCCTAATCTTTAAAAAATATGAACTTAGAATGCTATTATTAATTCGTTCGAACGAAAGTTACAATTACTTTAAACATTGAAAACAAAAAAGTTACAACATGTTTTTTCCTTCCATTTTCCTCTGTCACTCGTCATCTCAACACGCACTCCTTTCTTACACATGTCATCCTTCACACAGTCCATCCATCTTTTCTTTGGCCTATCTCTTCCCACATATTCATCAACACACAGCCGCAAGCGGACTATCACCCACCGCGCCACTGAGGTCAAATAAAAGTAAGTAATAAATAGACATTTTGTAATCAAGAAAACAATGTTTTGCCGTCACAAATTAAGTCATAAAATAATCATTCACATAAATTTCCCAGCTTTAGAGATTAAATTACAATATTTTTTACGTGTAATTAGTTTGACTTTGGTTTAATATGGCTAAGTCAATGATCATCGTGATCACCATAATGATGATTTCATCATTGACATCATCCCTGCAAACAAATATTATGAATGGAAGAGTAATTCGGTCCGTCTGTCTTTGTGATTTTTAAATAAATAAACATCTGTCGACGTTCCTGAATAAGCATTTTATTAAATTGAGCAACTATTGGTTAAATTTGCAGTAAAATCTATTATTATCATAGAATTAAAAATCAATAATATAATAATATCAAATCGAAAACTATACAAGAAAGCACTCCAAGTTGATACTTGATATTACATTTCATTGGTATGTCGATTTTTAAAATTACTCTGATAAAAATAAATTAGGCGTCAAAAAAACATAAGCATTTCTATCTATTACTATTCACTGATAAATGATAACGACGAAGATGAAAATATGTTACGTTATTATTTTGATAAGTTTTATGCATAATGTAAATGCAATTATTTATTCAAATGATGGCTATCAACTCTGTATCACAATCTGTGCCTTTACTTACACCTACTAAGGCGCTCTACCCTTCTCTTTGTAACCCTGGCGGTCTAAACTTCAAAAAATTTCAGCCAGTAAAATGAATGTAAGTTATCTACTTTAAAATTTAGAAGCAAGCCGATTCATTGCCGCATTATAATTTTTTTTATGGAAGATAGGTCTTCATTTGACCACAATTTTAACTGATGTGACGAAAAAACCCATTATTGCACATTATTTATCTAATATATAAAATTCTCGTGTTGAGGTGTTACCAAGCAAACAAATATATAAGAGGTACCTACCGATTTTACGGAATTTTTGTAAGGAAAATGGTCGAATATCTACAAATACAGACTGGTACTGGTTACAAAACAAACGATGCAGATTATCCTTATGATAATTATAGGGTATTGTTTCCGTCAAGGAAGATGGTGACCGGAAGAATACCCGGAAATCTGTTGCTCTATTTAAAATACCTTCGTATAAAATTAAGTAGAGCCTCTTGTAACAACTTACGTGCAATTCATTTGAATGAAGATCTTACTTAGACTTATAAACAGGACAAAAAATTCTAAAAGTTTCAATAGGATATAATAATGGAATGATTGACGCTTTTTATTGAATGTAACCAACCTTTACTAAACTCAATTTAATTCGTAAATCACACTTTTTAATATTAGAATTATGTGTGCATTTCAAGGATGCCAATATAAGAAAGATTTATTCAACAAGGAGATTTCCCTGTGGTTCACGGAGAAGGAAATCGTTGGGTGGACCCCAGCAAATGAAAACTGGGTGTACGAATAAGCATTCGTTTCCTAGTTTTATGGTTCCACTAAAACATTATAACCTATTCTGTTCGGTGGTTAGATTGTAAGATTTACTTCTGTAAAAACAAATACAGCTTTATTTAATTAATTCATTTGTTTTTATTTACAATTTTTCCCAGTCTAATCTACATATTTATTTGTGTAATTAATGACTATGACTGTTACTATAGTTTAAAAATTAACGAAAATACTCCCGTTTTTTACACATTTACCACTTTATCTTTGCTCCTATTGGTCGTAGCGTGATGTTATATAGCCTATAGCCTTCCTCGATAACTGGACTATCCAACACAAAAAGAATTATTCAATTCGAACCAGTAGTTTCGGAGATTAGCGCGTTCAAACAAACAAACCACAATGGCTTTGCAAGTTCTACAGGTATAGCATAAGTTTAGTTTTAGACTGTTTTTGATATATTAAAACAGGTGTATGAATTTTTTTTTTGACATTGTTTCAGTTGAGTGGGTGGAGATAATCTGTAATGGGATTTGCTTTCAAGTTCAATGCTTGGGGCGAAAAGAGCAGAGTTCACAGGCATCATAGACTGTTCCATTTCCTGCTGGCTCCTTAAAACACCTCTCTCCTATGATTAAGTAGCTTACTAAGGGTTAGTCCTCTTCATATACATGGCCAGCTGATTGTTTTTCTATAATATATCGAGGTAGGTTAGATCTCATATATATATTATTTATACAGAACAATATATCTATCGTAAAACGCTACAAATAGACGATGATTGTATTTGGAAAAATTTCTTCAAAATTAAAATATACTTAGCACAGCTTAACATACTTTAGCATATTAGTCCATTATGACTACAAACCGCAATAATCTTTAAATATAAAAGAGAAAACTGAAATCATTGAACAAGGAAACATTGAATTCTCATAATAAATTTTAATGTAGGTAATTTTTCTCTTCCTACGCGAGATACCGGTGCGCAGACATATTGAGCATCCAGGTATGAAAGATAAAAGTGTTTGAAGTAAGAGATTTGAAATTTATATTGTACTCTAAAGATGGAATAGTGTTTATAAATCAACCTAATTTCCTTCTATTAGGTATTTGGCTAAATAACAAACTTCATGCGTACAAAGTCGTGGCGCGGCCGGCGCGCGGGCGGCGGCGCGGCCGCGGGCTCGCCGAGGTAGCCGTTGCGCAGCTCCGCGCGCGTCAGACTCTACCACACTTAGTTCTAAGTTAAAAAAAAAGTGTTTGTGTGTCAGCTACGACGCACGATTGGAGTTTACTCCTTACGAACGATAATTATGATATATATCGAATAGAAAAAAAGGGTAAATGAACGCATCTGCTTCTCTATGTTATCGAATGGATCGAACAGGAATGCGGAGATACGTAGAAGAAACAGTGTCACTGCTTTATTCAAGCGTATGAGTTCGCTGGAGTAGCAACGGGCAGGCCATATAGCACGTCGCAAGTTCGCAACGCAACCCTAAAATCGGTTGTAGGTAGAGGTTGAAGAAATAATGATTTAGTTTGAAAACACGTTTAGTGTAGGTCAGTTGGTTTGAGATCAAAGGATACCGTGACAGTTCAATTAGCGCGTCCTAAAAATAAGCATGAATAAAATATGCAAATTATATTGTAGTTTTAGACATTATCATTTCTAATGGTGAAAAGCCATTTTATCGTCTAAATAAATACTTCCACGTAATTACAGTCAAACACAAAACATAATCTAAAATAGTAAATACATATAACAATTTTTAAGCAACACCTATAATATTTTTTGATTATGGTCAATCAATTTTTTCTAGGTGCCCGAAAGAAATTAAATCGAGTATCAAAGTTGTCCAACTTTTAGTTTTTAGTTGCATTGGAAGTTCGTTACTGCAGCTGCAGAGCTTGGACCAAGCAAATTTACATAGAAACAAAGCTGCGGAAGCTTTTAAAACCATCTATCATTCAGGTACGTACAAAAAACTTCCGTTGTTACCTGAAACCTGCAATGAACACAGAATCTTGAGGTAAACGTACTCAGTAAGAATGCATTTTTTATCGTTATCCGAGCGAAACATGTGCCATTATTTGTACGGATAACATATTAATGTTTAATATTTACTTATTTTCCTGCTTATTTCGTAGTTAAAAGCCTAAACAAGATAGCTATCTTTCTGTTAACCATATAAATAAATCAATATATCCGGCCAATAAAATATATCCAAAATCGCAGAAATATGATCATCTTCTTCTTCTTTTATTAGATGGCGTCCGTGACTGGCTATATGGCCGTCAACAGCCAATGTCCGTATGTTTTGCTGGACTAGACATTGTTGATACGATAAGATTTTCAACCATAAAACAATGGGAGTCGCGTTATCAAAAAACAAAAAAGTGTGTGTGTGTGTCAGCTACTCTAGCTTTTTCTCTCTCTCGCTCATTGAACATATAACATCCTTTGTGTGGCTCTCCTATTTTATATTGTGAATTAAATGTTTGTAAGTTTTCATTTTCTTATTGGATTGTTTCTTTGTTTGGTGTGTAATACAGTATTTTCTATATATAAGTGAGAGTGAGAAGGCAATATACTGCTGCTGTTTCGTGTGTAACAGGTGAGCTAGAGATGTGCGAACTATCGATTCGATTTTATTTAGAATCGATCAACATTATAACGAATGTTAATAGGATTGCAAGTTGCATTCCTTTAAATATGGCTTTAATATCAGGTTATTATAGATAAAAGAACCGTGCATTTCAATAACTATTGCAAACAAAGCTAAACCCTTGCCGGGTCGATTGACCGATCGATTTTATAGATCATTCGCTTACCTATCGATTCATATTTCAAAAGGTTCAAGAAAACACAATCTATAATGAACATTAAACCTTTGAGATAAAGTAAATTTTAGACTAACCGTTTATATACTACGTTCAAAGAAACTTCCCGCAGCAATGGGCTAAAATCGTACGACAGTATGCTGGCTAATATCTGGCGAAATTTTGTACCTACTTAATTTATTTATATAAACTTTATACTCCAACCGAAAATTATGCATTATCATTGAGTAACATAGGTTATACTTTTTACAAGAAAAAATAGGAATCCTTACAAAATTTTAATAATGTTATCTTATGTATGAACAAAATACCATATAATGAGGTGAGGGCGCTGGACGTTAGAGTGGATACTTACATATTATACAATGGTTGGGTTTTTAGAAGAGCGCTGAGGTAGAAATTATAATTTATATAATATGTAATGGGCTCTCTCGGCGGGAATCGAACCCGCTACCTCTTGCTCTGCAAGCGGACATTCGCCCACCGCGCCACCGACTTCGCTAGAAGATTCATGCTGTATGTAAGGTAGGTAGATAATTAAATAAATAGGTACCTAGGTAATAATACTTAGATTCCTACTGAATGAGTAGGTAACTGTTGGTATCTACAACAAACTTTTGTACCTACCTACTGTTTCCACCCGGGACAAACATTTGAGAAATACCTACTAAAGATTAGCCATAAACAAATCTGATCACGTGATCATTGTGATCATGCATGACACAAATGTCATGTTTTTACGCGTTTTATTCCGCACATACATACATAGGTACGTACAAATAATATTAGCACTACACAATGCGGAGAAAGAAACGGTAACTACCTACCTACCAGATAAACTATAAACTAATAAGAAAATCTCATTATTTCAAGGGTATATAAATTCTTCTGATTACATATTATAATGTACAAAACATACTATGTTTACAACACTTTATTTAAAATAGATATGGTTTACTACTCAAAAGTATAGTTATATTATGTTTATTTATTGCATAATACAAATAATAATGCCAAACGCATAAATATAAATATTTATGGCTACGTGCCCCGCCTGCTGCAAGCCTTGCTGGACTCGCTGAACATTCCGCTGCTGCCTGCGAAGTCCACCTCGAAGGCCTGTCTCCCTAATCCGCACTCGCCGGACTTAATCAGATATTCTCAGATCGGTGAGTGCTTATTTTAGAATAAAAGGATAAGAATAAAAAGTTTTGACTAATAGGTAATTGGTTGTTTCTGTGGTGAAGTGTGACTAAGGATACCTGCACACGATTACATACATACATACAAACTGCCAAACAGCTAATATCTATATGTCAGCTTGAAATACTTTAAAGGTGGGGCGTGCTACTGCTTAGAAGGAATTTATGGTAGATTGTATCAGTAAGTTAAGTATATTGCGAAATTATTTACATAATTACAGACAATTGGGTGGATAACTAAAAGAATAATTAGTGTACACGTGTTTTTTCTTTATTCGTTTTCGCGTACTAAATTATTTATATAATTTATCTTTTTTTATTTTTAGAATCTTAATGACGGACTAATTATATTTTTTGTCATCTAGGCACACTATTAAGTTTTTAATCTCTATTAAAATAAACTGGAACACAACGATTGGTTATGTTTAACTTTAATAATTTAGAAAAGTGATGCGTGAATTTATTTAAGTAAAAAGAGACATTTTTGACTATGAAACCTCAGTTATTAGGAATCTGTGTGCTTATCCTAGCAGTCATAATACGATTATCATTGAACTTGAGACGTGACGAGAATTTGATCATTTTGTTTTCTCTTTGCTGGATACATAGTTTTTTTTTTATAATTATTTTTATATTATTTATTGCTCACTTTGTCAATTAAATTTTACAATTAAGTACCTATTATTAAATTTAAATTATCTTATTAATATTTTTAATTTTAGCGTGTGACAAGGAATTACGGGTACTGGATATCTGATATAATAGGGTAGATGTCTAAAAAATCAAAAACAAGACTAACAAATAATGATTGTAAAGTTTCAATACAAAAATGAGCTAGAGTTTCTAATCGCTTCTTTGCTCTAGTGTAAAAAAAGCGCCAGGTCCTGGCAAGTGGGTGCCAATAAGACCCGCAACTAGTCCATTCAGAAGCGCACCATGTACAATAGGTCTCTTATTTCCATTGTTTTGATGGAGATGGTTTAAGTTTTAAAGATTGTTTTCTTGTGCGATGACTTGAAAAATACTTTTTAATTATAACTTTATTTACAATCTGCTTGTTTATTTATTTACCTTTAACAATTTTATTTGAGAAACATTTATTACATTTGGTCATGATAGTTATAAAAGTGTTTAATTCAGATCAGACATTCATTGCACAAAAATAAATATTTTTTATTAATTATTTAAAGCGAAGATCAATAGGTATGACAAATATACAGAAATATTTAGCAGACACATTTATTACTGTGGCTATAAATAGCGTACCACCTAATAGCCATTATTCTCAACCAAGGAGCTATTTTGTCAGTAACATTGGGCATAGTTCGACGCATTGTCTTCTTTAATTTTTCTATCCGTAAATAGGTGATCTCCGTGGAATCCGCGTGTATTGCCTACAGGCCAAACAGCAAAAAAAACAGCTCTGTATATTATGTATAGAGTAAATATTTCAATAAATAGTAAAAAAAAAGATTAAAAAAACGGTGGTTCGAAAAAGGTCGTCACTCAACATATAGTTATAACAAATTTAGCTATATGTACCTATAAAGTTAGAGTTAAATTTTGTCAAGGATCCTGGATCAGACAGCTGTCAGTTCTATACAGGACACCAGCAGACACCAGGCAACCAATTTTTTTGTTATTTGTTCAAAGTTGAAAAAATTTCTCAAAATAACAATTATGAAAGTTTTTCTTGTGGTTCTTTTATTAGAGCCCATAGTTATAAATTGATTTTAATGTCAGTATTATTATTTACTCAGCCATCAGGCTTCTTCTATAGCGAACTAATCTTGGAATACCACCAATACATTTGTTTGTAAGATTAAAGATTATTGATAACAAAGTTTAAAAGTCAGATTTGTATGTTCTTATAAATTTACATAATGATATCTATAATCAATACGTTTTATTTAAAATAACTAAAAAAAAAAAACATGTAATATTGAAAATTAAATATATTGAATCTATTAATATGTGGCTATCTTACGCTAACCTCATTTCCATCAAAGTAGCATAACCTTAGCTTATGATAAATTAGTCCAACGGGACGTGTTTATATAGAATAAATCTAAATTTAAAATTTAAGAAAAACCCCCGATTCCAATGCCTTAATTTCCTTAAACGTAAAACAACATAATATTATGTAATGTGGACGCGATGCGATTTCATTTGATACCCCACACTAGTATATTTGCAGATTTTCGGTTTTCCTTACCCACTCTCTCCCCCATAACTTTTAAACGGCCCAACCGATTTTCATGAAACATGTCTAAGAACACTCGCGCAAGACTCACCTTTCATACAAAAAAAACTAAATTGAAATCTCTCCATCCGTTCGGGAGCTATGGTGACACAGACAGACAGACAGACAGACAGACAGACAGACAGACAGACAGACAGACAGACAGACAGACAGACAGACACGTCAAACTTATAACACCCCTCTTTTTTGGTCGGGGGTTAATAACTATGTCAGCGAAATACTCAAACCTAGAGAAAATCCAATTCACCTCAACCGATCCTAAAAATACTCGAGCACTCAGGTTTAATAAAATTTAACAGTTCTTCTTGGATTAAATCACGTTCCTGAAACCGCGGCGGTTCAATGTTCCATTTGCGAATATAATTCAATTTAAATAGTTTTTGAATTGAATTCTGTGCGACTTTTAACGGTGTTTTGATGGGTTCGCTCTGACGGAATCTTGACCGAACAAAATCTGTAATATCTATAGCACTTATATAGATATATTGTTATACTTACTTGCTCAAAGTGATGTCTGTATGTCGGCAATCGGGGGGTAAGTTTTTGCGTGGAAAATAATATTTTGATACACACATGTCTGTCCAGCAGTGAACGTCTTACAGCTGATATGATGATGATCTTATGCGGTAGCTACATACTTTAGTTACAAAACTTTTAATATTAGCAAGGTTTTATCTCAAACACGTACAGAAGAATCACGATTATCCCAAGACTAAGTCGAAGATCAATTTTAAAATAAACTTAAACAACATTTTGAATGAAATCGGTCAAATGTAATTCATTATCTATCGTTATGATAACATTTTTGAATAGATTATCTTAATCTTAACATAATATTAGACATAGTCACTTTTGGCGTCTGTCTTAACCTATATATATATATGCATAAAAGTTAAACACACACAAATACATGATAAGAAAGATTTGTTGCTTTTAGTGAGCCTGAATTTAGGGATAGCCAGTTTGATTTTATTTCTAGTATTTATGATGAACTTCGCAATTTTTTATAAGACATTTTATATTTTTTCGCTTCCTCGCCTGCCAAGTCCAAAAAGGCCAGCGCCAGCGCCGCATCCGCCGCCGCCGCGAAGAGGAAGAAGGCCGCCGCCGCGGCGGCCGCCGCATCCCCGTCCAAGTCCAAGGCCGCCGGCAGGGCCGCGACCAAGGACAAGAAGGCGGCCGCCGCCAAGAGGAAGCCCGCCGCGGCAGCCTCCAGGAAGGCCGCCGCCTCCTCCCCGGCAAAGTCCAAATCCGCCGCCGCGCCGAAGGCCAAGAAGACCGCGAGCGTTCTGTCCCTTTACTATCCTAATAACATTAAAATATCGAAATGTTTCAAAACCATGTGTTTGTAAATCTTGTTGTTTCTATTCTTGCGAAGTTTTGAACAAATAACAGGACACCGAGCGATCATTTTGCGTTTAAGTATACTTACCTTTTTTTTCTTGGATAAATTTTTCAAAACATAATTTAGGCATATACATATTAAAGGATCTCCCATAGAGGTATTTCGCTTATTCCTTATTCTCAGAAATAGCATTATAATTGTAAGAAGTAATTTTAATTTTTATAATCTTGACAAAAACCTACGTAGAAAGTATAACTTAATATTGCCAGTACCAAGAATATAATTATTTAGAAAAGGAACCTATTATTAGCTGAAGAATTTTGGAGAAAGTTTATAATAGAGTAACATAAGCTTGAGGAGAGAGCGAAACGCATCATATGATAAAAAAAATCTGTTTCAGATTAAATGTGTGATACCTGCCGAGCTAGCGTTGTTTACAAACCAACCTGATGAAATTACTTATATGTACTCTGCTGTGAAAGCCGCTGATTATAGGTACAATTTCACTGATGAGTTTAAAAATGACTTGTTGCGTACTGTATATTAACGAATTCTTGTTTTTATATTTATTTAGTGTTTAACGATGTGACAAAGTTTCACTTTCAATATAAAGATCGTGAAAATAAGTACCTATAGTTAATTAGCTTATTATGGAAACCAATGGCTGTTAATCGGACTGTAAATATGGTTAATTTTATTTCAAGCCAGGTATCCATTATCTAGGAATAGTAAAGACTTACCTTTTCTTTACGTAGCGTAGGTACCTAATTTTAAAGTTTCTTTTTGTTCAATTGCGTTATCTATGTATATATGTAGTGGTGGGCGTCCCGCGTCAGTAATTCTCTACCAATTATACTCGTACAAAGCATATTTTTAAGGATAATCTTAATATATATAAATCTCGCTTATAAATTAATAGTCTGATCTCTTAAAACGTAGTGATTATACATATACATACTCTCTGACAGGCTATTGCTAACCGGTATCGCAAAGAGTTTAAACTGCGGTAAAATATTTTTTCATTAAAATAAAAACATAAAACACTAAACAATTTTGTCCATGTAGCTGTTATACATTAAAAATAAAAAAAATACGATGGCATAATGAATCCTATCATTTATTATAAATATTAGTTAAAAACAGTTCATCAAAATAAAAAATACATAGTTTTATCATCATTTATTACATTACAAAGAAAATATTATAACGAAGTCAAAGGACAGTAATATGATTTTCACTTAGAAAACGTGGCGACGCGACGTCTGATAAAAAAACAAACAAAAAAACATTTCAACCCCCTTTCTACTCGTTGGGAACCCACTCCCAAGTATAATATTATTAAAACAATTTTTTTTCCCGGCAATTATTCGATTTTTTCTCGCCTTTTAAACCTTTCCTAGACCTCCACGAACATATCAAGACTATGATAAGATAAATCCGTTCAGCCGTTCTCGAGTTTTAATCAGACTAACGAACTCTTGTCGATGACATTGACGTTATTTTTGTTAGAAAAAGGCAAAATTCATACTGAGGTTTGCTATCCCATTTGCTTAAGAAGGTTAGTAAATACATAATAGGTACTACAAGTCGGTCAAATTCGTTTTTGTTTTATATAGAAGTGTAGAAGTGTCTGTAAATAGATATTACAAAAAAGAATCTCCGGTTAAATCTATATGAATATATTCTTTATGCCTAGTTAAGTCAATCTTATTATATTATTAATGCTAAAGTAACTGTCTGTATGTTCCTCTTTTACGCAAAAACTACTGAACCTTAATAAATAAAATGTATTAAATGAAAATATGATTTTAATAAAAACACATCATTTTGGGTGCTATGTATACTTCTATAATATTACATATATTCTAAAATCTATTTCTTCACTTTTATAATAAATAGTTCTTAAGTCTAATATTAACAGACATGTATGGACATATTTCATGGAAATCGGTTTTGCCGTTTAAAAGTTATGGGGGTGAGAGTGGGGAAGGAAACACGAAACTCTGCAAACATACTCGAGTGGGGTATCAAAAGAAAGCGCATCGCGTGCACATTACAAAATATTATGATATTTTACTTTTAAGGAAATTAAGGCATTGGAATCGGGGGTTTTTCTTAAATTTTAATTATAGATTTATAAAAAATCAACTTAACATGGACAACCGTGGCGAGATATATGTAGATAATTTAATTATCTATTTATTAATGTATTGTAGGTAGTATATTATAACTTACTCTGTAACTACCCTAATTACTTCATACGTGAAGATAAAAATATGCACTTACCTGCAAAGATTTATTAAGAAGGCAGTTATTAGACCGATTATTATCATGTATGATGGCATGAGTGGTCTGTCCGCACGATATGCAAGAGTGTATGATCCATTTACCAAGACATCGCTGGCTTATCAAGGGTATATCAAGTTTCGATTATCTACTCGACCAGGAAATGTATATTTCTTGAAATAATTAATTATTTTCGCAAAAGAATACAACTATTTGGCATTTTCTAGTGATAATATATTATTCAAAACAATCTTTAGATTTGTCTGTTAATCGAAATATAAAACGAAACAATGGTTTATTTGAATTGAAACCCAGTAATAATAAAATTGTTGATTAACTTTTTTTCCTGGTAATTAAGTGGTCAATGAGCATCAAAAAGCATTTCAATGATAAGCTTAACTGGAAAATATGTTCGTTGAGTTAGGATGGTTTGAATGGTTTGTACGTTGTTATAGTCTAGATAAGTGGCTTAAGGACGGGCACGTAGAACAAATTTTATCCGTTATTTAGATGAATAAAAATAATTGTACCAAACACAAACACAAAGACATCACATACTCTGAGGTACTTAATTAATTGTGTTATAATTAGTACACATTTATAATGGTTATAGCTTCCCACGAAACGTATTATTTCACTTCCTTCCTCCAAAACGTTACCTTTAATCAGATAATATAGATTTTAAGTACATACTTTGTAAACCTATTTTGTGAATAAAATTTCTGTATTTGTAAACCTATTTTAGGACTAAGATTTTTGTATTTTGTATTTGTAATTAATAAGACGACAAAAATGGTCGCTAATAAACTATACTGTTGAAACTAATTTTCATACAAAATTATTAAAAAAACAAAATATTTGGGGTTTTCAGGGGATCTTAACGATCCTGTGCGCGATATCGATTTTGATGACGGCGACCTTTGCTTTACTTTCTGTTATGGGCTCTTATGTGACTAACTGTCTTTTGTGAAGGGCGTTTGAGGCCCACGATTGGGATGAAACAGCTCTAAACACAATTAATTGAATTAACTTTTGGGACATTAAAGAAGACTTAGTTACGTCAAGAAATTATTCTATAGCTTATTATTAAAAACTAATTCAAATAATCAATTTAAGCTAAAAATTCAAACGGTGTCTAATTTCATCTTTAAAACTTAGCTGTCAACCTATACACTTAATTAAACTTCATTATTTATATATTTCAAGTTTATATAAATATTGCAGTCAACTATAGTGTGAACAAATTACACGGGTTAACAAAATTTTGTAACAGGAAAGTAAATTATGTAAATTTTGTGACAGGTAATTTTAAAATACCTACCTAAACTCATTATTAAACCATATTTATGTTGATTCCATCTCGAGTCAAATTCTCTCAGCTATCATCACTTTTTCGCAACTTGAGAACTTCTTTTTACTTTAACGACTTTAGTTTTTCGAAGCTTCTCAAATATAGAATAACTATGAGTATATTTAACGATAGAGTCAAAGTCAAAACCTTAAACGCTTATGCATACATGTTCAGATATACTAAACAGGTCTAACCATGAAGCCTAATAACGAATTGGATGGAATTACTACCAATATCCATGCTACAGAATAATTTACTGTCATTTGCATAGTTTACATTCATGTGTAAAAAAATCGAGATGATAGGTAATTAAACCAATGAGACAATACATAAAGCAACAGATTCCTTCTACGTTAGATTATTAGGGTTAAAGCCCATACCTAGTACCTAAGTCAGGTTTATCCTATGGGTGTTAGATGACTGATATACGACATAGAAATTTTTGTTTTGTAAATACATACATATAATACAAAGAAAACACCCAGACCCGATGCTACGACAGACAGCCTGGCTCCAAACATTGAATATAATTGAACAGAAAAGTCTAAGCGGCTATGTTAATTAATAGGACGAGGTAAGAAAAACATAAAACATTTGATTTACTGTCTATTTATTATCTTTCATTTTTTGCAATTAGCAATGTGAAGATTTATTTTTAGAAATGTCAAAAGAGAGCCTGTGGCGTTAAAAAATGAACATATGGAATTCGAATACTTTTTATGAGATGTATGTGGATGACGGAGTTTTGATACTTTTTAATTTGACACTTTTTATGATTTATAAAATATCCCATCTTATATGAAGGGATTAGTATCATAGAACTATGTATAAATATATATGACCTAGAAATAGGTTTGTAACTAACTCGATTTGTTAATCTTATAATTGAGGTCTCGCACGTATTCTTGGAGAAGGGATGAAAGTCATGTGACAAGAAGAGCGTTAGATATGAATGTAGATGGCTATGTGAGAAGAGGTAGGCCGAAGAAAAGATGGATGGACTGTGTGAAAGATGACATGCGTAAGAAAGAGGTGAGTGTTGAGATGACGGGTGATAGAGGGAAATGGAAGCAGAAAACATGTTGTGCCGACCCCACGTGATGTGGGATAAGGTCAGGAAGAAGAAGTTATAGCGGATTAGCTCTTTGAAGTGGCCGTGTCATACGCGTGAGCATGACTCATCTTTCTGTAGGCTATTAAATTCTTCTGCAAAATATTTTCTTTGCAGGGCGAGTATTATTTTATTCTCTACAAACTGAAGCTGGTCAGCCGTAACTGCGGGTGTTCCTTTACGTTGCAATAAATTAGCAAACGTAAAGACATATACATACATTTTTTTTTGTAAATACATACATACATATTATACATATAGAAAATACCCAGAC
The DNA here is from genome assembly GCA_929108375.1 of Gymnoscelis rufifasciata. Classification (NCBI taxonomy): domain Eukaryota; kingdom Metazoa; phylum Arthropoda; class Insecta; order Lepidoptera; family Geometridae; genus Gymnoscelis; species Gymnoscelis rufifasciata. The sequence continues at coordinate 4,720,096 of CAKMYF010000001.1, read as the reverse complement.
CCGAAACCATTATAGCAACGCATTATGATATGGAAAAAAGCCGTGTGCTTAAAATGTACACATATTTACATTAGTTTAAGGTCGCCCATTGTGTCACTGTATGAAACATGTATCTCCTACGTATGTTCCTATATTGTGGTGTTGCAATAAAGAATTTTGTATTTTATTGTAAATAAATAAATAAAATAAATATTTCTGGACAATCCACACAACAACATCTAGCCCCGTGGTAAGCTTTTAGCTTGTGTTTCGGGTACTAGACATCTGATATACTTAATATAATATGTTAAGCGAGGATTGTCAATTGACCAATAATGCGAGTTTTTTTCCATTGTAAATGCCGCAGTTGGAAACATTACTTTCATCTGTCCATAAAACTGACCTTACATTGACATAATTATTTAATTTTGTCTGAACAAATCGTAAAGTACGCGATTTTACATGGTAAGGTATGGAAACTTCGGAAACTACAATTTAAAACTACTTAAATGTTAGTAAACTAGTCAAGTGTCAGTAATATTTTAATAGATTGTAAGCCGTTACAATCCAAATTTGTTTACGTTTTTTGTATTTTATTTTTGACGTTACTAAGATTTGTAAAACCAAACAATGGAAATAAATGAATTTATCCATTTGATCCAGTAGCTCAGAGCTGCCGATCACTGATATTCTTCGTCGCCTTTTTTGTTCGTTTTAGCAAAACATCTATTTTTATGTTAAATAGTAAAGATTATTTACGTATATACTCGTAGTCAAGGGTATTGAATAATCCCTTTGTATATGACATTAATAATCTTATAAGTAAAAGTATAGTTGCTATTTATTTATGTATTACAGTAAAGTTACACGATTTATAATACCAATTACATTTGTTATTATAGATTAATACACATTATTTATAATTATCAAATAAGTTACAAATTAATAAATCAACTATTAAACAAAAGAAGTAAATGTTTCCGGACAATCCACACAACAACATCTAGCCCCGTGGTAAGCTCTAAGCTTGTGTTACAGGTACTAGACATCTGATATACTTAATATAATAGACATACATAGATAGATATATTTTTATTATGCATATTAAACACCCATTGTTCGTGGAATATCGGGAAAGTTTAATAATATAATCTATTTCAAACAAATATCTATTTGAAATATGTTTGTTTGCTTAAATTAATATAAACGAGATAAGAATACTTGGCTATGACCACAATATTTAAAAAAAAATATATCCTAAAATAACTTAAGTTTTCTATCGACTACAGCCCTTTTTTGCAGCACGAATATAGTTTGAATATCGGCTGCAGCACCCCAGAGTAGGATACCATATGACATAATACACGATTTTATATTATTTATATATTATTAACCCCCGACCAAAAAAGAGGGGTGTTATAAGTTTGACGTGTCTGTCTGTCTGTCTGTCTGTCTGTCTGTCTGTCTGTCTGTCTGTCTGTGTGTCTGTCTGTCTGTCTGTCTGTGTCACCATAGCTCCCGAACGGATGGAGCGATTTCAATTTAGTTTTTTTTGTATGAAAGGTGAGTCTTGCGCGAGTGTTCTTAGACATGTTTCATGAAAATCGGTTGGGCCGTTTAAAAGTTATAGGGGTGAGAGTGGGGAAGCAAAACCGAAAATCTGCAAATATACTAGTGTGGGGTATCAAATGAAAACGCATCGCGTCCACATTACATAATATTATGTTGTTTTACATTTAAGGAAATTAAGGCATTGGAATCGGGGGTTCTTCTTAAATTTTAAATTTAGATTTATATAGTCTAAAGTCGGTTAATATTTTTCGTTCTTTTCGATATTAAATTATTTTATCTGTGATTGTTCAACAATTGGCCTTCAGGGGGGCACTTCTAGTGCTTATAATTAAAACAATTCATAAATATTAGAACAGAAAAAGAGATTCCCGAAATTGGGTAATGATAAATAAAGCTGGTTTCAGGCGAAGTTATCGATATAGTCTGCCAAGTTGAAACTGGCGTATGTCCGGTGGGCTAGCTCCCTGATAAAAAACAGAGATTTATTACACTTTTAGTTTCGCCCCCGTAGATTGTGGAAACTAAAAGATAATCCTCATAAATAACTGTCTGAACTTTGTACAAATTACATGGAGTAGCAAGCCAAATTTTTCTCGTCACGAGAGAAGTCCCTGTGAAGCGTAAGTAGGGCTTATGTGATGTATTTGAGTTTTAAATTTCTCAAAGGGACGGTTTTCAAGTCGTTTTCGCGAAACGGGAACGGTAACAGATGGTATTTGGTTTGTCATTTAAACGATATCAGAAGAAAAGTCGACCCGAAATAAATCCAAAAAGCTTTACTCGTGGAGGATTTGAACCTCCGTCCTCCGATGATCAAGAGAACTTTATATCGGAAAGTTAAACTTAAACTTATTCGTTATTAACCATAAAAACGTGCAATTAAAACTTTTGAATAAACTAACGTGACATAATCATTAAATTTTGAATAAAGTGTTTGCTGCTCTTCTTCTGCATCTCCGACCTCGCCGGCCTCGACCCCATGTACCAGTACTCGCTCAACTGGTAACCCTACTATTATCCAATAACTTAGGTGTCTATGAGACTAACTAACTTACTCGGAGCAGGGCTGCAGCGACGGCGGCTTGGTGGCGCAGAGCGGCAGCGCGGCGGGCTGCGGCGGCAGGCTCCGCGCGCGCCGCCAGCCAACTGTGTACATTTGCCAATTTAATCTTTAATTCATGCACTGAACTGGACGGGACCCAAATAAATTAGTTCCGAATATGGAAACCCCATGAAATATTTACAAGGGGATTGTTAGAAGATTAGGTGAGGCACTGGGATTTTTTTTCTCCCGTGGATCATATATTTAACACTTTGGCGAGTATTATAGCCCTAATATGATTAGAATTAATAACCTTCACCCAGCAGTGGACGATCTTTGTCTAAGGCGATGCTCATGGTGAAGGCCATTCTAGCGGCCCGCCCCGGCGTCGCACGGGTATAAAATTTTCCCGGAAATTATTCGAATTTTTCTCGCCGTAAAAACCATCCTATCTCTCAAGTTGGATCGAACTTGCACATGGTGTGCGAATTTTATTATAATCGGTTAAGTGGTTTAGGAGTCCATTAAAGACAAACATTGTGACACAAGATTTATATATATTAAGATATACTCTATTGTAAAATGAGAAGTTAATGTTTGGGTTTCAGAGACAAACAAACAAACAAACAAAAAATCAAACCTTTCCTCTTTATAATATTAAGTATAGATTATATTAATTATATCAGATGTCTAGTACCCGTTACACAAGCTTAGAGCTTAATGGATGTGAATGAATGTGAATGATCGTTTAGTAACGTAATAAATTAATGAATAATATAGTAATCGTTACACTAGATTTTCACGCCTTGACGTTGCAAGTGTTTTAGGGATTTTCCTACTAAAACGTCGTATTTTCCCACGGAAAAAGTACAATAGCCTTCAACTCTTCATTATCAACTTGAGTCTCAGGCCGTCCACGGGGCTTGTTCTGCAAGTCAACGTTTAACTTTGCTGGGGTCATCTAGTGATTATATAATAATTAGTTATATAGATTGTAAGAAATTCAAGTGTACCACATACCATACCATGTTACCTAAGACGAATAAATTACCAATAAAACTGAAATCATATAAAGTGGGGTAAAATATATATTCTGCTCATCATACAATAATACGCATACAACATGTGAAAAAGAGCTACTCTTTACTACCAATCCCAAGTAGTATGAAATTGATTTAAGTAAGTTAGTTTGAAACTTTCGTTTTATCCAGTCAAAAGACGTAGAATGATTATACTAGAGGGATCGTTGCACATACTTCACGTAGGAATTTTAATATAACAATTTGAACTAGAAATCTCGGTGTAAACTGGCTTTAAAAATACATAAACATCTGTATGTTGTTTAAAACATGTTTACAGAATAATATCAATAATAGAGAAATGTACAGACTCGGTACAATTTTTAGTCATATTTTAAATCTGTATTGATGGCAGTTCTTTAGTGTATTTCTTAAAATTATACATAATGAGGTATGAAAGGTATTGCCAAATTTCCATTTATCGTAAAATGCGAAACTATACCTTCATTAAAGAAGAATAGAGAAATCAATAGAGAAGTGTTATTTTTGCATGCTTTGCTCATTGCAATGAACTTGTTGCTTCATTTAAAGTCAATGAACTAATATTATTGAATTTATGCGTATTTGCTAGTTATAGAGACATTGGTACGACAGCAAGGCAATATTCCACATAATATTATACTATTAATCACGATTAAGTTTTTACTACGGCTAATAAAGCGATTAGGTTCGATTTTATTGCTTGTCTGATTGGAATTTTATATTTCAGGCTGGGATGTGGTTTATGGCGACAATTTGGACATGTTGAAAGCTGAAGAAAGTGAGCGAATCATAGCCTTGAACTTTATTACGGGAATGAGAGCATATCGGAGCTATTCATTATCAAAAAAGGTTTACGCATGTCTATTATGACGGTGACGACCTCTGTGGCTCGGTGGGCGAACGTCCGCTTGAGGCGCAGGAGGTTGCGGGTTCGATTCCCGCCGGGGGACCAGATTTTGTACGATCTACAATTTCTGGTTTCGGGTCTGGGTGTTTTCTATGTATCTTATGTATGTATTTACAAAAAAAAATGCATTTATGTAAATAACTGAGGTAGGTTCCTACTTACCTAGTTTTCTGCTTTCCTACCTAACACGTACTTAATAAATTTGTCAATATTTGTTTTTATAAGATCTGAACAGAACATTTTTTATATATTTTTGTATACAGTCCCTTTTTATAATAGAGCTGCCTTGTGTATGCGACTCTGTCTATGATTTTCCGTTGAATAACGTGATTTACATCGTTTCTGAACTATGTTAAATATATATTGATGATTTATTTTATTCGTAGAAGAACGCGGGTCACCGACACAGCCAAGCGGACTAGCTCGTTTAAGTGGCATTGGACTGGCCATATAGCACGAAGAACAGATGGTCTTTGGGGCCGAAAAGGTCTTGAGTGGAGGCCACGGATAGGCAAGCGCACCCAGTGTATTTAAAACGGATTACGATTTTATCGTCTATTTATTTATTCATTTAATAGAGCATTAAATGAATAAATAAATATTCATGCATTTTCATTTATTGGTCAACGAATGTGGCGGTGGGGTTCAAAACACATTAATCAAATGAAATGCTAATTTTTGCTTATCTCTAACAAAATGTTATTTTTCTCTGAAAACTTATTGTATGTGCACATTGTCCTGTAAAAATGCCATGAAAACTGAGATGTAAAAACTCGGTTATTTTAGTTTTACGAGAAAATTTTAATTTGATAAATATTCCAAATTTACCTTGACCCTTCCATAACTTGTGAAAAGTAATCATTAATCCATTTTAAGGATCTAGCTTGTTTACCGTCAACTAAAAAAACTATTTTGTAAACTTTCGCAATATAATCATATCTTTTAAATATTTTATCTATTATTTTATTTGTTTCGTAAAAGGTGAGCCTGTGAATGAACACTAAATGTGTAAACAATAAAACCTGCTTAGACTTACGCCATTAAATAAAAAAAACAAATATTGTGCACCTTTAAAAAAAAAAAGTATCTATGAAGTTTAGCAGTCACCTAACACCCATAGTACAAGCTCTGCTTAGTTTGGGGTTAGGTGATGCTGTGTGATTAGACCAGAAATATTTATTTATTTATTGCAAAGAGTCTGGAAGTCTGTAGACGTGTTTGTGTTTAGTGCAGTGCGATTGCAGTGCGGTGGTGCATGTATCAGCTAGTCCATACCGGCAAACTAGACTTGACATAAATGCTAAGTCGTGTAGTTTTCATCAAACTTTTCATCTAAACTGTGTAATTTCGTAATAATTTTATTCATTTTTTCTTTAAATAATTGATGGGATAATATCCTAGATCATCATCATCACCCTATTAACGTTCCCACTGCTGGGACACAGGGACTTCTCTCTTGACGAGAGAGATTAGGCCTTAAGTAATAAAAACAAGGTAGTTTAAATAAATAAAAAATCGAGTCTATAATATCCTTTTAGTTTTTTCCGCTAAAAGTGTCGAAAATGGCCGACTGTTTACATCGATACAATAAACATAAGATAAAGTGTTTAAAGGCCTAATTTTACCATATATTCAGTTGCATACATAGTTTTATCTACATCTACTGCGTAAAACCTTAACACTTTTCAACAAAGATAAACTTATTGTGTCGGTTTTTTTGACAAGTATTGTTTTTGATGGGATTTAGTTAACATTATTGAGACTGACAGTCAGTATTCATTTATTTAATTGTTTTGTTTGCATACACAAAGCTTAGACAAGTCAAAACACACTATTATTAAGTAGTTAGTAGGTTTTTTTTCCCGGCAATTATTTGATTTTTTCTCGCCTTTTAAACCTTCCCTAGACCTCCACGAACATTTCAAGACTATGATAAGATAAATCCGTTCAGCCGTTCTCGAGTTTTAATCAGACTAACGAACATCAATTCATTTGTATTTATAAAGAAGAAGATCTAAATATTTAATATTCTATTTTATTAATAAGTTATGAAGTTCTTTAATCAGACAACATTTATAAAATTATATTCAAGACAAAGGTGTTCAAACTATTAGTATGGAGCCATATTTGTCTACTTCTCTGCCAAATAAACAAAAATACAAAATTATTAATAGAAAATTAAACCTAGCATTTTTGGAGGTTTTGTCTGTTCACGTCTGTAAGTGGTAACCCTCTGAATCCTTACACGTGACCTCCGCAAGCTCCCCTTCCAGCGTCTGGTGCGTGAGATCGCGCAGGATTTCAAGACCGATCTCCGCTTCCAGAGCTCCGCCGTGATGGCCCTGCAGGAGGCGAGCGAGGCAGTTTTCCGGATAATCTGAAGCCAGTTGAATACGGTGTTGCGAGGAATCTAGAAGATGGGCGATTTCACCTAAGGCGGGTACGAACACCACCAAAACAGAAGAAAGATGAAACTTTATTATTTATAAGAAGATTAAGGTAAGAGAAAACATACTATTGATTGCAATCTTCAATTTGGTATAACCGACAACAAACATAAACTTGGTTCGGGTCAATTTGTGTAACGTTAGTTTTTTGAAGAAAGTTGGTTTTATATTAAACTATAGATCGGTATAGTTTACTTAAATAAATTAAACTTATTGTTACTTATAGTAGTGCTAAAGTAGAACGTGTCCTATAATATAACAATTTTTTTATGAATTTGTTATCATATAGCTGGCTGATTCGATGGACAGGATGGGCGTATAATTTATGATGACGGTTAACGATGTTTCTGAGCACCCATTCCATTGACCATAACTAAGAATTTATTATATAACAATCCAAATGAATGAAAACCGGACAGGTAGTGATCGCGTTACTAGCATGTAGTGTTGGTACTTCATAAATATCTTAATAATATCACAGATTACATACTATGTATAAAGATAGTGCATGCCATATAAAACTAATGAGGGCAACATAATGGCGAATATCCAAATTTGAACCTAAATTAATTAATATATTGGGAACTCATTGACTTACAATTCACATTTTACTCTCGAAATAACGTTATTTGGGGGTACCAGTCAAAAACCAATAAAATATTATGGTGTTTAACTTTAAAGGAAGTTAAGACATTGAAATCGGGGGTTTATCTTAAAATTTAAATTTATATTTAACTAGACATCTGATATACTTAATATAATAGACATATAAAGATATATATTTTTTATTATACATATTAAACACCCAAACCAAGGAGAAAATACTTGCAGAACATACAAACACTTGACCCCTCGGCGGGAATGGAACCCGCGACCTCTTGCGCCGCCAGCGGACCTCCGCCCACCGCGCCACTGAGCAGTAAGTGTAAGGACGTTACTGCTACGAAGAAGGTTAATAATGGTTGAGATCGACGATAATGTCACTTGTCACCTGCTTCGAGGAGTATTCTTGCACGTTATCTACGTAGTTTGTCTTGGTCTTGACTCATGTATAAACCGTGTCTTCTCTTTAGATAAAGTTTATCTATAAAAATAAAAATGAATTGTTGTTCGTAAGTCTGATTAAAACTCCTATCATAGTTTACAGAGATTCTGTGACCTAAAGTGATGACCTACGTTACTAGGTTCTGGATACAAGTTAAGAAGCTGTATACTGTATACATGACTGGCTTTAATTTTATGATTTATATTTTATCTTGCTTGCTTGATAATAACCGTAGGAATAAAAACCATTTTTTTTTTATCTTGCATGGTAAGGCTACACCAGCGGCCTACGGTGAATATTATTCTGTTAAAGTCAAAGTCAAAGTAAAAACGTTTATTTTCATACATGGACAGATATTCCGCATTAAAATATTTTTTAAAACTCGCTTGCTTCGCCCGGGACTCGAACCAACTAAAATTTAAAAAAATAAACACTCTTTATTTTATTATACTAATCGGTAGTATTAATATTCAGGATAAAGTTTCTTTAACTAAAGGTAGGTATTTCCACGGTTTAACTTTGTTAATGAAAATTAGGGCACCTACTTAGCAAGCTACCTACAAGGTGCAGATAAAAAAATGCATCTATCCAAGATTTAGAGTTACAAGCATTGTTATAAAAAAAAAATAACATTCTGGGGTACAATATTTATTGCGATCTATAGATATTATAACTTATAATAAATAGATAAGTAGCAATCGATATAAAAACGTAGGCAAGATAATCAAGTCTGCGATATAAGTGTTTTTGCACGGCATCCCTAATGTTCGTATAATTGAATGAATATACATACCTACATAGATAACTCTTGTTTAAAAGCTGCACCACAAAGATGTGTCTAATTAATCTAAGACCCATGTTTTTTTGATATTGTCACAATGTCCAATGCTGTGTAATGTGGTATGTGTTAGGCAAACTCTAATATTTTCATCTTCCGTTTCTATGTAACTGGTATCCAAATGAACGTGATAAATTTTTGCACAATCTTTTCACGCCACTAGGCGTTAAAAAAATTTGTCTGTTGCCTGTGTTTTATGCATTTTATGGATTTCGGATCGGTATCCTAGCGGTATAGCCTTTCAAGATATATGGGCTATCTAATACTTAAATAATTTTTCAAATCGGTCCAGCACTTCCTTTGATTGGCGCACTCAAACAAACAAACAAACCCTTCAACTATAAAAATTAATATAGATAAATTTCGAAACGCTCACTTCCTTAAATTAAACAATGCAAAACTTATACTAAGTATTAGTGAGGTTAGTACCATTAGTCTTAGGATAAATTCAATATAATGGGTTTCTATCCGTTAATTCAATATAATCCGGCTGAAATTGAGGCCCTGCGTCCCAGCAGCAGCGGGATCGTAAATAGGGGTAACGCTTTAGCTGAAAATACTGCGCACGTCAACGTGCCGAGTTTCACAGCGCCCAAAAGGCTAGATCACAAAAAAAATATCGACATTTACTTAAAAAAAATATTGTACCTGCTCTTTTTCTTTTAAACGAAAAATCAAGGCGATAGTTCATTGAAGTTTCGTGTGGCGTAACCCTTTCGTGCGATTTACATGGAAAACCATTGAAATTTTTCAATTAGGAATATTTTTTACTAGGTTACCTCGTCTATAACCCGTAACATAGTGACTCAACGCGAGTGCGGTCCTATGTGAATTCATGTGTCTGCACGACTTTAAAACTTTTTACTATTGTGGTTAACTTAATAGGTATTTATATCTAATTAGCATTTGTATGTAGTTAAGCTTGCCTGCTTTAAAAACAGCTTATTATAATGTATCCTCGTTGCTTTAAATACCTATTGAAAGGCTTTGTATTTTGTCTACATTTCCCTTTGAAAGATACGTGTTTAATATTTATTTCTTTTATATATGTACTAATTAAAACCTTAACAACCTATTTGAATTCACGTATAATTAAACTTCTGTTTCGAGAATAGTTTCTTGCATGTTCTTGTTTTATTTCTTGAAATTTCAAAAATTATATGAGTCTTATTCAGATAATTTTAACATTATCTATATACTTATTATAAATACTGGATTTTAAACTATTTCTACTTTAAAATAATCTATACTAACATTATAAAGCTGAAGAATTGGTTTGATTGTATGGTACTTGACGGAATAGTTTTTTTTTAGTGTTAGCGTATTTATCGCGAAAGACTGTTGTCTAAGCAATGTAGGTGTGTTCCTAACGTCAAAGATCATATCTATCAAAAGTATATAAAATTTTCATGTCACAATGTTAGTTACCGTACTCCTCCGAAACTGCTTTACCGATTTTTACCAAATTTTATATGGAAATAGAAACAAAATACACGATGTGCCGACAACACATTCTGTGGGAGAAGTGCAGGAAAATGATGATAATGAATGCCTAACAAGGCGAGATGTATCCCTTGCTTAATCTCCTCTCCTCGTGGGCATCAAACCTCAGCCGTGTTTAGACATATCCTAATAAGGATTAAATAAATAATATAATTGTAATAACCTGTAACGTGTTAAATGAATAGATTCAGTATAGTGCAATAATTCTTTTATTTCAACCAACCCACATACATAATCACTAAAGACTAGTAGAAATACTAAACATAGCTATCATTTGCGTTTTGTTATTCCAAGTCTGATTCTTTTTTGTTATAACACGTTTTATAGTGACTGACGTTTCATGTCAAGTCACACGGGAACGCTGTCGAACGGGATGAAAAGTATCTTATGTCTTTGTTGTCAGAGACAAACACCCTAAACAAACTGTAGTTATTTACTTATCTATAGTTTTGTTGATGATAATGATAAGCAAATGGCTATTAAAAAATAAGGGTTGATCGTAGAAGGGTGAAAAATGAGGCTTGTATGTATTTTTGTAATAAAAAAAAAATTAATATCTGCACATTATGCTCTAGTGGGGTCTCAAATGAAAGCATCCATTTTTACTATAAAGGGAACTAAGGATTTTTAGTTCAGGTGTTTTTATAAATGTTAAATAAAGATAATTAACGACACTTTTTGTCGTCATGATATTTATAGTTTTAGATTATAATAATGTTTCATTTAGTGACGCAAAATCATTTTTTTATTAAAAATCAACTATTGTTCAAACGAAATACCTATTAAATAATGAACTTAGACCCCTTCAAAGGCTTAGAATAGAAATGCTTGCAGGTATAGATACTTTAGACTTTTAATGGGTAGGTTGGCTTTATGCAGGGCAAAGGTCTGTCTTCTCACAACGTTCCCTGTAATCATGCAACTTCTAAATTTGTTATAATATACTAATATTACTAGCGGCCCGCCCCGGCGTCGCACGGGTATAAAATTTTCCCGGAAATTATTCGAATTTTTCTCGCCGTAAAAACCATCCTATCTCTCAAGTTGGATCGAACTGCACATGGTGTGCGAATTTTATTATAATCGGTTAAGTGGTTTAGGAGTCCATTGAGGGCAAACATTGGCTAGACGCGCTGCTTGGTCGGTGAGGGCTGGTAACCTTCTTTTTCGGCTTCTTTGGTCTTGTCGTCTGTGATGGTGGTGATTTTGATTTCTTGGACCCGTCTACTTGGTCATTTGGTTCACGCTAGTTTAAAACAATCTTATTGAAGTTAGGTACAATATTCTTGTCTATAAGGTAGATAATTAGGTACCTACCTACTAAGAAACGAAATTATCAAATATGTAATAATACATTTTTCTTCATAAAAATTTAAAAAATAGTACAGGACCTATAACCTGCAAAGTGAGGTTTATCACTTATTAGAAAACATTAAAAATGTAATAATAATATTATAATCATATTTTATTGTTTTTCCTATCAGCTTTTTCCGGCTTTGCTCGAATGTAAACCTCTGTCTTGATTTACTATACCTATTGCAGAAAGATTGACATTTAAATCCGGTCAGTAGTTTGAGTTTATCCCGAACATAAAAGAAACTCCAGTTAGATTGTATCAATTTATGCATGTATGATACCAATGCATAATATCATTGTGCTCTTTTGTAACTAGGTTCTTTACCACTGATCATTCAGATGGATTATTTGCAGTGTTTAGGTACATTGGTTCAACAAATTTCTGTTCTTCAATGTGTTTTGTTTTTTCGTACAAACCACGGTGAATGCTGGAGGTGTCAATGCTTGAACGAGCTGAAAAAAAGTAATTATTAGATAAAATAGAATTTTGACTCTTACTCGTATGTATGAAATTTCTAATTACCAACTTTATGTTAAATTTAGCTGACATTTATAATGATACTTACTTTCGACAACCATAGACGCGCTTAGCTGAGGGTTATATTGGCCGAAGCAATGCACTTAGTCACAGACCTGCACGATCTAGTTAAAGTCTAGATCTTCACGCCCCATCTTAGACCACATCGTCACTTTATATCAGGTGAGCACACATATTTTAGCCGTATTTCAACTGTATTTTGTATTCTAAGGGTTGGGTAGAACTTTTATCAACTGTACATGTAAACCAATGTGTTTTTACCAATACTTTTATAATTTATACAATTATAAATACTTATCATATTTTTGTTCATATTTTTTAACAAAATATAAATCTATTACTTATATCAGATGTCTGGGAACCGTAACACAATTTAAGAGCTTACAAAGCCGTTTTTTTAAAGTAATTTTTGTGTTTGTTCTGGATATAATTGTTTATCATGCGAATAATTCATCCCAGAGAAATCGAGAGCATCCCTGTAATTAGAAGATAAAGTCGGTTTTTAAACGTAGTTAATATTTTATATTACAAATATACTGTTAAGTGTTTCAGCTAGACAAAAAATCAATGACTTGAAAACGGATCTAGACCTAGAACTTGTTATTAAAATGTAATCATTTTTACTAAACAATGTTCAAAATGGTTCAATATACACATATTTATAATGCATAATCATTTAATAAAATATATTCAAAATCAATGCAAACATGTTTTTTTTATACTGTTGTTGTTCCACTGCTAGTGATGTTCTCGTATCAATGCAGTATTATTTTTACAACATGTTCGATTTTCAGAATCTTTGATTTGTCACAGTATTTAATTATGATGACCCGCAAAGGCTTGTCTCGTCAGGACGAGCAATCTAAACTCCATTTAGTTCTATTGGAACTGCAAAAATCTAAAGATCATTGAGACAGTTTATTATTTGTTTTATCATTTTAAAATGAACTTGCATCATTCCACATCTTAGAACATGCTTAGAACAATAGTAGGTAACTCTACAGTCCCTAACAGAAATTGCACTCAATTAAAATGGACCTTGAAAACAAATAGTGTCTATTTTGTTTGTTTTTTGAGGCAGGAAAATTCAAAAGGTGTGCTTAAAATAATATAATAAAGGAGAATAAAAATAGTGCATATAAAGGAGGAGACGGCATACTAGGCTTAGTACCGAGTCTTTACGTATTAAATTTATTATTTATTTTGTAACATACTTTATGTAATACGCTTTATTGAAGTAATATAAACAATCCGAATAATTACTAGATTATTTAGATATTATGTTTGTTTCTCTTATCATTTTAGCGATGTTGGAACGTGAAAAAGCACTTTTAAAACAGTGTAAACTACAATAGTTAAGGACTTAGTATAATGCTACTGTACTCTCTGGGCTGCGATGCCCAATTACGAAATTTGACCCGTTATAATTCTTAAAATACTGGTTCAAATTGAGTGAAATTTGAAATATACCGTGTCTTTACAAATCTGCATGGTTACTGAAAATTTCAGTCTTCTAGTTTTATCCACAACGAAGTTACAGGGGGTGGAAAATGGCTTATACCAATCAAATCAATCATCAATATCAATATCAATCAATTTATCAATCATCAATATCAATCAATTTATTAATCATCAATTATATATCAATTTATTTGTTTATTTAATACTTTTCAATGATAATTTACAACCTTAAATATAAAGAGGCTAAAATAAATTGTATACTTGTATGAAATACAATTTGAAGAATTAGAGTTAAAAGAAGTAGTTTTGGATATAAAATGTAAAAAGAACTATTTGTGGTATTTTTATTGATCACTTAATCCTATTTCATTCATAAATTAATTTATTAAATTCATAGATGGACTCTAGTTCTATGCAAAATACTTTTATATCTACTTCTTTAAAATACAGCAAACATTGAACAACATAATTTATTTGTTTGATAAAAAGCGTTAATATTATTTTTTACTAAATAAAATCTACCACTAAATGTTTCTGTATTATGTACTACACAATTCAGCTTACTTAAATTCGAAAAAAATAGATCATCATCATCAACACCCTTTTAAAGTTCCCACTGCTGGGACACAGGGACTTCTCTCTTGACGAGAGAGATTAAGCCATTACTCACCACGCTGGCCAAGTGCGGGTTGGTGAATGTCCCGAAGAATTGGAAAAATAATACTTAGATTCAACTTATGTGTTAGCCAATGCTAGGTGTTGTTTAAGATCTGCAATTTCCTCTCTCAGGATACGTAAATCACCTGATAAATCCATCTGTTCCACTTTTAACTCCTCATCTCGTTTAGGTTTGGATCCACAGTAGGACGTAGTCTGACATCTATCTACAGATAAGAAGGGACCGGAAATACAGAAATACAGAATTTATTCATAATACCATTATTACAAATACACAATTTTTATTGATATGATAATCCGTGTGCTTGAAGATCCGTCAAATCTTTTGAAATAATCTACAAAACCTTTTAATGATGGCTAAATCTCTTTGGTTTATTAATTATTACCTCATTTAACATAATGACGGGCCTAGCTTATTACTTGTTATATTTGAATAAAGCTTTTTGCTCTTTGGTGTTTCATTTCCTAATATTTCAGGTACAGTTTTGTATACAATATATTTAAGATCATACGGAGTAGTACATTCAAGGTTAAAACATTACAATGAACATTACAAATTCAAAGGCTCATGCCTGCTACACAAATATGCTTACGTTTATATAAAAAGCTACTAGTAAAATGCGTGTATAATTTATCTAATTACGAACGGTATACAATCAATTGTATATTATGAATTATGTATAATAAGGACACTGAAATATTACTAAGTATATTGATGTATATTAAATTACGTTTAAAAATCCAGTCAAAAAGCTGTGTATATCTGTGCGTTTAAAGGCCGTACACAAAACTAGCAGGACTAAACATTATTGGATATTCTCATCTCCTTCTATAGTTAAGAATAAGAGAGATATCCGTTTTCGAATCGTTCATACATAAAAAATTACAAAGAGCTTAGCTTTTGTTGGAGAGAAGTAAGAGAACTTTTGAGAGCATGGTTTAACAGTGGTGTACCATTGCCACGTGATATCAGACTTATAACTGAATACATGCAAGAAATGGTAGTAAACAAAGACCTAGAAACCTTGTACATATTAGTGCCAACACCTTTTTGTCATTTATTTATACTTTTTGTTCATAAAACATAATAAAACCTTATATATTTGTAAAGGGTACACATTTCCCTACTTAGAAAACATAAAAACATCACATAACAATCTTATAAGAATTAAATAAACCCGTAAATATCTTATACAAACATACAAGTTTGTGTTTTCCACCCAAATTATTGTCAATAAAAACTAAATCTATATTTGGGTGTGTTAATGACCTTCTTTATGTTGTTTGTTCGCTATAAACTTGACATGCATTCTATTATTATGTATGTCATAACTCATAACATACTATCATATTTTTTCCATTTCCTCGCATTCCATTTGCACACTTACATTTTCCATAATCCAGTATTCTATTTCGATCCACTGGCATTGACATGAATTTACTCAATATCTTGTCAACACCTTTCATTTTAACCCATAATGGAACGTCTAGGATGTGATTTGTCGTTATTTTTCTACATAAAATTTAAAAATAGATTTGTGAAATCAATCAATGGAAATAATGATTTTGTATAACGTAGCAGAGAGTCTGTATTTCTTAAATAAACTTGCAATACAAAACGAATTCGTAAACAACAATAGAGTTATGATGAGGTTAGGAGTTGCTGCTTATTACAAACGCATATTATGATCACCGCCAATTATTTCCTAAGTAATTGTTAGCCTCGACTACTTTATCCCGTTGTTCATGTTAATAACCATGATAGTTTCAAAAGTCAAATGTAACAATTGCAGATTCGGGAACTAGGTCGACCCTACTGAAAAACTTTATCTTTATCTTAATAATGATACAAGCATAATATTTCAAAAAGTCATTAAAAATTCTGCTATTTATCGATAGATGAAAAAACTAAAAAAAGTATCACCGTTGTGCCGGTCGGAGTGGGGGGTGTTAGTTTTTTTTCTTTACATATAAACATAGGTACAAATAAAATAGGAAGCGATTTGACCTGCAGAAGTAAAGAATACTGTGTCGCAGATCATAACGCCCACCTCCGGGATAAGAATTGGTGAAATGGATTTTTTTTGGGAAATTATTAATTTCTTAAAGTTTATCTATATATGTAGGAAATCGCGCTAGCTACTTCCTTGATGCTGAATAATAGAACCGAAATCACTTGACAATAGATTTATTGCTTCTACGTAATTAACGATTCTACGACATTTTTGCGTTTGAAGAGGAAGCAGATGCATGAGTGTAACTGTTTTTATTTTGCTTAGAAACAGGTTGTTTTTTATTATTAATTGGCTGTGCATTTGAACTCAAATTCCCAAAGTAGATACCAAGATATTAATCCAATCGTTTCGTGCATCTGCACTATCCAGGCCAATATTCTGAAAGAAAAATATCTCGGTGTATGAAAATAACGTAGAAATAATCAACATAATAACTTTCCCGTGTCTGTCTGTCTGTTCCATCATAGCTCCCGAACGGATGGAGCGATTTCAATTTAGTTTTTTTTGTATGAAAGGTGAGTTTGGCCCGTGCGTTCTTAGATATGTTTCATGAAAATCGGTTGAGCCGTTTAAAAGTTATGGGGGTGAGAGTGCCATGTAGGATTGTAAAGACACGGTATATTTCAAATTTCATTCAGAGATGAAAAACATGCAAACACTTTTGTGAGCGTTTGCCCTGAAACAAAATAGTTTTTAACTAATCTCTCTCGTCAAGAAAGAAGTCACTGTGTTCAGCAGTGGGAACCAGGGGCGTAGCTACCGCCGTATTTGCCGTATCAAATTATGTAATGTGGACGTGATTAAGGAATCGTTCAATTATAGAGTAATAAAAGTTTGTAAATAATAACTATACCTACGAATTTTATAATGATATATTTTATGTTTCATTAGAATTCCCTGACAGTTAATTTAGTTTACCTTAAGTACTTGTTCAGTAATTTATATAGTTTAAACGCGTTTCGTTAATTCAGCTTTTTAATAGTTATGCGGAGCCTCGCCAGTCACTCTTCAAACCTCAGCCGTGTTTAGACATATCCTAATAAGGATTAAATAAATAATACTTAGTTTCACTCACAACAAATAATGTAGTTAACCAAGAAGACACAAAATTAGTTTTTAAATGTACTCACCGAGCAGGCGAAAAGTGAATATTAAATAGATTTTTACATAGACGCCCGGCCCAAATAAAAATGAGCAAAATTTGCTGGACATAAAGGAGCCTAGCGGCCTCCCTACCGCGATCAGGTTACCGCACACGACAACAAAGGCTCCGTTCCGTTACGATTACGACCGCAAAAATGATGTAAATAGGGGTGCTTATGCTAAACATATGTAGCTGAACTTTTTTTATCATAATCTCATTAACCTAGAAGTTTGATGTACAAAGTATTATGAATACAGGAGTAAGAATCTATGCGTTTCTTCAATTGCACCTCCGGCATTTCAAAGTAAGTTCTTTCTGACCGGATGTGAAAAACTTATTCCTCTGATATTGATAATAGTATCTATTATCTGTATTCGAAAGAGAAACTGTAATTTTGAGACTTGTTTAAATTTCATCAACGGAACCAAACGTTACTTACCCAAACACGATAACAACATCAACATTTACTTAACTCGTTTAAAATCTTTCTTATTGCCAGTAACAAATACCATGTGGAGTTTTAAAGGCGAATCTCTGACAATGGCGAATAAAAATTGTAAAAATACACAATTTAAATACTAATAGTATTGACTGTTAAGTTTGTACACCTCATACAAAATATAATATTATATGGCTTTAAACAAAATAAATAGCATAATATATTCTATACGTCATATTAAATAAGAGCTTGGTTTTATTTTTACGCATAAAAATTGAGATTCTTAGTTATAAATAATCTGTTAAGATGATGGGTGATAGAGGAAAATGGAAGAAAAATTCATATTGTGCCGGCTTCACATTGAGTGGTACTTACAAGGGCAGGAAGTCTAATAATTAAACAACATTCTCACCTTTCGTACAAAAAAAAACTAAATTGAAATCGCTCCATCCGTTCGGGAGCTATGGTGCCACAGACAGACAGACACACAGACAGTCACGTCAAACTTATAACACCCCTCTTTTTTGGTTGGGGGTAAAAAAATCAACCAACTTGCAACAATCAAAAGAGAATTTTTTATTAATTGGACCAGCTTGCAATAAACAATTTTCATAGATACTTATACATAGTTTCTTAGCGACTTCACGACCTTTCCTCAAGAAGAACATTTAATAAGTATGAGATAGATTAATACTTCACCTACGGTTCCATGTACAGCTTATTACCATTTTCCAACAAAAGTTGCAACAATAGTTCCTCTGAAGACCCTTTCCTATTTCGTGGGCTTCATGGTGGTGATCCTCCGGTTCTTCACGATCAGCGGCAAACACACGACCCTCAAGATGTTAATGCTGACTGTCGGAGTGAGCGTCTGTAAATTTTTTTCCCCGGCAATTATTCGATTTTTTCTCGCCTTTTAAACCTTCCCTAGACCTCCACGAATATTTCAAGACTATGATAAGATAAATCCGTTCAGCCGTTCTCGAGTTTTAATCAGACTAACGAACAACAATTCATTTTTATTTATATAGATAGATATTACAATATTATTTAATAAACGCATCCTGGTGCCTATATCATAAGTAGGTAAATACATTTTATGTAATTATATATAATTGTATATATCGTCATAATCATACAATCTAATCATATTAAAAGCAATCTGCGCTGACTGTTTGTATGAGCGTCAATTAGGCAATAAAATTAATGTACACAGAAATGACCCGTGCGACGCCGGGGCCGGCCGCTAGTATGTATATAAAAAAATATCTATGTACCTATGTCTATTATATTTATATTAAGTATATCAAATGTATAGTACCGGTAACACAAGCTGGATTTTAAATAAATAAATATTTCCGGACTACTCACACAGTATCACCTAACCCCAAACTAAGCAAAATTTTAGTTTAATATTTAAAATAGATTAACCTAAAAAGTCAACTGAAATCTTTGTCGTTTTCTGAAATAGGTATCTAGAGTAATACAAGGGGAAGTTTTAGCGAGCAAAGTCGGAACGGCTCAATTTGTATCTGTATAAAATCTTACAATGTTTTAGATACCATTAAACTCGTAAAACTAAGCACGACTGAAGAGTTAAAAGTGTACGAAAAACTTATTATCCTCTAATAACTTTAAATTATAAATTTCTGTCCTCCGTGCGTTATCTTAAGGATATTCGTGTTATAAAATGCATGACGAATGTTGCATGTCGTTTTAAAATACAATTCAAATAAATGTTTATTTTGAGCACAAATAATCAGTTTTTAAATATATTTATACGTAACACGCGAAGTTTCAAGGGAAAATTAATACGCTTAGAAAACTAGTGATAGGTTTTTTCTTAAAACTTTTTATAATTTTAGTTGGAAGACATTTAAAAAATCCTACATGAAACAATACGAATTTAATACCATGTTACCTCTATCAATTTATGAGGCAATAATTGCAAAGTCAAAAAGTTGTTTTTATAATAAAACCTTACCGTTTTGATTAAAATAGAGATAAACTATTATTTTTACCTTTGACCTTGAATAATAAAAATTCCATACAGGGGAAAGATGGGGAACTTTCCAACTTTGCTTTTTATCATATTTTAAACAATCTTACTGGTATTCAGCTTGTTGCGAATTTATGTAGCTTTACTCGTATTATTTGGTCTAACAATATCTCTTGGAAGGCAAAGCTATTTATAATTATTATAAGAAAATCAGTAGGTAATCGAAACCTGCTTAGGTTTCGATTACCTACTGATTTTCTTATCATATTTATGTCAATAATCATCGATGAAAATAAATTTTCGCATACAAGTTTAAGTTATTGTATTGTATATTTCTTTCACGGTTAATTAGTAGGAACCTATATTTCTATGTTTATGTCCTATAGCCGTTTCTATCTGTAGGTCAAGTTCATATGGTTCTATAGCACGAATGAAATTCCCTTTGCGGCTGGCTCTGGCTAACGATACCCAGCTAAATTGTTAACTCTGTAGTATGTCTCTCTTAATTTTATTTAAAAAATTTCGCGGCAAAACATTAAATACAAATTGAAACAAATCTTCATCAGTAATACTTGATCTGACTATTCAGGTACAAATAAAGAAAGAAATAATGTGAGACGTTGGGTAAAGGAAATATTACCGGAAATGCGCCCTAGATCAAAGTGGGTAATAGAACAAAGGCCTTTACAAAAAGGTGACTTAGTCTTGATTGTTGACCCAAACATGCCAAGAAATGTTTGGCCTAAAGGCTTAGTACAGAATGTACACCCAGGGAAAGACGGGAGAATTCGTGTGGTTGATGTGATGACGAAGTCCGGGCTCATGAAAAGAAATGCTACACGCGTCGCTCGAATCGATATTTTGTTTACAAGCCATTTTTTTTTTTATTTAAATAACGGACTTTTGTAGTTTTTAGTCGCCTACCCTATTGTAAGTAACGACTTAAAAATATTGAACACAACTACAATTTCATTTAAAATAATTAATTCAATACAGTCATAACATTTCTAAAAGTCACTTTTTAAATGTTTTATTAATGTAAGGTTTTGAGTTGAATGCCCTAATAAAATTACGTAACATCTGTTTTACAAATACTTTCTATGCTGTTATTTGGTCATTGATGAATAACAAATTTGCTGTTTTTGATGACATTTACATTAAGGATTTCATGGAGAAAGACTCCTGAGTATCATCCAGTCGAGAGTAAATAGGTACCTTCTAGATCTTTGTGATCCATCCTCGTCCCCATTGACACTTACCATCAGGTGAGATTGTGGACAGACAAAGATCTATCCTCAAATATATGCTAAAATAAGCTATCATGATCCCTTTTTAGGTATTTGACATAAAAACGAGCCCGCGCCAGCTTAGGCCTTAGTTATAAGTATCCAA
The DNA here is from genome assembly GCA_929108375.1 of Gymnoscelis rufifasciata. Classification (NCBI taxonomy): domain Eukaryota; kingdom Metazoa; phylum Arthropoda; class Insecta; order Lepidoptera; family Geometridae; genus Gymnoscelis; species Gymnoscelis rufifasciata. The sequence goes on along the minus strand of CAKMYF010000001.1, from coordinate 4,698,680 downwards.
ACGAATATACAAAGTTTCATATCTTGAGTTTTATTTAAGTATTTCGTTTTTTGCCGCTAATATTTTGACTAGTGTGTAATGTTTGATTTATTGTAATGTTTTTAAATTGTATGCTACACATATCAAGTCTTAATATTGTTAAAAACCATGATAATCAGAAAAAAGTAGGCGTACCTATCATGTTTAGAAAGACTTATAGTGTTTTGTTATAATTTAGATTAGCTAGTTTAATTGGATATATCTGTACTAGTTATTAAATTAAATAAATAAATTAGATTATACTTTTCTATTAAAAATAAATGTATACTCTTAATACTCTATGGCTGTAACTATGTGAAGCTGAATTAAATAAATTGAATTGAATTGAATTGAATTGAATTGAATATAGGGTTTAAATTTAAATCTTTGGTATAAAGCACCGTCTTAAGGTGCGGCTACATTAGGCAACATGTCTAAGAACTCTCGCGCGCAGGCAGACAGAAAGACAAGTCAAACTTACCTATAACACTCCTCTTTTTTTGTTGGGGGTTAAAAATACAAATTAAGCCTACCTATTTAACTCTTATTTTGCAACTATTATAGAGATAAACAAGGGTGAAGCGCTTTTATTGAACAGATTAAGCACTTATTTAATCATAACATTTTTTATCAAACGTTCTATAAGATTCCTCTATGTATGATAATAATACATGGAATATTTTTTGAATTCGGGATAAAACATGAAAATCAAGATTTTATTTCATAGAGTAGCAATCTTCAGTTTTAACCGCCTTTCAACGAAAAAGGAGGTTCTCATTCTACAATGTTGATGAATTAGTTAAATATTATTGACCATTTAAAGAGGACTTGTTTGTTGTCAATGATGTCATATTTAGGAATAACCTAGTATTAATCCCCTATAAATTAAGGAAACAAATGCAGGTCATTTAGGAATAGACAGGTGCAAGCAACGCGCGAGACAAGTAATGTTCTGGCCAGGAATGTCACATGACATAGAAATGTTTGTAAAGCGGTGTCACACGTGCCAGGAGCACTCAAACGCACCCTCTAAAGAGCCGATGATACCCATGGAAATTCCGCATCTTTGTATGGTTTGCAAACCGTACACATAGTATAGGATAATTCCAATAATAATTTACCGATTTTTCTGAAAGAATAAATTTGATAAGTATATGATAGATTTTTACATTGAGGGTTTCGCGTATTTCAACATTTTATACACGTAGAAAGTATAAAAGTTGCATTTCGAGCGATCACCCAATCCAAGTACTAACCACGCCCAACGCGTATCAGCCAGGGGTGGATAATCGGACATCTATTTTGCATCCCCCTAAATGTTGAGTGGTCCACCAATATATTTTTTTTATGATACAACGTACCAAAATACATACAATCCTAAATTTTCAACCCTCTATGATCAACCCCTATTTTTTTTTCTAACTGTTTTCTACTGTCAATTAAAAACTTTAATTTACTTTGCAGAGATTTTTCCTTAGCATAACTTGAATAAAAAAAGACATATTACTTACTCTAAATTGTTTGTCCCTCTACGATCAATTATAATCTAGGTGATTCGAAGTTCACCGGGTCAGCTAGTATCAATGATTTTTTATAATAATGTTTACCTACCAATCCACACAACAACAGCTAGCCCTTTGCGTGTTCACCCTGTATATATGTCCATACAGATGTGGTATATACAGGCTGTGCAATGTGTGACGTCACTGCTATGTAGTAAACGACTGGGCTGTTTTACATGAAATGACGTAAGAGTTATTTTTGTAGATGACTTATTTTGTAGAATTAATTAAGAAAATAATTTAGTTATGATAAACTTTACCCGCCCATCTTTAAGTAAGTGTAAGATTTTTTAGGAACTCAATACAAGATATAAATAAACTAAAAAATGCAATAGACAAAATGTTTGTGAAATTGGATAACCTTGTTCACAAGTTAGGTGCGAATCATACATTTTAACGATTATTTTGTATTTATGCATAGAAATAACTAAATTATAATAATAATATTCTTATATTTTATTATAAAAAAATATAAGAAATTTTTAAGTTGGACTAAGATTAGCGCGAATTAAATTAATAAAGAGAATCCACACAACAACAACTAGTAAACTCGTGATCAACTTGTGTTACGGGTACTAGACATCTAATAAACTTAATATAATAGACATACATATATAGATATTTTTTAAAATACTTATTAAAAATACTCAGACCAAGGAAAAAGTGCTTGCAGAATAAACACACACATGGGTCAATTGTGTGTTTATTCTGCAGGAATCGAACCCTCTACAGCATTCAAAGATGGTGATGATTATGCTGGCCAGAATCCTGGTCCACCCTGTAGAGTGCTGTATGCGTGTCGTGTGTAAGCTCACTTTAATATAATATGCAGATGAGCGCACAGCCGCGTCTGCGAATAACTCCAGCAACCACCTCGGAATACTTTGAAATGTGAAGTTTCTTAATATACAAATTAAACTACAAATTCAATTTTTTTTGTTCATAGAAGCTTGATTTTTGTTTTTAGCGCTATGTTGTTTAGTTTCTTACAAAGTTTAATAAATAAATATGACTATTTAAAACTACCAATTAGTTTTTATTGTTAACCTTCGAGTTATAAAATGAAAAAGTTAAGCTAGGCCTTATTTGGCGACCTTAAAGACAATGTTGACATTGAAAGAGAACGTAGGGCTTTAGCGGTGAGGGGTAACATGCTGATTCGTAGGTTTTCCCGGTGTTCTGAGGAAGTTAAGGTAACGCTTTTTAAAGCCTACTGCCAGGGCTTCTACACCGGGAACCTGTGGATTAGCTACACCAAACGGCCGCTGGAGACCCTACGTGTACAATATAATAATATATTTAGGATGATATTGGGACTGCCTCGATTTTGCAGGACGTCGGCGAGGATCTGTGGGCGAGTTTCAACTGGGGCGGTCGCCCTTTTCGCGTATGTGTTGTCTATTTAAAACCTAGTTCTACCGACCAAGACTTTATGCGGTGGTTTTGTAAGACTGAGACTTTTATTAATAATTTAAAGGGATATGTAATAATCATGGGTGATATTAATTTAAATAGTGCTTCTGTAAATATTCAAAATTATTATTGTTATTTTTTATCTTTTACTAATTTTATTGAACATAACGAAGTGCTGAACCTTCATGGTGGTATTCTGGATGTTGTTCTGGCGAGGGAGAGCGAAGGTCTGAGGAAGGTACTGGTCTCTGGCACGGAGAGTATAGTCCCCATGGATGCATACCATCCTGCTCTAGATATCGAGGTATTGGTGGAGACGACCCGTAGTTCAGATCGTATTGAGCCGAGCAATATAAATTCAGCTAGAGACTGGAACTTTAGACGTTGTGATGCTGAGCTTCTGCATAACTGTCTTTCAAACGTTTCTTGGGATCAGGTGTTACTCTCTGTCGATATAACATCCGCCACAGAGGCTTTCTATGCTACTATCTATGAAATCTTTGATAAGTGCTTAACGAACAAGAGTCGTACAAAAAGTGGTACAAGACGTTATCCAGTCTGGTTTACCGCCGATATTATAAGGGATACTAGGCGAAAATGGAGGCTACATGCCAGCTGGAAAAAAAGTAAGTCTGATGAGAACTATAAGTCCTTCTCGGAATTGAGAGCATCTCTGAAATTAAGGGTATCTACAGCTTACGATTTTTACTTAAAAAATTTAGAAAATAACCTTACGCTCAACCCACGTGACTTTTGGCGTCACATCTCTAGTTTACGAGCTAAGGGGGGATTTGAGGCCAATGTTACCTATAAAGGACAGACGTGTTCGGGTGTTGCAGCAGCTGAGGCTTTTGCTAGTTTCTTCGGTAGTATTTTTTTAAATGATATTCCAGCGCTAGATGCTGAAAATATTAATCGCTGTGATCAGAGCTGTAACAGTAACTATATTAATATAATTGAATTTACGCCAGCAGATGTGCTCTATGGAATTAAAAAGTTAAAAGCTAAAAGCTCTATAGGGCCAGATGCCGTACCCCCAGCTTTTATAAAATCATGTTGGAGAAGCTTCGTGACACCACTGTGTCACATTTTTAATTTAGCATTACGGACAGGTAGGTATCCAGCACAGTGGAAAGTGTCAAGGGTAACACCTATCCCAAAAAGCTCGAATAAACTAGCCGTTGAGGAGTATCGTCCGATCGCTATATTGTCTTCGCCTGCTAAAATACTTGAAAGCGTCTTAAAGAGAATCATATACGCACAAGTCAAAACCTTTTTATGCAATGCCCAGCATGGTTTTAGAGATAAGCGATCGGTCAACTCAAATCTTTTGACTCTAGTGGAGTACATTTCAAGTAATTTAGACCTTGGCTGTCAGGTGGACGTGCTCTACTTCGATATCCAAAAAGCGTTTGATAGGGTCAATAACGACATACTGCTGGCCAAATTAAGCGCCATAGGCTTCGCGCCTCATCTCCTCATACTTCTTGCCGACTATCTGCGCGATCGCCAGCAGTATGTTAAACTTGGAATCTATGAGTCTGCGCCCTATCACACGCGGTGAAACATAACATTTATGATATTGTTGCTGCATTGAAACACTTTCTACCTAAATATCAGAAACAATTAACTGTAATAATAACTATAGTCTGTTCGCGGAGACAAACTAATATAGCGCGCGCTCCCTTGCACAATTGTATGAAAGTGAAAAGGACGGGACTAGTAGCGTGGGAGACTATGATTGGTCAGTGGGACCGTTTTAAAAAATGTAAAGAGTTGTTTAGATTGCTCACTTCAAACTATTAGCTAGTTTTTCGCCCGGGGTTTTGAGGATGAGTGGCTTATTGATAATTGACCTACTTATTATGGTATTGAGAACCTATAAATATTGTATATCATAGCTTTATTCCGTTGATGTAAAATATTTTTTCCTAGATTGATCGCTTTCTGCACAAGACAGTATCTGTCTATGTTTATGTTATTTATGTTTATGTTTTCTATATTTATGTTATTTTATGATCACACTAATTTAATTTATGGACCTGTGTCTGAAATAAAAGATTTTTATTTTTTTATTATTTTATAAAAAGGTCGTTTCCGCCTTTTAATAACCGGGCTACCAGCTGTAGCGGAAATAATAGAGAATCAGTCCGATATACATGCCAAGTCACAAAATTAATAGGAAACCGTCCGATGAGCAAGCCAGGTCAACAATAAAACAAGAATCAGTCCGTCACGCAAAATCACGAGGTAAACAGAAAACAGTCCAAAAAGCTTGGGGTTAGGTGATGCTGTGTGATTGGTCCGGAAATATTTATTTATCTAAACCGATCAGCGAAAAGTGGAAATCCCGTTTTCAAAATGAACATCTATGCTCATATCCGCTCTTATGTTGTTAATTACTTATTTAGTAACCATATTTTAAATGCATAATATCTTGCAGGTTCGTGCAGGAGTGCTCGGAGGTCCAGGAGTGGGTCTCCGAACAGATGGGGGTGGCCGCCAGCGAGGACTACGGCCAGGACGTGGAGCATGTGGACACTCTGCAGCAGGCCATCGAAAACTTCCTGCAACAGCTGCAAGGTACGTACAGCATGCTGCAGGGCAGCGAGGACTACGGCCAGGACGTGGAGCATGTGGACACTCTGCAGCAGGCCATCGAAAACTTCCTGCAACAGCTGCAAGGTACGTACAGCATGCTGCAGGGCAGCGAGCACTCATCATCTCATCGGAGAAGCCATACCTTCTAGGTCTTCATGTCTCATCTTAGACCACATCTTCACTTTACATCAGGTGAGATTGTGGTCAAATGAAGACTTATTAATCATAAAAAAAAAAAAAAAAAATCTCTAAGAATGCTTTATTCTCGGAAGGCCAATGTCAAGTGAGATAAAGTTATTTGCAACATTTTTTCATTCTCAAACTTTTTCGCGTCCCGCAAACATTTCAGATAACAAACACCGCAAAACAAAACCCAAATTGCTTGTTTTTATCAAACTTTGTGGATTTAGAAGTTGACACTTAGTGAGCTTTATCTACCCTAAGGGTTTACGTTCCGAAACGGAGCTCAAAATCGCAGTTCAGAGTTGAATAAATCGAGTTCGTCGCGTATGCTTTTTTATCCCTTTTTTTATGTATGTTACCTCGTAACTTTGAACTCCGTGGACTGATTTCGATGATTCGTTTGCTCAATGACAGATGTTGCATGAAACTTATTCACCACGTTCTAAATGTTGTGGTCAAGAGAAAATTTGTAGCTATAGAACTAATAAGCTAATGTGTATAACTAAATGAATACTCAAATACACTTGTATATTTAACGGATGGTTAGTTTAAGTGGTGGTGAATCAGAAGTTGTGGTAATCTAAATGAGTCGAATATTTTAGGTGCATAGACGAATAATTACATTGGAAGACTGGACAAATTATCGTAATAAATAAAATATCTCGCGCGACAACCCAAGAATCATAAGTAGGTAGGTACATCTTGTACGTTGAAAAGTTTTTTTTTGTTTAGTTCATTTTCTGGTTTTTATTGGAATATCTATTTTGAACGTCTACCGCATTTGTAAGTACTTACCTATTACGAGTTGCGCATTTCATTTCACATAACTGGATTTGAACTGAAGAACAGAGTTGGTAAACATTCAACGTCTCTAATTGTTTATTAATCTCATATTTATCTTTTATAGGAAGAACAACATGTTAACGTTTGGGCTCACAGACATACATTTTTTTGTATGCTAGATAAGCCTTCATTTGACCATAATCTCATCTAATGTATGCATGATATACATAAAAACAGTCTACAAACCACATTCTTAATTCAAGCACAAATGTGACCATTTGTGTTGGCATTGGCAACCTGGTAGATTAATTTAAATAAATTACGTTATAAGTATGAGTAGGTACACGGTTTTGCTTGATGTACCTATAGTAGGTACACCGTGTTGTATCTACTGCTTTAGTACAAAGTGTTTGTTGAGTTATTTTAAACAACTGGACGCCATGAAAATATAAAGGTACAATGTTTAAATCCTATTATTAAATCTCGTCAAAGGTTTTGAACTATATAATTGTGTCTAAGTTAGACAAAACTACCGAACGCGAATGGGAGACGTATAAATGCATGTTGCTAACTCGCGATAATAATCCTCAACGCATTAGGTACAATGAGTGATTTATTATCTTTCTTGAAGGACAGGGCTGAGATGCTGGAAACATTGCAACTTTCTCACAGCAAAACACAATCACCCGAGACTCAAAATACCTTATCATTTTCTCGCAATACTTCTCGGTGCAATGTTTCCACCAACGAACCGTCTTCCAACAAGAATCGTCAGTCTTTTCAGTCTCGCCAATATAAGCCCTGCGTAATGTGCAAAGGCACGCATCCACTTCACTCATGCAAAGGTTTCTTAAATTCCAACTTAGACACCAAATTGAAATTAATCCCTTCCTACACTCTTGTATGAGCTGTAGCGCCATCTCGTGGGTTATGTCTACACTGCGACGCATGTATGAGCGGGCCTCTTCCATCTTAGCCCGATGCTTTTTGGAACTTTTCATAATACCCGGCCCTTATTAATACGGTTCTGTGTATCACGTTGCCCGTAACATATGTATATAAAACCACATAAACTCGGCGTATTTATTCAACAGTGTCACAAGTGCCTCTTTTTCCTTCCCCTGCAAATCTGTATCTACATCTGTAAATTGTTTTCCCGCAGCCAAGTCACAAAAATGTGAAGTTTGTTTATAATTGAATGACAAGGTATCATTATCAAGGTTAACACTAATGCCTTTCTCCAAAATGTCCCTACCAATAATAGCAGGCACAGCAATGCTGCTATCAGGCACAATGTGAAAAAGCAAAATCGTTATTATTTGATCAATCGCCACTTCACTAAGGATCTGAGACGTGCACTCAATATTATTTTTAGGAGCTGACTGCCAACCTTCAGTAATGAAGTGGCACCTAAAGAAGAAGACTCAATATTATCCCCACCTATACCGCTAAGACAAACTCATCGATCCAGAGCTGCGACTGCTGCGAGCCAGTCATCGCCATGAACAGAAATAAATCGTTCATTTAAAATGGCCTTCCATGCATCTTCGCGTAAATCTTTGTTGCGATAGTTTATGAGTATGCTATCCCATAAACATCGATTAAATTCGTAACGTTGAATTAACGTGACAACATCTTCATAAATCATTACTGAACTCGCTTACTTTTCCATTTTGCCGTCCAAATACAGCGTCCCTGCGAGTGCGCGTCCGCTTTGACGCGCGGCCAAATACCGACCGATAGCGGCTCGCTGCGAGCCGAGCTTGCGCGGCACGCGTGCCCCCTGAGTGTACGCGTAGCTTCTAGTACGGACATCGCGTTCCAGGACACGCGTAACTGATTACGCGTACCAATGTACGCGCAGTCCGTACGCAGCTTTACGGAGGATGGCAGATAAGCCGTCCGTGTCAGCGGTCTCGTCCGTATTACCTGATGATGTGGAGCAAGCACACAAACACTATAATAATATAAAGATACAAAAAGATACATAGAATATTACCGACCAAACGAAAATGAAGCATACATTGTTGTGAGACATAATTTTAATTGTTTCTGTGATAGATACAAATGTATACTGATATTATAAAACCGATTTGAATATTTCAGCGTTTATCAAAGAATGCTATAGGCTAGAGGCTATAGGCTTTTTACCGAGGGAAAATACGTTGTTCCCTCGGGAAAATAAAAAAAGACGGGCAACGCCGTGGCGTGTAATGCGAATATTTTATTTTAGAGTGGGCAACATTGTCTTCATAAAGAAACCAAATTGTTTAACCTACGGACTCCTAACATTGCTAAGACAACGACTTGCTACTACTATTATTAACAGTTGAATAGAAGGCGTATTTATTACCGATGACAGTCCGTTAAATATTAAGTTATCTCATAAAGATTTTATCCATAACAATATAATTAAGCTAAAGAGTTTATTTGTTTGATTGTTTCCTTGAACGAGCTAATCTCAGAAATTACTGGTCCTATTTAAAATTATTTTCAGTATTAGATAGTCCATTTATTAAAGAAAAGAAAACAGCTCTATGTATACCCATAAAACCATCGTTTCCGATGTAATGTCACAAAAAAAGGACGAAAATACTTGATTTGGCCGTTGTCGAACAACAAAACGCCACCCTAATTGTAAAAAATGCATTTTGGATCCACACCATGGGCAACAATTTAACAAGTTTAAATTTTAAACATATTTCCTGAAGGTCCATGTCTGAGCTACAACCAGACGTTATTCACACTACAATTCCTCAAATTTGCAAAAACTACGTTTCTGTTATTTATAGACTAAGGTTTAGGCACTGCTGTTCTTCAGGTTTTTTTTGGCTAAACTAAGAATAAGGGATCACTATGTATGTGATTTTTGGTTAGAAGAGCCTCCGTGATCGTTTGACGAACGTTGCACGTTTAAAAACGCCTAAATTGAAAGCACCGATAACTCGCGTTTATTTCTATAATAAAAAAGGTATATAATATTTATTAAATTTAAGAGTTTTATCTACTAATTTAAAGCATTCATAACGTTAGATGCACTTAGGGTAGTTTGTTGAGAGGCTACTATTAGGACTGATATCGTAAGGCAAATTGTTAAATACCGTATAGTTGAAGTATTAAGTTAGGTTATTGCGTAAAACCACGCCCCCTGCAAAGTTGCGTAGCAGACGATATCTACATAATAATTATTGAAGATACGAACCTGAATTCTATACTTTAATCTTCAGACAAATTTAATTTGTTGTTTTAACTTGTTATACATAACTTATACCTACTTACGCAATAATAATTATGTAGGTAGGTATTTACTTATAATGTTTGCTAGGAGTAATTATTCATCATAACAAAAAAACAGTGATAATTGCTTATTGGGCAACTCTAAAGGTTCTAAAACTAGAACAAATCTTGTTTCGCAAAACTATTAAGATTTATACCGGGATATTTACTATGATTGATTGTCTTTCGAGTTTCCCTTGTATGTGCATGTTTATTTATATTATATTTATCCCTAATTCATGGCTTCCAACTGCATAACGAAACCTGGTGAGCGTTGGCAGGAAATAAAGCTTTCATAGGTGATAACTATTTCTGTAAAATAAACATTTTATTTGATACCTACAACTTTTGTCCGGAAATAAAGCAATATAATTATGCAAACAGAAAAAAAAACTGTAAACACCAATTGTTAAACCTGAGTAGTATGCAGAATAATAAATAATTTAGTTTAATGAAATATTGGTACTGGTATAAAAATTGCATTAGTAATAAATAATACTCTCTGTATTATAAATTATGTACCTGAGTATTACGGTTATAAAAATCGTTTCAACAGTCTGCCCAATCTGAGCATACAATAATAAAATAATAACATGAAAATGTTTAGGTTGGCAAGCTTAGCTGAACTAGCTAGAACTGCTTAGTATCAATTTAGTTATACTCGTATGTTTTCCCGATTATTTTGAATACTCCATACATCCTGCATATGTCAATTTATGGCTGATTGTACGACAACTTTCCACAAAGAAAATAGCAATCAAAATTTGATTTACCACCGCCCGTGGCCATACATCAAACCACTCTAATCCGCGGAAACAGAAAGCCTAAAATCTAAGGGGATCCGACTCGGCAACTCAAATTCGCAATTCATGCATTTTATTCATTTTCGTACATTGCATTCAAATATATTAATCATTGGTCACATCGACTACAGTAAGATTCTTATCAAATATACCTATCCCCCCAAAGAACATTCATAAATCTTTTGGAAATCTTTGAGGGAGGCCAAATTTCTGAAATTTTGTTGAGCTACTGCCAATATGATGAGTTGGCTAAGTGGAGAACACTCGACTTTCATGCTAAAGGTGGTGGCATAGAACACCACCGGATTTTTCTTTTTTTTAAATTGATGCCACATGCATCTTTAATGGTTCAAGCCGGTTGCAGACCGAAAACTAAGCTATTCCAAAGCTAAGCTAGGGAAGCTAGGCTAAGCCAAACTAAGTTAGATAGAAATAAATGGCGTGCACACAAAGAGCTAAGCCAAAGCTCAGTTAGTGTTGCGGAGTTCAATTAGACGGACGTCAGGCGATTGCTATGAATATAATCGATGTAGAAAGTTCCGATGATGAATACGTTACACATAGAAAAAGAAGATTAATACTGACTTATTATTATTTAAGAAAACGACATTCTAGACCTTGGATATAAAATATATATAGCTAATAGCTAAAATTTTTTGTGGTATTGTAGATTTACTCGTACTCCTCCGAAACGGCTTGACCGATTCTCATGAAATTTTGGCTCTGTCTCTCTTTGTATAAATTGTATCCTTTGTATGGGCTAAATAATCACAGCTGAGCATATGTTATTTCAGATGACATAACATATTTGTAATACGCCACTTATAAACATTTACAAACATATTCGAAAAAATGTTTTTCCCACGGACATTCACGATACAAACTTTGATTCAGTTCAGTTCAGTTTCTTGTAATTGGACTTTGCGCTTGAAGCGACAATTTGCCAGTGTCGATTGTAAGTTTTATATCCAGTGGTGTGTTGGCAGGGTGTATAATGGAAGATGTTTTAAAATATTTTCGAACCGAAAATCTGTAAGTACCTAGTATGAATCTAGAGATTTTTTTGGATTTGGGATTCATTCGCTATTTCATTAATCATAACGTTTATTTGCTACCATGTTGTAACATTAAGGTATGTGAGACAGAACATGGACTCTGGTTGGGCACGCAACATCTTAAAACTAATCTTAGTACATAAAATATCTAGTAGGAATAATTACTAATCTAATTTAAAAACCAACTTAGTTTTGATTATTTTCAATCATAGGACGTCTATACTCTACATACTCTTGGAATTAGGTCTTTCTCTTTTTAGATTCCAAATTAACCGAATATTCAACACATAATTCACAACAGACCGCTGAAAGGTGAGAATTTATCAGCAGACTTGCTATCAGTATATCTGGCCTACATTTGGGTCACCAGTACCTGCTTTATCTATGAGTTGACAGGTTTCGAGACACGCTATCGTTAACTAATTGGTCCACGGCAGGTAAACATTGCTTAGGGTGTCAAGTATAACCCTTTTTGGAGTTGACCAACAAGGGTAAAATGCCCTTTCCAAAAAAGGATGTGAGATAGTGTTAAGTTAAGACTGTTTTGAGTAAATAGTTTCGAAATGGTGTCTTTTCTAAATATTCTTGTAAATCTGATACATTACTGGCGTTGTGTTATTGATTGGCGCGGAAATATGTAATGTATGTTTACGATTACAATGATAGTCATATATGGTGCATTATGCACACTGTACATGCATGCATACAGCAGATATTATAATTTATATTCAATTTATCTTCTTCTTATATATAAAAATGAATCGCAAAATGTGTTGGTAAGCGCATAACTCAACAACGCCTGAACCAATTTGGCCAAATCTTTTTTTTAAATGTTCGTTGAAGTTCAAGGATGGTTTTTACGGCGAGAAAAATTAGAATTATTGCTGGAAAAACCCTAAAATAGCCCTTTTCTTTTTCCCATACAAATGATTTGTAACTAAAACGTAGTCAATTTGAGCTTTATTGCTATGGTATAAAGTTCATATTAAATTACAAGCACTCACTGTTGTCTAAGCAATGTAGGTGTGTTCCTAACGTCAAAGATCATATCTATCAAAAGTATATAAAATTTTCATGTCACAATGTTAGTTACCGTACTCCTCCGAAACTGCTTTACCGATTTTTACCAAATTTTATATGCGTATACAGTAGGTCTGGAGAATCAGCTACTATCAATTTTTCATTTTGCAAAACAACGTTTGCTGGGGTCAGCTAGTTATATATAAAATTGCGTACGTGTACGAAGCGCCGCGCCCGGCCGCATCCCATCATTGCTACAAAAAGCCAAATAGTAAGGAAATTAACACTCGGACATTTCCAGGCGCTGGCAGCAACCCTGCTGTACTACAACAGGAAGTTCGGGCGGCGCACCTCGGGCTCCCTGTTCATTAATTATTATTTTTTTTATTTTATTTTTTTTGTTAAAAGTATCCGTGTAATAGCGGAGATTATCTGTATTCTATATAAATAAAAATGAATGTTTGTTAGTCTGATTAAAACTCCAAATAGGAAACTCCATGTACTGAATACTCCTAGATTTTTGGCATCCGTTAAGAATGAGAGGCGTTACCGAAATTGATTGCGAAAATGGGGTTTTATGTGTATACTAAGACTATTGCAATAGCCACTCATAGCCACTCACATCATCAAAATCATAACCATGTTAACCAACCAACTAATGTTGTTGAGTATAATACATACTCTTAAAGAAAACATTTTGTAATGTAACAAGCTTTCGAATGCTCGGAGTAAAGCTTACTTGGGAGTCTTTTTTTATTTACCCGTAACATTTCTTTAGACCTTGTGTCCCTGTGTCGAAATAATTATAAAGAAAAGGATCAAGACTGTGGATCTAAGTGGAAGGAGGGCCGGCCGCAGACCTGTTGTCGCCGGAATGTTCACCGTAGGCCGTTAATGTAGCCACATTAGCGGTCAACGGCGAACATTCGTGTAGAAAATTTACTGTTTAATCCATTGCAAATAAGGCTAGGTAGATGATAATATATTAATGGAGCCATTAAAGTATGAAAATATCGTCACAAATTGAACAATTGATAAGCTGGCAAGTTATCCAGCGTTGCCAGTTTTATGGATTTATGCGGGAACAACTTATTTTCCCGCGGTAAAATAACCTATATCCCTTTCGCTATAAATAGGCTATCTAACAGTGAACGATTTTTCCAAATCGGATCGGTAATTTCCGAGATTAGCGCGTTCAAATAATAAACAATCAAACAAAATCTTCAGCTTTGTCAAATCAATTATTTCAATGAATATATGAATTCACTTTTTTTTAATTATGATAAGTAATTATATTCATGCGCCTAGATATATAAGTTTTGATAGTACTTTAATAATTGTTAGACCTATGTGAAAACCCAAAATTTATGAATAAATGATAATGAATTATAATGTTAGTAAAGATATATGTTGACTATTGCATATATCTGCACAGTTTTCAGTCAGTTGTAGCAATATAGAGGTATTATATTGAGTAAACAAGTTTGCGCTTAGTTTTTATTATCTTGCGCAAAGCTTGAAATTATCGGAAATTAACAAATACTTTTTTTTTCCTTTTGTATGTTTTTTTAATCAGTCGAGTAAAATTCTTGCTCTTGTAAAAGTATACTAGGTATGTACCTAGATTTTCGGTGACTATTTTTATTGTACATTTTTTTAATAATTCGAATGAATCTACATTTAGCCTTGAAATGAACAAATAAGTAGGTAACCTAGGTAGTTTCTCCCTAGGAATGCCGACACTAGGTTAAAGTACCAATTAATTATCCATTAAATTTATCGAGATAATAGTTAAAACAGTCTTGTAGGTATATAACGTCATCATGTGTGTGCCTACAAATTGTAGGCACACACACACAACCGTTCGCCCAACACGACGTAGCGATGGGATTATTATTTATAAATGGTGGTGGGTAGTTCAGCAGACTGTTGTAAGCTCGGGAATACAAAGACGTGATTACGAACTGGCTGTGTTATTTTATTGAATATCATCCCATAGCAGGGCATATCTTACAACTTATACATAGTCAACAGCTAAAGTAGGTGATCAAAATCAACGTTTTGAAACATTTTCTAGCGTAACGTGCTAGATGTAACAAGTTATACCAAAGCATCAGTTAACATTGAAGTTTTAACAGCAATGAACATGCCATCTTTATCTATATAAAAGCATATTTATATTAGTTACTGACGAGTCGACGGCAAGATTTTTTATTCTTTCAGTTTAATTTATAATATTTTCTAATTAGTCGTTAAATATTATATGCACATTATAGCAATCGTGTTACGTCATATTTAATCGTAAAAATGTTTGTCATTGAAACTAAAGGATTACGAATTGAATGTTTTTCCAGTAATATTTCATTTAACCTAAAACTGGTGATAAAAAGCCGTGTTGGCTAAGTGGGAGGATACTCGACTTTCATTCCGAAGGTCGTGGGTTCAAACCCCACCTCGCATCTCTGGATTTTTCTGCTTGAGTAATTTATGTGCGCTTTAAACACGTGCTTTAACGGTGAAGGCAAACATCGTGAGGAAACCGGCAAGTTCTCCACTGGTTATATGACAGGACCGCTATTTTTGCTCTTTGTTTATGGAAGCTGAGTTGGTATGTAAATTTAGACTGTTTTAAATTATTAAACAATTTTATGTATTGTTTAATGTCCAACCCTCACTAAGCCATACCACTTGTGACTTGCTAAAAAATGTTTTCTATGAATATTATTTTATTTGTGGTAGTTATCTTAAATGCAGAGAGGATAACTACTAAATATTTATATACAGTGTGTCCCACAAATATACATACATAATTGTGTAGTGGTTGGCTTTTTCAATAAAACTGAAGAAAGCTGTATCTAAATTAACATATAGAAGATGAAGCGCACCAGCTACATTTAAAGTGATTTATAGATAAAGATAAAGAACTTTATTGTTAAATTGTGTACATATATTAGGTCCTTACATATGAAATTGGCGTTTTTCGTACTGGCCACTTTAATCACAAATTTCTCAAAAAACAGCAAATATAAGTCGTGTGCATAGGGGGTCCCGTATAATTAAGCCCACAGATATACGGACAAACACAAAAACATTGTGGTCAAACTCCCTTCATCCATTCCACACCCTTATAAATAATATTTTAAAAATTAAGGAATGGATATACCTAGTATAATGTAGGTACATACATACATAGATATTTTTTATAATACATATATTAAACACCCAGGAACAAAATATGTCTTTTAGAAAAATAAATAAATATTTTTGACAACATGATAATAGGGTCTAACAACACTCGCCACGCTTGGCATGCGGGTTGACGAGCTCAGCACAGTAATTATTTGATATTAGGTTCTAATAATACGCTGCTACCCATTTGCAAGCCAGTTTCTTTTAGCTAGATCCTATGACGTCCACGGAAAGTCTATAAGAGAGGCTAAAAACCGACTAGACATAATTAGGTCTGAAAATTTTGTTAGGAATTAAGTGAACAACCATTACATGTAAATAATAATAATAAATAATATTAATGGGTTCAAACCCAGACATCATCACGAAGTTTCAAGTATCTCAGTAAAAAAAGTTAAGAGCAAACTCAAGTCTAAATAGAGAGTTGTCGAATGTTTTGAGTAAATATTACACAAGCTCTTCTGGGATGGCTCGCAAATGTACTGAGTTGATAATCACAATAGCGGAAAAAAAATCGCATTCAATTCCATATTGGGCTGGTACAGTCTTTAAAAAAAATTATTTTGTTAGATTGGAATAATCTGAATTTAAAGAAAACCCAGGAGTTTAAATTCCCTTAATTTTAATTTTCCATTTTCCTTTAAATTCTTATACTTTGAATGTCCATTGCCTAGAATGTATATTTTCCTGAATTTATTCACGATTTTTTTTTAATTTCTTATTTGATTGTATCATCAAAAATTCAACATGTTTTTTCCTTCCATTTTCCTCTGTCACTCGTCATCTCAACACTCACTCCTTTCTTACACATGTCATCCTTTACACAGTCCATCCATCTTTTCTTTGGTCTACCTCTTCCCACATATCCATCAACACACATATCTAACACTCTTTTCGTCACATGACATTCACCCCTTCTCATAATATGTCCATACCATGCCAACCGATTTCCTCTCAACTTCTCTGTCACTGGTGCTACTTTCAAGGTTCCTCTTATATACTCATTCCTTATTTTATCCTTCCTTGTCACTCCACACATCCATCTTAACATTCGCATCTCTGCCGCATGTATTCTTCTTTCATCCGTCCCTTTTACTGACCAACATTCAGATCCATACAATACGACAGGTCTTATAATAGTTTTATAGATCTTCCCTTTAAACCTCGGAGGCATTCGGGGATCACAGACAGTGCCTGAGACCTGTCGCTATTTCACATAAAATACAGCACATTATTTTTTATCACATTTGACCGGTTCGAGTCCCGACTGAGGCAAGCGATTTTTCATAAATCCTTAAATGCAGTATTTATTGTTTATAAAAACAAAGGAAAGACTACGGTCCTCTTATAGATACGCGCTAAAGGTACTCGGTATAAAATCTCCATCATAAAACCAATAAACAGATTCAAGTCCCATTACTGATTCACAGAGAGCCTTCAATTAAGCAATTAAGGTAAATCATTCTTTAATAATTTACTAGATTTGTATTGTCGAGCAACGATCTAAACCTCCAGGTAACATCTATATTGGCGATGCAAAGATTATCCCAGAAATTAAGAAACTGTCTAAGAACGACACTTTGTTTATACATATCTGATTTGTATTTATTATTTATGTTTTTCGCTTCTAGCACTGGCCCAGCCCGGAGGGTGGTGACAAGCCGCGGCCTAGGCCTCCCACTAGAGACTGTACTTAGCATTTGAAATAGTCGAATGACGATGACCTTTATTATATTCAATATTGCGCTTCTGACAATATAATACTAAATACATATTTGTGTTAATAATACATATTAATGTTGTAAAGATTACAAAATAAAAAATAATACCTAGTCATAATAGTCATTTATTGATAACTAGTGGCCCGCCCCGGCTTCGCACAGGTTTTTATTCAATTTTTTCCCCGGCAATTATTTGATTTGACTGTTGCCATTTTTAATGTTCTGGGGTCCCTTGAATATTTAGATTATTTCAGAGTTACCATAATTTGTTTGGAGGCTATGTCTGTTATTTAGTTTATCTAGCTTCGTTAGGCATTTGTTTTCAGTGCATTAAAAAGTCTATAGGAAATCACCTAGTAGGTAGGGTAGGAATTTAAATGGCGCTCTAATTATCGAAATGGTCTCTTTGTTTTAAAACTGGTTTGACATGATGTTATAGGTTCTACGTGAATTAACCGTGATTTAAATGTATAAATCTCGGATCCAACAAAAGAATAGAATAACAATGCAACATTTGTTCTATATTTTCATATTTTATTTTATGCTATGACAATTAATTGACGTCTTGTCGAAATATTGTTGTCTGGTATTCCTGTTGTAGGTATAAGGTTTAAAGATATTTATTCTCAGAAGAACAATACAGTTCACTTAACAGAGAATACATGTTTTTCTTATTTATAGCGAAACGCTCACTTCCTTAAATTAAACAATACTGGGCGACCGGAAGGCGGTCATCAGTAAAGGCAGGGTAAGTGCGCCAAGCGGGGCAGGGTGCTGCTGCTCACCACGCACTTCATGGACGAGGCCGACATACTGGGCGACCGGAAGGCGGTCATCAGTAAAGGCAGGGTAAGTGCGCCAAGCGGGGCAGGGTGCTGCTGCTCACCACGCACTTCATGGACGAGGCCGACATACTGGGCGACCGGAAGGCGGTCATCAGTAAAGGCAGGGTAAGTGCGCCAAGCGGGGCAGGGTGCTGCTGCTCACCACGCACTTCATGGACGAGGCCGACATACTGGGCGACCGGAAGGCGGTCATCAGTAAAGGCAGGGTAAGTGCGCCAAGCGGGGCAGGGTGCTGCTGCTCACCACGCACTTCATGGACGAGGCCGACATACTGGGCGACCGGAAGGCGGTCATCAGTAAAGGCAGGGTAAGTGCGCCAAGCGGGGCAGGGTGCTGCTGCTCACCACGCACTTCATGGACGAGGCCGACATACTGGGCGAACGGTTACCCGTAACACAAGCTTAGAGCTTACCACGGGGCTAAATGTTGTTGTGTTAAATGTCTGGAAATATTTATATATTTATTACTTTTATTTATTTTAAGAGCCTACGATTTCACAGATGATACAGGTTGTTATATATTTGCCAATTTGATACACTTTTGAAACTACATACTTACACTAAAAGTTAATTTGTATCAATCACGTCCTAATTTTTAAAAGTTAAAAGTCATTTAAAGTTTTTTGGTTTATTACAAACTACCCTATAAGCAGTGTCATAGCTTACGGAGGGCTAGACGAGGTGTCCGGGGCCCCCAACCTCGAGGGGGCCCCAGAGCCGAATTAGAAATCCTATTATTGAATTACAAAAATTCGAACAACTTCGGAATCTAAAAACCAACATAAGAAAACAAGTTTCTTCACTGCTTATACTAATGGATCTAATGCTTGAAATGCGTACGTAATGACATTGTGAATTTTATCATTTAAAATTAAAACATTATTTAACAATGAGGAATTTACGATATTTTGTTGTATGGGAAGAATTAAATATTAATTAGTTTGCTTTACACGATTGATTTCTTTTTATCATTGTATTCGCCACAATAGGTTAGTTAACTGCACAATAGAGTAGTATGTCTATGTCTAGCAATAGACGTTCTACGGTTAAGACAATAATGGCATGACCCGCATAATACATTAAGAGGTAGGTATGCTCGTATGTAGCAAAATGTAACAGTTGAAATAATAATAAAACTTTGATAACCTATGCCACTTAGCTAAGGCACCTTGCTTTCATTAGAGGACGGAGATTAATCTTATTTAAAACTAGCGGCCCGCCCCGGCTTCGCTTGAGGAATAATTCAAATTGTTTTCCCGGCGATTATTCAAATTTTTCCCGTAAAACCATCCTTGAACTCCAACAAACATTTAAAAAAAAATGGTCAAATTGGTCCAGGCGACCGCTTAGCAACACATTTTGCTTAACAAGCCCGTGTTTTTTGGATTTTCCCGCGGGACTACGTATTTTTCCGCGGTAAATAGTAGCCTATAGCCTTCCTTGATGAATGGGCTATCTAGAACTGAAATAATTTACCGAATTGGACTAGTCGTTCCTGAGATTAAATCGTTCAAAAAAACTCTTCGGATTTTTAATAATAATTATAATATAACTCTTTATTACACACCAGGATAAAACAATACAAAAAGGGACTTAGTGCTAAATACAAAATCCGTAATGGGCGGCCTTATTGCTTAAAGCAATTTCTTCCAGACAACCTTTGGTTTGGGTTAGGTTAGGTTTGGGTTAGGTTAGGTTTGGGTTAGGTTAGGTTTGGGTTAGGTTAGGTTTGGGTTAGGTTAGGTTTGGGTTAGTTTAGGTTTGGGTTAGGTTAGGTTTGGGTTAGTTTGGGTTAGGTTAGGTTTGGGTTAGGTTAGGTTTGGGTTGGGTTAGGTTAGGTTTGGGTTAGGTTAGGTTTGGGTTAGGTTAGGTTTGGGTTAGGTTAGGTTTGGGTTAGGTTAGGTTTGGGTTATTGAGCCCAAAGAGATAGTCTAATGTCTTATAAATCATTAAATATCTAATAAATGTGTAAATTTAGTCAATAATGTCTTGATAGGTATTTTCATTATCAATACACCTTTCCTGTGTTGTTAGGTTGTACTTAGTAGAAGGGTTTCAAACATCTGTTTTAGAGGATTTACACAGTGTAACAACTTGTAAAACTATCGGAGCTTTGTAATAAATACCATGAAACCTATTTAGTTAAGTTAACCCATTAAGATGTGATTTAGTCGACATGAGAATAAAATTAACAAAGCCATATACTTAATATAATATTTTACTGAAAAATATCTCTGACGAAATAAAATTACGTTCATGGCGCGACAGCAGATACGTCAAATCTCAAAATAAATACAAAGATTATTATTTAGCTAAGTAGAATTAACCGTTTAAACAGTTTAAAAAAGTGACTATAAATTTAGTTACCTAACTGTCGTTACTGTCAAGGTGTTTATGATTTGTCATAATTATCTCTTATGGCTAAAACTGAGGATTTCTCTCACCGCTTACATTCGCTTGAGAATAAAACGTTTTTAATTGACGAAAATGCCGCTAGGGTTGCCTCTCTAGAGAACAAACTTGATAATATGGAACAACAAGCGCGTCAGAACAATGTAGAAATTGGGAATCTACCAGAGAAACGCGGCGAAAACTTAGTGGCGACCATAGAAATAATTGCTGAAGTCGTGAAATTTCCGATGTCTCAGCGTGACTTGGTAGCAGTTCATCGCGTCCCGCATGCTAACTCGAGTAACAGCCGTCCGAAGAACATAATTGTTAAGTTTGCTACACGTGTACTTCGTGATAGTTTCCTTGCTGCCATCCGTCTTAATAAAGGACTAACCACGAAAGAATTGAATATGCCTGGCCAAATCTTCAAAATTTACTTCAATGAGCATCTGACGTTAAAGAATAAGGAGCTGTATAGGAAAACCAGAGAAGCAGCCAAACAATATGGATATCGATTCGTATGGATAAAACACGGAAATATTCTCGTGATCTGCAGCTATTATATCTGTTTTTAGGGACTTGTTTATTAATTGTATATTATGTATAGTTTCACTTCGGCCCATGTATCAATTTTAATATTACTATTTTCCCATACTGTCTCGCTACTGCTTGTTAAAAAAGAAAACAATATCTTTTAATATTTGAAACTTTTATCGTGTTATTGTTATAATACTTGTCTTGTACGTTGTTTGTTATCTTTTTTATTTTTTGGTATTTTTGGAGTTTACTCCTTAAGAAACGATTTGAGTTATAAGGCCCGGTAAGGAAATTTTATGAGGAGGATACCCCACTCGAGTATATTTGCAGATTTTCAGTTTTCTTCCCCCCTCCAACCCCCATAACTTTTAAGCGGCATAACCGATTTTCATGAAACATGTCTAAAAACACTCAGGACTTAAACGGGTAACCTTGAGAACAACAATAGACGCAGCATACGTTGTAGGTAACTTTAATTTCATCAACAAAAAAGCCGCCTGGCCCAAATTGCGTAACACTAACTTTATTTTTATCTTTATGTTACACGAGACATATCTGGTGTTTCGGGGCATAACCATGCTGCTAGCACAGGAGGTAAAGTTCTAAAGATTTATATTTTGTGTTGACCCTCTCTGAATAGCGAGCATACAATAGATAAACGCCTTTCTGTAAATGAACACAAGCAAACAGTTAATATTATGACTAGTGGTAGATTTTTATGCGGTTCCAAATATGGTCATAAACTTTAGTTACCGTTACTAATGGCAAATTACAAAAAACTATGGAATTCTTCGAAATCCCTGTTTTATCTACAGTTAGAAACAAACTTTTACTGCCTAAACAGTTTCTTTCAACCCCAATATAATTTAAAATTAAACAAAACCTGATTCCAAATCCTTAGTTCCCTTAAAAGTAAATAGTCAAGATTCCAAGAAGATAGACATCCAGAGTCACCGAATCGAGAGTCGTACCAGTCTCGAGAGAGACATCAGGGCTCACCAAATCGAGCATCGTACCAGTCTCGAAAATCGAATCAAAAGCGTCGCTTTGTAAGTGTATAATAAATAATAACTAACAAATTAAATAAATTTGGTTTTAAATTCGGTACGTAGGTATTTTATTTGTATTTGTTACCTCAGAACTTTTGTCTTGAACCGAGTGTCATGATTTTTTCATGTAAGCTGATGCTTGCCATTAGTCCAATTACTTTTTTAGTAACAATCAATAATTATTTTTTAATGAAGACTATTTCAACTTTGTTTGCAAAATATGTCAAAATATTGCTAGTATTATATTGGATTATGAGCTGCTGAGGCGGGGAGTCCGACACTCTTTTGCGTTTGTTTGCGTTGGGCACAGGAAAGAGATAAATGGCAAATGTTGGAGGAGGCCTATACCCGTAGAGGGGTCCTTTAAATAAAATGTAGTTATTACAATATTTTAAAGTGAAACATTTTGTAACTTAAAGGATAATAAAGGCTTTTTTATTTATTTTATTATGGGGTACTATTTATACCACAGTGGAAAAAAATTGTACCTTTTAGGTTTGCCAGTAATAAGTGATTTCATTTGGCCGATTGGAAGTGCCTATACTTTCCTTAGATACTGGTCTATTACTGCTTATCCAGAGCAGTACAAATTATTTTGAATGTGATTGATGTGTGTGTGATAAAAAAATATATTTTTTATGTCATTCCTAAGTAGGTACACCGCATGAGACTAAACTTAGGAATACATACTCGTAATTTTTTTACAAGAATTCGTTCCACCCACCCTAAGACATCCGAGATGGTCAACAGCGCGATCGGCGAGCTCAAGGAGCGCAGCGGATCATCCCTGAAGGCTATCAAGAAGTACATCGCCGGCGCTTACAACGTCGACGCGGAGAAGCTCGCGCCTTTCATCAGAAAGTACCTGAAGAGCGCCGTCGAATCCGGCGCCCTGATCCAGACCAAGGGCACCGGGGCGTCAGGCTCCTTCAAATTGGACTCGAAGGGCAAAATAAAAACACAAATAACATAGAAAATAATATGTAATAATAATAATTTGAGCGCAGGAAGATCAGCGCAGGAAATATTCCCGTCAATGATAATGCTAAGGCTCTTTTTATAACTAAAAACTCTTTTATTACTTATCTTTATTTATGTGGGTCTTTTAAGATAAATTAGAAAGATTAGGTACCTACCTACTTCGTCATCTAAAAATCAATGTAGCAGAAACGACTCAACACTATATTTTCACCAATAACTAAAATTACACGATAGGCTGAGTAATAATATTAGTCGCAACTAAATAATATAAAACTTTAAAGCCGTCACAGTTATTTCTAAATTTTACGACTGCAATAACATAGTTGAATCGTCGCCGAAACTTTAAAACGCAATAGCTTTAATTAAACTTTTGTTTACTTAACATAATTAGCATTTATATTAGCTTTCCTAAATCTCGGCTATTCAAGCCATATCGGCCTGACAGGAAATTAATTCAAGATAAGATTGTAACGTACAGTAGATAATTACGATAGGTTAGTTGATATAAACCTTGAAAGCTGAAGGAATATTTCCTACCTAATGAAGATGACTTCACATAAAAGATACGATTAATCATCAAAGTTCCAATAACTGTCGAACAAATATCGATAAGATCCACAAAAACATCAACTGCGAAGAGATAAATGTGCCTAAAAACGAGAAAACCAAGCGACACAAAAACACACGAAAGCAACCTAGGTTTTGAAAGATTTTAACAATTACAGATCTAAATGGTATGGGAATAAATCCAATAACGAGTAAATTGTTCTAATTTTGTTATACATGGCACAGAATCTGACTTGTTAGTCAAAACATTGCTTGGGGTCCCCGCAAATGACTCTATGTTATCCTGTATCCAAGATATAGCAGAATACAAACAAACCTCTTTATTTTGAATCTCAGTTATATACTCAGATAGCTTTAAATTAAGATTTGTTTCTTGATGCCTATTTAAATTATTACATCTTACGTAGATATCAGGTTCCTCTTCTGTATAAGAAATTGCTTTGAACACTTACGCCCCGGTCTCGTCGCGGAAATGCTGGTCAACTTATCGAACAAGTAGTTTGGTAGTTTATTCTTAACAACGCCAAACAGAAGACACGCTAAGTGTAATTTCTGCCGAGCTTTCATTTTTAAAAGAGATTTTTTATTTAAAAACGGTGTTACGTGACTTCTATGTGGAATTTGAAAACAAAACCGTGCACATGCATTTTGTATTCTCTGCACCAAAGTGTTTCGGGTACCTACTAGACATCTGATATACTTAATATTATAAGCATATACATATATACACACACATAGATATTTTACTATGCATATTTTGCTACGAAATTGCAAAAATGTTATTGAACTCTTAAACGTTGCAGCTTAATCGTCAGATGAATGGGCATGGTAGGGCTATTGGGCAAATTTATCGAAGAAGATTTGTGACCAGCGCCGATGCAGCAATTTGACTATCGGAAAATATATTTTATGATGTCAACGGCACTTTGTTGGGCTTAATAGTCACGGGGCATTTTGCGAGCTTCTCTCGTTGGTTTTGATATTGATTTGTGGTATTACTCAGAAGAATAATTACAGAAATTGGTACTTGGTTGGTTGTACTGTTTCTATTTTAAATCTGAAATGAATCCACGCGTGTATTAAGAGCGTGCACTACCTCAGCAGAAAATCAAATTTCACAAACTCTTAAATTTAATATAATTTTATCGACGACTTCGCGTCAATATTCAAATATCTCTAGCTGGTCACAAGCCCCAGGGACATATTATTAATTATAATTCAGTAAATAGTGTCTTAAGGCTGATTTTTCAATGAACAATTAGACTCTATCGGATATTATTTTCATGCAATCCTCTATTAGTTAGACAATATAAGTTGTTAAAAAATTGACCCTAAATCAATAAAAAAACAATATAATCTTAATCATACCGTTTCTACCTAACTTTATATATTCCTGTAATTTTAAAATTATTATGCTGAAATATTGTAAGGTAAATATAAAGTTATCTTTATTTGCTGCTGGAAAACCTGCGATTCCATGTTGAGGAGGAAGGCAAGGGACTTGACGCTAGCGGAGCTAAAGTCAAGGCTGATCCTGAGAAAGTTAAAGCATTCAGAGCCAGCCTGAGAAAGTTGGGAGATGTGTACATTAATGATGCTTTTGGTAAGAAAAATGTTTTGAAAGTCAATAAAATTTCTTATGAGCTTTGTAGCTTACCACGGGGCTAGATGTTGTTGTGTAGATTGTCCGGAAATATTTATTTTAATTATTTTTTCATTACAATAACTTGTCATTGCAAAAATGTTTGTGTAAACATTCATATGATATGTTATGTGTAATCCGCCTAGAAAGCAATATTTAAATGAGTTGAGTAAGTGCAACATTGTAAAGAAACATGATCTATAAATGCATAGTTGCATGTTAGTTTTGTAACCCTTTATGAGGATCTACAAGTGATTTTGTTGACATGTTCTTTTTCAAAATTCCTAGTTATAACGCCATTTCCTTAAAAAATATTGATTCATATATTTAAAAGTAGGTAATTTGATTTATTTTTCAGTGTGTTTTAATAATACAACTCTTGAAATAACTATTTTAAAAGGCGCATGTGACAATGAGTCAAAACGGAGAAAAAAATGTTTTTGTAAATTAAACGGCAAATCGTTTGCTGTCTTTGGGTAAATTAAAATAATTTATAATTTAAAATAATGGCCACGTTTATGGTCTCTGAACTCGGTTATTGAAAATATTAATATTTTTATATTATATAACTAAAAATAAAAAAAAACTTTTTCTTCTTAGTATAAAAATTGGGAAAAAATACCACGTCCTTGATTGAATAGACGCAAATAGCCAGATGCGCCTTTTAAATCTAGAACGCTTATTGCAGTACTTTTATTCTAAGTATATAGATATCTCTAAACTTACGTTTCTTAATAAATCTAAATTTAAAATTTAAGAAAAACCCCCGATTCCAATTCCTTCATTTCCTTAAATGTCAAACCTTAACAACGTAAATAAATGAAATCATTTAACAAATGCCAATTAAATTATAAAAATGTCAACAAAATAAACTCTAATAAAATAGACTATCACATCTCACACTATCATCATCGCTAAAGCAACCTACATCCGTCAATTCATCGCTCTCATTAGCTTTGGAGTCGTAATTTACGTATAGACAATAACTCTATTGCTAAGGGATTTTCTATTATTATTAAGGAGCAAGCGAGATTTCCTACAGATTTTAGTGCGATTTTCTGCAGGTAGGTAAAGTGATACAAGAAGGGTTTCGCATCCGAGCAATGCAAGAACAGGCCAACTAGTATTATATTATGTCTGTCACTGATTTGCGTGAAAAAGATGTAACTTGGTCTGTCTATCTTTGCTCAAAATGTATATAAGTCTATAGTTTTATTATGAATACTACATACTTTATTAATTACTCCCTATAGAAGCTTATACAAAATAGAGAAGTTATCCTGACAAAGTTTTTTGACTTTATTTTTTTTACAAAATGTTGTCCTGTATTTGCCATATATCATATTGAATATTCACTGTTGTCATGTCTTTATGACACTCGCCCAATTTTGCACATAATTTTAAGAAGAAATGTTTCACTGAAATTTTAGAGTTTGCTCTTTCTGACCATACGGCTCAACTTATTAAATGTCCAATAAATAATAATAACTCTCTGTCACATCATAGCTCCCAAACGGATGAAGAGATTTCTATTTAGTTTGAGGTGAGTTTTGCGTGAGTCTTCTTAGACATGTTCGATGAAAATCAGTTAACCCGTTTATAAGCTATGAGGGTAAAAGTAACGAAGGAAAAACTAAAATCTGCAAATATACTCTAGTGGGGCTTCAAATGAAAGCGCTTCAGGTGCACATTACAAAATAGTATGACTTTTTACTTTTAAGGGAACTAAAGTTCTGGAGTCGGAAGTGCTTATGTTCACTATCTGACCTGATGGTAAGTTCTGTTGCTGATGAAGACTTCTCTTATTAAGAAGTCGAAACGCTTACTTGAGTTTATTTCTGACATTAGTTATCTATAGTAGGAGTATTTCCACAGAGATAACCACTAATAAAGCATTAATTGAAATTGGTGTAAAAAATTGTATACTGATGCTCCAGTAGCTCGTTCAAAAATAATATACATCTTATTGCTTTAATAAATTAATAAGAAATTAGTAAACTCGTTAAACTATAGAAACAATAACATTATTTTTAAGTTAACGTGACTTTATGAAAAAAGAGCAAGGATTGTTTTAAGGCGAGAAAAATTCAATTAATTGCCTGGAAATCAATTTGAAATAATTACCTGCGAAGCCGTGCACGTTTTTTCTCATAAAACTAAAAAAATACATATACAAATAAATGCTTTGCTGTATAATCTATATTTTAAATAAAAAAATCCCCAGATTCTAAGGCTTTAGTTCCCTTAAAAAAGTTATACTTGTCGTATTTTATATATTAATAAATATATATCTGGACAATACCACAGATTAGATAAATATCTAATCTGTGACAATACACACCAAGCTAAGTTTGTTACGCCTGTGGACTTTGTACTATCTACAATTTCTGGTTTCAGGTCTGATGTTTTTATGTATCATAATGTATGTATTAAAAAAAACTTTGTAGTATATAATTTGTAGTAAACTTTAGTTATTAGGTATATGTACGGTAGGTACAATAAAAAAATAAAACTTTTTTTTCAATTTATATCATTATAATTTCGTCCATTTATAATGTACCTAACCGTATGGGATATCGTTAAATAGGTCTGTATCATTTTAACATTCAGTAATGGCTTCCAACAACATAATATTTACAAAGCTTACAATAGTGATGGATTTATTTATTATTTTTCTAATTAGACTAAGTGTAGCATGTAATAATGGCAGACAGAATCCGCCAGATCGCCCAGCGGCTGAAAGATAAGGTGCACTTGCAGAAAATCAACGCGACGAGCCGCGACAAAGTTACATTCTAGTTTTTGCAAACTCAGCTGCACAGCATGTTTATATTTATTACTTAACTAGGTTATTTTAATTAGTCACTAATTTTTTTTGTTATACTTATGTTTTCAGAAATACTGCTTAATAGTTTATTTATCTAGCCTATTGTTTATGTCTTTTAGCCTGAGATACAGGATTACCCTAGTTCAGGCTCATGTATTCCCTTATTGTCCATGTCCATGCCAAATTTGAATAAAATCGGGATTTGCTCGTAATGATTTTATTTACCGTTGTTAAAAGAGGCTATGTCGTAGTAATTTATTATTCTATGTCTTATTCTGATATGGAAGCTATATTATTGTGATATTATTGTTTTTACGTGAAAGAGCATCAAACTAACACACTTACTTACTTACAACCTCACAAACTTTCGAGTTTTAGTATTACGATATCTATCACTAGGTAGTGATAGAAATCATAATGAAGAATGAGATATGAAGCTTTGATTGTATTTTGTGGACATTGTGCTTCCAATAACACCGCATTAGCTCTGAGGCCTTATTACCTACAGATGCAACAAATTTTGTCGATGACTTATCTCTCTCACTTGTCAACCTAAGTTCAAAAGTGTTCTCATAGCCTAGGAGCGATACATTTTCAGTAGCAATTCTTGGCCAAATAGAGAAATAGGTACCTTAACCACCTATCTCCCTATTTAGCCTAGGATCTCCTCTTTTGTTTTTCGTCGGTTGATAAGTTTATTTGACATTATGCATTCATGGGTATAGTATGTGTCAACGTAAATTTTCAAACGTTTCCGTATATTTCTGAAATTAATTTAGCTTACTGCGTTAGGAACTTTATACGATAAATTATTTTAATAAAGAACTCAACAGATGGCGTTGACAGGGAAATTGTATTCTGTAAAAAATGGCAGAAACTAACCGTAGCTATTTTGTGCGGAAGTGATGGATAACACATAACTGACATGTAATCAATTATTATTATTGTTTTAAATTATTGTTAAACTGTTGATTTTTTTTAAGAACATTTAAAAACTGTGATAATCAGTAAATCTAGCAGAACTACTGAAATTGTATGTCTTTTGGCTTGATGCGCTTAACTCGGGTACCATTCAAGTTTTTTTTATTGTTAACAAAGGTTACAGGATTTTTTTTTTTTTTATTATTAGTCATAGTAGCATATTTCTCGACGAAGGCTTTGAGGATATAATTTTTATCACGGCGTAATAAAAACGTTATTAAAGTGATAAATAGAAATTCTGCAGCATATTCAGTAAATAGGAAAAGATGTAAATAAATATGACTCCTTCCAAAATAGAGCTTAAACATCAACACCAAAATAAAGTTACATTTAAATAAAAACATTTCCTCAACAACAAACATCCTATTTAATCATTTACACACCGAGTATACAAATACAGTGGTGATGATTCCATAATTAGGAATCATTTAAACAAGAGCTTGCAGAACGTACCGCTAGTCCCGAAATACTTGGGTATTTCAGCTGACAGAAGAGAATATCAAAAATGTTTATTAGCTTGAAAACGGTATAAAAAATTGAATAAACGTTGTCTTCTTTACAGGGTGGAAACAATCAAAGGGCTCTGAAGGGAAACTACTTTAAATTTCTCAACTAGCTCATTTTTACTGAAAGAAAACATTGCTTTATTATCGTCAATTTAGCTTTAATTTTATAATTTACTTTAAATGCCATACTCATCCTATCATAATATTTGCTGAAACTTATAGGGATACAACAAACTCAAACCATTTAATGATGGGTAAATATTATATTTTAATAAAACCCTAAAAACATTACGAAACCCTGAAAAATTACAAGTTTAGACTTTTACCAGTTCTCGAATAGACACTGTAGATGGAGATAGTATACCTACCAATAAAAATACGCGCCTAAAAAGACAAAAATCAATCATGTAAAATTCTTTTACAATTCTTAGGAATTGTATTATATTGCGACACCGTGTAATGAAATGTACAAATCACTGTTTTCTGTGAATAAAATGGCGTCCATTTTATTCGATAAATATTTTATTTAATCAAATGACCTACTTATAGTCAAATCATTCGAAGTTGACGCCATTAGAACCTAAAAGAATAGAATTAACCCGTAAATGAATAGGTATATAACATTTTGGTTACGAATACAAAACGAATTAGTTAAAAAGAATAAATTGATCATAAAACATGTTAAACAAGTAGGTAATAAATAACTTACATGAAGATATACTTGATTTTCAATCACGATGGTAAGGTTTCTTACAAGATAACGAGTTGCCGGTTGTGTTTATGTTGAATACTTTACTTTGCGTTCTGCCCATATCTAATCACGTAATTTTGTTTCACGAACGTCCTGGGCCCATAACCTGAAGGGTTTGGAGCAAAACAAACCAGGATTGAATTAATATAAAAAGATTTATATTAGAACTATTACAAGTAAACTTATACATATAGAGTAAGTTGCTATAAGTTGCCATAAACAACAGGGTCATAGACACGCAACAGACTATACAAACTGTTAGGATTATTCCAACAGTAACTATAACTAAGAGAAAATCGACAGTTTTTTTCTGTTATTGTTAAAGGCTTCTTTTATCTACATTCAAGGCGCCTCAAACCCATAGCAAATTACCAGCTTTATATATTTGAATGACTCCTGAATCGATTATTTATATCTATTGCTGAAAATTGTATGATAATCTTCTCGGTAGCTGTTTGAAGATTCGGTACATACTTACCTAACTGATAGTCGCGATAGTTCAAACAAGAAAAATCATTTTTAAATATATTAACTTGGTTAAAGCAACGCTTTTGACAAATATGTATTCAAATTTTTTTTTTAATTGAGTTGGAAGTAATCTAAGTGATTTAAAGTATCAATTATGTACCTACTTATTTATAGTTTTACTCAGATTTTCAAGTTTTCCTTTGAAATTAATAATTTATTGTAAATATCTGTTTTTACTTACGTACCATCATTATCTATCTATCTTTAATTTTAGAAAGATAATAACAATAGGTAGGTACTTGTAATAAAAACATGATAGGTGATTTTTTTTCTATACCTAAGGATTTATATTATGAACCAGAACCTCAAAAAAAAACAAATAAAATTTTATAAAACACAGACAAAAAAAATCGCCAAACAAACAAATTCTCCTGCTTTATAATATTAGTATAGTAAAGATGTCGGGGACATATGAAGAATCTGGTATAATGTTCAAGAGTTTTTGGTCCTACCGTGAAATAGATGCATGTTTTATATTTTTAGGCGTTCGCGGTTTACGTTATTACTAAACATAGATGACAAACTCGGTAAACATTCACTATTTAATGATCTGGTCAAATTGATAAACCCATGTAGTGAAATGGACAATAATTATATATATATGTATTACCACGCTATAAAATTTGTTCATTCATTTCATTCAATTTTTCATCATTATTCTTATTATTATTATTTATTTTTTTATACTAAGCCTTCATTTTACCACAGTATCACCTGATGTAAAATGACGATGTACGTCCAATTAGTTAAGAGATAATTTATAAGTGTATTTATTTTTATCTTGGTACCATAATGCTAACATTCGTTCGACTTTACCGAGATGTACACTTTGATATTATAGAAATTAATGGCTTGTTCTTTGAATTTTGGTTCAAAGTCTACAAAATACCTAACTTTCCTCTATAAAATCTTCAGACACTAATAATTGTTTACTCATTTGAATTATATTGTTTCAGACGAAAGAAACAGTGAGACAGAATCACAGACTAATGAAGATTCTTCTGATACACAAATCAGTTCAAGTATAAACATTGGAAGTCTAAACCACACAACTATCCATGGTTCAACTGAAAGCATTGCTTCGATAAAGCCATCAGGAAAACAACACACTAATGGCATAGACAAAATCTTGAATATCAACTCGAAATTTATATTCTGAGTTTAGCGGGAACTGACACTGTAGAAGTGTGTTGTGAGGTATCCCCCTGCTTCACTAGGCACTAACCAGCCGAACACTGATGTAGTTTATTAGTGGAATAGCTGTATAAAGTAAAAATAAATATTTCCTGACAAACCACACAAAATTTATCCCTGTGGTAAGATCTTAGCTTGAGTTATGAGTACTAGACATTTGATATACTTCATATAATATACATACATATATAGATATTTTTTGAGGACACTGAGACAGTCAATAGCTGTATAATCAACATCGGAAGAACAAAAGTTACATGTCAAAAATAATAATAGGTATTAATTATTATGTTAATCTGGTTTATGTTTTTTTCTATTATCAATTCTGTTGCATAAGTATTTTATGTCTATTTATATACCCAAAAGAGACACCTGCTAACTACAGTCCGCTAGATCTGTATATAAGTATCCTCAGACCAATAGAAAAATTTAGCTCCATGATTAACAGTTATAGCGCAGGAGAATAATTATGTGCAAAATATAATCCTGAAGGTTTTTGGCAGTTAAATTTAAATAGTATTCTTGTTTTTTAAGTGCATTACTGAGTAGGAAATGCTTAGTAATATGTTATTTGTTTTTTTTTTGTAATTTAGTCTGAAATAAACATATAACTTATTCTTATTTATTACAAAAAAAATACGCTATGTCCTTTCTAGACAAACAAGGAGTGACAGTGCAGGAGTGTACTTCCCCTGACAAATGAATATAATAAAAACTACAAAGAATCTGCTCATAGTTAAAATAGATATGTAAAATAACTGATCGTAGATGCAAAATAATAAAAAAAAAAAAAAAAAAAAAAAAATGTCCTTTCTCAAGCTCTAAAGAAACTGCATCAAATTTAATTGATATTGGTTCAGTAGTTTTTTGCGTGTAAGAGGAACAGAGAGACAGAGTTATTTTCGCTTTTATAATATTACTAGCTGGGACCTGCGGTGTTACCCGCGTTTAAATAGCCCGCGATAAAAGAAGTATCCTATGTTACTTCTAATACCTTCAAGAGTATCTGTGCAAACTTTCATGATGATCGGTTAAGTAGTTTTTGCGTGAAAGCGTAACAAACACACTTACATTCGCATTTATAATATTAGTATGATATTATAGTATAGAATGAGCAGTTTATTTTCCTGTTATAAGTTGAAATGATGTGCACATGTAACTGAGCGTAACAGCTCTTTATTATAACCATTGTCTAAATTTACTTGGAGATGGTGAAATAGGACCCTTATCTTGTGTTTAATTCCAGGTTTATCAAAAACCTAGATAAAGATCGAGACCATTATCTAACTGTAAATACTCGGAGATGTCGCACTTAATCTAGTGTTTAATTCCAGGTATATTCAAAAACTAGATAAAGATCACCTAGATGAGTACCTGATAATGAAAATCTACAACCGTGGAATGTCCACAACAACATTTGAGCCTCCCTTATAGATGATCATTGAATAAGATAAATGAATATTGCTAATATTTGATTGTCCTTATACAACAACATATTTTGTTTGTCCACAATCTCAACTAATGGTAAGTATCGATGTGGACGAGGATGGATCATAAAGATCTAGTTACCTTTCACCGTTGACTTGAAGATACTCCGTCACCCAGTGGTTTCTTTGTTTACAAACAACACCTACTTTTCTTTGTTAACTTCTAATGCTATTCTGTGACACGTAAGACATCTTATTTGTATCTTACGTTATTCGTCATAAAGTATATCACAAAGTTATAACTTGATAATTAATACTCGTTGTTTTATGTTCAGTATAATACAATAATTACACACTTACCTCATTCTATTTTTTTTCAAACTCAGCTGCACAGCATGTTTACCTATTGTTAATTAATTAATTAGCTTATATTTTCGCGGCCTTTAAGTTCTCAGTAATCATCATATGCATCAATAATTATAGACAGTTGATTTACTGATCTAAAGTATAATGTATGTATATTATATTAAGTATATCAGATGTCTAGTAACACAGTGTTAGAGCTTACCACATAGAAAACAGGCTAGAAGTTGTTGTGTGGATTGTCCGGAAATATATTAAGTATATTTAGTTTATGACGACCTCTGTGGCTCGGTGGACCAGATTTTGTACTATCTATAATTTCTGGTTTCGGGTCTATTCTATGTATCAAATGTATGTATTTACAAAAAAAAAGTATCTCTGCAGTATATCAGTCACCTAACATCCGTAAGGAAATATGTGTTTTATTTTTCATATCCTGAAATTTATTTTTGTGTAGGCAATGAAATAAAATAGTCATTGAAGTGCAATGATTATTTTTTCCGTTCCTTTAAACAAATCTTTCTATGTCTACCATATTGACCGTAACTTTTGTTATCATGGACTTCTCTCTTGGCGAGAGAGATTAGGCCTTAATGTACCACGCTGGCCAATTCTGCTGAATATAAGTTCAGTCTCAACAATTTCTACTGACATAGGAAAAGTGGTCCGCGCGCCGTTGAGTCTCAGCTGTCGAAGGCCAAGTCGCTGCAGAACGAAATCCTCGCGCAGGGAAGACTCGTCGACAACGCGAGAGATGTAAGTCAACATTATAATTCCTCACATGGGTTACATTATCGGAGTTTGGTAAGGAATCATATTATTTTTGAAAACTAAATATAGCCTATGTCACTCAGGGATAGTGTAGCTTTCGAATGGTGAAAGAATTTTTTAAATCGGTGCAGTAGTTTCAGAGCCTATTCGAGACAAACAAACAAACAAACAAAAAATCAAACCTTTCCTCTTTATAATATTAGTATAGATTAAGTATAGATTAAATCATCTAAAGGATGTCATCAGATCAGAGAGCAAAACGCGCCAAAATCAGCGAAGTTCTTTTTTTTATTCTTCTTATTCTTTCGTCGATTTACTGAAGTTTCACTTCTATCGTGTGTGAATCGCACACACACCTTTTTTTTATTTATGTTTCTCAATCCTCTATATCATCCCCTCGTTTTAAATGCTAAGTAAATAATGGGTATCTTAGGTTTTTTTTATTTACACGTGCTATCAACATCTATTCTTTCGAATTGAATTACGCATCAGGAATCCAAACGACATAATTGTCGCTTGGACTCATTTTGTAAAATGAAAATATCATATTTTTCATGAGTCCAAGTGCATTTTTAGCTATATCTTCCAAAATATAAACTTATTTTATGTTTTTTTTATGTAGAATGTTAAATTACATGTAGAAGCTTCGATGCACATAGATTTACTTTCAGAAAATACAGATACAAATCTTCTGCAAATAAAAACGCGTTTATGTAATTTCTACAATTGTTTAAAAAAGAAAGACACCGCGCCCGGTGAAGACAATATAACTTACTCCATGATTTATTTTCTGCCGGATGAAGGTAAATCTTATCTACTTAAAATTTTGAATCTTGTTTTTAAATCATCGTTGGTACCTCTGCAATGGCGTAATATTAAAATAATTCCGATTCCGAAACCAAATAATAATCTTAACAGTATTACTAAATTTCGGCCAATTTCATTAATTTCGTGTATTTGTAAAATATTTCATAAAATGTTATGTAATCGACTTGAATGGTTTGTCGAACATAATCGAATCCTGGCCCCGCGTACCCTCACACTATACAATATTCATGACATTTTTGCGAGTGAAATTACTTTTTAATATGACAGCGAGGTAGATGGATTGCTGTATACAACCATGTATAACAATCTACACTAGCTTTCACGGTCGGTTTTGTTCGTGTTTCATGGATTCGTGTTTGTTACTGATTGTGTTTTAACTCCCGACCAAAAAAGAGGGGTGTAATAAGTTTGACGTGTCTGTCTGTCTGTCTGGGGAAGGAAAACCGAAAATTCACAAAATATACTCGAGTGGGGTATCAAATGAAAGCGCATTGGAATCGGGGCTTTTGCTTAAATTTTAAATTTAGATTTTATTAGTATTTGTTATAATATAAGATAAATACATAATTCCGGACGACGAAGTCTCAGTTATTGGTTTTCGTTTGACCCTCGCATTAACTTTCGTCGGACTACTGCTAGGTCAAGTATCAATAAATAAAATATATAAATATTTCAGGACAATCCACATTCAACCCCTATCGTAAGCTCTAAGCTTATGATTCGGGATTGGAATTTTTCGTCAGTGTCTTGTACTGAATTAGCATAACTGTTTTAATACGTCACGAACAGGTCTCCAACCCTCGCCCACCTCAGGGAGCATTCACTTGTCGAGTGTGTGACCGAACGATCCATTCTCGCATTGGTCTTTACAGCCTATTATTATATCAAGGACTATTATTGTATAATTATTAATATGTGAAGAGAAAACTTAAACAAAACCTTGTTCGCATTTCGGCAGGGAACTCGGTGAAGAATATGGAGTTTTATTCAACATGTCAGAATAAGGATTTCATTACAGGTGAGCGCTTATTCTTGTGTTAATGAATTAGATTTATGTAGAATATAATAGGAAATACTTTATTACACACCAGATAAACAATACAATAAGAAATTAAAACTAAACCTAGAATGAATCTATTCAATTTTAATTGCTGATTCACAACTATTTGTGAAACCAATGACACGGACTTGTGTGGATATAGTGTTCTTTAACACTACGGTATAATAACTTATTCTATATACTATCTTCAGTATATCGTATTTTCGTAAACTAAACTGAAACGAAATACTTTTTAGTATAATTATTTAAAAAGAATATCATCATAATTAAAACAACCTATAATAGTCCACTACCAGTCACAGGCCTCTTCTAATCAGCACCATAGAACACTGTTATCTGTGAAGCTACACATGTTTATAAATCAGCTTCAAAGATCTGATGCGAGGTAAATGAACTTTATCCTCATTTAATGAATTCAAACACATCATGACAATACTCTTGAATATTTACAGCATATACTTGCCACGGTGGATGGTATGAGAACGGCGTATCATTCGTTGTCACGACGCCTGTAACGCGTGACAGCCATTTTCTTTGAACAAAATAGGTTTAAAATGGGCATGTACTATTTATTGATTATGTAAATTGTATACCTACTTACTTTATAAAAAAACCTTATTGTAAACCTTTTTGTAAATAAATATTTTTATTATTATTATTATTATTATTATTATAATCGCGCTTATCTGTAGATGTTGGTTCCTGAACGAACCAATAAACATAGTCGGAAACCTGTCCTTAGTTATTTTAATTATTTAATTTGTTTTAACGTCGTTAACAGTACTAAATAGTGATAGAAATTGTGTCATAACCTCTTAGAAGTGTTTCCTGGAATTCTGCCTTATTTGTGTTGGAAAAATCACAAGAAAACTGGACATCAAGCCTGGGAAATATTTTGCCTTTGAAATCCAACGGTAAAAACACAGAAAACACTAAACTTTTGTAAATAAACCGTGAGTACGATAATTTACACAACAAGTAACGACCTCGATCACTATAGAGACGAAAATAGCATAATCAGCTGTTTGTCATACTTTTGAAGGCTGCTCTTGACAAGTGACAGTGACAGATAATAACATAGGCTTTCGTTCGGAAATTTTATATATTTCTTATTGAGTGTTGCCCCATCTGCACCGAATTCTACCATTGTAATAATGATAACTAGAAAAATGACAACTAAAATAAATACAAACCAACATCATTCAAATGATATAAAATCGATACAGGAAGACCTGAATAAATCATTGAGACTTAACAAGCAGCTCTTAGATGAACAAAATGAAAGCGAAAATGACTTCAAAAATATGCTATCTAAAAATAAACAACTTAAAATTAATATGGTTAAAATGGAGGATGAAATAGACATTTTAAAACAAGAATGCATGTTAAAGGATAAAATTATATCCAAGCTACAAAATGACTTTCAGTGTTATGAAAATACAGTCACAGAAAACAAGAAACTTGCAAACCTTGTGGAAAAGCTTACATCCAAAGTAGATGTATACGAACAAGACTTAACTAAGTTGAAGAAAGATAATGAAGAAAACTTACTTAATTCACAAATATCGAACGATTCATCAAAAGGACACATGAAAGAAAACATAGAAAATGAAAAAACTATAGCTAACATAACAAAAGAACTGGTGTCAATAAGAAATGAACTTAAATTCAAAAACGCAGAACTAAAAACGCTACGAAAGAAACGAAAACGATCTATAACAGATAAGAATGAGAGTATAACAACTGAGATGTCATCACACCGAGCTCAAAATAAGCTTTCTAAGCTGCAGGTAAAATATGATGACATATTAATTGAAAATGACAATAACCTTAGACTGTTAGCAGAAAATGAGCAAAAACTAAAGGATCGATTAAAAACTCTCGAAAAAACGTGTTGCACTCTTAGGCATTCTTTCGACGCTCTGAGCATAAAAAATTATAACACAGAAAATGAGAACAAAAATCTTATTAAATCAATGGACGACATGGAGCAAGTACTGAAAGGGATAGAAGGGACAGAAACTAAGGATGATACAGATATAACGACCTCGAAATATGATGAAAACACATACTCAAAAGTAGTAAAACTCAAAGTTCGGAAAGAACAAAAAACTGTAATAATCGTTGGTGATGAATGCGTCAGAGGTCTTGGTAGTGAACTATGCAATAATTACCAGATTAAAGCAAGCACATGTTGTCACGTATACGCAAATGTTTCAACAAGTAATTTACTAACTAAGGCTCGCGATATAGCTGAGGCACAGAAACCAGATATTCTAATATTGATGACGAGAAGGATTCTTACTACACCAGAAATGAAAACATATATCAACGGTATTATCAGCTTAAACGACAAACTTAAATCAAACAACGTTAAACTCGTATGTCCAAATTTACAATATAAAGATTTAACGGCTCTACAAAACAAACAAGCAAATGAGATGACCTATAAATGGAACTCGAAATTACACAACTACAAGACATTTGAAACAAATATAGATATAATGAACCTGAGCAACATAAGCTATAAAATAGCCCCGAGAGCGTTTAAGCACCTGGTGGTGGAATTTGTTGTGACATTAATAAATAATTTTTTTCAGACCCCATTGACAAAGCGCGCACCGCGTGCCGTATTTTAGATGACAAAGATCAAGATGAACACTATATAACTATATGCCATCAAAATGTTCAAGGATTAGAGAAAAAAACGCTGGATCTCAGTATACTACTTGACTGTAACAATATAGACATTTTTTGTGCATCGGAAACCTGGTTAACCAAATTCAACATGGATATATGTAATATAGATAACTATAATATTGTAAGTAGTAGTAATCGTAAGGCATACGCTCGTGGCAGCGCCATTATTTATGTTAGAAATACTGTAAAGGCAAAGAACAGACAAGACGTAGTAAAGCTCTCTGTGGATAAGGAGTTTGAAGTGAGCTGTGTGGAGCTGAATGACATTATAATTTTGGTCGTTTATAGATCGCCATCGGCAAGGGAGAATGTTTTCATTGACAAACTTGAGGAATGCCTTTCTAAAATTAGTACAAATAATAACAAAACGATAGTGGTATGTGGGGACTTTAACATTAAGTTTTCTGTTTTTGATGGTAATGATAATGTTTTAAGTGATGTAATGAATAGTTACATGCTTAAACAAAAAATTTTTGACTATACAAGAATAACAGAGACGACTAAATCTTGCATAGACAATATCTTTACAGATGGCTTAACAAAAGATGCGAGGGTAATAAGTGGTATCAAATCAGATCATAAAGCTCAAATTATCAGACTAAAAACTAATGTCATGCCTAAGACCACAACTAGAATTATAAAACATAGAAAAATAACAAACACAAGGATAGATAGCCTTAAGCAATCACTTGTTCAGGTTCTGCCAAATGATTACTCCAGAATACAAAATACAAATTTTAATAACATATTTGCAAAAATCATGGAACAAATAAATATAAATCTACCACTCCAAAATAAAACAATTAAGACTACGACACAAAAAAAACAAAACTGGATTACAAAGGGTATTCTTATATCTAGAAATAAACTATTTCTTTTGTATGATGTCCTACAAACAAATAATAATGATCGACTAAGAGAATATGTTAGTAAATATAGTAAAATATTTAAACAAGTTTCTACAATGGCCAAAAGAAATAATTTGAGAGACCGCGTCCTAAAATCAGATAATATTATTAAAACTACATGGTTAATCATTAAAGAATGTACAGGAAAACATACAACATATAACCCGGAGGATATTAAACTATGCATAGAAAATGGTAAAATATTACAGGATAACGAGGCAGTTGCAAATAGTTTCAATAACTATTTCGTGAATGTTGCTCATCAAGCAACAAGTACATTACAGTCAAACTTACCACAGGCTCTACTATACGTTGATAGATTTATTATTGAACAAAATATTAGTTTAAACAGTGACATTAACATTTTTTATGAGACGACATATATAGAAATAAATAAAGTCATAAAAAATCTAAAGTGTAAAACCTCCACAGATTACTGGTTTCTATCTTCAAAAATGATTAGGTCCATCGCTAATGAACTTACTGTTCCCTTGACCGATGCGATAAATAACTCATTAAATTCTGGAACTTTCCCTGACATCCTTAAGCTAGCTAAAGTCATTCCGCTCCACAAAAAGGGGGATAAGCGTGATCCACAGAATTATAGACCGATATCGCTATTACCGATCTTCAGTAAAGTGTTTGAACGAATAATGTTCACAAGACTGGAACTATACTTAAATGATAATAGGATACTCAGCAATAGGCAATTTGGTTTCCGCAAAGCGCACTCTACCACGGATGCCTTGTCAGAAATTGTGAAAAATATTCTAAACGCTCTAAATTCAAAATTGAAAAGCTTCGGTATATTCTGTGACTTATCTAAAGCCTTTGACTGTGTGAATCATGATATCCTTCTTTCTAAGCTCGAACGGTATGGTATCAGTGGTAAGGATCTACTTCTGTGCAAGTCTTATTTGTCATCCCGTAAACAAATAGTACACGTAAATGGCTCCACATCGACCGAGCAAGACATAAGTATTGGTGTCCCACAAGGGTCCATCTTGGGACCGCTTTTATTTTTAATCTATATAAATGACATAAGTGCATGCACTGCTGATGAAAATGTTGACATTTACATGTTTGCTGATGACATATCTTTACTAATAAATTGCAATAAAAATACTGACATTAACACTAAATTAATCAACGCCATAACAAAAATCATTAAATGGTTTGAGTGTAATAACCTGTTACTCAATACCACAAAAACAAACCTGACAAATTTTTCTTTGTCTACGAACATGGTAGATGCCAACACAATCAATGATGCAGGTATTAATAAAATTGGTATAACAATCACAGATAAAATCAATTTTTTAGGCATACAAGTGGATTCCAAGCTGTCATGGAAGGTCCATATTGATGGTCTAGCAGGTAGACTAAGTTCAGCTTGCTATGC
The DNA here is from genome assembly GCA_929108375.1 of Gymnoscelis rufifasciata. Classification (NCBI taxonomy): domain Eukaryota; kingdom Metazoa; phylum Arthropoda; class Insecta; order Lepidoptera; family Geometridae; genus Gymnoscelis; species Gymnoscelis rufifasciata. Next base: position 4,656,799 of record CAKMYF010000001.1, on the reverse strand, counting down.
CATCAATAAAGTAAGGGAGCTCTGTGGAACCAAAGCTGCTAGGACGGTCTATTTTGCCTATTTTCATAGCTTAATGAGCTATGGATTGCTAGTATGGGGAAACGCATCAACATCCGACAGAATTTTTAGATTACAAAAAAGAGCTGTGCGATCGATATTAGGCTGTAAGCCCAGAGACTCTTGTCGAAGCCTTTTTTCTCAATTAGGTATTCTTACATTTACAGGTGAATATTTGTTGCAATGTCTTTTATACATAAAAAAAAATAGGCAAAGTTTTCCAACCTTGTCGGCAACCCACAGTTATAACACAAGACACGGTGGCAACATTATGCACCCATCATGTAGATTATCCAAAGTTTCAAAGAGTTTTATTTGTTCAGGCATAAAAATGTTTAACAAATTAAGTGATAAAATAAAAGATGAGAATGAAGATATTTACAAGAGTAAACTTAAAAACATGCTTATCCAAAAAAGCTTTTATACGTTTACCGAAGCTTTGGAGGATAAACAGCTGTTGTAACCGGTATGTTTATTTATCTAGAACTACTTCAGAACAAAACCCTATAATAACCTGACATTAGATTCTTCTTGACAATAATTAATATTTCATATTTATTAATAGTCGATTTAAATTGACAATGCCCCTTTACAGCAGTTAATAATATAGTAAATAGTATAGTATTAATATTGAATTTTGCCAATGTATTCTAATAGAATAAGTTACTTCTGACAATGCCCTTTTACAGCAGCTTTAACATTTTATATTACAAGTCTTTTACTATTTATCAATTTTTAATCTCTTGTGACATGTTTGTTAGATTTTTTATAATTATTTTTTAATTTTTAATTTCACAAATGACAATGCCACTATATACAGCAGCATTAATTTATTTATTAATATTGTTTTTGTACATTATGACATGTCTTTCAATTTAATTATTTAATACCTATTCCTAATTTTAGTAGTTTTTAATTTGACAATGCCACTATACAGCAGTAACAATTAATGATGTTTCTTATTAATTTATGATGAATTTGTATTGGATTTATATTGGATTTTAATAGAACATTGTTTTAGTCGACAATGCCACTACTCGGCAGCTCTATTATTAAGTTATATCTGAAATTGAACGTCTTGTCTGCGTCTTTTGCTGTATGTTCTGTGTGTGTTTATAATAATAATTAGAAATTTTTAACGAAATCAAGTGTACAATGTTGCCTATGATGAATAAAGAACTATGAAACTATGAAACTATGAGACACTTGATGGAATTAAAGGATGATTTTTATCTCCCATAAGGCGGATGATTAAGGATGGAATTTTTCATGTAGGGTCGTGAAAGTGAGGAAGAAGACCCGAATGTATACATATATATTATATACTGAGTGGGGTATCAAATGAAATCGTATCACGAGCACATTACAAATCATATGTTTTTTTTTTATAATTCCTGTTTCTTGATTTTTTATAACTTATTAAGAAAATCTACGTGACAAAATAAAATATCACGATAGCAGATCCTTTATTTAATTTATGCATTGAATTTTGACTCTTTACTTTAAACACAAAATGTATTAGGTTATTTGAATTTATTAATTAAATATTTTAATTACTATAGGAATAGTTGTAACTTTGCTTAGCACAATGTGTTTGTGGTTGAATGTTAAAGATATCCCACCACCGCCACCTGATTTGAACCTGCGAGGTAATTCTAATTTGTAAATATTATTTTAATTGCTAATCATTTAGTTATTGTAAATACGCTGAATCCACTTTTTAAATACGCCTACATTTAACAGTGGAAAGTGAATAAAAACTATCTTGTTACAAATTGATATTACTTAATTAAACTTTAAATGGTATAAATGATTACGTTAAACATAATACCTAACTACCAGATTTGCATAGATAGGCCTATCTACTTATTTGTTTTTAAACTGTTTATTGTAGCCAGTCCTAAGCCTGGTCAATGGTCAAGTATGAAGGGATTGTGGATTTAGTGAAATGAAATGCGTTGCTTATTATTAGGAAATGATAAATAATCTACACGAAGAAAGTCGTAAAGTTGGTTTAGAAATAAACCTCACAAAAACTAATATCATGACGAACCATATCGAATTACCCATATATCTCGAAAATTTACCCTTAAAATATGTAAATTCTTATATTTATCTGGGAAAGCAAGTTTCATTCAACCAACAGAATAACGAATTGGAAGTGGAGAGAAGAGTAAACAACACATGGAAAAAGTTCTGGAGTCTCAAAGAAATACTGAAGAGTTTGTTTGATTGTTTGTTTGTTTGTTTGAACGCGCTAATCTCCGAAACTACTGGTTCGAATTGAATAATTCTTTTTGTGTTGGATAGTCCGGTTATCGAAGAAGGCTATAGGCTATATAACATCACGCTACGACCAATAGGAGCAAAGATATAGTGGTAGATGTGTAAAAAACGGGAGAAATTATTTCATCTTTGAAGCATTCCGTTGCGTGCGCCGTGAAAACGGTTCAAGATACACAAAAAATATGTATTAAAGAATAATAGCTCTTTTAATGATCTAAAAAACAGTCCGCGATAGTATATGTCTATCTTTTAAGATTAACTCACAAAAACCGTTTTTATGGTACCTAATTTGGTCGAAATAATTTGTTTAAGTTGTATCGGAAATTTACATAATTTTTAATAAACGGTAATAATGCCTAGGCATTAAGCCCACCTTTTTGTACAAAGTTTTTGTTCAAATAAAGTATTTAAATAAAATAAATAAATAAATAAATCATGGTAAACATCGCGTTATAAATCTAGATAATTTAAATAAAGTTTTATTGTCACGTGACACAAGAAGTGAATCGATCCTTTGAAATATGTAGCATTACAAAGTATATAATTTTGTTATTTCCTTTACTTTATCGAAATATCCGCACAGTCTACAGTTCACATAGCCTACAGTCTTATAGATATAATTTATAATCATAATTAGCTGCCAGCCCGCGGCTTTACCCGCATAATAATACATTTTCCCGCGGTAAATAGTATCTTTTGTCGTGTACTGGGAAAACAGCTATGTCCAAATTTGACTCAAATTGGGTTTTTCTCGCAATAATAGTATTTTATCGCGGTTAAAAGTAACTTATGTGTTATTCCCAAAGAGATTCTTCATTAAGATGCAGTTACGTGGTATCAATTTAAATGATTACTGGTAGTATACGACTAGCATTTACTAAGTAAATTGCCGTTTAGGATAGCAATCTATCTGATTTTGTTCTTAGAAACACAATGTTTCAAACTATTTTAAACCTCACAAGTTAAGTTGAACTATTGTTTTAAATTCGTGTAGAAAAAATAAGACAATTTACGTTACACATTTTGAAAAACAACATATTTTAATGAAATTTTCTCATGAATGCTGTTTTATGTTAGGAATACGAAGATTCCTACTATCGTGTCTGATTAAGCTTCCACTTCAGCCGTGCAATAATAACTAAAAGTGTTAACAATACCTAAATTATGAAACAAAAGGGTACAAGAGCTGGTCTATTTTTGTCAGTTTTCGAGGTAGAGGGACTGGTGACTAGAAACTATGATCTGTACCATATTCTCTAAGTATTCTCCGTACCGTACTGCAGCCAATTCCAGCGGTTTCGGCAGTTTTTTTAACCATTTCCAGCTTGTAGGGATATTGGTCTTGAGGCCAAGTATCTTCCACCAGTTTAAAAATATTAATTATGGTTTGCTTCTCAGCAGAAGTGAGAGCCGTTTGCTTTTGGCGTTTTTTCTTGGGCGAAGCAAAGCACAAGACTATTAATTTACCAGCGAAGTTACATACCCGTAATAATTATGTCTGCTAGTTACTGAAACAAAACTATCGTTGTGTCATCATGATTATATTGAATAACAACGGTTGTCACCACGTATTAATTAGCGTCAATAAGCTGACGTTTCGAAAATGTAAAGACATTTTTTCTTCATAAGCTGCCCACACTGCCCATAATCTACTTTTAGTGTAAATTTGATGTCTCAGTTTTTTTTATCCTACCTACGTATACGTACCTTAGCGATATTAAACCTATCTATAGTAACATATTTTTTAAGTTATATAATTGGTCCTCTTTTATCTAAATAGATTTAATTACAGTTTCTAGGCAAACAGAGCTAGAGAATTTTTTTTTCCCAAAGATGACAGCAGCGATAAAAGTGAGTACTCTACATAGGTACCTACTCAGGTCTTCCTGTAAACCAGTAGGCTACCTACACACCTAAGTTACCTAAGTAGAACACGGTTTAGCAAATCCAGGCCGATTTAGGTAATATATGAGTAAATCTTATAGGTAACTAAACTACCTACATAGATAATAGATACCTTACTTTATCTTTAGCAAAAATAAATCTTGTTTTGTATGGGTTCCTAATTCATTGATAGATTCCTTCCAAGAAACATAGATTGAAGTAAGCATCAACTTTCTTTCACTAATTATTCATAAAGTCACTACCTATTTACAAGGAAAGGTAGGTATAAATTCGCACTATAAGGATGAGAAAATTCTTTGAAGTCCAATGTTCCTTCATACTAATTGAATGAATGGTATTTTACGGTTTATAGACATCTAGGCGGAGTGGCAACGCCGCATGGCGCCCGGCGCGCCACAGTTCGCAAACATAACTATATTGATGAAGATGTTATGTCTGTAAAAAGATCAGCAATCATAGAATTTTATCAAGTTTATAAGCAGTATACAGAATAAATATTTGACTATAAATTTTATTCAAAGCATTAGATATGTATGTTCCCTTATCAGCTTACGTTTGCTCGTAAAATGTGAACTTCAAATAATATTATTATACACCCCTTTCACAGATCCGTTCCGTTCCATAAAACTACCAAGAGGATTTCCAACTGATGAGAATCCTTTTAATTAGCTCCAAATGAAACTTCGTGTGGTTTTAGGGTTCCGTACTTCCTATTTTATTAAAAGCCTGTATTGAAACGGCAGCTGGGTCCCGTGTGTACTTAATGGCGGGAACGATTTTATGGATGACGTAGTTCATTTACGAGTTAATCAATTGATTCCCGGAAACAGGCTGAGCATTCTCCGTATAACAGTTTATATATTAGTTATAGGTATAATAAACATGTTATAGTTAAGTTGGGTGATTTTAGATTAATGTGATGTAGGGAATATATTATTCGTGTAATTTGGTTCATATGTATGAGCCTTCACCGTTAAAGTACGTTTTTAAGCGCACTCTCAAGATGAAAAATCCAGAGGTGCGTGGCGGGGTTGAACCCACGACCTTCGGAATTAAAGTCGAGTGTCCTCCCACTTAGCGAACACGGCTTTTAAATGATTAAAAAAGGTTTTTTAGTTTTGTAACTGACCTTTGACAAAGCCTTTCTCTCGATTTATTTCTGTCTGTTTATTTTTAATCTGTGGGGTTGCGTTGCTTTTATGTCTTTGTTTTCCATAAATAAATGTAGCTCTATGTAGCTAATGGTTTTAATTTTATGTTAAGCATTTCTTTGTTCGTTTCTCTTTGAAACAAAGGATGTGCCGAGGCTTTTTGCGTTGTATGAGCGAGCAGGGTGTCGCAGCGGGCAGGTCGTCGACCTGTTTGCCTTTTGATTCAGGACACTGCTTGCTCGATTTCTACAATTTCACTTCAAAAGAAGCTGCAAATTTAAAACATTAAAAAAAAACTTATTACTTACTTATTTGCCACTGACAACGTTACCATTTTAATAATTGATTAGGTACAGTTTTTTATTTAATCAGTTGGTTCGCTTTCTGTTCCATTATATAATAACAAAAACGTAGATATGTAGGAATTTAAATGTTATTCTTTGTTGGTAACCTTAATTTAAAGGAACCTTTTAACATGAAGTTAAACGAATTGATATTAGATTAAATTACAGAAACCGAGATACTCCTAGGTGCCTATATTAATTCTTAATCATGAGGTGGTAGGCAAATTCGTCGGCTTACTGCAAGAAGTCATTAGTCGCAAGAAGTCACTAACTGCGTTATATACACCAATGAGTTCGTCTCGATGAGCTCTACATTTTGGTAAAACTCACTAATTTGTAGCTCTTCAAACTTAGAAGTTATGGCTGGGTAATAAAGTCAATAACTGCATTTTTGGTATTATCTGGTGTCATAAAGTTCATTAACTTACATTAATATATTTTAACGAAAGAAAAAAAAACACAATTGCCATTTTTATTTTCATACACAATTCATTTATGTGACATAGCAACATTTTAAAAATGCTTTTACGTTCACAAACGTTTGAATAAGTTTTGCTATAATTCATTATTTGCACTTAACAAGTTGAATCGTATCATATTTTTTGGAAAAAAAAATAGTATCGGTTTTTAATGACTTCTATCAAAACGAGAACGTCTACACTGAGTTTTTTATTTTTTATAGAATTCATTATTTATACTTATTTACTTTTGCCGAAACACAATTAATGGCAAAAGAATAATATTAATTATAGGTACAATTAATTATAGGTCGTTGACAAGTTTTTGTTAAATTATTATGTTAAACTTAATACAGGTTGGCGCGCATAATCGTTTATCTCCCCAACGTGTGGGAACTATGCTCTGGAACATTATATCAATAAACTGTACCTAATAAAACTGCCAACAAAAAAATTGTAAGAAAGAATTTTTACTGCTCATTTATTTGATTTAATGGCATGACGCAATCATGTTTGCCGATCAATTTGCAGCAGGCGCTTGTTGTCTCGTAATAATTACATATAATATTATTAGAATATAACATTAAATTCACATATACCTACATAAGAAGGAAAACTATAACTTATTTTTAATTAATGAAAAATTAAGTATATGTAGGTGAAAGGTTTTGACATAGTGATTTAAACAGATTATATCATTGAATAATAACCAATTACGAGATTAATCGAACAATATCAATCACACAAATAATCTGAGGCTCAGTTTAACAAAGATAGATAAAGTCAACTAGTAACTCCTACGAGGAGCGTTTGCACAGAGCAGAAGCCAAAGAATGAATGACCCCCGGACTATTGGAACTGTACTTTAAATAGCACCTGTTGCCGGTCCTTCAGAAGTTATGTAAGCAATGCGTGCGCCTGGCCTTGGATGCCGTAGTGCAAGAGGACAGAGCGCGGTGCTCAGTAATTGAAAATTAAACAGGTCATTCCACGGGAAACGAACTTAATTTTTAACCGAATTAAAAAAAAGGAGGAGGTTTCTTCAATAGAAAGCAAACTTTTTAAAGTTTGTTATAATATGTTTGTTTGGCTTTCAATATCGTCTTTATTTATCGTTTACAAGTAAAAAAATCTAAATTTTAAATTTACGAAAACCCCCCGATTCCGATGCCTTAATTTCCTTAAAAGTAAAACTCCATAATATATAGTAATTTGCACGTGATGCTCTTTCATTTGATACCCCACTCGAGTATATTTGCAGATTTTCGGTTTTCCTTCCCTACCCCCCATAACTTTTAAACGGCTCAACCGATTTTCATGAAACATTCTAAAAACCACCGGGCCAAACTCACCTTTCATACAAAAAAAAACTAAATTGAAATTGCTCCATCCGTTCGGGAGCTATGATGTCCCAGACAGACAGACAGACACGTCAACCTTATAACACCCCTATTTTTTGGTCGGGGGTTAAAAAATAAGGATATTTTATACGTTAATCCATTTGACGTAGTCATCTACCGTGTTATGGAATCATGGATAATATAAAAATAATTCGCAAAATGTGTTGGTAAGCGCATAACTCAACAACGCCTGGACTTATCCTTTTTTTAAAATATTCGAAGACGAAGGTTGGTTTTTACGGCGAGAAAAATCTCACAATTACCGGGAAAACAATTTTAAATAATTTCCCGTGCGACGCCAGGGCGTGCCGCTATAAGTATAATAATTGTTATTTTTATTCATCTACCCTAATATGGAATAATAGGTACTTATAATAAGATAATTATTCTTAGGAATAAAACACGCTACCTCATCCTTCACTAATACGCCAGATAGGCGATCAATAAATAAACCCCTGAAAATACAATTTTTCTTTCAACTCACATTATTAAAAGTACCTAAATCCGTATTTATAATGCTAATCAGCCTTTGTATTTATTTGGTTTTATTCAGCGTGTTAATAACAAAACTAGAACACTGAACGGCGAACGTTTGGGTGATTTCCATATCTCGGAAACGGCTGAACGCACAGTCATAATTTTTGTACCTACAGATACGGTATAATTTGTGCCTATTTGTGCCATAATTTTCATTATCGTGAGTAGCATGGTTCAGGAGCTATTATTGTTTTTCCTAGAAAACGGAAAAATGCTCTGGCTCTCGAATTACCAAATCCAAGGACTTCGCGTTAATGCCGACTGGTACCCATTATATATTCACACGATCCTGTAAAGTTTCGCCGGCCTACTACATATAATAGACGAGTTATTAACGATTTTGTCTTTTTTTTGAGGTTATCTTACTTAGGATACAAAAACTCTAGTTTCCTGTAAGCTGGCTTATTACATTCTTCTACAATAATTAGTGCCCTATTTAAAGAATACGTATGCAAAAAATCATCTTTGTATACCCAATACTTTAGACAATAATGATAGAAAACATTTCGAAATATTTTTGGTCGATATCCAGACCAAATTCGAAAGTACATTAAAAAGCGGCAGTGCGATACTTCAAGCTATCCTTCTTAAATCGTCATGATTAATTTAGTGTTTAGAGAACGTTGCGTACAAAAGTGGAATTATCTATTATCTCAACAGGTCACCGATGTGCCGTTGTCTCCGGACAATTTATTTATAGTGCTACGCCGCCGGAGACACGCACGGACACTGTCACTCCAACAATGTTTCTATCACTCAACTTTCAGCTTGCAGAACATACAAACACTTGACCCCTCGGCGGGAATCGAACCCGCTACCTCTTGCGCCGCAAGCGGACTCTCGCCCACCGCGCCACTGAGGCAGTCATGTTTTCTATGTATATTCCAAGGTAAAAAGAAAGTCAGTTACAAAAAAAAAAAAAGAAACCTATGGCATTCCTCCAGAGAGGGTTATTAAAGAACTGTTCAAATCGGTCCCCCGGCGGGAATCGAACCCGCAACCTCCTGCGCCGCAGGCGGACGTTTGCCCACCGAGCCACAGAGGTCGTGTCTGTCTGTCTGTCTGTTACATCATAGCTCCCGAACGGATGAAGCGATTTCAATTTAGATTCAATTTTTTTTGTAAGAAAGTTGAGTTTGGCGCGGGTGTTTTTAGACTTGTTTCATGGCAATAACTCTTTTATTTCAACCAACCCACATACATAATCACTAAAGACTAGTTTAAATACTAAAACAGTGATATTATCAGTTTATTAAAACAATTTTCAACCAACAACAATGGCAGACACAGCAGTCGCTTCCGAGGCACCAGCCCCCGCCACGCCGGCGAAGAAGCCCAAGGCCTCCGCGGCCGCCAAGAAACCTAAGGCGAAGCCCACCCACCCTAAGACATCCGAGATGGTCAACAGCGCGATCGGCGAGCTCAAGGAGCGCAGCGGATCATCCCTGAAGGCTATCAAGAAGTACATCGCCGGCGCTTACAACGTCGACGCGGAGAAGCTCGCGCCTTTCATCAGAAAGTACCTGAAGAGCGCCGTCGAATCCGGCGCCCTGATCCAGACCAAGGGCACCGGGGCGTCAGGCTCCTTCAAATTGGACTCGAAGGGCGCCAAATCCCACGCTTCCGGCAAGAAATCCTCCGGCGCCGCGTCGAAGGCCAAGGACTCCGCTTCCTCGCCTGCCAAGTCCAAAAAGGCCAGCGCCAGCGCCCACTCGTTTGCATATCACCGCAAAATCATTACAATATTATGACTTTCATTACGGATAAAACTATGGAATATTTTGTAACTTCCATCTATTGAAAGTTGCTTTCATTTTTCTTTTGAAATGTTTAGGAAATTATTTACGCACGGTATTTGTAGGCGGTATCTTCAAAACACGTACGTACAGCCAACTGAAAAAATCAACGTACTTTTATAAATTCGTGGAGATACTTCTAGAAGAAGCATGATGACTAATTTAAATAATAGGTATTCTGTTACGTCCTTCTGTTCTGTTACGAATTTTACGCTTTAACAATGTAATAAAATAAATAAATATTTCCGGACAATCCACACAACAACATCTAGCCCCGTGGTAAGCTCTTAGCTTGTGTTACGGGTACTAGACATCTGATATACTTAATATAATATACATACACATAGATATTTTTTATTATACATATTAAACACCCATAGATAGCCTTGATCGTAATCAGGAAAGCGTCCACTTTCTTAGTGCCGTAGAAACGGACCAGCTGACCGAACGTGCCCTCGCCACAGTCCATTATCATTGTTTTATTCTCACTGAAACAAATATTATCTACAATTATTATTTTACTTTGTATATACATAAGACGCTCTTATTGTTCGCTTATTTCTTTTTAAATACTGTAAGGACTTGTGTGTATTTTTCAGCAATAGATAGAGTGATTTAAAAGGAAGGTTTATTTGCATATTTCCATTCCGTGTGACGTTCGCCGCTAGTAGTATTAGCTTTTATTTAACTTGCAATGTAAGTATGTATGTATGGATTCGGGTATATTCGAGTGAGATGGTGCAACGCAATTTAAACCGATTGAGCTGAAATACGTGGAACAGATGGCGTTCGATCGGCATGCGCAGCGTAAGACGTCCACCAACTAGATGAATTCAATTCGCAGTGGATGCAGGCCATGTAACTGGAAGTAATTGAGAGAGGCATATCCATCCTGCAGGTTGTGGGCAGCAAGTTTGCCTCGCCCATCATGCAGACAATCAACAAAGTCCTCACTCACTAGACTCCATGGGTTGGGTGGGAATCTGTTGAATGACTGTTGTTTTGTCACGTGCAAAATAAAGCCTGATAGGTGATCAAGACGGACATTATGTACGATTGGCTGGTTAGAGAATGCACAATAGTGTCGTAAGTTCTAAATATAGTGACTTTGTGAGATCTCGAGGTTTTATTACCTGTAGTTTTGAGATTTTTAATAGAATTACTGTTTGAAGTTATAAAATGTATGTTATTGTACTTAATTACTCGTATTACGCGTAAAAAAGCCGTGTTGGCTAAGTGGGAGGACACTCGACTTTCATTCCGAAGGTCGTGGGTTCAAACCCCGCCACGCACCTCTGGATTTTTTTTCTTCTTGAAAAATTTATGTGCGCTTTATACACGTGCTTTAACGGTGAAGGTAAACTTCGTGAGAAAACCGGCATGTCCAACTTCAAAAAAAAAAAAAAGAGTTTGAAGGACATGTGACATTCACCAACCCGCACTTGGCCAGCGTGGTGAATTAAGGCCTAATCTCTCTCGTCAAGAGAGAAGTCCCTGTGTCCCAAGATGCCCGCGTTTTTTTGTGTAAAAAAATTATAGCTCTCATTAACATGTTTATAGTGTTGCTGGTGTGATTTTATCGTGCGTAAGCCCTTAATTCGTTCAACTTATAAATGATGCTAAATGAAAGCTTAAATGAAATTAGATTGTATATTAACGGCTTTATTTTTTAAAGCTTTCTTTCCGTTGTATCAATTTAAATTCATTTGCAGCTTTTTTACTCTGACAGCTCAATTTTGATAGTGTTGTGACAATAATTGTATTTGTATACAAGGTTGTGAGACCGTTATTTTGTATATTCTATATTAACTGACGTTTTGCTCTAAAGTTACTTCAAATGACTCAATTACGTTATGAATCGTCAAAGTATTTAACGTAAAAGCAATGTGATAGAAATAATACCTAAAGACGCTAGATCATTGTTTCTGTAAAATACATTTTGTAAATATGTACAATAATTAATAAGCAAACATATTTTTTAAACTAGATGCAATGTTGTATAAGTTTTTTTCTATTTAAATATTTTTTTTTGAAAGATTTAATCTACTCTATTTTAATAATGACTTATTATATCGTTTCGAATAATTTATATTATGTGTTGATATATGCAAGTTTTTAAATTCCTAACGATTCGCTCAAATTTACTTAGTTACATAATTGTACATTAAGATAAATTTTACCTTTCTTTTCACTGACTTGGTTAAGTTATAATATTTACGCCTGAAGATGTTTAAAATGTATAAGTATTTATTTGGTTTAACTGAAAGTGCGTATAAATGACATGCACTTACAATATAGCTTAATACCTATCTGGGAAACAAAATCTTACCAGGAAATGAATACTTTGGTCGCGACAAAAGTCTACCAAATTTGACAACTTTTGCAGAAACATAGACATCTGTTTTATGCTACTACGACCGCCGTGTACGTCACAAATTAGCACTGTTTATAGTTTGTCTTAGATTTTATTATTACATGAAAAATCTATCTATCTATATAAATAAAAATGAATTGTTGTTCGTTAGTCTGATTAAAACTCGAGAACGGCTGAACGGATTTATCTTATCTTCTTCTTGTCTTCTTCTTGAAATGTCTTGAAATGTTGAAATGTTCGTGGAGGTCTAGGAAAGGTTTAAAAGGCGAGAAAAAATCGAATATCGCTGGGATTTTTTTTATAATTACCCGTGCGAAGCCGGGGCGGGCCGCTAGTATGAAATATATTTTTGGACTTAGTAATATAATATTAATAACACAACATCTCCTCAATTCAAAACTTAGTATAAATATTTTCTTAAGTTCATTCTATGTTCACTCATCCCTGGCCAATAAAGGAGGCGACCACCGTCCTTTTATTTTATGTCAAAATATTAGGAAAGTAATTCCTAGCCTAAGCTAGGACTTATCAAAAAAGAACATGAACATAAAGTTTAAAAAAATTTAATGTATTTTAGAGGTAATACACAACCTTCTTAAACCTCAAAACCAGTCAAATAGCCAGCTTCACAAATATTGGCAAACCCAATATTTGAGAAGTATAGATAATTACTTCGGTGTATTCCAATTAATTGATATCATTGTTCTAAAGCTGCAGCGTAAAGGGTTTTCAATATTTTTTATATTTAATTTTGTTTTCTTTGCAGGTATGTTTGTTATTCGTTGCTGGCTGCCAAGCAGGTCTACTGTAATCATTTATTGCATGAAATAATGGTACATATAAGATGTTTTGCGTTTAAGGAAATTATGAAGGCAGTGTACCTACCTATAACTACAGACAGGCTAGGTAGACATCTATATCGTAGAGATTTTGTACTCGTTTGGTCCATTGTACCTATTACAGCTCTTCATAAATACGTTGTTGGTAGATAGGCACCTATAAGATCTCTTCGGAACATTTCAAGACCGCTTTCGGTGTCCGTTGTTGGACTGAGTTTCTAAATGTTAGGCGATGAGGACCTACCTAGCTCAGACGGGTTAAAAGTAGGTAAATACTTAGCTCCCTATTCTTGCAAAAGAATATCGTGCATTTTGTGGAACGCCTGTGACAAGTGGGTAGTAAGTTTAAAAACATTTACTTACATTGAAGTAAAATGATTTAAAAATGAATTCTTAGATATTGTGTAGGTAATTGAATATTGGCAAAACAGTAGCAGTCTTTACGGATATATTTTTGAAGGAAAGAACACCACCCATCAAAGTTTACAATACAAACTATCTTGTTATTGAAAAATAAAAATTATCCATTAAAAGTAGGGTTTTCTGGTACATACATACATACTCCAACTAATTTATAATACCTCTATTTTAATATAAATAAAATAGATGCTAAAAAAACACCAATCGTTAGAAATCGAACCCGCTACTCCTTGCATTGCGCCAAAAGCGAATCTTAGCCCTCTGCGCCACTGAGGTAGTCTGTGAAATGCTAATGAAATATGAATTGGTAAACCCAATAAATTGCCTAGCATTATTTAATCAGACGTCATCCTAATGGGGATTTATTCGCAATAATCACGTGGCTAAAAAATCATTTTATCCACAGGAATCGTTGGGTGTCTAGCAGCAGTAGGGTATGGAGCCTGGGCCTACAAGAGGCGAGGCGCCATGAGCACCAGTGTCTTCCTCATGCAGTTCAGAGTCATCGCACAGGGAACCGCGGTGGGCGCCCTAACCGCTGGCATGGCTTACACACTGTATAACAACCACTTTAATAAAAAGACAGAAGTCAAAGCTATTGAGAATTAAAATGTGTGTGTGTGTAGTGTTCTTAATTGTTGATAGATAATTTAAAGTAAATGTGATTTTGTGAATGTCGTGGACAAACAACTTTCAATGTTTCTTCGTCGGTCGCCCTATTTGTACTGATAGCACTTAATTCACAAGACGAACAGAAACTTCACTTTATACCACTTAATCACTTTTATTAACAAACGGACATTATGACGACTTATTACTTATATTTTCCGTAGCTCGATGAAGACTGTCGGCTCTGCCAAATGCTTTTGCTTTTATCCAAAATTTGAAACAGAGGCAGTTGTCATTTGAGCTACGAAAACAACATAACAATATTAATTGAATCTAAATTAAATACATTTATAAAATATGAACTTCATTTATAATTAATTTTACAATCAAATATATAATTAACATATTTGTTTTTCCTATAACTTCCGTTAATTCATTATCAATTTAATTTATACAAGTTGATTACAACAACACAAAGTAGTATTATAAAATATTTATTTAAAATATAATTAATTTTACAATCAATTATATATTTTATACTTAAGGTTTTCTATAACTTCCGTTAAAGTTATTTCATGACAATCGATTTAATTTATACAAAGTTACTCATAAAAATACAACAAAGTATGATAAAATATAGTCTTTAAATTATATTATTTTTACATATGATTATATACTAAGTGTATAAGTTTTTCGAGAACTATTTGTATAATTATTAACCATTTCAATACGTTTATTTCCTGTTTGACAGAAAAGCGGGTAAATAATATTCTATGGATTTCTAAAATTACAGAATATGTTTTTGACAAGCTAACAGTTCGTCCATCCTGATCTCATGTTCGTGTCCTCACGAACAAGAATTGTTAGCATAAATCGTTACCAAACTATTTAATAATTTAATTACATTTAGGATGTTCATTTTAATTTGTAATTCACAGTGTCGCAAAACATATGTTCACTTATCAATCCTATAGTAATCTAAGATTGATAAGTGAACACTCTGCACTACAAAAGTCACATGCACTTTGCATTTTAATGTGAATTTTGAATTAATTCAAGTGCACTTTGCACAGCAAAAGTCACGTGCACTTTGCACTTAATTTGACTTTGTGAATTAATTCAAGTGCACTTTGCACTGCAAAAGTAACGTGCACTTTGCACTTCAATGAATGTGACTTTTTGAAGTTATTCACGTGCACTTTGCACTACAAAAGTCACGTGCACTTTGCACTTTAATCTGACTTTGTGAAGTTATTCACGTGCACTTTGCACTACAAAAGTCACGTGCACTTTGCACTTTAATCTGACTTTGTGAAGTAATTCAAGTGCACTTTGCACAGCAAAAGTTACGTGCACTTTGCACTTCAATGAATGTGACTTTGTGAAGTTATTCACGTGCACTTTGCACTACAAAAGTCACGTGCACTTTGCACTTTACTCTGACTTTGTGAAGTAATTCACGTGCACTTTGCACAGCAAAAGTCACGTGCACTTTGCACTTCAGAATTCTTGACTTTATGTACATATTCTTGTTTTTGTTTAAAAATTCTAAGAAGTTTATTTTTGTTTAGTTGTATCCTATAAAGTAATTACCTACGCAAAACACCTAGTGCTGTTTGTAGGTACTTATTTGTAGCCGGAGGGAAGAGCCCTCGTGTCTCATTACAAGATATTTTAACTTAGTTAGAGCGAGGAGTCATTTTCTTTGACCAAAATAGGTTTCAATTGGACATGTACATATTATTATATTGATTATTTACTTTATAAAAAACCTTATTGTTAATCTTTTTGTTAATCAATATTTTTATTATTATTATTATTCACATATCATACTCAAAATAATTAAAAAATATCCTATCCATCCAAAGGTTGCCTGGAAGAGATCGCTTTAAGCGATAAGGCCGCCGATTGTACAACGTATGTGGCTATTGATTGTTATTTTTAAGTTAGTCTGTAAGCATTTGGTGTGCAATAAAGATATTATCTATCTATCTATATTATAATTTTTATTAGAAATTTGAACGTCATCTTCACACATTAATCTAACACTTATACACACATATCATACACAAAATTAAACATCATTATATTATAATTTTAATTAGAAATCTGAACGTTATCTTCACACATTATGTTAAAGTATTATTTTCAAAATAATCAATGTTTTCACTACCAGATGATTCACTGTCTTGATTTGTGAAACAAAGCCAAGGATGTATTTTGTCAATGGAAAATATACCTTTATAATTGGTTTTCCCTTTTTTTGTAATCGGCGTGTCAATGACCTCATAACGGTCATTCTCAAGAATTTTAGTAATTCGGTAGGGTCCTGAACATTTAGGTAACAACTTCCTACTTGTACCTACTGTATGTGATGTTCTTTCTACTCTAAGTCTCTAACTAAATCACCGAGCTTGAATACTAAAGGTTTTTTTCTTTTTTTATCAAACCTAGTTTTTTGCTTTTCTTGCGAGTCTTGGGTATGTTCATTTACTTCGTCACGAATTTTAACTAGGTTATCTGAACAGTTACTCACTTCTCCTTCCGACACATCTTTAACTATATCAGAGCTTATTTCAGAGACCAAATTACTTTCGCATATTCCTGTAAGTCTTAAGCCAAATAAAACTTCACAAGGAGTTTTACCGGTACCTTTATTGGTAGTATTATTTAGTCCCCATTGTACTTGTAATAATCGATCGTCCCAAAGTCTTTCGTCCTTACCATAATTTTGAGAGGCCAAAGAATCTAAAATAGTTCGATTGTACCTTTCTACCTGTCCGTTAGCCCTTGGAGTTGAAACAGCGTTTTTAATGTGTCGTATTCCTATATCAGTAATAAAATTCCTAAATTTTGAGCTAGTAAATGAAGTGCCCATATCACTTATAAGCCTTTGTGGCACTCCAAACGTTCCGAAATAATCTCGTAAAATTGCTATGGTGGATGTCGACTTTGTATTTCTTACAGCTTTTAGGACAATGAATTTAGTAAAAGATTCTACTATGACTAATATGTAACAATTTTTTTTTGATTTGATAAAAGGGCCAACATGATCAATATGAATGGTGTGGAAAGGAGTGACGTCTTTTGGTATAGGATGTAAGTAACCTTGTTTTTTGCCTGATGGTAATTTATTATGTGCGTATTCCAAACACGCATCTACATACTTTTTGACAAATTTACGCATGCGAGGGAACCAATAATGTTGTTTTATTTTATCAAATATCTTATCGAAAGCGAAATGACCTATTTCGTCATGGTTTATTTTTAATATTTGCCATCTACATCCCTTTGGCACAACCCACCTTAGCCCTTCTTCCGTGATTCTAAAAACGCGGTCACGTTTGAGAGCAAAATTTTTTTTTTATCTCTACTAAATTATCTAATTCTTTTATCAGATAATATTTTCTTGATACGTTGTATTTCAGTATCCTGAGACTGAACAGTGCTCAACCAGTCGTTAGTTATTGTCATAATCTCAAAAGTTTCAATGGATTGAATGATACCTTCTACTTAATGCGTCTACGTGAGTCATGCCCTTACCGGATTTATAGATAATGTTACAGTCATATTCCTGAATCAAACTCCACCATCTCGCTACTCTTGGCAACATGTCACGCTTTAAAAAGGTAGCTCTTAATGAGTTACAATCTGTGACAATGGTGAAGTTCAATCCCAGAACATACGATCTAAATTTTACCAGCGCCGCTATGACAGCTAGAGTTTCTAGCTCATACGCTGAAAAATGTGACTCTTCAGGTGACGTTTGTCTACTGTAATAGGCGACAGGTTTCCACTGTTCATCTAACAATTGTTTTTGTAGTAATACGCCCCCTACCCCATGTTTACTAGCGTATGGGGACTTAGATTCCCTAATGATACCATGCTTTAAGAGTTCTTCTATCATAATCCTATGACTATGACATATATCCTATGTATGACTCAATTTATAAGGTCTGTAGACTACTGGCTCGGTATCAGTCAACTGTATGTCCATTTCTGTAACCGTGGTTTGACCTAACTCTGATAAATCTTTAGCAAAACAATCACGATATTTATTTAAAAGATTTAGCAATTTAGTTTTATGGTTGAGATCTAATGATTCATCAATATTAATATCATTAAAGGTTAGCAACTGCTTAACATTAGAGTTATGATGTTGTATTTTATTAACACTCATAATATTATTAGCTGTAAATGTTCGTTGTAACTCAGATACACGAGCTAACGCCTGACCCTGTTTGAATGTTATAGATATATTACTGTTATTTATAACTCTTAAATAGGTGACACCTCGAAGGATATTGTAAGTACCTATATCTATTTTATAATTTTGTCGGTGCCCATTTTCAACAACAACAATTCCGCTAAATTGTGAATCCGTAGTTACTTTTACAGAGACACTACCTGCAATAGTAACAGATGAACATGTTCTTAAAGCCAGTTTTTTATTGTAATTTAAACGTTTGTCTGTTAGAGTCAAGTCCGTGTTTGATTTAAAAACCCATACCTGAGATTGTTCTGTTGCTGTTTGTCCAATTAAGATATCGTGATTAAGAAAATTATCGGGGACAACAACAACATCTACTTCTAGTTTAATATTATCAATGGTTAAGGATATTCTAATTTTACCTAATGCATTTACAAAAACATTCCCAAAACCCTTAAGTGACGGTAAATTATCCTTATTCCGTTTTTCACAAGGTATTATTTTATTTATGACAGTTTCTTTTATCAGAGTACACTGACTTCCAAAATCAATATAACCTTTTAACGTTACGTTGTTAACCCTTACTGTTTTCTTAAATTTATCATCTGCTCGGGATTCTGTGCAGTTTTCTAGTCACAATGGTTTTTTAATTTGATTCTGTCTAACCTAACAGGTCGCTTACATCCAGGATCATTGTGTCCAACGCGATTACATATTTGACATTTTAAAATTGGTTTTGGACATTCTGTAAACAAGTGACCTGTCTCATGACAGTTATAACAATTGGGAATTTTATTGGATTCTTTTCTATCTGATTTACGAGTTGATATTTCAGCTACAGCACGGATCGGTTTTTTGCTGAACCTGTCAACTCGTTCATGTTTAATGCCCCTTAAATAACCTAACAATTTATCGGGATCACTAAAACCTATTGCCTCAGCCCCGTACCTCACTGTTTTATCATCAATACCATATACAATGCAATCTACTGCATTTCTACCTACAATACCACATCGAGTAACTGTTGTAAGTTTTTCATAAAAGTATTCTTCTAAATCGTCCCCGAATTTTGCCCTTTTACTTAACATTTCAGTAAGTACATGACCGTAATTTTCATGATCCGGAAAAGCAGTTTTAAGTTTTATTATCCATTCATCCCATGTATGCAAGACCGACGCCTGTCCTTCATACCATTTTTTTAGCAGTTCCGATTAACTTTGGTAGAGCATAGTGAGCGGTTTGTCTACTATCCCAGCCGTATATTTCCGAGCATTCTTTTACTTTATTCAACCAAATATGGATGGTTTGATTTTTGGCTTTTGGATCAAACTCTGGAACTACATTATTATAAGCAAACTTGTCTTTGCCCTGACCATATCCGGCTGAGATAGTTTGCAACGACTCTTTAATACATTTTAATAGATCGTTACAATTAGATTCTGTAGTTTGAGGCTGTGTCGTCGTAAAAACAGCCTTTCTATTCTGTTGTATTGGACTAGGTGATCTTACAAATTGATCCCTACACGGAGTCTCTAGTCTGTGACGCCTTTGTGAACGTTGTTCCTTAAAAGTTAAAACTGACCTGCTACGACACCTTACTACCGGATGATGCTTTGAAGAATGGCCACGTCTACTCGGTGGTGGAGAGCGGGTAAGGCTGCGTCGCAGCGGTGACCAGGCACGGCCTCTGCGTCCTGGTAGCGAGTGAGCACGGTGGTCCTGTGGCAACGGTGAGCGAGCACGGTGGTCCCTTGGCATCGGCGAGCGAGCGTGGCGATCCTGTGCCACTAACGGTGAGCGAGAACAGCTTCGCTGTGGCTGCGGCGAGCGTGCACGGCAGTTTCGTGCCTGCGGCCAGCGAGCACGGTGGTCCCGTGACTGCGGTGAGCGAGCACGGCTGTCTCGAGGCTGCGGCGAGCGAGCACGGATGTCCCGTGGCTGCGGCGAGCGAGCACGGATGTCCCGTGGCATCGGCGAGCGAGCGTGGCGATCCCGTGCCACTAACGGTGAGCGAGAACGGCTTCGCTGTGGCTGCGGCGAGTGTGCAAGGCAGTTTCGTGCCTGCGGCGAGCGTGCACGGCAGTTTCGTGCATGCGGCGAGCGAGCACGGCTTTCCCGTGGCAGCGGTGAGGGAGCACGGCTGTCCCGTGGCTGCGGCAAACTAGCACGGCTGTCTCGTGGCAGCGGCGAGCGATCACGACTGCTGCGCGGCGGCTGCGGCAAGCGAGCGTGGCTGTCCCGTGGCTGCGACAAGCTAGCACACCTGTCCCGTGGCAGCGGCGAGCGAGAACGTCTATCTTGTGTCTGCGGCGAGCGAGCATAGCTGCCCCGTGGCTGCAGCAAGCGATCACGGCTGTCCCGTGGTTGCGGCGAACTAGCACGGCTGTCCCGTGGCAGCGGCGAGCGATCACGACTGCTGCGCGGCGGCTGCGGCAAGCGAGCGTGGCTGTCCCGTGGCTGCGACGAACGAGCACGGCTGTCCCGTGGTAGCGGCGAGCGATCACGACTACTGCGTGGCGGCTGTGAGCAACCAATAATGACGCTCTGGTGACTTCCAGCCGACCGTTGTCGATTAACAGAGTTGCCAGGCATCGTTCTAGTGAAATATTTAACTTGTATATGCTGTGGACGTATGGTAACACCAAGGTTGTACGTATACACCAAGCCCTTAGTGGAATCCCACTTCTGAATTTGATAGCACTTAATTCACAAGACGAACAGAAACTTCACTTTATACCACTTAATCACTTTTATTAACAAACGGACATTATGACGACTTATTACTTATATTTTCCGTAGCTCGATGAAGACTGTCGGCTCTGCCAAATGCTTTTGCTTTTATCCAAAATTTGAAACAGAGGCAGTTGTCATTTGAGCTACGAAAACAACATAACAATATTAATTGAATCTAAATTAAATACATTTATAAAATATGAACTTCATTTATAATTAATTTTACAATCAAATATATAATTAACATATTTGTTTTTCCTATAACTTCCGTTAATTCATTATCAATTTAATTTATACAAGTTGATTACAACAACACAAAGTAGTATTATAAAATATTTATTTAAAATATAATTAATTTTACAATCAATTATATATTTTATACTTAAGGTTTTCTATAACTTCCGTTAAAGTTATTTCATGACAATCGATTTAATTTATACAAAGTTACTCATAAAAATACAACAAAGTATGATAAAATATAGTCTTTAAATTATATTATTTTTACATATGATTATATACTAAGTGTATAAGTTTTTCGAGAACTATTTGTATAATTATTAACCATTTCAATACGTTTATTTCCTGTTTGACAGAAAAGCGGGTAAATAATATTCTATGGATTTCTAAAATTACAGAATATGTTTTTGACAAGCTAACAGTACGGTATATTTATAAATATATAGCAAATTGTGATTTAACAAAAACTACCATCGAAATAATAAGATATAGGTTATTATTTACATGCAGTTAGGTGGGTAACAACTATTATAAGAAGAAAAAAGAAATAAACCCAGCCCAAAGACGCGCGGCCCCATGCTATTTATTTCCTTGATGAAATTACATACTCTTATTCTATGAACAAGCTGAGTAATTAACTTGTTCATAGAATAACAGTATGTAATTTCATCAAGGAAATAAATAACAACGGCTTATTGAGATAAAATTTGTACCTAGCATATACCTATTAAAAGAATATATAAGAAAAAAAAAAAGAAAAGGTAACCCAGCCCAAAGGCGCGCCGCCAACGGCTATTCTATGAACAAGTTAATTTCTTAGCTTGTTCATAGAATTGAATCGCAATTAACTTGTTCATAGAATAGCCGTTGGCGGCGCGCCTTCGGGCTGGGCTTCCTTTTCTTTTTTTTTTTTGCGAACAAGTTAATTCGCGTCGCTGTTTTGACAAAAAATAAAAATAATAAAAAAATAATAACGAAACTCCTTCCCGCTTCCCGTGCCGACCGTTACGCTCTCTCCTTCCCGGTCGGCGCGGGCCGTTACTACTACTTCTATACTCTAAATACATTATATATTATATGTATATAAATAAGAGTTTAACATTTCGTTTGGTCATCGTCCTCGGACGAATCACCTGGCGTAGGGCTGAGTCTTTATAAAAGAAAAATTAAACAAAGTAACATCAAAACAAAACAATATAAATAAAAATCAAGATCTTCTTCTCTACCTAGACAACAATCGCCGTGCTAAGCCGGCATTTATGCAGGTATTTTATAAGATTTGGTCCAAATAGGGGTAGACGTCGAATAGTGACCTGCAATGGTATACTTATTTCATATGCCATAATACAGGATTGTGTGTTTAGGTATCTATGCTTTGTGTTGTAGCCAAACATTTTGATGGGATCCTGTCGTTATTTTGACGTGCACGGGAATTTGGTATGAAGCTGTTTACCTTTTGTTTTGGTTAAATTCGGAATTCAGAGCCTTGAATTTTTAAAGTAGGTAACAGCTGAAACAGTTTAGATCCGGGAACAATAATTGCCTATTTTGGTATATAAGTGTTATTGTAATCTTTAGTAAAGGTAGAAGAAAGATCCTAAGATAAATTTATGTACATTCAAATAGTTTCCATCAGACGATTTTACATTAAACCAATTAAACGTATCTCATAACATGACATACCTACATTTATATAATTTTACTACTGAAATAAATAATTTTGACGATGAGGATGATGAGTAGCCATTTTTTTAAATATAATCAAATAATTTACTGAAGAATTTAACAGAAAATGCGGATGTAAAGTGAGTTGTTTTTAAGAACAATACTGATCCTGTCTGAAAGTGAAGGGTATTGTTCAGGTTGCCTTATATAAACCTTTTTTATCAGGCCATTGAGGTATCTTGTTGTTCTTTATAAACTCCTGAAATAAGTTTAAAGAACAGTTTACAATATGTACATAATATTAATATTTTGTTTTTGCTTTCTGATGTAAAGAATATAACCTATTTGTAACATTTTAATAATACTTTACCCAGACTCTGAGCCGTTCATGATGATAGTTTATTGATGCAGTACAATAAAACAGATGTTCCTTGGTATCAGCAATCACTGGTCCTCAATGACAGCTTTACGTTGTACAGTCAGCGGCGAAAACTGTTAAAATGTTGCATTAGATACTGATGCCGTTTTCATTCAGAGCATATAGAAACGCGCGGATTTTCTCAAATTAAAAAGTTGTTTTTGTCCTTTATCAAGTACAAACAAAGACACAGTACAATGAAAGAAAGACAACTACTACTTTCGCATTTATATATATGTATAATTAAAAATGTTTGCTTAAGTATTTGTTGTTTTAGCGGCAACAGGTATAGATCCTTTCCGCGAAAATCAAAATAATTATAGCTGCCTTATTTGCAGTTTGGCACTCAAAAAAACTATGTTATTTTGTCTTCTACGCCACAATGGAATTTATTCTTGGTTTAACCTTTATTAGTTGTGTTTTTGGAAACGAATCAGATGAAACCCTTTTTCCTTGATTGCTCCTTTATCTATTTGTGAATTTCAAGTGAGATCAGTGAATTATAAAATATTTTCTCTGGTTTGGGAGACGTCTTGCGCACGCCGTTGACACCGACGCCGAGGCCGATGACGTCCACGTTACTCTTTATGCGCCCGAGGATGTCGTCACCCGTTAGGGCCGGATTCTTCGACCGAACCATAATAGGATGTTTCGCCGCATGCGCGTAGGTCGGGCGCTCGCTCGGCGCGCGCTCGGCTCGGTCGGGGCGCTCCGCGGGCGGCGCGGCGGGCGCAGGCGCAGCCGCGGAGGGGCTGCTGCATTCCTGGCGGATCGCCCGCGCCTCCTCGAGCATCTGGCCGATGATGCGGAGGTTGCCAGCCTCCTCCGGTACGCGCGCGACCGCCGCCGCTCTCGCCTCCTCCGCGGCGCAGCGCGCGGTCTCTGCCTCCCGCGCAGCGCGCGCGGTCGCTTCACGCACCTCGTCCAGGCTCCGCTGCATCGTTTCGATCATCTTCTCGAGCTTACTCGCGTAAACCCTGCGCTCCATGCCCGCGACTTAGCACATTATGTATGAAAACGTCCCCGCGCCCCCAAAACGCAGCATCTGGCTTAGAACTACTAAGAGCTTCACCGATTCTGCTATATTGAGCATACAAGCATTACATGTAAGTTATTTTATACTATTCAATGAATTCATCAAAATTTTATTAAAACAAGGACTGTGAACTAGAAGCTTTACTAAATCATTCGTCCATATAAATTGTTGGACGTCCAACGCTCTTTTTACCGATGCACGGCCTCCATTCAAGAACCTTTCGGCCCTAAAAAATATGAACTATATAATATAACTCGACAACTACTGGACCCATCATAATATGTATTATGACTATTCGCAAGCCTATAAAAAGTAATCATCGAAATAGGTTCACAGAAATAAGTCTGATGTTACAAAGAATAAAATACGCGCCGAACCTTCTTTTTCATTATTCAGGAATTAATATTAAAGAACACTATTTTACATCATTTATGTTTTCACATACATTCTTACTAACAAGAAAACTTAAGGCAAAAATACATTACTGGCCATAATTATATTTTAAGCCTAAAAATAGCATAAAAATGAAGCAGCACGCACAACGTATAAAATAGGACATTAACTAAAAATCCTGACGAAAATGGAGTTTGGACCTGCAGATTCACTCGAGGTTTTGCCCGGTTGGAAGAAGCGTTTTTGCCGGAGGATTTGCCCGGTTGGAGGAAACATGCTTGCCGGAGGATCAGTGCTGGAATTTGAGATATTGGCTCATTCCCACTGCTTGTGCCGAGTGACTGGAATATGTGTAACCCCGCTGGAGACCGAACTTCCGAAAATTACTACAAAATTCAAGATGTAGTGCAAAGTGATTAGAAATGATAACTAGGTTTCGTTCATTATTCTTATGTGTTGCAAATAATTCAATTATATATAGAACTTGGCGTTATCACGAACTGGAATAGAGAAATTAAACGTGAGAAATTAAATTTATTAAATCATAATAAAACAGAACAGCTTTCAATTAATAATAGGTATACCAGCAATAAATAAAAGACCGGAAATCAGAATATCAGTAATTAAACTAAATGAATAAGTTTTACGTGTCTGTCTGTCTGTCTGTGGCACCATAGCTCCCGAACGGATGGAGCGATTTCAATTAAGTTTTTTTTGTATGAAAGGTGAGTCTGGCGCGAGTGTTCTTAGACATGTTTCATGATAAACGGTTGTGCCGTTTAAAAGTTAAAACCGAAAATCTGCAAATATACTAGTGTGGGGTATCAAATGAAATCGCATCGCGTCCACATTGCATAATATTATGTTGTTTTACGTTTAAGGAAATTAAGGCATTGGAATCAAAAAATAAGGAAATGGGGTTTTTCTTAAATTTTAAATTTAGATTTATGAAGTAACTATTATTTTAAGCCAAATTTCTAATTCACTATTTTGTATCACTTTTGTACCTACGTGCCTTACATTAACTAGCACCCGCGCCCTCGTCCGCTTAACGCAGCTTTAGGCCTATGAAGTGGTGTACTACGTCGTAGGTATTGAAACGAAGCCTAGCTAAATAATAGCATAAACAGTACGTAGTACCTTCGCTGTGCGAAGCTAAATAGTGTTTCCATTGATTCTTATTAAACACCGCGGTCAGCAAGCTTGCAAGTCTATTGCTTGTGCTTATTCTATACTCATCGCCAAGCGCTTCTGGCTTCTATAACTTCTTCTATGTGAGCTGTGCTTGCAGATGGTCTGCCACAGTAGTGAACCTGAAGGAATCCGGGAACATGCTGCCGGGAGACGTGCTGTTGGTTACAGCGTTCATATCGTACGTGGGGTGCTTCACGAGGCGGTACCGCCTGCAGCTGATGAACGAGGATTGGGTACCGGCGCTTGAGAAGGCTGAGGTGAGCAGATAGTATTGAAAATAGGCTACTGTGATGCGATAGTTAGTTAAGTTTTTGTCTTGAGTGGAGTGAAGAAGGTTGTAAAAACAAATAATCCGTGTACTTTTAACAAGTATTTACTTTACTTATTTTAAAACACTGTTTTGCAAAATTTAATCTAGTAATTGTTTATTTGGCTTAGAAAATGATTTTAACAGTAATCTAGAAGATTTTCTAATAAATTCCGTTGATATATTCAATATTATTCGCCATGAGAAACACTATTTGCGAAAATTATATGAAAATGTAAGTTTTTTTTGTCACATCTCCGAGACTGACAGACTGTGAATCCTTTTTTTTTTTTTTTTTTTTTTTTTATACCACAAAGGTGGCAGACAAGCATGCGGCCCACCTGATGGGAAGTGGTTACCGCAGCCTATGGACGCCTGCAACATCAGAGATATTACCTGCGCGCTGCCGACCCCGTAAATGCTTCAAGATACCCTTTTTGAAATAACCCATACTATAGTCCAAGGGGAAAACCTCGGGAGGGAGATCATTCCACAACCCGAGAGTTCGCGGAAGAAAGTTCCTCTTAAACCTGACAGTCCGCGAACTAAACGGCTCCAAGGTGTGTGGATGAAATCTCTTCCGATGGCGAGCGGTGCGATTGTAGAAGGTAGCTGGTGGCACTAAATCAAACAGTTCATCGGAACACAAGCCATTGTACAGGCGATAGAACACACACAGAGAGGAAAAATCCCTTCTAAGACTCAGTGGCTCAATATCACCTGTGAGCGAGGGATCATCAACGATTCTCATAGCTCGTCTTTGAATCGCGTCAAGGGGCTCAAGCTGATATGCCGGCGCTCCAGCCCAAAGATGACAACAGTATTCCATGTGCGGCCGAACTTGCGACTTATAAAGCAGAAGTCTTTGCCCCGCACTGAAATACTGTCGGGACCTGTTGAGCACACCGAGCTTTTTGGATGCCATCTTGGCCTTATCCTCTAAGTGACTACGAAACTGGACGTTGCTAGAGATGTCAATTCCTAAGATCCCTATGCTCTTAGAGATTGGCAATGGTGTATGACGGAACTGTGGCCCTATAGTAAAGGAGTTCTGGATCCTGTATCTATGATGTAAATATAACAAATTGAGCAAGTTATAATAACGTATTATGTTTTTCGGCATCACGCAAAACCTACTGATCATATTACACTAAAATGAAATGAAATCAGCTTATTTCTGTATCAACCTGGGGATTATTTAATAAACAATGTCATAACACTTATGGTAAATAAGCACCATTTATGAAAAAACAAATAACATAATGTTCCTTTTCACAACGAGAGACATCGGTATAAGCTATGCTTAAATAACGCAACGTTAACGTAATTGCAACGGTTCTCATTAAAACGACTTTATTTTATTGAAACCATCATCGTCATCACCCTATTAACGATCCCACTGCTGGGACACAGGGACTTCTCTCTTGACGAGAGAGATTAAGCCTTAATTCACCACGCTGGCCAAGTGCGGGTTGGTGAATGTCACATGTCCTTAAAACTCTTTTAAAGTTCTCAGAACATGCCGGTTTCCTCACGATGTTTGCCTTCACCGTTAAAGCACGTGTTTAAAGCGCACATAAATTTCTCAAGAAGAAAAATCCAGAGGTGCGTGGCGGGGTTTGAACCCACGACCTTCGGAATGAAAGTCGAGTGTCCTCCCACTTAGCCAACACGGCTTTTCTTGTATTTCTCCTCTATAATTTCTTTTCCCACAATTTCTTTAATTTTATAATATTCATTATATAAAATATTTGATAAAGACAATTTTTCTTCTTTTACTTTTAAAGTTCTACGTTTTGGCCCAATTTTAACTAGATTTTCTTTTATTGACTTGAATTTATCATGTAATTCTTTTAATTTTAAGGCCATAACATTAAAAAAAACCCTTTTTCTTATAGAAGTACTAGTAGTAATTACTTACCAATGTAAAATGTTAATAAAAAAATACATACGCAACTTAAAGTCTCTATAAAGTTTATATTGTCCGTTTTCTTTCTCGATTGTCTACGTCAGTGATAACGTCTGGCCTCGATAAACTTTTGCTTACTACAGGTGTTCAACTTTTGAATAACCTGTTGATTATTACCTGTTGTCATAAATTCCACTAGTTTAAATACGGGGAACTGAGATCTGCACTGACATCTCGCCTGGGAGGGTTTTGTGCATTATCCCCCTGCCTAGCCAGGCCCCAACCAGCACAACAAAAAATTTAATAAATAATAAAATGTTAATATAAAAGTAATTAATTTTAATGTTAACTTAATAATTATGTTTAAAATACAAAATTAAATAAGATTTCATTGCCTACTAACATTGAGCAATTAGTGCCATAGACTGGCCTAGTTTAGTCTAACAAGCATACCATCAACATTGGGGATATATCTAGATGGTCCTGTCACATAACCAGAACTTTTACAATAGGTATGAGTTGTAAAGCCAAGATTTAAGAACAATCATGTTTGAAACCAACCTACTTAATAACAATTAAATTAAATTATAAATAAACACTAGCGGTCCGCCCCCGCTTCACACCTAGTTGATCATAATATGGTTTGATTCACAATATTATTGTGAATCTAAACCATTCTCGAACCCACTTGACACACACAAAAACACACACAAAAAACTAAATATTAGTCTTCAATTTTCTTGTTTCTTTTGTCTCTGGTTACCAAAAAGGCAACAATTGGAGTAATTTAAAACCTCTAGTAAAGCGATGTCTCAATTGAACGACCAAGGTGCGACTATGCTTAATAGGGCGCTTTCAATTTAAGCTTTCAATTTAAGTGATCTAAATTAAAAAAAAAAAAACTTGATTTGAAGTAGAAGCCTTAGTTTCTTTAAAAGAAAAATCGTAATAAATATTTTTATTGCCAAATTGATTTTGGTCTTGTAAAATTCACTGCCGGATTAATCCTCCCTGAAAATATAGTGGGTTAACCTTACCCTAATATAAGATCACAAAATAAATACTTATAGATAACCAATGTTCAAAATTGAACTCAAAATCTTATTCTCGCACATAACCACTGGATTCAAACAATCTCAGATAAGGATTACGTTCGATCGAATAATTAAGCATTCGAATCAATAGGATCCCAAATAATCGAGTTGCGTATAATCGAGAGATAAGCACGCAAGCAATGCTCGTATACCTGTGTATATAAAGCTATTTTCCAGGGTCATGCATCATCCTCCATGGCCACGTAGTCCACAAGAGCGCCGAGAACAAGTCAACTCCGGCCATGGCGTTATCAAAGATCTCGTTTTGTTCAAGGAGACCAAGGCCTCCATTGTAGACTAGTACGCCGCCGTTCTGTCCACCCCGGTATATATATAACCGTGTATCTTAGCGAATTAAGTAAGAAACGGTTATTAAATATTACAAACAGACACTTCAGATAACATTTATTTGTCTATAGATACCTACGTTTAATGGCTTTCATATTTACTGTACCAACTAAAAGTCATGGCACACCTTATTACTGTTATCATGATGCAAAAAAATATTATTTACAACGAGTTTTTCAAGCATTTTCCTCATATTTAAACCCTAAAAAACGGCAGATTGTGAAATTTATTTTATATCTACCTGTCTGTTGGCCCTGGTCCAGTTCATTGCTTATCCCCGAACGGCAGATTTTGACGTAAATATCTGATAGCTAATGAGATAAGGAACGAAGAATAAAAATAAACATCAAAAGATCCTAAATTCATAACCATAGACTGAAAATCAGACCAGCTATTGGAACTCTTTTAATCACACACAAAAAATTTCATCAAAACAACAACGAAGCGAATTCTGCTTGAAATTTTATTTTTATATGTTTGTATGATATAAAAGCAGTTTAGCAACTCTTCCCCATCCAAATGGCAAAAAAAAAACGGAACCGATCATGTTGTTTTTAATTTACAGCAATGATAGGGAGAACCTATGTAGAGCCAAGGACCTGTTGTTTATTACTCATACCAATTACTCTTTCATTTAATTATCGTTATTAATGTAGGAATTAGTAGCTATGTAATACAGAAATAATTGTAATTTTAACCCCGAATAAAACCATGTTGTGTAATGTTAGACATAATAACTCTAAGGAAATTTATTTTAAAATAATGAGCTTGTAATATTTATAAGTAATAAACTGAATAAACCTCTTAAGTTTTTAATATTACAAGCTAGAGGGTTACATTTACAGTTACCCTAGTAAATTACTACCTGACCTGATTAGATAAGATGTTTATGGTACTAAATACTTACTTAACCTTTCTATACTCGCGCCAATTTTTGCTACACCTATACTCGCGCACGGTGTCACAGACCGATAGTTTGTACCCCTACAACATATTTTTTTTACTTAGAAGCCCAAAAACTTTTACTATTTTTTCAAAGTTTAGGATGTAATGAAACAAAATAGTATAAATAATACTTAATTTATTAATTATTTTACTGACTTATAGTCTATTACAATTCAGTCTTCGAATTTGAGATTTTTTTCTTAAGTACTAGGAAAACAAAATTAAAGTCTGAACTTCTTTTTAAAAACAAAATAAACTTCTGAAAAATAATAATGAACATATCAAAGGACATATTTATCTATGTTTGGCTTAGTTTTGAGCATCACCATAACAATCAGGGCATATGGTTACAGCATGTTCCAAACAAAAGTATTTTTTGCAGGTGGCACAGTTGTAACGTGTCTTGCGGTTTTTTTTTGATGAGCAGTATCCACAACGACCAACTTTATTATTATTAGATGTTGCTGAAGACTCGGGTCCATCTAATTTACATATTTCGACAAGTCTGAGCCTGATGGTTCTCGGCAAGGATGTAATGAGAGCCCGTCGTCTAAGTTGCGGATTGATCAGATCGTATGCTAAAGCTTCAAGAAAGGTCCTACGGTTAATTTTCTTGGTAGGGTTGTTGTGCAGGTATATTATGAACGTATTTATACCCGCTACATTCATCAAGCTGTAAAATATCACCATTGGCCATCTATTTGTCCCACGTGCAACGTTGTAAGTCTCACACATTTTGTCCACGGTATCAACTCCACCTTTAGTTCTATTGTAGTCCATTATAATTTCTGGTTTACCTGTATCTTCATTGATCTGGGCATCATCGTGCATGCTGGATACGAGAAGGACATTTTTGCCTTTTTTCGGTACATAGGATACAAGACTGCAATTGCCTCGGTGCCCAAATAAACTGGACTTTTCGGCTCTTCCTCGTATTTCCGTGAATTGTTTAGGCAATTCTCGTTTGTTTTTACGAATCGTCCCAATAACTGTCAATTTGTGTTGAGACTCAAGCTTATCTATCAATGGAATACTAGTGAAGAAGTTATCACATGTGATATTACGCCCAGTATTGTGAATATTTTCACTCAATCGCAAAACCAAAGTCAAAGCGGAGTTATCAACTCGATATGGACCGTCTGGTTGTTTCCCAACGTAAACTTCCATGGTATGGGTATAAAACATTTTGGCATCTGTCAACGCATAAATTTTTATTCCATATTTGTTGGGTTTCGATGGAATGTACTGGCGAAAGTTGCAACGTCCTCTAAAAGCCTCTAATTTTTCGTCAATTGTAACATACTGAGACACACTGTAGTATTTTTTGAACGCTCCCACAACTTCGTCGAACAACTCTCTTATAGGTGCCAGTTTGTCCAGTTTTATTCTCTCTTCTCGTGTATCTTTATTGTCAAATCTGAGACAACGCATCAATAGATAGAACCTGGTAAAGCCCATAGTCAATCGAAATATCTCCGGGGATGACCCGTCAGTTTTGAAAAAATCTTTGGCATTTAGACGACCGTTTCTTCTAACTCCAGCAAACATTAAAAGGCCTAAAAAAGCTTCAATTTCAATGTTGTCTGTATCGGCGCAGTCTCTTTCTCTTGTGAAATTATGTTTCAATCGATTAATTTGTTCATTAGTGTATTTTACTATCAGGTTGATAGTGTCCTCTGAAAAAAAAAGCTGCCACAGCTCACCTGGTTCCTTCAAATTTCTAGCTTCTCCTCTAGCGCCTGGAAGTTGAGTGACTATGTTTCTAGCACGTCGCCTAGTTGGGTTTGAGGCAGGAGATTTATTCCACCTTGTCTGTCCATCTTTTCCCAAGTAAAAATCACGGGAACTTTCATTGTGTTCTTCCTCAAATATCTCGTCATTGTCGTCGTCTTGCTCGGTGTCGTATGTCTCTTCTTGTACCTCCACGTTGTCTTCTACCTCACTGTCATTTTCGTCTTCATAGCCAGAACCAGAACTTGATTCGTCCAGTAACAATCTGATTCGATCATCATCCATTTTGATATGAAGTATCACCTAAAAAAGAATGATAAAATTGGTCAAAATATAATATAGAGCAACATACATACATACATTTTACTATACATACTTCATAAAGTATTCAAAGTCTGTAAAGAATATATAAATGCACTAAATATATTACATTAATACTTACACAAAAAGTTGCACCTATACTCGCATCGGTCTCATGGACCGATTGGCGCCAAATGCTACAACACGTGCGTTTCGCCCGAACGCGCGGCGTGCACTAAAATGAAGTTATCCACAAATCCGGCAGCTAGCAAGGAATTCGACTTCTCAGGATTTACCTGCATAAAAATAATTACGAAAATGTGTTTCGTCGGTCTCACAGACCAACGCGCGAGTATAGGAAGGTTAAGATTATTTTTTTTGGACTTCATCCTGACCTCATCAGCCCAGGTCCGGCAGGGCGACCTCCTCAATGTCACCGTGGGCAGCCCTGCTGGGGCGCCGTTACCGATCGGAGGGTTCATTCTACAAGCTAGGCAGATACAGGTAATATTATACACTAGCTTTTCACAACACCACGTTAACTTTACCCGTATTTTTGCATTTTCCCAAGATTAACAGTAGCTGATAGTGATGATGATGATGATGATGAAAATGCTAGCCTAGCCTTTCTCAATAAATAGGCTATCTAACAGTGAAATAATTATTCAAATCAAACCAGTAGTTACTGAGATAAGCGCGTTCATACAAACTCTTCAGTTTTATAATATTAATATACATTAAATAAAATAAAATATAAAAAAGCCTTTTATTTCTTGCTTTTCACTAGAAATTCATTACAAAATCATTCACACACAGTCTACAATTTATAATCTTATGAATAATTCAACAATATAATTATTTTTACATTAATTCTAATCTCATTTTAATAATTAATAATATAATAAAATTCAAAAATAATTTTAATAATTAATTATTCTATGCTATACATATAAATAATATACAACAAAATACAAACACCCTTACCTTCTAGGTCTTCATGTCCCATCTTAGACCACATCGTCACTTTACATCAGGTGAGATTGTGGTCAAATAAAGACTTATCGAGCATAAAAAAAAATTCTTTATTCGTATAGTGTGGTGTTGCAACCACAATTATTATTTATATAGGAACATACAAAGAAGATTTCATTATTTAATTGTGGTCAAATGAAGACTTATCGAGGATAAAAAAAAATTCTTTATTCGTATAGTGTGGTGTTGCAACCACAATTATTATATTATATAGGAACATACAAAGAAGATTTCATTATTTAATTACATACAGTGACATACAGCATCATCACACTGATCAATTTGGGAAAGAGTCTGTTTCGACCTTCATACCGACTTTAAAGTTTTTTGTAGCGGTCTATCTGTCTGTATGAAACCAGACTGTATCTCAAGAACCGTGATAGATAGAGAGTTAACATTTAAAAATTTTTTTTTGTTTTTTTTTAATCAATCAGACGACTCACTGTGCCTCGCATGCCACTAAGAAATTCATCAACTCTCAAAACAGAATCAACCAGTCATTAGACCAAAATTCCACACCATGTTTTTTGCGATGATCATTAAAAGAGCAGTGTAGGCGACCGATGACCCGACGAAACTTGACTCCTTTCGACCAACATTGATAATTCAGCCTAGTTTACACGAGGCCATCGCTGGCCGCCAGCAAATAATACTGTTATTAGACTTACGTAACGAATCTCAATTTCTTTAATAAGAACCATAAGGGCCGATGAAACACAACTTCAGTCAGAACAACCCAGAAAATTCTAGTAAAAATATGAACAAATCACCTTATAACCACTAAAGTATAAGTTCATCTAATATTCATCCTTCCCCGCGGATTTCTTCGGTTAGTTATGGGTACAGAGGCGTCGTTATGAGTAGGGTATCGTTTCAGGTGCTGCATATTGGGTGGTTTTGCCGGCGAAGGGCGAGGGATCTCCTCATTTCTTCCATTTCGTGGAGGATCCATGACTTACATGTGGATCAATAATGACCTAGCGTATTACATGATTTTACGTCTTTATGAACATCATAATTTAAAGTCATAGGTAAACTACTCTCAAAATAAGAGACTCCAACCTGTCCTCAATGTCTTGGTTCTCTGATACACGACGCCTTTTACGGTGAAGACGTTCTGAAATAAATAAAATCAGTGATCAAGCTAATTCGTTGAATATTGTATAACCTATAAATTTAACTAGATTCTCACCATAGCCGTCTTCTTCCTCGTGTCCTCTTCTACGGTTCATAATTACAGTACTTTTATATAGTTATTGAAAGAAAATACTATACGAATGTCTTCAGAATCAGAATATTATAAAGGTTGTTGAATAATATGATGACATAGTTCGGGCATTCGGTAATTAAATTATACATTGACTTGTCTGCGTTTATCGATCAATCTTTATTTGTATGTGCCGTTAATGATCGATAACGTGATAACGTGAATAGATAATGACGCTGGAATTATTTTTTATATTGTATCATCTGAACGACTTCACTGAACCACTCACACATTTGATTGCTATATATTGAAATCGACAACTCGGAGCAGGTTCTGCAGGGGTCTGGAAATACAGGGGAAGTTTAGACAAATGCATATGAATATAAAACCTTATATAAAGAGATAAGAGGTTTCAAACACCAACATAGAGACACAAGCCAATTTCACTGGGTCGTTTAATTCCCTAACGAATAACCAACAAGGCTCTGGCCAAAACATCAATCCACATTGGACAAGGCAGCGTGGTGGGTTATGCCCAGCATATTTTGCTTTATGATACAGAATTAATTAACTTAAAAATCGCAAAGAAAGGGGCAAGAAGATATTAGTTTATCCAACCCACCAACCGCTGAGGTCAGACAGAGACTAAGGCTAAACTCAGAAACAGAACACTGGAAACTATGGGAGCTTCGAACTGACTGCAAGCAAACCAAAACAACATTCCAACATAAAGATAGAAGGAAAACGACAAACAAGTTACTTAAACTTAGCCGCGAAGACCTCAGAACGATGGTGGGAATAATCACAGGTCACTGCGAATTAAATCACCATCTTTTATTTTAATTTTATTGACTGTATTTTTTTAGTATATTGATTATTTAATTGACTATATTCTTTTATTTGATTGAAATGAAAGTTTATTGTAGTAGGTATGTAGGTATTGAATGTATACATAATTTTTTAAATATTGATTATATTTATAACCGACCATACTCGTAAAATAACGATAGTATGCATAATATGCTCTATGTGTATGTATATAAATGTAATGGCTATGGATTTTTTTGCATTTCACTTCAGAAATATAACAGTAGATGAAACTTTTATTTTTATAAAAGTAGCGATTTTTCTTGATATTTATTTTATTTTATTACGGCGGAACGGTATTTGAACGTTTATAAATTTAGGGTCAATTATTCACTTGGCCTAATACCTGGAACCATAGTTACCCACCTGACGTTATTATTATAATAAATTTGATAGCCCCTCAATAAGTCGACACTTTATAAAATTAATACGAGTAAGGAACAAGTTGTTTTGGGTTCCTTGCTGGTTATTTGTAATTGTTGTTGAAGCGTAAATTTCATTCGGTGGAGAGTGGTTTGTGGGTGAGTTATCAGTGAGCCAGCTGCTGACTGACTGACATAATTTAATCTAGGCCTTTTAAGATGTAAATATTGTCACAGTACTTGAAGACAGCTCTAATTGCACGAGAAATGCAAGTTTACTCGATTGCGGAAGGAATTGCTTACTCAGCGAAATACAAAATACGGCAAAATTTTCGAGAAAAACCGCTTGGAATATTACTTGATATATGCTGCCTAAATTTTAAACTACCTATTGTTAACCTTCTAAGAGCACTCAGAACGGATCATTAGATGCCTAATGAGCGGACGAATTTTATTTATACCTAACAGCCATAGTAATAAGTAGTAATAGTACAATTTCCGTTTAGTTTGGGCTTAGGTGATGCCGTGTGATTAGTCCGGAATCAATTATTTATTAAATTTATTTATAATAAAAATATATATCTATCGCCTTATTGCGACAAGAACGTTTTAAATAGAAAACACCGACTTTGAAGGAGACGATTATAAACATTTCGATTTCGTCTATTTATTAACATTAGGTTTTCGTAAAAATATTGCAGATTATAGGTTCTCTAACTATTATTCTTTCTAAATAAATTATTAGCAAGCCTGTGACTATTTAAGTTTAATCATTATTATCATTTCTTTAAGAAAAGGAATGCCAGAGGCTCTCAAAGGCCTTTTTTTACTTAGTGATTCTTTGCTCACGAACTCATAGCAAGTGCCTCTATGTGTAAACTATTTCCGTATAAACAAATTAATGGAAAACTTGATTTTTCTGTACAATTTCACACAGTAACTAAAATAAGTCATTAAATTCAAACAAAAAACCTTACATACATGTGTCAACTATTCTTTCTCTATATTTTTCTTATACCTTCGTTATGTCTTACGGAAATTAGGCACAGTGAGTTTATAGAGTATACTATATATACATACATATTAGTATAGATTAGAAACCAGCTATATGCAATGTAATCAATAAGAAAAGTTTGAGATACTCGTGGCGGCGCACAACAACCCGGTGGACGGCAATACCCTCAGCGACGTCATGTTCAACCACCAGTGGAAGTTCAACCTGCCCGTGCCCGTCCCGCAGAGGATGAATACTGGTAAATACATCATCATCATCACACTGGTAGATACGTCCAACGCGACTACCGCGCCATCTACCGACAGCGACAACCCGACGCACAAAGACCCGGTGGACGGCAATACCCTCAGCGACGTCATGTTCAACCACCAGTGGAAGTTCAACCTGCCCGTGCCCGTCCCGCAGAGGATGAATACTGGTAAATACATCATCATCATCACACTGGTAGATACGTCCAACGCGACTACCGCGCCATCTACCGACAGCGACAACCCGACGCACAAAGACCCGGTGGACGGCAATACCCTCAGCGACGTCATGTTCAACCACCAGTGGAAGTTCAACCTGCCCGTGCCCGTCCCGCAGAGGATGAATACTGGTAAATACATCATCATCATCACACTGGTAGATACGTCCAACGCGACTACCGCGCCATCTACCGACAGCGACAACCCGACGCACAAAGACCCGGTGGACGGCAATACCCTCAGCGACGTCATGTTCAACCACCAGTGGAAGTTCAACCTGCCCGTGCCCGTCCCGCAGAGGATGAATACTGGTAAATACATCATCATCATCACACTGGTAGATACGTCCAACGCGACTACCGCGCCATCTACCGACAGCGACAACCCGACGCACAACAACCGTAGATCGGCAGAATAGAATATAAAGAGCAACATTAAACATTCATCCAACGATAAAAACCTTCCTCATTGATTTTATAATTTAGATTTGCCAATACTCGCCAGTCGGCGAGCGCAGTTTTTAGTATTGAAGTCTAAGAAGACGCTGCTGGTCATTTTCTGGTGAATGAACCTTCTTGTATCTCTGAATAAAGGTATTAAAGTATCAAATTGCTCTAGCAAGTGTTATACTAGACAAGACTATAAATGTATTGTTCTATTTCTCCTCCAGATATTCTAAACACTGCCATGTTCGCCGAAGACACGCGTAACAACGAAGTATCCTCTCATTACGGGGATTATGGACAGGCTTTGGATCGTCGTATGGCTCCTCATGCACTCTCACCCTCATACAGCCTGCCTTCTACATCAAGGTAATAATAATGTGTTTATTTTGTGCTATTGTCACAAAATAAACTGTTGAACATACAAACTATTAAGTATACGAAATGTAACAAAAAAGGACGAAATGTAACAAAAAAGACGCAACTCAGCATTAGGGTCAGTCCAGACCGAGTCGCGACGATACTTGAAAAGGCCAAAGGTCTCACTAGACATCTGATATATTTTATATAATAGACATAATATACATAGACATTTTTTATTATACATATTATACACCCAGACCAACGAGAAAGTGCTTGCAGAACATACAAAAACTTGACCCCTCGGCGAAAATCGAACCCAATACCTCTAACGCCGCCCGTCGCCCACCGCACCACTGAGGCAGTCACATGTTATTGAACTATTTGTAATTCTTAATGATAATATATTAAAACAAAGCTTTTAGGCAAAAGGCATGCTTTTTCTCACAGATTTTACAGTTCCCTAGGACCTTTTTTGTACAATAAATTAAATAGAGCATTACACTACACATGCATTCGTGTAATTTTTATAAATGCACAAAAGTAGTTCAAGGTTATCTACAAAGTTTGTCATACAATGAATGACACTGAAAACCTCTTATCCGTTATAAAATAACGGCCTATTTCTTTGGGTTTGGGTAGAATAATAATCGTGAGCTTGATCTTGGCCTTTATAGGGGTTAAACGCAACCCCTAAGCGTTTGTTTGGTTTGCAAATAAAAGTTGTAAGTAGAATGTAAGTATATCGGCTTAAAGAAATTGTGTGACATAAATGTAATGTCTTAAGGTCATACATTAATGTAGGAAAATTGTTCAATAGTTTTTAATAGCACATATCTATTTTATTCGCTCATTGCATACTAAATAATTTTTTATAACTTATCTCAGATTTCAAAAGAAATATGTCATGAAGATAGTTAATACATATTTATTTACCAAACAGCAAATATATGTAAGACTCGAAAAGTTAAATTTATCACTCAGTTGATAAATCTTTAAGTATTCGATTTCTTGAGGTTTGAAGAAACCTCTCGAAGTCAGTTTTGATAAGATTTTATCTCAGGAATCAATTTCCCTGTAAACTAAGGAAATAAACATTTTGACTTTGACTTTGACATTTTTTGTTTTATTTTATGCAAAATTGTATAAATTTGTCGGAACCCTAGGCTTATAAGACTTTCGCATACTTTTAATAGATTCACCCACGAAAAAGTTGGTAGGTAACTATATAACTAAAGTTTATCTCGAATCAGCAATTTATTACTAAAATCTGTAATTAAAACTACTAGGAATCATTTTATTCATTCTCACTGAGTTTAAAACGCATCCTCAGCTTTCTAATAGTCTTCTGCGGGCAGCGCCGTCAGCGCGGGCTCCAGGCACGCCATGTGGTAGCCGCGGTTACACTCGTCGCAGAGGACTATCTATTGCAAAATTAATGGACGTTAAAGGACATGTTTTTTCTTAGATTTGTTTTCGTTAGGAAATGGTAGGATACTTTTCTTAAAACATAAAATAACCACTCATTATTTTAATGAAATAATCAAAACTATCTTATTTGAAGTTTTAAGTTGAAGTTGTTATTTTTCCTTTTTAAAGAGGCTGGCAAAGTACATACATAGTCTGAAATCAAACTTTTACTCGAAGAGACGCCGAGAGAAGTTCCGGAACAGGGCTAGTTAATCTAAAAGGTTTTCAAGTACGGTAGTGTCAGAGATAGCTTACCTTTTCCGGGAACTCCTTGCCAGAACAGAGGTAGCAACCACACTCTTTGCAGGGTGAATCCTCATCGTCTCGACACGTCAGACAATTCAGCGGCGAAGACCCTAAAAGAAGTTTAATAGTTAGAACACTTAACATATTCGTCTTAATTCCAATCCGACAACAAAAACTTGCTTTTAACTTACGCTTTTCTGGCTGCGTCTTCATCAACTCCTTGTATTCATCTGTTCGATCTTCTAAGGGTGCCGCCTCCTCAATAGCGAAGATTTTGTGAAATATTGCATCAAATGTCGATCATCACGATTTTAGAGCAAGGTTTTAACTCACATTGGAAAATAATACGATAAAATTCCAAGAAATTCTTAAATTTATGGAAAATGCTCTACGGCTGTTGGAATATATTATTTTACTCAATATCTTAATTAATTGACCAACTAATAATTTTGCCTCACATAAAATCACAAACAAATGGACCAACCACTGCTAAGTGTATTATTTTGCTTAAAAATGGAATCGGTAAAATAATACCTACACTGTTATCTGATTGGTAGATGGCACGTGTTTATACATCTCATTATTATCAATCTAATTCGTAATGAAAATTTAATTTTTATTAGTAAAATAGGCTAAGCCGTACAAATGAAATAAATAAATAAATGACATCTTTATTAAATTTTAACTTTATGTTCAATATTTATCACATAAACAAGACCTTAGTAATTTACATGTCTAAAGAAGGTAATTTTGATAGGTTTAAATTTTTTATTTCTTACAAGAAAATATATAATTAACTTGAGAAATTTTAATAAAATTATCAATAGAAGTGATAAAATACTATCCAACAAATGTAATGTTTATTTGGTAATATTATTTGGTATGTGAAGATGACAATCACTGACGTGCACAGCCTGTCAACAACTCAAACATCACCTGCGAACATTTCTTTAAATTAATTTAAAGTCAGTCACATCAAAACACAAATTTCAAACAATAGTCGCCGGTAGCAATTACACAAAAGGCAAAAACTATTATATGAACAGGTAAAAATGTTTAAAAAAGTTTTTTCCTTAAATTTCGTATAAGTATTATAAGGTATATTTTTTTATTGTATAATTATATATAAGTACTTTAATTTCATGGTTTTTAACAATATTATGAATTGTTAGTGTTAAGTATTTATTGAATAGGTACACAATGATATATCTAAGATTTTGGACTTTTTGAAGTTTTTAAGTTATTTGGATTACTATTAAAATGTGTTATAATATATGATGTTTTATTTAAATCCCTTTTATTTACATTTGTGTATTTAGTAACTAGGCTAGCTAGCCAATCTAACTAACGTAGGTACCTAGCACGTTCGTAAAAATATTACCTACTAGTGGCCCGCCCCGGCTTCGCACGGGTTTTTATTCATATATTTTTCCCGGCAATTATTCGATTTTTTCTCGCCTTTTAAACCTTCCCTAGACCTCCACGAACATTTCAAGACTATGATAAGATAAATCCGTTCAGCCGTTCTCGAGTTTTAAAATTTTTTTATTTTGTTTAACCCTAGGTTATCAATATGACCGTAGCTTTGTCAGAATCGCAGTTCTTGAAATTTAGCCTATATCAGCTTGTAAGCACGTGAGAATTTTTTTCTTATGATGCTTATGTTCTATCTAAGTTATTTGGCTTTTTCAGTTACGTAGTAGTTAAGTTTATTTGGCTACTGGTTAGCTAATTGTATGGTTTGCTCCTTGTATGTTCTTTTCAAATTTGATTGATTACATTTAAACGAGCATCGTGTTGTGAACCAAACCGGCTAATAGCCAACAAAATTGCGGTGACCATGATTTAGTAAATTGTATAACAGTCCCATATGTATAACTTTTGAGGTTTTGACTTATTATATTTTAAGTGCGCTTTTAGGGAATGTCATGTACGACATGGAGGCTTCCGTCGATTGGGACCGGTAGGTATAGGGACCGCGGTCCCTTTCGCCGGATTGCTTTAATTTTATTATTTTTCTTCCGGCGAAAGGGACCGCTCTCGAAATGATCGAAAAAATCTATTGTCCAAGGCAGAAAAGTACAGTCAAAGGAAAAAGTAGATAGCAAGTAATATTATAGAACAAAACTCTTTGATTGTAGACATTATTTATTTCAAAAAAGAACAAATTATCAACAACTACAAATATATATTCCTACATAAAATAATACTACAAATAATCAACAAATTACAAACAAACAATTTAAAAAATCAGTCTTAACACATTTTACTTATATTAATTATGGTCTTTGTTTGCATTTTAAATGTAGTAACAATATACATAATAATCGTACCTACCTACTATAAAATAAAATTATAAATCACTCCTAGGCTCTATAAAATAATCAAGAAACTATGTACAATAATCATCTTTTTGTTTTGCTTTTTAACGTCAAAATCAAATAGCAAAAACAAATTAATTAATAGTTAGATCCTTATTCCCCCAGAATTTTAAAATTTACCAACTTAATAACAATTTAAGAGAATTTTTTGGTGCCATCCATATTTAGTATTATTATCTGTTGCGAACTTGAACTTATACTTTTAAGTCCCAATAACTGCTGAGTCATCCTTTTGTTGCAATTCTTAGGCAAACTTGATTTAAAAGGTTAAAGCTTATCAAGAAGACTGCCCGTTCTTAGTTATTGGTCAGTGCTGCACAAACGAGAGTAAATGTTAATGTAAGAAACTGGAAGGCTGACTGTAGCTGCTTTGAAGAAACATTTCCAACATTTACTTTTGGGGAGATTGTTGCCTTTTAAATATAAATGAGCACTGTGTACTCTCCCTCGTAGGTGATGGTGGCGGTGACAGCCCCGCTGATGATGGGCAAGTTGGATGACGTCATGAAGCCGTGGCCGCCGCACGCAAGACGCAAAACTCTTTTAGGGTTAAGCTCACGTTTTGAACCTTTTTGCTTAGTTATAAACTTTTATTTATGTACTTTGGTTTGTGCAATAAAAATTTATGAAATGTACGAAATATTTTTTCCGTAATTTTATAGATAGGTGGAGGCGTAAAGTGAGAAACATATCAATATTATCATCACTATTTGCAGCCTAAATTCACCCTCTGCCGGGTTTATACCCAGAATATAAGCCTCCCTGAGGCTGGAGTTCACCAAAATATAAAGTAAATTTTATCCAATAGACAAAATTTGGTGCAACTAAGTACTTCCATGTTGAAATCTCACTAACGTCATGACTTTAGTGACACTCGCCGTACTAAGGCGAATCGATTGACGTGTGAATCATAGAAATCTGCCCAGGCGTTTCATATTAGTGTGTAGTCGTGTATTGTGGTTTCACTTCTCACTCTTTATGGACTATGACCGTGGTATTAAAAAGTATTATATCGATAAAAAACATTGGGTTTGCTTGAATATACATAAGCAGTCCCAGTTTAATGCCACTCCGCTCCCCGGGAGAGGGATCGAAGCAACGCTGGTTTTCAGACTGCTCCGGCTTGGATTGGATGACATCACAGTCTGTAGTGAAAAAGGTTAGGCTTATTTGGTGCCACTTGGATGGTTGCTTATTTGCCCTCTATTCGAATTAGATAGGATATTTTTTTCAGTTGCCATTGTGCTAATATACCATAATTTTCATAGTTAAATTATATAGGTCATAAAAGCTAAACTTAAATACTTGCTCAGTACTAATCGTTTGTACGTGCAATTTCATCATGCCAAAATAAACGGTCGATAAGACGAAAATAATTTTTATTGATATTTTAGGCGGAGTTTTATTAGAAATGTGTTGAGAAGTTCAAATCAAGGAATAATTTAAAATTAAATGT
Source organism: Gymnoscelis rufifasciata (assembly GCA_929108375.1). Lineage (NCBI taxonomy): Eukaryota > Metazoa > Arthropoda > Insecta > Lepidoptera > Geometridae > Gymnoscelis > Gymnoscelis rufifasciata. Next base: position 4,612,797 of record CAKMYF010000001.1, on the reverse strand, counting down.
GAGTTGTTAACAAACATTTTTGTATTTTATTAATAAAACTATAACTTAATGGGACACTTGCTGTGTGTTTGTATGTTATATATATTTTTTTTGTACTATGTTTAATGTGTCCTAAATAAAATGTGTTTTCTTTCTTTCTTTCTTTTCTTTCTATATTACATAGATAGGTAGAGAGTTAGATTTGTTGATGTTTTCTATAAAACATGTAGGTATCCTATCTTATCCAGAGCAAACTTCAAATACCTACCTAATACCATAATACTAGAAGTAGTATTAGTAGTACTATTTAGATGAATGTTTTTTTTATTTTTCTTATAGTTTGCCCCCTATGCCGTTAGAGGTAAGACAATCTTAAAAAACCCTATTATTATTATTATGATGTTGAGCTCATAGAGCTACAAAATACTGGATTCCCAAGCCTTAACGTCTCGTGGTATTCTCAGCCGGACAACGAACGAAGCTCTGGCACAGCCACCATTAGTGCATTTGACCAGCGAGGTGGGTTATTATGATTTGAAACAGGTAACTTTATTCCTCTGATAGGGACCTTACTCGACAGTTAACTACTATCTGACCATTGAAAAACCATGAATATTGCTATTCGACGAATAAAGGCTATCTGACTGTTTATCTGACGATTGAAAAATCGGCAGTTTTTTATTATACAGCTTTTTAGGACGTCGGTTAAATTGTGTGTTTACAGGTCTTAAGTGTGTTTTAAGGGCTTCTTGTCTCCGCTGACATAAAGCGCATCAGTCAAGTACCTACTGTGGCTGAAAATTGACCGAATTCTATTTACGCATAATGAGAAACCACGTGTCTATCACGCGCGTCGTTGAGGAAAATATGTGTTTTCTGCCTCGCGTTTGTTTACGTTATAAAATATAGACGTCGTGAGAGTTTTCATTAGAAATGGGTAGGTTTCCAATTCTTCCGGGCATCATCTTGAAAAAGTGTAAATGCAAACGCAATTCTGATTCAAACTTTCTACGGCTACGGTTCCAAAGAACAATATTGAAGAACATCAAAATGTCTACAAAAAACTTCGCAGTAGCATATGTCCAACTATTGTAGTTATGTCACTACAACAACTTTTTTCATTTTAAACATTAATCTTATATATAAAATGAAGAATGATTTCATTAACAGTGGCGAGTGTATTTCTTACACCGCCTCAGAAATATCCTGATATGTACCCACTATTAATCTCTGTGTTTTCATTCCTTCATTTTGCGTTCTTTTGTATTATTTTCCAAGAACCACGCTGTTGCTGTTGTTCTTGTAAATAACGTTTGGGCGAGTACTGGCTACTTCGATAGTCTTAAGTTATAGTTGACAACAAATTAAACATACTATTGATAAATATTAAGTGAAGTTGAAAGAAAATGACTATAAACCTTATTTTTGAAAATTGTTACAGATTGAGCAACAAAAACTGAAGAAGACGCCGCGAGACAAAGAACTCCGTACAATAGTCGAGGTTAGTCAGGATAAGCGTTTGCGGTCCACCATTGTTGTATTATTGTGCTAATGTTTGGGACAGACAACTGCCGGGCAACCAAAATGAAAAGCGCCCTTAAAATTTAAACCAAAACAGTGCTACTGTCACCAATATTGTGAATGCACGTACATAATTTAGATTAAGTCAAAAATTATATCTTCCAGCCGTAACATTAAATTATTGTTTTAAGAGGATTGAGGAAAATTATTTGAAGAAACAACTGAAATTACGCCAATAACCGCGGCTGTAGAAATAAACAAAAAAATTGGTTGTATACTCTGACACGAAATTATGATAAAGAAGACGTGCTGTGAAAGAAAATGAGCCCAAAAGTTGTGTGAATGGTACCGAACAAAAGAGTAATTACTGTTTTAGCCGGTTTTAACCATTTTTTTCTCTCAAATAATCGCTTATCAAGCATAAAAAAAACTTTACCTATTATAAAGTGTCTATTTACTGAAAGCTACGTATACCTATTAATTTTGAAATGTCTATGTGAACGCGCTAATGATGTTCTTTCCTCCTTGACAATTTCCATGCCTTCATTTCCTTAAATGTAAAACAACATAATATTATGTTATGTGGACGCGATGCGCTTTCATTTGATACCCCACTCGAGTACCTATATTTGCAGATTTTCAATGCGTCTACACTATATTACTTAAAACTGTTGGTAAGATTATGAGGGTAAGGATACCTACATAAAAATTGAGATTGCATATATAAATTGGGCGTAAAAGAACCCTATATGTTCTGAATCCCAAAATGTGTTGGTAAGCGCATAACTCAACAACGCCTGGACCAATTTGGCCAAATCTTTTTTTTAAATGTTCGTTGAAGTTCAAGGATGGTTTTTACGGCGAGAAAAATTAGAATTATTGCTGGAAAAACCCTAAAAATAGCCCTTTTCTTTTTCCCATACAAATGATTCGTGCCAGATGGATGGATGTGCAGAATAGAAATCATATCATTAGTAGTGGTGACACTTGATGAAATAAGGCTGTTAGTAGGGAATTACTCTCGATCTAGTTCTGTGGGAATTACGAATAACAACAGTCAGCAACAAACAAACAAGTGATGATGATGATGAACAACTAAAACATTCAATTACATATTAGATTTTTTTGTTATCATTTACACACAAGAAGTTAGTTATTATCGATGTTTTATTTGATAAAGGATGTCCAAACATCATAGCTCCCGAACGGATGGAGCGATGTCATTTAGTTTCAGATTTAGTTTTTTTGTATGAAAGGTGAGTTTGGCTCGGGTGTTCTTAGACATGTTTCATGAAAATCGGTTAAGCCGTTTAAAAGTTATAACTTCTTGATGCTAAATGAAACAAGTCTTACAGATAACAATGCTAAAACTCTTTACATAAATTTTACTAACTAGGATAATGGTAACAGGACAGACATGAGTCGGTAAACGGTGCTCTGATGGAATATTACTGAACCTTTGGAAAAAGATATTATTCAGTTGAACGCCATTTTTAAAGACTTTCGACAGACAAGACAAGACAGGAGTTCTTTTATGACTTCCATTGACAGAAATACTGTCAGTACGTGCAAGTAAAGATTTTATTACATGTAAGAAAGTTGTTATACTTGTTATGTTTTTTTCAAATTAAAGCCAAAGTCAAAGTCAAAACGTTTATTTCCTTCTAAACACATAATCTACTTGGACAGGTCAACTGAAAATTAATAAAACTAAATTGCTTGAACAAGAATATCAAGGAAATAACATTGTCTTGACAGTTCGCACCGATTGTCTTCTTGTATTCTGTCGAAGAATCTCCAAACGGCAGATTTTACTTTCTTCATGGTTTGTTATTGTTTACGATTGATTTTGTCGAAATTATTCCCGCGATTAACAATCAGAATCGAATCAAATCGAAGTAAGGACCTAATATAATGTAAAAAACATGTTCAATGGTTTGAACAGTATTTTTTCTTAAAATATAATATATATGAAACCGAAAACACAAAAACTTACTTCAGGTAACTAATAAAAACATTTTTTTCGGCCCTCTAAGCTGTCATAAATCTGACGAATCTATATAAATAAAAATGAATTGTTGTTCGTTAGTCTGATTAAAACTCGAGAACGGCTGAACGGATTTATCTTATCTCAGTCTTGAAATGTTCGTGGAGGTCTAGGGAAGGTTTAAAATTGTGTTTAGATAAATGTTATCTTTTCGACCCGCGTACCCGAGTTTTGTAACCAGTTACAAACTAAGAAATGTTTCTTTTGACTCGTAACCAGTTACAAGCTAAAGTATTCAAGTGATTCTTCGAACTTGAAATTGATCAATAAAATCGTTTGTGTTAGTCTGTCTGTTCGCTGTTGGAATGCGAGGTGGATCTCCGGAATTTTAATCGATAAAATTTTATTTTAAGACATTTTGTTTTGGGAATTTAACAACCCAAACAAACCTCTTTTAAGCTTTATAATATTAGTATATAATAGTATATTAACGGTAAGGAACGATAAGTTAAGATTATTATTATACGTAACCTTATTGAAAAAAGAATTATCTTGACATAAATGGCTGGAAGATTAATTTTATTTGAAGCTGCTCTTCGTGAGGAACGTTTGAAGCGTAGAAGAAACCGTCGCCGCCTGCGCAATCAACTTAACATCCATCACATTCAAGACTCAAGAGTTTGTAGCTTTCTTTTACAAATATTGGATTAGGAGTAATTCGCTTGAAATAGGTTAAGCTTTGAAGGCTGAGGCGTAGATGGAAGTTTTATTAGAAATTTACATTACTTTTAATAAATTTCTTAGAATAATTCCTTTTTCTTTTTGGGTTAATTGTATTTTTGCCTTAACTTGATTGTTTCTCGTAAATTTGGCAACGAGTTAGACTCAATCAAATTAAGCACTGATTATCCTCTAAAGAACTCTTTAGATTAGTTAAAATCTGATTAGAAATATAATATTTTTATTAAATTTTTTATGTGGTCTATTGATAGACATTAAAATTATTAAAATATTATTTACACATACACACCCCTGTGTATGTGTAAATAATATTTTAATAAGTCTCAAATAATAAAAACAAGTTCAGAGAACAATAAATTTACCTATTCACATTTAGAATTGGATTTTAAATCTAAAATAAGAAGATAAACCCTTTTGAGCCACTTAACTTGATGGATCTATACAGTCCGAAGGATGATGCATACATATACATAGTTAAATGTATGTATGTAGTATGTGTCAATGACAACATAGTTGTACCTAGTCGGGAATACTATAGCTCATTTTCTTTACTCATATTTTTCATACATAATACATATTTGGAGGCGGTATCCTAATAATAATTTAATTAAAGGTACATTAGTAACCACATTCATACGTAAACTATCTTAACATGACGCACACTAGTTTTATTACCCTCATGTTTCCAAATAGCCCTCATTTTGTATCCAAATTATATATATTCACAGGAGTGGCCTTTATCTAGCAGTGTGTGTACAAAGGCTGAAAGATAGATATAATTGCATGTGCGGTGTAAATGTGACTTTAAATCACTCAGCACAATATTTACCAAGGTGTGAAGCTCTTAATAATTTATTAATAACTAAACCAAAAGCACGTAAGCGTTCGTTATTATATGAGCTTTTCGGATACTCATATTGAATTTACAACTAGATTTATAAGCTCCAATGTTATTAAAGTAAATTTCCTTCTAAGGGAATTAATCTCGTCAAAATTGTGGTCACATATTTTAATTTTTATAAAACACGTTTCAGATGGGGTTATACAGCTGGCCACGCATTTTTTTTATATACATATTTAAATAATCTTCTTCTTCTTCTTCTTAGTCATAACAACAATAAATAAATATTTAAGGGCTACCATTTTTTTTATTTGTTTAATGTGGCTATTGTGTCACTGCAGCCTGAAAGGCCTATTGAGATCGCCACTTGTCATCGGTGTGTGATGTAGTATTAAAAAAAAACCAGTGAAATCATGATATACATATAAATAATAAATAAATAATATCTAGTCCCTTTTCAGTTACTAACAATTATAGTTATGTCCAATATTTTTGTTCTTCTTCGTCTTTGATTTCTTGGGTTTGTCGTGCGCGGCGTCCGCGGCGGGCTGGCCGGGCTGGCCGGGCTGGCCGTGCTGGCCGTGCTGGCCGGGCTGGCCGGGCTGGCCCTGCTGCGCGGTGAGCACGTTGAGCTGCGAGACGAATTTTTTTGGATGTTTTATATACTCAGGTAAATTCTCAATGTTATGTTATTCTCTTTGAAAACATGTACTTAAGTGATCGATTTTTTATTCTAGGTATATATAAGTCCTTCTTGCTATAACATTCTCTGGAATCTGGGTATAACTGTGTTGTATCGAATTCGAAACTGTATATAAACTAACTAGCAGATAAAACATTGCTTGCGCGATCTAGCACATGTTTTAACATTATAAAAAGCTTAAGCTTTATTTATCTTTTTTACTTATTATATTGTAAAAACAATACTTATTAATCAAATTCTTTTAAAAATTATCACTTTTTGCATAAAGTTATTTTGTTATAAGAATTAACTCACCAAGTTACTTGTTATACTTAATCATAATTCTCACTTGTCCATTCCAAAATCTTAAGTCCACAAGTATTGTACGCTGTTACCATAGACATAGTTTTGGCATAAAAAAAGCATAGATCAAATTGAGTTTGCTGGGGTCAGCTAGTACTTAATATTATAGAGAAAGCGCATAATAATCTTATAAACTAAGCAACATAAATATAAGCATAATCTGTATTGTATAATTTAATTTAATTGGTCATAAATTAATTATATATTGCAGTGGCTAAAGTTACTTTCCGTGAGAGAATGTTACAAACTTAAAAAACTCGGGCAAAACTGCTTAATGGAAAGCCACGTCAAATACAACACATACTCGTGTCATACTGTGACAGTATATAATTTCAATTATTTGTTAACTTTATTCTGACGATGGAAAAATCGGCCCTATAACTGACGATGGTTATCAACATTATTAAGTTTATAAAGTAGAGACACTAGAAATAACACATTTTTTTATTTTTGTTTATATTGTACTTATTTTCCCTATTATATATATGAAATTCCTAATAAAACGTAATGAACTCTAGCGCTCAGATTTGATAGAAACTTTCACTTCAATAAGGCTTATCGTAGATATTATCGTAAAAATTCCTCTCTTTAGGGTATGTACTGTAAAAAATTAATAGCCGATACTAGAAAAATTAATCATTATTCATGATTGAATAGTAATAGATTGAATATTATTTGCGCCGGTTTACGTTTTCCGTTTAAAAGTTATGGGGGTGAGAGAGGTGAAGGAAAAACGAAAATCTGGAAACATACTCGAGTAGGGTATCAAATGAAAGCGCATCGCGTGCACATTTCTAAATATTAGTGGTGTTTTACTTTTAAGGAGTTTTTAGGCAAATGTTAAAAAAAAATACCAAGACAGCATTTGTATGGAACCTGTACAAGCTTACAGAGAATTGCCCATAAAATAAATCTACATTCTTATAAGTATGTATGTACCCCCGTATTGATATAAATATTTCACTTTTTATATCACACGAATAGGAGGTTAAAACATTAGTGCAAAATCTGTTTAATAATAGTTCAAAAAAAAAAGATAACTACTTATAAACAAGTCTTTGAAACAACAGAAGAACATTTGAAACGTGGCAAAGTTAATTATTTTTAAGTAGGTATTCTCTTGAACATGTTATATTGTGTTGACGATACAGAAGGCATTTTAAATTTAACGATGTAAATTATGAAGCTTTGTTTCTGTTATCCAGACAAAACATGATAACGGCTAATGCATTGCCGTTGCAAAAGCACAAGTAAGTAAATAGAAGTCACGTTGTAAATTGTTAGCTATTGATAAACTGGGCAAAGGTAACAAATTATTTTAAAAGTTGTTAAATTGATATTATACCTTTTATGAACTAATCTTAAAATAAGCGTGTTTCATATTTTATTATAAATCACTAAGTGTTTTATAATTTTTTAACGATTTGTCCGTAAAAGTATTAAAAATACACCTATGTCTTTACCAAATCTCTCAAAAAGAAATCTATCTTTATACTGAATATCATATTGTTCAAAAGGGTGGAGAGTTTGAAAGAGCTGAAAATCTCTAGTATCTGGTAGCTGCAAACCAGGAAAATAAAATACTTCAAATTTGAAGGTAAGACTCTCAAACGGGATTTTCAAGGGCTTTTCAAAAGGACTAGGTAGGTAACTGAACCGGATATTAAGAGCATGGAACTTTGAGTTTTCTTGCGAAGACTTATTATTAAATTACAGAAGTTTTTAAAATATTTTTATCTGTTTTGGATGAAGTTTTGAAAATAATTAGTAAGAATAGTAATAAAAGTGTGATTTTAGCTGGAGATTTTAATGTTGATTTATTAGGAGACTCTACCCAGAAAAATGAATCAATAAACCTTATTGTAAAAATTTTACAATAAGGTAAAATAGAGATTTAATCTCTATTTTTTCATCACTTCTTAAAAAAAAGAAACAAAAGAAAAAAGAAACGCAAGTTTAAATCGATCGGAAAGCAGCTGCAGGCAGCATGTTCCAATCCCCAGTGGAGTGAATAAGAAATGTGGAAGAAACCAGAACACTTTTTGTTTGTAATCATTTACTCTGTCGATTGACATGAGTTTCATAACTGGCCGCCGAATCACTCTTTAAATTGTTGCTTTTTTTTTCAGACATCGCCCATTTATTTTTGAATATAAATAGATTTTGTATAGTGGTACATTATTCAGTCATTATTAATTTAATGGCGATGGAACCCAAAATCTACAATCGTTATGACTTGTCTATTTTAGGTTCTGTTTAATAACAATGGTTAGGTACTATGTTAAATAAATATTAAACTGACTTTCAAACCTTTAAAAAAAAACATACTTCAGTATCCCATAAAATCTACTTGTTTCTATGGAGCGAAATATCTTAAAACGAGTAAAGAAAGCCGGCCGATTTTCCTATAATCATTGTTCAATACGTTGGATAATTATAATAACCAATAATTTTATAAATTCCAGATTCGAATCTTGCTGGCCAGCACTAAGAACAGGGATCCATGGAGTTATTTTCGTTATGTTATGTATGAATGGTTTTGTTTAATAAGCAAAATTGCCGTATATGGGATGACCACAACCCACATGAGGTTCACCAGGTGGAAATTCATCCACAAAAAGTTACTGTTTGGTGCGGATATTATGTACAAATGGGGTCATTTTATGAAAATGTTTAAGAAAGAAATCATTGTATTAAGAAATTCTTACAGTTTGTTATATTTTGGTATAATTTATCTTGAAATAAATAAATACATATTTCCGGACAATCCACACAACAACATATTGCCGCGTGGTAAGCTAAGCTTGTGGTACAGGTACTATACCTCTGATATACTTAATGTAATAAACATACATAGATCTTATTCCAGAAAAGACTGAGTCGTATGTAAACAATTTAAACACTAGTAAATAATATATATATATATATATATATATATATATATATATGACGCATATTGATTTGCTTATAAATAATTCAATTTTTGAGATATCAACACAATTTTTTCACAGTTAGTCTTATTATTGCTTAAAGTTTTAGTTAGGGCTGAAAAAGGGGAATAAAATTTGATTTACATCTTTCTAAATATATTTTTTTCGTAGCTAAGCTAAGTTTTTCTCTATTTTTTTAGTCAGTGTTGATAACATCGATCAAGTGATGAGCTGTTTTAGTCCTGTCTTAATAATATAAATTTAAAATTAAAAAAAAAACCTTTATAGAAAAATAATATAATGCACCCAGCAATTAAGGCACAGGATTTGAACCCGGCTCTTTAATTGCCTATACACATAGACCTACGAATTACACAAAATTAAATACGACATTACATAAACGGACGGCGTGGAATTCGTCAGACTTCATTGCAGACAATTGTCAGGTCTTCTCTGGACATTACACGTTCTCAATTTCCAACAAATATTTATATCCGTATACAAAAATAATAAACATCATGAATAAGTGTTAAGTATTAATAAATATTATAAACAAACGCTAACTAGAAACGTTGTTTGGGAGGTTGTTATTTAAAATTAGGTTTTTACTAATTTATCTTCCGATAAATAGGTATTATTATGAATTACTTTTTCTGGTCAGATGTAGCGAACACAATGTATTGCATCTTTCGTGCACAAAATATAAATCACGCACAGAAGTAATTAAATGTTCAAATGATTTTATTCATCTCCCGACTCGAGCGGTCAAAGGAAAAATTATTTGCTTGGAGCGTTGCATGCACATTACAAATTGTACGGCATGGGATGAGCTGATAAATTGCAAGCATCCGTTTATCCTTTTCAAGATTTGTTAAACCAAACAATGGAAATCTTGTATCTTGAATAAAAGTATCTTTAAGTAGGTACCTAATAAAACATTCTTTTCAAAAACATATTTTTAACTAAAGTTAAAAAAACGTGCTTTAACGGTGTAGGCAAACATCGTGAGGAAACCAATTAGGGTTAGTACTTACAATATAACATAACAAAATTTTAAAATTAATTTATTTATTTAAGTTTAAGCATTTAAGTTTAAGCATGTTGTGAATTGCCACCCGTCTTGAACAATACTATAGGTAGCACACACCAAGTATACACGTCTATACACAAGTCTGAGGAAAACCCAGCAATTTGACGTAAACATAGAACAGGTTAGATATACCTGTATAGTACGTATTGTTTTATCTGTGATTATTATAATATTTCTTCAAAATAATACATCATACGAATCTTGCGTCATTGGCCCACATTACATAAGAGTTAATTATTATATTAATATTAATATATTTCGCTTGATTTTTTATAGCGATGACGTATCTAGTGTCGGAAAGGAAATACTACTTTAGCTTATTTGCATGTGTAAAAATTGTTTCTACACATTCAAATATATTAATCTTTATTCAAATAAAATATGTTGTTGGTTAAGAGTACTTCATCCATTAAAACGCGGGTAGCACCGCAAGGCACAGCTAGTAATAATATATAACAAACCGATAGTCAGTTGTGAAAGTCCTACTACTTACTTAATATGTGTATGTTGCCCTTGGTCAGCGGTGAAATACTCCAATCAATAGGTCTTAGTCTCCATCGTCAAGCGACTACTCTACGCAACTATACAACAGTATATCAGTTGCCTTCGGATATTACGGTGAATGTCACATGTCCTTTAAATTCTTTTTTAAAGTTCTCAGAACATGCCGGTTTCCTCAAGATGTTTGCTTTCAACGTTAAAGCACGTGTTTAAAGCGCACATAAATTTCTCAAGAAGAAAAATTCTTGAGAATATAAAAAATATTAAGATTTGTTGATGAAATTATTGAATAAAACGGCGCAACTGACGAAATCTATATAGTTTATTTAAAAAAATAAACATTATAATAAAAATATTAAAAGTCATCCTAGTAATAATAATAATACAGCTGTCATCTTAAACACATGTAGGATTGTCGGAATGGATTTGTTCCTTAGTGATAGCGTCACTCGCCCATAGCGTTCAATCAACAAGGAAATTAAGTACAAAAATAACAAAAACAAAAAGAGTATTCAAGTGATCGACGGGCATAATCGCCACATCATCGCTCTGTGTGGTACGAATCAGGGGCTCTACTGTTTAAGATCTTGGGCATTTCTGTAATAATAGATTTTTCCTCAGTAAAAAGTAGCTTTTGTCCTTAACCGGGAAAACAATTATGTCCATGCTAAATTTCATTCAAATTGGGTTTTGCTCGTAATAATTGTTTTTTAGAACTTGGGGTTGAGTGAAGTTTTTTAATACGGGCCTAACCCTTGTGTGGGTTTCGGGGTTGGTATTTCAATACTAACATTAAATATGTTTGACTTAATTTTATGTTAAAGTTAGCTATTACACGTTAATTTAAAAAAAAAAAACATGTAAAAGGATCTAACGCTAAGCTTACTTTACTATGTCTTAAATTGTTTTAATAAACTGATAATAATACTGTCTTGTCTATTGTTACAGGAAAATCAATTGTTTGCAGGCCTAATAAATATTTATGTTTGCATAAATAATTATTTATTTATTATTTATTTATTTATTATTATAGACATTCTGGTGATCTGGTAGTTACAAATTCTACCCATGACGTCATCCCATTTCTTAAATAGTCAAAGTCAAAACGTTTATTACCTTAGACGCACATGGCATACAGATCAACATAAAGCTAATTGAAGAGTTTATTAATGTCCATTCAAGAAGACTTGTTATCAAGATGAGGTGTTTCAACAAGGTCACCTTTGAAAACTCAAACATGGCGGTCTTACTAAAGTAAGGGCATTTTAAGGATCTAACGGATTTTAGAATTTTTCTGATTTTTGTAAATACCCTAATATTAAATATTTGGAATCTCTAAAAAATCAAAAAACAAGTCTCCTAGTTGATGTTCGACAATATAAGACGTTTTGCTTCATAAAAAATCCGAAATATGATTATATTTTGCCGAAATTAAATTTAGCCTGGAATATAAAAAACTTACTTTTATAAACATTAAACAATTTTCATCTTATTCACAAAAGTATATTTACAAAATACATTGATTTGCCCAGTTTTAATTAAACTTAAATTGTTTATCTTCAGATAAATAAAAATGTAAATAACAAACAACATTTCAATTTCAGTAACACTCACAGCCGTAACGCGGTCAATTGACACTAACTAATTACTAAATTTAAATTAATTATCACAATTTTATTTTGTTTAGAGCTTATTGCACTATCACTGCTCGTAGGAACGCGTGGTAGACCGCGCTAAACAGCTCCAGCTGCGCGGTTGGTGACTAGAATATTTCGAGAAGTGGAGCCTGTGGGTTGTCGTTAAAAAAAAACAAAGTGTATATTAGAGACATGCCCAGACTTCACTCGGGAGAATAATACATAACTTTTATTGAATAATCTATAAATTAAAACTGCATTAAAATCCTATCTCAGTTATTTATTTCTATGCCAATACGGGCTAATAAACTGCGTACAGCGCGGAACCACCGCCGCCGCCGGCCGCCTCACTTTCTGTGATACATTATGAAAAAAACAGCCCCGCTCTTTGCGACTTGAAGTAGTCACTCACCAAAGTTTGAGCGGCCGTCTGGTGCTGGAAATAAGGCTTCAGTCAGTAAGGGTCAGCGCAAATGGGCGACTAACAGGCGACCTTTGAAGCATACTTCGAAGATACTTCAATTTTTAATCTTTTTATGCCAAACTTAACCTGATTTTTGCAACCTAGGACCTATGAAACTGTAGACAAATATATAATTGATCTATGTTTTAGACGCTCAATTGATACCCCACACGATTATATTAGATTAGATAGAGCAGATTTTCGGTTTTCCTTCCCCACTCTCACCCCTATAAGTTTTAAACAAATAAATATTACATGAGTGAAGATAAAAAAACTGTTTAAAGAAAAACTTGGAGAGAAGTACCTATTGAAATGTGTTAGGTATTTTTAATAATGTCATTTTGAGAATGGCACGATTTCTTTGTTCAGTTTCATTTATTTCAGAAAGGAACGCCAACAGATTTGAGTTCATTTAAAAAAATATGGCAATACATTTTTGTTTTATTATATAAACCTTGTAATAGACGAACACAACATGCTTATAAAATATCAGTGGCTTACAATAATTATTGTAATTACTTATATGCATACATAGCATAAAGTTACCGGCCAACCATCTTCAACTATCTGAAAACGTAGATACAAAAGATAATATTTCACCCTAATTTTTTTCAAAATGAAATGTAGCCTATGTCAAATTGGAAGAATGTATCATTCTATTGGTGAAAGAATTTTTAAATAGGCCCAGTATTTTTTGAGCCTAATCATTACAAACATACGGGAAAATACGCATTTTCCTGCGGAAAATTAAAAAACAACGCAACGCCGTTTCGTGTTAAAGTGTTTTTCTAATCTTATTGAAAGAGAAAATGATCCCTCTTCCAGTAAACATTCTGTACATCATGAACACCCAGGCCAAACTCACCTTTCATACAAAAAACTAAATTGAAATCGCTCCATCCGTTCGGGAGCTATGAGCCACAGACAGACAGACAGACACACAGACAGACAGACACGTCAAACTTGTTGCCTTCCTCGCACTGGCGGCGAAAGTGCGTGGTTCAAACGCTTCAACCAAAAAGCCACTTTGGTCAACAAGATATATTTTCATACAATAAATACGATCACGGTTGATTCGATGGACGATAGAAGGATAACGAGACGTTGTATTTATAATAAGCTTTTTTCTCCCGTGCGACCTCTTATTCCATCAGTAGGTAATATAATGATAGGAAGTATAATCATACATGTATGAGTAGTAATCATACATGAGTATCAACTCATCAGGCATATTTCAAGAGTATAAGCAACCCTTAATTGCTTCGAGAAAAGGTACGACAGCGCCCTCTATACCGGTTTTTTCTAGATTTTTTAGTTTTCCCTTGATTCATACACCAAACACTACTTATATTCCAAATTTAAAGCTTCTAGGTCTGCTAGAAGATAATTTGGATGTATGTTAAGATAAACTTAGGTAGTGTCGTCGTTAGTTCGCTGAGCGTGGTGCAAAGTTTGAAACTTGCTTTGCCGAATATCCGAATACGTAAAGTTAAATTTTCACAGGCTTGGATAGCTGGGCAGAGCTTATAGAAATATATAAATCATAATATCAATCGATTATTTTTTTCTTCATTAATTTACAGATTGAAAGTGTAACTTTCAATATATTTTTAGACTTCCAGTGAATAGCCTTCAGTTCAGCCCTGATGGCCAATGGATTGCTTCTGCATGTGATGACGGTAATGTTTCCTTTTACATAACTTGAATTTAAATAAAGTTATTATTAGTCACGTTTCCAGCTTTCCTCGCAAATCACGCTGAATGTAAACAGAGCGGACACCGGGCGCGACACGTGGCCCTCAAACGAAAACAGCCTCTATGGTAATGTTATCAGTTCCCAGAAGCTATTTCCAAGCTTATCACACAGTACCTACTCAGAAAGTGCGCTTTTAGGCAACTTTAAGATGGGATACACTTATATGGTTTGTTTTTTAAGTATTTTTTTTTTTGCTGCTTATTTTTATATTTTTCCACCTTTATGTGGAATTGCGCTGGTTTTCAGACGAGACCTTATGACACAAAAAAAATGCACGAGCGACAAAAATAAAACGTTTACCTCTGGAATATAGTCAGTTGTTCCTGAGATTAGCACGTTCAAACAAATAATCAAGCACACTTTTCAGCTTTATGATATTATTCTAAGGTTTCTGTTTGCTTTCTTCTATCCAATCTATCTCTCGTTTGAACATGAATCTTAGGAAGCGGTACAATGTGTCTTCTGAACCCTGCGTATGGTAAAAACACGCCTATTTACGTTCTCCAATTGTTTGTCTGACCCAAATATAATACGGTCTGCAGAATTTTCTCAAGAAAAATGTGTGCATAAATTACGGTTTAACTGTTTGTTTAGTTCCTTGTACACTTGTGTCAAATGCATTTATCTTAGGTTCAACTTCACTGATCGTTTCAGGACACTTAATTTCTGGTTGTTTTTGAGTGGTCTTAATTGGTGCCATAAACTTTTTTGATTTCTTGCTAGGTTTTGATGCTTACCCTCATAACTTTTAAACGGTCTAAGAACACTCGTGCGAAACTCACCTTTCACAAATTATAGCACGCAATGAGATTTCAATATATTGTTTGCTTACGCGTTGAGTTGATGATATGAGTTCATGAATATTTCATGCCGACTGTCGGTTAAGCCCTCTTAGCGCTAATTCTTTTAATGATTTCTTTAATTTTTTCTTTCATAAAAACCTTCTCCTGATAATAACGAACAGAACAAAAAAAGAATTAGCAAAATCGGTCCAGCCGTTCAATATTATTATAGTTAGTTATAAGAACTCCAAAATTTTCCAAAACCCACAGAAAGCTGTAAGACATATTTTTTTATGTCCAGAGTTGACCGGTCTAAGAATTCTATTATAGCCAGTTTAGCGGACAGAATAATATTGACCAAGACCTGGAAAAAGTGGATGCATATTGCATCTTAAATAGTTTTATTGATATGTATAATCTTTGAGACACGTTCCCTGGACAAGTACCGTAATGATATAGGTTGCATTGGTCATAATCTACTGATGTGCAACTTGAACCCGCACATTTTGCGAATTAATTCGTCCAATAATCAGTATCTACAATAAATTTAAATGTGTCGTCAATATCGACGCAAAAAAATGAGAATAAAATTAAAATGAAAAAAAAAAAGTTATAATTAAAAGGAATATCTTGAGAATTAGGTTTGTAGGTTACCTAATCGGAATATGAACGATATTATATTAGATAAAGCAACTTAAAGTCATAAATTTATTTTATATGTGTATTGTAAAAAAGTATTTTCTATTATTTTTATCACGGCAATTCATTATTTATACAGGTGTTCAATTTTTTTAAGTGTATGATTTTTTATTATCTCTCGTCAAGAGAGAAGTCCCTGTGTCCCAGCAGTGGGAACGTTAATAGGGTGATGAAGATGATAATAGACTAGTTGTGGAAAACCCGTTTTAATGAATCATTTATTCCACCTCTCTATCACATTACCTTCGAGTGAGAACTTGAGCCCATGGCCACGTTTAGATCACCACGCTGTGAAGCGTTTCAATGTCACTTTGACGATTTATTAAGTTTGAGTGTTTTTAAAGCTCTTCTTCGACCAGATTTCATATCTTCTTCAGGTCCCAACTTTCCCCGTTAAATCTTCATAACAATAAACAGTTGTAACAAGCGAAAGGCAAGTTTTCGCTAAGATTAAAATCTTAAATATTATAATATCTCAGCTTCATAATCTCACACGAAATGTCAGCATGTACAGTACATACCACAGATTAAACTTAAACGAATAACAATATGAAGAAAAGAAGGCCTACATTCCATCAAAAGTACCCGTTTTTTACACATTTACCACTATATCTTTGCTCCTATTGGTCGTAGCGTGATGTTATATAGCCTATAGCCTTCCTCGATAACTGGACTATCCAACACAAAAATAATTATTCAATTCGAACCAGTAGTTTCGGATATTAGCGCGTTCAAACAAACAAACAAACAAACAAACAAACAAACAAACTCTTCAGCTTTATATATTAGTATAGATTATTCTCATAATAACCTGAACAGTATTCGTCACAAAAATTCAATTACATAGCTTGTTGTCGAAATTTATTTCACATAAAATTTACTTGACAAGGGTTCCTGAGTAATGACCAAAGTTTAAGGATCTTGTAAATGTTCATTCTTTGAGGCCATCATCCTCCATCCAAGATGTGTATTAACGAAAGTTATAGGACGTAAATTGTTTTGAATGAATTTGACAATTTAATGAAACAGTAAAACACGGCCTAGCTAGCGTGCCTTTATCGCTGTAGAATATTTACTCAATATTGTAAAGGAGCTAATGATATGATATTTACACCGAATGTCGTCAAATTCCTCCTCCTCCACTGCATACGCACTGAATACTACCACTAAAATACAAATAGAACTATAAATGTTCAAATCACACCAAGTATATCCTGAGAAAAGCAAAATCTTCAATTTCCCAGGAAATGCCGGTAGAAGCGTATCGACACCCTTGTTTTAGGGATATTATTTTTTTATTTAATGTAAGGCCGTGAGACATCACAGGCTCCTAAAACAGTACTTGGTAATAAAAACAGAGTAGAAATGCATTTATTCGTACATATAAAAACAGTCAACTTAAATGCGAGACACATAAACTTACAACAAGAACTGGAGATTAACGACGGAGCGTGTGACAACGCCTTAATTACTCACATAATAAACCTTATCCATCGATTATCTAAAAAGACTTTTATTTCGAAGGTCGTGGGTTCAAACTCCGCCACGCACCGCTGGTTTTTCAACTTTAAATATTTATGTGCTCTCTGAAACACGTCCACTCTCTAAAACGTTGAAGGCAAACATAGTACACTCATTCAAGAACTAGTATGTCCCGAGTACTGGTTATATAAGGTAATTTATATGCTTAGCTAAAATACAACACGTCTACTCCGCTACAATAGCAAATAAATATATCCGGACCATCCACACAACAACATTTTCATTCCTCGTCGTTAGCTGATCTGTGGGCCTAGACAATGTAACATTCGATTAGCGAAAGCGATAGTAGAAAAGTCCAAAAATGTATGGGATTGACATAAGCCTTAGATATGTCGATTTCCTTACGAATATATATTTATAGCAGATATAAAATAACAGTTTCTTCTTTCTTTTCTTCTTCAATTAAATTATCTTAAAATTGAAATATTGTTTTCATTGAGAATATCTACCTATGTGGAAATAGGAAAGAAATATATTAAAACTATTTAACTATTTTTGTAAATATGTTTATAATTTAAGGAACCTTTAACAAACCTAACCTTTGTTATCAATATAGAATCTTGAATCTAGCTTACACGTGGCGTCTGGTCGGTGCTTAAAAGACTGTGGATATTTCGTTATAAAAATTAAAAAAGACGTGTGGCACTCGGAGACTGCCGCTATTGCGTTTTTTATCAACTTATGCAATTATAATTATATATATATTTGATTTGAAGCTTTCAAACGTTTAAGCCATAATCCTCACTGGGAAACCTTTATATCTCTGGAATCTCTTATACTATTTCTGAGATTTGCCACTTTTGATTATTTCACAACTATGTTTTTAAACCCCGGCCAAAAAAGTGAGTGTTCTATGTTTGACGTGTCTGTCTGATAAATATGTGCCATACTGTTTAAATCTAAAAGTATTCCACTATGTTATGTCGCATATTATTAATAGTATTGAAAATGAAAACCACTAAAAAACAAAATCGCAATCGCAATGAAAATAATTTGCAAATATTAGAATTAAAGAATGTGTAATTTACCTAGACCACATTCTAATTTATGAAGCAATACCTCAAAAAGTTGTAAAATATCTAACCGCTTAACATTTATTTCGCTTAACTGTACTATTAGTGAGGTCAATTTATCAAAACTAACATCCTTATCAATAGAATTTGAATTTTGTCCAAACTCGAAAACCCCCAACAACCCTTACTGGGCCCAAATGTAAAAGCTTTGAAGTTCTGGGGCCTTCTTTTACCAAAAAACAGCTTACAGAAATACATCTATCTCTTTCTACACTTCTCCGTTATATTTTATATATAAACTGATGATTGGCTAAATGTATGTCAGGATCTTGATAATCTCAGCAACTAAGTACTTGGGCTGATTTGAATAATTTTTTCACTGTTAGCCTATTTATTGAGGAAGGCTTATGACTATTAACCACGAGAAAACCCATAAAACACCGTTAAACGCCGGAAAATGTCAAAGAGAAACTTTAGCTATAATGTATTTACAGTAGTCGCGGAATGTTAAGCAAATAAAACAAAATATTATATTACACAGAAAGCTTCAAAGATGCTTTCTTGCAGAAAGAGGATTTCTATAATAAGGAATCTTTTATACCATTTTTAAATGATTGAATAGGCATTAACATAATGTCGCTCTGTAAACTTTTTCTATGTAACACTTAAGCACATGGAAAAAGTTCTTTGTTACCTATAATCCTAACTAAAATGTGAATATGCCAATTAATAAATAAAGCTGGACAATCCACCCAGAAACATCTAGCTCAAAGCTTGGGTTACAAGTTGGTAGCAGATATTAAATATTTAAATAGATGAAAATTTTATTGATAACTCTTCTGTTTCGCAGGCTCTATGGGTAAGTATTTAATAAATTTGATCAAGATAGTTTCTTCTATAGAAGAAGCAAAACAAATATTATTTCCACGTTTCTACATCATTAAATACATTCTATGGACTCCAACCCAGACAAATTTAAGGCCCTGTCGGCGAACGTTGACCTTTTTGGCGTGAAATGTTTGTTGAGCACTGTCACTAGCTCTTCATACGCTGAATCTTCGAGTTTCTTCGGATGAACGTGCTCCGCTTATAGACCGGTCTTATGCTAAGATAAACATTAGAAGTTCTATTTTTTATAAAGTCTTCAAGTCCCTTAAACATAATGCGTTTACTCGTACTCGCTAACATTTCGTACAGTCTCTTACTAAGTAAAGGTACCGTGAGAATCAAAATGTATAAAAACTAAGTTGTTATTAACATTACAGCAAAACATTTCAAGTACAACGTCGCTACCTCAAGCATCACCAAAGGAAAAGAAGGTACCACTCGCGGCCGGTGATACGGTCAGCGCTCATAGCTTACAAGCTGCAAACCACATGTACTTAAACAAACCACTTTTGTTATTGCTAGAAAATCCAAAAAACACTGGCGTAGTGTGAAAATCTTGTATAAGGAAAAATATATATTATAACTAGCTGCAAACTCCTGGACTTAATTTCATGCTCATTTTATAATTATACTGGTGATGTGTGGGAAAGCGAGATTTGCTAGAAATTCTGAGCGCTATGCTTTTGAAAGAAGTTACATAAACATACGTCACTTTACATCAGGTGAGATTGTGGTCAAAAGAAGGCTTATCTGACATAAAAAAATTGTATAAAATAAATACCTACATAAAATAAAATCTAATTAATATTTTGAAAAAAAAATAGATTAAGATAATAATTATTACACAATATCAACGTCTTGTTTAAATTTTAAATATAATATATAAATATAGGTATATATTCTTACAGACAATATTATTTCCTTAATTATTCTTAGTTTTTATTTAAATTAGCTTTAAGTTGACCTGTCCATGTATGCCATGAGCGCCTAAGGAAATAAACCTTTTGACTTGGTAACTTTGATAAGTTCAATTAAAAAAAAAAAACCTTCTTAGAAAGTATTAGGTGACGATTGAAAATAAATGTTATTGCACTTAACAACAATATTTTCTTATTTTTTGTTTTTTTTTTATTGCCAAAAGTGTATAAACTGTTCAAGGAACCCTTAGTGTAATTTATTTCTTAGACAAGAACCTGCTTTAATTAATTATGTATTCAACGGTTCAACGATCGTTGTTTATAGATCTTCTGATTCTGATTAAGTTCTAAGAATACCGTGTTTATGGATAAGGTAAATAAATGAGATAATTTTCGTACGAATTTGTATTTTTTTGGGCATTTAGTCAGTAACAACTGACGAATAGTGAATATGCATTTACTAGATCTTTGGTGTAATATTCTCGTCCACATACCACACTTGACACTCGCCCACGACGCAGGCGCCGACCGAGTGTTCGGGGAGCTGGCTCTGCAGGTGAGCTGCTGTCTACTCTGCTTGTGTCTCTATACAGTATAGATGTGCGTTCGTTCGGCGACTCCTTCTTTTCCTTATTTTCTCCAGCCTTCTTTTTTTCCCCACCCTTCTGACACCCCCGAAATGACAGAAATCAAACAACGCATTCAAAAAGAGATCATTAGCTTTATTTACAAAATAAACTAAAGACATAAACAAATTACACATACATTATTATCAATTCAAACAATCATCATAATTATTATAATTTTTTTATAGGTCAGAAAATGTATAAACCTATATTTGCAAGTAAAAGGTATTAGGAATTCAATATTCTTCAAATATTACTTACTAAGCTTACGTGAATGTATTTTATTTATTTCAAAAATCATTTAGGGTACTTATTTATCTTTATTTTGCATGTATCTGTCTTATATGCTTTTTGTTTTGCATGTCTGCTAATTTTATTTCATTTTAACTGCATGTAGTCTTAATTCGTGCATATTAGTTTTAGGTTGAACACTAGAATGTGTGTATTTGTGCATGTTAAACTTCCTATGTGATATAATACATATATCAAAGCTGTCTAAGTTAGCATGAATGTTGTCTCTTTCTAACATACACAAACGTCACAGTCATAATCATAATAATAATAGTGCTGTAAAATGTTCTTTATACATGTATCTAACTGTTAATCTTGTTTGCCTAGCCGTAATTTTTCTTAAAACTGTAAAAATATAATAAAACTTTTTATCCTTTTATTTATCTGATTAAACCCTAAACAAGAATTTCTTATGTATTTTCAAGTAAACTAGTAGTACATATGTACTACAGTTTGTGTAACTACTGCTTGTCTATTATGTTTAAAATGTCTTTTAAAAACTTATTTGGTTATATTTTAGTGACTTGCATGCCATTTATCATAATTTGTACACCGAAATTGATAATACATGTTGATACAAACACATATATTTTTGACTGTAAACCATACATTTACACATGTTTCACAATTTTTCAAACATGTCAAGAACTTAAGAAATATAATCGAGAGGGATCTTGAATGAAAGCGTATCACAGGCACATTACAAAATATTATGACTTTTTACTTTTAAGGTAACTTAAGTTCTTGAGATACAGCCTGGTTAATAATATGCTCATAAATAAATATTACAATGGCATCATATTATGTTTTCGTAACTTAATACGTAACATGCATGTCTGAGAAATAACTGTAGGAAAATAACTAGTTTAATTATGAATTTAAGGTATAATTACTTGTCGAAAAATGAAAAAATGTGTTTTAAGATAGAACCTATGTATTTAGTATCTAATATGGACCCAGTATATGAACTTGAAGAGATTCTGGGCATTACCTAATTAAAATGAAATGAAATTTAACTACAAAGAGTAGTTAAATAGACGTTTAAACTAGGTACCATCGTCACATGTGCAAACAGATAGCGATAAACTCAGAAATGCGGAGTCTACACAAGATCCAACCGAAACTTATCATAGTGATGTAAGCAAACAAGAATATAACATGGAAATTATTTCAAAATAGTAAAGAGAAGAAAAAAATCAAAGACAATTTTTTAAGGTAACATAGTTTTTACACGACTACGCGTCGCAAGAGTACGTTTATTCTATGTTTTATTCTGCGCTTTAGAGCCAAAAATGTATATGATTTATACGTCTATAGAATTGTTTTGTTAAAAAGTCGTCAATTTTATAATAACATTTGTCAATTAGCAATTTCTTGAATTTATATTTGAACTCGTTATTTGTAAGCTGCTGATAAGTTTTTGGAGTGTGCACGCCCCTGGCTTTGTTCATCAGCGTGTCTCAAGGAAGTACGAGCAGTTAAAATACATTTAAAATATCGTCAATCGTATCGTAATTTTGGGTTTGATCTTAATACATTTTTTAACACCCAAAGTCCATGTGATGTTTTTCCCATTACATCAAAATAAATAAATATTATTACTCTGAATTGTCCCTCCCTATCACCAGGAGCATAGGGCCTGCAAAAGGAGAGGAACCTTCTCGAATGACCCCAGATTCTAGGAGCTAGTCTATAAGGACAACGCTGAACAACTTTCTAAACAGAGCTTGTACTATGGGCTAGGTGACTGACATATTTTGTACTATACATAAATATTATAATTTTGTAAATATTAGACATACTATAATAAGAAACCATATGTGTACATACATAATAAGATATTTGCAGAAATAAGGTTCCACGCCAGTTGATATCATGGTTCCTCAGCAAGCACAGCACAGTGTCCATAACGTACGTCATGACAATCACCTTGTCTTGATCGTTCTCATACTGCTGATAGCATTCAGATAAGTTTTATAGTTATAGTTTTGTACTTGTGGTATATAAAAAAAATACGTAAAAGGTATTTATAATACTTTGCTCGACTACCATCTAGGCTCTAAAGTTTGGGCTTTAATAAATAATTGATATAAATATTGTTGTGTGGATTGTCCGGAAATATATATTTATTGACATTATTAAATAATTTTTTTTTTTTGAGCGGAGCACATTGATACTTGTTTACAAAAATCAATTTCTTTTAGATAGATCATCAAGGATCAAAATTAAATAGGTATTTATATTTCTTAAAACACCCAGTTTCATACTTAATTTTAAAAATTTTATTTAGCAAGTCTAAGCAATTTAATTCAATTCAGATTGTTATGTCTTCGATAGTTAACAGAAAGGTATATTTAATACCTAGAAGTATTTATTATGTCCCTATGATATCGTGTTATAGTGGCAAGTGGCGATTTGTTTTGTAGATCTTCGTGTCTCAGCGCCATATTTAATTAGAATATACATTTAAAGATAAAAGATAAAGAAAAGTTTATTATGAAACATCTGCATTACAAGATGTAATTAATTATTTACATTTACCATTTAATACAATCACAGAATCGTTTGTTGTGCTACTTTTTCAAGATTAGGATTTTTTTGAGACCTGATTAATTTTAATGCTTTAATCTATAAATTTATTGATTGCGTATAGTTTTAGCTTTTTTGTGGTATTTTTTTTTTGAGCGTAGGTGTAGTAATTAGGAAGATATGCTCATTTATGTAAGAGGTTCCAAAGACTTCGATGAATCGTGTTATTATATATGTTTTGTGTTAAATTTATCGGGTTTCCAATAAATCCAATAAGTTGAATCTTATGAAATGTAATAAAAACAGTGTTTTGCGGTTTTATATATATATAATAATAAAATAATGATATAGATAGATAAAATTTTATAATTATCGATTAGGCCGTTTCAGAGGAGTAGGTACCTACGGTAACTAACATTGTGACATGGAAATGATGTTTTATTTTTAGACACTAATATTTTTATTAGTAACAGTTTTTTGATAAGAGATACTTTGTATCTTAACAACCAGAACAAGAATGTTCTTGCTAAATTATTACTTTTGACGAGGAAGATGAGGCCTTAATCCACCAAGCTGGCGATTTCGTACGCTGACAGTAAAATACCACTAACGAAGCAATCAGCAACAGTCATTTTGTCATTATAATTACAGACTCAACACAATGGATACAACAAAAACGGTACCCTCTCCTCTCGTCGCGTGTGTACAGCCGGCATTAAAAGAAAACACCATAATATTTAGTATTGTGCACGCGATGCTCTTTCATTTGATACCCCACTCAAATATATTTGCAGATTTTCGGTTTTCCTTCCCCACTCTCACCACCATAACTTAAAAACGGCTCAACCGATTTTCATGAAACAAAAAATGAAGCGTCACCATTTTTACACTCTTGGTTAAAACGACATAAAAATATGATTTTATTGTTGCCTCATAGCTGGGATACCACTTACTTACGGATTATCTATTATTAACGACACACCCTGTATATATTAAACACCCACAATTATGTGTTGTTTTAAGCACATCAGATGTTAAATTCCTGGAATAAAATCTTGCAGCTTACAATAAGGTCTAGTTGCTATTTGGATTGTCCAAAATAATATCTATGGTTTTAAAGGACCTGGAATTGGGGTACCGTGCTACCAAATGGGTAAATGGATCATTCGGAAATCTTATTACCGTTGACATTATTGAAGGATTTCTGAGGCCTTGCTGATAAGGTTTAGGGCCAAATAAACCCTAAGTTCCTATTTCTTGGTAACCAGTAATACGTTTAAAAACTTAGCTCAAACTTGTAAAAGTTCGTTGGTATCTTATATATAAAATTCTCGTCTAGATAAAGTATTTATTAGTATATAATGCTGTAATAATTATTACCACATGATTACTTACAGGATATTATAAGGCAAGTGGAGATACCTATTATAAGATTTATCCAATTAAGTAATAAAAAATATTTTTTTGCCTCTTCATAACTGCAAGAGCTAGGTTTCCTAAGCTAAGCACAATGCTGTAATTTCTGGT
This sequence comes from Gymnoscelis rufifasciata, assembly GCA_929108375.1. Classification (NCBI taxonomy): domain Eukaryota; kingdom Metazoa; phylum Arthropoda; class Insecta; order Lepidoptera; family Geometridae; genus Gymnoscelis; species Gymnoscelis rufifasciata. The sequence goes on along the minus strand of CAKMYF010000001.1, from coordinate 4,587,492 downwards.
TCCCCCACCCTCCCTTTCAGGGAGGCATCCGGCTAGAATGTATTTCATACACAGAGACCTTTCCTCAGACCTTCCCGACTGGCATAACTGGCATTTTGGACCAGGTTTAACAGGACTAGATCAATCCTATATTATTTGTAAGTAATTTATTAAAGTAGGTATTTACGAAGGTTAGGGATGTTTCTTTATCTTTTTTTACATAAAAAAATAAAACAGTATAACCTAAAAAGTAAGGTATGTTATCACTTATTAAAAATTACTAAGATTTAATTGCTTAGTTTACTCGGAAGAAATCATATTATTTTTGAAAACTAAATATAGCCTATGTCACTCAGGGATAGTGTAGCTTTCGAATGGTGAAAGAATTTTTTAACCATTCCAGCGAAAAGCTAATCATTAAATATATGTTAAGGTATAGACAACAGTAATTGCTATAATTCCTTTGTTTGTTTCAGGTATTTCCAAAGTAATTTATTTTTCTTTTATTTTATTGTTTCATCACTTTTGCAATATATTGATTAGGGTTTTCTAGTAATTCTGAGATTTGTGACGGCGACAAATCTCACAGTTAAAAAAATTTTCAGTGGTCTTCGTCCGTCTTTCGTCCATAATAATAATAATGTAGTCTTGGCCGATTTCGGCCTCAGCGACTGCGATAATTGGCTAATGGTTTTCATAAAATAACTTTTACGGTGGATGTAGTGTAGCTGTCGTATCCTTTCATGTGCTCTCTGGTGGCCATACTGCACAACCAAATAGAATAAATCTAAATTTAAAATATAAGTAAAATCCCGATTCCAATGCCTTAATTTCCTTATAAGTAAAACACCATAATATTTAGTAAATTAAACCTTAAATTATTGTCCATATGCACCCGAAATCATTAGGTACTTAAAAAGTTATTTCTGTCTATTTTTTAAGTTAATACAATTTACGGATATGCTTACTTGACTATTATTTGTGTTTTGCAGGGGATTAAGGTCTTTGTTTGTCTGGTTATTGCCACCCACGGACTTCATATCCGCCTTTGTTTATAACTAAGATTGATGACTATTCGCCTTTTGCAATGTTTCTCATTATTCTAATCCCCCGTTTCTTATGGCACGAAAGACTAAACACTACAACTACTCTAAAACAAAACCAAAAAAAATAGAGTTAATCTCAAAATAAGATTTTATAAGAGAAAAACATGTTACTATCAACAACCAAGTTACTAGACATGCAATTTGCTTTCGAATAAAGGATTAGGGTGGCCAGCGGAACTCATTGAAATAAAATTAAAAGATATGCATCACGCTCTTAGGCGTATAACGGTGTTGATGTTGGTAAAGGTAAGTGTAGTATGTATGAGTTTAAAAAAAAAAAAAAAATGTTTATTTGTTTTGATTGTTGTTGATTGACGTTTGAGCTGATGCAAATAAAAATATTTTTTTTATTTTTAATTTTTTTTTTTTTTTTTTTTTTTTTTTTTTTTTAAATCATTTTTTATGATAATTTTCCGCGAAAGGTTATTTCCATTGTTAATTAAACTTGCGTGTCGAATATGAATATGGTTTTTTTACGAACTAACAAAATTATTTATTATAAGTACAATATGAATAAATCCCTGTTAACAATATATTTCAGTGCAAGTTTATCAGCAACTAATAACAATTAAATTGGAAGTTACGGTAACCAATTAAAATGCGTTCGGTTTCAAGCAGTTTTTTTTAAACTTTTATGATGCAAAATTACAGATGTACGTTTGTTTATATTTCAATTACAATGTATTTAAAATATTGCTTGATTGAGAAAGGCAATGATAACCTAATAATATAAATATTTATATATATTTTTGGTGATATGAATATTTCTTGGAAAAGATAAAAAACCCAACAAGATTACAAATCTAGTGAATCCCCGTATGAATCAGCCAATGGTTAAAATAAAGAGCAGTCACGGTCAGTTATTCACTAAGAGTTTTCTTTCTAGCTCTAGGTATATCTTAACCATTTTCTTATATAACTCGGATTTTGTAAAATTTTAATGGTCCGGAGTATTCTTGCCCATTCGCTTAAGTACCTCAACGTTGGAAATGTGGTCCATCCAGCTTATTAGCAGCATTCTCCACCTTCGAACACTTAACATTCTGCTTATTACATCGAGATGAAAATCATGAGGCGTTTAACTGAGTAACATCTTTTACACTTAAAAATTTTATTTAACTTGACACATGCAAACTGAAGCTTCAAGCGCAGAGTCCAATTATAAGGAATTGAATTGACTTATTACCTAATTACTTTGAGCTTATAACACTGACGGTTAATCCAACTAATCCAGCTTCCTGTGCGAAAAGTATTGATCTTCCGATAGATTTACGAACAAAGTCACTGTTAATTATCCATCCACGCGTAATCTCTTAATTTGTTTGTGTGTCTGTATGGAACATCATAGGTCCCGAACGGATGGAGCGATTTCAATTTAGTTATTTTGTATGAAAGGTGACAACTTACCTTTCAAACAAAAAAACGGCGCGGGTGTTCTTAAACATGTTCCATAATTTTTGTGTCATTACATAGTTAGAAACTATTATGGTTCGGTATTCTATGGATACGGCTAGCAGCAGATAGCAGAGGCTAAGATTCTCTGTGGTCTATAATATTTTGTTATTCCATTATTTGTGTACAGTTTTCAAAAAGACACGCCTATTTCAGTTGTAAATATTAATGAAAGTCTTCCAAGTAAATTAAGATATATTTTAGTTACTAATTAACTTAGGTATTTTATGCATTTAGTTTTGTGTAAAGATTCTTATAATTAAAAGGATTCGATAATTTAGGGTTATTTTTTCTCACAATCCAAACAAAAGTTAAGATTCTATTGTGAGCGAACTATTGTTCTATGTATACTGTTTTAGGGCAAGGGTATGTAATTCTGCTAAGCACAAGGCAATAAAATTAATAGACATAGGTAATCTACCAAAGATGGACTTTAACAGAACTGCAATATAGTCTCTGTTATAAATTGTTATAATATCAAAAACTCAACTCTATCGTTAAAAATAGTGTAGTTTATCAAATTAGCAAGATTACAGGCAAACATCGGGACAGGTGAAACAACAAACACAATAAATAAATAAAATAAAAATAATAAATATTTCAAATGTAATGACGTTTTTGAACTCTAAGGTCTTGGATATGGAGATGTTTAAGTATATACTTAGTCGTATAATATAATTATGTACGCATCAGCTATAAGTTTACAAAACATTGCAATAGTTAATTTAAGTGCCTATTAACCTTCAAGCGGGCGCGCGGACATTTGTAACGGTGGAAGTCGCGCATAACCTAAAAGACCTATAAATAGATTCTAAGGACGAGCATCAAATTTATATTTAGTATTTAAGATTTATTAATAAAATAATTTATATTCGTCATTGCTCCTGACGCAACATAATTAATGGCGTCGAACACTTGTGATCGACTGAAACAGCACCCTTCCCGAGCTGCCGTATGATGTCAAGGCCTTGGAACCTATTATTAGCCGAGATATCATGGGCCTACACCACAGTAAACATCATGCAACCTATGTCAACAACCTGAATGTCGCTGAGGAGAAATTTCAATGTTAAACCGCGTATTTTTTTTTTGTATTCTGTAATTTGATCTTATTTTCATTAACAACAGAAAAAAACAACAGAACGACAAAAATAAAAGAGGCAAATTAAAAATATTTGCTATAGAACGACGGAAAACCGAAATTTCAAATAAACATCGAACATTTATTTAAAACTAGCTTTTATAATTAAATATAATATTTGATTTGACATTTCGGACCTCACGCCTAAAATTTATATTATAAACTCACGTAATGGCACGAACTATCTGAATAAAAAATAATCTTGACAAAATCTTTTTGCATAGTATTTTTTTTTTATCCATCTTATTCTTTTGACGATTTACTGGAGTTTAACTTCTATCGTGTGTGATTCGCACACACACCTTTTTTTTTATGAGCCTGTGTTGATAACTCTCTCCTTGATTTCATCACGAAGAATGTCTAGTGTAATCTAAAACAAAACATAAAAGGGTTTTACTTGAGCAAGAAGACGATAGATCCTTCATTTTAGGTTAACAGATTCCTGTCGTTTGTTCATCTGTTTGTAAGAACTTCTACGCTCTTTCTCTCCAATATAAATTTTTGGAATTATTTATTCCTTAATTACCTATCTCTATGGTAATAAATATGAATTTCGTTTAAATACGTGATTTTATCCAGGACGTGTATTTTCTATTCAAATTATATTCTGATTTCAATATTAAATTTGAGTGCTTCAGTGGCGTAGTGGGTGAAATACTGATTTTGGGCAGCGTTTTAGATTTCTATCTGAGATACCTGAATGTTGGTTGCATAAAAGTAAAACAAATATATATTTTTTCAATTAATAATATATATATACAAATAATATATTGACGATTAACATTTTGTAGAACAGCAACGATTTTAATCACAATTTCCAAATAGCATTTATGTATAAGAATATTCTTAAGTCTGTTCTTAAATACTACTTCAGAATCACGACAATTAGACTCCTTTAAACATTTCAATACCTGATTATAAATTTTAGGACCAAATCTTTTTTTAAAATGTTCGTTGAAGTTCAAGGATGGTTTTTACGGCGAGAAAAGTTAAAATTATTGCTGGAAAAACCCTAAAAATAGCCGTCCAGTTGTTGTATATTTAAAGCTTCTAGGTATCTGCTAAATAAAATATGATGAAATTAATAAAAAAATAATTGTATTATTTAATTTAAACTCGAATATATTGTTATTGTGACGGAGCGTTGTAAGTTACCAAAATGCTTGAAAGATATTATTTTTGATATGTGTGAATCGTCCTTATAGATGAGCTCCTTTGAATGTAGGTACTTTATTATTATTAAGTATACTTTATTGCACAAGAAAAATACGGAGATTAAAAGCAAGCGCTTATTTTAAACAATTAACTACTAATAATCCTAGTAAAATGGTCTATAATACGAAAAGTAAACTTTCAATAACCACTTTCCATGAAAGGATAATAATTTGTAATGTCTCGTAAAATTAGATGATATTTTTAGAGTTCATTAATCCGCGTTTGAAGACGTCCTCGAGCACTCCTCATCATCACCGTCCATAAATCATCCATTTACAAAGTAAAGCATTAGTCGAGGTTTCAGTACAGATAGGAGAAAGTATTCGGAGGAGAGACGAGATGCAGGACTCGAACCCACGTCTTCCATTAAACGCATGGACGTTCTGACCGCTAAACCAACCTCGCTACTACGTTTGCAATTACGTGTTACACCCCGTATTTTTTACACAAATTTAGAATATTATTTAATAAACTTAGGCTCTACATTTTCTAATATTAGCACATTTATTGTACACCCAGGGAGATATTAATTTGATACATTAAATAATGAATTCAACAACAAAATATCCTTTAAGTATTTTTTGTGTCAGTTATTTTCAATAAGGTTTATAAACGACTTTCGATAACTCGTAACTGTTAAAATTTTGCTACTTTATAGCAAATTTGTAAATTGTTATCAAGTATAGCATACTAGATAACAATTTATTTATATATTAATTTTGTACATCATAGGTACTATTGACATCATTGGTTCTAATTATTAGACAGTAATTAATTACCACATTATAAAAAAAAAACTTTACGCTAATTCTATAAGCTTAGTTACCTATATTAACTCAAAATGACTCTATATTTTCTTAGAAATAGATGATGAAATTTCCTGGAAATATCAACATGATGCCGTTATTTAAATAAACATTTACTAACAGGTTAGTTAGTTTAGTAAACATTTACTCCAAAAAAATAAACATATTAATGAGAAAGTAGTTTTAATCCTCTTATTATTTAATCTATAAAAAAGAAGGAGTTCACTAACCTATATGTTTCTATTTAAATTTACACTACGAAACAGTCATGAAATACAACAAAATGCTTTGTTTTCCTTCATGTTCTGACCGAAACTCTTATTACAACCAGTATATAAATACATATTTAATTATACATATAAACACTCAGACCAAGGGAAAAGAGTATAGTTGTTAATAATCTGTCAAATGCATGGGATTACAACATGTTGTAATCTCCAACAGTCGTTAGTGGCAACTCGTGGTAGGGTTAGGGAACACCTTATATCCGCAGCAAAATATCGTGGTCGTTATCGCTTACGTTCTTATTGGGAGCGTTTAGAACGTTCCTTCCTTCTATTAGGTCAATGAAAAGTCAGCTCTATGGCACTTGCATCGAGGTCGTTATTTGATTGCTCCAGTGGAGTATGGTTGCTATTGAAACATTATAATTCCACTACAACTAGTTCTGCCATAAAATAATGTCAATAAATCTGTGCAGTTGTTTGAAAAATCTAGCTCCTGTCGGTTGACGAATCGTGACCTGATTATGCGACACCCTAATTTCCACATAATCGTATCGTTACATCGATATCGTGTCTGGCTAACTGCTCGGTCTAACACTAATCTATGCATGTCCTCGGGTCTGCTAATCCCCCGACGCGCTTCGGCGGCTCTGCCCGAACAATGGACGCGACACGGTACACGGAAGAGTTAAAAATGAGTCGTAAAAAGCGCGTAGTTTAAATTTTACGACACGCGTTCAATTGGGGCCTGTAAAAAAGCGTTTTATTGGAGACGTGACGGGTAATTAATTGAAACATATTCTATTGTTTCAGGTGTCCGCTGTCGAGTTCCTTGCCGGTTATGGTGCAGCAGTCGACTTCAACACGACTGCTGTAGTAAATAAAATGCCAACATACAAAATATCATGACCTTTAAAGCCCATAATTTTATTTATCTCAAAAAATTTACTGCCTTTAGCTTTGCCGTTGTTAACATATTAACATAATCGAAAGAGACAATAAAGAAAATATTTAATCTTAAATAGAAATATATACTTCGTTGATTTTGACAATAGAAATCGCTAGCAATATCATTAGAATATTACAATATATTAACGAAAATTCATCACGTGCCTAGTTCTTGTATTTTTAATTAATTTATCTTACGAACTATAATTATGAATTATATCGAATAGAAAAAAGGGTAAATGAACGCATCTGCTAAAATGATAAGAGAAACAAACATTACATCTGTAATTATTCGGATTATTTATATTACTTCAATAAAGCGTATTACATAAAGTACCTATGTTACAAAATAATATAAATAAAATACAGCAATAGCAACTTTTTGATAATTTTTTTATCCCGTATTTTATTTAGAAATGTAATTTTATGTAATAGGTAAGTCAATCAATCATTTATTAAAAAAAGTTGAAGATCTACTCTACACAATCGATATCTAAATAAAAATTGTGTATGTATATTTATTTTTCTAAAGTCCGGATTCGATTCCAAGCAATGGACAACATTTTTTTTTATGTATAAATGCAATATTTCATAAGAAGATCTTTTAAATATCACTAATTCAAATAAAATCAATTATGTAATTTATAACTAGAATACAAATATTCAAATTGGGTTAATAACACAAAGAAAGAAATAATAATTCTTTCGAGCATTAAAACCATAGAAATAAAAGAAAAAGTACTAAAGCATCAAAACTCACAAAATAAATTTATCAAGGCCCAAAATATTCTTACCGACAAACCTAAAGTTTGTCAACGGAGTCTCCAGGAAAATAGTTTACGTAAGTGTTTAAAATACGGCACGGGAATTCATAAATATATTTAAAAAAATTATATCTGACTAATAAGAGGTTAATAGATTGTTTGATAAAAAACGTTAGTCAAAGAATCACACAAATCACAACCAAAGTAAGTATAATGTATATTTTCGTTCTTTTTTCTATCGTAGATTCAAGAATTCAGTGCCTCCTTCCTTTATTTGCAGTACAATAATTATTTGACTCAAGAGCTCGAAATAAGCCTTTAGTATTATAATCTTCTTTATTAAAACTTTTAAACTCGACTATTATGTATTTATTTTCACAGGAACCATCACCAGCATAGCTTACAGGAGTTTCATCTTCTGCTTAAAGATTTATAATGGATCTCTTTTGTTTCAAACATGGATGGGCACTTGTTTTTTATGGTTTTTAACGGAGTGTGCTCTTGTGTTTTTATTTGTTTTACATTATGAGCAGGTCCTAACCTACAATGTTTAAACATTTGTTTTACCCAGTTATTATATTAATTACTTCTATTTCCATAGCATATTTGGCCTCTAATTGTTACAGTTTAACGCCATTATTCAGTGTTTCCACTTCGGAAGTGCTGATAGTATCTATTGTTTGGATATGTTTTTGCTGATCGTGAGTGTCCATTAATTTATTCTTCAATTAATATTTATTTATTTGTTACTATGGAAATAAACGTCGTGACTATGACTTCATTACTCTCAGCAAACATCCAAATAGTCGGTATGAGTGCGACAATCGGCAATCTGGACGAGTTAGACGCATATGCATAACATGGGCAGCTCAACTTAAAGATAATTTAAATAAAAACTACGAATAATCAAGGAAATAACATTATCTTGACAGTTCGCTTAAATTGTAAACACGGAGTTGAGAAGCGAATAGAACGACCTAGCTTTAATCTGTTGTTACCAATTTGTAACTAAAGTTAGGAACATGTTTTCGCATTAAAGGAGATTTACGTTAGAATAGAGTAAAAATTGTGTAAAGTGGATCCTGTGTTAATTTTTGATGTAATTGATAAAGATCCCTTTGTAATGACAAAATGGAATAGGGGAGATATCGTCATCAAGAATTTTTTTTCTATTGACGAAATATCATTTTAAATTGAACAACAACAAGAGTTAAATAAATTTGGCATTTATATTAAAATAATATATCATCATCATCATCATCACCCTATTAACGTTCCCACTGCTGGGACACAGGGACTTCTCTCTTGACGAGAGAGATTAGGCCTTAATTGAAAACAAAAATGTTTCGTCAATGGATTTTTCATCTTTAGCTATATGATTGCTGTCATTTATAACACAATATCTTTGATTTTCGGTATCTTGTTTTTGGTCAAATGTTGCTCACTTATGCAATACCCCTCCCCTCGTCAAAATACTTAATGAAAATCAATGTTGTTGTATATTTTGTTTATATCCGGGTGGTGCTAAGAACAGTCTCTGGTGGTAGGCGTCGGCCGCGGCTTGTCGCAACATTAAGCCACATTCTTCTTTGAACCTTCAATAGCTACGACATATGCCACACATTTATTCACACACTCTTCTTCTTTACGATTTTATATAGATATATTTATTACGAATCCACCGAGTGTAAATATTTTTCTTGGCAAGGCTACTCCTCTATCATATTGTTTTTACCCTAATCCCAACTGTATTGTGAACCGATCAATAGTATTTATGTTTGGACAAATGAAAAGCAATCAAAGCGATGAAGGAGACGCATAATAATGGAAGCTTTGAGTGTGCAATATCTGGACACAATATTTCCTTCGTACAAAATTCATAACAAAATAAAAAACATATATTTATAAAAGAAACTCGGCTTTGCCTGCATTAATTCTATTTTCCCGCATAAATCGGTATTTACCACCGTACATTTAAAAAGAAAGAGCAACAAACACACTTACCTACCCCTCACAGACTTTTGGAATGGTGCCTGAATAACGATTCGAAGGGTAAAAAAGCGAAATATTAAAAGTAAGTGCATAAACATAATAGTACCCGTAACATAAGCTTAGAGCTTACACTACGGGGCCAGATGTTGCTAACATTCTGTATGATTAACACGCATTCGTAAAATAAAATTCCACGTCCAATAATAGAAGCTTGGTGTTGAATTTTTAAGATATCTAGTTGGCATGCCGTAGTGAAACGATTTTTTTGTGTTTCGTAATGTGGTTCGGAGTAGCCATCTACCATCTAGGTCTTCATGCCCCATCTTAGATCACATCGTCACTCTATATCAGGTGAGATTATGGTCAAATGAAGGATTATCTAGCAGCCACATTTTAAGTACGTTTTTTTAAAGAAACAACAAGCAGGGTGAATTTTAAACAGTCTGCCCTTTCCGCAAGTTACTTGAGAGAGATAGAAAAAAGAAGTAATACTTACTTTACAATTATAGACATTATTTGAAAGAAACGGACAAACTATGTAATCGTAGCTTTATTAATTTCGGAGTAATGGGAGCTTATACTAATTGCAATCGATTTAACAAGATTAATATCAAGAGGCCCTTAGCATGATTTTATGACCTACATAGAAGCCCTTAATATGCGCTGATAAGAATCATAAATTATTTTATTTTAAAGTGCAGTGCAGTTTCAAATACGTTGCAAACTAGGTACGGAAAATTATGGATGAGGAGGTCCGAAATTTATTAACTGCTTGGAATCTCGAGTCTTACATCGAAGTGTTTTAAAGGTCAGTACAACTTTCATTGTTTTCTTGTCATAGCCTGCATGATAAGTTTGGTTACATACATCAAAGAATTAACTTCCTTTCTGTGTTGTTGCTCGTACTTTCTTTATTATGTACTTACTGGCGTCTCCACACTCTTGGAAAACAAACGGCATAAGAGCGAACATAGCCATAACTGCTGAACGGATCATGCTTCATATTTTGAGTACAGGTACGCCTTGATTAAGTTATAGGCTACTTTTTATTCCATTAATCAGTTCCCATGTGATATAAATAACTGTTAAATGTTTCCGACTGGTATTGGTATCGTTGTGGCTATAGATTGTTTAAATTAATGCATGTACACTTTTATTGCATTTAAGTGCAATAAAAGTGTACATACATAACAAAATAAAACCTTATATCTTAATTTAAAACATGATCAGTACAATAGATGACCTTATCGCTGTTGGTGTAATGTTAGTGGAGCAGAAACAGTTAAATCAAAGTGTTTGTTTAGTAGTTTAAGAAAAAGCACCTCACAGTTATATTGAAGTTATTTTCAGACTAAGATTATGATTTTGTTTTTAGCTGGAAAAGGAGTTTGAAGCTATGATATGATATGCTGGCACATATACAGCCATTTGTAAGAGCTTTCCTCCTCTAAAAGAAAAAAAAAAATAAACTGGCCAAGAAGAAAAATAGCAGTCACAACAAGGACACAACTTCTCCGTTTGCAAGATTGTAAGTAAAATCCCTTTAAAATCTTGAAATCGTTGCCTGTCCGTCTGTTTGTAACAACTCTGCAGTGCTAAGAAATGCTTTTTGTTTCAGCACCAGAAGAGAGCTCCAACATTGCCTGCATGCTGTTGATCCCGACACTTCTGGCTATATCAAGTGTGCGTCTGAAAAACGGCCCGAAAAAAGTGTACCTACTACGGCGAGACTACCTACTTTTTATTTAATTAATTCGCTGTAGGTATATTTCTTAGGGAGTTATTCAGTTTCACGGGTACAACAACCTCAAGTGTACTATAGGTTAATTTTTACGCCTTATACTACATAATATTCATGTACCCCGGTGATCATTGATTTTGTTAAAGTTAAAACCAATGCCTAGTTTAATCCTTAACCTGTCCAAAATTGTCTCCACCTTATTTGAACCTTGTGCATAAGATTTGTTTTCATAACTATAGTAGATTTGTATAATTTTGAATACATTGTAATATTATATGAAACTGCTCAATAATAAATCAGTATTAATTAAATAGTTTTTTGATTTGTATTGTAATAAATTTCCAAAGAACCCCACGATCTTTTACAGCAATTCTATTCGGTAACTATAGCCACTTTATAGCAATGCTTTCAGCAACTTTAAATTCTAAACTAATTCAGTAGGTAAGTAAGTATTATTTATTAAATAGTTACAGCAATGTTAATCAGTTCACGTAAACAATTCATTCGTTACATAGACATAAGTACCTACATACTGTATTATTAAAAAAAATATTAATTACTTATTAGTAAAATATCTGAAAGTACTTGTTTAGGTACTTTTATTATTTTATTAATATCTAATTAAATAATTTTTATTCATAATACAGTAAGAATGTATATCTATCTATGAAACAATTGAATTATTTACGAGTACTGAATAACATTGCTGTAACTACCCAATAAACTAGCTGTATTTACCGAGTGACATTGCAGCAGCTACCGAGTGAACGGTAGTAGTTACCCAATAAATTGGCTAAGACAACCGAGTAACATTGCAGCAGCTACCGAGTGAACCGGTTGTAGTTACCCAATAAATTGGCTGAGACAACCGAGTAACATTGCAGCAGCTACCGAGTAAACCGGTTGTAGTAACCCAATAAATTATCTGAGACAACTGAGTAACATTGCAGCAGCTACTGAGTGAACCGATTGTAGTTACCCAATAAATTGGCTGAGACAACCGAGTAACATTGCAGCAGCTACCGAGTAAACCGGTTTTAGTTACCCAATAAATTGGCTAAAACAACCGAGTAACATTGCAGCAGCTACCGAGTGAACCGGTTGTAGTTACCCAACTTTACTCTGTTGTTACTAATGTAGGCAACTGTATTATTATTACAGAAATATTTTTAACCAACCTTAACGGTTAATATTTAACAAGCAATAATAACAAAGTTGACGTATTTGTTTTTAAGCTATCAACTTTGCAGGTGCTATATTGACAAACATGCTGGGTTATTTTCAACAGTATTTCGTTTATTTTTAACCGACACGTTTTTTCAGTGTACATATTTAATTATACATATAAACACTCAGACCAAGGGAAAAGAGTATAGTTGTTAATAATCTGTCAAATGCATGGGATTACAACATGTTGTAATCTCCAACAGTCGTTAGTGGCAACTCGTGGTAGGGTTAGGGAACACCTTATATCCGCAGCAAAATATCGTGGTCGTTATCGCTTACGTTCTTATTGGGAGCGTTTAGAACGTTCCTTCCTTCTATTAGGTCAATGAAAAGTCAGCTCTATGGCACTTGCATCGAGGTCGTTATTTGATTGCTCCAGTGGAGTATGGTTGCTATTGAAACATTATAATTCCACTACAACTAGTTCTGCCATAAAATAATGTCAATAAATCTGTGCAGTTGTTTGAAAAATCTAGCTCCTGTCGGTTGACGAATCGTGACCTGATTATGCGACACCCTAATTTCCACATAATCGTATCGTTACATCGATATCGTGTCTGGCTAACTGCTCGGTCTAACACTAATCTATGCATGTCCTCGGGTCTGCTAATCCCCCGACGCGCTTCGGCGGCTCTGCCCGAACAATGGACGCGACACGGTACACGGAAGAGTTAAAAATGAGTCGTAAAAAGCGCGTAGTTTAAATTTTACGACACGCGTTCAATTGGGGCCTGTAAAAAAGCGTTTTATTGGAGACGTGACGGGTAATTAATTGAAACATATTCTATTGTTTCAGGTGTCCGCTGTCGAGTTCCTTGCCGGTTATGGTGCAGCAGTCGACTTCAACACGACTGCTGTAGTAAATAAAATGCCAACATACAAAATATCATGACCTTTAAAGCCCATAATTTTATTTATCTCAAAAAATTTACTGCCTTTAGCTTTGCCGTTGTTAACATATTAACATAATCGAAAGAGACAATAAAGAAAATATTTAATCTTAAATAGAAATATATACTTCGTTGATTTTGACAATAGAAATCGCTAGCAATATCATTAGAATATTACAATATATTAACGAAAATTCATCACGTGCCTAGTTCTTGTATTTTTAATTAATTTATCTTACGAACTATAATTATGAATTATATCGAATAGAAAAAAGGGTAAATGAACGCATCTGCTAAAATGATAAGAGAAACAAACATTACATCTGTAATTATTCGGATTATTTATATTACTTCAATAAAGCGTATTACATAAAGTACCTATGTTACAAAATAATATAAATAAAATACAGCAATAGCAACTTTTTGATAATTTTTTTATCCCGTATTTTATTTAGAAATGTAATTTTATGTAATAGGTAAGTCAATCAATCATTTATTAAAAAAAGTTGAAGATCTACTCTACACAATCGATATCTAAATAAAAATTGTGTATGTATATTTATTTTTCTAAAGTCCGGATTCGATTCCAAGCAATGGACAACATTTTTTTTTATGTATAAATGCAATATTTCATAAGAAGATCTTTTAAATATCACTAATTCAAATAAAATCAATTATGTAATTTATAACTAGAATACAAATATTCAAATTGGGTTAATAACACAAAGAAAGAAATAATAATTCTTTCGAGCATTAAAACCATAGAAATAAAAGAAAAAGTACTAAAGCATCAAAACTCACAAAATAAATTTATCAAGGCCCAAAATATTCTTACCGACAAACCTAAAGTTTGTCAACGGAGTCTCCAGGAAAATAGTTTACGTAAGTGTTTAAAATACGGCACGGGAATTCATAAATATATTTAAAAAAATTATATCTGACTAATAAGAGGTTAATAGATTGTTTGATAAAAAACGTTAGTCAAAGAATCACACAAATCACAACCAAAGTAAGTATAATGTATATTTTCGTTCTTTTTTCTATCGTAGATTCAAGAATTCAGTGCCTCCTTCCTTTATTTGCAGTACAATAATTATTTGACTCAAGAGCTCGAAATAAGCCTTTAGTATTATAATCTTCTTTATTAAAACTTTTAAACTCGACTATTATGTATTTATTTTCACAGGAACCATCACCAGCATAGCTTACAGGAGTTTCATCTTCTGCTTAAAGATTTATAATGGATCTCTTTTGTTTCAAACATGGATGGGCACTTGTTTTTTATGGTTTTTAACGGAGTGTGCTCTTGTGTTTTTATTTGTTTTACATTATGAGCAGGTCCTAACCTACAATGTTTAAACATTTGTTTTACCCAGTTATTATATTAATTACTTCTATTTCCATAGCATATTTGGCCTCTAATTGTTACAGTTTAACGCCATTATTCAGTGTTTCCACTTCGGAAGTGCTGATAGTATCTATTGTTTGGATATGTTTTTGCTGATCGTGAGTGTCCATTAATTTATTCTTCAATTAATATTTATTTATTTGTTACTATGGAAATAAACGTCGTGACTATGACTTCATTACTCTCAGCAAACATCCAAATAGTCGGTATGAGTGCGACAATCGGCAATCTGGACGAGTTAGACGCATATGCATAACATGGGCAGCTCAACTTAAAGATAATTTAAATAAAAACTACGAATAATCAAGGAAATAACATTATCTTGACAGTTCGCTTAAATTGTAAACACGGAGTTGAGAAGCGAATAGAACGACCTAGCTTTAATCTGTTGTTACCAATTTGTAACTAAAGTTAGGAACATGTTTTCGCATTAAAGGAGATTTACGTTAGAATAGAGTAAAAATTGTGTAAAGTGGATCCTGTGTTAATTTTTGATGTAATTGATAAAGATCCCTTTGTAATGACAAAATGGAATAGGGGAGATATCGTCATCAAGAATTTTTTTTCTATTGACGAAATATCATTTTAAATTGAACAACAACAAGAGTTAAATAAATTTGGCATTTATATTAAAATAATATATCATCATCATCATCATCACCCTATTAACGTTCCCACTGCTGGGACACAGGGACTTCTCTCTTGACGAGAGAGATTAGGCCTTAATTGAAAACAAAAATGTTTCGTCAATGGATTTTTCATCTTTAGCTATATGATTGCTGTCATTTATAACACAATATCTTTGATTTTCGGTATCTTGTTTTTGGTCAAATGTTGCTCACTTATGCAATACCCCTCCCCTCGTCAAAATACTTAATGAAAATCAATGTTGTTGTATATTTTGTTTATATCCGGGTGGTGCTAAGAACAGTCTCTGGTGGTAGGCGTCGGCCGCGGCTTGTCGCAACATTAAGCCACATTCTTCTTTGAACCTTCAATAGCTACGACATATGCCACACATTTATTCACACACTCTTCTTCTTTACGATTTTATATAGATATATTTATTACGAATCCACCGAGTGTAAATATTTTTCTTGGCAAGGCTACTCCTCTATCATATTGTTTTTACCCTAATCCCAACTGTATTGTGAACCGATCAATAGTATTTATGTTTGGACAAATGAAAAGCAATCAAAGCGATGAAGGAGACGCATAATAATGGAAGCTTTGAGTGTGCAATATCTGGACACAATATTTCCTTCGTACAAAATTCATAACAAAATAAAAAACATATATTTATAAAAGAAACTCGGCTTTGCCTGCATTAATTCTATTTTCCCGCATAAATCGGTATTTACCACCGTACATTTAAAAAGAAAGAGCAACAAACACACTTACCTACCCCTCACAGACTTTTGGAATGGTGCCTGAATAACGATTCGAAGGGTAAAAAAGCGAAATATTAAAAGTAAGTGCATAAACATAATAGTACCCGTAACATAAGCTTAGAGCTTACACTACGGGGCCAGATGTTGCTAACATTCTGTATGATTAACACGCATTCGTAAAATAAAATTCCACGTCCAATAATAGAAGCTTGGTGTTGAATTTTTAAGATATCTAGTTGGCATGCCGTAGTGAAACGATTTTTTTGTGTTTCGTAATGTGGTTCGGAGTAGCCATCTACCATCTAGGTCTTCATGCCCCATCTTAGATCACATCGTCACTCTATATCAGGTGAGATTATGGTCAAATGAAGGATTATCTAGCAGCCACATTTTAAGTACGTTTTTTTAAAGAAACAACAAGCAGGGTGAATTTTAAACAGTCTGCCCTTTCCGCAAGTTACTTGAGAGAGATAGAAAAAAGAAGTAATACTTACTTTACAATTATAGACATTATTTGAAAGAAACGGACAAACTATGTAATCGTAGCTTTATTAATTTCGGAGTAATGGGAGCTTATACTAATTGCAATCGATTTAACAAGATTAATATCAAGAGGCCCTTAGCATGATTTTATGACCTACATAGAAGCCCTTAATATGCGCTGATAAGAATCATAAATTATTTTATTTATGTACATACAATGCGTCAAGGCTGTGTTTATCATAGAAAATGTTACGTAGATTAAAGACAGAGGCTATGTATAATTAAGATAATTATTGAATATTGATATTTAATGCGTGGATTATATTTTATTTTAATCGGGAAACAAATAAATCTTTAGTAATAAACTTATTACGAACAAGTTTTGTTTCAATTGCCTATGAAGCTGACCTTTTTGTTGCCTTTCTCAATAATTTATGGAAATAAGGGCCTTTGGGAGTGAATTTTACAATAATGGCAATATAAAACCAAGCAAACCGATTACTTTTCATAACACGAATAATGTATTCCTAAGGAATGTATTTCTAACCAATCAATGACCATGTCAAACCTGCAGGTTTAGCCAATTTAATATCCTATATCCTATATTTTATTTTATCAAATCACAGCATTTAGCCCACTTCACTTCATAATTATACGGTGAGTAGATATTAACAAAAAAGTAGATACTTTCTCAGTGATTATTTTTAGTTCACAATTTCTATTTTGTATTTTATTTTTCGAAAAGACAGACAAAATGAAAATGTCATATTCAGAGGCTTTTCATCAAGTTTCGTAATAGCTGAGGCATCAAAGCGAAAGTACACAAGTATCGAAATATATTTTCTTTTGATCTTTAAATCTGCTGAATAAGCGGTGATCATTTGATTTTGAAAGAAAACCACCCGTATTACAAGTACATTCATTTCAGTCAGTACTAAACTCTAGTTGAGTGATTTTAAAACGTAAATTACAAATGTTCAGTCCAGTCTTAGCGCCCCGCGGTGTTACCCGCGTTATAATGGATTTTCCCGCGGTAAAAAGTAGCCTATGTTATTTTTCAGGCTCTAGAGATTCTGTGTACCAAATTTCATTTAAATCGGTTCAGTAGTTTTTACGTGAAAGAGTAACATTTATCGGACACTTGTTGATAATTGCCAAAAGTTCATTATAATTCCGTATATTCCGGGTAAATACAAATGTAAATTATTCAAACGTCAAAAAATAATAAAGTACTTAAAATAAATGTGATAATAACCTGCTTTTTAAATGAATATGGTAAATTGAAACTAAATCACATTTAAAACGCTGTTTATCTTCTTTTAAAGCAACCGGTTATCTAAACGGACTTATAAAACTAATATCAAAATGGCACCTATACATCGCTATATTTTAATTAAGATATTATGACGTAAATATAAACCGAACTACAAACAATCTTGAGATAGAAAACCTCATAGCTATAAAACTTCATACCGCTGGCATTCTCTGGCGTTATTATATTTAGAAAGGATGACGTGAACAGACAAAACCTCCATAAAACAAGAACTGAATCTAACTAGTTCTAGAAGGGCAGACCAACGGTCATTAACCATTAACAAATAAATAATTTGTTAAAATCTGCTACATTGGTTAACAATCAATGTTGAGTTTGTTCACTTTATCTAGGCAACATTAACTAATAAATTATGTATTATATATTCAAAAGTAACTCTGTATCTGGATTTCATTCAAAAACTACTCAATGGATTTAAATGAGACTTGGAACAGAGATTAAAAATGGAAAAAGACTTTTGCCTGTCATTCGAAAAAAGAATCCCTCATCATCTACTCTGTGATACATATATAACCTTCTTGCTTTGAACTAAACAGGTACACAAAATGGACGACACGCACACAATCAACTTAAGCAAACACAAAAGCGTAGGTAGGATCGGAGTAGATCAAATAGCAGTAGTTCCTTAGATAAGCACGTTCATAAAACAAACTCTTCAGCCTTATAATTTGAATATAGATTTTTAACTGTAACAAATATAAATAAATAAATATTTCCGTAATAATTAATAGAAAGTACAAAATATGTAATATCTTTGATAATATACATTTTAATAAAAACAATGATAATATTTTGTTTAATTTTAGAGTCTAAGCTACATTATTACTGATTATTAATGTCTTAAACCGTTAAACCAACTAGATTGCTCTAGTAATCTTGGTTTCTCGTGGGTCTTACCACCTTTACGGATGAATGTGCTTTAACGGTGAAGGTAAACATCTTGAGGAAACTGAGTACGTGAACAGAAGTATGATGCGAAATATTTACAATAATAACCAACCAAAGCCAATTTTAAGTTGTTGATGTGATTTTTAGTTGTACCTTGAACCCTTTAGGTTTTTTAATCGGGTAAAATTTGTTAAAATTTGCCAATTCCACGTAATAATAAATAGCTCATTGTATTCTATGAAAAATAGTTTAAATATTTTTTTATACTTATATTGAGTTCTGTCTGTACCCTACTATTTTATGATAGCTTCACAGATATAGAATAGCCTTCAACTCTTCATTATCAACTTGAGTCTCAGGCCGTCCACGGGGCTTGTTCTGCAAGTCGAAATTTCCAGAACGAAAACGTTGGAACCAAAAACGAACTGTGTTTTCTTTTATAGTTAATCTGAGAATTATTTTGCATTTTGTATTTAAATGCTTTTTTAAATCCATTTTTTACATCTCTGTCAACGGGGCCTGGGCAATCTACAAGCACAGGGACCAATTCTATGTTACTTACCTCTCTCATATAGGTAATAAATAAGGTTGGAAGATGTTTAAGACCACGGCGATAGTCCATTTTGGTTGGTGGTTGGAGTGTATGAGCCTCGTCTATCGCTCTTCAGCAGAGGTTGGCAATAATTTTGTGGATAATAGTTTGACATCCTATCAATACTTCATCGATAATGAGTCTTGAAAGAACAGAACGTGAAAAATAATGATTAAGAAACTTAATTTTTATTCTATAAATATGGTACTAAAATCTAATCTAACGCCATTATGGTAAAGTTATACTATAACATTAAAGTTAAATTATCTAGCTGAATTCAGCCCAATGAGAGCTGCAGCTAATATTAAAACAAATTTTGCTCCAGGCGTTGTTGAGTTAAGCGCTTACCAACACATTTAGCAATTATATTTTATATTACAGAAGATAATATTCATTAAATTTTAAAATAAAATATTGTTATATAATAATAAAAAATTAAAATCAAACCATTGCTTGCCTCCTTGCTTGTCCTTAGATATTAGTAAAGTAACTTACCCCCTTTTCCGAAATAGTCAAATTAGAACATTTAAGTTTAGATAATTTAGAAATTAAATTGTTGAAGAGATTTTGTGTTAAGATTTTAATTAACGTAGCCTATAATAATAGACTTGAGGTATTAACCATCATTACCAGGGATTTAATAATTTTATAATGTTTTTTTAGTAAGATAATATATATAGTCTTGTCGAAATCCTCGAAATATTCATAGAGGAACTCGACGAGAAACATTACACTATTAACTTTCCAACCCTCACGAAAGTACATCTCTCCTGTGGTCAAGATCTCTATAAGACCCTACAAGGAAGTTATCTCGCAAATCTGTAGTATATATACACGCAAATAGGAAGTAGGTAGAACTGTAGGAATATAGGTAATTTATAAAATAATCTCTCTGACTTGTATTTACACGCTATCCATATTTTTTGTATTAGAAAAAAATAATAAGACGCACAACCTAACTAATTGAACCCCCAATTAATGTCATATATTTATGTATATTTGGTTTCGTTTACAACAAAGTTTTGTGTATGTAAATTATCGTAGCATAGCTCAGTTGAAGCAGACGATGATGTAAAGCTGTAGTTCTTACCTTACCTACACTGTAAAATTGAATTTATAAATACCTATGTAATCAAAGGTACAACACAACAATGTACTTTCTATTCATGCCATTTAAAGTCTCAACCTCTACGTTTGATATCAACTAATTAGCAACTAAGAAATATTTATTTTCAAATGATTACACAAGTTCCAGCGGTTTTTTAAGTACCTATGCTATTTGTATTTGTTGTAAAAGTCTTTAACACAGATTATATAATATTATATAGGGACTATATACCGGCCATTTTTAACGACCAATCAAAAAAGAGGGATGTTTAAACTTTCACGCGAAAACTACTGAACCGATTTAAATGAAATTTGGTACACAGAATCTCTAGAGCCTGAAAAATAACATAGGCTACTTTTTACGGCGGGAAACAGTCATAAGTTGAAAAATTTTGCTAGCCAATAGTACCTAAATTGATACACCCAAGAGTCAAGTTAGGCTTTTCATCAATTGTAAAATAATAAATTAGGAATACCGAACACATATTTTGTTAATACAATGATTTTATCCGCGCGCCGAAGTGTTCATGTTGAATATTAATCTAACGTTGGTATAAACTTAGCTTAAACATTTAATGGTATTAATAAATAAACCCATCGTTAAATCGAATCTTACTGAACATATACAAACAAGTCAAATTTGAACAAACAACAAGCGACTGAGTGAAAATAGACGAATTAAAAATATTAGCACCATTTTCAATATGAGAATAATATCATCAATATACGATCACATATGCAAATAAAAGGTGGAATGAGGTAAAAGCAAATTTAACTCATGAACCATTAAATTACCGTTAATTAATTATAATTTTTTTTCTCACCTATTTACCTCACAACCTTTTACTCCGATTAATTATGATACTAAAAAAATTATCCCTATGTATATTATTTATTTATAACTAGTTTACGACACAAAGCTTGAAACACGTTTACTTACATCTATAAATGAAAAGTTATTGTAAAATGCTCACAATATGGCTATTTCTGAATGTATTGTGTTAATTGCATGTTCACTCTTTATCGTCAATATATTCCGACGAAGTATAGTCACAGAATACATAATAGTACAAGTAGACTATTGCAGTTAAACTTTACTAACTTCTTAAAGCGTTGTTCATTAAGCTCAACTACGTCATTCGGGATCCGTTAAGTTGGTAGTTTGTAATTTGTGTATACATAGTTATTGTTATTATCTTGTTCTCTCTATTTATTTACATTTCATGTTTTAGTCTAACCTTTAAACACGTGCTATAACGGTGAAAGACGAACTTTCTCCTTGGTCTGGGTGTTTAATATGTGTAATAAAAATATCTGTATATGTATTATGTATATTATATTAGGTATATCAGATGTATAAATTATCTTCGACAAAAGATTAATTTAAAGTGAGAAATAAGAGATTGGTTTATGGTTAATGGTTATGAGAAAGGTATAATCAACATGGGTCGGATTTTTAATTGCAACTATTTTTTTTTAAACAGTGGTGGGAATATCACTTGTTGCTGTGAAAAAAAGCAGACCATTACAAATGGATCAATTAGTAAAAGATTGGCTGAAGAGGATGGAATTTTTATAACTCTTCGTGTTGACCGTTGTCTAGCCAAATAATTAATGACTAAAGGCAATACACACCAAACCCGCCGGCCTGGGAAAGTTAGACCGGCGGCGGTGTTGATGTTGGTAAAGGTAAGTGTAGTATGTATGAGTTTAAAAAAAAAAAAAAAAAATGTTTATTTGTTTTGATTGTTGTTGATTGACGTTTGAGCTGATGCAAATAAAAATATTTTTTTTATTTTGAGATAGTCTGAAAGCTGAAGACAGGCAGACCTATGTTATTTTATAGAAGCTAAAAGTTTGTGTGCATGTCCCTAACACAGGAAAGAATGTCCAACGATTTGATGTTTGTTTTTATTTTTTCAGGCACCGCCAACGGCACGTTTAAAAATATTCGCAGAGTCTAATTACAAGAAACTGAACTGAAAATAAAAAAAACGAGCGTGTTAAGCTTTAAGAACATGCCGGTTTCCTCACGATGTTTGCCTTCATCATTAAATTACGTGTTTAAAGCGCACATAAATTACTTACCTAACAAGAAAAATCCATAATATTTGAAAAAGTTAATATTATGCAAAAAATAATAAATTATTTGTTTAGGTACATAAGATAGACTACCGAATTAGATTATTCTAATTATTTGTTAACAATAATTAAAATTACGTACTTATCCGTACAGATCGTTGAGCTTTTGATAATAAAGTTATATTAGGCCCACAACATTGTAACCTCTTAGCAAATTTGAGTTTACCTATATTTGCGCATTAAAAATATTTATTTTTGTAGAAATTTAACAAAAATAATGAATTATATTTTATATTTGATCTGTAACTTTTAAACTGGATTATTAAGATGTACACTTTGATTGCTATTGATTTCTGCAACCCTAAGTTAAACTGATTACTATAACTTCTATAAAAAAATATTACAATTAAGTTCATTATTATTTATATTAATGCTCCTTTTTTGGTACATGGCAGCACAGCCTACCAGCTAATTATATGTTTGTGGTTTTTATGTTATTTTTCTTGTGTCTGTTTGTCTATGCTGTCTACTGTGATGTTGTTTGTTCTCGCGTTTCGACAGTTTGTATGATGTTGGAATACTGTATAGATAATAAAAAAAAATAACATAAAAAATACTTATATATAATACATAATAATATGTGTGATTATTATAACATAAGCAGATCTTATGAAGGTACTGTAAGGTGGCTATTGAAACTGTTTTATAAAAGGATATTACCTATCGAGATAGGGCTCGCGCATGTTTCGTCTTAACGAGTATATTAATAAAAGTTTTCTTCGTCACTTTACATCAGGTGAGATTGTGGTCAAATGAAGGCTTATCAACCATATAAAAAAAAAAAAAGATGTTGTGTAAATTGTCGGGAAATATTTATTTATTTACTTATCCTTATTTAGACTGTAGCCAAGGAGAGGATGAACTCAACTGTGGTGTCGGTAAGCATGTTTTATTATGAAGCTGTACAGCTTTGTGTAAATAACTCTTGGAACCTGAGTTTTGTTATATATTTTTTAGATATTTTGTATAATAAGTACATATATTAAACACTCAGACCAAGGATAAAGTGACTGCCTAAAGTCTCCGACACCAGTAACTGGACTTTATAATATAACAGTTGCATAATAGCCTCATATCGCAAATGTAGTTTACGATGACGAACGAAGCCACAAAACAGTGACGTAGTCCAGGAGCACTGACGTAGCTAAGTATCAGTTACATAGGTTCAGTAACAGCGACAGAGGTAGTT
This sequence comes from Gymnoscelis rufifasciata, assembly GCA_929108375.1. Classification (NCBI taxonomy): domain Eukaryota; kingdom Metazoa; phylum Arthropoda; class Insecta; order Lepidoptera; family Geometridae; genus Gymnoscelis; species Gymnoscelis rufifasciata. Next base: position 4,563,474 of record CAKMYF010000001.1, on the reverse strand, counting down.
TAGAGAAGAAAAAACAAAAGAAATCATAATTTAAGGATCACGATAAAAATGTCCAGAGAAAAAGGTTGCTGCATCACACAGTGCTTTGCTATTTAGAAATAGCGCTTTGGACGAAAAAATAAATACACGAGTTTTGTTTTGTTAATTAAGCATGAGTTAATGGAATAAAATTGTAATTGTTAGGATTTTGTAATTTTGAAATTATTAGTAATTCATTCATGTCTTTTGTTAAAAAGGGGTGTTATGTGGATTGAATATTGAATGAAAAATACTTGAAATATTTACTATTAATTTATTTATTTATAATTAATTGTTCCAAAATTTTTGTGACTAAACTTACCGTTTTACTGAAAATGGTGCCTCCTGCAGGGCCATCACGGCGGAGCTCTGGAAGCGGAGATCGGTCTTGAAATCCTGCGCGATCTCACGCACCAGACGCTGGAAGGGGAGCTTGCGGATCAGCAGCTCAGTAGCTTGCTCAGAAATATCAGAGACGTCGATTTTAATTAAAATGAACTTAAAAATTAACATTTGTTGACATTTCCAAGTGTACATTTACTGTATCTGTATGGAATAAATAAATAAATATATAAATGTTATACTGACAAATACTCACTCACAAAACTTTTGCGTTTACACGAGAACTAATGGCTATGAACACAACGTTCATTCACAAATTATTTTAAATTATATTTGTATAAATTATACCTAATAATTAAGTACCTTCTAACGATTGTCTACATAAATCATAAGTGTGTAATAATTGTAAGCTAAGGCACGGACAATCTGATATTATTAAAAAAATTCAAATAAAGTATTTTCATTTGCGCAAATACAAAATTAATGGTTTAGTATTTAATCGTGAGGTTTTTAAATACTACCGTTCCCTAGTAAAAAGCCTTATTGCTGTTTTCCTTCCCCACTCTCACCCCCCATAACTTTTAAACAGCCCAACCGATTTTCATGAAACATGTCTAAGAACACCCGGGCCAAACTCACCTTTCATAAAAGGTTTCGCTCAATCCGTTCGGGAGCTATGATGTCCCAGACAGACAGACATACAGACAGACAGATTCATTTAATGTTTAGAAAAATAATAAAATTAATTATAATTAAAACAAATGATAGATAACGTGAGCTACAAAGTAACAATTATTTTGTTCTTTCCAATTTAGATAAAATATGAAAATTAATTAAAACATAACTAGCTGCTAAAACTTTCCAACGTCGATTTATCTAGATTTATGCCTATAGTCTGTTACATGTTGATAATTCTATGAAACTTTTAGATATTGTGGGCACCCGTAAGCGCACATATTATGACGAGTCCTACCTAACCAAAATCCACCTATGCCACCAAAATGAAAGCAAAAAAGAAAATCGACCTAATCAATGATAATTTTTATCTGATTTATAAACAGTAATCACAAACTTTACATCAAGTACTTGACCATTTCACAACGTCTTTGTTAACAATTTGTTTTATTCAAATACAAACTTGCAAAACATATTTATAATAAGTATTAGTGTGAATTGATGCGTTAGATAAGTTATGTGTTATTTTAAATTACTGTGTGAAGGGTGAACGACGACATTGTGTATATTCTAATTACTTTTATTAATTTATTTATTTTTAAATTAATTTTACATAACAATAAACTCACAAGCTATTTCTGCAGTAATTGTACTTTTATTTAGGTTCTAAATAACTTCTAAACATTATAATTACCTGGTTTTTTTTACGACAAACGTTTAAGGCTTTTACTGCTTACACAAAAGATATAAGGATACGTTTTACGAACCAACAAACTGTATACGCATCAAGCTTCTTACTTTAGGTGCCGACTTTTTTTAACAGAAAAACTGTTTTTTTTTAATGATTATCTTGTAGTTAAAATAATATTATTTGGTGAAACCTATCATAGAACCTTGTTAACTATGTAACTCTTGCGAGAGCAAATTATTAATATAAACATTTTAGACCGCTGATTCTAGTGGTTATAAAAGTCTTCTCCTTGTTTTTCCTCTTCCTCAGTACTGTCCTTTTAGTGCGCCGCGAGTGTAGCAGCGACCCGACGGCGAAGGCAGTGCTGGATGTCCAAGTAAAAGGGAGGCTTCCTCAGCACTGTCCTTTAACAACATTCTAGAAACCTGGATTGTCTCGTTATCAAATTCATTAAGTAGCGAAATATTTGTGTCAGGTTTCTGTCAATTAATCTAAAAATATTGGTGAATTTAGAAATGTAAGAACTTACCCTAGTCGCCGCTATGCTTATTTATAGGGATCTCTGGCTAAGCCATGTTGGTCATCATTTCAATCTTCTATATTCAATGAACTTTTACTTATTAATTTCATCATAGTTACCTACTTCCTTTCAGTCCTTCTCTGCTCCTGGTTGGCCGACCACTAAATGCCGAACCAAAACATCCTGCTCGATCCTCATAAATGTGCCATTATAATTTTACGAAAATTAAATTTATTTGCGTGATGTACGTGACATTTATGTTTTTAGACGATACAGGGCCAAAATTGCAATAATGTGTATACGTAAACATGTTTATTGCCTGTCCCGTTTAAAAAAAAGCTGTTTGAGTAAATATTGTTTTTTTATTGCAAAGAGTGCGGTGTAGTGTAATTCCATCAAATTTATTTTAAATACAGGACACTATTTTATACAACAAAGCGATTATTTGACAAAATCCCTTTAAACCCTGAATTACATAAAAACATTTTATAAACAAAGACAGATTTTCTTTATTTATAAGAAAAATATACACTTTGTGCATTGATTTATAAAATTCAGAAAAAATCACATAAAAAACACGACATAATCTTAAATATTTATAAATCGATATTAATAATTAATAATATATGGAAATAATATAAAATATTAGTTATTTCCTTGCGATAAGCTCCAAAATATATGTCATATATTATCTTTGGAATGCAGAGAGAGATAGTTACTAAAACGTGTTTAACATGTTTTATAAAAAAATATAATCCGAGCTTAGAACCTACCACGGGGCTAGATGTTGTTGTGTGGATTGTCCGGAAATATTAATATGATTATATAAATGATGATACGAAATTAAAAAAAAATGGGAAGAATTGGTCCAGGTGTTGTTGAGCTATTTGCTTACTAACACATTGTCATTTTTTTTTATATTATGAATAGGCTTGATAGCCTGTTAGATAACAGTGAAATAATTATTCGTAATTATAGAAAAATCCAGCAATATTAAACTGGGTCCGGTGGACACGGCAGCGACTCCTAGCGTATCAAAACAGGGCGCGACTGCCCAAGTGTTAAACATAATATTAAAAACAATACTTACTAAAAATATAATATTTTTATATTTTATGTCGCGTAGTCTTAAAACGTCATGTTTATGGTCGGGTATACGGATATACTTAGTGCAAACATAAATAATTCTGGCGACCTATTTCTTCACTACAATCCCATGGTAAAGCATCGCAAACATTTATGGAATTTTGCTCTGATTAAAACTCCATGAGCAAACGTAACTCTGTCTCTCAGTGCAAAAGGCACCGTACGGGGCTTAAAAAATTTTGGTTTAACGTTATCTTTTAGCTGTAAATTAACTTCAAATTTATTGAAACAACCTAATTCATTTTTCCATACGTCCGAGTTTAGATAATATTTAATAATAGTATCTAGGTAATTTTAGTGTCCAGGTGCCTTTAATCTCGTATGCGAAAAATCTTTCATAGCGGCAATGGGTTGTTCATCATCTAATTTAGGTAAAATTAGTATTTCCTTTGAAATGATGGCATACTTTGTCACAAAGTATGTGAAGCGTTTACATAAGTGTGTCTCCTTTTCAAATGCATCAAATATTGAGCGATGGTAAACTTCACAAAAATAAAATTACGTCCTCTGAGTATCGGAAGTTCCGTGAAGGATTTCAATTGGTTATGGTAATTACTAATTACCCATAACTTTTAGGACTTTTTTAAGTTCTCAGAACATGCCGGTTTCCTCACGATGTTTGCTTTCACCGTTAAAGCACGTGTTTAAAGCGCACATCAATTTCTCAAGAAGAAATCCAGAGGTGCGTGGCGGGGTTTGAACCCACGAATCGGAATTAAAGTCGAGTGTCCTCCCACATAGCTACCATGGCTTTTTAGTAGTAACGTACAGGACAGAGTAAATATTATAACATTAAATGTTAAGGATGTTCCAGATGATGCCCTCTTATATATTCAATGTATAGGAAATATTTATAAATAATTGGTGCTAAACCTCGGCAACGATGTAGACATAAGCTTAAAATTTTGGACAAATTCACAGCTGTCTGTGGAACTACCGATGCTAATAGGCTGGGCATTCTATTTATACACATGATGTCCTCTTATATATTCAATGTATAGGATATACTTATAAGTAAAAAAAAAGGTGTGTGTGCGATTCACACACGGTAGAAGTGAAACTTCAGTAAATCGACAAAAGAATAAGAAGAATAAAAAAAAAACAAAAAAAAATACTATGCAAAAAGATTTTGTTCGGGCGGTCACCCAGCTACCGTGACCCTCACCTCTGACACGTATTATTCGAAATCTTACGACAATAACAACTTATGTTTCGTTTATAAAACATTCAATGTCAATGTGTCCTATTGATTGCAATGTTCAAATTGGTGTAACCGACAACAAACATAAACTTGGTTCGGGTCAATTGGTGTAACGTTAGTTTTTTGAAGAAAGTTATTACAATAAAATTAATTGCCAAACATAAATTATACAAACGAGTCACTAACCGCACTAAAATTACACAAGTTAATAAATTATTAATATTAATAAATAATAATTGCTCGCTTGTAATAAATAATGTTTTATTTCATAATTATATTATCTACAGCACTGACCAAGAGTGTGGGAACTAACGAAACAACCCATTAATTAAATCGTCCATTATTCATAGAAGCTCTATCGTTCAAAAAGTAAAAAAAATATATATTTAAATGTAGATTACATAGAAGTATGATCAATTCTTTTCAGATTCCTTATTGTGAACGAGGGCACCACAACCCTACAACTCATTGCGACATTAGAGAAATGTAAAAACAGTATCTATGGGAAAATAATTATATTCCATAAAAACGATATTCTTAGGGGCATTATAAAACACAGTTTATAGATAGATTTATTGCACACCACACAAAACACACAAAAAAAAAACAAACATAGCGCCCGAACAAAATCTTTTTGCATAGTATTTTTTTGTTTGTTTTTTATTCTTCTTATGCTTTTGTCGATTTACTGAAGTTTCACTTCTATCGTGTGTGAATCGCACACACACCTTCTTTTTTAAATGCTAAATTTTTTGATTTTTTCGTGTTTCGTAAATGTGGTCCGGAGAAGCCATCTTCTAGGCCTTCAAACTCCATCTTAGACCACATCGTCACTTTACATCAGGTGAGATTGTGGTCAAATGAAGGCTTATCAACAATAATAAATAAATAAACGTGTGTGTGCGATTCACACACGATAGAAGTGAAACATCAGTAAATCGACAAAAGAATGAGATGAATAAAAAAAACAAAAAAAAAATACGTATTGATATTGTCCCTTCACAGTCAAACTGTTGTCTTCTTTGGAAGTCCCTTGTTGTTCATGGAAGATACCCTCTTCTGTGAAAATAAGTTATTTGTCTGTCTGACTGTCTGTGTCACCATAGCTCCCGAACGGATGGAGCGATTTCAATTTAGTTTTTTTTGTATGAAAGGTGAGTCTTGCGCGAGTGTTCTTAGACATGTTTCATGAAAATCGGTTGGGCCGTTTAAAAGTTATGGGGGTGAGAGTGGGGAAGCAAAATAAGACACGATAAACCTGTTTGTATGTTACCGTAAGAGCTTTCATCACAATTTTATCATCTTACGACAGATTTAAGCGCATTTATTATTTAAAATGTGTGTATTTATGATATTATCGTCTCCTAACACACAAAGCCAGATCAAACTTTTTATACAAACGCGGCAACGTAATGTGAATATTATTTAATCATTTTTGCAGCAATAACTCGCGCGGTCGTCTAAAGTTCAAGAATCAAGGCTTGCATTATTCGCTGCCAAATTTAATTCAGTCACAGTTGCATACTAAAGTAAGACAGAACACAAACTCCTAGATTTATAATTTTAACTAGACTTACTGAAAATAGTTTTCTTAATTCAAGTTTTAATAATAATATAATAATAAAGCCAGTTTATTTACAATTTACAACTGTTAATAAATAGAAATGTTGACTGTTGCTTAAAAATATATTCCATAGATATCGAACGAACTGAGATTTGGCCCGACAATAGAGATTTCATATAATGATAAAAATATGCTTTTTAAGTCGTGTTTACTTCTTATTTATTTATATTATTACAGGTTCAATCGGTCAGATATGCTCAAAAAAAGTTTCCTAAGGATGACAAAAAAATGCAGGCTTATGCAGAATCTTTAGCAGCAAGAGGGTAAGTAAAGTTTGTCTAGTATTGAACCCAATTTAACAGTGAGTGATTGTCAGTTTGCATTACTTACTGGTATAAGGCATTGAAACTTAGTGTCGGAGTTAGTGTAGCAAACATGAAATAGTTCCGGGATTTCATCCGGTATCACGTCAGGAGAGTAAATTCTGTTTTAAATTTCCCATAATTAGTTAACAACTTTTTTTATTTTGTATGTTTTTTTTGTAGATCAAAACCGTGCGCCTGTGGGTGCATAGATTTCTTGAAGAAGGGGAAGTAAATGCCAGAAAGACTGGAAGAAAATTTACAGGAGTCTATACAAATCAGTGTAACCGGCATAATGCTATAGTCGATATTCACTCACGGTCACCTTTTACGCCAACTCGTTCAACTGCTCAGCAATTATCTATTTCCCCTTCAACTGTTAGCTCAGTTACATGTGCCAAAGAGAGATAGCTATTGACATATCTAAACATTCACACGTATTATATAACATATTACTGAGCTAGATAGCTCAATAATATGTTCATTGCTTTTTAAACTCGGATTTTGTTGCTCAAAGGTGTACACCACGGTGCGTTTGCCGCGGTCACTCGAGACGGTTGCACAGACAAATCAACTTTAAAGATATTCTACACAAATGCTTAAAGCATCAGAAAACATGAAATAAAATGTATACATGGAATTAACACAACTGTATTCATATTATTATAGTAACAGAAACATGGATAACATCTGAACAAGATGCGAAGCTATGGATATAAATATACATTTAATGTTTCTGTTTAAAGCTTTTCTATAGCATCGGTGTTAATATTATTCAAATTTTAATTTCGAGTTTTTCACATAAAAATGCATTGATAAACCATACAGGAGCTTGGGTGTAACTTGATTGGTCTAATTATTAGCAGGCAAGAACTGAATAGTTCGTTACGACCATGCTATTACAGCGAATTATAAAATAAACGACCCTGTTAAACGAATTCTATCGATAACATCTCAGTATTTTTTTTATCTCTATCTTAATTACATTATTAAGTATATGTTTTTTTTTTTTTTTTAATTTATTTATCGTTTACAAAAAATAAAACATTTTTATTTAACACATAAATAGCACAAAAAACCACTAAGGTTTAAACCCGTGCTATTTAGTATCACTCTTTTTCTTTCATTTAATAACAGAGAAAGATAAAACTAGACAGAATTGCTTCATTTGTTTTTGTCAACATGATCTGATGAATTTCAGCAAAAATAATAAAAGCCCTTGGATGGGTGTTTGCTACAGCAGCATCTTTTAGCACTTAAAAAACACGGAACCCTAGGAGTAGTATGAGTCCGTCTCTCACTTAACAAATGTAAATGGGCATATCTTCCTAACTGCTACACCTACGCTCAAAATAAAAATACCACAAAAAAGCTAAAACTATACGCAATCAATAAATTTATAGATTTAAGTATTAAATGAATCATAAGGGTCTCAAAAAAAATCCTAATCTTTGGGTTTTCCATTTTGTTTGGTTTTAGTAGCAAATGGGTTTGCTACCTTGGTACCTACACCAACTACTTTAGTCACTGTGATACCATCTCCTATTTTGGCAACTGTATTAGGTTTAGTTGGTTTTATGATAATTAGCTTCCCAAGCAGGATGTTATCTTTACGCTATTTGTGAAGGAAACTGTGTTATGTGATTATTACCCACCTAACTATGCATTTTGCTTCCGTTGTTTTGATAGGATTTGGCAATTGGCAATTTGGCTTGGCTTGTTTGTTGCTATACAAACGGATCTTAAAAATTCTAAAACAAAAAATATCAAGATTTAAATGTGTAAATTATGACTCAGGTAGCTAAATATATTTAAATTAAAGCTCACGATGTTTGCCTTCACCGTTAAACCACGTGTTTAAAGCGGACATAAATAGGTATCTCAAGAAGAAAAATCCAGAGGTGCGTGGCGGGGTTTGAACCCACGACCTTCAGAATGAAAGTCAAGTGTGCTTGCACTAAGTCAACGCGGCTCTGAAGAAAACAATAATTTACAGTAATAATAATAATAACACCACAAGTGTTATTATTAATTAGTGACTTTTTCTTTTGTTTCTACAATTGAAATGTTTATTTTTCCGAGTAGCCAGAAATAATGTATAAACAAAACTATTTGTTTAACAAAAACGAGGTAGCATAATAAGCACTATTATGGCATATTATAGGCCGTCCGATCGATATCAGGTGGCATGCATTCGTTTGATATCTAAATTTAAATCTACTGTTACCTGCGAAGGCCATGCCTATTTCCGATCCCCTGTCTTATTATTGAGGTTCAACTCAAAAACTATAGTATGTTTACCCGTTTCAAGTTATAATTATTTTTAAACTATATACGGCCTGTGAAGGATTACATGTGTAAGAAAAGAATGAGAGAAATAACGGGTGATGGAGGAAAACGAAAGATTGACGGGAATTGAAGTGGTCAATCCTGCTTAGGTAGGTACGTTATACACAGTCACGTTAGTCACAGGGCCATATATGTACCTGTGTTCCTATCTTAAATAAATAAACGCAACACTAAAACTTTGCTAAATTTAATACATTCGGTCTCTAAAATATTAAATAAGTGCATGTAGTCCTTTACAGAACTCCTAGGTGGTATATATACTACACAACATAGGAACAGTATTGTATGCTTTGATTGGGTTTGCACATAAAATTAATAAATTTAAATTAGATCTCTAAAACATAATAAGTAGAAATCATTTTAATGATTTATTTACCTGCTTGGTGTGGCGCTAATCTCCGAAACTACTGGTTCGAATTGAATAATTCTTTTTGTGTTGGATAGTCCAGTTATCGGAAGACCAATAGGAGCAAAGATAGAAAAATTTCACTTAATTATCTTTAAATTTATTTCTTCGTTGATTGACTTTTGAACGGCCATAAATACAGTCTTGTTGACTTTTAACTCCTACCGTAATAAGCTGCTAAGTATCATAATGAGCATTGTTAAGGCGTGTAATCCATATAAGGGTTTATGTTTAGGAATATATTGATAAATTAGACTAGTATAATTTTTGGACTTAAAATAATCATGGATTGGATTAAAATGTTTTATTTTTTTATTTGTATAAGGGCGTTTTCCCAAGTTGCGTTGGCGGTTAAAGACGGAGAGGAATGGAGTGGGTTGAAGAAGGCTAAGCGACATCCTGTTGTATTGGATTTAATTAAATTGAATGTCCGAAAAAAGGTGCTATTCAATTATTTTATAAACCTACACTATTTTGTTTTATAAGACCTTAAGATGAATAAAGATAATTTATTATTATTATTCCGGAGAAGCCATCTAAGTCTTCATGCTCCATCTTAGACCAGATCGTCACTTTACATCATGTGAGATTGTAGTCAAATGAAGGCTTATCTATCATAGAAAAAATTATGTGATATTCAAACGACGTGATCATACAATTTTGTAATGTGCTCGTGATGCGCTTGCATTTGATACTTGATCTTGATACCTACCCACTGTACCAGAAGAAAAGAAAATACAAGTACCTATAGGTTCTTCTTCCCCACTTGTATCCCCATAACTTCTAAATGCCTTAACATATTTTCATCAAACATGTCTAAGAACACTCGCGCAAATGTCTGTTCGGGAGCTATGAGGTGATAAACAGACAAACAGACAGTCAAACTTATAACACCCCTCGCTTTTGTTGAGTTAAAAAAACAAACAGAATGCAAGTTTACCATAATTATATTATGTATTATGTATGAGGTAGCAACACAGCACTGTACACTCCATGTATCCACGCTAAAACACAGGTGTATAATTTCAACAATGCCACTGCTGGGAGTTTCATATGTATAATAAAAATATATTTAAACGTACATGTCTTTTATATTAATTATACCAGATGTCTAGTACCCGTAACACAAGCTTAGAGCTTACCTCAGGGCTAGATGTTGTTGTGTGGATTGTCCGGAAATATTTATTTATTTTATTTTTATTTATTCAGATGAGCTTCCTTCCTTCAATATGTAAGATTTACTTGACAAGACACACTAACATTATACTATATTCAAATGCTCTATTTCCGAGTTAATCTTAAAAGATAGACATATACTATTGCAGACTGTTTTTTAGATCATTTAAAGAGCTATTATTCTTTCATACATATTTTTTGTAATGCTGGTCATTTGAAATAGTTATACATTTAGCCCCATTGAGGATTTGTAGTTTTTGGCAAGAAGCTGCCTGTATGCACATATGGGTTTTGGGAGACTGACGTCCAAAAATATACTTTAATTGCCTTTTTATTCAGGAACATTACAATGTCTTAATACGAGTAACTATTGGAACACGATAATGTCCGCTAATTTATAGGGAGTTGCCATTAATACATAGTATGATTAAGTAATAGTTGATTGAATTTAAACACTCTGTTCAAGTTTCATTTCAGACTTAATAACCAATCGGTCTTTAAAATTTGTCATCGAAAAATATTTCGCCTCGACAGGGATAAGAAACTTTATTGATAAATTTTACAACATAATTTTTTTTATTAGAATTAGAATATAAAACTTCATAACAAATTAACAGCACAATATATTCTACACCTCATGTTGCATAGAATCTTGTTGGGCGGAGCTAGTTGAGGGTTGTTAGCGGCAGAAATGGAAACATGTTAGTCACAGTCAATCAAAGTTCCTCCAAAGGTGAATGAGTTTAACTGAAGTAAAAGGTGTGTGAACCATCAACATCTGTTATGAAACTTTGATATGGAATTTTAGTTACGCTTACAATTTTAAGGACTTAACTGAATCAAATAAAATAAAATGCTAAATGCAGAGGAAGAGACTGGTGATGTTGGAACGGAGCTGGTATTCTATGTCAATGGAAAGAAGGTAAGTAAATATAAGTTGTATTTTATAAAGATGATAAATCTATTATGATAATGATAAGCTTTTGGGGTATCAAATGAAAACGCATCGCGTCCACATTACATAATATTATGTTGTTATACATTTAAGGAAATTAAGACATTTAGATCGGGGGTTTTTCTTAAATTTTAAATTTAGATTTATATCCTGTACGTTTTTTTTCGTCGTTGGCGTATCTTTTTTTGTTCTGTTCGGTATTATCAGGAGAAGGTTCTTATGAAAGAAAAATAAAGGAAGTTGCGCGAAAAATTAGAAAATTTAAAATAACTTAACCACCATATACAGTTATTAAACTTTTTTAATGTAACCTTAAGACATTTGACATAATAGAATTGACTGAATGCGTGCTTTTTATTCCGAAGTGCATTGATAAATTTATGTCGTGTTTCCGCACATTTCGTTTGATCAAGAAACAAAGGAAGCATCCGAACACGATACGCCGTCAGATTAGTTCCTCCCTCTGTAGCCCTATAGTATGCGCGCATAACGTTCTTGTTGATTTGTGGGGTCCACTTCATGCGCCGCACTTTTCCGTTAGCTGCGGGGACCGGTAGCTACATTCCTTCACCGCAAACAAGGCCTTTTTAATTAAATACATTTGGTATTTAATTTTGAATGTATAGAATATTTAATAAGTTTGTTAGTTGTATAAAACAGATGACAAGCATCCGTAAAATTGATATAATTGAAATTGAAATAGCTCTCGATAAATAGTCTCCAATTAACTTTACAGTCAAGAAGACAAAATGGGTTTTGACTGATATTAGGGGTCTGATGCTGAAAATGAAGGACAGTCAAAGGAACTCTATAAGGTATATTTTAGTAGAGTTATAACTAAAAATCGTGAAATAAAACTTTTTTGCCAAAAATTTAACCAACTTCAAAAGAGAAACTGAAAAGTACAAAATAAATTAACTTTACAAATCATTTCGACATTATAAGTGATAATTAAAAGAAACATAAACAATTAAATAATTAAGTATTTAATAATTTTAAGGTCGGTGCCAAGTAAAATTTTAAACACGTCTCTTCTATTTAAACTTAACCGCGAATAACGTGCATATTTGCTAGGATATTTTATATTCAAATTAGTGTTTGTTAGGACAATAACCATGCATCAACGACTGTTTAAACAAATGTTTAGTACGTATGTTGAATATTGTTTACTGATGGAGTGCGAATTAAACCTTAGTAGGTATAAGTACTTAAGAAGAAGCAACCTAGCAGATGTCGCTTTCATTTTCTCAGCATCAACCAGTTTAACGAGAATTAAAAGCAACTACTTGATAGAAAAAAATAAAATAGGTAAAAGAAACTGATCTAAATACTATAGCTACACTTATTCTATATCTACCTATATAATATTTAACATTATTGTTATTATCTATTTGCGAAATAAAATTTAAAATATATCTTTCATTATAATCTGATGGATTTTTATTAAACATTTAGATTTCTTGATCCGTAACCCAGTTAAATTATCCTGTATTAACGTTATCGAAGAATCTGACAACAATTTATTTATTTATTTATTTATTTATTTATTATATCATAATACATTATAATAAAATTATATGTATATAAGAGTTTAACATTTCGTTTGGTCATCGTCCTCGGACGAATCACCTGGCGTAGGGCTGAGTCTCAACAGATCGCAGCAAATTATGTTCTTGTTAGCTATTCGAAGCAAGCTGTGTTTAGCCTAACTCGGTTAGGCCACAGATCAGTGCTTCGATCATCTGCGTGGATGCACATTGATGATGTACTAATACTATTTCTGTATGGTTTTGGAAAAATGTGTCTATTGCATACGGACGGTCAGACAGAGAGACCTGACGAATACTTTAGGTTCCTTTTACAACATTTGGCTACCGAACCCTAACACATTCAGACAAAAAAAAAGTGCCACACTTATTCCTCGGCGGGATTCAAACCCGCTACCTCTCAAATTCTTCATTTTATTACTAGATCTCTTTGCTCAGACACCACCACTCCTCGCAGTAAAAAATGGAAACGGAAAACATAAATATCGATGAGTTTTTGCCAGCGAAACGGCCTATAAAAGTTAAGAACATAAAAAGAAGAGGAAATTCTGCGGAGAATTGTTATTCGATTGAATTATGGTGTTAAATGTCATAGGAGTAAGTGGTCGTTTTAGAAAATTAATGCAGACAGCTAACGCGATTTCTGCTTTTGAGATTATTGAGAGAAATGGGTCTATAATTCTTGGGATCGGTTTTTGTTCCCTTTTTATGAATCGGCAGTACTCTTGCAATTTTAAATTCATCCGGAAAAACACCAGATTCCATACAGTTACTATACAAAGTCAAAGTCTAAACGTTTATTTCCTTAGACGCACTGGGCATACATGGACAGGTCCACTTAAAGCGAATTTAGATAAAAACTAAGAATAATCAAGGAAATAACATTGTCTTGACAGTTAGCTTTTATTTAACACTGTGTTGAGAAGCGAATAGAACAACCGAGCTTTCATCTCTTATGTGTTCTTTATAACAATATTGTGATGTACAATTTAGTTGCCACATATAAATTGCTTAGTTTATTGGGCAATCGATAGAACGTTATCAACGTAATAAAATCAAATTGCAGAGAAATTTTATTGCTCGTACATGTGAAAGTTTTATGTTGTTAGTAAATTTTTAACGTAATGTTTTCAGTTTATAGAAATTTGTCCAAAATGACTTGAACGATCATTCGCAAAAACAATAATGCAATGATATTTTTTTCAGTTACTTAGGTGATGATCAATACTACATTTTAAATGTTAACCCTAAGTTTGGAGGTGCAAAGCATGATTCTTTGTATGCAAGATGATTTAAAAAAAATATCAGACTTAAGGACTCCAGCTAATTGGTGAGTTATGTTTGGTTGGTTGTGACAAAAAGCAGTACATTAAATACTTCAAATAATACAAAATGAATTATTTACTGTGTACAGGTATCCAGAAGCTCGCAGTATAAATAGAAAAATTGTCTTCCATGCAGGTCCGACAAACTCAGGAAAGACTTACCATGCAATGGAAAAATTTCTCAAAGCAAAATCAGGATTAAGCGCATAACTCAACAACGCCTATACCAATTTAGCCAATTTATCTTTTCAAATGTTTGTTGGAGTTTAAGGATGGTTTTTAAGGAGAGAAAAATTCGAATAATTTTGCGGCAAAGGTCAAGTGCCATAAAACATGATTATGATAAATGTTTTAACCTTATTATGCATTTTACTTTTCTTTGAGAAAGACAGGTAATTCATTTGAGATTCAACTTGTAAATATTGAGCTTTGAAAATGCATTAATGTCTGTGAAACTCGTTGAATGGAAATGATTTAAAATGAAATTATTCATTTGCAATAACTTACGTAATAACTTGTATGTACATGTCGGATGTCATTTGTTGATAGTCGTGTCATATGCTTACTCCTACTTAACTAATTAAGAGCATAACACGGTAATTTTAAAAGGTGATTTATTATTTTGCAATACTGTTACGAAACGACCTCAAAGGACAGGTGAATAGCAACCACTTACGGACGTGATCAGACACAACCTCCGCCTAAATGTAATACAAGTTCGACAGGAGAAAAAATGTTGAATCCGTCTACTGTCAGTGTCTACGTTACTAATCAATTTCAATTTTAAATTTATTTATTTCACCAAAATTATACAGGATTTCAAACAACTTTCGTTTTGTTTTTCATAACCGTAAACCATGTCCTGATAACTAGTTTAAGAAACCTTCAAATTTTATTTATTTCTATACCTAGGTACGAATCGATCTCCGCCGTTTAGTTAAACTATGTTATTGAACAGAAACCTAGATTAATTAATTTATGATTTACCTAAAATTTTAAATAAATGCTATTTTTTCAGGGGTCGGAGACAAATAACATAACTATAAAACTGATTTATACCTATTATATAAAACCAAAATTTCCGTAGTCCGTTTAAAAACTTCAAGCACGCAGCTAGTTAAATAGTTCTTTTTATTTTCAATGCAGATTATTGAATAAGATCTTGTTATGATTTAAAAATCTGCACTGACTAGTTTATTAACATTTTGGAAAAAACGGTAGCCGCTCCCCCCAGCTATAAAAAGGTTATAATATATAAAAAAAATATCATTAATGAAAGGTGAGTGTCGCGCGAGTGTTCATTTTTTTATTTAGATTATGATTTTTTATGTTTGTTTAGTATTTAGAAAATTTAGATTTAAATTATGTTTTAGATTATGTTTGTTTAGAAAATTTAGATTATGTTTGTTTAGAACTTTGCAAGACGTTTTTAAAATTTTATAGCTGTCATTTGAATATTTATTGTGTTTATTGTAAATCTACGCACTGAATAAATATTTTTCTATTTTATTCTTAATAGGTAAAATGGACCATAGATAAAATCTTTTCCTTTCGTGAAAGTATGTTCATACAATTTGAATTTTTGTTAATAAATATAGGAACTTTGCTTTCAGTGCAAATACAATAAAAAACAATAAAAAATAATAAACAAAATTAAAAAACGTTAAGATGGTAAGTAAGGAAAGCGCCTTTTGGTTATTTAGCATAATAACTATTTCTTGTATCCACCATGAAGGTTGGGTGCCGTTTGGGTTTGGTTTTTTTAGTCCTATCAAGAGGACAAAATGTAATAAGGCTTATAAGTCCAAATGATTTCTCTTCTTCTCAGATACGGACTAAATTTACATTTTGTGTGAATGCGTGAATGGCACAGGGACTGTGACGAGAGACATTAAGCCTTAATTCACCACGCTGGCCACGTGCGGGTTTATGTATGTATACAATGGGGCGTAAATTAGGTTAATCCTGTATTTCAGGCAACTGAACCAAGTATGCAACGTTCTATGGGCTCAATAGTGCTGCATTGTAGATACATAAATCAGTATAAGTAGGTTTATATACCCGCTGAAATTATTTCGGGATTCATCTTTGACCATCACTTGTCAAGCTTCGGGTAAACCTAAGCCGTATATCCTTTGGTCAAAGGACAACGTTTATTTGAATAGAGGTAATTAATTTAAGATTTTGCATATTCCTCTGCTAAATTTAAGTTCAACCTTCATTTGATAAACTCAATCAGGTTCCTAACTCTATCTCAAATAACAATTATCCAATCCCTTCGATATTCGGTCATATGTCCGGCTGTAATCTAATAAATAAAGTCTCAAAATCTTGTATAAAAAGAAAAAAATGAGGTCAAAAGGAAACATTAACAAAAACAATAACTTATACGATGCACTAAAACAATTTTAGCAATAAGTTACGTGAAGTTTTAAAAGCATCTTGAGATGTGCTCTAAATTTTTTATTAAAATATGTTATGTATTGGTTATAATTGCACTTAAGTACGACAGGTATTGCACGGAATTTGTATTTCACTATCTATTTTGGAAACATTTACGTAAAACACTTATAAACTTGAAAAAAAAAAACTTGCGTTTTTAATTATAAAAAATTACCAGCTCTTTTTGCTATGTTCAAATTGTGTATCCATGAATATTTTTAATTAGTTACACTTTTTTCGTTGTAATAAAGATGAAATAAGATAAAAGAGATGTAAGAAGTATTATTAAATATATTTTTTTTTTGCAAATTTATAGTCAATGTGAAATTGAAATTACGAAGTTTATTTGTTAGGAATAAAAGGGCCTTTAGTAACGTGACCTCGTTTGCAAATAAACAAATTCTGAATCGTAGAATTACTAAAAAGCTAATTATACATTAAATTGAAGTGTAGATTTAAAAAGTTATAAATAATTTGTCATTTTACGGGTGAAATCATTGGAATTCTGTTATGCCTGCATAATCTTGTAGTGATAACCCTAAAAAACAGCTGATTTCGTTTGTTAGTAAATATGCTCTAGTCCCATGCCGAATCAGTCTGCCTGTTTAAAATAATCTAAAAAAACAAGTAGGTAACTACTTACATGTGGATTGCAGCAATTTGTTAATAGATAGAGTGGGTCAGGATTATCGCTTTCTTTGACCTAACCTGTCTGTGAGCTAACCATTTTAAAAAATATCTATATAATTATGTATGACTATTATATAAGTATATCAGATATCTAGTACCCGTAACACAAGCTTAGAGCTTACCACTGGGCTAGATGTTGTTGTGTGAAATGTCTGGAAATGTTTATTTATTTATTTTTTTATTTATTTCAGGCTGCGGTGTTAGTGATAAAACTGTTTTAATTCACTTGAAGCAAATTGGGAAGATTAAAAAGCTTGAAAGGTGGGTACCTCACGAATTGATTCATGGTTTTTGTTGATCGTGTGTTTTACTGTGTTTTGCACTGAAATAACTTTTCCTATGATCGACTCAGTGACAATAAAATATTAACAAGTTTTGTAGAGGTGTGCATTCAGCAGAAAAAGCGAATGTTTTCTTACTTACAGAGATTCCAATATTTTTAGCCAGTGTGGAGTCAGTGATATTCGCGAAAGGCTTGTCAGCTCCCCAACACTCCACATACTTGGTCATCTTGCTGGAAGGTCGAGACCTGGACGGTATACCAGGGGTCGCTGAAACACAAAGTAAAATGATGAAAAAAATAGCTACTTATGTTAAGTTCCAAACGGATATATGGAACGTGTAGAAACTATAGGTGGCAGCACTAATGCGTCTGTCAGAATGTAAAAAATATATATTTATGTATCTCTATTATATTCAGTACCTATATCAGATGTCTAGTACCTGTAACACAAGCTTAGAGCTTACCACGGGGCTAGATGTTGTTGTGTGGATTGTTCAGAAATATTGATTTATTTATATATATTTTTGAACAATTTCTCCCGTTTTTTACACATTTACAACTATATTTTTGCTCCTATTGGTCGTAGCGTGATGTTATATAGCCTATAGCCTTCCTCGATAACTGGACTATCCAACACAAAAAGAATTATTCAATTCATATTTAATAAATGAATATTGGTTGACCACTCTGTATTAGCTATGTGTACCTACTAAGCGAACTTAATGTTATTTATAGAAATTAATACATATAAACACATGCAGAGAAATAGTTTGTCCTTACGTATGTCTTATGTATTAAAATTTTGTAGTTGTTAATTAGTGTTAAAATTTTTGTGGATTTTTCTTCTTGAGAAATTTATGTGCGCTTTAAACACATGCTTTAACGGTGAAGGCAAACATCGTGAGGAAACCGGCATGTTCTGAGAACTTTAAAAGAGTTTGAAGGGCATGTGACATTCACCAACCCGCACTTGGCCAGCGTGGTGAAGTAAGGCCTTTATGTCCCATCTTAGACCACATCGTCACTTCACATCGGGTGAGATTGTGGTCAAATGAAAGCTTATCCAAAAAAAAAAAAAAATATAAAAAAAAATAATGAAAATGATTTTTGTTTATTGCTTAAAATATGGTATACATAGGTGTCAGGTTATTTATACAGTTCTACATACTTCGTCAATTCATTTAAGGAAATGAAGGCATTTGAATCGGGGGTTTTAAGAAGCACCAGCCAGGGGAATTTACAGTTTATTTGTTTATCATTGAATTTAAACATCCACCATGTAAGTTTTTATTTCTCCATTGATTTTTGTATGATTGGCTATCATAATTGTGTTTTTTAATATTTTTTTAGTTTTTTTCTGCTCTTTCGAAGAGCATAATAATATAATTCTAACTTTAAAAAAATACAGTTACGCTACACATTTTAACTGTAAATTTTGCAGACTTCCGTCGAAATTATGTTTTTAATATAAAAAATCGCTTATTGTCACAAAACTATAATAGTTAGAGATATGATGTAACGACGTTTTTTGTAGATAATAATAAGTTCTACAAAGTTGTAATACATCACTTTGTTATTTATTCAATAGTTTTCGCAGCATTCGCGATTAAAGAAAGATTTTAAAATTTTTTTAATGGTATCATGGAAAGAATATTTAAAAATTAAGTTCTTTCCTTGGTCTTCCTTTCACTGGTCCAGGGAAATTAAGTATGTATTATGTATGAATTTGAGAATAGGTTGCAACATATTGCTGTGAATTATTATGTCAGTTGTTGATGGAAAGAAAACAGTAAAAAATAACACACTAAACAAACACACTAACAGTATAAATTAAATAACTTATTGTATATATGTCCATATAATTTTCTTTTTGCCGGTCTCTTTAAGTTTGTTTGTTTTCTTTTTTTCTTTAAACTGTCTGCAGGATAGGTACTTAATAAGTTATGGAGTCGTTTATGAGCAGTGGCTGATCCAAAAGTTTTTACGTGAAGTGTTGTGTATTTTGAGTTGTTATCGTGTGTGAATAGTGTTTATATAAAGTGATTTACATGATTTATCACTTTATGCATACAATGAATTGGATACAGAACAAGTGCATCATAGAAAGTAACACGACAGCTCGAATAAGTTCACTTTCAGGTAATTTTGCGATTATTTGCGAAAATATTAATATAAATAATTAAATGCGACACGCATTTGTTTATTTATTTAATTACTATTTTCATTATTATATAGTTGGTACATTCGTTAAGGTATTATCGTGGTTTTATATTTATTGTTTACCTCGGAAAAATAGTATTACGATGGCAAAGCCGCTAACGGACGGCTAGTGTGCTTATTTCTTTGTAATGGTTTTTTTTCGCAGATATACAGAGTACAAGTTGAATCAAAATTGTTATATAGAGCGGAAAGGGTGTGAATGAAGTGAAGACACGCTCCAGGCGAATATATTTCTTGAGAAGCGAATAGAACAACACAGTTTTATCAGTTATTACAATTTTTCTTACAATTAAATAGTTTAACAAAAGCAAATATATTTTGACAAATTCTGGCAAAGATGTATAATATAAAATCGTTGAAATGGCGTCGTAAGCGAAGTACTAAGCACCAGTAGCGCAACATTCCAACATCTAGAAGATTGTTAAATGAAAAATCAATTTCTAAGGTTTATATGACTAGATAACTCTTTTCTGGGTTCTAAAACGAGTTTTTATTTACTTTCAATGTAAGTAGGCATATTAAAACTACTTAAGAGTATAACAATATTAGAGATGAAAGCTGGGTTGTTCTATTCAGTATAAAAAACTGTCTAAACAATGTTTTTTCCTTGATTATTCTTTGTTTTTATTTAAATTAACTTTAAACAATTTGAATAATTATTTACCCGTGCAAAGCCGGGGCGTGCCGCTAGTTGTTTATATGTTTAAACGAGCTAATCTCTGGAACTATTTACCGATTTGAAAAAATATTTCAGTGTTATCCTGGAAGGCTATAGGCTATTTTGTAAAAAAAAAACTTATTGATTTTTAGATATTTGATGAAGTTTACAAATAGAACGTGTATTCAGATTTAAAATGTAAGCTTCTGACAAGCTTACAAGAGAGCGATTATGGAATACGAAGGACAAAGTATTGTAAATTATAGTATTAGACGACTAATACTATAATTCTTATTACACACAGACAGATAAACTTGACGAATCCGAATCGAATTATCCACTGCTTATAGGTACTTATTTAAAACTTGTACAGAGTCACGTTGTTGTTGTATAGCCCTAGAACAAACAACTAGCTTCAGGAATACTCGTAGTAATAATTTAGGTATATGAATAACGTTTTCTATCAAACATTATATTAACCTCCTATAAGTCTGATTTATAAAGTATACTCATTGAGCTATTGTCTATGTCTCGAAAGTTCAATATTCATTTTATAGGTTGTCTATGATTTTTCAAAATGTTTCTCGTAGTTCAGGGTAGGTCTAAACGGTGAGCAAATAAGGGTCTAGCCCGAGCCTTCTTGTACTTACTGAGCGCAGCCTCCGCGCCCAGCAGCAGCGCGGAGCCTGATGATGAAGAGCATCCAGGAGTGGGTGCAAGGCTGGTGGAGGATTGTCGGATCACTGAGCAGCGGAGATGGGATTTTGATGAAACTTTTTTTGAAACTTCGCAAAAATATAGTTAACATATCAGAATAGCACATAGGCTACTTTTTTACCGCGGTATAATACAATTATAGCGAGCAAAGATCGACTTGAGTCAAATATGGCATGGACAATATGGACATAGCTGTTTTCTCAGTAACGGACAAAATCTACTATTTACCGCAAGGGAAATTTAGTACGCGGGCAAAGCCGCGGGCGGGCAGTAAGTACGACATTAAACAATGAACTCGATATTTTATGGAATAAACTTGATGCTTCATTAAGTCAAGAAGTGATTACCTTCTACTTACTTAGTACAACACGAAGGACAGTCAAAGCAAATTATGTTGTACTAAAAAAAATACAATAAAATATTATTAATTAACCTTTCATACAAAAATTTTAAAATGAAAACGCGTCATCTATGATGCCGCAGACAGACAGACACGTCAAACTTATCCCCTCTTTTTCAATCAGTAAGTTAAAAAATTAAATCTGCATTCAAATATAGAGAAAATAATTCTTTGGACTTACGAGGCATTGTAATCATCTGATACTCTTTGAGATTCTTCCAACTCATTTCTCTCATCGCTATCTGGAAACAATCATGTGTTAAGTAATTCTGTATAATTATATGTAAAAAAAAATGGTTATTATAAGGTATATGGTATATTAGTTATTTTTATGTTATTATAATGATGTTATTTAGCGTAATAATAAAAAAAACCTGTGGACGTGGGACACTATCAAAATGAGTGGAAATGAAGGAAATTGACGCGGGAAGATATGATCGGGGAAAGATGAACCTGGATATACAGAATAATTTGAACGCAATTGAGTTGCCGATGGATGTTGAAAACAAAACGTTGTATACTTGTCTATGCCTAGGCGCGTTTATATTGTCTACGATTATTCTCTTTTTTTACCCTCTGTAGAAACCGGGATACGAATTATGTACAATGTATTTATATGCCTTATCTGGACTTAAGATTTTTATTTAGCTGTTTTTAAGGATTTTCATAGGTAACATTTTCTTAATAAAAACACTAAAAACTTAACCATAAAAATGTTTCATCACTTTCAAAATGATGAACACACGTAAAATTATTTTATTCCAGAAACTTTGAGTAATGAGATCTGTGTTTGTGAATGTGAATTCCTTTTCACGCTTAAAGAAATATTACGTCTAATAGGCTAGACGACTACAAGAAAATATAGGTTTTCTGTTTAGTCCTCTCTTGTTTATCTTTTGGCCCGTCCTAAAATCCAGGAGACATTTTTTTTTGAGTGTATCAATTTAATAAAAATAGTGCCGAGATATAGCTTCAAAGTTTTTAAGCGAGGGCTTTTGAAGTTATTTTTTTGTATAAATCGTACAAAAACGTGACGAGGATGTCTTAGACTTTCCAATTGAAGCTCTTCTAATTTAGTAGCCGTCTGTTGCGCAGTGTGTGGTCTAGCGTTGTCGTGAAGCAGCAGTGGCGTGGAGCGATTGACCAGCCTAGGTACGAAAACGGACCTATATGTTATAATTAATATAACGCACTGGGCTTAAAGTATATTAGTAACAGTACAACTTTTTATTTCAATATTTATTGTATAGGTAAGTACCGTATAAATCGTGACAAAGTTGGCATTTAAGCCCATAAGAACTAATAGTATATTTAACAACTGTCATTAATAAAATAATTAAAATCAATCAAACAAACAGTTGTTATGGATAATTAACAATTAATTTAACCTTTCAGCTACTATCAAAATAACGTACACTCCGTGTGTGTTCAGACGGCAGACTGTAGCTTGGTAGACGTTATCGATAAATATCACCCACCCTTAGATATCACAGTTAACATAGCTTTTATTTATTCTTGTTCATAAAATTAATATGGGTGACAAGTGGGAAAGTTGTTGATTGAATTAAAGTATGGAAAAAAATGTAAGAGTTATACTTTAGATTTATAAATATTTTCTTAGCTAAAGTTAATAAATGGTGTACAGATTTTATGTCAAGTATTTGTTCATGTTAATTATTAAATTTCTAGTATAGTCATACCAGCACAAAGCTGATATTCTATATTAAATTAATAATTTCTAGTAACTATTACCATTACAAAGCCATTCGTAGGCAAGAAGTAGTTTCGGAGATTAGCGCGTTCAAACAAACAAACAAACAAACAAACTCTTCAGCTTTATATATTAGTATAGATTACTCTGAAAAGTAGTATATTTAAAATATTTATGTGCGTGCTCATCCGTGGTAGGACGCCCCATATAATTGTATTCTGACTGCACAAGGCAAACTAAAAACCACTTATTAATTTCACCATTATGATATTCCACAATCTCGTTATAAACGGCATACGTCGATTATCTGCAATGAAAAATGTTTTTTGAAGAGAAACTTCTTTAGAATCATTGTGATTTCAAACCTGATGCAACGGAAAAACGACAGGTAAGCCAATCTTAAACGCTAACAAGGTTAAGAGTTTCAAAAGTTGTATCCTTCACGTTCACTTCTGATTCATTTTCGTGACTCTTGAATATTGATACAGCTGTCCTGAGTATGACAAGCATGTCACTCCCCTTCATTATCAAATATAAGATTATATAAAACTTTTCGGGAAATTAGCATGTTCATTTTTATTTCTTTACTAGCTGTGCCCCGCGGTCAAGCTTAGAGCTTACCACGGGGCTAGATGTTGTTGTGTGCATTGTTGTTGTGTTGAAATAGTTATAGTAGTTACGTAACGCTAATAGAGAGAGTTCGGTCTCAAATTGATCAGTCCTTTCTTGCCATTCGTAACTAAAGAGTTGTACCAACGATCGTTCATAAAATAAATATCGGAAAAGCAATAGACAACGCCTGTGTAACGCTCACCTGCCGTCAAAAGGCTCGAGTCTGCAAATGAGATCCAACCTCCTAGTCTAGGAGCCCTGAAGATTCTCTCTCTTTCTCAGCTCTATATCTTGCTGAACGTACTCTTCTGGCATTCACTGTACTACGACCTATGTTCGAACGACGACGTCTTACACCCCCTAATTTATTACACCCCCTAATTTATTGGGAATAGAACGTAAGATTGCATATGCGAAAAGAAAATATCATTCAGGTTGAATATGAACTGGAGTAACTAAAGGATTAGCAGGAATAAAATTATCTGGGTCTCCAAGGCATTTTCATACTCATTTTCGATTTTAGGATTCAGTACAAGGGTATAAGGGGAAGCTATTAGCTAGCTGAGAGTTCGGCGTCTGTATGTCTGCCACCAGGCAGTGTCTTAGGAACCGTGATATATTGAAAGTTGTAATTTTGAGGGCTGATGTATTTATGTTGCCGTCAACCCTTAGATTTATTATGTAGACCTCTACCCCTTAAATATTGATTTATTATTATGTAGTTTTCCCTCAAGATTTCAAATATCTATCTATCACAGTTCTTAAGATACAGCCTGGTGTGACTCGTAGGCGTACAATCAAACAACAAAGTCTAGCCGCGCGCGCGGGCGCACTGCGCGTTGACCGCGTCCGCCAGCAGCAGGTAGCCGAGCACCAGCGCGTGCGCGTCGGAGCTCGGCGCGAGGCGGC
Organism: Gymnoscelis rufifasciata; assembly: GCA_929108375.1. Taxonomy (NCBI): domain Eukaryota; kingdom Metazoa; phylum Arthropoda; class Insecta; order Lepidoptera; family Geometridae; genus Gymnoscelis; species Gymnoscelis rufifasciata. The sequence goes on along the minus strand of CAKMYF010000001.1, from coordinate 4,538,555 downwards.
ACAGGTCGCCGAGCCGGCAGCCGGCCAGCAGCGCGTCCACCAGCTCCTGCAGCGCCAGCAGCGGCGGGAAGTCTTTTGAAGTTTGGTATGGTAGGTCTTCGTCTTCGTTAACCTCATTTATCACTTTGTTTAATGTCGGAATTTCATTTATTTATAATTACTTGAACTAAACTAACCACAACGCAACATAAAATAAACAAATCACAACATACGTCAGAAAACAATGCACAAACTTAATTAAATGAACTTATGTACCTTAAGAATTTGCGCAATCTTAATATTTGCACAACCTGTACTTGCAATCGTAAACAGTCTTGTTGAGCGTTTATTTAATTTGTCCTTGAAGCTCGTCCAAACACAGTGAGCATTTAAATAAATTAATAAATATTTCCGGACAATCCACACAACAACATCTAGCCCCGTGGTAAGCTCTAAGCTTGTGTAACGGGTACAAGACGTCACATTATTTGAACTGATTAAAATTACCCTGCAAAGTTGAAGAATGGTTTGTAACTATATATTTCTCTCAGACTTGCCGCCGTACAAAGATGATCCTTTGCTCGATAATAGCTTATACACCAGTGATTGCCTGCCTGCACATCAATCTTAGTATAATGTTAAATTAACTAGTTTTAAAAATGTCTATTATTAGTGTTGGTGGTGCCCTAATAAATAAATTAGTTATATAGGTCTGACTGCTTCAGTGGTGCGGTGGACGAGGGTCCGCTTGCGGCGCAAGAGGTAGCGGGTTCGATTCCCGCCGAGGCTGAAAGAAATGCGTACAAAAATAGCTTGACAAAAAAAATGTCGCCCGGAGCTTGTGGTTTCACAAAGTTTTGAATGCCTGAATAGAGCTCATTAAGCCACAGAAATTAATTTAATTTTTCTTAAAAAACCTTTTTTTTACTTATTTTGAATTTTTGAGTTGCTGTGAAAACTAAAGTCCATCTCATAATGTTTTTTCCTAAGAATTAACTAATTAACTTTAATTCCAAAGGTCGGGAAATAAAAAAAATGACGCTTGATAATATTTTGTCGCTTAGTTAGTAGTTAATAATTCGTTAACAGGTAACTAATCCCATTCAAAAAGTTATTTTGAAACAGTATATAGATACGTGTCAGATGGCTGTCATGTTGACAGGTCTGGGTGACAGATCGTCAGTCGGACATTACATAAAGCTCAACTACGCTACAGATACAACCATTTTTAATTACCTACTTATTGTTTGTTTTCCAACCTAAAAAAGAGTATAAGAGGCGATGCGCGATGCGTGTTATCAAATATGTAATTTAATATTAATTATAATCTAAATATTTCCTTCTGTCTTTAGTTGTTTTATTTATATTTATTTATACTTTGTGCACAAAAACAATGTACAGAGGAGGACTTAATGGAAAAACCGATTTGAAACTGCTCTCAAATATAGACATATTTGAGAGTTTAAATTTTAAAATGTGGGTTTATGTATTAAATAAACAAATATTTATTTCGTATACTTAAATATGACGAAACAGTTGACAAGTGACGTCAATCCGGGCACTCGATATAAAACTATTTAGCTGTTTTATTGCGTTTTTTCTTTGATTGTTTATTGAATCCCATTATGCTGGCTAACAAGAATCAATAATCGTTGGTTCATCGACCGTAAGCCATTGAATGTTTTGGTAATCAAATAATTATAAGTTATGAAAATAAATAGGCGAGTACATTTTCTGAGAAACGTGCCACTAGCCTGGAAAACTAGAATGCCATCGTCGGAAAGCGCTTGGATATAATCCTTTTAAGAAAAGGTTTTGGGAAAAGCATTATAGACTTTTCTTCTGGACATCCGGTACTCTTAATATAAAAGACATTTATATAGATATTATTTACTATTTATTTATTAAGAAAGGACACCCAACACAAGGTTACACAAAATACAGACAAAAAAAACATGACTAAAAGGATTAAAAGGACTTTTACCCTCATTACTTTTAAAACGGGTCAACCGATTTACATCAAACATGTTTTGTATGATAGGTGAGTTTGGCGCGAGTGTTCTTAGACATTTTTTATGAAAATCGGTTGAGCCGTTTAAAAGTTATGGGGAAGGAAAACCGAAAATCATTAGATATAGAATTTTGAGTATGTAGCTCATACTATGTACAAAATATTGAAATGGAATTGTCAAACATCATGGAATAAAAGCATTAACATGAACTTTGTTGTATGATTTTTTGTTTACCCCTTATAGATGAGAAAAGAAACAACTATACTTAATTGTATTGATTTATTTCATTTTTGGTAAATTAAAATAAAGATTTCCACAATCACTTACTCAATTAACAGATTCATACAGATCGGGATGAAATAAATAATGTGAGTCCTGTTTCATTTGTAAATAAACTCGTACTACGTTATAAATTGTGCTTGAGATCTGGTTTGGTTCTAATATTGCGCAAGTAAAAAATAACAGCGCTCATTTAGCTTCGTTTTAATATCAAAGGATTATATTGGAATTAGTAATAATCCTAACAGTTTGTATAGTCTGTTGCGTGTCTATGACCCTGTTGTTTATGGTAACTTTCACTCTCTGTCATTATCTACGGCATGTCTAAGTTTACTTGTAAAAAAAATCACTTACAAGTCAATGATCGAAGGACGATATTTTTATTTATTTCAAACAAAGAATTTTGTATTTTTTGTTTGAAATAACTAACTATAACATTTTGTTTAGATAGGAAAGTGATTCGTTCCTAAAAAACGGCTGAAATAATAGTAATAGTAATAATAGTCAAAGATAATGTCATTAGAAACAAAAATATTTCATATAAATTGTACCAGTTGTATCCATTCAACGATAACATTAACACTAAAATATCATTTTTAGACATTTGGGTGATTGTCCAGTCGCATTCTGTATTTGGTGCCTGTTAGTTTGATTTCCTCCATTAACAGTTCTGATGTTCAAAGTTTCGAACCCACCGAGCCACAGAGATCGTCAATTAATTACATATAATTTTAATTGTGTGCATCAAAATAAATACGCTCTAGTTGGAAGCCATTTAATTCGGGCCGACCTCGCCGGCCGACGATAGATCAAGTTCAGTGTTACGTGATTTGGCATTATTTTGTATTACTTATAGTATAAGTACCTATATAATAAACTACTAGCGATATAATAAATTAATAGGGCCGATTACTGAAAATATAATTAGATAATCCGTTATTTGGTTAGAAAAGAAACGTTTCTTTATTTTATAATTATTGAAATAATCTTGAAATGAAATCTTACATAGAAATACTGGTTAGATGCGTATGCAACGCAATGCCTACCAGTATTAAAAGGTTAACGTTAAATAAATATTAAACCGGCCCACACGCAAATCGATCAAATTGCTAAACTCTAATTATAATGGTCGAAACCAGACGATAATGTGGGCGCCTATATTAAATATTTCCGGACAATCACACAACATTTTGTTTTTTATTCAAGCTATATAAGATAAGCTTTCATTTGACCACAATCTCACCTGATGTAAAGTGACGATGTGGTCTAAGATGGGGCATGAAGACCTACAATTTTCATCTATCCCCGTGTCATATTAAATAATATACATGAGATGTAGTATACATTGTATTAATTGAAGGTGATAAATAAAATATTAATTAATTTATAACACGGCTAGTCGGCTGGACAATAAGCCTCAAAGACGACCAAACATTACAATCGGTCGCTAATTGCATCCAACCCTGACCATGTCATCTGCTGTCATATTTTAAATAATTTATATCGACCTTTTCATAATTTCTTTTACGAAAATTCGAGGAAAGCATTTTCACACAACTAAAACGTAGTTAGTGGTTAGTAGTTATAATGTAACTATGCGACAAGTAAAATTTTAATAAACGTATGAGAAAATCATTAGTAATCGCCCTAGTGTAAGTAAATTTTAATGTAATCAACTTTTGCAATTAACAGCTTTTGTAGGTATAAAATTATAATCGATTGACGGAAAAAATAGTTCCCAGGTAACATCAATAAAAAATATGTTTGTCACAGTATTTTTTATAAACAGATACGAAACTTATAAAAATGTTCTTGACAACTGACTCGGAGATATAAAATAAAGCATACTTAATGTATGGTGAAATCCTCAACCAGTGTTGAAATTATTCAGTTCTCTATCTATTGTTGAAAACCGTATAAAGATCCGTTCAGTAGTTTTTGAGTTTATCGCGAACATAGGGACAGACAGACGCGGCAGGAGACTAAATTTAAAATTAGTCAAAGCATTTAAAGGCTGTTGATTTCGTTACAAAAATAAAATAAAACCCTCTATAGTATATCAACAGATGAAGAGATATAATAGAACATAAAATATATAGCTCACCTTAGGCGTATTCCGTCATAAAAATATTTGAAGTGGCAGTGGGCAGGCCACATAGCACGAAGAACAGATGGTCGTTGGGGCCGAAAGGTTCTCGAATGGAGACCACGGATCGGCAAGCGCAGCGTAGGACGTCCACCAACTAGATGGACGGACGATCTGGTGAAGGCTGCGGGCTCACGGTAAAAAACTAAATTGAAACACAAGCTATTTCCGTTCCACATGATGCCACAGACAGACAGACAAGTAAAACTTATAACACCCCCTTCTTTCGTCGGGGGTTTAAAATAATACCGCCGTTTCTCTTGATCGTTGTAAGATATCTCCACTCTTACATAATAAGCCTTCGGAATTCCCAGAAATCCGACACACTATTTTACGACCAATTTATAACCAGAAATTCCAAGAAATAACAATAAATATCCATTGTCTCCCAAATTTTAGCTTTTGTCTAATCGAGTGCTTACCCGTTCAACCCATGATTTTTCTACCCAATAATATTTTTACCCCTTCAACCCAAAACATATGCCCCGTTCAAAATTAACCCCAAAAAAGTTACTTGTAAGCGTTTGGTGGACTAGTGCCGGTATTGTTCATTACAGTTTTCTCAAATCTGGCCAGACTATTACGGCTGATGTCTATTGTCAGCAATGGAACGCATCTGGGCAGCGACCGAGATTTGTTGAAGGATCAGCGAGGTAAGTAACCGAATAATTGCTACTTGTTACTAGTTATGTTAATAGCTACTTGTGTTGTCGGATTAATACAAAATCCGACAACACAAGTAGCTCTCTCTCACTCGTAGATGTTCCACGAATCGGTAAAAATAGCGAGATACAAGTATTTATAAATGTAATAAAACTTTCATGATTTTAGCTATATACTCACATGAACACTTAAATAAAATATCAAATACTTTCGTTTCCTATGGCTATATCACCGTCAACAACCAACAATATGTTTTGGACTTCATTGTGGATATGTAATGTAACCTATTAAAAACCTACTTTATATTCTGTAGTCAAAAGATTTCCAGACGGTTGTAATTAAGAGTTTTTATTATTATTATTATTATTTGTCATGTGTCAAAGTCGAGGTCAGCTGCGTATTAGGAAGCTCCGCGGTAGTCCCGAGGTGTTGAGAACAATGGATCTCGCTTGCCAAGCCGTAGGTGTTGTATTTTGTCTATCGTGAAGGCGCTTACGATATGATATTATATTTATTGTATTGTAAAAAAAGGATTATTATCGTTCCTCTCTGCCAAATTCTAATGAAGTTCAAAATAAAAAAAAACTGAGTAAAACGTTGCCTCAGAGCATATGTAAATAAACGCCTAAAATACAGTATTTATTCAATAGTTTTCGCAGCATTCGCGATTAAAGAAAGATTTTAGGTTTATTTTTTCAAAAAAATCGCTTATTGTCACAAAACTATAATAGTTAGAGATATTATGTAAAGACGTTTTTTGTACTAATACTAGTGGTTGTTAAATAACTCCCTTAAACTAATTTGTTGCATTTAGTGATTAATAAATTGCATACTTATTTTTCTCGTCGTGTTACGCACGGCTAGTTAATAATAACTTTTTTTCTGCGAGGGTATACGTTAAGTACCTAGCGTTTGAAAACTTAAACATGATAAAAAGTATTTATTCTAAACTCTTGCGTTCTTATCTCCCGTAGAAGCTCTTTGGGAGAACCCGAACCGCAGTGGATTTGCTTGAGGAGCGTGTCTTTCGATTTTATCTGCAATAAAGACATCATTTTATTTAAAACTTACAAGTATACTTCAGTTCACGTGTATTTATAACGTGGGGATAACTTGTTTTATATGCGATGGCCAACACATCATTTGTATATTTTAAAATATATGTGGATAATAAAGATTATAAATAATTTCTATTAGGCATAACTTGCAATAGATATAAATTTGAAATATTCTATACTTACTGATTTATCAATGATAATTTCAATTTAAAATTCAATATCTTTGAATTTCAAGTGATATTATTTTAATGGCCTAACTAATTCCATTTAAATGAAAAGTTGAAGACTCAACAACTGTTATTAATTTATGAGTAATTTTTATCGGGCTTGGTATGAAAACTTTGACCTTTGCGCAAATTAAATAAATTATCTATAAATATAACAAAACTTAGCATGCGGGACTTAGTATTCCGCAGACGTTTTCCTACCCACGCCTGCGCATGACATATGGAATATCTATATGATAATAATCATATAATGTGGAAATCCCGATGTCATCGCTATTTTGCAGACAGCGCTAACTTCTCCTGCAGGAATACCTAGCCTTAAATAAGAAAGTGCAGAGATACAGAGCATCAAAGCTCTTTGCTCTACCGACTTATCTATGTCCGTTTTATAATAGACTATATTTTCCTCTGCATACCAAAATCGTCTTCGTGCCTGGGACACAATGGCATGCCTTACTGCGACTGATAAATACCTCGCTATTAGCTTCTTAAGCCTTAACAACATTTGATCTCACAGCGGAAAGCAAACTGAAAGTCATCAACTTTATAGATACCAGCGGCATAAATGAAAATCAATATATCTGAAATCGTTGAATCGCTCGTTAAATTTCTGTGGAAGACGATTCAATTGTGAGTGCTCTTATTAGTTCCACATTTCACGTCCCGCCCCCAGTTATTTAACCTCTCGCTTGATCTCCACTTCACTCTATAACCTGTGAGATGTAACTATTATGCAAACCTCTTACTTCCTTATGTATTAGTGAACGTTACATACCATAAAAATATTAATTACTAAGGCTATAGAATATGAAGCCGTTTGTTAGCAAAAGCTTGCAGGATCCTAGATATTTAAAGGGGTTGTTTACAGGGATGTTTTTATTTTTTGTACCCTATCTCCTTAGAAATATTTTTAACTAGCTGTGCCCCGCGGTGTTACCCGCGTTATAATGGTTATTTTTTTTTTTTATGATCGATAAGCCTTCATTTGACCACAATCTCACGTGATGTAAAGTGGCAATGTGGTCTAAGATGGGACATGAAGACCTAGGTGGCTTCTCATAACAATAAATACTAAATGCACATAATAAATATATACATATATTTGAAAAGTTCCCATAGAACAAATGTTATGTTTTCGAAGGAATATTAACTTTTGAAATTCAAGCCGCGTTTATCTCTTGTATAACATGGCTCGTATGAGAATTAAAGCTGCAGTTTTGATAATGTCGGTGTTTTCAAACCAGTTAATGTTGAACTGGGAAGTTTCAACGGATTTTTTAGGATCTCTCAAGTACGCAACCCCTTAATCCAGCCTCTACGGCCTTTCAATCAGAAACGTTAGGAATTAGACTGGCGGCTCGTCAGATCCTATCAGAAATAACAAAAAAGGAACAAACCAGCAAACTGCAACTAATCTTTAAAACAGATAGCGCTGCCAAGACCACAGATACATAGATAACTTCAAAACGCTTCTATGTTGGATTAGTTCTGTCAAAATAGAAGAAATATATTAAGATACCGTCCAGTCGGAGTTAGAAGGACATGTAACATTCACGTCCGATTCGAATAATTATTCCAATGCTAGATAGCTTATTTATCGAGGAAGGCTATATACGCCGGTACTATTTACCGAAAAATACTTTGCTCCATAATTATGAAAAGGCTATAAAACAAGGACAACGCCGTGGATGGGCGACTTCTTTGATTGCAACTTTTTGTGCAATTTTTGTTGAATTTAGAGTTACAATTTTATGATACAATATTATTATAAGTGTATAAACTTCACACATTGAAATACACAGAACCCTTAGTGTTTGTATCCTAAGCTCATTCTTATCATATTTATTCATTTTGAATACGTCATACATTGTAAGTTTACCTTTCATTTATTGATGCAACGTTGATTGTGGTCGAATATCTCCCCGAAAATTAATGCCAGCTCTGAGATTATCAGGTGAGGAATTGTTGTCATGTTTTAATCAGTCATGACAAATTTCATGGGGAGACGCAAATTAAGGAAATTGTTATTTTTTTCTGAACCAATGTGAATGTGTAAGTAATAAGAATTCTATCTTTCCGTGACCCAGAGCTAACGACGCGGACCTAAAAAATTAAGTAGCTCCGTGAGGAGCCACCACCAATCCATACCGCTAAAGAGGTATCACGGAGAGTTGTGTCCTCTGTAGCATGGAAAAGTTAAAATGTTAAATACACGGTCGTAGCCGCCAGTAGCCTCATTATAAGTCTGATATAAAAAGTGATTTATTGTCATGAGCAGGGGTAGAAGTTTAATCCAGTCGGTTGCGTCCTCCTGACGTCTGCGTCCACCGGTCCTGCATCAGGCAGTCGTCCTGAGCGGGGGTTCTTTGGAAATAAATTGATTGCAGGAAATTAGCACTTCTGCATTTTCTAGAACTATTATTGCTAAGTTATCCTTCCTATAGGTAACGCTACTGTTACCTTTCTTACAAGATTTATGCAGATCAACAGGAAATAAACACAAAAATTGCAAAGTCTCAAGGTTCTCTTAATAAACCAACAAACTTTGTTTTTGTGAAACTTAAGTGTCGTATCAATATTATTCATAAACAATTCTGATAAACCCAATTCGCACTGTAACATTAATCAGTTGTCATTAGCAGTCAGTATTTTTTGGCAAGAAACAGCTGGATTATGTAGAACCAACATTTTTGTTCCTGTTATAATTTATGCTATATTTATTTTCATAATATAACATTATCTTCTTTATCTGTTTGAAAAACTCAAGATATTATAATAAGAAAATTTTTAACATTTTATAAAATAAAATCAATCATCTTTCGATCAAACCAAAATACCTAACCCAACTCAACTGTCAATAAAATGTAAATTCGGAGTATTTGTAAGCCATATAACTAATCTGTCGCTAAAATTAGCCCACTTCGCTTCAATACAATTATCAGTGAGATAGACAATCCTCAGGATTGGAACTCGTGGCGAAGGCCTTGAACAAGTAAAAAAGGCAAGACACCCAATACTTGGCAAACAAATATACAATACAATACAATATTCTTTATTGAAACACCATAAAAATTAATATTACAAAGAATTGTGCGTAGCAAAAAGTGAGACAATGGGCGGCCTTATCGCTAAAAGCGATCTCTTCCAGGCAACCTTTGGATGGAAAGAGATCATTGTACACACGGAAGCAGTTTTAAGAATCGATCAAAGGCAAGTTTGTTTCACTTATGTACATAATATTATATAACGACACTACCCATGTGTATTGATTTTGAGTGTGATCGCGATAAAATCTTATTATGTTTCTTTATTAACAAATTAAATTAAAAAAATCTTTAAAAGCTTTTTATCGATCGATTAATTGAAGAGTAAGGAATGAAGAACAAGTTAATTTGGATTACTTATACTTCCGGTGAATGGTTACAATCTTTTATGCATAATTCTATGAACTTAACTTACACTACGTATGTAATTCTGAAAGATAATGTGTGTTATTAAGCGAAAAAACAAACTCTCATATGCTCCGATCTTTACCCTATAATTAGCTATACACTAAAACACAAGATCATAGTAGAAGAAACTCCTGACAAGGCTTCTCCACACCATGTCTTATTAAGTCTTATGAATATGTAAAAGTGGAATAAAATTGTGTAAGTGGGTAAACTGTCTGTCGCGTAATGAAACTGCGAAGGCTAATAAGTCGTATCGTAAGTAAATCCGATAATGTGGGAACTCGGACAAGTCATTGAAAGGAAGACCCCATCTACATCCGCAGACTTGCTCAAACAATAAGTTACAACACCGAAAGTCCTATTTGCTACATCAGTGAGTTGGGCTGGTTGGGGCCTGGTTAGGCAGGGGGATAATGCAAAATAATTTTTCTTTAAATATTGCAACATGAAGATAACAAGAAAATTTTATACTGGACCTAAAGTATAAATCTTATAGAATGTGCAGACATAGGGTTGGCTTTCCAAACTTTCCGAATAAACTCTATGTGAAAAGGCTATTTGGTTGATTTTTCAACAGAGTTTTGTAGGTGGTAATCCGTCTCGATTTACCCTGTCTGAGTTTTGGTAATCCTTTTACGTTGACAGTCTTTCGTGGATTAATTTTTATATTATATGAAGATATCAGATATCTTAACTGTAACACAAGCTTAGAGCTTACCACGGGGCTAGTTGTTGTTTTCATCAGAAGTTACAGAACTTCAAAAGTTCAAGCACTATCATAAAAATTCAGTGTTTTTGAGATAACACGAAACTTCTATAGAATCGTAGTGATTTCAAACCGGAAACATAACATAAGCAAAATTATGTGTCAATTCCATATAGCAAGAATAAAAGTATATAATGTATTTTATTAATGTCATAAACGTTTTTTTTGAGGGTTTACTTGTCAGTAACACCTCGCTAGTTTTGAGGAAATTTCAAGTAATAGGTATTACTAATTATGTATCTATAGCTAAGTAAGCAGCAACGAGGAGAGAAAGACGGCGAAAAATAGATATCCTATCGATTACGAGAAAAAAACAGAAGAAAAAAAACAAATGAATGACGATCATCGAAGCACAAATACATGAGTCTATAGCTGTACAAATTTGAATTTGGAATTCCTTACCAAAGAGGAGAAATTTGTGATTAAAGTGGCCAAATTCATTAGCCATATACATATATATTATATACTCCACTCAGGAACTTTGATGATCTATATATATCAAGGCACTTTTTTATTAAATTGATTAACTGAAAATAAGCGGCCAGAAGAACTATTGGTTGGTAGCTTTTTAGTTTTGTTTGTTTATTTACTTATACAATCAATTTAAAGTATTGTTAATTTTTTTCTATTTAGTAAAGTTTTTAGAATGTAAAACAGAAATATTAGGAACGTCTACATTGCGTGCAATGCAAATCAGATGCAATGCAGCAATTGCAATTGACTAATGTCTACTTTACTCGGAGATGGTGAAATGGGCCTAAGTGAACAAAATGTGTCCATTTTGCACCTTCTTGCACCTTCTGCTGTCATTATTATTGTTCCCCCTTAAGGCCTCGTTCTGGGTGAAATATGGTGAATCTGGATAATATTGGTATTTTGGGTATTGGGGTGTGTTTGATAATTGCTGCGGAAACAAAAATGAAACCGTTTCAGACATATGTCAGGCGTTACTTGAATCAGAGGCAAGTCGATGATACGAACGCACGACATCTGTAATTTTCTAGAAAAACTAGACATATTTATAAGAGATAGGAGAAAAAAATGATTGAAAACTATGTTGAATATTGAACTTTCGAGACATAGACAATAGCTCAAAGAGTATATAACCACCACGTATGAATAGCTTATCAAGAAAAATCATAGAGCACCTATAAAATGAATATTGAACTTTCGAGACATAAAAAAAAAATATGACAGACAATGACAGACTCAAACTGTCATTAATTCGTTAGAGTCAGAGACAAGAATGCGGTGCATAGAATCTCAGCTAGAATCTCTTAATAAACCTTGTTAGGTGGATCAGATGGCAACAAGTCAGACTCCAGCCAATCTAAAGATGTACCCAAACATTATCATGTAAGTATAATCCATTTGTATCTGTAGGGATAAAAAGAAATAAACACAGCAATTAGCAATTTGTATGTTCTGCAAGCACTTTCTCCTTGGTCTGAGTGTTTAATATGTATAATAAAAAATATCTATGTATGTATGTATATTTTATTAAGTATATCAGATGTCTAGTACCCGTAACACAAGCTAAAGTAGGTAGGTATGCAGTTTATATTCCGATTAATCGTGTCAACATAAAGTGTAAGCAAAAAGTATATAAAATCTTTTATTCCACAAAGATTCCCGAAAGTATTTATGAAATCGGCATATCCTGACAAATAGCTGTCCAGTATTTTTGGACGGGCTAACAGACGGACTACGAATACCTATTTTTTAAGGCTTTGAGCCTTGTATTTTCGTTTTTTTAAATGCTCTTAATAACGCACAATTTTTTTTGTTAAATTCCCGGCCGAAATTGAAGGAAACTCTTGAAAATATTGTCTTTTCGACTTGTGTGTTCCTTAATATTATTCAATATAATGAATTTTAAAGCCGTTTTATTAATGAGGGTTGGTGTGCCATGTAAGTACTGTAACTTCCATATTATATTTCCTAGTCAAGGGAAAACTAATTTCAAATACACAAAGGCATCTCGTGCGCTAGGTGTTGTATTACGAATGGGTATTTACGAAATGTTCGTGTTTTATCTGATTTTGCATACTATAAATCCAATTGTTTTGAATTGAAGCACGTGTAAATTTCAAAAATTTATTGGTAAAAAAAATCAAAATAGTATACTTAAAGAGAATACAATAAGCGTCAGGCCTTACGTAACATAAAATAATCATGTAATTGTTTGTTTTGCTCATCTTTTTCTGTTTATTTGTAAACGACTTCCGCAGACAGGTTTTTATTAAACGCGTATTTTTTATTTGTTACTTTAGAAATATTTTCTCGAAACACAGGTGTCACTATGAACAAATTCAATTTAAATTATAAATTCCTGAGTGGACGTCACAGACTGCCAGCTCTTCTACATTCTATATTTAGGAATATTTCCGTTAGAAACACTTCCCATATAACCCGATATACCTATATGCAAGCAAATAATTGAAGGTTAAAAGCACTATTATTTGTCTTTCTATGATTCAGCTGTTCTTCAAACAAGTATTGTTGATAACTATTATTAACCTTTGATTGTTATGTTCTAGAAATTCCAACGTTCAAGAGCATTCCTATTAACATTGACTAAACACAAATGTGTGATGTTTAAATAAGTAATCTAACACGTACGATATATTGTAAACAATACATTTTATTTACACAAAATTACATAAAGAAAAAAAACTGCTGATCTCTCCTTAAAACAAAAATAGGAAACATGAAATTTTTGAACTTTATGACAAATAAAAATCTGGAGAAAATCAGTTGTGCACTGAAATCCCGCGTTGGTTGCATTGTGCATTATAAGACAAACAGTATTTTGTAAAACAGTGGTTTGGTAATGCTTAAAGCTAATTAAATAAATATTTTTGAAACCTGTCGAACCTAGAAGCCTGCAGTATAGGTATGGACGTGGTCTCCCTCCTCTCGCCCTCGGAGGATGTGCTATCACAGATTTTTCTCATCTTCTCCTTTCTGATTCTCCGCTTGTCGATCGGCAAGCGAGTGACTCATGTTTATTGACCTTTTGTAGCGTTAATTAATCATCCGGTTTTTTCGAAAACCTTCGAAATAGTTTTAATACTTTTGAAAATATTAATATTAACTCGTTTTAATAAAATTAACTTCCACCAAATCCTCTAGAAACGTGTTTTGTAATTTAAATTATCCATCAAGTAGGTCTACTTAATTCTAAATTGCAACGGAAGTGCAAGCATAATATTATGATTCTCGTATCATGTAAGGTATTAAAATTCACAGCGCGTTCATAAGAGGAACGGTATTCGAGTAAATTTGCAGATTTTCGGTTTTCTTTTCCCATTCTCACCCCCTTAACTTTTATATTATATATTTCTTATATTTCGGGACTAATGAAACATGTCTAAGAACATTCGCGAAAAACACACCTTTCTTCGAGATTTATATATATTAAGATTTCGCTATGTTACATGTGACAAAGCGAGATAGCTGTTGACCTATCTTAACCTAACCATTGCTTAGTGTAATTCTTACCTTTCGATAATAGAGGTACGACCCTTGATGAGGTAGGTTTGAAAGAATAATAGCTCTTTTAATGATCTAAAAAACAGTCCGCGATAGTATATGTCTATCTTTTAAGATTAACTCACAAAAACCGTTTTTATGGTACCTAATTTGGTCGAAATAATTTGTTTAAGTTGTATCGCCTCTTTTTTTAAATTTATATCTTGAGGCAAGAAATTTAAGCAAGTTAATTCCTATTCGAACTTGACGCCCACCTTAGGGATTGGACAACTTCAACAGGTGATAGGGACGTCTGGAAGGAAGGTAGGGAGGCCTTTGCCCTGCAGTGGGACACCACAGGCTCATAAAAAAAAAAAAAAAAAAATTCCTATGCACTCTTGTCATTAAAATAGCTCTACAAAATCTGGCCCCCGGCGGGAATCAAGCCCGCGACTTCTTGCGCTCAGACTTTAAGACCGGTATTTAAAACCTAAATAATTTTTTTTTAAACCCCCACTTAAAAGTTGAAATAAGTATTTTATTTTCTTATGAACCCAAAAGCGGATTTTAAGTTCATAATAGTTTCTTCATGGTGTTTGTTACGAAGGCATCTTTCTATTATCATGTATTCTTATCAGATCAAGCGAATGCGAATGTCCAGTATTTTTGGGCGGTTTAACAGACGGACCAAACAGAATACTTTTTTCTATATCATATTGGGGAGTTATTTTTAGTTTAGCTTTTTATTTTTTTACGTTTGGGTTTTAGATTATCAGCTTCCGGAACGCTCCAAATCATTCGTGAAGATCGGCACTAGGAACACTAACACCAAAGATTACTGTAAGTATTTTAAATATGCTAAACCACGTGTAGTTTTATATTACGAAACACGAAAAAATCGCTTCACGCACTGGCCCAGCCCGGAGGGTGGTGGTGGTGGAGGTAAAAGATTCAAA
Organism: Gymnoscelis rufifasciata; assembly: GCA_929108375.1. Lineage (NCBI taxonomy): Eukaryota > Metazoa > Arthropoda > Insecta > Lepidoptera > Geometridae > Gymnoscelis > Gymnoscelis rufifasciata. The sequence continues at coordinate 4,523,543 of CAKMYF010000001.1, read as the reverse complement.
TTGATGGCATATAGATACAAGATACAAAATCATTTATTTCCATAGTTTGGTTTTACAAAACTTAGACACGTCAAAATTAATTACAAAAAAAAACAAAATAATCATAAGTGCTTAAAGATAAGTAGGAAATAAATTTATATTGATATATCTGTACACGACACTCAGAAACGAGTCTCAGCCATATAATTTTAGTTAAAAAGTCATTGTCGCAAATAATTTTGACTGTATCGGTTAGTAAGTGTATGATTTAAGCGAATAAGGTATATGTCATGAGGGTGTTGTGTTGTGTGTCAACTTTAATATACTATAATGTACACTAAGTATATAATATAATACGAGTAACATCAAACATACATAAGTATTCCTAGACCAATTATTGATAAAATTTACATGCAAACATGCATTCAGAAATATTCATCAAAGTCACGGAGCTATAAACGCCTCTTTTTTTTTAAATCGGTTTAAAATGTAGGCATAACATAAAAAAATGAATAATATTATTGTTGTTTGAAATTGCGTTGAAATTATGTTGTGAAATAATCACAGTGACATATCATTTGTAGTTTAGGGTATATCTGTAAACTTTCTCTCCAGATAAATTAAAATAGCACAACCAATTTTCATAAAACTTGCTAATTTATGTCGTATAAGTTATGTACTTTCGTTTGGTACCCACAACAGGTAGATTTGTAAACATTCGATTTTAATTTTGTTTTTTATGAAACAAAATAATACATTCTACAGTTTTAGAGAAGATCTTCTAGAGGCAGATTTTTATATACACATCGCACGATATATAAATCTCGCAAGCGACATAGTTGAATATTATCACGGAACTCCATAAAAATATAAGCTCGTCTCAATCAATCACAATTTAGAGCCATTACGGGAAAACACGGGCGCTTTGTGTACGAGGTCTTATTGCCAACAATGTTCCGCGACTGGTTTTATTTTATTCTCTGAAGTGGGTAGTGGGCTTGTTTTGAAGGGAATAACAATGTTGCTTTGGTAGCTAAGAAGTTGCGTCGTTTCAAATTATTTAATAAAGTTGAATGATAAAAGTCTGTCTTTTGATAAAAAGGTTTGTTAGTAAAATTTTATTTAAAGATAATATAAAAGGTTTTGCACCATTTATGATCATGAATATTATTTTCAATTCATAAAAAAAATATATATAAACGGTTAATTTGTGGTTATGGAATTAATTGTAACAAAAACCGCGATATAAATTTCCTATGATGCGGAGTGTTTAGTGAACATTGTATTTAATATAAATTACCATTGGCCAAAATAAGTTGAAAAAACACGTATAAATAGCCAACCAATAATGTTATGTTAGTTTTTTGTTATTGTTTGCTATATATATATCCAGTTGTGAAGTTATTTCAAGAAGGCCTGGAAATATTTATAAAAAGTTTATCTTCTCTCGACAGGATACGGCTAATGAAGTTGTAATATATGATAAATTTAAATATTATTTATATAAAAAAAAGACAATGGTCTTTGGCAAATGGTAAACTATGACAAGCAAACTTATATATTTTATAAAGTTTTATTTCTTTTGGCTTTCAGTTTTGTCATAAAATAATACCGATTTAAAATTAGTTTTTATCCAGGATTACCGAGTTTATAAAACTTTGCTTACAATAATACCTTAGCATATATAAGAAAGACTTTTACTATAATCTATTTATTTATATGAGACTTCATTTGTTCAGTTAAAATGGAGGGCTTAATGTTATATAGCATTATCATGGACGTGCTGGTGATGTCGCTGGTGAACTGCGTGTGCGGGCTGTTTGGCGCGCCGTGGCAGTGCGTGGCCACCGTGCGGTCCGTGTCGCACGTGGCGGCGGAACTATTAATGAGTTGCTTGATAAAAATAAAAATAAAGTGTGTGCGATTCACACACGATAGAAGTGAAACTTTAGTAGTTTAGTTTAGTACAAAAGAATGAGATGAATAAAAAAAATACTGTACATATTATATGTTCGAGGAATAATCCATGTCACAGGTGAAAATTGTGTATGAAGGTTGATTATCAATGAAACGTTTTCAAAGTTATCGTAAGATGGAAATTTTATTTATTATATTCATTGAATATTAACTCAATGATTAGATTAGATTTATATATGAGATTTCAATAACACATTATAAGGATACCATCCTTTTAAATTTTGTTTAATTTCTGGTCTTATACAAATTTTAAATTTAGATTTATTAATGTAGTCATCATGCTTATTAATATAAAACTCTGCGCCGCTTTTTAAATAAATTTAAATTCGACTGACGATACAAATTGATTGCACAAACCAAAGAACGTCTCGGTGTAATATTTCGTTGCATCGAGAACAAAGAGTGAACTCAAGGTACAACGAAATGTTACGGTTAACAGCTTTCCCTCTATGTGACATAGCACTGGGACACCCTGTATAACCATAACATAAAAATATGACAAAATCATTTGATGTCAAGTACTGGCACAATGGGTATCAAGTACCCATGTAACCGAAGTTTTGGTGTGTACTACATCATCTGGTATTATGACTTTGATTTAGTAGGTATATTTTTTATTGCTTTAAATTATGAAAAAAATATTGACAGTCGTAAAATCCTTATCATACAATGAATTAGGAATAGGTTAACAATAATTTGCATTATGCAAATAAAGTCACTTAATTAGATATGTATCATAATATAATAGCAAACGGACCGTTCTTTTTTATTTAAATAATAAAAGAAATTACCCATACACTCAACCTTTAATGAAATAGCGAAAAGCTGGTACGAAATTACACAATCTTCGTGCCTTTGGGTTGCTTCTATTTTTAGGTTTATTACAGAGGGAATGTTTTTGGTAAGTATTTAATAATGTGTTTCTTGGTGCTTTATCATCATAATTATGGGTTTGGAGAAAACTAGGGAAGGTTTAAAAGGCGAGAAAAAATCGAATAATTGACGGGGAAAAAAAAAAACCCGTGCGAAGCCGGGGCGGGCCACTAGTAATTAATAAATAAATAAAAAAAAAGGTCAGCTAAAATATTAAAAAATACGACTAATTCTGATAAAGATCATCTCGCCAGCGCCTTCGCCAATTTATGAATAATCTAAATAATAATGATGACAGCATCTGTTTACAGCATTCGATTGATTCGAGGGATCCATTCAAAATTCAATGCATTTTACCTTACTGAATGTATGTATCCTTTTGTTACCTTAATCTAAATAAACAATAAGTTCATGATCATGTACAAGATCTATTCTGTGTAAAAGACCAACAATAAAATTATGTCTATGTCAATACAAAATTATATATAGCCGGTCGCTAGTACATATAATAAGATAAATGTACTAGTGATCCGCCCCGGCTTCGCACGTGTTCTTCTTTCAAGTTATCTGTTCCAGCTATTACTTTGATAATATCCCCTCTGCGATCTTTCTGGTAACTACTAGCTGACCCCAGCAAACGTTTTGCAAAATTAAAAATAGACAGTAGCCGATTCTCAGACCTACTGAATACGCATATACAATTTGGTTAAAAATTGGTAAAAAAACTTTTTCTTAAGTATTTTATTTCGAAACGTAAAACGGTTGAAGCAATAACCTAGATACCTGGTATATATATGTATACAATACACTCGTGACTTCAAAGTTCACTTTTACCTATAATCAAACGTTTGTTTTTGTTTTTGTTATTGTTGTGTTTTTATTTTGGGAATTATTTTTAATTATTTTGATCTTTTATTTTATTTTATTTGCAAAATATCAAAGATCTGTCGATGCGACTTTAGCTACAGGTTACGTATTTTACTACGTTTAAACTATTTTTAATAGTTCAACGATAGTGATGCAAAAATGAACACTTGGAAATTATTTAAAACTTTTTCTCAATAGGGTAATGGGAACTTTTATTCGACGAGAATATTCTTTTATGTGCAGACAAAATGTTGATACATTTTGCCTGTACATAAAAGAATCGAAATGCAAATTAAGCTCATGCATTATATATCTTTTTAATAGTACCATTAGAAAAATATATTATGCAGACGCCTATTCAAACTTGCTCTTACAATATTATCATAGTTTTAATAATTTACCCGTTTATAATCCTATTGAAATCTTACAAGGTAACTATTAGCTCTTTGTATAATAAATGACAATAAAAAAATGTATGTTTCTTATTTCATTATTTTAGAAGTCAAATCTAATATGTCAGTTTATCCCAGTTTTTTAAATGAATAGTGTAACTCACAAGTTTTTTTTTTTTTATTCTATTTTTATTTAGGCAAAGTTGACTAATTAACTTTACATTTGGAACCACCCCTTTCAACTGAAATAAACATTTGCCAACATCTAAATTTAGATCTAAATATACTTGATGCAGACGAGCGCTGTTTCGTAGCCATTGTTACCATTGTAGCCATTGTTACCAAATGGTAAAAAAGGCTACACTATTGGCTAATGGTTACTTAATATAATAGTCATACATATATAGATATTTTTTATTATACATATTAAACACCCAGACCAAGGAGAAAGTGCTTGCAGAACATACAAACACTTTCAGCCTCGGCGGGAATCGAACCCGCTACCTCTTGCACTGCAAGCGGACCTCCGCCCACCGCGCCCCACTGGAGCAGGGCTGCGAGAATTCTTGCAGGAGACGCACTTCCATGTAGACTTTCGATCCCCCAGTCGACGGTATCCTTTTTTGAGATGAGAGAATTTGTTATTAATTAGTAGCATTTGTTCGATAAGCTCTCTGGTTATGGAAATTAGTGTATAAATTATGTTGGTTTTGAAGTAATTGTTATAAATGTTTTGACTTTGACTTTTACTTTGGGTTCTGTGTAAAGTTTATACACATTTTGCAATGAAAAAAAAGCGAAAATTATAAAATAAAAGTTTAAAAAGTTCAAAAAGAAACCTGCGAAGTAGACAAGATACATGGAAAATGGATGCCATGACGTAAATAAAATATATTTAAAGTCAGGATTATGTGAACAAAAGTCCACTTGACTGAGTATACCTAAGTGCAAATGAAATGATGACTTATGCGGGAACATCGCCCACCGCACCGCTGAGACAGTCAAACTATTTTCATTATGTACTAACTGTTAAAATAAACGCGATGCCATTACACGAGAACTAGCTCTGTATTTAAAGTTAAATCATCATGTGTAACCACGTGATTAAAACAACATTCTCCAAAAAGAAACTTTTTTTTTTTGCTGTATAAGCCTTCATTTTATCACAATCTCACCTGATGTGAAGTGACGATGTGGTCTAAGATGGGACATGAAGACCTAGAAGGAAGATGGACACGCAAGTTTAATTAACAATGGAAATAACCTTTCGCGGAAAATTATCATAAAAAATGATTTAAAAAAAAAAAAAAAAAAAAAAAAAAAAAAATTAAAAATAAAAAAAATATTTTTTATAAATAATTTTGCACCGAAACTAAATTGCAACCTTAATGTTTCTACAACTTTGGTGAAATTATGTACCCAAGTTTGGTAAACACCTGTTTACATTGGCTTATTATATGACAAGGTGCAATGTTTGTGAATACTTACTTAGATTATATTTATCTATACAAATGTGAGCTATGGTTGTCCATGCTTTTTTATTGTTTTCTTCGTTTATTTTACACCTGATTTTATTAACTAGGGTTTGATTAAGTCTTTCATTTAAGCCGTTAGAAAACGGGGCATTTACTGCAGTGAAGATCAATGGTATAGATTTTTCTTTTAAAAATGTTTTAAATTCTTTTGAGTTGATTCCCGGGTATTGATCTGTAAGAACCATGCCAATTGTATTAGATTCTGGTATTTTATTGATAAGTCTAACAAAATCATTAGCGCATTGTGTTTTTGATGTAACAATATAAGCATAACGAGTAAAGTGGTCCACTAAAAGGTGTAAATATCTTTTAGTAGATCGTGAGCCTCCAAAACCCCCAATCGTGTCTATCGAATAAATAATAAATATTCATGCACTGTACTATTTATATCTATCTATTTGGTGTTAAAACACCATGTATGTATGTATGCACGCACCAGGCCAACATATTTTGTTCTATAACATTTTGATTGACCTAGAAGTGGACAAATCGCAGGTAACTGCTACTTTGAAGTGGAAGAAAAAACTTCTTTATTGGTAATCCTTATTAATCTAAATTATATAAAAAGATTTTAAAAGTTTTGGTCTAAGCAGCTATCACCAAATGTTTTTATTAATATCTGCTCTACAAACTATAGTTTTTGTACGGAACACTGTACTTTTTCTCACTCTTCGCATTAGCAAACCTTTATTGAATTTTTTGGAGCGTACAAGCGAAATATTCTGTAAATAAAAACAAAATGATTGTTATCGTAGGTCTTTCATACAATTTCCAATGCCTGTTTCAACAGTTTAGGGGTGGAGTTTCCTTACTCTGATCCCAAGTAATCCTTCCTTAGCGGACAGTTACACCCTATAAGAACTTTCTAGTGAAATTTCGTGATCAATCAGTGGCATTCCCAGGTATTTAACTGTTGAGCTATGCGGTAATATGGATCCTCCTAGTTCTACAGGGGCGCAATCTCCTTTTTTCAGGGTAAATGTTATATGGATGGATTTAGCTGGGCTTGCTTTGATTCTCCATTTGGCTAACCATTTCTCTGCGTTCATATTTTATTAATTGTTATTTTTTCTATAATCTCGATTTTCTTACTAACCATTTACTATAGGTATCTTATTGTGTTACGAGTACTAACCCCCAATGGATCTGTTGTCCGAAATAAGACTTTTTTATTTTTAACAACTATTTTAAACTGATTAGAATACCCTAATAGATTCCAATCAAAATTATAGAATGTTTAAGAAATGCAATCGGCAGTGGACGTCCTACCACTAAAATGGGAATGATGAAGATTTTAAAAGTAAACTCCGATGGGGCAGTCCAAATCGCCTTCAAAGATTTTATTGATTCCCGTCCGACTGGTTTAAACTGAACCTTTTTTTTTATCTAACGCATACTTGTGAAGTATCTATAGACTAGACTAGATAGGTCGGATAGGTCCTCAAAAATGATAATGAGGTTTATATTATCACTTTTTTCTAAACTGAATAGTTTGCGCGAGACACTTCAAAAGTGGTAAAAAATGTAATTAATTTTATCGTCTACGTCTTCAAAACCGAAAATTCATTTAATAATTAAAAAACGTAATATTTTACAATCAACTTGATGGTCTTACTGACAAGTTATTTTGTAGGTATGCAACAGTCATTTTGCTATTTTAGATACTTTGATTCTCTAGTGAAAAGAATATCCAATAATTTTGTTAAGATTAATGTTAAGTGCAGTTTCATACCTACTTCTTATTATTTAAAGTTCCTTTTCGGATTGTATTACCTACATACAATCCAATCCAATCTAATTAAACTTTTTTTTTCTGCTTTAACCGTTCGCAAAGGTACTTAACCTAGCTACAAAAATATTGAGCTCTAGCTATGCTAACCTTTATAAAAAAAACATTAAGAGTCTCTGGACGCGCGACAGAAGTAAGGAAGAGAAACAGCGGCGACAGATAGAGAGAAACAAGCTGTCCAGAGAGAAACAGTTACGGGAGGCTGCGGAGAGAGAAAGGGCGGCGGAGGAGTCATGCCCAGCTGTTTATAGCATTGAGCTAAGGCAGTGCCGCCCAGCCTAGAAACATATTAATATTAATCTACATCTACTAAATAAAAAACTAACAAAAATAAATGAAATTCAGCTTTATTTTAATAGTTTCATTAAACTGGTGCTTTAACCAATTTATTTTATAACAACGATGCATTTAGGTTATCAGGTTTTTACAGAGTTAAATGAAATAACGATTTATAATTTCGACGGAAGTCTGCAAATTCACAGTTAAAATGTGTAACTGTATTTTTTTAAAGTTATGCTATTCGAAAGAGCAGAAAAAAACTAAAAAAATCTTAATGCTCAACTTATTTTACGTGTTTGGTGGTTAACCCAGTTACCTACTGCATGTTTTGATAAATTTGTATTCTGATTATGAATACTAAATGTTGTGTAACCTTAAAAATAAGTACTTACCTACCATTGTCAATATTTGAAAACAAATACCAATTCTTAGGATTGCCCAATAATTAATAATAGTAACTAGGTATAATTTAATCTACAAGCGAAGCATGACTTTGTTTAAGAAAATATTTCTTAAAATTATTTTATAAAGTTAGATCGCTTTTAAAGACAAAGCTGAAAAATTGCTATTTTGCAGCCCTAAGTTAACAGGTGAACTGCTATTCACCTGTTATTCTCATATACTTATTTTAACTAACCTAGTAGTAACAGAAAGCTAATTACAGATCTTCACGGATGGTCACATAAAATAATAATAATAAGCCTCTTTATTTCCGATAACCTTAAAAAAACACGATTTATCCTTAAATACTAATTATAATCTATCACAGGTATTACATTACTTAAAAGAGGGTCCCACACCACTGTAATATATTAATTAATTTAAGTTAAAGCAATAAACTATTACTAAACTATTACTATTACTATTTATTTCATTTCTTCATCTTCATAATCTATCGGGCGGGGACAGGTATTTCTTTCGAATGCTATTTTTAAATGTTAACGCTTTAATAGTTTTAATTCGGAATAAAGTAAATACTTTTCTACCCAAATTTTCCAAGTAGGTTCAAACTTAGTTTATATACATTGTTTTTTCTTCTATTGATCTACGTACCGAAAAATACAATCCTGTTATTTTAATTAAAATCCGTTGGACTTCTGACGGTATATTTCTATGAAAATTTTAGTTCCGAGAGGAAAAGTATTTAACATTATACTGAATAATTAGTCCAACCAATTTATTGATATTGTAGCCATTCCATTTTATATGATCCCGTATTGTAAAATGTATTGATCGTAAAAACTTTTTATCGATGTTGTTTCGTTCAATAAAAAGACTAGTTTTCCTTCCCCACTTTCACCCCCATAACTTTTAAACGGCTCAACCGATTTTCATGAAACATGTCTAAGAACACCCAGGCCAAACTCACCTTTCAAACAAAAATAATATAAATAAAATACAGCGAAAATAATATCATAACGCTGTTTATTTTATGAACATCGCATTTAAAAACATTTAAATCACATTTATTATGACTAATAGAATGATATTATGAGTGATATATTTGGAACTCTGGTAATCCTGCAGAACAGATAACATATAGTTTATATATATAGTTGATAGTATAGTAGATAGTTTTATTTAGTCTAGAGTTGAACTAGGTTGAGCTCAGGCGTGTTGAACAGATATCATCGACATACATTTTTTTTTCTTTCACACAGTCCATCCATCCACCCAAAAATGATTTATACGAGTAGAAATGTGAAAATACGCTAAGTTTAAGCTAGGAGGAAGATAAATAATTGTATAACTTAATTTTAACGCGTCGAATATTGTAACTTCAACTTATCACATATTAACCAGATTATAAACATATTCTCAACTTAGTAAAAAAAAATTATATGTTTGTGTCTTTTTTAGGCCTAATAGACATCTTGACAAAATAAAAATAGGTATTAAAAAAAAAAATTCTCTCACTTTTAAAATTGCACTGAATTTAACTCTAACGTAATTTAGAAACGACAATCTCCCGGGCGCACTTGTAATAAACATGTCCACGAAGGTAAAAAAGTAAAAATGTATATAATTATAATTTAATATGGATGGTGCTGAACAAAATGGTTTTAATCATGTTCATGACTTTGTACTTTTGCTATTATTTTTAGTTTTCTATTCACGATCGTCCCTGTGTGCATCCTCAGTCGTTCAACAAATTACAGAATTAAAAACTTTAATTGCAACAAAAGCTCACTGGAGCTGAAAAATATGTCTTATTAAAAGGCGGAAACAGGTTTCAAATAAATTTGAATTAGATATGACAAAAGGAAGCTTATCATAAAACTAAAAGCATGTAATTTTTACGGATAAAATATCTGTGGCAAGCTCTATGCTTGTGTTTACAGATACTATAATCATATATCATATATACTTATAGACATCTGACTTTGGAATATTTGTGAAGCTATCATACTTATGTGCATCATTATCTTTACAAAAACATATTAATTTTAAGTTTAGTTCAAAAACGTTTTAGTGTGTTGACGATAATTTCAGACACTAAGTCGTGCCAGTCCAAAAAAGGATTATGTATTAAGTTTCTAAAAAGAATAATTAGACCGGAGAAGGAACTACACAGTAATTGGACGGTTCTTAGAATATTGCCTCGTAACAGACAGAAGGAAAACGGGTCCTTTTTACCCTTTTCAAAAATTGCCGAGACAAAGAAAAAAACATTACTTTTTACATTACTGTGAAACGGACTGTGAGAATGTTGAATATTTCAGTAGCTCTGTAGACATTAATCCCTATGAACTTAATAAATGGGTTGAATAGGGTACATAACTAAAAAAATAATAAGTCCGGCACTTTTAAAACTTTTCATGAATCCCTCAGGCCGTTTTTGCCGTCAAAAACGCTAATCCATAAAACACGGTTTTGCTTTTTACGCGTGATTGGAATCATGAATAAAATTCTCAGAGAGGAAGTCGGTTAGCTGTATGTTTGTGGAAATTCTATAAATCATTAGCCTCTTTAAGACGTCACGTCATATCTTGGTCTGAAAAAGTAAAAAGTTACCAAAAAACTGCAGAGTGAGCTTAGAAAAAATTAAAAAATAGTTTATTTGCATGTACATGAAAAAAAACAATGCTTCTTATTAGATGTACTCAAATTATAGGCATTGTCATCAATGGATATTTGGGCATATGCGCCGTCATTTATTTTCGATAATATTTATATTTTCAACCAACTTTAAAAAAAAATATTTGAACGCTAACAGCCATTCAGGATCGAGCTATCAGTCTGGTACAGTAAAAACAGAATCAGGATACGATTACAGTAAACCGAGCATTCAGTTTGAAGAACGCCTAAGTTTTGTGTCCCGAGTATCTGTATTTGCATCTACTGCTTTTTCGTTCGTGCTCGAGGTTGACGTACTTGCTTCGTACATTTCTTCTCTCCTTCCTCTCCCTGTCCGACATTTTATTCGCTTATAATATATATACATATACCTACACATACACACCAAAACAAAATATTTACTTCATAAACAAAGTACCTACATACCACTAACGAATCTTCTTATATAATAAATTAGTCACTGCTTTCACATCATAGTGTCCTTTATCTAAGTACTTACCGATAATGTTTTTTGTAATCAGTTTAACGATTAAAATAGCATCACAGAAATATTATCGACAAATACGAATTCCGCCTTAGACGCCATAAATGAGCAGATTTTTGATTTTATGTTAGTCTATCCAAACTTACCAAAATTCCATATTAAATTGAACTTTTAATACTATCAATAGTAGCCAATGATCATTCAATGATATCATTTTTGTTTAATTCTCAGGAGGCAAATACTCTATATACTATTGACCTAACTAATGATGACAGTGTTGGTCATGTGGCAGCTTCTAACATAAACAAAATACACATGCCTAGCAAAAATAAGTTAAAAAAATACATAAAAATCAATAAAATCATAAAAAAAACGAAACAAACCCCACAACTTTGATGTTGTATATGTATATCTTTGCACTTTCTTAATAAATAGATAAAGCTTAAATAGGTGTATAGTATTTTTACCAATTTTTTTATGTAGTCATTATGCCTATTTACTCTCTAGTAGTTAGTTCTTATAGCTATTTTAGGACCAAATTAACTTACCTAATGGCTATAATGTCCCTTGTCATTAATTTATGATTACAAATTGTGGTTCTAGTTCTTTGTATTTTATAAGTCTGTTATCAGAAAGATAAAGCGTAATACGAGTAGTAATAAGAGTGGGGAGTTTTTTTAAAGTAAGAATTTTTTTTAAGTAAGATCCTTTCAGGTCAGGCTTAAACTAATATTTGAAACACGAACACAATTAGATGATAGTCAATATTCAGGATAACTTACAGAACAGCACGACTAAGTTGTCGACGTTTCCAATGAGAGTGTTCAAAGTCTTAGCGGTGACGTCTTCGATGACATCTTCCTCATCACCGGTAGATTTGTTCGCTATCAGCCATTCAAGAACATCTTCTTCCCTACTTAGTTCACCTGAAAAACGTTGTTTGTTTTATTAATATTGGATTAAAGTTTTGTCATTTTTAATGTTTTATTAGTTTTGATTTCGTCAACGTTATAATTTTAGAATTTACAAATGACAAATGACTTAATTTGACGACTTACAATTGTTACTCAATTATAAAGTCGTCTGATTAAGCTAAAATTCTTCTTGTCATGCCTACTAAAATGTGTTTTTTCATATCCGCATTTTTTGTTAAAACCCATTATCTCGTAACTTAATGATTAATCTAACAACGAACCAATGTTCATTAGTATGTTTCATATTTATACCTACAATTAATAATAGATTACGTATTTTAACTTCTATTTTGATGGTGTCCGTGACTGGCTATAATTGTCAAACTTAAAACAAAGAAAGTGATAAAAATAAATAATTCATAAATGAAGCTGCTGTATAATAGGGTATTAAATAAATAATGAATATTTCCAGAATAAATTTATCGTATATGGTCGCTTCGCTTTTTTACACTATAGCAAAGAAGCGATCACCTTATTCTGATCATTTAGATGTTAGAAACATCAGAAAAAATAATATTGATTAATTTAATAAATCGTTCATTCGTGTTTCTGTACTCGCTTTTGTTTTTTACTAACAAACTATTGTGCAATAAGTGGTTTTGATTTACATACGAGCCGTACGAATATTATGAACCCACGTTCTTACAAAGCTTTCCAGGAACTCGGAAAAGCATTCCTTGTTCTTTTTATACATGTCTACAACATTTGTGTTAAAGAGAAATATTTGTGTTAAAGAGAAATAAGTAGTACTAAATAGAATAAAAATAAAAATTGTGACTATGACAAAAGCAAGAATTAATAACGCAACGCACGGTTATTAGATTTCTAATTAATGAGTAGCCAGGATGAGGCAAGGAGTAAGGTAACGTCTTCGCCAACCGTAAGCTTAAGGAATGATTTCTCTTAAACCGATTTTCATGAAACATGTCCTAAGAACATGAACATGAAAGCTGAGTTTGGCGCGGCCAAACTCAGCTTTCATACAAAAAAAACTAAATTGAAATCGCTCCATCCGTTCGAGAGCTATGATGTCCCAGACAGACAGACTTTTTGGGAGGTCTTTAAAGGGTGCCGAAACTATTTTAATTTTAAGTTACAACATTTAACTTTGAATCTTGAATGAATTGTAGGATTAAACTTCTATTGAATGGAATTCTTATGCCAAGCTATTTCTTTAAGTAAATAAATAATAATAATAATAATAGGTACATACATATTTCCAGACAATCCTCACAAAAGACACCCGGCCAACACGAATTTTTAAATTGTTTTCATTTAACCATTGCTACAAATTTGTTATTTATTCTTATGTATTACTAGTAAGTATTCAATTCTTTTTGTATTTTGTAGACAGTTCTACTTTTTTCCTTTTCGGTACCTTCTACTTATTGTGTTTATGTCCATATAATTTTCTTTTTGCCGGTCCAGATTGGATTTATTTATATTTCGCATTGTTATTATTTATCGATAGATAAGAATATTAATCTTTATTCAAATAAATATGTTGTTGGTTAAAAGTACTTCATCCATTATAACGCGGGTAGCACCGCAGGGCACAGCTAGTTTGTAGATAAAGAGTAGGTAGGTATGTCAAAACATAAACACAAATTTAACCGGACAACATGGAGGTTCCGAGTCTGAAACTAAAACAAATTTAAAATAGGTAAGTATGATAAATTCTGCATTATGTCAGTAAAGGTGAATCTCATTTTAACATAAATCTAAATTTAAACATTAACTTAATAAACTTGCTCGAAGCACATATTACAGTTATTTAAGGAGACCAGCTCCGTAGTGCCTTATAAAAACGACATAAAAGCAATAAATAAAACTTTCAACACCCTTAACCAGTAAAAGCAAAGCCTTCATGAAAATCGGTTGTGGCGTTTAAAAGTTATGGGGGTTATGATTTAAAACGGGTAACATACGATGATTTGACGGTTTGTTTGTTAAATCATGGTATGTCACCCGTTTTAAATCATAATATTGTTAGAAACCATGATAATTTAAAAAGTTATATTGAGATTAATCATACGAACCTGGAAGAACATGACGTATCCGTCGCTCAGGAACTACTGATCTGATTTCAACAATTATTTCAATGATAGATAGCCCATTTAGAAGAGAAAGAAGGCTTTAAGTTACTTTACTGCGAGAATAGTCGCTGTTCCTGCGATAATAGTTCTAAGATTATTGTATATAATAAGTATATATATAATTTATGAAATATAACTTGAAGTGGCTTACTGGAAATAAATATTTGATCTTGAACTAGACCTATTTAATCATAGTTTAGCTACAGACCCTATAAAATAAATATTTTGTTAAATATTTGTGTTGCGTCGTTTTTGCCATTGCTTTAAATTTCGGTTATCTCCTCGGGTCTGTTTACATTTGTTAACTTATCCATAGATTTTTGTTCGCTAGCGGATTTTGATGAATATTTTTTATTTGAAAGCTCCTTGACCATTGCGTTTTGTAATTTTTCTCGCTATCCACAATTACCAAGAAGAACAATTAATGCCTTTGTTTGGTGTGTAATAAAAATAATTATACCTGTAAACAACCTCAATATCTATTAATCAAACACAATAAACAAAACATTTTGTATCTGTTTTTTTTTTGACAAGTATTGTTTTTGATGGGATCTCATTTCTTTTTGTATTTGGTAGACAGTTCTCCTTTTTTCCTTTTCGGTACCTTCTACTTATTGTATATATGTATATCTACCAGCAACGAATTTTCTATGACTTTATGACTTATGACCTTATGACTTTCCACCCCTGGTGTTGTCCGCGTTTATAGGATTTTACCGCCAAATTTGACATTAAAAAAAAACAGAAATTAATATTTTTTTTTTTAAGTAAGCTACTCACTCTTCGCTACACTTAATAATTTCTAGTGTTGAATAGCTATTAGAAATCGATTCAGTGGTTCCGAGGTTTAAGTAGAGGTTTAAGAATGTTGTCCTCGGAAACAATGTTGCCCTCAAATAATATTTTCCCCATAAGGATTTTATTTTTATCTTTGGCATGGCATTTAGCATTTAGGTTAAGCTGTGACGTCACTATAATTAAGAATTAAAGTGTTTCTGTAGTCTGTATGTTCGCGATAATTAGATGGACATATAAATAATAGGTTTTCGGTTTGTTTAGTCGGTCTGTTTAGTCCGTCCTAAAATACTAAAAATACTACCTGTTTTTTGCTTTATATTGCTTTATATATAATGGTTATCGTTACTATTTAGATTTATAACGGGATATTTGCCATGATTGATTGTCTTTCGAGTTTCTCCCACTTGGCCAGCGTGGTGAATTTAGGCCAAGACAGAAGACCCTGTGTCCCAGCAGTGGAAACATAAACGGGGTTGCTATGACATAGAAAAAACCCAGAAAGAAAGTTTCGAGAATTGTCAACCCTACCTATATGGTCGTTTTATTTCTTCTAAAACTGTTTTCACTTAATAATCAACTATCATGAACTTGTCACTCTCTGAAGACAGGCACTTCCCCTTGTTGGGAGGTGGTTTCCATCAAAGCGTGCACATTAATAAATATTATGGTGTTTTACTTTTAAGGAAATATAGGCATTGAAATCGGGGGTGTTTCTTAAATTTTTGTACAAGCTATACAAACCAGTCAGTATAATTAACTATACTTTTTAAAACAATTTTATCGTCAACAATAGTGATAGCTCCGACACCTGGTAGAACGATTGATTTCAAAATTTCTGTGCCCAGTCCTGTAGCATTTATAAGACAAATATGTCCATTCTCTAAAGCAAAAAGTTTTTTTTTCTTAAAGCAATGTTTAATTTTTCGTTTCCTTGTTGCGATCTTACCTAAAGCAGTTATTTAAAGGGGGATCATGAGACTTGGCACGAGTATTTAAATCCTCCTTGCTTCTGAAAGAAAATCAACGAAATAAATGAGGCTCAGTAGAGTTTTACTGTTTAGCTTTACTCATGAGTACGGAAGAGACTCTGTTGAATCTCGACTTCGACAAGACACACTAAAATTGTTTGTTTGTTCTGCAAGCACTTTTCTCCTTGGTCTGGGTGTTTAATATGTATGGTAAAAATATCTATATATGTATGTATATTATATTAAGACAACGAATCTATGAATCCTAGAATATGTCCTACTCGACATCTAGTTGATAATTAATAGACTACACTACCTCCCATATTATGGAGATACTTCACAAAGAATTAAATTTATTCAGACAGAAAATGGAACGATGTATTAGGCATAGGGACAAACTATATCGACAGCACCTTAAAAATATATTGGACGATGTTAAAAAACTTATATACCTTAGATACCGTAAATACTGTAATAAACTTTTGAAAAAAATTAAACTTCAATTTTAATGTATCGTTTGGTTTCATTGAAGTGATCCATTTTTCAACTTAGATTATATTTCAAATATTTATTATACAAATATAGTTTATTTTTTATTACAAAACATTAAAACAAGACAAACAAGCAAGTCCGTATCCTTTTTTGCGTACATAACTCAAAATGAATGAAGATATTTTTTTTTAACACGTACGATTATTTGTATTCAACCTCAGATTTATCAGTAGTCAGGATGTACACTTCTATTATTGTGTATGGAAACTTGTTCAAACAGATAATTTTCGATCCTGATTAAATGCGCCTGAATGAGACTATCCAACAACCGCCGCGCCGACCGCACGCCTGTGCGCTTCAAGTTGCTCAATAATACATTCGAGTTTCCCGTCGTTAAACCCAAAAGGAATTCTTACGCGTCCAGTGGTATCTCGGAAACCGTATCACTTAGGAAACTTGTACATAGAACACTTTTTCTTTGTAATCATTTACTCTGTTGATTCACATGAGTTTCACAATATCAGACAAAGGAAAGTAATAAGGTTACTTGCAACGCGTAGGATGAGACGAGACAAAAAATGAATGTCAAAATAACGAGTAAAGTAATAATGAACATCGTCTATGTTCATTCAACCCACACACATTCTGTGAAGACCCACGCTCAGTACCTCTGCAATATACAGTTCTACCGCGTCACATATATTTAATTATTATGTGTTTTTAGTATTTGTTGTTATAGCGACAAGATAAATACATCAACCCTCAAAATTGCAACTCTCTATCTATCACGGTTATTATATAACTCGTCTAAATCCCTAATATATTAAAAAGTTTCTGAGTAGGAGATCTTTGGTTTGATCTTCTACAAGCTAAGTGCTTTGTACTGCGTCCACATTACATAATATTATGTTGTGTTACGTTTAAGGAAATTAAGGGATTGGAATCGGGGGTTTTTCTTAAATTTTGTTTTACGTTTAAGGAAATTAAGGCATTGAAATCAGGGGTTTTTCTTAAATTTAAAATTTAGATTTATTGTTATTTTAATGCTCAACAGTTAAACTAGTAAAACATATAACTAATCATTATCTATTACCATTGAAAGAGAAAGAAAAATATTGCAGTGGAAGCTTAAAAATCGTCAAAGGATCACGTGTACCGAAGCAATTATTGAATAAGTAGGTATAATATCATAAAAAGTGAAGTGCGAGTCTATAAATTGAGTGCTAAATTCTTAACCGTACCAAAGTTGCTTAAATTTGTCTACATAAAAATCCTCGGCCGAATGTGACGCTGAAGTATTTTTTTTAATATAAAATTAATTTAGGGACGAATGAGGAATATAAACTGGGGGGAAAAATAATTCGCATATATGATAAAAATATTTATTTCGTTTTAAACTACCTGAATCTTTCATATTCTTAACTAACTATTTACCCAAGGTTCTAATCTATTCATTAATATTTTTGGGCATAACGAAAGATCTTTTTAATTTGGCTAGAGCTAAAGGAACTAAATATCAAGTAAGATCAATGTACTGTGGTATGGTTGTTATGACAGATGGGCTGGATTTCTTTAGAGCTCTTTATTCTTGAGATGGCAGGATTAGAATAATCCACAATAATCACATACATCCAATGAGACAATACCATGCTTTATCCTCCTTAGTTGATACAACTTTTCTTATACATAAATTTTTCCGGACTAATCACACAGCATCACAAATTAATTATTTTTAGAGTAAAAGTAGCTTTTTAGACGAGTTGATAAAATAGTCGAGCAGCAGCGATGTAGATGACTAAGGATTTAGACCAGTTTACCCTGTAGACGGTCTGCTTTTTAGACGAATCGATACAATCTTTATATCATTAGCTTCACCATAGGCCTTGAATATCTTTAAATAGGCTCAGTCGCTCAGCAAGCTATGGAAAGGGTTTCTCACGAGATGGTTCAGAAATAGTTATTGTACTTCTATTGCTACTAAAGTAAGACTATTTCATACTGTGGAATAGTCGTCAATAGTGATTAAGGGAGGATAACGCAGTATGTGAAAGTTCCAACGCTCTTTAAGGTCCTGTAAATTCATCTATCAATAATTTACATATTTTTTAATATTTTGTGAAACTGGTTGCCACACAAAACATAAAATTATGCCCAGCAGTTTTTTTATAAACTTTCATTAAGTTTTTTCATCTCTTTTTTAGTATTAGTCTCCTTACTCTTTTTGGTGTCTTTTATGTCTTTCTTCTCCATCTTAGTCTTCTTAGTTTTCTTTTTGGGACTAGGTTTATCTTTTTCTTCGGAGTTCTCTTTTGTTTGAATGGGTTGTTTTGCACCCATTCGTAGCGGTGCGAAATTCAAGCCATGACGCATTTCAAGAAAATTTAAATATCTAGGATTATTTCGAGTACGAGCCCCTGTCGAAGCCGCTGCTGCACGTGAGTACCTCTAGTATAATAAGTTTACTACATCTTTCTTGTTGTTTTTTTCGCGATCATCTTAGACCACATCGTCACTTAACATCAGGTGAGATTGTGGTCAAATGAGGGCTTATAAATAATTAAAAAAAAAACCATACTATACTGGGAATCTACGAGTAATTTGAAGGTTTTCGCTCGTGATTTAGCTGGGATCATTTAGAAACCTGATTTTTGAATGAGTCTCACGCTTCACTCACGCGATGTATAAATATTTGTAGTGGAGATAAACATAGATAAACACTGGTTTCCTGGCGGACGCAAAAATTATAGGAAATTTGAACACCAAAACGAAATAGCGATTTTAAATTCGTAATTATTATATGTATAACTTTTTAAGCTATCCATGGTCGTCAATACTATTCAGATTTATAACGGAATATTTACCATGAGCAATTTTCCTGCACTCAATAATATATACAAATATATATATATAAATGCAGTTTGCAACAGACGCGTGTAGCTAACGAAAAATGGGCCTTAGAGGTAAACTTCACTTGGCATGTTTGCTATTAAATATTATGAGGTGGAATTTACCGTTCTATTTAAAAAGGTTTTCTATTCAATTGAATAAAACCTCAAACGACTAGTACAATCTTAGTTCGAATATAGAATGATTCCTGACTTGAAATTTTCTGGTATAAATACAAAAGAGGTCCAAATACTAAAGTTTGGTTTAACATCTCTACACACAATAAATAAAATAAAATAATCTTTATTTCTGTAACAAATAACATGCATTGATTTCTGTTGTAAAGACCCTCATTTAAGCTTAAAAACTTGTGTTAGAGGGTCTCGCTCTTCTATATCATTAAAGTTACAAAAGAAAGAAAAATAAAAAACTTACTTTAAATAAACAATTGGTAATTATTTATTTGTAATGCACAATCGCATTTCATGTTTTCTAAATTATGATAAACAATACATCCGGAAGATTTAAATAAATCTATCAAAATCTGATGGCTTTTTTATCTTATTTGCAGCAAAAATCTTGAAGCCACAGATATACGCATTTTGAAACAATATTACTCACCGTAAAACAAAAATACTGATTTGCACACAAATTATTCAATATTACAACGAAATTTCCAAAATTATTTTCTAAAACGGCATAACGAATAATGTATGTTTACATTATCAAATTACATTTCACGTATTAATTACTCATGTAGCTGAAATCCCTATCATCCAACTTTACTCCCTTTCCAACAAAAAAATATCAAAATCGGTTCATAAACGACGAAGTTAACCGCGGACAATCATAAAAAAAAATTAAGAAACGAACACGATTATTTTTAACCGACTTAACAACATACATATAAAACTGATTTAGATGTTTCTCTAATCTTGAACGCTGTTTATTTTACATAGGTCTTCTGAATTTCTCAACGAAAAACAAGCAAGTTATTTTGTTTGTTCAGGATATACCAAATCGAAGGTGTGGCAGGACACTACAATCAATAAAACAGGGCCTTCTGGAAAAGGAAAACCCCTAATAATCGTTCATATTGGTAGGTTATCTTTACATTTTTTATGAACCCCTATGTTGTAAGGTAAGTAAATAAATAAAATACAGTTTTAAATCGTATTAAAATTTTATTAAGTGCGACTCCTCCCTCCTCTGCAAGGAAACTAGCAATAAATGTTAAAAGCAAAGAAACCTTTTGGTTAAAGTTAAAGTAAATACCTACATATTTATCCCAATCGCAGAACTTCTTAACGTTGTCAAAACCAAAGTCACGTTTGTACTCAAACCAACATAATAAAGCACGCTGTTTATTAATTTTAAAATGTATTAATTGAGCAGTTTCATGGTCTGATAATCCAGAGACATAGATTTCAGATTTGACTTTCTTTATATTACTGGCAATTTGATCTAGACATGAGTTTAGTCTAGTTGGTGATTTTATATGAGCTCTGAAAAGTATATTTTTAAGAACTTGATGTTTAACAATAAAAACAAGCATTGTTCTTAAAAAAGTGACGCACATTAGTATTAACACGAGAAATAAGGAAATATTACTCATTGCTACCGACAGATGAAATAAGCTAGGTAAATTGTTATTTAATTAGTCCTAGAAACCATTGACATTTAAGTATTCATATTAAGTTGAATGGCATATAATTTTGAATGCGGTCTCTGTACCTATCGATATGTATCATAATCGTGAGTTTCAATGACAAGGATTATTTAACTTTTGAAACTTTTATGGTTATCAATAAATACTATTTAGATTTATAACGGGATATTTACCATGATTAATATATATTAATGTCGGGATATTAATGTCTTTTCAGTTTTCCGATATAATTGGTGAATTTGTATAAAATAGACTTTAAATGTCGTTTCTTAAATCTGATAAAACTTTTGATCTCTAAATTCTTCTCTTGTTGTATTCCGAGCCTTACAACAGGACAGTAAATAGCCGCGGACCTGGTCTGGCCATTTGTAACTATAATAAACTTTTGTATGACTTTTGTCTTTTGTGGATATAAGATGACATATATGTGTATATACATATACCTCTATATAATCTATATTATCAATAAATGACTATTATGACTATTATATCATATATTACATATATCATCTTATATAACAAATGTTTTTTGCAAATAAACTATAGAGAACATTGTTATAAAAGTTCTTTAATTAGACAGTAACATGATCTATAGGTAGTTTAAAATTAAACAAGCATTATTGTAAATAAGTGGCTACTGTAAACACTTATCGGTTAATAACCCCTGTCTGTTCAGAAATCAGTTACACAAAATAATTACTTACACTCAAAGTTGTTGCTGGAGGAAAAAGGCGAATTTTGGAGGCTTGAACCAAATTTTGGCTGTAATAGTATGAGAAACAAACTATAAATAGATAAATATTTCCGGAAAATCCATGCAACAACATCTAGCCACGTGGTAAGCTCTAACGCAATACGGAGGACGAGGATATCGGCTTCTGAAACAGGGTTCACCCTATTCCAATAGCGAATACAACAACACAGCTTGATCAGTTTTTACAATTTTGGAGTTCTTATTTATGGCTGCCATTACTTTTTACGCTATTATTAATTTTACAGCGTAAAGTTGAGCTCCGTGACTTTGGACAACTAAGCAATCTATGAATAATACATTAGTTTGAAAAGAAAGAATGGTAAGTATAATAATTAGCATAGTAATGTATTTCTCGGCAATTAACAGCAAAAGACACGTAATTAAATATTTCTGTAAGTACTTAGATAATTAGTACTCATAAAAACCGCATTTGTCACTTTAATGCTCATTTCATTGAGACAAAGCAACTTTATCGGATTTAAAAGCATCTATAAACTGGTCGTTAAATAACAAACGCTAGTTGTAAATCGGTGTTGATGTTGGTAAAGGTAAGTGTAGTATGTATGAGTTTAAAAAAAAAAAAAAAAATGTTTATTTGTTTTGATTGTTGTTGATTGACGTTTGAGCTGATGCAAATAAAAATATTTTTTTTATTTTTAATTTTTTTTTTTTTTTTTTTTTTTTTTTTTTTTTTTTTTTTATCTCATTCTTTTACATGTTCAATCCTACAGATATTATATGTTAGTCTATTTCTACGTAACGCCTCAACTTTTCGTGTTGCACTTGATTTCCTCCTAAAATTTCCGTACCGGGCCTTATAACTCAAATCCACGAGTTAGTCAACATTGTATCGCCCCTTCTCGCCACGAGTTAGTCAACATTGTATAACAGTTGTACTAATGTAAATATATATCTCCGGACTAATCGCACAGCATGACCTAAAAAATATAGATTTGAATACGATGAGATTAAGTAAAAAGTAAATGATTATAACAACACCGAGGGTAGAAATAAATGTGATTACTTACTTATGACGCGTTATTTGTTCAATAACACAATAGTCAGTAGCTTTTCACTCGATTTATTGTATATATGTACTATTCTGAGACCCTATTTCACCGGTAACTTTTAACTGTACTAGAAGCAGCTTTAAAATTTAATGAAAACCTTCAGATCATAGAAGTTGAATTATATGGGTTTGATCTCGACGAGTTGCAAAACATTTACAGTTACGTACCTGGACAAGGAAGTGCGGGATAATCCCGCTGAGCGTCTAATAACTTGAAACATTTCGGAATACTTGTGCAAGTCACAAGTATGCATCTCAACAAGAATCTAAAAGACATTGATTAGCAGTTTGAGTTGCATTTTATAATATTATATATGAATAGAAGACAGTAATTGATTTTGTGTTGCTTTGTCCTTATTGACCAGAAGTCTTATATTTTTTAACCTTAAGAGTGATTACTGAGTTACGTAAAATAATGAATTTATTTTTCGTTATAAACTTTTCAAACATGCGAAATAATATTATTCCAAACTATTTGCTTATAGATCAATTCACAGCTACCCTTGAAATTTAAGTAAGAGCTTCTGCCAAACACAAGTTTGGCAACAATGCAAGGTTCCCTCTTTCTGCCAGCTCGGCTATTAAGCTAGATACTACACAATTAAGCAAGTTTAAAACGATAACGTGGTCAAGCGAAAAGAACACTAAGAATCAAGATCAATGAGTAGCAAGAAGATAGTTTCAATGTGGAAATGGAGTCGTCTTGTAAATCATTACTTAAAGGATCTTGCATAACACTGTGATTACTATTTAAACCCACAGTAATGTTCATAATGCCTTCTGAAAAAAATATTTGCAAAAGAACACCTTACGTTTGGTTGTAAAATAATGAACACAATAGACAGAGAAAATGTAGTATTAAAAATAAAATAAGGTAACACATCAGTTAATTACATTATCATTATTATTTAAATTAGTAGGTACACGTCCACTGCTTAACATAAGACAGCCTCATTTTTAATAGGACATTATTGAGGACTAGCAATATTAAAAATATATATTTATTTTTATTTTATTTATGAATAGAACGTAGAAAAATTAAAGCCTTCTACTTATTTATATTAAACCTACGTTATTACTGATCAAATAAAATCCGCAGAGTCCCAGTGTCAGACTGCACCAAACAGGCTGCAAACAGAGAAAGATGGCGGGCGATCGTTAAGAAAGCTGTGTCCGTCTTTAACACCAAATGATATATATTTGCATGCAAATGTATAAGAAGTATGAAAAAAATGGTACAACAATTTATAGCCCAGTAGCCAGGTCTGGAGAAGCATTTATTGGACAAGTTTACAAGCTGCCTCAAATACCTTCCCAAAATTCATGACTCTCTTGTTGTTTTGTTGTGATTAATTCGAGTTATTATCTTTCTATAATGCGCCTACGTTGTTTTCATTTGAGTTAAGTCGTTATTTGTTAAGTTTTTGTTGGTGCTGAGTTTTGGTTGTTTGTTGTTTTTAAATTATAGATTTTGAAAAGCTTCTGACAACTACTGTATCTTTAGAATATATTAGTATCTATGTTCATATTAAAGCTCAGTTAGGCTTACCAATTAATTTGCTTACGTATTTTTTTTTAATATATGAGATGGTTTTCCTAACGTTGATGAATAAAATATTGCACTACTTATTTATAAACCAAATATTTTTATTATTTACATGCGATACCCTCAGCCTACAGCCAAGAGCAAAAGAAACTGCTATTCCAAAATTCGATTAACGACCGTTACGGCTGCCTTATTGGTAAAGAGTTTTATAAGGCAAAGTCTAATCTTTTTTGTAGATAATTCATAGTTTCAGGCGATTATTTGCGGAAATCAAATCTTAATACTTTTTGGAACCAAATATTTAATACTAATAACACAGTTTTCTTTGGAAAGATTCTACGAATATTAACATAATGGACGCTGTTACATTCTTTCTGAAAGAAATTAATACGGTTTATAAAACGAAATTACCTTCAAGGTCTTCATGCCCCATCTTAGACCACATCGTCACTTTACATCAGATGAGATTATTGTCAAATTTAGGCTTATGTAGCAATAAAAAAAGCTTGTACTAGCTATTAAGTGACAATTATTAATATTATTATATGCCAACAAGCTTCGTACCCGTATTTTTTTGATTTTACATATAAAACACCCAGACCAAGGAGAAAGTGCTTGCAGAACATAAATACACTCGACCCTCGGAGGGAATCGAATACGCTACCTCTTGCGACTATGAAAAGTTAACAATACCTAAGTAGGCACAATACCCACTTAGCCCTATGATTACAAATGATTAAAGTAAGCCCAGGGCTTGCGGAATGCGTCAATTTACAACAATATAATCATTACATAAAACAGAAAGATTATTAAAAAATTTTTTTTTAAATATTTTTGTTTAAAAAATTAAACGTTTAAAACTTCAGGTTCATGAAGCATTGATGTTTTTTATCTGTGTTGTATCCCCTAGTAACAATATAAATTTCTACATTACGTAAGGCCAACACCCAAAAACAAAGGCTGAGTAGAGAGATGAGATCATTATATTGATTCACAATGCGTGAGTTTATTCTGTTATGACAGGCGAGCATAAATTCACGAAATTCTGTAGGACATTCTTCATAGAATAATACACCAGTATCAGGAAGTATGGGATCGAAATCAATAGATTTTTCTAATACTTTCTTCTCTTCTGACATTGACGAGTCATATTTACTGTGCTATTGCAGTTTCCCCCCTAAGGGAGATTTTCTTAAGAGAAAAAACAGGACTAAGCCTAGAATAAGTAGGTATTTGTTTATTTTTGCCTGTACCTGTTTTAGACAATCTAGACGTCTTTAACAACAGTTTAAATAAACTTATCTTATCTTATTTAAACTGAGATCTATCGATATTTTATTATAAGCATCAAAGTCAAAGTCACAACGTCTATTTCCTTAGAAGCACAGAGCATACACGGACATGACAACTTAAAGCTAATTTAAATAAAAACTAAGAATAATCAAGGAAATAGAAGTTCGGCATAGTATCGTAGCTCTTCTCAAGCTCGATCAGTAGAGCCACTACCTCCACGTAATAGATGAATGGAGTGATTCTTAAACCTGAAATATCATCATTTATTGTTTGAAAGTAGCACTAACTATCACTAGTTAGTTAATTTGTCAGGATATGTTGAGATGTAAAGACATTTCCCTCCGAGCTGGGCCAGTGGTGAAACAATTTTTTCGTGTTTGTTATGCAACAACACGTAGGAAACAAAATGTACAATGGGCGGCCTAAATACAAACGGAGCTCTGGCACACCCTTATTGAACCATCGCGGTGGTTTATGGAACATATACGCAGGATTTTATCAGCGAGTTCTTATCAGGATAAGGCTATTTATTCTTGAATATATTAACAAAAAAATATTTGATAAGCATGAGATGGACTACACCAAGGGTTCCGTGAATTGTTTTTTTTTTGTCTTGTGAACGTATAATATATATAAAAGCTCTTTTTTATTATTATTTTTTAGTCATCTACCCTTGCTTGGTGTCTATGGGTAGCCATTCAAAACATTCTACTGACGAAGGACGAACTTCAATTCATTTATCCTAGATTTAAGGCGAGGTTATCCAAGAACTTTAGGCATTTAGCGCTTAAGAAAAAAAAGGGCGAATCTCTTTCTGTTGGATACACCAAACCAAGATTAGTATTCACGCCAGATGAAGAGGAGAAAATTTAGAGAACTAATAGAAATTAAGCGAACATCAAAGTCTCTTAATATTAATAAAGAAACAATTGTTATCACCTTGAAAACAAATGATTTAGGTAAATTAATCGTGAACAGGTAAAGGTGATGTTGTGATGTGTCTTGTGTACATTAGCGGACAAAGATTTGTGCCGATTTTTGCACCCCAAGATTCTTTTTTCCTATGCCGGATCCACAGACATTCCTTATGAAAACTCTGACTAAGCTTTGAAGAGGAATTTTTTTTTACGGATAAGTCACGTCATAGAAATATGTAAATGAAAATGTATTCAATCAGCTAAAATGTTTATTGTTTCTGTGTCCTGTTTTAACAAATTAAATTTTTAAGAATATTTTGTTGTAGCTAATTTTCAATTGTTATTAATTTGTGTTATATGCTAAGCCGTGCAAATTAAATAAATAAAAGACCGTGTATTGTTAGATTCATTAAACAAGGTTTCTTTAACCTCCTACCTAACCTATCTATACTAATATTATAAAGCTGAAGAGTTTGTTTGTTTGATTGTTTGTTTGTTTGTTTGAACGAATTCAATTTTATGTTGTTTTTATTAAAGGCAATTGAAAGCGTGGGGGTTAAAATAATGAACATGTGTTTAAGTATATTAGAGTATTTTTAAGCCTTATATTTTTTTTAATACCAGCTAAGTAGTTGCCAAATAATTTCCAATTACTTAAATTAATGTCAATACGGAACAAAGGGTGTATTTGTTGTAAGTGTAACCTACATAATTAGGAGTTTTTATTTTCTTATTGTTCCTTTTGTTATTGTATTGTTTCTTTTTTTGGGTATGTTTTCTGTATATCTATCTACATTATAAAGGTTTTTATAACTATAGTTAGGAGGAGCACAGTAACTAACGTTGTGACATGGAACTTTATATATAAGACTAGCTGACCCCAGCAAACGTTGTTTTGCATAATGAAAAATAGATCTTGGCCGATTCTTGGACCTACTGAATATGCTCACAAAATTTCATTGGGACCCTTCAAATTCATCCTTTGGAAAAACATATTAATTGCGTGTTTGTCCTTAATTGCTCTCTTTACTGGCTCGTACACATCGATAGATAATTTAATTAATAAGTTCGGTGAAAAAAGTCCTGTCTAAATAGAGACCTAACTTTAAGGAGCTGTTGGCAAAAACGGGCTGCTAAAATTAAATTGAAACTGTCTCTTTATTAATTTATAGAATTACATTTGTTAATCAAAAGCTTTTTTTTAAAGCAATGGGCGACCTTATCACTAATAGCGGTCTCTTCCAGGCAACCTTTGGATGGATCTCTCTTTCACGTAAAAACTACTGAACCGATTTAAATGAAATTTGGTACACAGAATCTCTAGAGCCTGAAAAATAACATAGAGGCTACTTTTTACCGCGGGAAAACGTCATTCCGCGGGAAAATCCATTATAACGCGGGTAGAACCGTCTATATATCAGTTTTGCTAACTAGGGCCACACACAAGGTACTTGTTTATTCATCTTATTTACAATATGATTGCTAATATTTATGATGCCTAAGTTGATCATAATTCTGTTACCCGCGTTATAATGTATTTCCCGCGGTATAAAATAGCCTTAGTCCTTTCTCAGGCTCTAGATAATCTGTGTAAAAAATTTAATATAAATTTGTTACTTAAAATATAATATAATTTTTAATTAATTAGTATTACATTACTAAAGCTTTTACTTTTACTATATGCTACCTTTTCCAGATCCAGAGACCTCAATATGTGCACCTTGAAGAATAAATCTAATCTCCTTTACCCTTTTTTTCTATTCCATATATATCATAATTATAATTCGTAAGTAGTAAACTCCAATCGTGCGTCGTAGCTGACACACACACTTTTTTTAATTTGTTTTACGCCACTGTCTTTTCGTCTTTTTTCCTGTCCATCCAAAGGTTGCCTGGAAGAGATCGCTCATAGCATGAGTTTAAACTATAAACTTTCTCTCTACCTTTAAGTTTATTTATTTATTTATTTATCAAACAAAATCCACAGCAACAGTTAAACTATATATACCTCAGGAGTAATAAATAGGGAAAGTAATAATAAAGAGGTTCTCATAACATAGAACAAATTGCTTAAAAACTCTTTAGTATCAGTTAGATAGTTATCAAAACAATAATAATTGATAAATAATAGATTGTGTTCAATTTTTTATTTATGTTATTGTAAATTTTTGATGAAATTGACATTTATTGTTTCCTAGCAAATGAGGTGTTAGACTTAACTTATATCAGACGATGTTGTGTGGTTTGTCTGAAAATATTTATCTAAAAAATAAATTGTTGTTCGTTAGTCTGATTAAAACTCGAGAACGGCTGAACGGATTTATCTTATGTTAGTCTTGAAATGTTCGTGGAGGTCTAGGGAAGGTTTAAAAGGCGAGAAAAAATCGAATACTTGCCGTGAATTTTGTTTACCCGTGCGAAGCCTTTTGAGATAAATACAGATAACTTCTACATTTTAACCAGACTGTGTATACCGGATATTTTTTTTCTAGCAAGTTGCATAATAGGATATTATGGAATATATCTCTTTATCATCTTATTTTTTAATAGTTTTTTGGTCAAATATTCATGTTAAAAATGTCTGTATATATAAAAACCTGTAGGCAATGTGAGCTTATATGCAGCTTATAAGCAATGTGCAACATATAAGGGCTCAACTAATGGTATGTATTTATTTGAGGTTGGACGCAAAACCTTCTTCAAATTATTCAACATTTTCCGCCTTTATGTTTGTAAATATAAATTCCGTAGGCGATGTAAAAAAAAGTAAGTTTAATGTCTTCTTAAAAATAATGCATGGCCGTTTTATTTCAAAACTTCTACAAAAGTACTTAAATCAAAGGTATTCTATGCCAAAGGTGTACCTATCAACATTTTGGAGAGATAAATGTTAAAAGAAGATATCTCCGGACTCCGGACTAATCACACAGCATCACCTAACCCCAAACTAAGCAGAGGTTGTACTATGGCCGATAAACTACATAGATACATTTTTTATTTTGTAAATACATACATATTCTATGGATAGGTCTTAAAAAATGATATTGATGTTTCTAACATTTTTTTTTTTAACTGAATAGTTTTTGCGAGAGACACGTCCAAAGTGATAAAAGTGTGTGTCCGTCCCTTACTAATAAAATAAACGATAAATCTGAAAAATATATGATGTAGGTACTGACATAAAAACTACCAACGAAAATTGGTTTGAACAAGATCTAGTAAGCAGATTTGTTTTAATTTGTCATAACGCTAGCACGCCGGAGCGCTAGGTTATGGATGTTTCTTAATCTGTATCTGTATAAAATTTAAAATAAATTTCAAACGGTCTAACGAGACTAACACCGCAGGGCGCTCTGCTACGAGCCGAGTTTTACGAAATTGTTTTTGCATTGTGAATAGTAATATTTGTATTTATTTAACTAAGTAAATTCAAGGCGACTCAGTTTTAAACCACGGACAAAAAAGAGGGGTGTTTTTTATTAACATAAGCACTACTTCAAGTTGTAAGATTATTGTGACAGATTATTTTTTCAGCTTATTTTCGCAAGCAGACGTAAAGGGTTAAAAGTAAAATTACCTGTAGTGATAAATTAAAATATCTACATAAATAGGAAAGATACGATTTTCCATTTTGATATTAAGGGTGCGATTGTTACAACCTAAATATGGGGTCGAATACATTTAGATCATTGTAAATTATACTTAATTAGTGTTGTATTAAACGAATTCGACCTATTCTAAAAGATCCCGAGGGCTATTCATTCCGTGTATTT
The DNA here is from genome assembly GCA_929108375.1 of Gymnoscelis rufifasciata. Classification (NCBI taxonomy): domain Eukaryota; kingdom Metazoa; phylum Arthropoda; class Insecta; order Lepidoptera; family Geometridae; genus Gymnoscelis; species Gymnoscelis rufifasciata. Next base: position 4,493,055 of record CAKMYF010000001.1, on the reverse strand, counting down.
ATTATTATCATATCCGTTAAATAATAATATTTGTCCGGCTCTTCGACGGACAAATATTATTATTTAACGGAATAATTTAATTATGTTTTTTCATAAATTAGATATATGTACTTTGACATTTATAAAAGAAAGTATTGAATTTTGCCCTTTACGTGTTTCAAGGTCAGACGCCATTTTATTAATTGAACCAAAATCATACCAAAAGCTATTTTTCTTATTAAATCAGTGGAATCCACTTTAAAATAAAACAATATTCAACAACACAGCACAATCATTCAGCCACATTTACAAACATTTGAAACATTACCTAGTCTTTGGCACCATTTATTCTCTATCTTTTGTATAGATTTCATTGCTTTGGTACAAGTTTATTTATTTATTTTCAGGTCAAATATTGACCCGGAACAAGAGGATGCAGTAAGATTAGCCACTCCATTAAATCTATTCATTTGTCTAGTCATTAGTATTAAGGATTGTTACACAATTTGCAGTTAAAATATTGACCAATTTTGGTCATTCAGACACTGACAGTTGTTAGTTGACTTGATAGCTCTATATTTTAAACATTGGTTTATTTTACTTGGGGCCTCCGCGTCCATTAGATGACTCAGCCCCATCCTTATTCAGTCAGCATTAATTATGCTAGCTTATTGCATAGAATTTCATGTTTATTTTGGCTCATTTAAATAATACTTATGTCAGATCATATTCATATGGTTTCCCATTTTGTGATGTTTATGCTGATGTTAAGTATATCAAATGCAGATGTGATGCTTTATCTTATTGATAAGTAAAAATAAACATGAAACTGTTTCTGGCATGAAAAAATTGGTGTTGAACTGAGTAGCATCTTTTTCTTATATATATTATTTTCACGTCCACTACCAATTGTATAAATTTTCCAATTTACTCAAAAACGACAACCTACGTCTAACGCATAAAAATAAGTAACTATTATACCCCTCATCATACATCCAATTAAACGCAAACAAAATCGTTGTTTTTGTTTGTTTGTTACATGTATAAAAGTACATTTGTATTTATTTACAGGTATCTGCCACCGGAGTGTTTCGTCGTCGGTAAAAACCCATTTATTTCTTATTGAATAGTTTAGGTTTGTAAGCTAGCTACCTAATAGGTTCTTATTTACATAGATTTTTGTGTGTGCTGCTTGTTTATGCCGATGGCTTGTTTACTTCTATCATGTTTTTCCTAATTATGGCGTTTTCCCGGCTGTAAGGTATTGTGGAGATATTAAAATGAATTTGAAACTTTAATTCTGTGTTTTGTTATTTATCCTGTGTATGATAATTGTTAATGGCATGGACATGTCTAAGCAGATTCTAAAACAGAATGTTATTCCATAATGTAAAGTTTGCATAAAGTGGGATGCCATAGTTAGCTTATAAAAGTAAGAGAATCAATTTGATGTGTTTTTAAATAAAAACTGGTTTATTCATGAATGTATTTTTATTTTATTTATAACTTAATTTGAATTGACATGAAGACCTAGAAGGCGCACACACACACCTTTTTTTTTTATCCACCTGACCAACTATAAACTTGTTATAAATATAAATAAATGTGTGCACAGTATCATGTTGATTTTACAAGAAAAAAAACAAAAAAAAATCGTAAATGTCGGACTTTTTATTTTTTATGTCATTTAGATTATTATTATATTGAACACAAGGGTCAAAAGGCGTTTAAGGTTATTATGCGTGTTCATGCGTCGTATAGGTGTTGTCAACCAGGTAATCCTCTTTTTTCTCGATTTCTTTTAGAGAAACCCAGTACAAAGCCCTTTTTTATACAAGGTGTTTCAAAAGGTGTATATAAAGCGGAAAGGGTGTGAATGACACGCAGGCAAACATATTTTGTTTTATAACATATCTTTTGGTACTAACAGATTACTGAAATAGACAGAGAGTCTAGAATAGGATCAATTTATTTTGTTTGTATAATGTATTAAGATTCAAAGAAATAAAAAAATTATAACTTCAAGCGCGATTATTTTTTTGTATAAGTCTTAAGCTCTACCGAGCCTGGGATCGTGTTTCATACGGCTGAATTACAAAATTCCAGCAATGCAGGCTACGGGTTACGAATCCCGCACCGGCCCAGCCCGGAGGGCGGTGACAAGCCGCGACCGAAGCCTCCCACCAGAGACTGTTCTTAGCACCACCCGGAGGTCACGTGTAAGGATTCAGAGGGTTACCACTTACGGACGTGAACAGACGGAGGAATGGGAAGGTATTCTTTAGGACCGATTCCGAAATTTAGTGTACAGCATGCTTAATCGCCTGGAAGCTGTCAGAAGAGCTGGTGGTTGCAATACAAAGTACTAAAATAGAGACAGTGATGAAAAACACAATCCAAAACGTATGTCAAATGCCCTGCACTAACTGCCAGAAGAAGAAAAAAACCTAATCAAATACTGTTACTGGCTAGATCAAATAATTACGTACAATCTTCTTTTTCTATCAAAGTAATCGATGAGACGAGATTCCTTAATAGTCCCTTTTTTCCCCTCATAAATAGAAGAATTTCCGAGCCCGAAGATTTTGCATTCCATTGGTTCATCAATATTCTGGCCGTATTAAAACAGAATGGCCAAATAAAAAAAATTGTCAAAGCAAAACTATAAAAGTAATAGCTGATTTATTCGAACACTCATACCGCATGGTTTCAAAAGTCGTTTTGACGTTTATCTCATGTTTAACTGCGCCAATTTAGTCAGTTTAGGTTCGAGGAGACTAGATAAGAAATCTCTGAACCTAAGAGCGTGCAACGGATTGTATCATCTTACGAAAGTGGAACATGCGGTCGTAGACATGCTAAACTCTTACCACAAGTTTAGTGCCTTAAAATAAACTAGGAAACATTATACTGTTGTTATATACAGGACGTACGTACATACGCATCATTTATTTTCTTTAATGGAATTAGGAATATATAATAACAACAACTCAATAATTCAAACCAAATATCTTCTTCATATAAGGTTATCCCTATATGAAGTGAAATTAAAAATAGTTTGACTCTTTCTGAGATTTAGACGAAATTACGTATAAATCCATTATTATATACGAATAGCTCGTTGAAGGTTATATGATTATGTATTTCACATAACTTATACAGTAATAAAACGACAGCAGCCGCTCAGAAAGACGACGTCACGTTGTTGCTGGAACAAATGAAGATCATGCAAGATCAGCTTACTCAAGTGCAGACGAAGTTCGAAGAATCCCAAACGACGATCAGCGCGCTACGGGACGAGGTTGGAGTTATTTGAAACTTAAATTTAAGGATTCTGCAAAGGCAAGTAAAACTTACTTCTCCATAAGCGTAGCTACGAGTCCTTGCAGGATCTCTGTGCACTGCTGGAAATCATCTCAATGGATAAAACCATGGTAGTCAACTTAATCATAAATAAATCATAATGGATCATTTGTGTCTTCTGATTTCTGCAAAATTGTTGATATTAAACCCCCGACAAAATGAGGGGTGAAAGAAAACGCAAAAAAAGGAGCTTAAAAAAACACTCTAAATTTTCATGCTGTGTCGTCGCACTGAAATAGGTAGGTTCTATAGATAGTATTATCGTTATTGAAGTCCTTATGGCAATAATCTTGACTAGATCGCCACTGTTGTTATCGGAAATCGGCTAATGCAAAATCGTGTTTGCTCAAATCTCCAGTAACTTAAGAACAGCCTCTGGGGATATAATATATTATAATAATAATATATCCGTACAATTCATTATGATTCAGTGGGTAATTCTCTTTAAACTGCGATAAGCAATTGTTTACCATAACATGAAATAATGGGATAGCCCACAGGATAAATCGAGAACAATATGAAATCTGAAGAGATTGATTATTTGGATGAACGCGCTTAACGCAGACAGTATTGGTCCAATTGAAAAACAATTTCATTGATAGATAACCCATTTATCGAGAAAGGAAAGAGAAAAAAGAAAAATTAAATACCTATATATATAGAGGTACGAGGGCATTCTCTCTAATGACTTTTTCCCGCAAAAAGTAGCATATGTCCTTTCCCAGGCTCTAGAGAATCCGTGTACCTACCAAATTTCATTTCAATCGGTTTTGTAGTTTATGCGTGAAAGATGAACAGACAAGTCAACAAGCGGGACCGACTCACCTACGAGGTATTAATTGTTCTCATTTTCTATTAGATGTGTTATAGTCATGTTACGAGAAGAGCGTTAGATATGAAAGTGGATGGATATGTGGGAAAAGGGAGACCAAAGAAAAGATGGATGGACTGTGTGAAAGAAGATATGTGTAAGAAAGGAGTGAGTGCTGAGATGACGGGTGATAGAGGGAAATGGAAGAAAAACACATGTTGTGCCGACCCCACATAGTGTGGGACAAGAGCAGGATGATGATGATGATGTGTTGCGCACGGCCCAAATGCAGTGCTCCCCCGGCGAGATTCGTCAGAACGACGAATTCATTCGTCATGTACAAATGCAGTTACTAAATGGCGAAATTAATGTGGCTACCTTTTTGGAAAAACTTCGTGTAAATTAATAGTAATAAATGTAACAAGGTGCAAAAGCTAGTCTTATTTTCAATTGAACAAACGAGAAAGGAAAACTCAAAAACCGTCAAATCATGGTATGTTACCCGTTTTAAATCATAATATTGTTAAAAACCATGATAATTTAAAAAGTTAATTGTTGTTTTGTAGATTGTCCGGATATATCTATATATATATATGAAAAACATGAAACCAACAAGAAATATATCAATCAATCATTTGTTAAAAGCCAAAGAAAGTTTACATCGTTGAAACGATACGACTTTACGTCAACTCAGAAACAAATACATTTTTATCAAAATCTTCGTTTAATGATAGGTAACAGAAATATCGCCACTGTAATAATAAAGAAAAACCTTTGAATGATTCTGGCTAAGCAAGGCTTTAGTATAATAACTAGAATTACGTTGAAGACATTTTATTAAATTAATATGTAGCTCATGAAATCGCTGATTAATAAAAAAGGTGTGTGTGTGATTCACACACGAGCAAATGCAACAAAACATCGTAAAATCAATCAGAAGTTATTGTCCAAACTATGGACGTACTTGTAACTGACAGGATGATGATGATGGTATATTTAAATGAGGTCATTAATATGGAACTAGGTGCAGACCCCGGATGAATAGCATCAAATGGTTCTAAATCGAAGTTCAATAATTGAAACTGCCGTCTGCTCGAAATGATATCATACAATGGAGCTTAGCGGATTGCAAAATGTGATCTACTGGAATTGGATATTATATTTAACGTTATCTTGATCCTCTTAAATGTAATTCTTTGAGGTTATTCTAAATTATTCCCATGTCATGTTTATGTCCACAATGTAGGAGGTTATCTTCGAAGAAGATTTACCTACTTTTAATGCCAAATGGGTATATTAATGAATATGAAGCTTGAACGGTTATGTATACCTACTGCTTATAAACAACCGTTTAGTTAAAGACTAGTGGTGTTACCCGCGATATAATGCCGCGATATAAAAAAGTCCCCCAAAAAATGAAATTCCCCGGGAAAATCCATTACATACATATATAGATATTTTGTAACCCCCGACCAAAAAAGAGGGGTGTTATAAGTTTGACGTGTCTGTCTGTCTGTCTGTGTGTCTGTCTGTCTGTCTGTGTCGGATTGTTTTTGACATTTGAGAGAATTGAATTGAATGAAAATTGAAACACAAAAACAATAAATTCTGCATAAATTAACAACTGATTATTATATCAGTATGCATATAAATATACCTCTATTTATATACCCTCTTTTTTGGTCGGGGGTTAAAAAATACATTATTAAATTAATTTTTAGGCTTCTGTACCCTTACGGTAAAACGGACCGGAAATTAATTCTTACACTCAATCAACTTCTAAAGAGAGTTGTAAAAGTTTGCGTAGTAAGTAGGTATGAGATTTTTCAAGATTAGATCTTTGAGGTCATTTTTCTTATTTTCTTTCAATCCTAATTTTTTTGGTTTACTGTATATGTATAGAATAAATAAATAAAAATTAAATAAATGGTTAATTATAGAGTAATCTTGGTCCACCAGTCGCTGACAATTGTCGGTTGACTTGATAGCTCTATATTTTCCGCCGCTGTTATCTATCATATTAGAAGATTGTAGAGTCGTTATTTTATTCATTAAACCATCTAAATTGTTACCTACGGACAAACACATAATGATGTTATTATAAAATGATTGTTTCACGGTTAAAGATGCTGGCTCGGTAGGCGAAAGTCCGCTTGCGGCGTAAAAGGGGTTCGATTCCCGCCGAGGGGTCAAGTGTTTGTTCTTCAAGAACTTTTTCTATATTATGTGCATGTGTTTTTTGTGTGCAAACAAATCATTTACTTACGTTTCCCCAATACTTAATCCATATAAATAAAAATGAATTGTTGTCCGTTAGTCTGATCAAAACTCGGGAACGGCTGAACGGAAGAATAATTTATTTTGTAAGTAGAGAGGATTACTTGCGGGAGTTTAAATAAATTATACAAAAATATATTATAGAAATAACGAGCCTACAGTTGGTACCTGTTTTAAGATCTATCGTTGCATAATATCAGTGTGTGTTGCCAGTGATGACATACGGATCATCATGATCATTCATAATTGTAATCTACAATAATTTTCTTTTCAGCATTTGAAAGGCAATTATCACTGTGTGATCTGTAATTTCACCACAAAATCCGAGTAAACGAAGCATTGGTTAGATATGACCACAGACACTTCAACAACAGATATGATAATTCTTTATTGGCGCACACAATCATAACACAAACATAACAATGATTTTGATTTCTGTGGGTATTACGAATCGTAGCCAGTACTTACGCAATTTTTAACTTTGAGCATCGATCTCAATAAAAACATTATGGCTGAATATTGATAAATATTGACATGTTATATTTTATACTTAATTAATTACTTAACTTAATTTTCATTTTTTTGCATTATATCTCATGACAGAGCACGCGAGGCAACCAATATCTGGCTTTGTAGATTACAACTAGAGGAACAATACATATCGAATTGACTTCGATTCTGTTTACATTATTAGTTATAGGCTTATCCATTAGATATTTTCCTCAAACTATAGAATAATCAAGATAAACTATTAGACTGAATTTTATTTAGACCAAACTCAAGCATACTCAAAATTACAATTCATGTTTAAACACATCTTAATTAAAGTTAGCCTTGTTTTTATTCGTAAGTGTGTGGTATAGTTAAACACACAACACTTTCTATGTAACTCGCATCAAAATGGTGTGCTTTTAAAACATAGGAATAATTTTAACTAAAATAATGGGAAAAATAAAAGCGCATAAAATGTTACTTTCTGCCTGTAGCAGTTACTTTAAACAGATATTTAAAGAAAACCCTTGCCAACACCCAGTAATTATCTTTAGAAACTTCAAGTATGAAGATTTAAATGCTATCATAAATTTTATGTATCATGGTGAGGTCAATATTTTTCAAGAACAATTGGAATCGTTTTTAAACACAGCAGAGCTATTGGAAGTTAAAGGATTGACTGATAACATTGAGGATGAATCATCAAAGAACCCTATAAGATTGAGCGAAACTACCCGCACTTGGCCAGCTTGGCCAGCGTGGCGAATTAAGGCTTAATCTCTCGTCAAGAGAGAAGTTCCAGCAGCAGGAACATACATAGGGGTGTTTATGCGTGGAGAGCCAAGGATGCTAATGGAAGGTTGAGTAGGTAGGTACATGTGCTCGTAAATTATGATCGAATTTCCGATTTCCGAGTCTTTGCGACCAGCCTGTCTGTAGACTATAGTCGTGTGGGTAGACTATGTAGATACATAGACCCTGAGGCTAAGTCGATTTACAGTGATTTTTAAATCGCTTCCGATCTATAAAGTCGACATACACTATGTCTTTCATTTCTTATCGTAGCAGACATCTGTGTTAATATTTTTTCTTCAGTCATATTGAGCAAATTGGGCATTGTTTGTGAGGTTAGGCCTACATGGAAAATATTATCTTGTAATTTCATAGATATTTTGTACCACAATGTTGTTACAGAGAAATGGAATTTTATCCACAAGGCATATTCAAATAAATGTCAATTTATTTGCCGACAATCCTGGATATGTAGTACAAAAATATTTTTGTACCGAAGTCCCAAAATACAGGGGTCTGGGTGTTTTCTATGAATCATATGCATGTATTTACAAAAAAAAAATGCATCTTAGTTTGGGGTTAGGTGATGCTGTGTGAGTAGGTAGTCCGGAAATATTAAAAAAACAATGGAAATAACCTAGCAACAAGACTGAAGTAGCTGGCAAAGGTACTTAGTTAAATACTAATTAGAGCTGTGCTAGGGGAACATTTCTTCATTTCCCCATCAACTATATTCATGAAATATTATTGTATAAATAAATACAAATTGTTTTTTTTTCCGATGGTTGAGGAATACCAAGGTCACAAACGCATTGTTATGTCTCAACCCACTATAATGTTGAGGTATATCATTTGGTTTGCATATTATGTAATACGCTTTAATGAAGTAATATAAATAATCCGAATAATTACAGATAGGTATATGTTTGTTTCTCTTATCATTTTAGCAGATGCGTTCATTTACCCTTTTTTTCTATTCGGTTTTCCTTCCCCACTCTAACCCCCACAATTTTTAAACGGCACAACCGATTTTCATGAAACATGTCTAAGAGCACTCGCGCCAGACTCACCTTTTAAACAAAAAAAACTAAGTTGAAATCGCTTCATCCGTTCGGGAGCTATGATGTCCCAGACAGATAGACACATCAAACATATGACACCCCTCTTTTTTTGTCGGGGGTTAAAAATGAATCGCAAAATGTGTTGCTAAGCGCATAACTCAACAACGCCTATACCAATTTATTTTTTTAAATGTTTGTAGGCGTCCACAGCATAAATAGATAACAACTGTCATTTGTCAATATATTTATGAAACCTTTATGTATAGGCTTAAGAATATTAATTCGTTATACAAGAATTAAATATAAACTCGCTTTGCCCACCACTAGGCTGCATAAGGTTAATGTATCTTTCAAAGGGCAATGTATACCTACGCTTCTACAACAAGATTCCCAAAGAATTACAACAGTTGTCAATTACTAAGTTTAAAAATATTGTAAAAAACAATCATTGTAAAAAAGCTTAACAATATCCTTAACCTTATAATCCTAAGCACACTTCTATAAATAGCAATAGTACATTAACACAATATATAACTGAGAACTACATACATATATATATCACACACTATTTATCAGTCTTCTTCTTTACTTTTGCCGTGTAAAAATTATGCTGTGTATTAATATTATGCTCATTCCTATTATGAATGTGGCTTGTTTTAGGAATGTTTTAATTGTATTTTAACCACAATGGATACTTGTAGTGTTTGTGTTCCCTAAGTAAAGATTTTAATAACTTTGGGTGTTTAAATGATGTGAGTAGGTAGGATGTGTTTCGTTGAACTTATGATAATATCTCGGCAGTATCTTCTGTAAATGTTATAAATTACATAATAGTGGAAAAATACGACGGACTCATTGACACCTTGATGGGTAGAGACAAAATCTGGCATCCGAGTATCCAGCTTCATAACAGCATTCAAGAATATGATCGCAGAATTGACGAGAATTTTTACACTAAATGTCGAATTAAATACAATGGTATTATTATTTGTGTTACGCCGGATATATACTTTTGGATAAGATGTTCTAGTGACGTAACAAACTGGCCGTATGAAATACTATGACCAAGACATTATTTTACATGATTATTATGAAATGGAAGCTTTTTATATTTTATCAGAATTTGAGGAATATATTTATATCATTGCCATATGTATTCAGAAAAAAGAAACACAATCAGTATATTGCGGGCAATAGCAAGAGCCAAATAAAATAATGATAAAAGCTGCAAAATTAATAAACTTTTGTATTATCTTTGTCATTGAGAAAACGTATAAAATAAATTATTTATATTATTTTCTAATCCTACTGAGTATTTCTATACTATGCCGCTGCGTTGTCGCGTCAGGCGGGTTGTTGTACATTTGCCACAAAGTTAATTCTACACATTTAACAATATATTCGACAAAACTGTTTGGACATTACTATGGCTAGCTTCTGCTGGTAATTCCATTCTTGCCCGTTTGTTGTCTTGTTCGTTCGACCTCCGATTAACATCCGATGCAAAAGTATCAGTCAACAACAGAAATTGTATTTATTTTTCACTACTTACACGGTTTTTTAGAATTAGAAACAAAAAAATATTATAACTTATTAAACTTTCATGGTTATCAATACTATTTAAATATTTTGTCTTTGTATTTTGATGATGTTTGATGACTTTTGAAAGACAATCAATCATGGTAAATATCCCTTAATAAATCTAAAAATTACATTCATTATTTTATGTCAAATTTCATTCAAAATCTACATAAATGTCCTTATCATTTAACTAAATAAAAAAAAATGAAAAGTATGGCCGGTTTTAACTGGCTGCCAATATTCAAATTCCATATAAATGATCTAATGAGATTTTTTTTAAAAAACTGCAGTAAATCGACAAAAGAATGAGATGAATAAAAAAAAAACTATGCAAAAAGATTTTGTTCGGGCGGTCATCCATCCAAGTACTGGCGTACATACATCATACATCATCATCCTTATACATAAATCCGTAACAAACAAACTTACATTCGCATTTATAATATTATATCTAATATATATATGGATAGCTATTATTAATTATTATAAATAAAATAAAATATCCTTTATTCAGATCTTAAATCTATACACTTAAATAAACTTACTTAACTAAACTTAATAATATTTTTCTAAGTGTTGGTGATTTCTGTGGATATTTGTGTGTGTTTGTTTGTCGGTATTTAATGGTTATAAAGCTTATCCATACAGTTTATTTTACTGGGAATCCCCGACCACAGAGAAACACATTATCTATCTCTTTTTAACATTTTAGTTCAAAAGAGTTGGCGTTATTTTTGATGGAGCGGAACACAGCTTATTCTTATTCATTAAATCGGTGCACGCACTTAAAAACAGTTATCGCAATTACATATTTTATATGTTTTATTAATTAGTGTAAGCCGTTGTGATTAAATAAATAAGTACATGGTCACAGCACAGCTTACATTACTTTATCTTCATCTACTTAGTAAAACCATTGGTCCATGAATTTTACTGTAGGCAACCAGCCTCTACACTTAATATGATTAAAGTTTAGCGGACTTCGTATAAAACTTTTCCTAATAATGAAAAACGAATCAAACAAATCCTATGTAGCCTTTACAAAGGATTTGAAGAATCAAGCAGAAAAATCTTTGTTTTTCTGTCGACAACCCTCTTTTGGCATATTTTTCAATGATAACATTTAAAGCCGTGTTGGCTAAGTGTGAGGACACTCGACTTTCATTCCGAAGGTCGTGGGTTCAATCCCCGCCACGCACCTCTGGATTTTTCTACTTAAGAAATTTATGTGCGCTTAAAACACGTGCTTTAACGGTGAAGGCAAACATCTTGAGGAAACCGGCATGTTCTGCGTCCCTGATGCGCAGAGTCCGGAGCAGTCCGCTCGACTCGACGTAATGTTACACCCAAACACTTGTTCATTTAGTTAAAAACGGCGAGCGTTTCGTTGTTCAGTCACAACTAAATGCTCTTGTACAAAAATTAAATAAATGAAATTGACTTGAGTTGGTTCCCTTCATTGGTATTATGATATTAATTGCCCAAGATCATAATCACTTGACATGTTAATTATTGTGAATAGACAAGCGTATTTATCCGTTGATTCGTCAAAGGTTTTTGCGATGTGTTAGCCAGTCTTCTTTATTTAGTTTTTAGTAATTGTTTTTGCGATAACTTCAACAATCTAGCGGCCCGGAGAAGCCATCTACCTTCTAGGTCTTCATGCTCCATCTTAGACCACATTTACACTTTACATCAGGTGAGATTGTGGTCAAATGAAGGCTTATACAGCATAAAAAAAATATCTGCTATCAAATGAAAGCAATAAAATTCGCAAACCATGTGCAGTTCGATCCAACTTGAGAGATAGGATGGTTTTTACGGCGAGAAAAATTAATACAGATGAATGAGCTTTTAGAGACATTATAATTTATACATAATAAGGATTCCATGAAAATATTGAATAAACTAAATTATCTATTGTCTTTCACTAGGCTGCGTCGAATTTGAGTGTGTTCAAGCTGAGTTCAAATTTTGAGATTATTATGTATTTCTCTTGCGGAATCGCACACACACCTTTTTTAATTTTTTTTTTATTGTAATAATGTATTAAGTGTACACGGAACCCTAGTACGAGTCCATCTCATACTTATCCAATTAATTTTATCAAAAATACTTTTTGAAGACTGTGACAATGGAAACTTGATGCAAGTTTTATGAGCATTTCATAGGATTCAATCTGTTACTGCTAGAGATACAATATAATCTAGGGAAGTACTGGTCTTATTTCATATATTACTAGCTGTGTCCCAAAACGACGAAAAACGTTCATTAAATACGTCTTAGCCTACATTGGACTCCAGGAGTCCACTCAACAGATGGGGTACTTGTGAAAGACAGCTCATGGAGTCCAATCAACATTGCAGGGGATAGGGGATATTTTAAAATGACTTTGATGAATAACCAATAACAAATAAACGCTGCTTGTCTGGTTTTACAAGTTGATTATACAGATTAAAGAATGGTTTATAAATGGATAAAAAGAAGTCCGTCATTTAGATTATTGAATAAATGCACACAGTTCATGTTGATCCTAGATATAAATCGTGCTGTTGGAGGCTCATCAGGGTATCTAGTGCCACACTCAACTTTTAGAGAGGAACTGTGAACAAGCATAATTTATGAAAAATATAACCACTGCGAATTTAGGTACTGTATTTTATTAAACTAATGAAGGCTCGCAATTTGTTCAGCTGTTAAGAAGTTACGTTTTTCTTCTTAAATCTTTGATTATCTTTTGCTCTTTCTCGCGGACTCGAATTTAAGGTTTCATTGTTGGAATTAAACAAGTAAGGAATGCAGAGAAATGGTGTACGTATTTTCTGGTATTTAAGAGTTTTTTTACGTTTTCAAGCAAATATGCCACGTAGGTTTAACCAAAGCCATAATCTTATATCGTTGTTTGATCATATCTTCTTATTTTGTCTTCCTGTATAGTATTTTAATGCAAGGCAATCTGATATATTAAATTAAAAAATAACATTAATTATGTCAACCAAACACATACCTTTAGTATTTTTAAAACTTTTCTATTAAATATCAGCTTGTCATTTCGTCTTTATAGTATCGCTTAGGTTTGAATGGAATGACGCGATCGATATTCTAATTTTGAAAGTAAGATAGCAAAAAGTGTAATGGGAAAATAAATTCCCATTGAACGTCACGTATTGGGAGTATTTCCATTCAGTGTAATGGGAAAGGATACATTCCTAGTTGGGAAAGATTGGCCTGCTGTGTGATGGTCTAAAAATGACTGAAGTTTTGTCGTGTTTGTATCTATTTAAGCTTTATGCACGGCTGCTTGGTTGCTTCAGTAAATCAACAAGTATTAGCTCACGTAGTTTTCACATACACTAACACACGTTAAATGCTCAAATACAAGCAAGTATTAATTGTGAATATACATACACACCGACATCTGCTCTCTCGCTCTGGCTCACTAATTACAGGCGACTATTGTATTTGTGTCTCTTACCTGTCGTTTTTTCCGTTGCATCCGGTGGGTTACATTATCGGAGTTTGGTAAGGAATCATATTATTTTTGAAAACTAAATATAGCCTATGTCACTCAGGGATAGTGTAGCTTTCGAATGGTGAAAGAATTTTTCAAATCGGTGCAGTAGTTTCAGAGCCTATTCGAGACAAACAAACAAACATTCACACTTCACATATATACTGTTTTGATGGCCGCTGCGAAAATTATTTGTATTATTTAACTATTCACGGTTTCATAAAAGACATTGGAATTGCTCTCTCGAACCGTAACTTTGCTATTAAATTCGGGGCTAGATGTTGTTGTGTGAATTGTCTGGAAATATTTATTTAACTTATTTATATTTTTTTTTATTTTCTGATAAAATATGAATAACATCCACAATTACTTTTAGATAACTCTTGGAAAAGCTCTCCCTCCTGGCTTGGTGATACAGATACCAGGAGAATGCTTTTGTATATACATACATACACAATAACTAAATTTAGTACCGAAATAATGGCTTATGTACGAAGCGGTTTTAAAACATACCGCATTAATCCTTAACTAATTAAGTACTTTAAATTAATTGTTGGTTTTGAGATTGTCACACCTGTCTTGAGTGAAGATATTGTATTAAATAGATTAAATAACTTTTATAATCAACTCACCATTTGATTCATAATGGGTATTTTTATCTCATAATTTGATAATCTAGGTATTTTAATATAGTTTTTCTAACTAACTTACAGGTTACTATAGGTACTAGGTACAGGTATAGGTAGGTAAGGTTAGGTTAGGTATACTTTTATCAGTATCACTAAACATTATTTTAATCTGAATTCTGAAACACAGATTTATTTATTTATTAAAATAGGCTACACCAACAGAATATTAACAAACACTTTAAAGTTATTAATACACACATTATTATACTATGATACTGTATTTTCTGCGTGTGAATATTATACTTATTACTAGAATTTAACGAAATAAATGTACCTACAGTGTTGCTTGATGAATAATTAAACTAGTACGAAACTATTATCTTGTGAATTGATGTATAATTATTTAATTGATGCTTCTATGAATTTTACCGTGGGAAATATACGCTGTTCTCGCGTAAGAAATCATACAAAACGGACAACGCCATAATTAGTAGTAAATATATATAACAAGTCTTTATATCTTTCCAAGCGCCTGAATTGATTCTTTCACTTGCATTAATTCTATTCTAATTGTAATGCAACATTTTATTGTATGGTCTCTAATTCATAAAATTTACCGATACGTTTATTTCCTGCTTGACAGAAAAGCGGGTAAATAATATTCTATGGATTTCTAAAATTACAGAATATGTTTTTGACAAGCTAACACTACATACTTCAGTTACTAGTAGTTAGGAGACCGATTAATTATTTGTCTCGACCTTTGAAAACATGCTTTTGTCGAAGTTTGAACGAGAGATCTAAGAATCTACAAATACCTACATTTTACATAAGAATCCAAAATCACACACCTGCAATTATTTTTTTCATTATGCGTTTGCAGAGTTTAAGTTTGGATTTTTTATGATATCTAGATATTTATTATTTTTATCATGAGAATGAACATGATATAAATAATAAATATCTTGTTTAAATGTAAATTGTCTATTTTTTATGCAATGATTACGAATGTCAAGAATTAATTATTATTTTAATAACATGTCAAATATATTAAAATAATAGAATAAATAATAGGGTAATTTTATACTATTTTTAAAATTAAAAATAATGTTGTCTAGGTAGAGAAGAACATTCGTGATGTTTTTATGTGTTATTAATAAACTTTGAACTTTGTGATTTCTTCGGCCGCAACGGCTATTACTATATTTTAATATTTTATCACAATTACGCACACAGCAGAACGAAAGTACCATTATCAAGGCCCACGTGTACAGGCATTTAGGCGTTTAATGCTTTCTCGATTCGATATGCGGTTTTGTTTAACATCTCCTTTGATTTATTTTATTTAATATTTACCTAAGAAACTCCATCAAAAACTGAGTTTCGTATTTCTGAGCTAAAAATTGATCATTTGTGCTAATAACACATCTTTTTTGAGAAGTTTGTCGAGTAAACTAATTGGTATTAAATACAATTACAAAATAATTCAGATATTAATGTTATGTAAAGATACTAATATGCAACTGGCATAACATATTTGGCACGGTAAACACGTTTCCTTCATATTTTTTTGTAATAATAAGTGTTAACGGATTTGGATGGCGTGGCGATAGATTAGTATCTAACCCCATCATTCTAAAATCAAAATAATCTATGTTTATCTAGCAATACAATACAATAATAATTATTTATTGCGCACACAATTATAATACAAACATAACAATAATATTCTTAATACTATGCGACAATTGGCGGTCTTATCGCTCAAGAGCGCCCACCGAGCCACAGAGGTCGTCAATAAATATTTCCTGACAATCCACACAACTACATCTAGCCCCGTGGTAAGCTCTTAGCTTGTGTTACGGGTACTAGACATCTGATATACTTAATATAATATACATACGTACATAGAAATTTTTTATTTTACATATTAAACACCGAGACCAAGGAGGAAGTGCTTTCAGAACATACAAACACTTGACCCCTCGGCGGGAATCGAACCCGCTACCTGTTGGGTTATGTACATACAAATATAAAACCCTATTGATTTCTCAGTAACTATTATTTGCATAATTTGGTCCGATTATTATGCTTTAAATGGCTGTAAATAAAAGAATAAATAAATAGAAAAAAGTATTTAATATCAAAGGTTGACCATGTATTCAATTTTAAGGTATAATTCTGTAGCTGGACATTTAATTAAGGACAGTAAACTATAATGAAAAATAGAGTTAAACAAAACTAACGTGTGTATTGGTAAATAAATATATTTGTATTTTGTGATACTAACCAGGTCGCTTGACAGGTTTAGGCTGGGCAGACCCGGCGGCGGGTTTTCATAAAAACGGTTTTTGTAAGTTAATACTTATTATGTATTCTGTGGTTAATCTTAAAAGATAGACATATACCATCGCGGACTGTTTTTTAGATCATTAAAAGAGCTATTATTCTTTAATACATATTTTTTGTGTA
Source organism: Gymnoscelis rufifasciata (assembly GCA_929108375.1). Lineage (NCBI taxonomy): Eukaryota > Metazoa > Arthropoda > Insecta > Lepidoptera > Geometridae > Gymnoscelis > Gymnoscelis rufifasciata. Next base: position 4,476,087 of record CAKMYF010000001.1, on the reverse strand, counting down.
TCAAACCTTATTTTTTCTTTGTGATAAATACATTTTTAATTTATTATTTAGACTTATAACGGGATATTTACCATGATTGATTGTCTTCCGAGTTTACTTATATCCCGTTATAAGTCTAAATAATATTGATAACCATGATAGTTTCAAAAGTTATATTTTTAATTTATTTTATTTAACTATTGAAGATAAAACAATAGACTGGGCCAAATAGCATCTAATTAGGTACAATAAATATACTAACAGAAATTACACTGTAGGTATTTCTTCAAACTTCAACTTTTAAATAAATAAATAAAAATCTTTTATTTCGGACAACAATAAATTTGTTAAAAGATCATTATGGTTGGATGACACGAAACACATAATTTGTAATTTTGTTTATCAAAATACCTAAAAAAACAAAAAGTTTTTAATTTATTTTATAAAAGATTTTTTTATAAAAGACCTGTTACTTTAAATTAAATAGTCGTGCAAAAATCTCGACTGGGGTATCAAATGAAAGCGCATTGCGTGCACATTACACATTATTATGGTGTTTAACTTTTAAGGAAATTGACTAGGTTAAATCATTTAAGTAGGTACTTACACAATAAATAAAACTTGTTTTTTTTTAGACCATTCCCCTTTTTATAAGCTGTGTTTGTGTATTATTAAATACTTTTTTCAAGTTGTTTTAAGATGTAGAGATGATTCACTATGAGGTTTAGCTTGGTTGTAAGCTTCTCACCGAAATTAATAAAAGTGATTAAGAGAAACCTATGTCCAGGATATCCAACAGTTGATGATGTTATTATTATTATCCAGATAAAAGGGTTGGTACAGATCGTCCGGCGAGAGTTTGGCTTTGACTTTCATGTGGAGGGGATTACTGCGCATGGGTACATGGGTACTGTCACGCACACAATACTTTCAGCCAATCAGAGCACCGCGTGCGCCTACACGGTTATCCGTTAATAAAATGGAATTACTAATATAAACATTTTAATAAAATATATACATTCCTATTATGAACTAACAGCATTCCCGGATAATAAAATCTTAAGATTTTATAATTCATCGTTCATTCATTAAGCTATTACGAAGTTGTGGCGAACTTTCATTTTATAAATTTAGTATTAATTTCAGATTCGATTTTATTTTGTGGCATCGAATAACCTGTTCCTATACACTTTACACCCTATGGTTTGAGTTAGGGCTGGTAAGAGATAAGTATACTATATAACACTGATCAATTAACATATGAAAACCATTAAAAACCATAAAACCATTCCTATCAGTATATCATTCTAAGATATGATATAATAAAAAATATAATGAGTTTATATTTATTTCTTGTATTTACATTGTCTTTATCACTATTTTTTTGTAAACAAATTAATATTCTTAGGCGTATAATGGGTTCATAAATTTATTGGCAAATGACTATGTTTATTTCTTAGAATTTATTACTTATTTTTAAATAGTTTGACAAACCAATAGACCTCCCATAAGAGCCTGTCTTGCAAATCAGTAGGTGTGTTTTATTAAACTTGTAAGATTTTATACAGACATATATTATACAGGTTAAAACATAGAACTATCAAGTCAACTGATAACTGTCAGTGACTGACTGACCGAGATTGCTCTTTATAATTTAACCATTGGTTATATTATCATGGTGAAACAGGACCTTCATGTAAATAAGGCAAAAATAAGGATCATTTTCAAAAACGTAAAAGCTATCTTTGTAAGACGATATCCAAGTGAAAAAGAAACGTCCGGCCAACATTTTTTTGTAAATATTGATGATTTTACTGAATAACTTTGCACTCTCAGTGAGTAGAGTGAATGCTAGACGAATACTTTTTGAATTCCGGCCTTATTTATAACTATTACATAATGTACTTAAATAAATATAATATGTAATTACGTTGTTAATGTGGTCTTACATAATTTTAGTTTAATAATTTACCTCGTCAATAAAATAGACCAAAAAGCAACTTAATAAAAATATGTCAACATAACATCCATGCTATACCTATAGGTATAAAAAAGAATGATACATGCCACTATTAAGTCAGAAAAACAACATAATAAAGTAAATGGTCCGCGTCATTAAATTAAACTTGCTTGGAATAGGAATTTGATAGATATAGAAGCGATTTATTATAAGTATAAAAGGCAAGGATATTTAAGTACAAACTTAAATGCCAATTAATATAAAATACCTAACTACCTATATATGTTGGCCATACTTAAATACTTGTGTTTTATTGTTAGTAAAAATAATTACTTCTTCATCTACCAATTGACTACTAAATAAGTAGAGATTAAAAAGTAATATTTTTATTAATGAAGTATTTAATTTGCTCAATGAGCGCACTCGCGTCATTGTGAAATACTATGGACAAAACGCCGTCACGTACCATTATCACAAATACGGATTACTGGTATTACTGAATTAATTCTCAATATTTTATGGCTTTGGCTTTGTCAGAATGAAACCTGAGATATCCATCCGATTAGTCTCAACAAATAAGTTTTAATGTAACAAGGAAAAATAATAAACCCGTCGAATTCTCTCCTCTTTTGAAGTCTCTTTGAGCAAAACATACATGTTTGTTTTGCATCCAGAACCAGTTAGTAAAAACTGCTTTAAGAATAAAATAAAATTAAAATTATAGTATACTTGGCAAACTACCCATTTTAACCCACTTCAAAAGAGGAGAGAATTCGACGGGTTTATTATTTTTCTTTGTTACATTATAACTTATTTGTTGGTTGAAAAGGAAACGTTCTTAGAAGACTATCCATAAATATTACAGATACCTATTCTGAACTTAAACTACTTAAAAAACAACTTAAACTTCTACTCCACGTTACGGAAGTTCGTTTTCTTATCTATATATCTATATAAATAAAATTGAATTGTTGTTCGTTAGTCTGATTAAAACTCGAGAACGGCTGGGCTGTTAAGGGTAGGTCTAAACGGGTGAGCAAATAAGGAAAAATTGCCACGGTAAATACAAACGAACAAAAACTGTTAAGGAACCAAACCACTAATGAGTACGATCGCAAAGTCATTTGGGTTTTAAAACTTAAAAAACTCTCCCTTGAATAAAACAGGCTTTGTGTTAAACAAGTCTAGGTCCGAAATGCCTGAGAATTATATATTTGTCAATATAGGGAATTTTGATCAACCTAAAGTTTATCAAGGAAGACACCTCAAGATCTCATGGAACATTACATGCAGTAAACTGTATTAAACATAGAAATCTTATATCCAAAAGTAGTGAGCATATCTCATTATTAGCATTTACATTAAAAGACAAACTGGTACATTTAAATTAAAATACTTCTGTTTGATGTTAAACATTACAAGCACGTAAAGTCTATGTCCTTTCAAAGACTGTAGAGAATCTGTGTGCCAATTCATAAATTAATTTATCCCTTCAACATCATAGCTCTTCAAACTAGGTATTAGTATAGATTATGGGCTGTCTAGGTTCGTTTTACTTTGTATAAGGCATTATAATACAAATGAAAATGAGAAGCGGGTAGTACAACCCAGCTTTCATCTCTTATGTTGTTATTATAGTAATATTGGTGTACCCTAGGTACTTATATAAAATAGTTGTGTTTGGTGTTTGATAAGATAAGAAGAGAAGATAAGCAATTTACCAACTGATTAAGCTCAAGATTCAAGATTCTTTATTGATAATATAGGCTACCGGTCAGGTTTGTATAAAGGCATATCCTTAAAATTTACATACATATTTTCAATTAAACGTTCTGGAAATTTCGACTTGCAGAACAAGCCCCGTGGACGGCCTGAGACTCAAGTTGATAATGAAGAGTTGAAGGCTATTGTGGAAGCGGATCCATCGCAAACCACGTCCGAGTTAGCTGCAGGCTGCGGTGTTAGTGATAAAACTGTTTTAATTCACTTGAAGCAAATTGGGAAGATTAAAAAGCTTGAAAGGTGGGTACCTCACGAATTGACTGAAGCACATTTAATAAATTTTTCAATAAAGAATCGCTATTGCACCTCTGGACCTTTTAATTTTCGCCTCTAGAAAAATTATGTGCGCTTTAAACTTGTGATTTAACTGTGAATGCAAACATCGCGAGGAAACCATACAATTTGAAGTAATGATGAGGCATCATTAGGTAATTGGTAAACACCGATAAAGTTTATGAAAAGGAATGATTTTTAATTATAACGTATTTAATAATTATATCATAATTCATCGTCACATGTCCATATACACACGGTGTAACACAGTCGCCGGATCAACGAAAGCTGGGAGATAGGTAACCTAAATACCTATCGATAAGAAAAAACTTTAATAATTGTATTATTTGAGAATTATGTTCAAACTTTAAACCTATTATAATAAAATTCGCACACCATGTGCAGTTCGATCCAACTTGAGAAATAGGATGGTTTTTACGGCGAGAAAAATTCAAAAAAAATCCGGGAAAATTTCTTTTTTCTACGTCATTTCATTCGACTGCTAAGGAGGAATATGTGTAACTCCGGTATGTGTACGCAAGCTTTCTCTTTATAAATTAATAGACTTAATAGACTTTTATTCAGGAACATTACAATGTTAAGGAATGCATGTACCAACCATGTTTTTACGTTTTTCTTAGACAATGGACCAATCTTTGTTCCAGTTCTGTGCGAGTTGTTAATTAAGTAAATTGTCAAAAAAATAAACTTTGGCCAACTCCGCTTTTGTTGAGGACGAAAATAGATGAACATGCTCATAATTACAAAACAATTCATGTTCGGCAACGTCGTAATTTTATTTGCACTGCTGCATTTATGTAGTTTTTAATATCCGTATTATTAGTATCCTTAATTTTTCCTGTTATGTTTAGAAATCAAATCAAATCAAAATCAAAAATAAAAAATCGTTTATTTGGTGACAAATTTATACTCATTGTTAGGCGAAAAACTTCCAGTCAGCCCAGACCCGTATTTAAATTTTTGCACGAAGATAATTACGTGAAAATACCATAATATATACATCTATTATTATATATGTATAAACATCGCTATTTACTTTAATATTTGATAAACAAGAAAAGAACATAATCCAAAGTCAACTCAAATATTATTATTGATTTTAATATACCTACCAACAACGGACCGACATCAAGTTTTAACAATATATGTATGTAACTATAATATATATATAATATATATTTAAAACTATTCATGTAATTCGTTCAGTGAGACAAAATTCATTATCAGAGTGGTCAGGTTAGACTTTAGAACGACAATCCTTCTAAAGCGACTAATTTAGACTGTTTTAATTTAGTGATTGAATAACTACCCGTGCGAAGCCGGGGCGGGCCGCTAGTTCAGAGATAAAAACAGCTAATACTATAAGTTATTCAAAACGTACAGCTATGGAAAGGGCTATGCTCGGGGTTTCTCTACGTGATCGAATCAGGAATGAGGAGATACGTAGAATTTATCGTGGAAGGTTTTAAGTTACTTATTCAGTGAAAAAATAAGTTGTATCCGTGGGAAAATCAAAAACACTAAACGCCGTAGCTTTTACCATTATCTATTATCCTAAAAAAGATTAATCTTATGACAACATAAAACATTTTAAAACGAGCGTTCCGTTTCACGTTGCTTTTATGTAAGAAATAAAAAGTTGCTTGTGTTACGGGTACTAGACATCTGATATACTTAATATAATAGACATACATACATAGATATTTTTTATTATGCATATTAAATACCCAGACCAAGAAGAAAGTGTTTAAATAAATTTGCCTAGAATGTTTGCATGTCTGTAATAATCATTGCAAAAAGTCCACTCGACACTTCGAGTGCAATATTTACATAATCATTTCATGAACTAGCCTTGAGTATGAGAATCATTTAATATTCCTCTGTTGGCAGCTTATTAAACAAGGTGTTTTGGTGTTCTAGAATAATAAATTACTTCATAACCCGTATACTTAAACAAGAGGACATTTTTATTCATAATTCATGCCGTATGTGAAAATATGTCTTCATGCACAGATTAGATATTTTATCTAATCTGTGCTTCATGTCAATCTTCATGCACTCTCCAGAACTGAAACTGAATACCGTTAAATGGGGTGAATGGGGATGGTTTTCAACTTTGAGTATTAATTAGAGCATGCTAAAGAAAATTGAGTTTGCAAAATGTGAGGACCAGCAAATATGCTTAAATTCGTTTAGCGTTAACACCAGAGAAAACAAAAAAAAACAATGTATCCGACGGCTAATACTTTTTTAATTATGTTGAATATTATGTATAAAAAACACTACCTAATTAATCCTAACAAATATTTAGTCAATTTATAACAAGTTTTAAAGCAAGTAACCTGTGTTATAATTTGTCCATGTGCTTCTAAGGAAAAAAACGTTTTTCATGATTATTCATAGGACCACTAGAACAACATTAGTAGAAATATTTTTCCTGCTTTTACGTGTGTTGTGGTGACTACAGCCTTGCTATCCTATTTAAGGATTAAGTTGTGGTGTTAGTGTTAGCTGCATTTTATTGAATTTGTGTGGTCTGACTGTTTAATATGTTTAATAAAAATATAAGTATGTCTATTATATGTATTAAGTAGGTATATTAGATGTCTAAGTACTCGTAACACAAGCTTGAGCTTACCACGGGGCTAAATGTTTTTGTGTGGATTCAGACAGACGACGAAGTCTTAATAATAGAGTCATAAAAAACTAAAAACCCTAAAAAGGGCATGTAACTTCGGAACGCTCAATTTGAATGCGTTAACGTGCTTTGAATTCGGTTGAGTTTAGCAAAATACGAGTAAATTAACATTCCTGCTTTTATTCTAAGTATCTACATATCTCTAAACTTACATTTCTTAAAAAAAATAGACGCATTTGGTTATATGCGCCTTATTGATTAAGTATTCAAAACACTGTAGATAATCCTTGAGTTAGATAAAAAGGATTCACCATCACTGTTGGCAGACAACACGAGTCGTCTCAGCCGCTACCAGCACCTAGAGCAAACGAGGCAGCACTTCTGGCAGCGCTGGAGTACGTCGCCGAAATACAGCCAGTAACCATGCAGGCATTGTAAAGACACGGTATATTTCAAATTTCATTCAATTTGAACCAGTATTTTAAGAATTATAACTGGTCAAATTTCTTAATTTTGTTATAATTTTGTTATATCATCCCAGTTAGTGTTTATTTAAGATAATGTTAATTGATAAGGAGTAAGGAGAGTGTTTGTGTTGACTTTGTGTATCTATAGATATTGTGCTGAATAACTTATTTGAATACGTAAGGGTTAAATATAATAATAATTAAATCAGAACTAAACAAATATCACCACCTAAACCCCAAACTAAGCATAGCTCGTAACCAACAGAAGGGGAGGTCACCAAGTCTGTGTTTATGTCCCAATCCACTGACATTTTCACAAACTTGGCACTTGAAGACTGGATGTATAAAAACATGGATTTCCACTCAATTAATTTAGTTATTTTTAGAGATTTAGTAGTATACCTAAGTATCTTTTAACACTGTTTTAATATAATGATGTTTTTTTATTTTATTTTCTCTTGAATGTACGCCAATGTATAATGTAAGGCTTATTCATGAAATTTGTTTATATCATAATAGCATTTGGATGTCAAGAAAGTGTTCAGTTTTTTTTTAAACAATGTCCAAAGCAATGTTTTTACATTATTCGCCGTGATACTTTAATTGTATGGGACCCAAAAAAATTATGAAATAACCATTCAAATCCGTTCACGGAGAAAAAGGTCTGAGGTAAAACACAAAAAAAATATTGTCCACCTGTCAACCCTTCTTCTTTTTTTAAAAGTCTGTTAATAAGTAAAGGTTTTAGCTTGCTGTGGCTACCTATAATTAAGAAAGCACTAGCACATAAATATTCTGTACCTTAATTTTAAGCTATTTTAGTGTATTTTCTTGTTGGTGGTCCTAATAAACAAATAAATAAATAAATGATAAACTCATTACGATTATTAAGTTAGACACCCTATGCAAAATATTCAACCAAACATCTTTAGCATATTTTTTGTGTGTTTTTAGAATCAGAATGTAACAAAATCTGTTGAAGTCCTGATTTCTAACACAAACCAATCTAACACACCCAAAAAAATTCATCAAAACTGGTCCAGCCGTTTAGGAGGAGTTCAATGACTAACACAGAAAATGTATGTATATATAAAGATCTTCAATTAACTAAATCCTACGATCGATCTTTAAGTCACATTAAAATAAGTTATTTTGAATATTTGTTATGAATTTAAATATATAAAATACTAGCGAACCGCCCCGGCTTCGCACGGGTATAAAATATATAGCCTATGTGATTAAAATTGATCTAGTAATATTTTTAAACATAATAAATGCAATGATTGCGATATTTATTCCGCAGACAAGCACACGTCCGCAGATCTGAATTAAATCGTTGAATTTCGATGAGTTTGATAAGCTATAATAATATTAATCTTTATTCAAATAAATATGTTGTTGGTTAAGAGTACTTCATCCATTATAACGCGGGTAGCACCGCAGGGCACAGCTAGTTAATATATATAAATCTCGTGGATTTATTTTTATATATAAGATAAAAATAAATAACTGTAATAATGTACTCTTAACCAACAACATATTTATTTGAATAAAGATTAATATTATTATGTTGATACAACTTAAACAAATTATTTCGCTTCATTTCCTTTTTTAAGGAATAAACGGCAAGATTTCTACGGGACACTGACTCATTATGTTGTGCGTCACAAATAAGTCGTGCCGCGTCCATGAGGCGCTTTATTTGTTCATTATCCCTTTGAAACAAAAGTTTAATTTATGTAACTGGAGAACCAGGTGTAAGTACTTTAGTTTTACATTAAAATGTGAGATTTTCAGTTTAAAATTAAAAATTGTATTTACTTGTTCAATAAGATGCCTCAATTTAGTTTCCCATCAATAAACAGAAACTATGTTTTGTTGGACATTGTTGATTCAGTTCAGTTTCTTGTAATTGGACTTTACGCTTGAAGCGATAATTTGCCAGTGTCGAGTTAAATAAAATTATAAGTGAAATTAATACATCCAATACAGCTACGTTAATCATGGACAAGAGCTAGTTGATTTCAGAGCCTATAAAATGATTGGTGACTCTTTAAAACCGGTGAAATTTATTACTTTATAAACCCCCGACCAAAAAAGAGGGGTGTTACAAGGAGGGATAAAAAAAGAAATGAGTATATAAGAGGAACTTTGAAAGTAGCACCGGTGACAGAGAAGTTGAGAGGAAATCGGTTGGCATGGTATGGACATATTATGAGAAGGGATGAATATCATGTGACAAAAAGAGTGTTAGATATGTGAGTTGATGGATATGTGCACATACATTTATATATAACTTTGTAGGTTATCATGGTTTAACTAAATATTTACACTTAAACCGTAACATACTATGATTTGTCCATTGTTATGTTATGTATAGTCGTGAATAACGCAGTTATCCATCCAAAAGCTACCACAGGATACAAAATAAGGCAATTTGATTTCTTATGTTATTTTGTAAATACTTGATTATATTGAAATTACACAGAGGGGACCTGGAACCGGTTTTGGACGAAGAAATACAAATCTTCCATCTTATCTTCTTTATCTGTTGTTTAGCTTTATTAAACTTTCTCCTCATTATTGTTTGATCTGAGTTAGGTGATAAATAAATAAAAAATAAATATTCCCCGACAATTCACACAACAACATATAGCCCCAAAGGAATAACATATTTTATAAAGGAACTTTATACCTAATTGAACTTGAAATAAAAATGAAATTCTTATTAAGAATCTGAGTTCCTCGAGTTGGTTGTGTGATTTCTTTCTAATAAAGATTAGATATTAAAAACTTTGGCCATATACGACTAAAAAAACAATGAAACACACAAAAATTAAACTAATCTTGCATCTTAAACAGAAAATAAACACTATTATTTTATTACAGTCGTATACACTTATAAAGATTTGTTTGATGCTGAATGCTTTTAATTTGGTCATTTTTTTAATAACACAAACAAACTTATGTGTCTTTTGAAGTCTGATCCCATCAATTTTCATCTTTCTGTTATCTCAACCGTTCATTAGAACAGTTATTCATCCTATACTGATTTTGTATCGTTTGATTCGTTTGTCGCAATTTTGATATTTACCTTGACGTTCCCTGCATAATGATGAATTAATGATAGAAAACCTAATAAAGACTTGATAATCAGGCAAGGTTGTAATACATAAGAAATACATTTGTGTTCAGCTAAAAGACATATTTCCGTTCATTATAATCGATCGCATGATGTTTCTATGGAAATTAAAAAAAAAGGGGAGGTTCACTTATTATGTGTCATATTGATAGTCTTTTTGAGGATATCAGTTACTGTAAAAAACTCTACAGAGTGGAGGCATTTGAAATTTCAGGTGTTAGAGATATTGCTTCCAATACTCAAATTTTCTGCTGCTATCGTAATCCTCTTATTAAAAATTTTAATACTTTTATGGAACAGCTTGAGAAATTATTGGAACACTTTTTTGACAAAAAATGTATAATATTAGGTGACTTTAATATCAATATGTTGGCCGAAGACCGTGTCTGTCTGTCTGTGTCACCATAGCTCCCGAACGGATGGAGCGATTTCAATTTAGTTTTTTTTGTATGAAAGGTGAGTCTTGCACGAGTGTTCTTAGACATGTTTCATGAAAATCGGTTGGGCCGTTTAAAAGTTATGTGGGTGAGAGCGGGAAAGCCTATACCCTAATCCTTTAGTTGAAGTCGATTAAAAATATGATGGCAACATTAGAAGGACAAATTGAATATCTGATGTTTGCGCACGAATCTAATAGGTATTTGATTTACAATAGTTATTGAAATGCACGGTTCTTTTATCTATAATAACCTGATATTAAAGCCATATTTAAAGGAATGCAACTTGCAATCCTATTAAGATTCGTTATAATGTTGATCGATTCTGGTACCTTTAAGGACCCGGCGCCTTCTCTTTTACAGACAGACTAAACATAATTACGTAATAAATCTAAATTTAAAATTTAAGAAAAACCCCCGATTCCAATGCCTTAATTTCCTTAAATGTAAAACAACATAATATTATGTAATGTGGACGCGATGCGTTTTCATTTGATACCCCACACTAGTATATTTGCAGATTTTCGGTTTTGCTTCCCCACTATCACCCCCATAACTTTTAAACGGCCCAACCGATTTTCATGAAACATGTCTAAGAACACTTGCGCAAGACTCACCTTTCATACAAAAAAAACTAAATTGAAATCGCTCCATCCGTTCGGGAGCTATGGTGACACAGACAGACTGACAGACAGACAGACAGACAGACAGACAGACAGACAGACAGACAGACAGACAGACAGACAGACACGTCAAACTTATAACACCCCTCTTTTTTTGTCGGGGGTTAAAAAGGGTGCTGATGATGAAACATAATTATATTGTTTTTATTTTCATCCTGCCTTTTATATAAAAATATTTAAAATCTTAGGATTAGGAATTTTATTAAAGTAAAAATAGTAACTGGTTTTTTGATCGTCGAAAACAATGATGTGGTGAGTTCACTTACGTAATTCGTGTTTACGTATCGGTTCGGAAATAGAAAAACTCTGGCTGGGCGTCCTTGCCCGTGTTTATTAAGGCATTGGAATCGGGGGTTTTTCTTAAATTTTAAATTTAGACTTATTGATTTTAAAGTATTTGATAATGCACTATTGTTTTATTGAAATAGTCGTTAGAAAATAATAGGAACCTTTAGAAGAATAATTTGGTGTTCAATGAAGAGTAGTCCAGCCGTTTAAGATTACGCTGATCAATCACTCACGTAGATTTTTGCGCCGGTGACGTTAAACGCTTTATGCTTTCTTGAGCACAAGCATAAAACATTAAAACTTAGGAATAAAATGCTTACGACCCAATTTTTATGTCCAAATGTGATACATACAACTGATAGATGATTACTTGGTGTGCGTGCAGGCGGGCGCGGAGACGCGGCTGGTGCTGGTGGACGGGTCCCCCGCGTACCTGAGCACGCACACGACGCGCGGCAAGAGTAATTTGTCTAGAACTCATATTAAATTTTACATATTGCCCTAGATGATCGGATTTTAGGTTACTTATTATATTTTTGCTGATTACATTTTCATTTAGGCTGGTAAAAATATTATCTAAACATTTTGCTGATGTGTCTGTTTCAATTAAATTCAGCTGAAAGCAGACGAAATTATAATGAGAGATTAATTAGTGTCTGCTGCGGCTTAATATGTTTCAGTAATAACTCATTTCACAGGTGAGCTTGTTAGTTTTAACGGAAAAAACGCGGCGTTTTTCACGCTCGGCGCGCGTAACGCGCGCTGGCTTTTTACGGATGAGTGTAAGGTGAAGTATTTTAGTGACGATCGACGTATGCGGAGAAGAAGCGGAGAAAGGTTTACCGATCCTTGCATTCACGAACGTGACAGATATCCGGGCGATAGATGAGAGAATTACCTACCAATTCTTGAAAACCTTTAATACTTAAAGCAAGAGATATGAAATGTTGTGTCAGGAAACGTCATTAGGGACATGCGGAAACATTATGATTTATTGCGCTAACTCATCATAAACTGTAGTATCTTAAGTGAGTTGAAGAAATTATTGAGAGAGAAATCATAGAATCCGGTTCATCAACCTTGCGCATACACATGGAAATCTAGAAATAACTGTAATTGCGTATGATGATCAAAAGTGTACTTTCATCGCACTAATTTCTATAATGTATATAATAGAAATATGTATAAATGTGACGTTACGCCAACTGTGCTAAGTGCGCACTCAACTTTCATTCCGACGGTCGTGGTCGTGTCGATTTTCAATTTCAAGTCCGAGTTTCTTTATTTATATAAATCTAAATTTAAAATTTAAGAAAAACTACCAATTCCAAAGCCTTAATTTCCTCATAAGGTCTTTTGACAAAAATCAGTTTAATATACTGGTCTCTCATTGAGGGAACTTTCAGATATTAGGCTGAAAAGATAAAGAACAGATACTCAACTTTGATCTTAGAATATAGGCCGAGAAGCGATTCCAACTAAATTTAAACGAAAAAATCGTGTCAAAATCTTCACGCACTGGCCCAGCCCGGAGGGGACAAGCCGAGGCCGAATCCTACCACCAGAGAAACTGCATCTGTCAAATTGTCTGTCATTTATTCCGTCTGTTTTGGGTATGGATGTTTGTTACTCTTTCACGTAAAAACTACTGAATGGATTCGAATGAAACTTTACCACAATATAGCTTATACACCAGAATAACATATAGGCTACTTTTTACCGCGGTAAAATATCAGTTTTCGCGGGAAAATCAATTATTGCGAGTGAAGCCCGAAATTAAATGTTCTTGAACCTGGCATTCTTTTAAATAACTATTTATCACCAAATGGTGATCCATGTTGTCATACTTTTTTATAGCTATGGGACAAAAACATTTAAAAAAAAACTCTCAATTTTTGTAAGAATTAAACAAAATAATTGATTAAATTCGTTATTTGCATACATGTACACTTATACAAGATTATACAGTCACTTATGTCAATATGTACATGCAACCCGTAGGGGCACTGCAAATGGGTTTATGCCATTAATTAATAATTGTTAAATGGAGGAAGATAAATAAACCCGCTACATCTTGGCCGCAAGTGGACCTACACACACCGGGCCACTGAGTCACATAATAATTTACAAGTAAGCATACAAACATGTTCTACAACAATTTTATTGTATTTTCTCTTTCAGTGGCCAAGAAGAAATCTTTATTTGATGATAGACCAACAGAAATACAAGAACTCACATACATTATAAAAGGAGATCTTAATTCACTGAACCAGCAGATAGGAAGGCTGGGTGAAATGCCTAAAGGTCGCAAAAGTATGCACAGCCATTCCTCACTTATAAAATATTTTTTTCAAAACTCATTCTTGTGTATTCTTTATATATGGGTTTTCAAAAACGATATAGAAGTTCTATCTATATTTTAAACTGAATAGAGACACTCCAAAAGTGGTTATATGTGTAGTCAGTACACAAACTAAAAAAAATAAAAATAGTCAGTAAGTAAGTATGTAAGAAAATAAAAAATAATTAGAAAGAAAATAAAATGAGCTCACAGTCAACAAATAACCAAATCCCAATTAACTCAATATATTTACAACCGGTTACAGAAAAAGAAATATACACACGTCGTAATAAGCCTCCTACTGTTTGAAAAGCCACAATCAAAACCCAACCATAAACTGCAATAAACAAGATTGACACGTATTGCTAAAATGATGTTAAATAAAAAAGAGGCATGACGAACGTTGCCAAAATGATTTATTCTCTTATTATAACGTTTAATTGTGATTAAATTGTGTTTTGTTTAAAATATAATCTAGAAAGAGACAAAATTCATGCTAACTCAGACTGCTTTGCTATTTTGCATAAGAAGGTTAAACTTTAATTAATACCTATCTTATTCAGAGCTAGTGTATGAATTTGAAAGGCTTCTTCATTGTCTTATAAACTTATCCCTTCTTATGTCAAACACGTTTTTTCCTAGAGACAGATACGATTTTAGTATTTATTTGTATTGAGTTCATTATTGCATTTGTTAGTATTTCTGTTGCTTTATTTGGATCTGAGGTTTCGTTTATAGGAGTTAAATCTGTGCTTTTTAAGTGTTCTATTATCAATCACCATTATATCCATAGGTTAGGCTTTTAAGAGAATATTATGACTTTAAGGCTCGCTTTGTTTTTAAGGTGTGTCAATAATCAACAAATATTTAGCTTATTAGTATTTAAGTTGGCATCAATATGTTTATGTTAATTCCTTTTAAAATATTTTAGCAGCATAAATTATTAATCCTAAGTATAATTTTTGTTAAGTTACTTTGTTTAATGAAGTTTTGAATTTAACTTTCCTTTGATATCATCTTTTTTTTAAGTATGTTTACTTATTAGTCTTTTTATCGGAACATGTCAGTAATTCAATAATTCACAAACTAGTTATAGGTAACACTAAGATAATATACAGCCATAGACCTGAAAGCCGTAGAACACGGTAATTGCCGCAGCATTAAATATAAATAAAATAAATATTTCCGGACTACTCACACATCATCACCTAACCCCAAACTAAGCAGAGCTTGTACTATGGGTTAAATTTTTTTTTGTAAATACATACATATATGATACATAGAAAACACCCAGACCCGAAACCTCTTTATGATATTTTTCACATGCTTTGGAGTAGCTTCTGTTGTTTTACTGATGGAATTCCGGATTGCCTGGGAAAGTATAGTTTTTCTTGGAGTTTTTGGAGAATCTGTACAGCTTCATCATCATCACCCTATTAACGTGCCCTCTGCTGGAACACAGGGGCTTATCTGTTGGCGAGAGAGATTAGGCCTTAATTCACCACGCTGGCCAAGTGCGGGTTGGTGAATGTCACAACTTACAACCCTTTTAAGTTCTCAGCCGGAATAATAAATTTATTTGATAGTTTTTAGTTTGTGTTGGTAGATGTTTGTTTGAGGCAAGGGGTTGCTGATTTAAGAACTGTCAGAGGACCAGATTTTCTGATCTACAAACGGGATTTGTATTGGGTTCAAGATACAGAAAAAATATGTATTAAAGAATAATAGCTCTTTTACTGATCTAAAAAACAGTCCGCGATAGTATATGTCTATCTTTTAAGATTAACTCACAAAAACCGTTTTTATCATTTCAGTGAGCCACTTTCTCAGTTTATTTAAAAAAAATATGGAAGCTGCGTCAACAATAAAATTCCTCTGGTCTGACCCCCTTATATTTTGAGGGATATCTTTGTCAACAATTTCTCCCGTTTTTTACACATTTACCACTATATCTTTGCTCCTATTGGTCGTAGCGTGATGTTATATAGCCTATAGCCTTCCTCGATAACTGGACTATCCAACACAAAAAGAATTATTCAATTAAAAAAAAAGGAAACGGAAACGAAAAACAGTCAAATTCATGACAAATTAGTTTCAAAGCCAAAAATCTAAATAAACAAAATTAGATAGAGCCTATGATTACCAACGAGAAAAGAGAATGATAGCTAAGGAAATTGGGCAGTTCTGAAAATTACTTTTTGAATGGGATTAGTTACCTGTTAACGAATTATTAACTACTAACTAAGCTACAAAATATTATCGCGACATTAAGCGACAATTTTTTTATTTCCTATGGCAAGCGCGATGCCAATAATAAGAACTGAACTGAACTACTTAAATAACGCCATTTTGAAAAAATATAATATCTCTTTTTCAAAATGGCGTCATTTAAGTGCGAAAATTGGATACAAACAGGAATAAACAGGAATTTGGAAGATATCCCAAACGAAACTTTCAAAAAGTCGTCAATTATTAAATATTTTATATGCCAAGTATTTTGGCCGTGTGTTTTCTTATATTATTCTTATATATATAATGCTGAAAACAGCTCAAATAAATTAGCAATAGCTAAGAGCTCGGTCAACGGTCAAAATTAACTCAAAATACTTGTAAATAATGTCAATAATATCGATCGAAATCCTTGCTCTCGCTTATTATTATTCCCCTTTGAACTAACTACTAATCTTTTAAAGTTTTATTATTCTATATTAACCAACCGTTATAATTCATAGCATATGTAATAGCCGCAGTATATCAACTAAATAGATCATAGCCCGACAATAGAATTTTGTCCTTGTTTCGGGTGTTTTATTTATGTATATTAATATAAAATCTATTAATTAGCCATTCCGTCCCACTACAGGGCAAAGGCCTCCCTTTTTTCTTTCCATTCGCCTCTATTGCTGGCTAGACATCTGAAAATATACTTAATATAATAGACATACTTACATAGATATTTTTTATTATACTATACATATATTAAACACCCAGACCAAGGAGAAATATGAACATGGAGTATGTATCGACGTCATAACGAAGAATTAATGCCAATTGCTGACTACGAAACTTGACGAGATCATTATATCATGAAGTTTGTCATCCACATTGAAATACTAATTTAATTAAAAGCATATATAAAAAACAAGCACAGAAATGAGTTAGGTTATGTTTTTGCTTCAGTGAAGCCTCATTATTATAGTTAGGTGTACTAATGAATAATTTTAATTCCCCGCTCTGAGGCTGATTGATGCTTATTTATTCATAATCGTAGATAGTATCATAGAGAAATTGTATGGGATATAACGCGAAACTCAGCGCAGATGGCGCCACAGACAATTAAAATTTTTAAGTGTTTAAGGCAAATATAAGAATACTATAATGTTATAAATTTACAGCAGATGAAATGGCAAATCATGGTGAGCCCATACTGCAAGTGGGTTACCAGTTAGCGAAGCATACTGTACATTGAATATTCATAAAATATATTGAATATCCAATATTACGGATGTTGATGTCTGAGTCAGGCTGTTGTTACGGTACGTTTGCATTGAGCAAGGGATCAATTGGGGTTGTGACATCTCTAATAGGATAACAGTCTACCGCTATTAATGGCCACCTTCTTTTCATAAAATATTCAGAGATAGCACATTTATCAAGATAGGCTTATTTTACCGCGGTAAAATACGTATTTTCCAAGCTCATTTATATTTAAAACAGCTTAAAACACATTAGTTTTATATCTGAACATATTTTTCCAAAACAAAATGAATCAAAAGAATTCTTCTTAAATTATTTTTTTACAAAAATCTTTATAGTCTTTATAAAACAGGCTTCGGCATGGGCTCCAAACAAGGTAGGTATTAAATAAATATAATGAATTCACTGATGAAAAAAATATAATTATATTCTAAACAATTTATCGACAAAGTTATATTTAATATTAGTGTATTTTATTGTAAACCTAATAGGTTTTAGAACACTAACCAATTATCTGGAGTAGGTAAGCAATCTAATGTGCCTATCTTTTTATATATAAATCTTCTGTATGTGTGTTAGTCATTGAACTCCTCCTAAATGGCTGGACCAATTTTGATGAAATTTTTTGTGTTTAAGTGGGTTTGAGAAGATTCATAAATATATAAAAACTGCGTTTTAAAATAAGCTGTTAAAACTTATGAAAATATATGAAGCCTATTTATTTATGTTTTTTTTGTTTATTGTGGGTAAAATAAATTAGAGTGGTTTCAGAGTTGTAGTAACTATTACATTTTTAGTGCATAACTTATGGGCATTATTAATTTCCATTATCTCTAATATTTTGACTCTATGACTTTCTTTCTTTCTAAATTACGCGCGTTGATTACAAACCGGTTCACCGTTCCTTATGTAGTTATCACTACAAAAAGTAGGGTAGGTACATTAAGGATGGTGCAGTAGGGTATATGTATTTTTGGAAAATTATGAATTCCCTAAGCATTTATGTAACATCTAATTACCAAAAGTCTTAAATTTAAATAATTTAATAAGTTTTTTATTATTTTTTCCGACGTGGGCGTTATAAATGGGTTTATTTGTATAAAGTTTTCAAAAGCACAATGATAACATTATGTTATAAGGCGATTATAATATATTAGAGACCACACGGGAACAGAATGCGGTAAGTGTATCAATGGCACAGACGAAATTAGCTATAGTGTTCTTATTTACATACTTTTATAGATATAGTTTAAAACTTTCACTATACGTTAACTTTTTAATATGTATTTATTAACAGTTGTAGATAGGAAATAAATGAGCCTCTAATAATAATAATATTAGTTTTTCAGAAAGTTTTGAGTATAGTAGGGTATTTTATAAGTTAATGAGAAAGTATTTCTATATTATTTTTATTTAAAAATATTATCTCTCAAGTTGGATCAAACTGCACATGGTGTGCGAATTTTATTATAATCGGTTAAGTGGTTTATGAGTCCATTGAGGACAAACATTGTGACACGAGATTTATATTATATTAAGATTAATATATCAAATAATCGATGATTTTAAATTTTTCGCTGGATCTCCTAGCAATATTCTCCTCCATACATTTTTTTTTATATTAATCTAATAAAACATAAAGAAGAAGAATGTGCTAGCCAAAATTTTTATTAGCAAGCGCCATAATAATAACAATTCATTTTAATATTTTTTGTTTAATAAGAAATTTAAAAAAAAAAGGATCCGGCTGACCGTTTATTATCTATATCGTTTGTTGTAATTGGTAACAAGTCGATGAGTATTATAGCAAATCCGTTGGATCAAATGTCGGGCGTGGCTTTAATCTCGAGCATCTCTTATTCTTTAACCCCCGACCAAAAAAGAGAATTATTTTGTTAAGATTACCCCTAATTGATAAGTTTTACCTATATAAATAAATGCGATGGGATAAAATTATTCTGTTCAAAATCTGGTCCCCCGGCGGGAATCGAACCCGCAACCTCTTGCGGCTCAAGCGGACCTTCGCCCACCGAGCCACAGAGGTCGTATAATAAGTTGTTTCTATTTGTACGGTATATTTATAAATATATAGCAAATTGTGATTTAACAGAAACTACCATCGAAATAATAAGATATAGGTTATTATTTACATGCAGTTAGGTGGGTAACAACTATTATAAGAAGAAAAAAGAAATAAACCCGGCATAGGCCTCCTCCATATTTTTCAACTCTGTCCCGTTTCAAGCTTTCCGTATCCATGTTTTCCCTGCTATGTATATTCTTTATGTAATTTCTCTAGAGATTTCGCAAATTGAGCCGGTTTTACGCTTGAGTAAGACGCGATGGTTTGCTAACTATATAGCAATAGATATTTAACTAGCCAATGCTATTACCATTGGATTAAAATAAAAAAGTTAGCCTTAAGTTTTGTTGTTTTATTCGTGTCTAAAAATGTATCCTCGTAGATCGTATTTCGATATTTCTCATAAAGGTTGTAGATTTTGTACTCCAATCATTTAATGGAAAGGGAAAGGGTAATTTCCGGCTTGTTATTGAATATTTGTTCCTTTGTTTTCAGTAAACCAAAACCTTCCACTAACGAAAAAATATTAATCTTTATTACCAGATACGAAAATATTAAAATATTTTATTTAATTCCTGACAAGCTCATTTGATGATAAATAACACCAAAGCTAAACACGTTACAAATACAGATCCTTTTCCCGTTAAATCTGAAACTATGAGTTTAACAGTCTAAAAATGAAGACAAGTTCATGGAGCAGTGAGTGTTTGATAATTTATTTGGTGTTTAGATCGATTTATGTGAACTTGTTTCATCAACGAAGAAAAAACTAAGTTTATTTTGTTTCTAGGCATGGAGACCTCAGACAAGTCAGACATTGGGATGAACCTGTGCTATCAAAATCATGTGATTTTTTCACGCCTTTTAAACCTTCCCTAGACCTCCACGAACATTTCAAGACTATGATAAGATAAATCCGTTCAGCCGTTCTCGAGTTTTAATCAGACTAACGAACAACAATTCATTTTTATTTATATAGATATCAGATTAATTGATAAAATTAACAAACAAGTTTATCTAAAACCTATGTGTGCTGAGTTGGGACTATTTTGCTGCTAAACTTAGAGTAAGACCTTAATTTTTAAATTATTGCATTTAATAATTTTGTTTGTCTGTCTATGTGTTCAGGATGATCTCAAAAACTACAGACTGCAGTGTTCTGTTTCTGATAGTGTTTCAAGAGGGTGGTTTTTACATCTGAGCAAAGCTGGACCTTGTCAGCTAGTATTGTCAACATAAGAGATGAAAGCTGGGTTGTTCTATTCGCTTCTCAACTTCGTGTAAAAAATTTAAGTGAACTGTCAAGACAATGTTATTTCCTGAACTATTCTTAGTTTTTATTTAAATTACCTATAGGTTTGCATCTTCTCTTCCTAGAAGTAGATTACATAATTATAAGTATAACCTTTAGACATCCACTGGGACGTTGCCAGGTGATCGCTGCGTTTGTCTTTTATATTACAGAATACTAGTTAATTAAAAAAAAATTAGCTTAATGATTACATGAAATTGTTTGAAGGTTTTGGTATTTATTACATGGAATTAATAAATCTAAATTTAAAATTTAAGAAAAACCCCCGATTCCAATGCCTTAATTTCCTTAAATGTAAAACAACATAATATTATGTAATGTGGACGCGATGCGTTTTCATTTGATACCCCACACTAGTATATTTGCAGATTTTCGGTTTTGCTTCCCCACTCTCACCCCCATAACTTTTAAACGGCCCAACCGATTTTCATGAAACATGTCTAAGAACACTCGCGCAAGACTCACCTTTCATACAAAAAAAACTAAATTGAAATCGCTCCATCCGTTCGGGAGCTATGGTGACACAGACAGACAGACAGACAGACAGACAGACAGACAGACAGACAGACAGACAGACAGACAGACAGACACGTCAAACTTATAACACCCCTCTTTTTTTGTCGGGGGTTAATAAAATAAATTTGATAAGTATGGATGGACTGATACACCACGGGTTTCGTGTATTTTAACAGTTTATACACTTATTGTAATGGTTTCATTCATAGTTTTATTTATGGGTTAAATCTATTAGAAATTAAGCCATGTTTGTATACCGATTCGGATAATAGAGTATCTATAAATTACTAGCAGAGAAGGTCTGTTTGTTCTTTGATTTTTTTGGGATGGATGGTTAATTAGAGCATATCGGGAATCGAACCCACAACTTCTTGCGCCTCGGGCGGACCTTCGTCTACCGAGCCATAGAGGTCGTGTTTAGATGATTATTCAAGATAACTTACTGAAAGGACACCACATAAAAATATAAGCTTGGTAAAAAGGTGTCGATATTAAAACTATAATTGGTGATAATTCAACGATTCGCCCAAATGATTTAACAGTTCGTACTTCGCAAACTCGAATTAAAAAGCACAATTAGTGGATACATTTCGTTACTAAACCCAGCGAAGTGTTAATAGGGGTAATTATCGCGTTCTATAATTGTGATTTTTAATCATTCTTTTTTTCTTGGTTGTAACGATAATACCTATTAATCTAAGAAGAGATATTACTCTACCCCTGAGGCGGTAAGCAGCCTTAACAGACGTACCATAAACAACCTATTAAGTGATGTAAACATATCGGCAAAAATATACTTTTTTTAAATGTTGTTTATGACATTTGTACTTCCTATGTATTACAAATTTTAGGAAGATATTAATAATACCGAAATATCTGTTTTAATGTTATAATATTACTTAAACTTATATGATGATTAGAAGATCCTAAGTTAATGTTGTAATATCCTGTCTGGGCTCATGTCTGGGAATACAATTAATGTAAGACCTTTATGTAACCACATTACCTAAACATAAAATTAATTATTATGATTATGATTAAGACTAATAGTCTAGCTATATTTTTAAATGTATAAAATGTATTTTTTAAGAAATGGGAGAGTGGAAATATTCATTTGTTCAGGTGCCCACTTCGGGACGATCGTGATCTTCCAAGCATCAGGGTACTTCGCGGGGTCCTCGCTCGGCTGGCCAGCCACCTTCTGGTTCTGCGGGGTCCTCAGCCTGGGCAGCTTCGCGCTGCTGTGGTGACAATTTGCCAGTGTCGAGTTAAATGAAGTTATTAAGTGAAAAATATGTTACTCAGTTGAACGCCATTGTGATGAAGCTCAGACAATCAGAAAAGTCTACCGTTTTAAGTACGGTTCATAAGAAATTCAGGACTTCATAGGCGTGATCTTTCTGACATCTCAGGAACGCATTCTCTGAACGGCCGAACTATAATAGCAAAATACCAGTAAGTCACAACAAATAAAAACTGCATTATTAATTGATATTTTTTTATTATCTGGCACTATTCAAACTGATACAAAAATATTATTATCTTATGCACTATATTGATGGCTATGACACAATAAATTACTAAATTATCATAAATACTTAATTATTATCAATTTATCATATAAACACTGGCGGCCCGCTAAAGTTTTGTACGCAGGAGTATATAATTTTTTTTCCAATTTAAATTTAAAGTATTGCTAAAGTTTACAAATATTATTTAAATAAACATTATACAACATTCGTCCAGCAGACACTTCAGAAACACCCTCCATTTCCGCCGAGGCTTAAAACAAGTGTAAATACTTAAGATTTTGTTTAGTTACGGTGAATAAAATGTTTTCCAGATTCAAGCCTCAGTTAGGGTTTCGTTTGCGTCTCATTCAAGCACAAAATGGATTAATTACGCTCACTTCTGTGTGGAGGGTCGCTTGGTTCGACTCCTCTGGAATTACACGTCAAATTTAAACGACATATATTGGCTTGAAAACATTATTTCAATTAAGGCCTAATCTCTCTCGTCAAGAGAGAAGTCCCTGTGTCCCAGCAGTGGGAACGTTAATAGGGTGATGATGATGATGAAAATATAAAGCTACTAGCGGCCCGCCCCGGCGTCGCCTACAAATTTTATAAGACCTAAATGTTATACCAATTGTAATATAATATCAAAAAATCCTTACATATATTTCTGCAACAGTAGATTCCTGCTAATCATGCTCTGATTGGTCAAATTCATCATTTCTACCGCCTCAATCATTGGCTGTTCCTACATGATGTCTCGCATTATTATTATCTGAGCAAGACAGCTCTATATTGACATAAAGTTCCAAGTATATTTAAGCCATGTAGTAACTTGGTACTTAGAAATACATAAGTAAATGTGACATAAATATTAAAACATGTTAAAGAGAAAGCAAATAATTCTTCATCATTACACCCGTGAAATTTATAATGCCTTAAATCTTTCATAGATTTTTGTTTTTTAGCTTTTCATTGTTGAATGCTGAAGTGTGTTTTGTTTTCAGTATTTATAGGCCAATTCATAATCAATGATTTCATCTGTAATTGCAAACAATGGAATATAGGTAATTCATCATCATCATCATCACCCTAGGCCCTTATCTCTCTCATCTTTTTTTTTATGTTATAAAAGCCTTCGTTTGACCACAATCTCACCTGATGTAAAGTGACGATGTGATGTGGTCATGAAGACCTAGAAGGTAGATGGCTTCTCCGGGACACACCTTTTTTTTCACGTCGCACGTCGCTCGTCGGGCGGGAAGTAGGGATAGTCGTTGAATGAACGAACAGTTTATTTAGACTGTTTATTGCCGTCGACTGATAAAGCAGCATTTATTCTTGGTAAAGTACAGAAATATAAGGTCGTAGCGATTGCATTAGCGATTCGCGTTCTATTCGAAGGTTTGTTTATTTCTGTAACTAGCTTTGCCACTTTTCCTGGTACTGGTATTCAAAAAAAAATGTTAAGCTTGACTGAGGGAGCTATGAGTCTTTATAAAGTAAACATAATAATAATAATTCTTTATTGCGCACACAATTATTATACAAACATAACAAAAATATTCCTTTTTAAAAAAAAATTAATACCATGTATACACTCATGTTTTATGCAAATAAATTATTCTTATTCTTATTCTTAAACACATTTAATTACATCCTCACAACCTTCTAGCTAACCGTAATTAACTGCTTTTATGTTTTATGTATTTTTATGATTACAACAATTCAAAGATAATAAAAAACAAAGAAAGTATTACTAATTAACGTAGTCTTTAGGGCTTTACCTCTTGTGCTACAAACCACGTAGTACACATACATATAAAACTAGTAAAAATCACCGAAACATTAAACAAAAAACGAATATTACATGTATATGTGTATGTATGTAGGTTGCATCAATTCTTGGTGTTATACTAATATTTTTTTTTTTTTTTTGCCAGAATGATGATGCTGAAGTGTTAGGTTTCGAATCAGCTGTTTTGCACCCTTTAAACTTCGTTTTAGCCTTATAACTGAGAGGTAGACGCGATGCTTAAAATTGGTTGTGCACATCTTTTTACCAGCTTTTCACGCCTTGGCGATGCCCAGGGTTTATGGAATTTCCAAAAAGTAGCCTATAGCCTTCCTCGATAAATAGGCTATCTGACAGTGAAATAATTATTATTTAGAATTAATTTATATGATATTTTTCCGTACTTTACTGGATGAAACAGTAAAATAACAGATGTGTACTTAGTGCTAAAGGTTTGTAGATATTGTATTGTCTCCCTTAGTTCGTTTAAATCAAAGACAGACCATATAAGCCCTTATGCTATCAATATTCCACCATTAGCAAAATGGCTGGTAATGCTTTTTAAATCAGCTTTTAAGGTTTGTAGTATTTCCTTAAAATAAATTGTAAATTGCATGTAATTAAGAGCTCAACAAGTTCTCTCAGCATAGCACCCTTGCAGCACATAATTGTAGGGTTCGTGTTATCTTCAATTGATAATGACAATACCTGAGTGGCGATTCCGGCATGGTCAGTGCCCGGTATCCAGACAACATCAAAGTCTTGAGCTCTCTTCCTCCGCACTATGACATCTTGTAATGTGCATGCTAAATGTTAATTTTATATTTTTATTAACAAGGTTAAAGATTCTGTATGAGTTAAAGCGGAATAATATTAAATTTTCTTTATAGAAACAAAATTAATACATAAAAAAAGAAGAAAATGAGGGTGGAATAACAAAGAAATCGCTGTTCTAACCGACAGGAAAAATTAGACAAAGAGTCCAACGTTTAGAAAACGATTTATAAAACATCGGTAACGTTACCGAAATAACATATGTCATAGACATACATTTATCACGAATAGAAATGAATGGATTAATCAATGAACTTTGTATTTACCTGTCAAGGGCAATAGCGACGAGATGTAATATAGAGGCTGTACAGCACAGCTGCCAGCTATATTTTTACGAATACGTAAACTAACAGAAATCCAGGCATATTATTTTTAGCATTATAACAAATATTGTAATTTTCATATATACATATTTATTGTAATGCAAGTACCTAGTTCTTGTATTGGATTTATTTTGTCAATAAAGTCAATTGTATTATTCAATTATAATTAAAACAATATTACATTTCGTAATTTCAGTATCAATACAAAATTAAGTACTAAATAATAAAAATATAACAAGTGATTTTCGTCTCAAAATTCTTTAATGTTTTATATAAATATATTAAGACTTGGCCATCGCCTGAAAACACGTGTTAATTCAATCGCCTGAAAACACGTGTAAATTCAATTATTTAATAAATGCTTTGGTTACCTACTAGCTTTCGAATTTTTTAAAATAATAATATAGTCTACTTAAATCAGTCTCTATAAAAACTATGCTAAGCAAATATAAACGTAAATTTCATTTTTCAATTCTTATGCTTTTTATTTAGCTCAGTTTTATTAAAAGGGTGGAATGACAAGGAGTCCATTATACAGCATATATTATTATATATACGGAATTTCTTGGATATGTTATGAGAAAGAGAGAGGTAGAGAGAGATCGTGATCTTTGTCGTGAGAGATTCAATACTAATACATTTTTGGAGACGGTTTTTTTTCTGGAATACGCTGGAAATTTTGCGAAAATATCGTTCGAATGTAAGACGAATTTTTGTATTTAGTTACAGTGCCGTTATATTATTTTGGTATTGGTTTGTCACAAACCTTAACTTTCTTTTCGTTTGGATTACTAAGATCACAAGGTAACAAAAAAATATTATATTTGAAACGTTTAGTACTTACCTACTTACTAACATTAAATATTATTTTAATAATCAGCCACGTGCCTACCTCATGCTTTGTTCCTTAATTAAAGACATACGTCTATAGAAGTGGCTACTGTGCAAAGTTTGACTCATAAATTCGCATATTACTCATGATTCCACCTGCATATCGTCTAGGTTTATCGAATGAATACAAGGGTTTTACGCAAAATCAATTAAAATCCAATCGAAAAAAATAAAATACGTTACTCATTATATTATACTATCACACTCAATTTAAGATATAATACAAAACAAATAGTGTTAATTAGAAAATATATCATGTCAATATTAATCATTATTAGTAGAAATTATGAAAAGGTCGATATAAATTATTTAAAATATGACAGCAGATGACATGGTCAGGGTTGGATGCAATTAGCGACCGATTGTAATGTTTGGTCGTCTTTGAGGCTTATTGTCCAACAAAATGGCGTATGCCTTGTTTATTTTCCAAACAGAAAGACTACATAATGTATCTGCTATATAAAGAGCTACAGAATTTTCGTAACTACAGATTGAAATTATTTTCGAATTGTTTTCAATATATGATTTTAAATCCCGACCGAAAAAGAAGGGTTATAAGTTTGACGTGTTTGTCTGTCTAGATTTTATTTATACATATAAATTGAATTTACAAGCGCATCACGTGAATATTAAAAAATAATAGGTATTATTTTTTACGTGTGCAATGAAACTAAGGTTTTGTTTTTTTTTCTATTTTATTGTCCGTTCCTTTGAATCCGTAGTGTACAAGGTGATCAAATTACCTACTTATTTCAAAGTCCCCTCCGAATGGAATTTCGCTACCTTGTTTTTCAGCAATTTTCCCAGAGCTTAAGAAGTTAAACAAGTTCATTTAAAATAACGCGTAGATACGATATTAACAGGTTATGTTAAATAACTGAACACTGACGTAGGTAATACAATTTAATGAACAAATAATAATAACTTTTAATTCATTCGAAAATTATAGCCATACTATTTTTTACAAACCTCAAGCTAACCATGGCTGGAAGAGGTAGAGGTCGTGGTACAGGGTTATCCCTTACCCCAGACCAACTTCAAGTGCTTGGAATCACACGACAAGACAACAACTACATTACACCGCTAAAGCTATTGCATAGCATTTTTTATCAACTTATGCAGTTATAATTATATATTTATTTATTTATAGAGTATTTTTTTTCTTTGAAATTAATTCAAGTTACACTTATTGCGTGGTGACAAAGAATCAGATTACGCATAGTATGTATACAATAAAAAAGTTTATTTTTAATGATTTTAAATAAGTGATAAACCTCACTTTGTGCGCGCGAAGGTTACGGAAGTGTCTTAATCTTTTTTGCATAAAAATTTAAATAAGTCTATTGTTTATTATAAGCATATGAATTGGAGAATTATTTGGAAAGATGATGTTATCCAAATGATGACCGTTACCAGAATGAAATGTATCTACTGATGATGAAACTTGTGGGTGAATTTTACCAAAAAAAAACTCCTTACTTAAGTCGGTTAAAAATAACTTCAAATGTGTAGATAGATCTCGCTATGTATATAACTAGTTACAATAACACGTCTTGCTTGTATCTATCTTGTTGCCATAATGATTTGGCAATAAAAAGTCAGTACTTATACAATTTGATAGCGAATTGGAGAGAAAATACTTAGAAGCCTTTTTCCGAAGATACAATTTATGCAATAGTGGGAAGGTACCACTAGATCTTTGTGATCCAACCTGGTCCACATCATGCGATTGCAAGTTTTTCGCTAGAATTGGGTACATTAGCCACATAAGATCTAAACACTCGTTCATAAATACATCCACTTTTATTCTTCAGGAGTTGGCCGGTATATGGCATATACTCCTCAGTAACAAAGTCATATCGCAGACCATCTATCACCATAAGAATAACACTGTTTTCTCCGGAATCATAGACAACAAAATGAAATACTTAAGGTTGTTTATAAGTTGTTATTTCAATGCTAAAATGAAGACCATACAGAAAGTTGGCAAAAATATTTATTTGTTACAATTATTGATTAGATTATTTATGTAATGTGGGATAGGGTCAGGAAGATGATTATTATTTATTATGCACCACCAAACATTTAGGTCTTGGTTCTCAAACAAAATATTGCAAGCATTTCAAATGTGTTGGTAAGCGCATAACTCAACAACGCCTGGACCAATTTGGCCAAATATTTTTTTAAAATGTTCGTTGAAGTTCAAGGATGGTTTTTACGGCGAGAAATATTAGAATTATTGCTGAAAAAACCCTAAAAATAGCCCTTTTCTTTATAAAACAATGGAAGTTAAGTTATCAATAACATAAAAATAATTAGATAAACATATAGCGCTCGAATCGACAATAGTAGGACATATTATGATTTTATTTTACTTGACACTGGCAAACTGACGCCTATAGTCCAATTTACAAGGAATTGAATTCTCGTCAAGAGAGAAGTCCCTGTGTCCCAGCAGTGGGAACGTTAATAAGGTGATGCTGATTTAACATAAAATTAATAAATACTAAATAAATATTTCCGGACCAATAAGCCCAACTTTTTGTTCAAAATGTTATTTCAAAATAATATTTGTGTTTCATTAAGAATACTGTATTGTATTGTACCTACGTACAATATTCTATTAGGTACCAAGAACATCGATAAAATAAATCAATTTGCACTCATACTACAGCTAGGGTTCCACGTAAAGGGTATTACAAAACTTAGACACGTCAAAATAAATTACAAAAAAACATATAGGTCATAGTCAATTGGTTTTGATTATTTTAATTATTATATTTTTTAACATTTGCATACCTTGGTTAAATATATACTGCGTACTGACATACGCAATTGAATCCTGGAATCCTGTACATTGAGTGTTTATCGTTTTCAGTTGACTGGAGACGGTCCTCTTTATGGTAACGGGATAACCCTATCCATGATATTAAATAAAATAAATAATATACCTAAAGTTTTCAAAAAGCCAGATAACATGAGCCAAAATGTTTAGTTATGCTAGTGTTATATATAATAACCCTCCAAATTGATATTCAGATAAAACGAAGGTTATTAAAAATATTCAAATTTTACTTGTTATAAAAATGATAATTCATCAACCGTAAGATTTACTTTTTAGTGACCCATAAAAACGGACAATATTTAAGAAGACAATGACTATAAAAATAGCATAAAATCAGCGCTGAATTTTATGGCAAGAGATATGATAAGAACTGTAAACGCGTATGTTTGTATAGGGATTTTACCTGAGTAATTGTCTAGCACCGTGCGCAACAACCTAGAAAGTAGGACTATTCCACAGAGCTCCAGTCTAGCGATGGTGACAAACTTCTTATTTAAATATAACAATCAAAACAGTAGCCTTGGTGGCATTATCAATACTGATATTTGGCTGTTATTCATATTAAGTTAGTAAGTTAAACGATTAAAAAACCAAAAAAATACAAAAACAAAATAAAAACATTTTTGAAATCACCATTTTAGATTTGATATTAAACTAAATCTTGAGAAGCTGTCACTATCGGCAACACTCCGTCATTAATAAAGTCATTATTGTCTACAGATCGTCATTATCGCCAACACGAAAAATTTTAACGACGATCATTCTTGATAAAAACTTCTCAAAATAGTCCAGTTTGTATGAGCGAAAGAGCGCTCAGATCCATCAATACAACACTTTTCATTAGAAACACTGATAAAAGGACAACAATGACTTTGACTTCCCAATAGTTGAATGTTTACTTGTCGTACGTTCACACGGAGACACGATTTGCCGAATCTTATTTTCATCGGATCTGGAAAAACCGAATGTTGTATTCACACAGCACATCTTGCTTGGCCGTATCCGACGGCCTCGTATCTATTATTTATTTACTATTTAGATCTCCACTTCCTAAAATATTGTGCAACACACCGAGAACTTAGCTATCTGGTCCTAATGGAATTTCTTATCTTAAATCGAAAAGGCTTTAATAGTAATAAAACGAATTATCTAAAACTGTTTGTTTAATATTACAAAATTCAACTTATTTCTAGAATGCAAAGTATTAGGTATGGCCAGTGATTAAACTCATGTCAATTGATGGAGTAAATGTTTTAAAGCAAAAGTTACGAGGAATCAAATGTGTAACTCATATGGCGAAACCATACAATTTAGAGGTTTAGTTCCTTTGCACTTTTTGTTTGTTATAATATACTCTTTCGATTGAATTGCGTTTTATCGAATTTTTTTTGATGATATTTAAAAGATATTGCCATTTTTTATGTGAATATCCTATATTAAACTGACGCGGTGTTGTGAAATTCTTTAATGTTTTTATCTACGATCAATAATACTATCGTTCAGTGAATTTTATTTGTCTGTCTGTCTGGGACATCATAGCTCCCAAACGGATGATGCGATTTCAATTTAGTTCTTTTGTATGAAAGGTGAGTTTCGTGCGAGTGTTCTTAGACATGTTTGATGAAAATCCGTTGACCCGTTTAAAAGTTATGAGGGTAAAATTGGGGAAGGAAAACCAAATAATACTTACGTTCAACTTTTTATATAGAAACATCACCATCATTCCACATGAGAAACAATCGGAAAGCTCCGTTTTAGGGAATTATATACCTACGTCCCTACGTCATAGTAAGTAGGTACTTGTTATCCGAAGTCAATTATAATTGAGTACCGAAATGTGTGTTGTACGGCATTATTAACAATCGAAATAAGTTAATATCTAAAAAGAAAGGCGCTAAAATGAATTGCAAACTGTGATGGTAAGCGATCAATTTGACCTAATCTTTGTAGAAGTCCAAGGATGGGTTTTACTGTGAAAAAAATGTAATATGACATTTAAATAATGACCTGTGCAAAGCCGACATAGAGAGCAACGTGGACTATTTTTAACACATTAATACCTAATAAATATATATTATTAATAGCTAGCTGATGCAGCATGGACACTACATCTATAATTTTGGGGAAAAATAGCTTTAATTCGACAGGATGAGAATGTCTGTCTGAGACAACATAGCTCCCGAACGGACTATTTAAATTTAGTTTTATTTGTATGAAAGGTGAGTTTCTCGCGAGTGTTCTTAGACATGATTGATGAAAATTGGTTGAACCGTTTAAAAGAAATGAGGGTAAAAGTGAGGAAGGAAAATGGAAAAGCGGCCTTAGTTCACTTAACGGGCTAAGTAGACAAATTTAATGTTTCAACAACCAAGAACAAAATCAAGACCATTTACACTTCAATTTAGTAATCCAAATAAAATTGAGCATAATTTAATATAATTAAGAATTTTGAAATAAAAAATGCAAACCATCATAAATATTGTTTAGAAATAATATTGAACAATGTAGAATATTGTTATATTTATTTAATTTAAATTGAACAAATTTTTCAATGATTATTTGTGACTTTCTTCTTCTCAATAAACCTTACAAAGAAACAGATCTTTCTATCAGCTGTGAGTCCTACCAGTACCTATACCCTGCAGGCAGCTAAATAGGCAGATAAGGGCTAGCCACATACGCAATTATAATATATTACCAAGCAGAGATTTTTATGAGACATATAAACACCCAGACCAAGGAGGAAGTACTTGAAGAACATACAAACATAAAATGGTCATTTACCGGCTTTGCACGGATACAAAAACCTTGCTTTTGAATCACTACTTATTACCTACTGATAACCGTATAGAACTGTTCAGTAGTTTTTTTTAATATTTCCCTAAGAACTTTTAACCTACTCATTAAGAAATGTATGTTCTCATTAGTTTCGATGGTAGTAACTTTTTCCATTTTGAGCCCGTATAATGTGACTAGTCAGACCAAATTCCGTTTAAACCACGGCATTTCCTGTATTTATGCATTTACAAAAATCGCCTGAGTTGGGCCTGTAATATTCTTAATAATTTAGGTTGATTGAGGATTGAAAATAACTTATTTTAAATTTTTATACGTTTTTAGGATGCTATTTTAATCATTTGACAGTCAATTAGACAGAGGCTAAAAAAATATCCAAAGCTCTATTTCAAGAAAGAAAAAAAAATTTGCGATATATACATAATAATGATTAAACAGATCTTTAATTTTAAGAATGATCTTAAATAATCTTTCTTTTCTTTCTAAATTATCTCAGCTCTAGTGATGACATACAGATCAAACACTTATGATAATGTTTAGGAAATTTTGTGACATTGTTATGTCCAAAATACCTTGTTTGTACATAGTTACATATATAAGTTGTGTTTTGTATAGTTTTGTATGTTGATTGTTATCAGGTGACATTGTGGTCAAATGAAGGCTTATCTAGCATAAAATAATACATTATTTTTGTCTATACAATACAACACCCATTTAATGTGTCCGGCAAAAAATATTTTATTTATGTTTGTCATCACATTATACTCTTCACTTCGCAAACAACAATAGCACAAGAACGATATCTGATTAGCCAAATATTTATGAGATGTTTAGACCCAAGCAAAAGACACAAACATTGCTAAATCATATTTTAAAAGTTATGGGGTTGAGTGGGTGGAGTGGAGTGGGGAGAGTGGGGAAGGAAAACCGAAAATCTGCAAATATACTAGTGTGGGGTCAAATCGCGAAAGCGCATCGCGTGCCAATTACAAAATCTGGGTTTTTCTTCTAGAAAAATATATATGCGCTTTAAACACGCTCTTTAACAAGGGCAAACGTCGTGGAAAACCGGCATGTTATGATAACTATGAAGAGTTTGAAAGACATATGACATTCACCAACAATTCTTTTAAGATTAATAAACCTTCTTAAACCTGAAACTTTGTAAGCATCTAAGAAATGGTTAAGGTTCCTTATTATAAAGTGTATATACCAAATTTTTAAGAAGATAATAATAGTCATAATAGTACCCATTGCATTTGTTAAATTAAGGGCCAATATTTCAATCCTTTGGTTAATTAACTTCACAAAAATTTCTCAATTATCAGATAGGCTCTGCCTGACGTTATTTTCATAAATATGACAGTCAGGCGATATCAGAGGATTAAACATACGAAGCTTATTTTATGGAATATAGTTAATTGAATGCCGGTTAATATAGTAAATATAAGGTAAGTACTTAGTTAATATTATTTGATTTAAAACTTTTATTTAGAATTGCATATTTTTAAGGTAGTTTTATTAGGGCCGAATATTCCAAAGTCAGAATAAAGTTAACAAATCAATACTCGTAAACTATGTAAAAGACGGCAGTGACCGGACATCTCAAAATTCTTGATTTATTTAAAGTTTCATTATTAAATTAAAAATGCCATTCGCTCAAAAAACCTCTACTTCATTAGTGAATAAAACATTTTTCCATAGCGCGTATATTTTCCATTTTATAAGTATAAAAAAAATCTAAGCGAACTGACAAGTCACTGTTATTTAATAGATCATTTTTAATTTAAACATTTAGTTTTATTAATTTTAAGTGTCCATGTATTCCCTGTGCTTCTAAGGAAATTAACGTTTTAAACGTATCTCAATGTAAGACGAATTACTTGGTAGACCCGTTCTACTGGATGCAGGCTTTCAACCAAAACAAAAATAAATCTATGAGCCAGATCTACCTATGTTTAGCAGCGGACGTCCTACGGCTGAAATCGTCTGAAAATGTTACAAACCAGTAATTGGTAATGTGTGCATACATGCGCATCTACACAACCTGCAACACTGCGAATTCCTGTATGAAGACAGAACAGAACTTGTCCAAAACGCGCAAAACTTTAGCATAAAATCCTAAGAATATTCAAAATTTGGGAGCAAAGATCTGTGTATGATGATGAATTCCTCTCTGACTTGACGGGATTGCTCAGCGCAGGGGCTGTTAAGAAGACTGATGATGAACCCTTGGATTTTCTTTACATCAGGTGAGATTGTGGTCAAATGAAGGCTTATCGAGCACTAGCTATGCCCTGCGGTGCTACCCGCGTTATAATGGATAAAGTACTCTCAACCAACAACATATTTATTTGAATAAAGATTAATATTATTATGTTGATACAACTTAAACAAATTATTTCGACCAAATTGGGTACCATAAAAACGGTTTTTGTGAGTTAATCTTAAAAGATAGACATATACTATCGCGGACTGTTTTTTAGATCATTAAAAGAGCTATTATTCTTTAATACATATTTTTTGTGTATCTTGAACCGTTTTCACGGCGCACGCAACGGAAGGCTTCAAAGATGAACAATTTCTCCCGTTTTTTACACATTTACCTAAATAAATATACTATCTAACAGTGTTTAAATCGGATCAGTTTGTAGTCCCTGGGATTAGCGCGATTAAATAAACAAACCCTTTAGCTTTATTATATAAGTATATATGTATAAAGGCTACCCAGAGGCATCAGCGTCCTCGATTAAAACTATACATTTTAATAAGACCTGTTTATCTGGTTACACTAGCGCCCCACTCCACGCACAATGGACCACATTTGAGTCTAAGTGCGGAAAAACAGGGCCCCCCTAACTAAAACATATTTTTAATAAATGAGACCAATTACAAGCACCGGAAGATTCAGAATGAAGGCATCAAAAAATCTGTGTCGATAAAAACATATAATATACTTACATGTACCTCATTTTTTTTAAAAGAAATTATTTTTTTCATTGCTATTTTGTCAGAAAATGTCAGATCAATCACAAAATATTTTCCATTGATAACAAAAGCAGCAGAAAAACAAGATAAAAAAAAGACAAAAACAGAAAAACCTCTTTGGAACACTTTTTCATAAAGAATACCATTTTTTTTTTGTATTTAGTTGTCATGCCTATTGCACAGCAATATTCTTATATATAAAATTTCCATGTCACAATGTTAGGTACCGTACTCCTCCGACATGGCTTAACCGATTATTATGAAAAGTAGGTGTGAGAAGCGGCTACTATCTATTTTTTCATTTTGCTTCAACGTTTTTTTGGATCAGCTAGTTACTTTATAATATAACTTTTGATATTATCATGGTTATTAAACTGAAATCATGGGAAACTCAAAAAGCAATCAACCATAAACAAAATTTCTCACAATTTATAGTAAGGGGAAGTCAGAGCAAATATACAAATAGACACATGTATTTAGAATCAACTGCCTATAGACTAAGATATATGTCTAAGAAACAACCCCATGTTATCGGGCCCAAGCTATTTAACAAGTTTCATATGAGGTCCAAAGGTATTATTCAATTCAATTATTTATTTGCATACATGTATATAGCATAAGATAGTTTAGTAATTTATAGATATCAATATGTATAGTACCTACAAGTACATGCTGCATGTAGGAACGTAGGTATATAAATATTTTCGAATCCTTATAAACCTACATTTATTTGGCTCTTAACTCTTTATTTCTCGTAACGTCTGTCATAAATTATTACTGTTTCTGACTATTCTGAAACCTTTGAGTTTAATGCGAGAAATGTAAAGGCTGGGTGCAAAAAGACTGTGATATCATGGATGTAACCCAATCTTAATATTATTGCGATGTGTGAAACCGGAATGAAAAGACTTGGACATAATTTTGTCCGGGGATAGTTATCTCCGTAGTTCCTGTTGTAATTGTTTTTCTTTGGAACTTTTCATTTATTTGGGGGTTTTTACATATAACTTTATTAACAGCATGTTTATTTGTGGGGAAGGAAACCGAAACTCTGCAAATATACTCGAGTGGGGTCTCAAATGAAAGCGCATCGCGTGCACATTACAAAATATTATGACTTTTTACTTTGAACCAAGGTTCTGGAATCGGGTTTTTTTTTTATTGTAAATTTATATTATCTTAATACTAAATCTTTTGTCAACTGTCCATCTAAAAATCTCAAATAATAATAAATATTTCCTGACAATCCACACAACAACATCTAGCCCCGTGGTAAGGCTACAAGTCTTTGATTTCTGTAATTTAGGCGGTATAAAAGTATTAGTCTCTTCGAGAGAAGTGTAAGAGAATTCATATAATATTTTATCAAATGATTTTAAAGCTTTGTTTATCTTAGAGTCCGGTGAAATTTCCTTGACTTTAGGCCGGAGGTTCGCTAGTTTCCTTGAGAGGAGAGGGAAGCTTAGACGCATCAGATTGAGAGGTCGGTTCGGGAAGCTGCGGTGCGGTGTCGAGGAGTGCGGGTGCTTTAGAACTATTCTCTTATATACCTAATCTCTAATCTGTGGTAACCAATTAAAAAAGTAATTCGACCTCAGATCAATAAAATCAATAATATCGTATTTATAGAATTTGGTATGGATCCATAATCTTTTTGAAAATAAAACTTAGGCTATGTTTTCTCTTTATCTTCCATAGTATAAGTTTAAATGGTAAAAAGCTTCCCCGATAAATGCGATATCTACCACTGAAATAATTATTTTAATCTAACTATTAGAACCTGAGATAAGAGCGTTCAAACAAACTCTCCAGCTTTATATTATAAGCATAGAAAAGTTTTCTGTTGAGGATTTTTTGACGTATAATTATGATGTGTCTATTTGATTAATATTGTGACATTTACTTAAATAGGTTAAGGAGTATTATTTTTCATATACGATTGTGAAATTGTGACTGAATGAATTGAATTGTCAGAAGCAAAATTAAGTGCTCAAAAACTTCCCAATTGCCTTGCTATATGATTGTTTTAAGTTAGGATGCAAAAACTATTTTTCAC
Source organism: Gymnoscelis rufifasciata (assembly GCA_929108375.1). Classification (NCBI taxonomy): domain Eukaryota; kingdom Metazoa; phylum Arthropoda; class Insecta; order Lepidoptera; family Geometridae; genus Gymnoscelis; species Gymnoscelis rufifasciata. Next base: position 4,438,646 of record CAKMYF010000001.1, on the reverse strand, counting down.
GGTATTACAATCCTGTCCGTTTATATTGAAACCGGGCATGACTAATTCTAAAAACACATAAACAATTGGAATATTGGTATTTTTTTACATTATGTACACTTGATTTCGTTTTACTCTATTAAACTTAATATCATATAATCTTAACATTTGACGAAATATACTGTATATACTATTTTGGGACCCTTTATCGTCAGTTACTTTTGCTGTTGGCTGTACCAACATTGCAGCAAATAAATGATTTTTATTTCTTTTAGACATTATGTTTCTTAGGGCCAATTTTTCAATCCTCAGTTAAGTCGTCGAATAGCTATTTAGCGTATAAAATTATCTGTCTATTTATCGGGCGAATAAGTATTTTAGAAGATATTACTTCAATTACTCGTACACCGACAACCCTTTAAATAATTATTTTTAAAGATCAAAGTTGAGCTGGAGATTTTAATCGCTTCTTTGGTCAAACGTAAAAAACTAAGCGACCACCTTAAATGAGGCTCAATTGCCGCGAAATCGCGAATTTACGGGAAAAAATGGCGGAAAGTGTCAAACACTAGTGTCTTGAATAGTCGCAAATAAAAGCGAAAAACGAATAGACCACCAATTTGCAAATTAAATAAGTGGACGTCCTTCAACTGCAGATTATCGGTACTTCCTTTGTATTCGTTCAAACACAGAGGAACTGATTTTATGAAGCTTCGTTATTATTGTTCGATATGACATTCATACTCGTAATCACGAATTCGTTCAAAATATCCGATTTCGAAATAAATCGAAAAGATGAGATTAGATTATTTCGAGGCCGCTGCCAGCCGAAATTACTGGAGATCTTTGAGGGAGGCCTATGTCCAGAAGGACGACTTTCGGCTGAGATGATGAGATGACGATAAATGACAGGAAATGCTGTTGCATAATATTATGTTGTTTTACGTTTAAGGAAATTATAGCATGGGAATCGGGGGTTTTTCTTAAATTTTAAATTTTTTTATGGACAAAACACCACTAATAGAAGTTGCCAAAAAAGAAGGCCCGAAAGGCTTATGGTCTGGAACTATTCCATCTCTTTTATTAGTATCAAACCCAGCTATTCAGTTCATGGTCTATGAATCAATAAAAAGAAATTTAAGTGCTAAAGGAACTTTCGACACATACACTGCATTCATGACTGGAGCCCTTGCAAAAGCAATTGCCACAACATTAACATATCCAGTACAGTTGATACAATCACGACTCACTTATATAATTATAATAACTGCGTTTGGGAAACTAATCCAACAAATTCTGCGTAGCAACACTGGTTTTCTTTTTATACATTAAATATGAATTACATTTAAATATTTTGAATTTGAACGTTATAAAATGCACGAACAATTTCACGCATATGAAAGTTTGAATATTTTACTGATATTATAGTCTGGGTAGGCTTGGACTGGCACATGACTTACATGATTTAATACAACTTTTGTTTAGAAAACATGAGAATATTATAATTATAATAATATAGTTATATTTATTTAACTTGGAGTACCTAAATAGTGTATAATCTCCTCTAGGCGCAATTCCCTCAATGTCCATTTTCATTGAATGCCTAAATACCCAAATGTACATTTACTATTTCGAGTTTTAAAAGGTAGGTACCTATACTTTTACTATCATATTTATAAAAACTGGTTTTTTGGGACTTTCCTTGGGTTCTGCCACCTAAAACATAATTTATTGACACTATTGTAGATATGAAATGACATAGAAAAATAGATAGACAATAAAAAAATATATTGTTGAGACCTATGTCCAACAGTGGACGTCCTGAAATGATGGTGATGAGAGATTTAGATTTCCAATTGATCTAAAATGCGGCATTATGTCATTTCCTCACTGAGGTCACATGTCCTTCAAACTCTTTTAAAGTTCTCAGAACATGCCGGTTTCCTCACGATGTTTGCCTTCACCGTTAAAGCACGTGTTTAAAGCGCACATAAATTTCTCAAGACCATCTTTCGGGTCCCAGCATCTGTGCTCAGAGCGCGCCTGCAATCTCAGATTGGAAACGAGACGCCTCGGGAGTGCGAGAGGCCGACCGAGATGATGTGTACAATCGTAGATATATCGATTGTACAAATGTTGCACAGCTTAAAAATGGCAACATTTATTGCAAGAAATTTTAGAAGAATTAAACTCATCTAGTAATTAACTATAATTTTTTTCAATCAAACTCTGTTTGAAAACAGTTCTATTAATTTCTTGTAATTGTTACAATACAATACAAAAACACCTTGTTGTACGCAAGGAACATAAACACATAAAACAGGAAAGAGGAAGATAAGAATCCAATGAATATACGCAGGGACTGACGGAGTTTCATTAACTAACAATATGCTAGTGTCCCGTATGAAACACGTCCATACAATCGTCCATATTTGTAAACATCTATAAAACCAAATAAATAAATAAATATTTAAGTGAATTCTATATAGTAGTCTGTAGTAGTCAAATTATTAATATGGAATCTTTCTTTATTTTAACAAAACGTAATTTTAATAATATACATACAAAGGGCGGCCTTATCGCTGTGAGCGATCTCTTCCAGGCAACCTTTGGATGGACAGGAAAGAAATAGAACGACATAGACAGTGGCGTAACGTAAAGAAGATATAAAAGGAAAATAAATAAATACCAAATAAACTATTCAAAACTATTTTCAAATAAAATTAACTTAAAAATAAACTTACATAATTCATAAAACCATTAAATAAACTATATCCTAATAAGAGCTGGCGGGCGGCTCGTCAGCTGAGCGTCACGCCGCGACATTGCAAGGTCCGCCTGTCATAATTTTCCTTTTGCCGGTCCAGATTGGATTTATTTATATTTTGCATTGTTATTTCTTTTTGGGACACTTGCTGTGTGTTTGTATGTTATATATTTTTTTTGTACTATGTTTAATGTGTCCTAAATAGAATGTGTTTTCTTTCTTTTTCTTTTCTTATTACTTTAGTACATATTTCGTATATACGTGGCGTTGCGACAGCGCCCTCTATACCGGTCTTTTCTAGATTTTTTAGTTTAGAATAAAATATTTACAAACATGTAAAGATCATAAGGACTAGATGAGTTAAACGTTTGGTGCATTGAAGATGTTTAGAATAAAAAGATAAAGACGAAAGATTTATATTTTTCTATCTAACAATAATTGAAACAGAAATAGTTGTAAATAGACAGAAAGTTATAATATTATTTGAACAACAACTGTAATCAATGTGATTCTGGCGATGTTTTGTAACAGCGAAAAGTCCAAATATCGAAAAACACATAAATCATAGTAATTATGTTACCCATTATCACAGATTATATAATATTATTACTGGACAGATTACATATTTATATATGTAATCTGTGGTAATATTAAGTCTAAAAATTCCTTCAATGTTTATCAATAAGATTTAAAATCGTTCGTATTGTTTATTATTGTTTATTTGTTTATTTATTTTTGTATCCGATGTTGTTTTCGCGGACATCAAAGTTTCTAGGTTTGAATAAAATATCAGTTTATTTAACTAACCGACTACTAGTCTAATGAAAGTGCCCATACATACTAAATGTAAACCAGTGTGGAGTGTATATTAATTCTTTAAATAAATAAAAAATACTTACAAATTAAGCCAGCAGCAACAGTATGCAAGAGAACAAGAATGGGGTAAAAGTACATAGCGTAGTAAATGGGTCGCTGGCCAATATGCTGAGGATTCCAGGCCAAACTGTTGGACCTTCACGTTCCTCCCGTGGTATGGTTTGACCATCAATGTGAATAAGGGCAGGCAGCAAGAATGCTAAAGTTTTTCCTGTTCCAGTTTGAGCAATACCAATTAAGTCATTACCTCCACATTCAGAGCTATGTAACAAATAAACGTACATTCGTTATTTACAGCTATATGTGTTTATATAATTTCGCATCTATCTAATGATAGCGGAATTTAACGGACTCCTGTGCAATTAAAAAAATCGAAATGTCTAAGAAAGCTAGATTAGCTAACATCTCTTTTAATTCGTCAAAATTTAATTTATCTAGTAGTTTGATTCTTTTTTTCCACTTTGTTTTTACTCATTCTGAAATTTTAAAATTACTTTTTGGTCTCATTCTCAAAACGTATCGCACATATATTGTTTTCTTAACAAGACAAAGTTTATGTCGGGGGCAGCTATTTAAAAACAGATAAGAATCTTGTATTTGGGAATAAGGTAAATTTGTTCACAGTCGTCGCTTGTTCGTTACAATAATTAACCAACAATTACATCTGAGGTCGATGAAACGTGGTTCTCGCTTCACTGCCATTCGCGGCTGCTGTTTTATTGCCTTTTCTCTGTTAATGGCACTTTGCTCTACCAGCTGCATAATGTAGCGGTGAGATTGTGGTCAAATGAAGGCCTATACAGCATTAAAAAAAAAATTATAACACCAGTCGGTCTGTCTGTCTGTCTGGGATTATGGGATATCATAGCTCCCGAACGGATGGAGCGATTTCAATTTAGTTTTTTTTGTATGAAAGGTGAGTTTGGCGCGAGTGTTCTATTTGCCACAAAGTTAATTCGTCACATTTTGGAAAACTCCATACATTGAAAGTAAATTCGTCACATGCATAAAAAAATATGTGTAAATTCGTCACAGGTATGTAAAGTTCATCATAAAGTAGGGTTAGCAAGTAAAGTGAAATGGTGTTTAGCGCTCGCAATGAATCAAAGGTTTTACCTATTGCCAAAATTAATTATGATTACACAGGTTATATTACCTATAACATAACCAAAAAAATATATATCAAAATTACTAACAGCAGTCAGCACAGAAAAAGGGAATGAAGTGTTTTTCTTCACGGCAATCTCCAAATAACCACTAAATAACTAGGTATGTTTATTTTTTATTAGAGTCTAGATAATTTAGTATTAATTCGTTAGCATTTTTACTACTTCTATTTTCTTGTCCCGATGTTGTCTGTAGGCAATAAAAATATGCAAAATATATATTTCTACTTGGATATGAGCACATGCTTGCAGTATATTCAAACCTATACACACATATTTCCTTCCTTAGATAATATACCTAGTTATTAGTTCGAAGTTTTGCGGTAGTAAAATGTCTTGTGTTGTTATCCATTAATAAAAAGGGCCATGCAACGGAGTTTTACCCTATGTGAAGCATGTCGTCTGCAAGTGGGCAGCCGCCCAGAACAAGATTTCATAGAAATTAAGGAGGAAAGCTTTTTAGCTGATTATGATGTTATATTGCATGACTTACCATTAAGAGCCAAAAGGGAACCACAACACCTAGATGTTTACTCTTGTCCTAAGAAAAGAGCAGCATTATTAGAAATATTTGATAACTCCTATGTTCACTTATACCGAAGCCGTGATCAGTGTTTTAGCTACCATTCTGAATATAACCGACTTATCCTTCCGTTCAGATAAAAAGCATATAAAGACAAACTTCTATTCATAATTAAATATACAAACATTATCAACGTAAGACTTTATCGGTAACCTGCGTTTTCCTTCGTAACTGCTTCTTCCTGTAAAGAATCCCTGAGCTTTTAAAAAATATTAATGTACTGTTATATATTCAATAGTTTTCGCAGCGATCGCGATTTAAGAAAGTTTTTAGGTTTTTTTTTTCACCATGGGTTACATTATCGGAGGTTTGGTAAGAAATCATTTTTTTTAAAACTAAATATAGCCTATGTGACTCAGGGATAGTATAGCTATCGAACGGTTCTAAGTTTTATATAATTTATGTTTATCTTTCCTTAATTTTGTAACGTTTCTGATCACATTAATTTAATTTATGGACCTGTGTCTGAAATAAACGATTTTTATTTTTATTTATTTATTTAATTCTAGAACGTTGAAAATATTAAAATACCTGCTATAATATTTTTTAAATTTCGCGCGTAATATTTTGTGTCAAATAAATAATAATAAATATTCAAACAACAATATCAACAGCGTGTTGGTGAATGTCCCATGTCTTTAAAACTCTTCAAAGTTTTTATAACATGCCAGTTTCCTCACAATGCTTGCTTTCACCGTTCAAGCATGTGTTTGAAACAACTTCTTTATACTTAACTTCATAATTTAAACATTTTAGTTTTAAGGCGGTTAATTTATTTTATTGCATGTATTTGTCTCTTTTGTGATCATAAATTTCATTACTGTTTTACTGTTTTCCCACAATTAATGTTTGTTTTTTTGTGTTTACAACGCGATGTAAACAAATCGACGTCACTCTTGACACTCACTGCACAGCGGATGACAGATCGACAGCAAACACGAAGAAATATGGCGGCCGCCGCGGCCGGACTTCTTATACAAAAAATGCTTATAAAATTAATATGTATCTATGCGCATAATTTCGAAAAGGAAAAATAATTTATTCTATGAGATTATTTTGTAAGAAACTTTTGTTTTAATTAGGATAATGGGTGAAATTTACATTTAAGTTGGCAATTCTATAGAATACCTACAGGTTTTAAAGCTATTAGGGTTATCGGCATTATTAAGATTAACAAGTTTAATTTTAGCTAAAATCAACTGACTTTTAGAATACTCTTAACCAACAACATATTTATTTGAATAAAGATTAATATTATTATGTTAGCACATTATGTACATGTAAATTTTTGTTATTAGCAGAAAACCTACTGCGTTGTTTAAAATAAGTATTTCTAAATTATAGTTACCGGTTAAAAATAAAAAAATAAAAGGGTTAGGAGGACACTCGACTTTCATTCCGAAGGTCGTGGGTTCAAACCACCACTTTTGGATTTTTGTGCGCTTTAAACACGTGCTTTAACGGTGAAGGCAAACATCGTGAGGAAACCATAGTTCCTGTAGAGCAGGATCCAGGTCTGCATGAAGAGTCCTGAGGGTCTGTACATGTGTTTTGATTGGTTCTTCTGGCGGTGACCATTTGTATGCAGTTGCTTTGATTTCAACTCTGTCATTATATCTGAATAATGCCGTTAGATATAGAAACGTGGTTAGAGGCTCGTTAGAATCGGTGTGAAGTAACTCACGGTCGGTTTATTGTTATGTGCAGGAGTTACTGTTAAGCATTCTTAATAAAGAGACAAGCTTCGTTCCAAGAAACAAAGAAAATACCCTGAAATCATTAGACTTAAACACAGCTTATGAGTTCACTAAAGGAGGCAGACAAAATAACGAGTTGAGAGAGTATATTTTGCAATCAAAATGAAGAATCAATGATGACAAGCCATCTACCTTCTAGGTCTTCATGCTCCATCTTAGACCCCATCGTCACTTAACATCAGGTGAGAGTGTGTACAAATGAAGGCTTAGTTATAAAGCATAAAAAAAAAAAAGAATCCAGGGTCTCTATCAAACATCGTCAAACATCTAATCACAGAGACTTCGTCGTATGTCTGTCTGTCTGTCACCAGGCTCATTGTATCTGAAGAATCGTGATATATAGAGAGTTGTCATTTTGAGGGATCATGTATTTCTCTTGGTGCTATAACAATAAATACTAAAAAGGTGTGTGTGCGATTCACATAAAATAATTGCTACTTATTAACCTGAGGTAAATTGTTTTTATGTTGTTTTTTTGAAGTGAAACTTCTATAGAATCGTAGTGATTTCAAACCGGATGCAAAAAGATGAAACGGAAATCGAATATTTAAAAAAAACAAAGGACTGTGTTGTTTTTTCATATAAAAAAAAAAGCCGGACTTTTTGGACTTGAAGGTAGGAAACTTAATGCCCGCACAATCCCCGATATGTATCCGATACGTCACATACATGACTTCACACACAACATCGCTGGATGCCGAGTATTCAGCACCATCGATCTTGTTAAGGCGGTACGTAGTTAAAAGATTTTACTAAAGACAGGTTGGTCCTAATCCTTTTAAAATCGTTGTTGATGGAATGACTACGAGGTTATTTAAAATCACCTTGTTTCTGGTTCCAGTTCTTTTGTTGTAATGCTCTACGGAAAAAAGCTTATTTCATTTAGGAGGTATCGGCCAGTTAGAGAACAATATAATAATAGCATAAAAAAATTAACCCTTTTCAATAATACTAAAATAATTAAGCAGTAATTTGTTAAAAAAAAAAAATTCATTGCTTACATAATAAAATAACGGACTAGATAATTTAAAAGCGCGGTATTTTACCGATTTTTTGCTATTTTATTTTTCTGCTACTCATACAAAAAAATCTTATAGCCTAAAATAGCATCTTTCAGCAAAGCAGCCAATATCTAAAAAATATCATCTTAAAGTTTTCAAGTCTAGCTCTGACTTAGAAAAGAACTTATTTAAACATTCCTTGCTTTACAAGTTTTACTTTGCCGCTTTAAAAGTAGCCTTTATATAAATGGGCTATCTACAATCTTAACTTCTTTAGAATAATTAAAGGCAACCATTGACTAATGTAACTCACAGATTGTGAAATAGGCCCTAAGTCCGGCAGAATCCCACAATCCCCAAATAGGTACAATCAGTGTTTAAAGGTAATCAGAAGATCGCTTTTCAACGATAAGGCGTATTTGTAACATAGTACTATGATTATTCTACTATATTTATTCAACAATCAACAATGTTTTTTATCTCAACTCTGTACCTACTGAATGTATAAAAAAATTGCTTTTAATTGCGGAGACATAGCAATAGAGTTCCGTTTTTGCCATTTGGTTAAAGATACCGCCAAGTTTTCTCCACCGATACCGGGATCGGTTTCCAATGAAAAAATGATTAAATATTTTTATCCACTGATCCCGGGATCCGTGGATACAAAAAATTACTTCAAATAGTTTTCTCTGATCGAAAATCAGCAGTTTCTATCACTTGTTTCCTCTTAGATTTTATTTGCAGTCTACCAATTCGAGACTTCTGTGCTCTCGTTTTCTTAAGTAAATATATATAAGAGGGCACTTATACAATACCTACATTATACCTGATTTTTATAAATCTAAGTATCTTTGCTCGAGGCCAATACGTTGAAGTGCAAGACGAAGTCAGAGTGGTCACCCAACTCTGACAGCGTCTTTCTACACTTTAAAAAAAACTTACTTTATTGCAAAATGTGTATAAAATGTACACGGAACCCTTGGTGTAGTATGAGTCTATCATATTCATCAAATTAATTTATTTATTTATTTACAAAATTTTGGGAAACTAACAGCTAGTATAAATTTTAAGACACTTATATAAAAGCTTGCAACTGTAACAGTCAGTTACAAGCACAGAGATGGCCAATTATAAGTTTCCACTTATAGAAAAAGTATAAAAAAAATATATATGTATTTGAAACTTCAATGAATGAATGAAGAAGAATATAATTTAGAGTGATAATGGTGACAGCATAACATGTTTAAACTTAACTAACATGACGGCATATAACTAAAATGTCTTAATTTAGTCATATGATGTCATTTTAGTTAGCAACTAAATAATGGGAACTTATATGTAAAATATGCCATTGTTACCTTGTTGTTGAGTAAAAAGTTGATAACAATGATATGTATCTATGGAAATTAATGTGTTTTTGTTTACTTTGGAAAAAAAATATTACGCTTAGGAACGTCAACGTTAACTTGACTTAACTAACCATTGCTTTATTTACTTGGATTTTGTGAAATATACCCCTAATTAGTTCAAATTAAAATTTGAGATTTATTTCTATTACAAACGTTGTTATTTTAATTTTCATACATAACTAAAATTCCTAATAATTTCAGGTTCGTCCCTCGTCTGATTTACAGCTACTTAGTTAATGAGGAAGCTGAGCTGTGGCATTTTTGGTTTACTGCAACGAACAATTACGTTAATCTTATCATGTTCAGCTGGCTGACTAGTCTTAAGTTATAAATAAAAAAAAGTGTGCATTTGTTAAGTTAATAATGTCATCCATAACAAGATCTAAAATTGAACAAAGGTGGGCCTAGCAAAATAGATGAACAATGCCTTGAGCATTTTACGCATACGAAAATATAATTATGTAAGTAGATCCTTTTCTTAATATATATAGTTAATTATAATCTTCTTAATATTATATTTAATATATAGTTATTCACAAAAATATGACTTAGAACTGTTAAAATACCATGATTGCCTTTGTCTTCGCGTCGTCTGCAGCTGATACAACAACTTCTGTACCACTTTCATCTCGTTCGGTTTTGATACACTTCATCATCCCTTCGAGTATTAAAAAGTTTTCTGCCGCGAACACCCACTCGTCATAGTTCTCACGACCACCCAATTTCAAGGTTGTATTTTATTTGTGGAACTATTAGCATAATTAAATTATAGAGGGAAAACTTGAAGCGTTTTAATGCTAGGGGTTCGGTGAAGGTATGCGCCTACATTCTGTGGAAACCAGCTAAACCAGTATGTTGAGACATGCGACATTCGCCAACCCGCACTTGGCCAAAGTGTTGAATTAAGGCCTAATCTCTCTCGTCAAGAGAGAAGTCCCTGTGTCCCAGCAGTGGGAACGTTAATAGGGTGATGATGATGATGATGAATCACTAAAAATCGTGAAATAAAACTTTTTTGCCCTCAGCCGCAAGAAGAAGAGAACTTCACGCATTTTATGCAGCTTAATTCAGATTTATCAGTATACCTCATTTAATTGTTTGTATCGCCTCATACAATGCGAATAGTTTCCAAAAAAAAGATGACTAATAAATCATCCCTAAAACATCGGTAATTGTTTTAGTTTTTTTTAGTTTTTTTCTGCTCTTACAAATAGCATAATAATAGAATTCTAGCTTTAAAAAATACAGTTACGCTACACATTTTAACTGTGATTTTGCAGACTTCCGTCGAAATTATGGTAAGCTCTAATGCTTGTGTTGCGTGTACAAGACATCTGATATACCTAATATAATAGACATACATACCTTTATAGATATTTTTAGATTATTATACATTTTAAGAGCCCCTTCTTCTTGTATACAACAGGTAAACAAATATATAATTTTGAGATGGACTCATATTACACCTAGGGTTTTAGTAATTGGTGTTACAGCGGCAACATCATCTCTCAAAATTTCAACTCTAACTATCACAGTTCATTAGATACAGCATGGTAACAGACAGAAAAAGGCTTCGTCTCAGTAATAGGGTCCCATTTAACATTTTGGGTACCGAACACTAAAAACAAGTTAAGAATAAAAGCAGAACTTAATTGGTAATGAGGCTTTTTCGAAGTGTGAAGCTATAGAAATACATAAAACTTAATATAATTACCTGGAAGGCAATTCTCGCACCTATGATAATTATAACCAATTCGATAATGACCTAAAATGGTATATTTTTCGATTTACTGAAAAAATTGTTTTAATCATTGATGAATAATCAGATAAAATCATTTAAAATCGGAATAACATCAAATATCCAAGGTATAGGTTAACAGCAAATATTTTAAAGAAATTTGATTACATAAGTATATTATATGCTTAATGAAGTGTTGTAATATTTTGGACTAATTTTAATACATAAAAAGTTTGGTAAGGTAAATAATAACGAAAAAGAACGAGTATCTGTCTATCAGTTTGACAGTAACAACAATTTATATGAAGTTTTGTATGGAGTAAGTTATGTTTCCAACTGTTTTCTTTACAATACTGTATTCCCTATACAGTCTTCTCGACAAAAGTGACTAATTTACGCCCGTCTATCTTGATTGGCGCTGAGCAGTTAGAGTCACGATTAATTCATATTGATAATTGTTGGCCAGGTAAACCGAAACGAACGAAGTTTTATCTACATAATATTTTATCTGCTTTCTACAATGTCAAAGACTATTTAGAATATAAATCTTGACTATGTAAATTAATTGACATTTATAATTGTTTATTATGTTTGTTATTTTATGAAAATGTTGATGAATTCGTAGAAAAGCAATTTTCCCGTTGTCATTACGAATTAGTTATTGGAATATTAAATGAAAGATGTCGCAACGAATTAATTCAAAACTCCTAAAAATAATTAAATAAATTGTTTAGATTCGCTAGATTTTTGTATAAGATTTCTAAGCACCCATTATTTTATAAAATTTGCGCTCATTATGATCATTTTTAAATTAAACACCTTTAACTCAAATAGGATCTATAATTCTGCTTAAAAAAATTTATACTTACAACAAAAATTTAACAACGTTTAAAGAGTACAAAATAAACATAACCATCTAATCATCTCAAAGAACATTTTAAAATTTAACATAGTTCAATATTCATTTTATAGGTTGTCTATGATTTTTCTTGATAAAGCTATTCATACGTGGTGGTTATATACTCTTTGAGCTATTGTCTATGTCTCGAAAGCAAAAGAAATTTTATATATTAGTGTATATCCATACAATTTTTATGTGTTCCACTCTTTTATAATAACATGCTAAATGTATATTGAGAAAAATGAGGAAACCTTCTATTAAAATGTATTATTCAAACTGCCCCCTGGTACTTATTTCCCCAACTCACTTTACGCAGTTTGCTCGCTTTGAACGGCGACACCGTTGATTTCAAACAAATATATACTCGCGTAATGTAATTTTATAAATTCGAAAGTTTGTTAGTTGTCTACTTCACTTCACTGAACCCCAATTTATACTACAAATCTAGGTTTATTAAAACATTTTGTTAAATTGATGCTTGTTGTCGTAAATTTCTTGATTACTTTCCACCATCATTACTCAAAATTCAGCAATTTTATTGCCCAAGTAAGATGTGATTTTAAAAGGTTTTTTTTTAATTGAATAGGAGACTAATTTGTTTCGTATAATATGTTTTTTTAGGAGCAAATTTAGCCGGGGTTTCTTCATAATATCTTTACTATCTCTAATTCAAACTCCTCTAAATTCAATACATTATTATATTACTTTTCAATTACCATGTTTTTTAACAATATTAAAAATTAAACATAATAACGAGAATGGCATGATGCATTTATTATAATTATATATAATTATTTTATTTGACTATTTTCATTGTCTGAAAAGGCTTGACTTTACTGGCCTATAGTTGATATTACTGTCTTTTCTTAACATTACTTCTAATAATATTAATTGTCCTAATTTACTTGAGAAGATTAAGCTTAATGTTCCCAATAAATCTACTAGATCTCATAATTTAATATATACTCCATACGCTGGTACGAACTATCGTCAAAATTAGTTTTTGTGTCGCGCAGGCAATATGTTTAATAGTGTTTGTAAGCAATTTGACATAGATCTATTTTGTTCAAGTGCGATTAAAATTTTAATTATAAGATTAGCATAAGTACATACACATATTTAAGGATTAGATATAATTTTATAAGTCCAGAGGCTAAACTCTATAGAATAAGTAAAAATATGTAATCTCATTATAAATTAACTGTAAAAAATACAGTAAAGTTGAAGTACTGCAGTGCAACCTACGCTATGTCGGCCTGTTCTGTATCCATAAAGGAGTAATTAAGGGATCAGAGAAGAGTGATAAGTTGGAGTGTTCAATGATAAGTTCCTTATGTGCATATCTAGCTAGGTTCAGTTTTAATTTCTTATTATATTGTTTATCTGGTGTGTAATAAAGGATTTTCTATTCGCAAAGTTGCTTAACCTTGTTAGCGTTTAAGATTGGCTTACCCGACAGGTAAGCGAATCTTATTTCCATTTCCGTTGCATCCGATTTCAAATTACAACGATTCTAAAGAAGTTTAAACAGAAACGAAGAAAACACCAGATGAAGTACCTAGTTCTCATAAAAAAATATTAAATCGACTTTTTTAAATAGTTTACATAAAAAAAATCCGAGGGGTCATTTTATCCTTTGTTTGTATAAACAAAATTATCTATTGTCTATTTACTAAGTATGTATCGCAAAACATAAAACCACTTGTTTAATGCTAAAAACTGAATTGTTTCTGAATGTTTAATTCAATAAATATTATTAAGTTGTCACGAATTCTATGGAAATTATCTTTTTAAAATTTATTTTTTTACGCCCTAAGTAAGTATGTTCCACTAATACAATTTACACATTCTCTACGGGTGTATCTATGGCCTTTCTTGTAAAATATCAAGGAGAAATTATTATTCGTTAATTTTGGTTATAAAACTTGTGTGGTTTTAAAATCGTAGTGATTAATTGACCTGCTCAGTGGTTTTAATAAATATTCCATTAAAGAGAGCAAATTGATAAATTTCCGAAAATGTGGACGTAAAATATACATTTATAATTCTTTTGTTTACCAAACGAGATAAAGTTTTACTAGGAAACTTTATTAATTACTAGGAAAAATAATATATATGCTATTTTCTGATATATCACTCAAAACACCGAGATAACACCGCCACTCTATGTTTATACCGTATTCTTGATCTTATTATACGTGCTGGTCGATGAAAGTATGTAAATAATCAGATTTTAAGTTAAAATAATTGTGTAGGTAAATATTTAATGAATTACTACCAACTAATTTAGGTACATTTCAATTCATTTTTTACAAACTCGTGTCTTAACTCATCGCATTAGCTGAGATAATATCATTGATTGAACTGTTGGCTAATAATAATATTACCATGATATATCTACGTGGCAATATAATTATATGAGTCTATTTTAGACTCAAATAAGCACAAAAGATTCCTTATAAAAATGCGGACAAAATATATTTTGTATTAAGGTACAGCTATTGTCATACTAAAATGTATTATTAAAGCGATCCGGACACTGGCAGAAATATTGCAATTTAGACCCAAATTTCCCAACTGGGATAAAACTATAAACTGGTTATTTTAAAGACTTAAAAGCTAAAAGCGGGAAAATCCATTCTAAGCCGAGGGTGTAAATAGTTGGTAATATAATAAAAAATCGTTGAAGCCGTTGACATTCTGTTATTAATAAAAGTAAATTTATTTATAAAAAAACAATTAAAACCAGTTACATGACGCACTTGCATATTATACAAGAATTGTTAGTTTATGGTATTAAATCCTTTCTCGATATTAGAAGGCAAATCACATTCAGAGCATCGACCGAAACAAAAAGTCTCAAGTGTTATTAGAGTATAATTAAATATTATTATTCTCGACATCCAGTAAGTTAATCGATATACAGTAAGTATCAAACAAAACACTGGACAAAATATGTGTTATTGTGTTTGAAATTTATATTAAAAATTATTAAGCAGCTATTAAATTATGCAGCTTCAAGGCTAAAACTCTAACATTTATAAATTTAATATTCCAAAATAAGTCATTCCAATTCCGTTTTAATGATGTAAGTGTAAAAAAACTATTTTCTTTTGATGAGATTATGTTGAGGCATAGGAAAACATTCTCAGGAGATAGGGATTCGCTGGAGAGGATTCTAGCTATAACCTTGCTATATGCAAGTCTATAAACGCGCACACAGCTATGCTGACGGTACAAGCGTACTGTCAGGATGTAAGACGGTCAGTCGAGCACTATTCCCAGCCTAAATATACATTTTCTTAACAAGCACGTAATTACGGTAGGTTCTTATTAGATAGGTAATTATATCAATAATAAACAAATTATAAAACTTAATTAGCGGTGTTAATAAACAAATTATTTACTTAACAAAATTAAAGCCACTTGAATATATCAAACCTGGCAAGTAAGTGGAGAAGTCTGTTTTAATTTGCATAAAATATTGTGACGAAGGGTGTAAAACACTTCGTGAATTTCTACAAGGAGCCAGAGCTGTACCTAAATCTCATTTTAAGTCAATTCAAAACGGGATTTAATTTTCCTCGTACCTCGGCATTTTAGGAGCGTTCGTTACGTTTACAAGCAGACATATACTATTTTCATCTAAAACTCTATTATTTACATTCAGCGGCGGCGGCCAGCAGCAGCCAGCCGGCCAGCGCGGGCAGGGCCACCACGGCGTGCGCGCGCCGCCGCCCGCAGCGCGACATCAGGCCGGGGGACAGCAGCCCGCCCGCCAGCTGCGTGATGCCCAGGCAGTCGTTATTAAAATCAATAGCTGATATCACAAGTTTTAGGTTATAATAATATCGACTATGCTACAACGATAATAGCTATTGTTGAGTTAATAATTTTTAATATTGATTTTTAATTGTGTATGTTCTTTTATGGTTTGATGGATGCATGGATGGGTGCTTCACACCTTGTGGCCATGATTTCGGCGTGCATAATTGATCGTAAAGATTTTCTGGAAATCCAATTACGGTTAAATTAACTAAACCCTAGCATATAGCATAGATATTGTTAAGATCACGAAATCTCCATGCTTATCAAATTTATACATAAACAGTCCGGGGCCTGAAGTTTGGAAGAGTATCCTGTCTTAAAAAAATAACAGCGAACACTCCATAGACTTAATTGTAAAATAAACTTAATCTGGTCAGAACATATTTAATGAGGTAATTGACTCAGAATCAGCAGCTGTTAAGGTGGTTGTATGGGCTAACGCGACTTTTTCAAATTGATATATCTACTTTATGAGTGAATAAATATGTATAAAAAAAATATATGTTGCAAAATAGATATTAAACTACAACTTGAACGTTTGAAATTATTGTATCTTCATTATTACTTAATAAAAAAAATATTCAAAGTAAGGCATTTTTTATCCGAAATTTGGATATATCTTTTAAACGGTATTGAGTTTGAGTATTTTTCTTTAACTTAAATATTTGTCAAAGTATTCCACACAAACTGTACGTTTGAAAATTAAAACAAATGATTTATACGACTACAAATAATTATTTTATGTTTTCGGTATGAAATGGAACGACCGGGTCTGTGCGGGGGCGACGGGCGGCAGTGTGGCTCAGACTATCGGACGGGGAGGTTGTGTCGCGCGTCTTCGTCATCGGTCCAAATGCATTTTTCGATGTAACCGTATAACGATTATTGTTTGCGCATGGACGCTGTTGTTTAGTTTTATATTTTAGAAATAGGTATTTGAGCTCGGACTTTTGTATATTCGTTGGACAAGTTCAGTAAGCAATTAGCAGGAATAAAAGTTAGTAATAAATAAGTAATGATTATACTTACTACCTACCAACTAGTGAATTAAGTATCAAGCTAATATAATAAGTACCTACCTATTAATATTTATAAACAAAAAAAAACACTTATGAAAAAGTTGTTTTTTTTATAAGGGTTACCTAGTTAACTAACTCTGACTCTGAGTGCCTCGTAGGCGCGGTGTGCGAATGTCCGCTTGCAGAGCAAAAGGTAGCGGGTTCGATTCCCGCCGAGGGTAAAAGTGTTTGTATGTTCTGCAAGCACTTTTCTCCTTGGTCTGGGTATTTAATATGTATAATAAAAAATATCTTTAAATGTATGTATATTATATTAAGTATATCAAATATCTAGTACCTACCCGTAACACAAGCTTAGAGCTTACCACGGGACTAAAATGTTGTTGCGTGAATTGTCTGGAAATATTATTTATTTATAACTAGCACAGACTAGTATAAATATAATTAAAAATTAAAAATAGAATTAATTGTTATATATATTTTATGTCACCGCACCGTCCAGTTATTTGCTGTGCATTATCCTCTCCATCCTAAGGTTGTCTGGAAGAAACTGCTCTAAGCAATAAGGCCGCCCATTACGCATTTTTGTATTTAGCTTTAAGTCCCTTTTTGTATTGTGATATGGTGTGTAATAAAGAGTTTTATTATTATTATTATGACTAGGTAGATGATACAAACAAAGTATATACAATGTGCATTTTCGAACCTTGATCAAACTAAATGCGGATACACGACATAAATTTATCGATAAATATAGGATAAAAAAAATTATATGTTGGCTATTTAAAAAAAAGCCAATATTTTTTTTATGAAAACTACTTCGTATGGTTTTTTATTCGTTTCTGTTTGAGTAAATGGTGTATTTTATTCAAAGTAGGCTCATTTAAAAGCTAGATAGTTTACATCATCATCATCATCATCATCAGCCCTTATCCCATATTACGTGGGGTCGACGCAACATCTTTTGTCCTTCCATTTTCCTCTGTCACTCGTCATCTCAACACTCATTCCTTCCTTCAAAGTTCAAAATTAATTTATTGCGTAAATACATGTTACAGCGTTGTTATGGCTTAAATTTTACATGGATCAATGTATTTTACCTGTCCAGGCATGCAATTATAAAATTGGCATTACATTATTGAATAAACTAAAATAATAAAAATCTAACAAAATACAGTACTAAATAATTTTTTATAATTATTAACTTTAAATTAATTTCATTAAACATTTATAACATCAGTAATCATCATAGTAAGCAAAAATTCAAAGTCATAAAACTAATTATTGTACAATTTAAAAAGTCATTATCTTAGAAACATTTTTGTCAGTCATTTTTGTTCTTACGCATGCCATCCTTCAAACAGTCCATCAATATTTTCTTTGACCTACCTCTTCCCACATATCCATCAACACACATATCTAACACTCTAAGCTAGATAGTTTACCTAATTAAGAAAATTCATAACAAAATACAATTTTGGTACAAGAGACCGCTAAATTTTTTTTTGTAGAAATTTACCAAAAAAATTGTTTTTTATTTTGTTGTTGATCTATAATTTTTAAACTTTTTGCATTATTTATTAAACTTCATAATATTTTTCAAAGGTTGTCTGGAAGAAATTGCTTTAAGCAATATGGCCGCCCATTATGCATTTTGTATTTTGCAAGTCCATTTTTGTATTGTTTTATCTTGGTTTGTAATAAAGAGTTATATTATTATTATTCTACAAATCCTACAAAGGTCTACCTTTTTTCGTTGTCATGTTAGTAGCCATTTTAATTAGGTACTTTCTGCCTTGTAGTGCCAAATATCAACAGACAACAAATTATGTATCTTAAGTTGCATTAAAATGATCACGCACGATTGTGGTGAAGAAGTGAGCTGGAGCGTCACCATGAATCACGCCAGCGAATCAAATAAGAAACGACCGCGATGTACTAAAAAGAACTTGTGAACTGAACGTGGGTTTACTTGCAACGATATGCATTGAGGAAAATGGTTGGCATTTTGAACAATCAATAAATTAATTGATAGTAATAACATAAAGTGTTGTATTACTTAATCTTATCACTATCCACCGTTAATATCCCACTTTTGGGCAAAGGCTTCGTTTCGTTTCATCTTATCTTGCCTTGTTTCATTACATAATTTGCTGTCTGTTGATCTCTGTACAAGGCAGAAAGTACCTAATTCGAATGGCTAATAACATGACAGCAAAAAGAGTTTAATTAATCTTTTTGGTACGTGGGCTACCCACAAACCTTAGAGTATCTATGGATACCAACAGTGTCAGTCGCGTAGCATTTCAAATAATTTTATACTCTCTACCTGAAACTTAAAAGGAAAAGACATTATGAATATTGCAGATACTACCTAGATTCTATCAGACGATTGGCCTTCAAGCAAAAACCAGACATTATTCATAAAATTAAAACCCTTACTTTTTAGAAAAGATTTGTAGTATAAATTATGAAGTTTAATATGACATGCAAAAAAGTATACCTCAATAATCCAGTGTAAAAGTTACAGATTAAAAATAAAATAAATATCTATTTTTTTTGTTAAATTTCTACAAAAAAAAAGGTGTGTGTGCGATTCACACACGATAGAAGTGAAACTTCAGTAAATCGACGAAAGAATAAGAAGAATAACTTAAAAAAAGTGTGTGTGTGTCAGCTACGACGCACGATTGGAGTCTACTACTTACGAACTATAATTATGATATAATATCGAATAGAAAAAAGGGTAAATGAACGCATCTGCTAAAATGATAAGAGAAACAAACATTATATTATCTGTAATTATTCGGATTATTTATATTACTTCATTAAAGCGTATGACATAAAGTATGTTACAAAATAATATAAATAAAATACAGCAATACCTCTTTGCGCGATACTTCGTAGTCTCAACTACGAAGTATCGCGCAAAGAAATTTAAATAAAGCATTGTATTTGTATCTCTTACCATTTCCGTTTCATCTTTTTGCATCCGGTTTGAAATCACTACGATTCTATAGAAGTTTCACTTCAAAAAAGTTTTAATAGGCTTTTGTACCGAAATTGTATTTTCTTTTAATTTTCATAGCTAGGTAAACTATCTAGCTTTTTAATGAGCCTACTTTGAATAAAATACACCGTTTACTCAAACAGAAACGAAGAAAACACCAGATGAAGTACCTAGTTCTCATAAAAAAATATTAAATCGACTTTATTTAATAGTTTACATAAAAAAAAATCTGATATTTATCGATTAATTTTTGTCATGTATCCGCAAATTGCGTTTGATCAAGCTTCGAAAATACACATTGTATAGGTAACTAGCCTACCCTGGCAGGATTGGCTTAGGATCTTATTATTAGGTTGGTACTTAGTAAGTAAAGAAAACCTAGTTAAAAAAACATACTTATTATTTATTTATTTATTTGTTATATTAGAACCACCAACAAGAAAATACACTAAAATAGTTTAAAAATTAAGATTCATTAATATCTAATAATAATATATAATTAATTTTAACAATACATTTAAATTAAAAAAAAAGGTGTGTGTGCGATTCACACACGATAGAAGTGAAACTTCAGTAAATCGACGAAAGAATAAGAAGATAAAAAAAAGTGTGTGTGTGTGTCAGCTACGACGCACGATTGGAGTCTACTACTTACGAACTATTATTAGGATATACTCGTATATCGAATAGAAAAAAAGGGTAAATGAACGCATCTGCTAAAATGATAAGAGAAACAAACTTATATGTATCTGTAATTATTCGGATTATTTTTATTACTTCAATAAAGCGTATTACATAAAGTAGGTATGTTACAAAATAATATAAATAAAATACAGCAATTCCTCTTTGCGCGATACTTCGTAGTCTCAACTACGAAGTATCTCTCAAAGAAATTTAAATAAAGCATTGTATTTGTGTCTCTTACCATTTCCGTTTCATCTTTTTGCTTCCGGTTTGAAATCACTACGATTCTATAGAAGTTTCACTTCAAAAAAAATTAAAAAGAAAATAACATAAGCACAAACGCATAAATCTCTAGGTAGAATAGTTTTAGCGTAATAATGATGTAGTTGGAAAGTCCTTATTTACGGCGTCGCGACTCGCGAGGACCCGGCACGCGTGACCGCTTGCCGAGAGCGCAGGCCGCGCTCTGCGTCGTAAAAATGTAGCGGGGAGTGTGCTGTTGGCGCGGGGAATAATTTTGACTCCGCCCGAATCCTCAAGGCCGTTGGCCCATACAGGCGCCTTAAGAAATAAGCCTTCAACAACTCACTAACAAAACACCTTTGCAAAGTCTCCCGGGTTAGCCTTCTTTAATAATAAAACTAAAAAGGTACTCGTATAGCATAACAATATTGTAAGTGACTATAAATAATAATAAGTCCAATTAATATAAGGAATTTAACAAATATTTTCGTGTGAATGGTCTATAAGTATTAATTGTGTGGTTTTTTTTTTACATTAACTATTGGATTGGTTGTTTGTAGTTTTTACATTAACTATTGGATTCCTACTGATTTGATGAAAGAAATTACCAATCGTTATATATATAAATCTACTATACGTGTGTTAGTCATTATTAGATATATCACTATCGTATTTTCATGATAAATGCGGAATAGGTATTCAGTAATTTGAATACAGTTTTATATTACAGTTATATAAAAAAATTCCTGAACTGCGCCTCAGGCGGACTTTCGCCCACCGAGCCACAGAGGTCGTCTTAATAATTTGTGACATGTTACCTCTTGTTATCAATAAATTAACAATGATTTTTGGTGTGGGATATGAATAAAGTTTTTGGAATATATATCTTTATAATATCTGTCATAGCCAATTCGATTGTTAGTTGGCCAAATTTGTATTTCGTGTACCCTTTCGTGCATACAGAGTTCGAGAGACACGTAATCTGAATATATGTTTTTATTTTCTTTTTGTATTATTATGTCTTTGTTTGGTGTGTAATAAAGTATTTTCCATCTCACAACTGCAAAGAGGAAATTATCTGCTACATTTTTGCAAATTAATGATTCTTATTTTTACCAACACAAGAATATACCTATACTTATTATTTTTCACTATGGTTTCTGTTGTTCCCAATGAATTAACACCCTGATATATAAAATTATGCTATAAAAAAGATCCCGTGCGAATAAAAGTCAATGCTGTGCTCACGTATAATAATAGTATGTATTGATTATTTCTAAGTGTTTCTGTATGTTGGTGTCTATTTTAATAAATAAATAAAATCCGTCCGCCCAAATCTCAAAGACAAAGACAATTCAGTTGTTTCCGTGATCATGGCGCTTGCAACAGCGTCGAAATATCGGAAAACTCAAAAACCGTCAAATCATGGTATGTTACCCGTTTTAAGTCATAATAAAATCCAATAATATTCTAAATTTGTGGATTCAAAATTTAGAACCTAGATTTAACCTTTATCACTTTGTAAAAAATAAAGGAATTCCAATAAAACTTGGATAAATTAATAATTTATTAATCAAAAAAACGTACATCTAGGCATACATATTATAAACCTGACCCAAATTTAATACAGTTCGTATTTATAATTATTAGTTAAAACTAATATAATAATCAAGGGCACCACACTATTTTTCGTATATTTTTGCCCACAGCTTGGAAAACAGGAACCATCTATCACTGAAATTATGAAATCCCCAAGCAAAGTTGTTCTGTTGAGGGTAAGTTCCTATCAAATGAATCTATAATAGTTCATATTATAAATCTGAAGAGTTGATTGAAGGTTAGAAGATGTTCTATGAATAATCCAGATTTAAGTTAATTTATTTAAGTTAATTTAAGTGTCTTTGAATAGTACCTACCTAATATTTATTTATGTAAATATGTCAAGTTTACACATACTTAACTTCCGGTTAACATGACAATTCCACAGTTTGTTGGCATGGAGTCATCTTATCGATTAGTGGTTGCGACACAAAACAAAACGCAGGAATGGATAATATAGTTCATACAGTTCAACAAATCTACATGTTTCACGCTCAGACCACTTTTTTTTCGCACGAAACTCTTGGTTGTTGTTATTAGCCGCCATTTCGTTTTCCAACTCGTATACGAGCTAGCTCGGATGAGTAGAACACGGTCCGAGTCTACTCGAGGAATAGAAACTGCGCAAATGTGAATTTTTTAAGTGGGTTCTTCACGGGAAATGCGAATTTGTATTAATTCCCTTTCTTACATCTTTTACACCCACAATTTTTTTATCTTACGACCATAAATAGGAAAATAATGAATATTTCGCCGCTTGTCTCAGTCACAAGAGCCCGTTTGTCGCGCCTTTTGGGAAGAAAGTGAGTATACTAACTATTTAAATAAGGAACTGTTTGCTTGAATAAAAATAAAACATCAAATCGTGAATAGAAACGACAGAACCGCTGCAAAAATCCAGTATAGATGAGAGAATTCATCTTTATAGTAGGTAAACATTATGATCATGCCCCATCTAAAGAAGATAAATAAAACATGTTTTTGTTACAACAACACAGAACATACTCGTAGGAACACAGAAATAACACGTTAATAATGGCAAGAAACATAACATAAAAACACATTGCAGTCAAAGCTTAAGCTCCAAAACTAAGCAGTCAGGTATGCGATAATACACCTTCGACTGCTACCAGCCACCAACACTGCCATGGTTAAAATTGCTCATCGGTTAAAACCATTATTCTATCGAAATAAAACTTTGATTCTGTTCTGTTACGTTTTTAGTAGGTACCATATATAGAGTTTTCATTTATATTGTATGTCCGAAATGGACACAATCGTTGGAACATATTTTTTGGGCAACCATCCGAGCCCTGGATGTTTGAGTGTTACATTTTAAGACCTAATGTCAATGCACACAATTTTTACAATAAAATATTCTTATTCTTACTTCTGACGATAAGATCGGACATAAGTTTCCGTAGCTTAAGATTAATTAAACAATTGCACGATGGCTCCTTGAAAACACTCCGACATGTCGTCGCCAACCTTGCCAAATTAAAAGCATAAATCATAATCCAGCGAACAAAAACCTGAAGAAGATTTATCTAATCATGAAGTGATTTTTTTAAAAAGTATTGTAGAGAGCCCGGACTTTGGAAGAAGATGTGAGGTAAATTTTATGAATGTTAACACATTGGTATCGGGGGTTTTTCTTAAATTTTAAATTTAGATTTTTTTTACTGTAGTTTACAGTCGATACCACGATGTCCATTACTTCTTTCCATGATACGACTTTGGAACATAACGCTTGTCGGTGGATATTGAAATAAGTATGATTTGTCAGTTTTTGAGTTTTCCGATATTTTGACTGGTGAGTGTCAACCTCGCAATAAAAGACTCAGAAAGAGGGTAGATCGTTTCGTTTGTGAATAACCGTCTGCCCAAAACGCAAAGACAAAGACACCTAAGGCCAAATATCTCTCGTCAACAGAGAAGTCCCTGTGTCCCAGCAGTGGGAACGTTAATAGAGTGTTGATGATGATTAATGCGTCTGTAGTATGGATCTCGTAGGGATGGGACAACATATAGAATTTAATGCTTTAATAGATTTTGTAAACATCGAAGCCAATCGCCCGTTGTTATTGGATTGTTAAAATATAAAATCATATCCTTTATTTGTGTTTTAATGTTTGTAATTACTTCACAATGACATTTGCAGTTGTTAGAAAGTACAAATAAAATGTATTTTATATGCTATGGTATGATTGTTGACATGGGTAATTCCATTACGAAGAGTAAAACTTAACTGCAATAACTTCTCAAGCTGACTCACATCGACTACCTACAAAAAAATCGTTCTTAAAAATATTTTCAATCAATCATTAGTAGTAGCTTTTCACGCCAGGCGGTTGTCTGAGTTTTATGGATTTTCCTAAGGAATAATGTATTTCCCCTGTAGGATTTTCAAATATTGTTCACCATTCATCCGTCCACTTATTTCAGTTATTTCTCCAGGCCCCATAGAGGACATCCATCCCCAATAACCTAAAAATGAACGTTTATTTAATTTTATATACTTAAATAATAATAATGAAAATTTTTATATTTTTTTATTTATTTAGTGCTCAAAAAATCATGGTCAATATCCCATTATGCATTCTAGGTTAAGTTTTAATTTCTTATTGTATTGTTTATCTGGTGTGTAATAAAGTATTTCATGTAAAACTGAAAATTAAAGTTCTAACAAAGACAACCTACTTAAAGTCTAATAAATATGTCTATTTTCTTCTTCTTTTATTTGATGGTGTCCATGAGTGGTCTATTTTATTATAACTCAATAATTATATAATATTAGAATAATAGCTATTTCCATACCGTTACGGTGCTATATCAATAAACAAGGCTAATTGCCAGTAAGATCGCGCAAACAACAGTCATTCTGTTTTATATTGGCGGGAATCATGAGAACTTGTTGAAATAAAGTATTTTTACGCGAGACAGTTTTAACCACCCACCGCGAAGGTTAAAGATTCTAAAACTGCCTGCCAAGTTTAAGTTGAGAGAAATATGTAAAGGTTATGTAACCAACTTTATTCTTCCTTCCTTGTGTGCCCGTTGAGAAGACTTCCACCTTCACAGGCACATTTTGGATTCGAAGGCTGAAATTTAAAAGATAACTGTTAAGTTTTTTAAGAACCTGCCGGTAAATTAACGGTAAAACTTTATAAGTGAATCCTGTGGCTGATTTTAATTTATTAAAAAAAAAACACCATCTTTTATAAAATGAGATACTTTCGCATTTATAATATTCGTATGGATAAATAAATATTTCCGGACAATCCAAAGCAGAGCTTGTACTATGGGTATTAAGTGACTGATATACTACATAGATTGTTTTTTTTTTTTTTGTATTAATCAAATCTAATAAGTTAACTCACATCACACAACCAACGTACGGTATACCGTGGTACCGGTAGTCATCTCTAGGGCACATAGGTGAATCCAGTATATCTAATGCTATTATATAGGCAGGTAATCACTTTTATAATAATCAAAGTCAAAGTCAAAACGTTTATTTCCTTAGAAGCACATAGCCTACATGGGCAGGTCAACTTAAAATTAATAAAACTAAATTGTTTAAACAAATAATATCAAGGAAATAACATTGTCTTGGCAGTTCTAGGTTTTCATGTCCCATCTTAGACCACATCGTCACTTTACATCAGGTGAGATTGTGGTCAAATGAAGGCTTATCGATCATAAAAAAATGAACAGACAAAACCTCCAAAACATTAGCACTGTAACTGTATACATTAGCACCCCTACTTTTTTTTTCTTTATTTAAAGAGCTTTGTCACAAAGTGATAATGTCGCTCTAGTAAGGCCTTAATTCGAGATTTGTCTCTTGGCAAATATGAAGAGTATAACAAACGTAAGCACGCCAGCAGCTATAATGAATATTATGTTCTGACTAGTTATTTGATTCATTGTCTCATGAAATAAGTACTTAGAGGATTAAACAAAATCATATTTAATTATATTCATAATTATTTCTAATTAAAATTACTCACTATTAGGACATTTCTATTGAGATAAATTCATTTCATTTAGTTAAAATGAATGTATCTCAATTACTTAGAATAACTAACCGTTATGTACTTGTAATACTGGCCTTTGCCCAGCCGTGAGAAAATATAAAAAAGTACAATAATGGAAATATACCTAGACATAAAAATTAGCGTTTTAGTTACTCGTTATCACTTTTCAGAAGTCTATATAAGAGCTTTATACACAGACTTATTTTTATACAGCAGACAGCTGTGTTGACTAATTGGGAGTACACTCGACTTTCATTCCGAACATCGTGGGTACAAATCTTACCGCGCAAAATAATAAATAAAATAAAATAGCCTTTATTGCTGTTTCTTTCCTACAATAATTTGATACAGGCCTTCTTAAATAATAAAACTAACAAAACTTATGTAATTAATTAAAAATGTTATTTTGGCCCATGTGGGGAAGGGAGGTGTTTGCCCAGCAGTGGGACGACATGGGCTGAAAATAATAAAGTCAACTATCTCGCCCTTTCCGCGCTTGTTTACAAATCTACTTTCCATGTGTATGATATAAAAATGGCCCTTATCCCTTGTTGACACAAGTACAGTAATTCTATGTTTATTGTCCACAGATGCCCATGATGCCTAATCTCTCGTGTACCTACACAAACAAGTTATTTTTCCTTGTTGCCTCTTTAATGATGTCAAATAAAATAAACTATATTAGTTCAGCTATAAAAAGACGAAGTAGGTAGTGGCGTTATTTAAATATTTCCTTGACACTACTTCGAATTGAAATCCTTTTATTTTCGTTGAAAGTACAAAAAATACAGAATAAATATTCAATATCGTTTTATTTGAACTGATAGTATAAGTAAGTTTGTAAAAAAAGTAAAATTGTAATAAAACGCTGGCGGAATTAAATTGTCACTTACCCGTCAAACATTGAAGCAAGACGTCAGACATCTTCAATCTGCCGTATTAAAGTTTATTAATTTGTTAATTTTGTCCTGACGTTGGAACAATCGGAGCTTGGCGTGTTTTACTACAATTTCTAAAAGAAACCTTACATTTTTATATGATTTTATTAATTATAAATGTTTATAAAATAGATTGTTGCTGGTTGTAAGAAATAAAAGATTTATTAATACTTGCACAAATATTGCTTATGTTAGTTACAATTAAAATAGGACATTCGTCACTCTATTACCTACTTAAATACACTCTATTTCGACGACTTATTTTCTTTAACAAAAGGATAATCTTGAGAGAGTTGTTTTGCTGTTTTCATCATTTTTTCTGTATGACCATTAACCCATATATGCCCAGAAAGATTTAAGTCTCCGATTTTCGTAATTTTTGCATATGTGGTTCCTAATAGAATATAATTAGACCCATATTTTTTATTTTTTAAATATATTTAAATATTTTTATTTATTTAATATATTAATATTTAAATGTTACACGCAATGCTACAAGTCTCCACCCCCTATTATTGAGATCATCTCAATAGGGTATTTGAATCATTACCTGTGATGAAAAATGGGTTCTTTACGATAATCGGAAGCGCTCAGCGCAATGGTTGGATCCTGGCCAGCCAGCCAAATCCTAGTAAATCTAATCTGGTTTTGTCTGTTTGACCGCGCTAATCTCAGAAACTGCTGGTCCGATTTATCGAGGAAGGCTATAGACTATTTTTTACCGCGGGAAAATACGCGTATAAAAAATCACGGGCAATGCCGTGGCTTATAGGGCTAGTTTTTTTTTTAATACAACAAAATAAATATTTTATTATTATTATTTGGATCAAAGGCGGACAATAGCTTTAGCCCCAGTATAGACAAAAGCTAAAATTGAGGGAAAATAATAAAATCCGACAAGAATATTTAATAAAAACAAACTAGTATGTTATTGAAGTTTATTATGTACTCATTTAAAACACACGCCAACTAATAATGTGCACAATTTATATCTATGATCCAGTATCGCTTCTTCCTCGTGCTCCTACTAAATTCTCCTACTCGTAGGAGCACTGGGACACCCATGGACCATCCAAAGACATGGCTTAATAAACTTTTGCCAAAACATGGCAAACAACTTAATACAAGACTGAAATCGCCTGAATGATGTATTGTTTTATTAGTGATTTTTGTTAATGTAAAATTATACAGGAAAATGCATGTAATGACTTTTGCACACATACATTTAAGCCAACATGTAATGCTTGTTTACTTATAAGTTGCCGGCGAGTTTTATGAGATACAAGATACAAAATCATTTATTTCCATAGTTTGGTTTTACAAAACTTAGACACTTATGATTTTAGCAACATCTCAATTGAAAATGACATTTAATTGGTAAGCAATAAATCTTAGTTTCCGATGGTCACCCACGTACGAATCAACTAGATAAAATTGGTTAAACATTTCATGATTAGAAACTTAACGATTATACAATATAAAAACATTAGCACACATGTTTTGGAACGCAACGGGATATTTAATATCGAATTATGCGCCTTAGGACATAATTTATAGGAATTTTTTCCCTTGCAAGAAGTTATCCAAATTTCGAAAAAAATGGTAATCTGTTGGAGCAAGGTCCGGGGAGTACGGAGGATGTCTTAGACTTTCCAATTGAAGCTCTTCTAATTTGAATTTTTCTCGCCGTAAAAACCATCCTATCTCTCAAGTTGGATCGAACTGCACGTGGTGTGCGAAATTGATAAAAAAACAAACAAAAAAACATTTCAACCCCCTTTCTACTCGTTGGGAACCCACTCCCAAGTATAATATTATTTTGATTTGAGAATGCTTAGGTTTCGTGTCAGATTTTGAAGAATAATAGACTTAAATTTGTCTTGATCAAGTTGCGTTCGTGAATGAAGCAAGTAACAGATTCTATTTCTTACCTTAAATAGGCAGGTCCATTAACGAAAATATCACGGTTCTTGAAATACAGCCTGGTGACAGACAGACCGAGTAATAGGGTCTCGTTTTACACTTTGGGTACGGAACCCAAAATAGTTGGTAACTAGGTGAAACGTTAATTTCAATTTTATACAAGAATATTCACTTTCTGTGTCTAGGAAGGTCTGCACAAAACTGTAGTAGTCCCGACAGGTCCAAGTGTCGTCGTGGCCGCCGCCCATTAGGACGACGAGTTTCTTGCAGACGGAGCCGCAGGGATATTGTGATGGCCCTCAAATGGGTTAGGAGGAACATAAAGAAATTTGGTGGAGATAGAAACAACTTGACAGTGATGGGTAGTGGCAGCGGAGCCACTTTTATATCGCTCCTGATGAGTTTTGCAAGACTTTGTATTTGTAAGTCTGATAAATTTGCAAGTAACGTCTACAAAATAGGGCATGTTTTCAGGGAGCTTTCAGTCATAATTTAGTGATTATGTAGGTAATGCCACGTATTTTAACCCCGAGAGGAAAGTTGAATATTTTTATTAAACTAAATTGTTTTTATAAAAAATATCAAGGAAATAACATTGTCTTGACAGTTTGCTTCAATGTTTTATACTGCTTAACATCAGGTGAGATTGTGGTCAAATGATGTCATAACTAACATAAAAAAAAGAAAGATGTTTACCTTCACCGCTAAAGCACGTGTAAAGAAAGAAAAAAATGAAACAAAAGTCATGTGTGCTCCTACTTTGCCAACAGGCTTTCTCCACAAGTTTTTAATAACTTTGCCTCCTGTGCTAAATAAATTTTGCTATAGCAATGGTATGATTTGCAAACCACGTAGACATATAAAAGTATCCGATATTGAGCGACGATATAAAAGAGATAAGGGTAGTGACAAACTACTGGCATATTTATTATAAGTAAAGCTGAAATCTTGTATGGACCCGCGGATTTGAAGGATCAAGTGTTTATGATAGTTCCTGCTTGAGGTAACGTGACTTGTAAATTAAATGGGTTTGATGAAAATGGTGTGATATTGTTGAAAGGTTTGTTGATTATAAGGCAAAAATTTATATAGGTAGGAAGGTACTTAAATTTTTCTTACATACGTAACTACCTATTGCTTGTTTCGCCAGTCATTAAAGCGCACAATGGTATTAACATAAATCACAATGTTATTGCAAGAATGGGGAAGTCGAAATGTTATATTAAGGTCAAGTATTAGACTACGTAAGCATATATGTATTGGCTCTAAGAAGTTTCATTTTCACTTTGACAGGATCAAAAGATCCGGTACTATTCAAATGTTGGGTTTTGCCATACATCGGTAAAATCTTATTCTTTACCCTGTAAATCCTCTCACATACGGCATACAAAAATACCTGCATAATTGCACACCTACAAAAGTGCGCTTTTAATTGAAATTCTGATTCTGAATAAAATCATTTAATACGTTCATTATTTGTCGTGTGATATTTCATAACAAAGTTATGTTTGACTATGTACCTTGACCGTTTAAATCATAATTTTATGTTTAGGTAAATAGTGCCCGGCAAGCTGTATTTTATTTATATTATTTTGTAACATACTTTATGTAATACGCTTTATTGAAGTAATATAAATAATCCAAAAAATTACAGATATATGTTTGTTTCTCTTAACATTTTAGCAAATGCGTTAATTTATTGTAGTTCTTTAAGATTTCGTAGAGAATACATGTGCGTGGGCCTTTAATTTTGACGAAATTCGTCGAATAAGCTGGACGAGTAGAAGAAATAAGTATTTTTTTTGTACACAAAGGCTATTTTTATGCCGTGCAATTTGTTTTATATTTTACCAAGTAATATTCTAGCTGTCCGCCCGCGACTTTGCCCGCAGTAACAAGTAGATTGTGTCCCAAATTGAAAAAAAAAATTTCTGTCTGTGTCAAATATGGTATGGTAACCGTTTTAAGTCGTAATATTGTAAAAAAAAAATAATTTATCAAGCTGATATTTAGAAAAAAAGATAACTAAGAAAAAGAAAAGGGGTATGTTTAGGGTTTTTCCAGCAATAATTCTAATTTTTCTCGCCGTAAAAACCATCCTTGAACTTCAACGAACATTTAAAAAAAAGATTTGGCCAAATTAACATAATACATCAAAGCACATGTGCTGTGGACGTGGTTGCCAAACTTTTAATACTTACAGTTAAAGTACGGATAGAAATCTCAAATTGTAACACAGGAAACTGACACAAGCACAAGCTCAGACGCAGATCAAAAGTTTCTATGTACTTAAGTTAAAATGTAGTTGTAAGTTCAAATGTATGTACTTTAATTGAAATGTATTTGGCAAATAAATGTTTGATTTGATTTGATTTCTCGTATTAATTGCTAGACTTCCTACGGCCAAAACGAAGAACATTAAAGTTGATTTTATGTGTGAAAGACACTGTTATGTGTAAATCAACCTTTGGTAGTACAGTCAAGAGCAAAATAAACGAATCCGTGACTCTAAAGTTGAGCCTCATAAACATAATGGGATAGATGACTGAAAACAAAATGATTCCTTTATTAGGATTATTAAAAAAGTACACTTACCTAGTTTATTTTTTCTTCAAAAAAAAAAAAATCGCTCCATCCGTTCGGGAGCTATGATGTTCCAGAAAGACAGACAGACACGTCAAACTTCTAACACCCCTCTTTTTTGGTCTGTGGTTAATAAATTTAAAGGAAAACACTATATCGTCTTTTACAGGTGGTAAATTTGATTTACTAAATTAAAACTTGTGTGTCGCGGGATGCCCTACAGCATTAATAACATAGAATCTCTCTGACATACGTTTTTCGATACAACGAACTTACTGGATACACAGACGAAAAGTTCGAGATAATCGTTGATATTTCGCGATTTATAGCCATCGTATTGT
The DNA here is from genome assembly GCA_929108375.1 of Gymnoscelis rufifasciata. Taxonomy (NCBI): domain Eukaryota; kingdom Metazoa; phylum Arthropoda; class Insecta; order Lepidoptera; family Geometridae; genus Gymnoscelis; species Gymnoscelis rufifasciata. Next base: position 4,406,261 of record CAKMYF010000001.1, on the reverse strand, counting down.
TAAATGTTCGCTAATATATCTTTGTTCCGAAGTTTTGAAGTATTTTTAAGTTGCGCGTAAAGGAATTGGATCTCTGTTCTACTTTTAACTTTTGAAGTATGAAAAGACACCCATTCAAAGCATTTATACCACTCCGACTTTCATAGTTTCTAAAAACTAGAATAATGTGATCTGGAAAGCACACTAAAATCTCATTCACATTGAAATGTGAAGAAAACTGTGTCATCTATCTTTTTTATATTCCCACTAAAAAGATGCTGATTTTTTTTCCTCCAAAGAATTTGCACACACACACAATACGACTCCTTTGCGCAGTCGGGTATTAAGTTTAGTAGTTTGGGAGTAAAAATAGATAAAATTTGCAAAATAACTTATTTTCTGAGTGTAAGTTAAAAAAGGTATGTTAGAGGTACCAAGGTATAGGAAAAGATAACTCTAACGATGATAGTTCGCAACTGGATTATTAATAAGATTAAAGTTAACATGAAGATGTAATACGGAACCTATAAATCGCGTTTAACAATAAACATCACGTATTACACGTAGCTTTGAGACAAATAAGTTATTAGAACTATATGGACTTTATAAACAAGGCACAGAAGGCAAATGTAATGTCCCAAAACCCAGCTGGTATGATACTAAAGGTAAAAAGAAATGGGAAGCCTGGAACAGACTAGAAAACATGCCCAGTGAACTAGCAAAAGAAAAGTATATTTCACATGTACAAAAATATGATCCTGAATGGACATCGGACACTCAAAATAAAGGGGCAACAAAAGATCTGTGGGTTTCTGTATCTACTTTACATGAGCCTAATACATCCTTTGTATTAGTTACAATAGATTAATACTTACCTTAAATACACACACATACAAATAAATAGATGTTATTTTGTAATGTAGATTTTTTTTCATTAATTAATTCGGTTTTACTCATTGATTTGTTCCATTAAAAGTCAGTATTCGACCGCATACTCAATGACTTTATGAATTAAACAATTAAATTGTACTATTTAGATTGAAAACGAAATATTTACCATGATTGATTGATAAAAATTAAAATTATTTAGGCATTTCCTGAGAAGCACAGGGCACAACACAGGGGTAGGTAGGTCAACTTAATCTTAATCAAACACATTTTTTAATATAGAAATAATCATGGAAATAGCATTTTTGACTTAATTTTTGTATACTGACATCAGTATTTACAATTTTGTTATTTAACTGGGACTTATTCGGAGATATAATTTTTAAATAATTACACCAGGACACCCAGATAATTGAAATTTAAAACAGAATAAAGGCTTTCTAGTTGCGCTTCTTATAACATACATATATGTATTTAAATTAGTAGTTAAGGAGGTTAGTGGAGGAATGGGAAGATATTCCTTAGACTTGTTTTATTCGTATGATTAAAATATTAGGCAATTAAGTAAGTTTTTATACAGTATAAATAACTATCCACTCAGTAAACAATGAATAATTCACAAATATAATGCTTTATTTAAATTTCTTTGCGCGATACTTCGTAGTTGAGACTACGAAGTATCGCGCAAACAGGTATTGCTGTATTTTATTTATATTATTTTGAAATTTATGAATCTTTTGATTGATACGGTGATGATATTCATTTTTATCGTCGTTGTGGCTGGACGTTAAACTACCCGGTTGATAACTTTAACGTAAAGTTACGTTAACTACGGTATAATTCGCTGATCCATCCAGTAGTTTATTCGGACCGGGGGGAAGGTCTGTGTGGCGCCGGTGACGTGTGTATTTATTTTTGTTAGTTTCTCGCGACTTTGTTTGAGTTGTCCCTCGACCAGGCATAAATCCAAACTGGTTCTGTGACACCTCACTCACATCTCTCATCAGTGAAAGGGACGGATGAAAGACGACTTCATGCGATTAAAATTCTATTATTTATTTGTTGACTTTTAGCAAATGAGCCGGAAATAAAAGTAATATTTGTGTATGTTATTTTTAATAAAGATTTTTTAAGTAGTTAGCATGCTTTTTGTTTCTGAACTTTCCTGGAGGTTTAGATATTCTACGTAAAAATTACCCTCAATTATTTTGTAGCTTACAGCTATTTGGTAATTGGTTGATATCAACATCAACGTACCATAGTTTCGCTCTGATGGAAATGAAAGTCACATATGTATGCAATAGCTAATGTTCAACATCTTTGAAAATAATGGAAATAAATATCATTATTATGGCAGTGCCAGTGAGTCTATTATTGTATTAACATAAAAATAAACATAGATATTCGCTAAAATTATGAACTGGCTAACATAAATTATAATAAAAAAATATCAATTATTTTGTATCAAAAATAAATCATTGAAACAAAATAATCATAGATTTAAAAAAATTTTTTTCCAAATAAACGGTAATAGTTTGTCGGTAACGGTTAAAATCTCCAGACTAGAAAATTTATAAATCGAATGAAAGCGTTACATAACGCCAAAATTCAATGCACTGTATATTGTTACTTAATTTTACGTTTGCAAGAAAAAAACAAAAAGTAAAGTATTTGCATATGTCTGTTTATTGTTCCTGATAATTACAATAAATTTAATAAGTCTAAGATGTACTAATACACCAAGGTTTCTTTCATATTTTCAACAAGCTCTAAAGTATTCTTATTTATCCAAACTTTTTCAACTTTACGAATTTAATATTTATATTCTCTTTGGCTCCGATTATGTTCCATATTCTTATAAAGACGTGAAGTCTAAATTAGCGTGGTTTCAATCTTCGAGGCGAGTTATTGGGTTTGGATGTGGCTGGCATGTATAGAAATAAATTAAATAGAATTTATACCTGTTGGTAGCATCAAACTAACCTCTTTTTACTAATAAAAGCGGATGTGATACGATTAAATACAACAATATTTACCGCCTCAATAATCGCTCACACAATGCACTCGTTTTTACTACTTAATCCACAAAAAAGATTTGAGCAAATCGATATAAAAGTTGTTAAAGTCAGATGATTAAAGATATTGCCGAGGTGTTGCTTGTTCTTGACTTCTGGTTTGATTCTTTTAACAATTTGGTTCTTCTTAAGATATCATTTTAGGCTAAGGCCAAAATTAATTGAATGCTTGAAGTGTGGAGGTTAATAGAGGTTCTAACGGATATTCTTGAATGGTCCGCGACCGCAGCGTCAACCCCCCCCCCCCCCTCAAGTCAGACCCCCCCCCCTCCCTCCCCCTCCGGCGCTTTGATGTTCAATATCTTTGCAATTTCTTACTAAATTGATTAAGCAAAAAATATATATCCAGTATTTTTTGGATGCCGTTAATCCATCAATAAGATTAGAAGCTTTGACCCTTTTCCTTGATCTGTAAAACCAGCAATCATCATTGCTTCAGAACAATTACGACTATTTCGCCATTTCATTATACATGAGTTTTTTAGGCCACTCCTAGTAGCCCGGACATTTCAGTGGCAGTCGAAGCAAAGGCGAATCATTATAGATGAACTGTAACCTAAAGGCTAAACTAGACCTTGTGCGGCCAAAAGAGTTCGACCTCAATTTGACCTTGCGCATTACAAAATGTGTACAAAATAATGACATCTAGAAATAAATCGAAAGCTACCTGGGAGGTAATAAATAAAACAATGACTTCTTTACCTAGAGAATCCATAACAAAAATCAAATGTAATAACAATAATAATGAATAGGATGGATGCAAAAATGGCGTGTATATAAACACTAGATAAAAAACAAGTGCTGTATTCTACTGTAAAATCGTAGTTCATTCAGTCGTACGTACGTACATAGATGGCTGATGTGATTTCTTTATAAATTTCACTCTGCTTTGTTACCTGAAATGAAAGATAGTAAATGAATATTGCTTGACAATATACACGGTGTAACACGGTCGACGGATCAAAGAAAGCTGGTTTATATATAAGTTACCTAAATACCTATCGATTTAAATGTATGTTCCCCTATTAGTTTTGGTCAATTTCAAATATTTTCCTTATTTTTGCATTTTATTAAATAAAAACCCGTGCGAAGCCGGGGCGGGCCACTAGTTATTAATATATTTTTTTTTTATTCTTATTCTTAAAACAGTATTTTTCTTTAAACTTATTTCACTTTTAAATTCGTATGAAAATAATTAGATACAGCGTTAACTACGACATAAAAACAGTTATATAAAATTATATATAAGATATGGGAGCTAGAAATTTTAATAGGGGACTATGTATGATAGAACGGTGGTAGATGTGAAAACAAAAAGTAAAATAGTGCAAAAAGTTGTGGATGACTGGGGTTTGAACCCGGGGACTCATTGTTTTATTTTTTAGTATGTTGATTATATTTATAGTAGGTGCGATTATTATGTATATTGTTACTACATTTAAAATGCAAACAAAGACCATAATTAATATAAGTAAAATGTGTTAATTCGCTATTTTTACACTAGAGCAAAGAAGCGATAAGAAATTTAGGTCACTGTGTCCCAGCAGTGGGAACGGGGTTAATAGGGGTATTTATGTAAGAACGTTCATTACACACAAATGTATAACACCACGATTAGACTTCGGCCAAACCTGTGATACGGGAAGCAGTACTCTTTACACACCTACGGGATTATTAAAATTGCACCATGTTAATATAGTTGCCAAGCCTTCGACAAGCCACGAATCGAGCCACCTCCAACCGAAATAACAGGAAGTCTGTGAAGGGTGACTTATGTCCAGCATATAATCCACTTCAGCTGCAATGATGATAACGATAAGGATCAGAAAAGTGAGCTTACCTCGGATATGTGACTCTCTGCTCGCCGCAGTTCAAAACCGGGGGAGTGAGCACTTTGGCCTCAACAGTCAAGAACACAGCCCAGGCATATAAAAGCAGTCTATTTAATTAGAATCTGTTTTTCTTTTTCTGTTCAATGCCAGTGTCGTCTGAATAGTAAATAGTGAATGGGTATTTAACGTATTAAAACATTTGTGTAAACTTGCGTGTTATGTAGAATGTTACAAGTCTCGACCTTTTTGATCCCTGCAGACAAACGAGACGCGCATGAAGAACAATGCTATTTGACTCAATCTGGATACAATGAGGAGGATTTGCTGCTACCTGAACCAATTGATGCGAATGCCACCACCGTAGTGAAATATTGTATGGAATGATCTGCACCATAAACATGATTTAAATTAATGCAAGTCTATAAATTCTTATTTGTTTCAGCTAAGAAAGAGATAACGGAAATTATAAACAAAGCTGAAGCTGCTGACAGAATATTTCAAAGAGGTAAATTCACTTAAGTATAATTTAGGAAACCTTTATGTGTTGTGGTATTTGCTAAGAATAATATTTCTCTATTGCAGCATGTTTGCTGATAATTTGGCCAAGAAATGCTACCTTTATCAGAATAGTATTGTATCCTTTACATAATGTAGGAGCCCGATGCATCAGGGAAGGTAGCTGGTGTTGTTAACAGTTTGACTACTTTCTTTGTAGGAAATCCATTGCAGGACATAGGCCTGTCACAATGGGGGGATTTACACTCCACGCAAGTTAAAAAAACGACTACTTAATTGCAAGGTTTGCTGAGGGTTGTGTATAATACTTTACATCAAATACTCTATTCCGGAAATCAACGTTGGTCACTGAATGCCCTCTACGAACGATAACGCCAATAACAAAAACCTGCTATAGGTACGTAAGCGAGATGAATTTGAATGCAACTAGCATTAACAATAAGTATTTTTGCACACCCATTACTTTCCACCTCCATACGTACTATGAAACTACGGCTAATGATCAAGTCACTAAAATTAAAAAAATAATCGACGCTTGAAAGCTAAAGAAATCTTCAATCAAAAAAACTTTACATTTTACGGCGTCCAAGCTACTATAAAATTATGCATATTATTACAAAAACTTTCACTAAGTACAAATAAAAAAAAATGTTGGCCACTTTGTAATGTTTATTACATAACATTTATTAACATTATGGTTTTACCTATACATAATTTAGGTAAAACCATAATGTTAAGCACTAGATTTAAGATCTGAATAAAGGTTTTTTTTTTATTACTACTCCGACATCCAACTCCAACATCGAGTAAAATTGTTAGTTCAAAATTAATTTATTGCGTAAATACATGTTACAGCGTTGTTATGGCTTAAATTTTACATGGATCAATGTATTTTACCTGTCCAGGCATGCAATTATAAAATTGGCATTACATTATTGAATAAACTAAAATAATAAAAATCTAACAAAATACAGTACTAAATAAATTTTTATAATTATTAACTTTAAATTAATTTCATTAAACATTTATAACATCAGTAATCATCATAGTAAGCAAAAATTCAAAGTCATAAAACTAATTATAAGAAAAATCATAGACAACCTATAAAATGAATATTGAACTTTCGAGACATAGACAATAGCTCAAAGAGTATATTACCACCACGTATGAATAGCTTATCAAGAAAAATCATAGACAACCTTTAAAATGACATTTATTTTACACTTTTGTTAACTTGTAGATAATAACAGACAAATAATTAGCAATCAATTAAATTTGCGACTATAATTTGAGATTTAAACTATCCTATCTTTCAAGTTGGATAAAATATATTTTATTTAATAACTCTTAGACTAAAGAGATATGTCACTGTAACAAGACGTGACAAAATCAATGTCGCTGGACCAGTGACAAAGCGAAATAAAAAAGTCGAAGTTTTGATCCGTGTTTGTATGTTCTGTGTTTTTTTTATATAATAAGGATTCATGTTGAATGTGCCTAATAAAATGAAACAGGAGATTGTTAGAATGAAAAAAAAAATGTTTTGACACTCCTCTATAATGTATTTTTGGCAAAAAAATCAAATTATCCCGTTCGCTATGTTATTTAATTATCTCGCGCTCAAAGGGATGCTGTTACGTAACGTACGTTACCTAATTACATTATGCAACGAGGGCTCTTTGATAGCGATGCAAATGTTTTGGTGAAAGAGTTATTGTTGAGTTTCATAGAAACCACCAGACAGATAGATAAAGATATGTTGAGTTTTGATATGTTAAGTTATGTATGTATGTTAAAAATCTTTATATAGTTCTCAATTTTATTTGTTTTTTTTTCTATGCGTAATTTTAATTAATTTTTAAACCTATAAATATTTATTTTTAGGACTGATGACATTTTATTCTTTTATAACTTGTGATTTTGGAAAGCTCTATTGCTATCTTTATTTAATTTAAATATAATATACAAATTCAAATCTGTATCACTCACGATGTATGATCTCTTACATCTCGATGTATGTGTGTAATGTATGGATTTTAATCTGAAAATATGTGAATTAAATTATTATTAACGCCTACTCGTTTCCCACAGGCCATTCAACAGCGTAGAAGCATTGAAGTTGAAACCTCAGTAAAGTTGGTTTAAAAATCAATTTAATGTCATCTTTTACACATTTTATTACCGTGCAGATTAAAATATTTTTTAATTTTATCTTTAACAAAAAATAGCGTATTAACAAAAAATTATGAATTTTTTTTTTTTTTTTAAATTTTTTTAAATTTTATTTAAAAAAAACGTGCAAATTATTCATATTTACGGAGATAAAATCGTTAGAAAAATTGATAATTCGAACCGGATCTAGCTTTCGCAATTATTGTTACTTTCTTGACGTTATAACAAAAGTTTACGTATTTCTATTTATTTCCAAATAAATAGTGCCAAATTTCATGCATAACCGTTAGCGCTATTTTCTTACTGAAAAAGGATCGTAAGTAAACACAAATATTTTAATACAAATTTATGTTAAATTTGTTAAATAATGTACATAAAAACACGCTGGCAATAAATAATCGGCCAATAACTACAGCATTAAGCAGAACTTATGGAACTGGTTAATAAAAACCTCATTCCTCGATATTATAAATCTTTTTTTTTTTACAAGACATTTCAATTTTGTATGATCTTTTATATAAGCTGAATTTTGTTCATGTAAGTCCATTGTCGATATCGTCTTTGAAAGGTTAAATGTGTATTTGTTGGGCTGTTTTGATAGTCTCAGTACCAATTTGTTATTTTAATTATTACGTTCATCATCATCATTATCACCCTATTAATGTTCCCACTGCTGGGACACAGGGACTTCTCTTGGCGAGAGAGATAAGGCCTTAATTATTAAGTTACAAATTGTCTTTCATTCCTTTAAAATAAATACACCTTTCATTTATCTATATAAATAAAAATGAATTGTTGTTCGTTAGTCTGATAAAAACTCGAGAACGGCTGAACGGATTTATCTTATCATAGTCTTGAAATGTTCGTGGAGGTCTAGGGAAGGTTTAAAAGGCCAGAAAAAATCGAATAATTGCCGGGGGAAAAAAAATTAATAAAAACCGTGCGAAGCCGGGGCGGGCCGCTAGTAGTACATAAGTATAGAAAATGATTACTGTATTCGTCTAATATTTTGTTGATAGACCAAAAAATGAAATGAAAAAGTTAAAAATGTTCTTGGGTGATGGAACGTTTTGGATCTGTCCAACTCCCTTCTATCAACTCTACACCATCCATGGAGATTTATGCAGTACCGAAAAATGCATAAATATTGTTCCACTTGTTTACGTCCTCATGAGCCATAAACATCAACAAGCATATGAAATTTTGTTTCGTATGATAAAATCTCGTTACATCTGTTATTATAACATAAGTCAATATCTGTATTTTATTTTATAATGCTTATGTTTTTTTATAGTTCTGTGATTTTATTGAAGAAACTTAAAAAAGAAAAAATAAGTTAAGTGAATAGTTACATGTTTTTAATGATTTATTAAATTAATAATTGTTTTTAATCTGTTGTTTTATTAAGTATAAATATGAATATTGTGTATTTGATGTTACCTATTTAATTAATAATTATAAAAACTGTGATTTGATTAGGTATATAGGACTGTTTTGACTGTATAACTGTGATTATTGGGTATTATTAAACGTACAATCTGTGATTTCATAAGTACATATCTGTATTTTATTTTATAATGCTTGTGTTTTTTTATAGTTCTGTGATTTTATTGAAGAAACATAAAGAAGAAATAGGAAAAAATCTGATTTGATTAAAAAGTTTAATAAATAGTTTCCACGGCAATTTAATATGATAATGAAAATAATCAATAAGTGATCTTTACCTTATAACTAAATAAAAACATGATTCTAAAAATTATTAGTATATTATTTTTAAACAGGATTTAGTCGCTTGCTAAGAAGACTTGTTGAAATTCAACCGTCGAAACAGAAAAATGTCGGGAAGCACAAGTAACACGTTTGTAAATTCACTTTGTACACTACTTGGATATTCTTTCTTGTTGTTCTTGAACTTCACTGTGATCTACTGTGATTTTTATATATAATTCCACTCCGGCAATGAAAATATTGTTGTTGTTTTTCAGTGGTGTGTGTTGCCTTTATTATCACAGTTCTTGCCCTTGTGATAAACATGTACATGTACATTCACCCCAAATATGTCTATACGACACAGGGTGGTAAAAATCGATCGGCTCTATAGGGAAATTACTTTAAATCCTTTGGCTAAAATCCGCTTCCTTTATTTTTGAAAGGAAAAAAATAGAACAAAGATTTCGTTAAAAAATAGGCAGACAGTTCCTACGTAAGGTAGCCATAAAAAGCAAAATTGTAAGATGTTCAAAATTTCAATCAAGAACATGATTTGGTAGAAGAATCGTTATCTTAACTACATCTATTTTTGATCCCCCTAAATGTTAAGGGTGGTCCATCCCAAACTTGTTTTAGGATACAGCATACAAAAATACATACAACCCTAAATTTTCTCGGAGAAACTCGTGTTCACGTTTCGTATAATACAGAAATACAAAAAATACAAAAATATTTATTGACAATATTACAAGTTCAAATTATAACTAGGTTTGGGAGCTCTTCAGGTAAGTTATAATAACCTGAAACCTTTCCCTAGTAATTATTACTATTATTTTATAATTTCCCTATGATTCCCAACAAAATTTTACACCCCCTAGAGATATGCAAGGGGAACTATAGAACCAAAAAAAAAAAAAAAAAAAAAAAAAAAAACCCCTGCGACGCCTGTTAAAACATTTCAGAGACAATAGGTACGTGTGCCGACATAATATTCGCTATATAGTCATAAGCTAAATAGTAAAACACCCGTGCAGGCATCGTGACCGCCAACAGAACGGAGGATAATAGGGGGGATGACCTATCCCCTTATTTATGTATATTTAGTTGAGTTGTTAGTTTATTGAAATATATTTTATATACACATTTCTGAAGATACTTAACTTACCAAGTCATTAAATTTTTAATATCAAAAAACCAATAAAAAATGACATTTTCTTATTAAATTGTTAGAGTGAAAAATATTTGTCCAATATATTTGGTCGGGCTTTCAGACTGTCTAATATTATATTATGTGATATTTTTTATGTAATCATTATGCCTATTCTGAGACGACCCTCGCCCACCGCGCCACTGAAGCAGTCAAATTATAGTTTTACTATGTTTTTCAATAATAGTATTTCTCGTTATATTTTATCTCATCTCTTTTATCCGTTAAAAGTACCTGTAATGGCTATAATATAATATATAAACCAAGTTTGTTTATAAACACAGTTTTGTAATAGGTACGTGTTTCTTACATGATAAATATATAATATTTTACCACTTATGTTAAACTTAACTTGATGTGTTTGAAAAACACATGTTTTGCAGAAACTTTTCCCTTCGTCTGGGTGTTTAATATTATTATTCTTTAGCCCAGCCTCCCTATCCTTCTTCCACTCTTCATGTTTAATATGTATAATAAAAAATGTCTGTATGTATTTTTAATAAATAAACTTACCCAGTTAGTATTGATGATAGATAGCCACGGGTGCTTCCGAATAGATTTACCTGTAAAACAAACAAAATATTAACTCAGCTAACAACTAAGTAAATATTTAACTAAATTTGCTTTTTTTTTATAAACACAAATATCAAAATAAACTACCCATAGGGTAGTAAATAGATAGATACTCTAAGAAACTACCACTAACAAAAATGCAAGTAAGATTTCGATTAAAATGTTTTATTTAAAATTTAATCTATAAAAACGGTTTTTGTGAGTTAATCTTAAAAGATAGACATATACTATCGCAGACTGCTTTTTAGATCATTAAAAGAGCTATTATTGTTTAATACATATTTTTTGTGTATCTTGAACCGTTTTCACGGCGCACGCAACGGAAGGCTTCAAAGATGAACAATTTCTCCCGTTTTTTACACATTTACCACTATATGCTCCTATTGGTCGTAGCGTGATGTTATATAGCCTATAGCCTTCCTCGATAACTGGACTATCCAACAGAAAAAGAATTATTCAATTCGAAATTAAAAATTTAAGGAAAACCCCCTATTTCAATGCGATAATTTCCCTAAAAGTAAAACATCATGATATTTTGTAATGTGCACGCAATGGGCTTTCATTTGATACTCGAGTATTATTTGAATTATCCCTAAAAAATCCATGCAATATTGCAGCATTTTATGGTATGGTAAATTTGATATATATTTTATTGTATTCATTTAGTTTTGATGATTATGAATTTGAGTTCTATCAAATTAATGATGGATTTCATAGTTTTGACGGCCTCAGTGGCGCGGTGGGCGAGGGTCACAACATAATCCTGCGCCGTGGCTATTGAAGAAAAAGTTTTGTTAGTTAGAATTATACCTACCGAAAACTAAGATTTAGATATAAGATACCTACATAACTACTATATTCTAGATGTTATAGAAGTTAATAATTGTTGGATTCACATACGTAGTTGGAACACCCTTTTTACGTTGCCACTGCTGGGACACGGGAACTTCTCTCTTGAAGAGAGAGTTGGGGCCCTCAATTCACCAAGATGGCCAAGTGCGGGTTGGTGAAGGTCAAATGTCTTAAAACTCAGTTGTGTAATAAATGCCATCAATATTGTATGCTGATAATATGTCATTCCAACATATATAAGATCCAGTGCAGAAAATTTGTTTTGTTTTATGCCAAAACAGCAAAAATATTGTTTTCATATCTTACTACTCAAAAGAGAGCTGCTGAAAGAGAGAAGTTTGATAAGCAGTTGAAAGAAAAGGAGGAAGAAAATGAAAGATTGAGGAAGGAAAGAGAGAGAGAAATGGAGCTTGCTGAGGAAAAGGCGCAGACCAAACTGAGGGCCCAACTAGTGCACTTTGTTGAAGTCATTGCAGCCAGACAGAATGCCCATACATTATCATAGATGGGTAGACAGCTATATAGATAATAAGTTTATTTCGCACACAGAAAACAGCAAAAAATCAATAAAAAACATACAGAAAACATACATGAACACACAAAAATCTTGCAAAAAGAAAAATTTAACACACTAGAAGCAAACAACATTAAATAAAATATAGAGTCCCGCATTTCGCTAGTATTAAGCCATGTTACTTCGTCTTAATTTTAATTTAATTTAGAATTTAAGTTTCAACATATAAGTGGGGTTTATCACTTTGTAAAAACATAACATTCAATAGCATCAGTCAGTGTCTGTCTGTCTTATCAAAGAACCTTGGCATAGATAAAACTAAGACCTTTTTTGTCGACAGTTTCTATCTCCTAAAAAAAAGGTTGATTGAAAAAACTGGTAAACGATTTAAAAAGTTCATATAGAATGGTATTTTTTGTATCTGAATGAAAAAAAAAATTGTAATTTTGTTGCTGCAGTATACGTATTCCAAAAAGTTGTGTGCACAAAAATAAAAAAAAAGAATTTATTCGACATGATTTATATGACATAGAAGACGATATTTCTGAAGAAGTTTACAATATAATTTATTCTACATAAGTATCAAACATATTTAAGGGAGTTCCCTACAATGCAATCATGTTTTAACCATGTTATGCTAATATTATGCGTAAATACATTACAGAAATCGTTTCGCTGCTTATTTCGGTCGCTACTTGTAATCTGTTCCTGTTAGACTTAGAAGCTTAAGAGAAATCAATTCAAAGATTTGTTCTCGTATTTAAAAAGAACAAACGTCCCTCAGTCATGAGGTTACGACTAAGAAGAAGAAGTTGTGACCTGTCAAATACGAGTATTGCAACATGGTATTCTTTATGCTTATCAACCTGCTTGGCCTTTCGGTTAAAAAGGTATTTATTTATTAGAATAGGACATCGTACCTACATACAAGGAAAACACAAAACATGGTCAATAGATACAGCGTTGTTATTACATCTGCATGTCCCCTTAATTAAAGGATATCCAAACAATAAGATTTTCGGGGTAATCGTCGATCGTGGTCAGTCGGGCCTTCACTCGATATTTCAAATTGCAGAAGAATTTCGACGTACATTTCTTTAATTATTTTTTTATGTTTTTAGCCTTCATTTGACTACAATCTCACCTGATGTAAAGTGACGATGTGATCTAAGATGGAGCATGAAGACCTAGAAGGTAGATGGCTTCTCCGGGCCAAAAAAAAATATTTAACTTTGAAACTAAGCAACGCGCCGACTTAATGGCGACAGACGCGTTACATAACCAGTTTATCAGCTGTTATCAGAAATAATTCGTCTATCTACACGACGTGGAAATCTAAAACTTAATTATATTGGTTACAAGTTTGGTATACAGTAATTGCTAAAGCGAAATTATATTTTGTTAGAAATGTAGATAGTGAATCTTTAGGGGTTTAGAGTAATAGATATACTCGTAAGTCTAGACTTGTGATTTTCAATGGTTGTTTACTTTTTATTTATTTTGTAGCTGTATTGTTAAATATACAGATTACTTAGTTGCATCTAGAACTCTCATGCGAAAAAACGTATCATTTGATCATGAATACAAAAGCTGTCAATTTCAAGAGCGTTTTCTCACTTAGCAATGAAAAAGGGCGTTTACATATATGATGTGTAACCTGCCTGCAGTTACATATAAACTCGCAAAATCATTACCAAAAACGTTCAACCGTGGTTATAGTAATTATGCAAAAAGATAAAAAGATCAAATTCCACTTAATTATCTTAGTAATTAATCTTAAGATAAAATATAAAAATAAATGGATAAACTATATTATGTTGCTTTCATAATACAAGATTTCACAAGAATTTTTCATAATAACTATGTTTATTACAATGCTAATAATTTTGTTTGGTCTTGACTGTATGTACAATTAAACTCTATAATAACCAAGATACAGAGCATTAAAGTTCCAGAGATGGGGCCTGTGACAAATACTATTCCTAAATCAATTCGTACAAATCGTAGGAAAGGGAAACTATGGAAAGGGTTTTTTATTTTTTTGGTTTGCTAGAAAATAATTTGCGCGCCAACTTACCTAATCGGTGAACTGTGGATGACATTCAAATTCAGAGGATTCCTCTACTTACGATAAAATAGCTATGTAATAAAAAAATAGTAAAATAGAGGCCATACATAAAATTAACAATTCCTACATACAAAGACAGAACAGTTACGTAAATTGTGGGATGGCATTAAGCCACATGTGTGCGTTTTTATGAGGTATGGATTCTCTAAATACAAAATAATATCGTGAGCGCAGTCGCAGTAAATAAATACTTTGAGAACATACTAATAAAACAATGATTGTATTCTATTGTCATGACGTGATTGAATTTAATCATGCAGATCCTCTTAAATCTAGATTTTCTTGTAGGTTTTTATTTTATATAGGCCATTACAAAGGTGGCTTTTTTTAACCCAAATACATTCCATACTTAACCCAACATAAATATTCAATAAAATTGTATATAAAATAACAAAGCATAGTATTTGCAGATACTAGAGTTGAGAAGCGAATAGAACAACTCAGCTTCTATCCCTTATGTTGATATTATAACAATATTGGTGTACAACATGGTTATCATTTAAACATTTAACATTTACAAACAAATGCTAGTCAGACATGCACATAACAGAAAAAAAATCTAAATTCAGCTATTTTGTCCATCCTAGTGGAACCGAGCTACATCTGTCCAAGCATTATCGTCTTTGATATAGTCCTCTGTAGAATAATGAAAACTTAAACTTTCGAATGGTATTGTATCTATGTATGAAAGTAAGTCGGATTCCTTGTTTATTTATAATTACTACTACTAAGAGTTTTCTAGTCCCTGTCACTAAAATAATCACTGCTTGGCAACCCTTCAAATAGAAATTTATGTATTTGAGCTAAGATTCCCGCCGAGGGGTCAAGTATGTTCTGCAAGCACTTTCTCCTTGGTCTGGGTGTTTAATATGTATAATAAAAAATATCTATGTATGTATGTATATTATATTAAGTATATCAGATGTCTAGTACCCGTAACACAAGCTAAAAGCTTACCACGGGGCTAGATGTTGTTGTGTGGATTGTCCAGAAATATTTATTTATTTATCTTAATTTTAGCCGCCATGTCTCCAATGATCCTTTGATTTTAAATTTCTTCTTTATTTAAGTAATAAAATTTGGAAACTTTTGAAAGTTTTAGTTGAATATTACTTGAACTTTTGATCTTAAGAACTATATAATTCTTAGAGGAATTTCCTGTGAAAAATCCTTTCTGGTCTAAGTTTTGCTTAAGATCCTCTATTGGACAACTACTCCTACAGTGCAACACACCCTTTACCCCAGTGATATAGTGGCGGGAACCATCGGCGCTGGTAATGCGGCCGTATATAGGCCCTCTATAGGTTCGTTGTCCCGACGGGTTTAATGCAGACTAGATTTACTTATAAAAATTAAGGTGTTGAAGATTCTTCTAAGTTTAAATGCTTTTTCTGTGGACACGATTAAATTCAAATATCTTTTTATGGTATTTCAAAAAAAACGTATCTTGTTTTCTTGCCGCGCCTCATACATTTTGTAAAATATATGAATATATAAATAAATATTTCCGGACAATCCACACAACAACATCTAGCCCCGTGGTAAACATATTTTGTTATACAAAATTTCATTTTTTACCCCAGCCTCTTCCTTTTTTAATCTAATCTAATCTCTAGGTCATGTTTAGCCTCATCCAAAACACCTTGTGTAGACCATCAATAAATTTAACAATTAGATATGTGACATAGATAGACTAATGCTAGCCGCATTTTAACGAAAACAGCTTATTTCATTGTTATGCTCACGTACTTAACAAATAAGTAAATAAGTTTAGTTGCGCTAGAGACCGAGCACCATTTATCGTGTTCAGAGTTACGACCGGCTCTGTAGCCAGTCGCCTTTATGAGGCTTGGAGATTTTGATCAAGCGATATCAATAGATACGACTTTATACTCCTTCCCCACTCTCACCCCCATAACATTTAAACGGCACAACCGATTTTCATGAAACATGTCATGCCATGTCAAGAAAACTAGCGCCAAACTCACCTTACAAAAAAAACTAAATTGAAATCGCTCCATCCGTTCGGGAGCTATGATGTCCCAGACAGACAGACACGTCAAACTTATAACACCCCTCTTTTTGGGCGGGGGTTAAAAAAGCAAACGATGACAAAAACACCTTTCAAGTTAATTAACATTTGTATGTTAATTTACATGAAAGGTGACTTACAGGGCAGGGGTAGGATAAGGTACATATCTGAGCAGATTAATAAATCAACAATTCACGTGCCAATCTGCTCAAATATACAGGTGTGCTGTTAATTATTCATAATCCATTAACAGATCCATAAGGCTACAATAAAATATTTTTTTTTTTTTCATTTTAACCGACAGTTTTAATTAGTAATGCTATTCGATTTTTTTGTTACTTTGGCTTTTCAATCGGCTACTATTTCAACAAATTTTTTTTTTTTTTTTTTGGCATGGTACTATATTCAATGTAATTGCATTGCATTTAGAGTTGCTATTATCGTAAAACATGTAAATTTTTTTGTAAATCAAAACATAAACAAAACAAACAGGATACCATTTAAAATAATTAATTCAACAAATTGCTACCGCAACTATGAATGATTGCTACGTTGATATAACACAAGAATTCCTTTGCGTAGCCTTCCATAATATCCTTTATTATTGAACCAGGCACTTAAACCAAATATAATTATTGATTTATTATTACAAATACTATTATTAAACCCTTTAATTTAAATATAAGAATCTACAACATTATGATCAGCCCAAACCACCAATGCTAATTTTAATGTCATTTACAAAACCACCTTGCTTTTGATAGAGAGGACATGACATTGAAATTAATAACAAAAAGTAAATCAGATTCTTAGTTCAATGTATGAATTCAAGGTAAATGATTCAATATGTTTCGAACAAGCATAGTCAATACAAGAAATCAATATTGTCCGCAATTTAAATCGAAAATGGTTACACCCTCGGGAGGAGACTGGGTAACAGTCTTATGCTGGTGCCTGCCGACCGAGTTAGTTTAATAACCCATATTTTCTAAGCTAAGAGTTGGTTGTTTTTTGTTAAAAATCTACTTGTTCATTCTATGTACGTTTATTTGAGTATATATCTTCTTAAAAATATTTTTTAACAGGTATAAAATTATATCTTTATTAACTGTAAAACAATAATACAATCAGTAATACCAATAAATACACAGAAATTTAAATATTATTTTGAGAATCGACTCTTATCTTTGTGACTATTGACCAACACAATAACCTATAGATTATTTAAAAATATCACCTACAAAAATTGTAAAACAAATTGATAAATTTATTTCATTACCAGCTGTGAGAACGTAAATAGGCTGATGATGATTATTATTTTATTACTTGCGACATCTTTTCCCTTCCTCTTGTGAGCTCACTGGGTTATTTTTGGAAAAAAATATAATTATTTTATACATTGACGATGTTAGTGGAACATATTTAGAATAATCATTTATTTAACGGTAATAAATCTAAATTTAAAATTTAAGAAAAACCCCCGATTCCCATGCCTTAATTTCCTTAAACGTAAAACAAAATAATATTTTGTAATGTGGACGCGATGCGATTTCATTTGATACCCCACACTAGTATATTTGCAGATTTTCGGTTTTCCTTACCCACTCTCACCCCCATAACTTTTAAACGGCCCAACCGATTTTCATGAAACATGTCTAAGAACACTCGCGCAAAACTCACCTTTCATACAAAAAAAACTAAATTGAAATCGCTCCATCCAGTCGGGAGCTATGGTGACACAGACAGACAGACAGACACACAGACAGACAGACAGACAGACAGACAGACAGACAGACAGACAGACACGTCAAACTTATAACACCCCTCTTTTTTGGTCGGGGGTTAAAAAATAAAAAATCAATTACCTAAGTACTATAGGCATTAAAGAGTTATCATCATCATTGTTTCTGTTTAAAAAATGTTGGGGATATGCTGATAAATGAGCAGGCAAACAGGGGTAATGACACATGAGAAGTTTATCCTCTTGGTCAACACTTTCGTGGTGAAATATATGGTAGTTAGGTATATGAAGTAGATAAATAAATAAATAAAAATAAATATTTCCGGACAATCCACACAACAACATCTAGCCCCGTGGTAAGCTCTTAGCTTGTGTTACGGGTACTAGACATCTGATATACTTAATATAATAGACATACATACATAGATATTTTTTATTATACATATTAAATACCCAGACCAAGGAGAAAGTGTTTCAACATGGTTATCACTTATACATTTAACATTTACAAACAAATGCTAGTCAAATATGCACATAACAGAAAAAAAAGGTGTGTGTGCGATTCACACACGATAGAAGTGAAACTTCAGTAAATCGACGAAAGAATAAGAAGAATAATTTTAACCTTCTAGGTCTTCATGTCCCATCTTAGACCACATCGTCACTTTACATCAGATGAGATTGTGGTCAAATGAAGGCTTATCGATCATAAAAAAAAATAAAAATAAAAATACCCTACTCTAAGCGCCCTTTTTTAAGGTTTTGGCATCTATGATGAAGAAACTCTTTTCTCGCTTTAAAGGACTCGTCAAAGATAAAACTGCTAACCTCGCATCAAGGTTCTTTCTCGTTCGGTTCTTAACAGCTGTAAGGATAAGGGGCGAACTGTGTAACTTCGTTGTGGATAAAACTAGAAGACTGAAATTTTCAGTAACCATGCAGGCATTGTAAAGACACGTGTTTTCAGGCGATGGCCAAGTCTCAATATATTTATATAAAACATTAAAGAATTTTAATATCAATTGATATGCGTCTTATGATTATTATATATATTTTTTTTTTCAGCAGCACTTTCTATCCAATGGAGGGCCATTGGATAGAAAGCGCTGCTTCAGCGCTGCTGTACAACCAAAACAGCATCTAGCCATGACTAAAAGGAGAACTATATCTATTGCTCACGGTTAACCAAAATTTATCAAAATAGTGCTTGTTGCACGAATTGGTCTGTAAATTAGTATTCAAACTCAGGTGGCTGAATCGGTGTTGCAGCGAGTAGTGGGCGAGGAAGGAAACAAGGTTACAAGGAGTATTGCACGGGGATAAACGTTTATCACAAGTTCACCAGACTCTTGCTTAAAAAATAATGGGCTATGACGTCATCGTTACATCAAGTTTTGATGACAAATAAATATTGTCACTTGTTAAACGAGGTGGGTTTTTTTACAATTTGGCGGGTTTAATCCCCTGTTCAGTCAGGCGATTTTATAAAAATATTTGATTACCGTTTTGAATTGTTCCTAAAATTAAAATTATGTTGTCTTCTAGTAAAATGTTCTATCTTCAATATTTAAAGTATCTTCCCTCCATGTGGCATGACCGTTGGACACCCTGTATATTACTCCTAATCTGTATATTCAAAACTTTCCGGATTTTTGAAACCTTTTGTAGATCTTAATATAAAACCTAGAAGTTGATTGGATTTAGAAGTAATAGATTGAATATGAGCTCGAAATGAAAGTTTATCATCAAATAGGATACCTAAATCTCTAGCAACAAATGATCTATTCAATGTGTGATCCTCGATTGAATAATTGTAGGTTATTTTGTTAATTTTGTTGGTAAACGTAATTACAAAACATTTACTGATGTTTAAAGACATTCTATTATCCTTACACCATTGTGAGATGGTACATAAATCCTTTTGGAGCATTTTACAGTCGTTGGTATCAGTCACAGATTTAAAAACTTTGAGGTCATCTGCATACAAAAGACAGTCAGATGACAGTCGGGCAACCAGGTCATTTATGAAAATTATGAAAAACAGCGGACCCAAGTGAGACCCTTGCGGGACTCCAGAGGAAACTGTCACAGGAGTTGAAGTAAATCCTTTTAAAGCTACCAGCTGACTTCTTTTATCCAAGTACGAACATATCCAACGATACAAGCAGCCATGAACACCGTAGTGCTGAAGTTTACGGCAAAGGATTTTGTGATACATTTATTTCCTATTTATCTTTAAGCACCTATGATTTTTTTTGTTTACTTGTTAAAACTAGAAATAATTTGACATATTGTCTGAGATCTTTTATTGTTAATCTTTTAAAGGATAACTATTAATTAAGTGCAGAATTTATAATGAATCCATTGTACTAAGTTATTTTATTCCGATAATGAATCATTTTAAATAGTTGGAAAACGATATCATTTAAAAATAAATTAGGTTGGAAAGATTTTGTTGCAATAAAATGTATATAATGTAACCATAAATATTCAGTATTTATGTTATTATTTATACAATAGTTAATTAATTTTAAATGTATCGCTTAATTTATTAAAACTAAGTGAATGGTTAGCTGGCAGCGTCAGGTCTGAAATTAAACAAAAAAATACTTTATGGGTAAGGTTAGCACAAATACTTTAAGCGTCTTTGGCACGTAAGTATCAGTTAAACATTATATCAACTAGAATGTTGAGATTCATCATCATCATCATCATCTCAGCCGTAAGACGTCCACTGCTGGACATAGGCCTCCCTCAAAGATCTCCAGTGGTTTCGGCTGGCAGCGGCCTGCATCCACCGTGAGCCCGCAGCCTTCACCAGATCGTCCGTCCATCTAGTTGGTGGACGTCCTACGCTGCGCTTGCCGATCCGTGGTCTCCATTCGAGAACCTTTCGGCCCCAACGACCATCTGTTCTTCGTGCTATGGGGCCTGCCCACTGCCACTTCAAAGAACTAATCCGTTTGGCTATGTCGGTGACCCGCGTTCTTCTACGAATCTCCTCATTTCTGATGATTAATGTTGAGATTACAGTGACTTTATAAGTTTAACTAAAACAAACCTATAACGTAAAAATAGTTACATTTATTGGTGTTTGAAGACATACACAAGTGGTATACATTTATTACATTTTTAACCCCCGACCAAAAAAGAGGGGTGTTATAAGTTTGACTTGTCTGTCTGTATGTGGCATCATAGCTCCCGATCAAATGCTCTTACATTTTGATACCAGTCGTGTATATACCAATCTACACCAACATAATCTAAATCATTACTTACGTAAGTATATTACAACAAACAGGTAAACAGGATGAATGGTTATTTATAATGATGTTTTGGTATTTGCTCTTGTAACAAGCAACAGAAATACCTACATGCTTCATAATTTTAACTCTGTCCTATAAATATCACGGTTTTTCTAAGTCACACACACACAGTCACAGTGTGTGGGCACTCATATGCTATGCTCATAATGAAATCTATAAAATTTTTATTTTATTCTAAAAACATTTCATCTCAATTTAATATTTGATTATTTAACAGAATAGGCTATCATTCTCCAGTAGGTACCTATTTAAAACATCATAAGCATAAATTATGTATGTTTGTTATATGTTGGAGAAACAAATAAAGATTTTCTATTCTATTCTATTCTTTTCTTTTCTATTATTTCGTTAATCAGTAGCCTATTAGATATACCTATATCTATTACTAGCGGCACGCCCCGGCTTTGCACGGGTAATTATTCAAAATTATTCGAATTTTTCTCTCCGTAAAAACCATCCTTAAACTCCAACAAACAATTAAAAAAATAAATTGGCTAAATTGGTATAGGCGTTGTTGAGTTATGAGCTTAGCAACACATTTTGCGATTCATTTTTAACCCCCGACAAAAAAAGAGGGGTGTCATTCTGTTTGACGTGTCTATCTGTCTGGGACATCATAGCTCCCGAACGGATGAAGCGATTTCAACTTAGTTTTTTTTTGTTTAAAAGGTGAGTCTGGCGCGAGTTCTCTTAGACATGTTTCATGAAAATCGGTTGTGCTGTTTAAAAATTGTGGGGGTTAGAGTGGGGAAGGAAAACCGAAAGTCTCCAAAAATCTTGAGTGGGGTATCAAATGAAAGCGCATTGCGTGCACATTACACATTATTATGGTGTTTTACTTTTAAGGAAATTGAAGGATTCGAATCGGGGGTTTTTCTTATATTATAAATTAATATTTATTATTTTTAAGAAGATTAAGGTAAGATAAAACATACTATTGATTGAAATGCTCAAATTGGTGTAACCGACAACAAACATAAACTTGGTTCGGGTCAATTGGTGTAACGTTAGTTTTTTGAAGAAAGTTGGTTTAATATTGGTATATGTGTGGTTATAATTTTTCGTTCAAGCTAAGAATTAGTGTAAGAGCCATGCTGGTTTGCCAAGAAAAAATTTTTTTAAATCGGTGCAGTAGATACAAACACCAACTTAACCTTCTTTGGTCATAGGATAGGAATACAACAATTCGACTTATGTAAATGGATCACATACCTACTCAGTTACAACACAATTTCGACGGAAGTCTGCAAATTCACAGTTAAAATGTGTAGCGTAACTGTACCTATTTTTTTTTAAGCTATAATTCTATTATTATGCTATTCGAAAGAGCAGAAAAAAAATAAAAAAAACTGTATACTCAACTTATTTTACGTGTTTTGGTGGTTAACCCAATTGAACCTGCAACCGACGATAATGTACAATATCTATGCTATATGCTAGGATTTAGTTCTGAAAATAACTTTTTTAATGGGATTAGATACCTGTTAACGAATTATTAACTACTAACTAATCGACAAAATATTATCAAGCGACAATTTTTTTATTTCCGCACACGACCATTCAGTAGGGAGCCGACCCCGCGCGGCAGATTATTTCGTGTTCTTAACCCCCCTCCCGTACCTCCGTGCCCGAGTGACGCCTGCCACTCCATAACGCATAGTTAGCAGCCGAGCGGTTATATTTAAAAAAAATTAACTCGTGATATCTTTTGAATGGAATGTCAGAATCTAATAATTCAAAAAGTTATATAAAGGTTTTAAAGCAATCTTACATAATAAATAATTTATTTTGTTAAGGATTAATACCAAGATACAAATAAAGAGCCTTTTCAAACAGTGGTATTTTAATTTTTTTATATAAAAAATAGCTTATTGTCACAAAACTATAATAGTTGGAGATATGATGTAACGACGTTTTTTGTAGATAATGATAAGTTCTACAAAGTTGTAATACATCACTTTGTTATTTATTCAATAGTTTTCGCAGCATTCGCGATTAAAGAAAGATTTTAGATTTATTTTTTCAAAAAAATCGCTATTGTCACAAAACTATAATAGTTAGAGATATGATGTAGTAACGTTTTTTGTAGATAATGATTAGTTCTACAAAGTTGTAATACATCACTTTGTTATATATTCAATAGTTTTCGCAGCATTCGCGATTAAAGAAAGATTTTAGGTTCTTTTTTTTCACCATGGGTTACATTATCGGAGTTTGGTAAAAAACCATATTATTTTTGAAAACTAAATATAGCCTATGTCACTCAGGGATAGTGTAGCTTTCGAATGGTGAAAGAATTTTTTAAATCGGTGCAGTAGTTTCAGAGCCTATTCGAGACAAACAAACAAACAAACAAACAAACAAACAAACAAAAAATCAAACCTTTCCTCTTTATAATATTAGTATAGATTAGATGGATGGACTGTGTGAAAGATGATATGTGTAAGAAGGAGGTGAGTGTTGAGATGACGGGTGATAGAGGGAAATGGAAGGAGAAATCATGTTGTGCCGACCCCACGTAATTTGGGATTAGGTCAGGAAGATGATGAACTTTAGTGAGCAAATTCGCTTGGCTTTGTCGGTGATCCGCGTTCTTCTACGTATCTGATTCGATCGCGTAGAGAAACCCCGAGCATAGCCCTTTCCATAGCTTGGCGCAACTTTATGAAAAACATTGATATAAGCTCAATTACATAGTGTTTTAGTTATAAATTGTGTCAGATGTAGAATAATTAAGTGTTAATGAATAGTGATTGTGTATAAAAATGGCTGCGAATATGTACAGAGTCGGCGGTAAGTTTCGCCGGTGGGCATTATTATGTATTATGAGCACGGTCAGTTAACATTTCTTTTTTTTACGGTATGGCTTTTGTGACATCTATGATCAAGAAACTTATACGCTTTGAAGCACTTGTCATAGATAAAACGAGGCAGTCAAATATTACAGTGTCCATGGAATAAACTGCAGATTGGTGTATACCATCTGAAAATAAATTTTGTTAGCTTTCGCATGGTATAAAAATTATTTAAATTTAATAAAGTTTCCTGTAGCAGTTATAAGGATATCTGCCACAATTCGTTGGTAAGAATACAATAGAGCTGAGATGTTCATTGCGAGCCCCACATTTTCACCACAGCTCTATTGGAAAAAGAGACAATCTGAAGGTCTAAACCAAAGGATTATGTATTTGCATATTTTTTATATTATGTCCGTAAATTTGAATTGCAAAACAGCATTTAATGGATCTATGAATATATAAATGATTGGCTTCTAGCATAAAATCCTGCGGACTATGTTTTTTTGTGGACAAAGTATAAATAAAT
This sequence comes from Gymnoscelis rufifasciata, assembly GCA_929108375.1. Classification (NCBI taxonomy): domain Eukaryota; kingdom Metazoa; phylum Arthropoda; class Insecta; order Lepidoptera; family Geometridae; genus Gymnoscelis; species Gymnoscelis rufifasciata. The sequence continues at coordinate 4,381,392 of CAKMYF010000001.1, read as the reverse complement.
AATACTGTCTCCACGTTACACACTTGAAATGCGGTGCTTTTTATTTTTATAAGGACAAACGGCCCTTTATATATGGATTGCTGTGTTAACTAACTTTAATTCTGTCTGTTTGGGACATCATACCTCCCGAACTGATAGAACGAATTCAATTAAGTTTTTTTTTGTATCAAAAGGTGAGTTTTGCGCCATAGTTCTTAAATTGTTCTGAAAATCACTTAACCCGTCTACGAGTTCTAACGAAATGTTTATTAAAGGCAGACTTTAATTTAGATGTAGAAATACCAGAAGATAGATTAGTCCCAACTCTTCCATTGAGGCTCAACTATGTCTTGTGGATTGAAGATCTCATGGTTGCTATTCGAAGAAACAGGACAAACATCATACAATTCTAGTTAAGACTATACACTGTAACTATGACTATAAATACATCAGTGTCTATATAAAACCACAAGTTTCTCAAAATACAATTAACTTGTGTTTATTAAGAGTAATTTGCCCTTTACACTAAATATTAGTTTTATTCGTATTAAGTTATATATCATAGTATAGGTGTATGATAATCTGTAAGGTATTTAATTATGTCTATGTGGTTCGAGGGCCATTGATAGCCGGAGAATAATAGAAAAGATTTTACGTCGTTTTGTAAAATAAAAATAAGAATTTTGTTTGCGCAAAATGCGCAACAATTTGTTATTTGGGAAGTGCATGTTGGTAAGTAAGAAGCTATTATAAACACAAATCATGTTTTTGACCAAGTACTGGCGTCGCGCAACGTTGCTTAACCTTGTAAGTGTTTAAGATTGGCTTACCTGTCGTTTTTTCCGTTGCATCCGGTTTGAAATCACAACGATTCTAAAGAAGTTTCACTTCAAAAATTCCATTGTATTTTGAGCATTTTGCAAACGTATCTCCTGTACTTACTGAGTAGAAACACTACCTACATTTTACTTAAGAGCATATACATAACAACAAACCTTGAGCTTGAATGTTTGCGTTTTGAATTTGGCAAAAATATTAAAGTTAAATAGGGTTATTTTTAATAATCATATCAGAAAAAATTGGATATTGCCTGTCTACTTATGCACAACATAAGGGTTCATAAAAAATGTAAAGATAACCTACCAATATGAACGATTATTAGGGGTTTTCCTTTTCCAGAAACTTCTTCTTATATTTGATGGCGTCCGTTAAATCACACAGTTAAATATACATGATGTAATCCCATACATTTGACAGATGTAGATAAAATTGTAGTTGTAAAACAACATCAAACAAACAGAGTATCAGCGACAAATTTCTTAATTAAAATTTAATATTTTGTGATTAAAGCTTTGCCTGAGGACCTCACCCTACGCCCACAGGTGATCAAAAAAACGGTGGCCTTCGTTAGACAACGATAGATAATAGATAGTTTCAAATATCAAAGGTAATAGGGTAAGTTAGTATAGGAGTACCTATCCATACGCATTTTAGCTTCATGAGGTAAAAATAAAACCACTTTATTATTATTTTTTATCCGATTTCAAGGGATTGTTCTTAGAAACTTACATGATTGATGAAAATCGGTTGAGCTGTTTAAAAGTTATGAGGGTAAAAGTGGACAGGATAAACGGAAATCAGCGCTAATTATTTGTCTCTTATTATACACAGGTTAACAAAAGTTTAAAATAAATGTCTTTGATTTTTCTTGATAAGCTATTCATACGTGGTGGTTATATAGTCTATGTCTCGAAAGTTCAATATTCAACATAGTTTTCAATCATTTAAAAAAAATGTATCTATGTAGTATATCAGTCACCTAACACCCATAGTACAAGATCTGCTTAGCTTGGGGTTAGGTGATGCTGTGTGAGTAGTCCGGAAATATTTATTTATTTATTTTGTCATTTTACATTAAAATACACAGGTATTACAAATATATGCATAAGTCTACACAAATTTGGTTGATTGTTTGATTTATCTTGAAAATATTATATAATTTTGCTAATTATTTAGGTATTTCGAATTCTAAATTTTAAATTTTCTTTTACACTTTAAACAGTTTTGACACACACACACTTTTTTTTTATTCTTATTATTCTTTCGTCGATTCACTGAAGTTTCACTTCTATCGTGTGTGAATCGCACACACACCTTTTTTTTTATGTTAAAGCACTGAACAAAATACCACACAAACATAATTTCACTGTAATTAAGTGCAATTAGAAGGTAATTTTTGTTTAGAAAAAAAGGGTAGTATAATTTGTTTTTATATTAAACACAAAAGAGAAAGAGGTTAATAAAATAAAGTGGACCGGTTTACCACATTTTTTTTTATATTAAGAGGACAAATAAGAGTATTTTCTAACGAAGATAAAAGAGTTATTATGAAAATAAATAATAAATGATACCTATTCACTGCCACAACTTAACCTAATTATACAGGCACCAACCAACAGACGTGTGGTCTGTGATCGAAACCAGTTATTTTTATTATTGTTTCTTTTTATTACTTATGGAGTTTCATCATCATCACCCTAATAACGTTCCCACTGCTGGGACACAGGGACTTCTCTCTCTGCGAGAGAGATGAATTACAGTGACAAGAGCCAATCAAAAAATTGCAAACCGCGACACAGTTTTATACTTCTGCGGCGAACATCGTATCATAAGCATTCATTTGTTTTTTTTCTTCTGTTTTTTTCTGTTTGCGTCACTCATTTTACAAAATGCCTAATTAGACAGTCAGAATTGACAAGTTAAATTTATAAACTTATATACTTATATTTACAAAAATATAAACTAATCATTACAGAGTCTATTAACTAACTTATCTTAAACTCTTATTCCTATTGCTTGCCCAAGACGAATAAATAAGACAGTAATAACGCGCAAAGATCTCTTGGCATATGCAATCTAAATATAATTTTCTGGATCACGTCACCTTACCATACAACAAAACTACCTTGAATAAATGGACAAAACCCACGGCATCCCGACAAATAAACATCTTAAGACTTGACGACTCACAAAAAAAAACACAAATTCAAAGAGATGGGCTATGATCAGTATATCTCTCGTTGACCTCATACCAAACGTGGGAATACAATGCACATAGGGGTTGTAGATGTAGGTATACGTTACATATTTATACTTAAGAAACGCGACATCTATTCTAATTTATATGCAATGCGGAGCTCTTGTGACAGTTACCGAATAGAAACCAAAAAATCTGTGAGATGGCATAACGTTCTTTTGTTATTTGTTATTTTATGATGGTCATAATAACATATTGAATTTTAATAGAATTATTTTTATTATACATAGTTTTAGTTGACAATGCCACTACTCGGCAGCTCAATTATTATGTTACGTCATACATTGATCACTTGTCTGTGTCTTTTGCTGTATTTTCTGTGCGCGAATTACATATAGTATATGATACTTGTTATTAGAATTGAACAATAAAACTTATCTTAATATTGTATAATAAAAAATATTTGAATAAAAAAAAAAACAAAAAATATAATATGCAAAAAGATTTTGTTCGGGCGGTCACCCATACAAGTACTATAAAGCCCATGCACAGATAAAATAATTATACAATGCAGTCAATGAACAATATGTGAAAATGTTTCTACTATTTCAATAATAATTTCACCAATCACAATTATTATTATTACAGAGATTATACAGATATTGTTTAATAATAAATAATAATTTGTTGCTGTAAATATTGTAAATACACAAGATATTACACTACTCAACAAAGTCTAGGGAACAAGCAACAATACTTCAATTTTTGTGTGAAAACTCGTAAAAAGTACCAAAACCCTTAATAAACATACCTCTAGATACGATTTCCCAGGCATGGTTTAAAGAAAAACTAATTCCATTGAGATAGAAATATTACAAACTATTACAAACATTACAAGAAAAAAGATTAAAGACACGCATGTCAATGATTAAAAAGAAATCCATCCATCATATTCAAATGAAACCTATTAAACGTCAAACAATTTAGCTGGCTCTCGGTGGATGCAAGTGGCGACCGATCGGAATGATTGGTCGTCTTTGAGGGAGGCTTATGTCCAGCAGTGGGCGTCTAATGGCTGAAATGATGATGATGATGATACATCATAATACCATTCCTTCGAGAGTCTACTTAACAGTACAAATAGCCTGGAATCCTTTATGCAAAATATGACTATAAGAGAAGCCGAAGAGTCAAATGATTTCAATAGCTGATAAGTGATGATAGTTTTGATCAATATTAAATTAAATAATACATCAATAAATAATCATATTAATAAAAAACTGAAGTAAGAGTAAATAATCAGAAGTTTCATAACTTATTTTTTTTTATAATGATGATTGTATCTTGTAATAGTCAAATCAGGTAGTTGGTAGTATGTTTTGAAACGGGGGATTCTTTATATTGTATAAGCCTTCATTTGACCACAATCTCACCTGATGTGGTAAATTACTAAAAATATGAATATTAGATATTTTATACCTCTATAATGAACCAGAGAACAAGTAAATAACATAAAAGTGTGTAACTAATTACCTAACAGAGAACTTAATTAATATAATTTCAATGGCAACTGTCTGTACAGAATAATCTTATAAAAAATAACCGATAAGGCCGCCCTACGATTATAAAAGGTTGTGTTAAACCCAACAGTAGAAATATTTTGACGTAAAAAAACGTCTTATTATTTATTTATTTAAGAAACACTTTTACATTGCCATTACAGTTTGACACCAATGCGACAATGGAAAATAACAAGTAGGTAAATTAAATTAATTACAATAGAACATAATCTACACAAGTTGCATAAAAACAAACATTAAATTATACCTACTTAGAACAAATATTTCAAACATTAATAATTACAAAGATGAATAAATCATCTTGTTACAAAAAAAAATGAACGAATTATTACAATTTATTGCTAAAGAAATTTAAAATGAGATATTATGATGATTCTTGTCTACTAAGCCAATTAATAAATTATGTGGTAATAGCCTAGCATTTACACATGAAAAACATTGATTACAAAAAAAACAGGGGCGAGAATCAATAAAATCTTTGAAGACGATTTTGACTGCCTCATCGGAGTTTTTTTTATATTTTTTATGCTCGATAAGCCTTCATTTGCAAAAAAGCTTTTGAGATGGAAAAAAAGCAATCAGAACAACAAGATTATTATGTTATAGACCTAGAATCCTTGGAGGTGACTGAACAGTCTGCTGAACAAGTTCGTGGAAGACGTTTTTGATATTTATGTTTTTTTCTCAAAATAAATTCAGAGAAAAGGTATTCCAAACAAGATTAAAGACAATGATGTTTATTTTAGATTATACAATACAAAGCTTAAGTTATTGGCTAGATGTATAAAATCATCAAAAAAGCGAGATTCGGTTCAATTTACAATACAATACAATACAAAAATTCTTTATTCAAATATTAAGTTTTGCCCTGAGACATGTAATCACAATTGTGTGTACAATTATCATCTTTCATTATAAAGTTGCATAATATGTCACCGGAAAATGATACGAAGCGTAAATTAATCAATTTACTAGGAAATTGATAAAATCACGGAATATTTAGCGGTTGGAATGTAATTATTTTACGTTTAAATTTACGACGGTTCTCCGAAAATTAATCAGTGGACGCTGTTTGGTGGAATTATAGAACGAAGTTGTATGTTAGGATTGTTAGGTTATGTAGGTATGGATATGAAGAATCACGCGCGAGGCGAGCCAGCAGCGTTCCGTGGAGGCGGCCAGAAAGCCGGATCCATAGTAAAGAAGACTTTGAAATTCGGATGTGGTTTAATATCGCTAACATCCCCTCTTTCTGGTATGCTAAGGACTCCATTGTTTTCTAGCAATCCGTTCAGTCTATCCAAAACCGCGGCTGATGTAAGATTAACGTTGTCTAATAGTAGCCAAGATCCTTCGACCAATGCTTTTACTAACAACGAGTCCACCCATTCGAATTTCCCACCAGCATTCACAGCGGTCGCTTTTGATACTTTATTTCTGCTATTTTACATTGTTACTTGTGTTCAATTAAACTTGCGGGTCGAACATGAATGAATATGGTGTTTTACGAATCAACAAAATTATTTATAAGAGAAAGGAAAAATGAGTATGAAATGTTTCGATTCGTTATTCTATGAACAAGTCAATAATATCCTACTACTATTTATTATAAAGGCGAAAGTTTGTAAGTATGGATGTATGGATGTTTGTTACCGGAAAAAAAGACAGGTGAGAGACATAAATACAATAGTCGCCTGAAATTAGTGAGCCAGAGCGAGAGAGCAGATGTCGGTGTAAAGTAAAAGTAAAGTAAAAAGTAATTTATTTAACAAAAGTACAATAATACATAGTTATTTTAATTTATTTATTCTCATTGTTTGTTTTTAAAACATCTTGGAATCGTCGAAAATAACAAACGAAACACAAAAAACTGTTAAACATACTAATATATAAATCTTATAATATGAAGCGCTCGATCAATCAGAAAGCCTTTGACGTGCGTTTACAAGCCGACCGCTTACAAAACATCCCGCGACTTTTACGGACTTTACATTTCACGGGATAGAATGTATAGTCGTTTTGGAGTACCTGCGGGGTCATATCGGTTAAACATAACTTACATAACGCTCTACTTTATCTTTACCCATCTATAATCTATAGTTTGTTTATGCTACAGACTAGTGACACAGAGTATAAATAAAGATTGACTTTGGTCGATTGATTCGTCTGCGAGGCTAAAATTACCCGTGGGTTATGCAACTCAATCAAGTGATTGGAACCAGACTCCAGTAAATGTTGTGCAATTGCAGACTTATGGACATCTGCGTTCTTCACTGCCTTAATATGATGCTCTAATAAGAGCATTTCTGTATCATTTTCCAAAAGTTTGGTCACCAATCCATTTCGCGCAGCAACTGCATACGTCCTTTGTAGTCCGGAGTTAACTGGCACGGGGCCATGAATGTGGAGGTGTAGGTACGCGTAAACGCCGCGCGAAGGGGGCGCGAACCCTTTGGTACCGGTCTTTGTCAGCCGACCGGTCTAACAGCCAATCGGGTGCCCGCAGGTGGAGGGGTTGTTTACGAGTTGCACTGCTATTTAAGGTACAGTTCCCAGATGATAATTGGACTTGAAGTTTGTAACTCTGCCACAGTCAAACCTATATTGATATTCTAATAACCTGTTTATATTCCTTTTTTATAATTTTATATACATTTACAATGTACATAGATAAATGTTGTACGAATTATTCATTATCTTATTGGCAAAGTCGACAAAGTACTCAATCAATTAAAATCAAAAGAGGTCTTGTAGATGGCTAAGGTTCTATATTAAAATTATAAGTGGTAACCTAGATCGAATAAATCTGCAGATTGGGCTTAAAAATATCTAAAATAACTGGATTACTTTACTTACCTACGCATTTACTGCGATACTGCAGAACTAGATACCATAACTACCTACGATATAAATTTATTTGATAAGATGCCGAAATGTGTCGTCAAAATCGACGCAAAAAAAATGTTTATGTAAATTAAATATCTTTTAAAATTAATCAAAATATAAAATAAATACCTTTATTTTTAAACTTTTTTTTTATTTTATATTTTATGTATGTATTTTTAATCGCCTGGAAACACAATTCAGAAAGTTAAGATCTTGATCATTTGGAATTATTGATTAAAAAAACCCCACCATTCTGTTATTAAAGGAAATCTGGACGAAGCCAAGAAGACATCATTTCTGCATTCAGATCCTTTTTAACCCCCGACCAAAAAAGAGGGGTGTTATAAGTTTGACGTTTCTGTCTGTCTGTCTTTGTGTCTGTCTGTCTGTCTGTTTGGGACATCATAGATCCAAAAATAATAAATGATTAGGTAAGTATTAATAACCGTCATAAATTAAACAAAACGCCTGTAAGTAATGTTTAAGCCTTTTACCAGCCTATTTAATTTATATAGATCTTCCTGACCTTATTCCACATTACGTGGGGTCGGCACAACATGTTTTCTGCATCAAAAATCTATAATTAAATTAACTTGGATGGCTTGGAGAGTTAGATTTTATAATTTTAAGGTGACGTTCAAAAGGTAATAAAACATCCCAGATTTAAAAAAGTTGTTTATTGCATAAAAAACCAACGAAATCAAGTCTCCATGTGTTTATCGACAAAATTCCCTATTCAAAACGTTTACTTCTTTATTATATTAGTATAGAACGTCCAAAAAAATTGATGGATAGACGATTTAGCGAAGGCCGTGGGTTTCAGTGCGTGTTCCAATGTTCTGCAAGCACTTTCTCCTTGGTCTGGGTGTAAAATATCTATAATGTACGTCTATAATGTAATTACAAAGTTATACTCAAAATTATAGTACTAAGTCAATAATTTTATAAAATACTTAAAACAAGGAAGCCGAGGTAATAAAACACTTCAAATTATTGAAGGTTGTATGTTAACAACAAAGACGGAATGCCAATCAGTTTTAGTTGGAAAGTAATGTATCTCAATGTCAGATGATTTTAGATTAAGGTAATTATTAATGTGATTTGTTTTTAAATCCTGCAAATAATCAGAGATATTCTTTTATTAGGAAGGATTACTGGAGGTTATTATTTGTTTTGTGTCGCTCACTAATCACGTGCTCGAAAACAAAAAAAAATGTCTTTTATGAAGCTGTAGAAGTGATCCAAATAAGCCAGTTTTGGATAGTTTAAATAATGAATGAAATATTTCTTGCAAAAAAAAAATTTTATTTGAAAATGTAACGTATATTCGACCTTTCTATAAGTCTGCATTAAAATTATTTCTTTTTTGTTTTTCTTAGGGTTTAATGCATTTGTGACCTCTATGATCAAGAAACTCTTTTATCGTTTCATCTAGCTTTTAAGGATTCGTTATAGATTAACTGTTAACCTTTTGGTAATATGTCTAAAACTTTCTCTCTAAAGTTATCTTTCATCTTATCTATGTCTATAAACTGTATTATATATTTTTTGTAATTTTAATCTACATCGTTTACATGCTTACATGGTAAGGGAAACTTTAAGAAATTCCAACTTATGAATGCGCAAAAAAAGTTGATTATTTATTTATAACACCTCAAATAAATAAACGCGATAAGACAGACGTAGGCAAATAAAGATTAAATTTTGTTGTTGTTGAATCAGGGGTTCTCAACCGCCTGACAATTTTACCTGCAAACTACCAGGAGCTCAGAATGAGGTAGTATGGAAACCAGAAGTACCATCCTTTCGCTACCCGGGGTCATATATACGTGATGACAACCGACTTGTTACGGAAATTTCTTCACGTATCGCAAATATATTAAAGTTAAAAATGCTGCTTGACACTTATTTTCGTTCATAGCACGGATAGTCTCCACTTTGTTGTTTGTTATGTTATATATGTAAGTTTTTATTTAATCTTTAAGCTCATTTTTGTAGAAAATATGATGATTTTTTTTTCTATGGTTAGGCAAGTTTTTCAAACTGAATATAATATTTTGTTATTCACAGATGCCTAAGGCCCTCACCTTACAGCGACTGGTTGAGCGCAAAAACAGTGTAAGTACCCTGATTACAATTTAAAGGAGGATTACATTGGTTGCACTGCAACTTAAAAATTAAATTTGATTATAGCTTTAATATAAAGGTTTCTACAAACCTCCATTTTTACCTGTAGTAAAATATCTTTCGGAAAAGCAAGAGAGCATATAAAACAGGATATTCTGTTTTTTCATGATTTATATGTTATATGTTGATAACAATTAAAACCACCTTTATGCGATAACATATACATTCAATGGAACGTTTAAAAAGCTCACGTTTCGTTAGGAAATCTTTTATTTTCCAAGCAATTTGATACCCATTTGTTTTAATAGCTTTTAAACATACACATTTTATGAGTTGTTTGTTGTTGATACTTTTAATTAATGCGATGCTAGTGTATTGCCGTTTGTTTTATGCATGTGCTCATCAAGTAACATTAAATATAATAAAACACAAGATTTTTGCGTGAAGGAACATTTTGTTAGTCATCATGATTAACGTCAACATTCGCAACTCTTTGACGCAATGATTTTCCAACCACACAGTATTTATACATCAAGTATAGGTACCAATACTATTTGAAGTTCTATCCACATTTTGTGGGGAATATTTTATGACAATACAAATTAAATTATCATAAAATGACCACTTTATGATTATAACCATTGATAAGTATGAGATGCAATTGGCTGACAGTTGGGAAGCATGTAGACTGGCAACAAGCAGGACGGAGTCTGGTTTACGTGGTTTACAATCCAAAATAATCGGAAATCATTGAGTGCCTTCATCCATATCCATCATTGACGTCCTACGGTGGAAAATAAAAATATAGCTACCATTTTTATGTAATAATATTGGATTTTATGATAATTTCTCTTAGTTTAGATAATTTAGGTCCTTTGTTCCTGGATTGTTTGGCGCCGGGTCAAGTGTCTTAGGTAGGTACCTATACACTCATAAGTGTAAGAACTTTGTTAATTTGGTTTAAAGAAACACCTCATCATTTCCAACTTTTCAGTTTTTTGGCCATTATTATTTTTAAGTTTTTTTAAAGAAAGAAAGAAAACACATTTTATGTTTCTTTTACACATTCAACTAATGATCGCATGTTTGCCTCACATACAAATCGGGAGATTATTAAATAAAAGCCTGTTTTGGGCTAACTTAAATCTATCGACTGTGTTACAAACGAAGAACTAAATTTTAACGGTGCTAAGAACAGTCTCTGGTGGTGGTAGGCTTCGGCCGCGGCTTGTCACCACCCTCCGGGCTGGGCCGTGCGTGAAGTGCGTGAAGCGATTTTTTCGTGCAGCAAGCAGAGGCTGCTAAGGTGCAGGCTGAGGCTTCGCTGCTATTTGCGCAGGCATTGAATAAAATATCAGATGCAATTGTTAGCAGAGAAAAATAAAAATAGCTGAATTTAACATTGTCTTTTATTTTATTGCTGCAAATTCATCAAACACTCAGGAAAAACTATTTCTAATAAGTCTTGTACGTATCCGCTCTGCCACTGCTCGCCCCGTTAATCTTGAATCATTATCATCATCATCATCATGATCAATGTCTATGGGTTGTTCATGTGATTGGGGCCTTTGTCACGCTTACTTAACTATGTACTTGATAATAGGCATATTATTGGATTTGTAACAATTTGTTGTTCAAAACAACAACACATCACAAATCTATAACATATCTATAAGTCACCAGACAGAACAAATACTAGATGTCTACCCACGATGGGTGACCCATATACATAGTTTAATGTCAAACAAATTATTTGACTAGTCGATAATGTTTATTGATAACCATGATAGTTTCAAAAGTTATGAAGTAAGAGTGTTTCAAACATCGTCCTGGATACCCAAGACAACTTCACCGTGTATCCCCTGCAAACGCTTTATTTTGCATTACAAATACCATGCCAGTGCCAATACCAGCCATGGTGTTTCCATAAATTCAGCAACTAGTCATGGACAGGTTTATCAAAAGAGATGGTAGTGGTCTGTAATAGAAAACAGAAAAAAGAATACTGTGCATAAAGATTTTGTTTGGGCGGTCACCCATCCAAGAATTTTAATGCAAAATTGTATCACTTTCAAAACAAATAACTTATGCTGGAAATTTTATCTAACTAGACATGGACGGATGAAATTAAAATGTCAGATACCTATCAAATTGCTTTGAAATGTCCAAAAGGATACCATGGAGGTTTATGTCACCAAGATTGCGTTTGTAACCCCTTTATCCCTCACCTTTTAATCGCATTGAATATATTCTTTCCATTATAAAAACAACAACCAGCCGAAAAACGCAATTTCAGTCAACAAAGTTGATCGAGCGCGCAGTTTAAACTTTACTTCGAAAACCGATATCAAAATTAACATCGTTGCATTCGATACGAATTGTTGGTAATTTTGCCGGAGTTGCCATCTTTGTTTGCCCAAATTCTGCATGGTCAGGAGCGATTGGCTAGTTTGAACGGCAAAGTTTTGAATTTATTAAATTAAAAGAAAGCAGTCCGTCTATCGTCGGTCATCGTCGTATATAATAAAATATCGCCTTCCGCCGTATATAATCTCTTGGTAATCAATTTTAAATAAAAAAAACAACGTATTTTTTATGAATATGTTAATAAAACCGTTGATTTTTAAATCCATAATATTGTAATTTCATTTTATTACCCTGTCCTTATTATGTGACCCTGTTAGAGCATAATAAATAACCATGTGAAGAATGAACCTGAATTATCGATAATCGGAAGCGCTCAGCGCAATGGTTGGATCCTGGCCAGCCAGCCAAATCCTGCCCCACAATCGATTCTTCGGGGGATTCTGCCACGAGGCAAGTATGGCGCTGGCTGAACGGTAGATAATTGAAATACCTGGCGACGGAGGATTGGGTTCAATAAATTAATGAATATTTCCGGACAAAAGCACGTATATCTAAGGTATTATAGCTGAAAGGAAATTAACCAGATAAAGAAGTCAAATAAAATGTAATGTTGAATAATTTACTTCATCATTCAGGCTATGCATCACTGCTGAAACATAGGGCTCCCTCAAAATATAAGGGGGTTATACCACACATTGCGTTGGTCCAATGCAGGTTGTTGTGCCAGACCCTCATATAAATTTTGAAAAAAATAAATAGGTGTAGATATTACTGACAAAGATTATATTATACAGATTTATCTATATACATAATAGAGATGTCCTATCGAGAAGAGAACTACTTATACAGAACGATCGACTGAAGAGAAGAAAATCTGACGTTAGCAGTTTCATTGCATGTTTAAGAATTAATATACAAAGAGTATTATTGAATAGATTTATAATGACTTTCACCCCATGACATGTCCAAACCATATCTATTACCCAACTGTAAAAATACCCAAAGCTTACATTGGACAGCCGGAGAAAAACGCATATTTGAATAAAGATTAATATTATTTCGAGCAAATTAGGTGCCATAAAAACGGTTTTTGTGAGTTAATCTTAAAAGATAGACATAATACTATCGCGGACTGTTTTTTAGATCATTAAAAGAGCTATTATTCTTTAATACGGATTTTATGGAAGATAGTTCTGTTTTTTTCTGAATGAATGCTTAATATTTCTTTGTGTTAATTAATAAAGTAAATATAGGTAATAATTATTAAAAAACGCTATTATTAAAAAAATATTTAATAATAGCGTTAATACTTATTCCTTTTTTCTAATTTTATTATTAGTTGGATCTTAGGAGGAATATGACGATAAGAATAATTAAATATTTTTTGTAAAATTTATAATCTACATAAACTAATATTATATAAGCTGAAGATTTGTTTGATTGTTTGGACCTCTCGACGCTTCCCTCCCAATAGGGTGTTTCGCGGAAAAGTTTGCTCGTCATTTTGTTGTGCGTCGCCTTACCTTTACAGATATTTTTGTTGGGATTTTGACTTGATTTGTATTGTTTTAGAATAACTGAGATTTCTACGGCTGTTTTTTTATTGTTAATTACAAAGCAAGTTATTTATGTTATTGGAACGGAGTTCCTTAGGAGAGGGGATAGGGATTTTGCTTCATCTAAATATAATTATTTCATGGGTATCATGGTGCAATATTTTAATCAGCATTTCCATTCTGAATGCATGACTTTTTATCGGGATGAAATCGCTCGGTGAATCATAATTTTGGAAGGTTAAAATGAATGTGGAATTTATATGTTTGTGTTATCACTGTTATTATATTTTTTTTCAACATTTATTATACAGTTTTATTTTGTTTGATGTTTTATGGATGTTTTTACTTGTCTTGTTTTTATTAACAATTTTATGGAAATGCGTTCATTCTAAAACTGTTTTTTTATTAACAATTTTATGGAAATACGTTCATTCTAAAACTGTTTTTTTATTAACAATTTTATGGAAATATGTTCATTCTAAAACGGTTTTTTATTAACAATTTTATGGAAATATGTTCATTCTAAAACTAGAACTGAAATATTGAATCATTTGTCAGAACAGCGATTTGTGCATTAGCATTGATGTTTGAAATATGGACGCGTGTGGCAAGCTCGATGATGGCAAGAGATAGGCACCATCCATCCTTCTAGCTAATAGAAGTTACGATAATGAATCCTAATAGGTACTGGTCAGGTTCTAAATATTTGTATTGTTTACATTGATTTTGAATTGTTAAACTTGACTTACCTTGTATAACGCCCTGTGTTATATTTTTGGTGAAATAAATATCAAACTAATGAATTTAAAATGTGCTTATATGATAGGTACTTCGTTAGAATTAGGTAGCTTGGACCAGTAGGGTTAAGATAATTAAACATTAAAGCTTATTTATTTTACCTTAAACGTAAGTTATTGTGTTGTAAGTATATGGGATCATTTATTTTATTTTATTTTTGAAGTGAAACTTCTATAGAATCGTAGTGATTTCAAACCGGATGCAAAAAGATGAAACGGAAATGGTAAGAGACACAAATACAATGCTTTATTTAAATTTCTTTGCGCGATACTTCGTAGTTGAGACTACGAAGTATCGCGCAAAGAGGTATTGCTGTATTTTATTTATATTATTTTGTTACATACTTTATGTAATACGCTTTATTGAAGTAATATAAATAATCCGAATAATTACAGATAAATGTTTGTTTCTCTTATCATTTTAGCAGATGCGTTCATTTACCCTTTTTTTCTATTCGATATATATCATAATTATAGTTCGTAAGTAGTAGACTCCAATCGTGCGTCGTAGCTGACACACACACACTTTTTTTTATTCTTCTTATTCTTTCGTCGTTTTACTGAAGTTTCACTTCGATCGTGTGTGAATCGCACACACACCTTTTTTTTTTTATTTTAAACGTAAGACATTATGCTGGTACGAATATGAGTATATAAGCATACTTTTTTTTTAAGTTTCCTCGTACATATTTTAAACATACATGAATTATAACTTTATGACGCGTTTACTCGAAACATTTTTAAACAATAAAATTATTATTTCTCCATTAAAACTATTACTAACATATTAACTGTTACATTGTTAGTAATTGGATCATTGGCTTTTTGCTGTTATATGTAGCTTTTTTGAGATTAATTTTGTAAGTTTGACCTTGAATAAGAAAAAATGCAAGTGGGATCGACGGGGACTTGACATCATTATAATTACTGTCGCAGTGATTACTTATTTATGTATGCAAGTTCAATATTTTTTTTGTATAAGATTTGGGAAAACAGGGTATCCCAGAATATGTGGACAAATAAATAAATAAAAAAAAAGATTAATTCCATACAAAACGTTGGAAACTAAAGAAAATATCTTTCCACGGAGAAATCCATAATGACGATGGCACTGTGGGGATTATGTTGGGAAACTAAAATTGTTAAAAGAAAAAATAAATTGCTGCGTTCTTTTTTTTACGACTACATAGTTGTGACTAGTTATCGTTAATGCTGAGAGTTATAAGTTTAATAAAAATTTAACAATATAATGCTTACTTGAACTTTGACGGCGGCTTTATGAGCTATAGCAATTCTAAAGAAACCTGTGGAATATTCCTACGAAGGCTGATGAGGTGCAGCTATAAAAGCTGTAATAAGCCGTAAACGTTGAGATTTCAATCAGGTTGTTGCAAACATGTTCTTTTTTATTTGTCTGTTTATATTTTTTGCCTAGCTGTAAGTTTTTATAAATTTGAAGAAATTTTCATGAAACATAAAATGATTGGTAAATTATATCCTGGTAATTTGCCAAGTAATGTTCAAGCTCATAATTTGGTATTTAATAATGGTGATTTCACTGGCGGAGAAAGTATTTGTTGTAGCCAACCCTTTACTAATCAAGAAACAAAATGTCAACAAAATAAAATGCTACATCATCAAAATTGTCCGATGAATCTGCCAACGACAAATACAATTGGCAATTATAAAATAATAAATAAAAAATCATTTATTTGGACATTAACAATAAGTTTCACAATTTGATTCGAACGATGGCGTCTGCGAAAGTTTGGAAAACTGTGTTGCAGAGCCAACGCCCACCTCCAGAATAGACAGTCCTATGTAAACATTAAAACAAATAAATTATAGTAAAGGTGATAGTTACACAAAAATATATAAAAATTAAAATAATCATTTAAAAAGAAGTACAATATCAATATATACTACTTGATTTAAAACATTAACCTTATAATCTAAGAGAGGAATTAAATAATTACAGTGTATGCATGTGTGTGTGTGTATGAGTGTGTTAGGTGTGTGTGTATGTGTGGTGTGGTGTGTGTGTGTGGGTGTGTGTGTGTGTGTGAAAACAGGTAATTTAATTATTTTATAGTGAGGAATAGATCCTCTGTTTCTGAATAGGAGAGTGACTGAAGCCACTGAGTCATTTTCAATTTACACTTATATAGAGTCAGAGGGTAAATCTGTTGCGTAGAGTTAATTTTATTGTACAATTTATCGCAAAGATAATAATAATGTCTAGAGACAGTAACAATTCTCCTTTGTTTTTGAGTACATACCTGGTCAGAGCGTCTCTTTGCTAAAGTAAGTTTATGGTCAAAGGCAACTTCAGAATGTTTACGTAATATGATGGCTAAAACAAATAATTGCCTTACCGTCAGGACTCCACTAAGAACGTAGAGACTGTCGGTCGAGAAACGCCTTGGCTTGGAGTACATAACCTTAAGAACTGCTCTCTGAGCACGTTCTATTCTTAGCATGACATTTTTTACAGCACCTCCCCAGACTGCAATACCGTAGGATATAACCGACTGCGCCAACGCAAAATAGACCATCTTTAGGCATGAGAGGCTTGCAGAACATCTCAAATTCTTAAAAATATACATAAGTTTTCGAATTCGTGTTATTGTAGACTCTATATGTGGCTTCCATGAAAGATTACTGTCCAATTGGATACCTAAATATTTTAAATTTTGAACAAGGGCTATAGTTGGACATGAGCACATGCTAATCTTATCTCTATTACAATGATTATGGGCATATACAGTAAAATCTTTCGGTTGAGATCGTGCAGTAGGAGAAAAAATTAAGCACTTAGTTTTTTCCGCGTTTAAAGACAAAGAATTGCAGGCAAGCCAATTTAGTACTAAGGTAAGGGTTGCTTCTGCATATATTTTCGCTTCATCCCAAGTATTTCCACTAACTATTAATGCAGTATCATCAGCGTAAGCATAAACATCACAATTTGTAGGAGTCATTTGACATAGCTCATTAATATAGATTAAAAAGAGAGTTGGTCCTAAGACGCTCCCTTGTGGTACTCCAAAATGAATGTCCGCTTCCTCACTAGCCATATTATCAATCGATACAATTTGTTTTCTGTCTGACAGATAACTAACAAATATTTTTTTTACAGTTCCTCGAACTCCGATATGTTCTAGTTTATCAATTAAGATTTGGGTGGATACAGTGTCAAAAGCTTTTCGCAAGTCTAGAAAAATTCCTACTGTTTTGAGTTTTTTATTGAAATTCTGAACAACTTTTGATGTTAAGGCAATTACTGCATCTTCAGTAGATTTCCCTCTCCTGAAACCGTATTGATTATTAGCCAAAATATTCATATTTGTAAGATAAGCCGTTAGTCTATTATTAACTATTTTTTCCAATACCTTAGACAGAACCGAAAGAATAGATATAGGGCGATAATTGTTCATATCATCTTTATTACCTCCTTTATGTATAGGATGCACTATTGCCTTTTTAAGAACTTTTGGAAAAATGCCGGATGCAAGACATCTATTGAATATGTATTCTAATATAGGAGCAAGAGTTTGCTTAGCACCCTTAATGACAGCTGTTGGTATCCCATCATATCCTATTGCAGATGTATCTTTTAGGCCTGTTATAATGCGAACTATTTCATCACAGTCTGTAGGTAGTAGAGCCATAGAATTAACGGGGTCTATGTTAATCGGATTACGTAGTGAAAAGTCAGAAGGGGGCGGTGAGGTAATATTTGATGCCAGTTTTCCACCCACGTTTGCAAAAAATGTGTTTACTTCATTAAGAGAAGAAAGCGCGTCAGATTTTAAGTTAAGCAGCTCTTGGGCAGAGCCTTGGTTTGTCTTATTCAAGTTAGCTACTTTTCTAACCACTTTCCAAGTTGCCTTTGAGTTATGTTTCGCCTTTTCAAATTCAACACGTTCAAATTCCCTTTTTACTTTCTTTAACAAATTATTACAAAAATTTCGGTATCGAAGGAAGGAAACTTTAGCTATTGGATTATCTTGCTCAAGCTTTGACTTTCTAGCGAGTTTGTCTCTATGTCTAATGCAACGCAACAGCCCTGGGGTAATCCACGGCTTCAGTATTTTATTTTTACTCTTGCTCAAAATAGGTCTCTGATGCTTGTCAATGATAGTTGTTAGCGTTTTAATAAATAGTTCAATAGCAGTATCTGGATCATTTATAGATATAATGGATGAAAGATCTACCTGTTTTATATCTTCTATAACAGAAATTGTATCAGTCCTATATTGCATTTTAGGGGACACTCTTTCATGTTTAGAGGCAATTGCAAATACTGTAGGTAAATGGTCCGTTATAGAGCAGTCAAGAATTAAAGATACAGCTGCACGCTGATCAGATTTAATGAAAATGTGATCTAAACACCTATCCAATCGAGTAGGAATTTGATGAGCCGGAAGCAAGGAATGTGATGATAACAAGTTTAAATATTCATCGACATTGGCGTTATTTGCATCGGGAGAAATATCTATGTTCATGTCACCAGCAATTACAATGGTAGTATAACTATTGAGCTCTAGCAAGACCCCGTCAAGGCTATCTAGGAATTTGTCAATATTTTTGTACGAGGGTGAGCGGTATAGACAAATGACAGCCGTATTGTTCCCTAATTGTAAGAGTAAACAATTTGCTTCATTAAAGGTTGGTAACTTCACACTACATATAAGATTTGTACAAACGTACGCTACAACTCCATCGTTCTGGTTCATAAAATTTGACGCGTAAACGTTGTAGCCTGAAATAGGAGGTGGTGTTGTGCACTTACTCAACCAGCATTCAGATAAAATTATAATATCTAAGTTGACTTTAATACGACCCAGCAAAACGAGAAGATCGTTGAAGTTACAGTTTAAGCTTCGTATGTTGAGGTGTAGTATTTTAAGACTATTCACAGTGTACTTTAGGTACTTAAAAGCATTTTCAGGAGAGCATGTATATGTGTCGGAAAGTTTAATATTTTCCAAATCATTTGTTATTGATAAAATGTCATCCATAATTTAAGGTAATTTTTAACAAATTGGGTGATAACTTTAGACTAAAGTAGCACTTATTGTTGGCTGCTACTACAAAATATTGTTTTATTCGGATTCTAAGATACATTATTTCCTGTTTTTGTATTGAGTGAGCAAGTGTATTTGTATGAGTGTATGAGTATGTATATATATGTTTATATGGATTTATTTTGAAATATTTTTCGGTTTGTAATATGTGTGTAAAGCATACAATGTAATGAGATAATAGACAGAATTTTAACAAATTAAGTAAGTTAATAAAGTAATTAGACAGATAAATATAATTTAGGTATATTAGTAGTCATATATTATTCTTCATTTTCTCCAAATCAGTTTCTTTAGAAATTCTAATGGGCGTAGCATTTTCGCTTCGTCGAGCAAAGATCTTGCCATGTGACACCCAGCAGAACTTATAGCCATTGGTTTTTGCAGTTTCTCTAGCCATATAGAAAAGCTTTTTCATTTTGGAAGACAGATTCTCTGATATAAAAATCGGTGTCACAGGTCCGCTTAAGCGGACATGTTCAGTAGTAAGTTTGGATGACTTATTAAATTTCCGAAACATTTCTATTACTTTTTCTTTTGCGAGCACGGTGCCAACGTCCACGATTATAGTCTTGTTATTCGGGTTTTTTCCTGATAGTCTAAATATATCTCTAACTTGGCTTTCATGCATTGGAACTTTCAAAGTCTTTGTTGCGTTTAAAAACGTATCTATAAGATAAGACTTTGTCTCTTTCTTAGCAACAGGAACATTTCTGATTTCAAGGCAAGACGACCTCGAGTTTCGCTCATAGACTTCCAGCCGTTCCTCTAGAGATTTCATATATTCGACATCAGCTTTCCGACTTGTCTCCAGTTGCTCTACTTTGGCTTGAAGACTATCATATTTTTGAGCCAAGAAATCGACAGTTGAACGGATATCTTCAACAACTGCAAACAGCCTGTCACCCCTCTTGTTTTGTTCCTCTTTGAAAACCTCAAATATTTCTCTCATTTCTGACATAAATACCTGTAGCTCACAATCGCGTTTCCGCTTCCGCAGTGGGACATTGTGACTCTCTGCTAAGTTTGGTTCCGAAGAGCAACCGTGCAATGTATTTGCCATGGGTGCTCTGAGCAAATCAATAGGTGTTGGTGTCGAGCCTGATCGTTTGAGCTCAGTCGGGTGCAGAAGCGATGAGTCACGAGTAGTGGGTGAGGTGGGTGGTGTTCGATTTATTGGCATATTGAGATGATTTCTTCACAATTTAATCAAAAAATGTTTTCGATACAGTACTTGATTACTTTTACAATTTTATTAATTTAATATGATGTAAATTAAGACTCAAGCACTTAAATCCAGTATGATATGCGCGCAAGAGCTACCAGGCGCGCATAAGCCGGAGGAACTACGCACGGAACAGAATAATCAATGAAGCAGAGAAAGTGACTCACTCCAGTGTGAACAATGTAGTCTGCGTCAGGGTAGGCGGCGGCGTAGGCGCAGGGGTGTGGTCACGTAGGCGCAGGGGTGCGGTCTCGTAGCTGCTCGTAGTAGCGGTCAATGGGTCCAAGCGTAAGTGGGCGTAGCCTGTCGTATTTGGGGTCTTCGTGCATGCGTCACTCGGCGCGCGTTTGATACTTCTTTGTAACTTATGCGATCCTATTTTTTATACTTGATTTTTTGAGAATAAAATGAATATAAATTTTAAAAATAAACTAATGAGGGGCTAGTAAACACGTGTGCTCGTAACCGAGGTCCGGAGGGAAGGGGGAATTATGATCTACCAGCAACTTACATCGGTCAGACAACTGGCTCTTGCATTTTGCCAGAAACGATCAACACGTTGTGTTTACCAGAAGTAGTACATCTGCCAGATTTGGCAATTACATTCTCTGGTTCAACTATGTTCTTTTTATTTTTTCAAGGAATTCCGTTCATGATTAAAAAGTTGTAAACGGTTCAATTCATTTTCTTGTAGTTAAACTCTGCGCTTGAAGCATCAGTTTGCCAGTGTCGAGTTAAATAAAATTATAGAGAACTGTAATGCTGAAAATATGGATAGCGTGTACATACAAGTCAGACAGAATGTTCATATAAACTACCTATACTTATTTGCTAAAATACATAATATATAATAAACATAACATAACATATATATATATACTCTAGATACCTAATATAAATATATACCTACTACAATAATATGTAAATTAATACTCATAATCTAAATTGAAATAAAATGTATAACTCGCACCAAGTCCACAAGCGTATATAAACCATCCATTCAGAGTCAGTTAAATAAATCCGTCTCTGTATCGGATATCCGTAAATAAATCAGAGAGAGAGAGAGAATGTATATTTCATTTTTTGTTAAGGTTTTGTTTTGTAAATTGGTGTTTAAAATTATTATTATATATTAATTTTCATTTTTAGATTAAGACTTAGAAAATTGTTTGACCCAGTAGGATGCACTTTTAAAGTGTAAGTACAATTTTATAGCCTAAAAGTGTGATTTTGGCTAATGCACGAGTCTAAAACAAATCCCAAGTTTTAATGAATGTTGTTAGGAGCATTAATCTTAATCAAAGACTTAACACAGACAACTTATCCCTTCGAGTAACACCTGTTCAAGCGGTGAATAAGAGGTCATTAATTTATTAATTAACTACTCGGAAATTTCAAGTTAAATAAAAAATCTTCGATTTCCTAAAAAATAATTTATTTATTTACATTGCCATTACAGTACAAAACTAATGCGAAAATGAAAAATAATAAGTACATATTAAATAACAAATCAAATCAATCATTTATTTGCCAAATACATTTCAAACAGGACAGACCCCTATTATATATAGGTACTGAGACTTCCTTGTCTGTTGGTTACTAAGCTGTATCTCACAAACAAGATAGATAAGGAGTTAAAATTTTGAGGGATGATGTATTCTTTTGCTGCTATCCACACATACGTTTTGCAGGCGATGTGGCTGATGCTGCAACAAGAGACGCCTGAGGACTTCGTGGTGGCTACGGGCGAAACGCACAGCGTCCGGGAGTTCGTGGAAAAGGAGGCGTCCAATCTTTATCTTTAATTAAAATTGTAATTAATTTCTCAAACCTTACAACTTCATTTAAAATAAATCTATATTTAAAATTTAAGAAAAACCCCCGATTCCATTGCCTTAATGTCCTTGTTTGTATTTTAAATATACCTACATTTTTTTTGTATTTGTGTTGTCGAAATAAATAGTTTAAGTTAAAAATGCACATTATAATATAAAATAAACTACTTAGTAGGAAATAATTTGGTTTCTCATTGAGACAGATTTATCCATATAGTATAACTCTAATTGAGACGGATTTATCCCCACATTACTTATTTATTCAAGATACAAATTTGTGGTTCAAACGAACCTTAGATACATATAATTTATTTCCGTTTACAAAATAATAGCAAAATCCCATGACTCTTATAATATATTAGGTGACCCCAGAAAATGTTGTTTTGCAAAATGAAAAATAGATAATAGCCGATTAGTAGCTCGGACCTGAATACGCATATAAAATTCAATAAAAATATAGCGTCGAATTGAGAAGCTCCCTTTTTCGTTGAAAGTCGGTAAAATAGAACGAGGTTCTGAATTTGGAGTTTTTTTTTTTAAAATTATGATATTTCGCATGCCTGAACGAGGCAGTTTGTATTGATACCTTATATTTTAACAACTCATTTGAACATCATTCATTCCTGCGAATAAATGTTTTTTTTTTTTTTTGGTTCTTTATGAGGAAAGATGTAAGATAGCGTTCACCTCCGAGAGAAATACAGGTGTTATAATTTGTAACGTTTTAATACCATACAGGTAGATTATATTAATAGAAAACAACATGAACACTTTAATTCAAGAAATATGATATTTTTATTATTTCTCATTGTTTTGTCTTTATCCCATACTACTTGGGGTCGGCACAACGAAAATAGAACAAATAAGGGATGGATAAAATGGCTGTCGCCTCAGAAATGAAATGAAATGATGTTGCTGCGACTTCCTTTAAGCTCTATTCTTTCTCCCCAAGTAACAAAATTAGGCCTTCCAACATGTACAATTTTTCTTCGCATATGAATCCTTTTTATAACATACTTAAAACGCGAACAAAGCCGAAATTCCAAGGATTAAACGTATGATACAGAGTGATCGTGAATTAAATAAGCGTTAAAAATTCAGCCCGTGCAATAAGGAAGAATGTATGAGAAGCAAGAGTATGAATAAAAGCATTCAAAAGGTGATAGAGATAAAAAAACAATGGTGAGAAAGCCTGAGAACTGAGAAGCCTCTCTAAAATACTTACAATTAATTCTATTTTCCACCGTCATCAATCATGAAATTTTCAAATCTTTGAACTCATCGCTCCTTACGAACAAATAAAGGAAATAATCGAACAAATTATTTACGATAAAAACATGATACATATAACGTTTGTAGACACAATTTGCAAATTTATACACATTTATTAATATTCAAGCCATGCCAATAAAAATGTAATAAGGTTTGTATTATTAATAATAGTTTACTCAAAATCATTTAAGAAATACAATCCTCTGCATTTCACAGGTCATAAGGTGACTTAATAAATAATTGAATACCCAAATTAAAAAAAACTATTTCCATTGTTTACCTTATTGGCAAGCTTCCTATTGAGCAAAACTGTGATAGAATCTGTTAGGCTTTGATGAAAATGCTCTGGTGTAACTCTAATAACATCTTTCATTTCAGCTAATACAAACATTTTGTGTGCAAACCAGTGTTTTTCCACCAATAACCTGTTATACAGCTTACAAAATTATGTAATGGCAGCTGTATTCATATTGGTTGTAGACGGATGAATCACTTGTGCGATAATTCAAATAAGATCAGAAGCACAGGTACAAAGCCTTATGCTAAACAAATGACTAGAAATAACTTTGTTTATTATACTAAGGTTACTAAGGTTTAGATTATTAAAGTTACGTAGGAAAATTTTCAATCGGAACTGACTGTCGTGTCACGCCTAAGTACATATCAGGCTATCACGTACGGTTCTATGGCTATACAATATATATACCTCGCCACTATGTATCCCAGTGAAATATGAAACTAACATTATAAACGCAAAAGTATCAGGTCATTCTTGAAGTCCATTCTTCTAATTTATTAAATATCCAACATCTATCTTACAACCACTTCCGTAAAAATACTCTCAATAAACTTCCAACACAAAAAAAAGTTGTGTGTGCGATTCACACACGAGAGAAGTGAAACTTCAGTAAATCGACAAAAGAATAAGACTAGCGAAAAATTTGCTGGCCTTCGGAATTGATATAAAACTTAGTTGCAACTCCACTCAAAACACAACACATGGCAACTCGTTAAAAGAATACAGGAAAATTAATAATTTATTATTCAATTTTATTTTCAAAATATGGACTAGTAGTTATGCCAGGCTCCATACTAAAATGTCGGATTCCTTTTACCATGTAGGTTTCTTATACGTCTCTACAAGAGGAAAGCTGCATTTATGTATAATTTGCAATTGTGCCAAGTGAAGCGGATCTTAATAGAATTAAACTATTATCTATGACTATCTAAACATCCTTTGTGTTTAGAAGTACTTTCTATTGAGATTTGTGTTCAGCTGTAAAATTATGTTTATTCCTATAAGACTTTGTCCGTCCGCGCCAATTTATTGCAGGGACAGGCAGGCTCAGCAGAAAATATAAATAAATGGTGTTGATACCTATTCAATAACAAGACGGACATTTAGGATTGATTAAAAAAGAAGATGGCGACTGTTTTTATTACATTTGCAAGTCACTATGCTTGACACTTTGTTAAAAATATGTCTATGAGATAAAACCTCACGTTGCGTCAACATGAGTCTTAAGTTATCAATTATCATAACCACTTCATCATCACCCTATTAAAGTTCCCACTGCTGGGACACAGGGACTTCTCTCTTGACGAGAGAGATTAGGCCTTAATTCACCACGCTGGCCAAGTGCGGGTTGGTGAATGTCACCTCCTTCAAACTCTTTAAAGTTCTCAGAACATGCCGGTTTCCTCACGATGTTTTGCCTTCACCGTTAAAGCACGTAAATCTTGCTAGAATTTAATTATGAAAATATGAAATATGGAACAATATTCCCTCATCCTTACAATAAAACATCGCCGCATTTCAAATCGTACTGCGGACTACAAATTATATCAATACCATCTTTAACTTGCAAATTGTTCTAGCGAAATAGAAAAATGTGTGCGATGTTGTATGCGTCCTACATAGTGAAAGAGGTAACACAACCTGAGAATTAAGCTTGTCTTTTAATAAAAATGGTCAATAGGCATGTTGACTACATAAAAAAAAAGGCAGTCCTTCTAAAAGCCTGTCCAAAATCTATGGACACCTTTTTTTTACTGACTTTCAACTAAAATAAGGTTGCTTTATCGAAAGTGCCCGAGATATAGAGCATTAAAGTTCCAGAGTGGGGGCATGGGACCTTAAAATTTGCTAGAAATCGCACGAAACGCAAGTTACTTTATTCAACACTTCAATGTATCGACTTGATTTTTCATTTGCAAGAAAAAATAAAAATACATGTACAATTATTTTAAATAAAATTTATATGACGGGCTAAATATATTTTTTGTCATAGAAAAAAAAAACGGTTATTTTGTGCTTTCCACCTAGGTAGTTACGAGTATAATGTCGCGGCTATACTACACGAACCTCCGTGAATGTATTTCTAGAGAATTAAAAAAAATATATAAAATGACATTCATTATTCAGCAGATAAGAACCGCATTTCTCTAGTAAGCTACGTTATTTCGTCTTAATTTTTTTACACAAATTTAGTAGATTTGCATATGCGTGCGTATACCTGTTATGTTATCGTACTGTAAATAGTGTTTGGAACTCAACAATTTTATTGGGCCTGCCCGCTGATAAGTTTGACGTGTCTGTCTGGGATATCATAGCTCACGAACGGAGAGCATAGTTTTTTTTTTGTATGAAAGGTGAATTTGGCGCGAGTGTTTTTAGACATGTTTTATGAATATCGGTTGTGCCGTTTAAAAGTTATGGGAGTGAGAGTGGGGAAGGTAAGGGGAGGTTGGGTTAATTAAATGGGTCTGGGGTTCATTTTCATAAAATTATTTGATCTTGGCCCAACACGGGGCGATTCGGAGCGATTCATTCGCTAAGAACGCTTGGCTTTAATTTTCGTTTTTGTTAAGATTTATAACAGATTTGACAAGGCCTCTTTACAGCCGCTGAAAAATGCTTTGGCAAAGCGACTGTTCTGCTGCACTATTAATTAATTATTTTAATAAGTTTTTAAATAATGAATGTTTTTCTTAACTTTTTAAATTTAAATTTATTAGCAACACTTGTTCTATATTTTTATATTATTGTATTTTATACTATGACAATTAATTGGTGTCTCGTCTATGACATGCAGAGATAAAACATTGAAGCGAACTGTCAAGACAATGTTATTTCCTTGATATTTGTTATTTAAGCAATTTAGTTTTATTAATTTTAAGTTCACCTGTCTATGTAGGCTATGTGCTTCTAAGGAAATAAACGTTTTGACTTTGACTTTTTTGGTTTTTCTTAAAGTTTTTAAGCAAGGTAAAACAAAAATATAAAAAAAAAAAAAAAAAAAAAAACGAAAGTTGTCCATCATGAAAGTGTGCTCTTTTAACTTAAAAACGGGTTCATTGTACCTCTTTAATTACTTCTCCCAATAACTAAGTAATCTGTTACTTCTGTGATTAAAAAAAAAGGTGTGTGTGCTATTCACACACGATAGAAGTGAAACTTCAGTAAATCGACAAAAGAATGAGAAGAATAAAAAAAAAACAAATAAAAAAAATACATATTTGTTTCTTTATACCTACTTTCCAATTTCATAAAGATAACTTTAGTATTTCAAGATATTTTTAAATCCACTAAGATACTAAAAACGTAATTAATGTAGTTGATAGGTAGGTAATAAGTTGTATATAATGTTTAGCAATTTGATCACAAAATTGTTATTTTATTTGAAATCGGGTTATTCACATAGCGACACAAGGAAGATTTTATTCTCTAATAATTATTAGGGGTTGGCTAAGATTTACTTGTCACTAGGATTGCTTCATTTTTTTATATTTTTATACTTATACGTAAAACTTCGAATTTTCAGAATTTATCATGGCCTCACTTACAACCGTAGTGAAAATAAATAAAAATGAAGCACAGGCATAATTATTCTGTTTAAAAAAGAGCTTAACAATTTTTTTTTTAATTTTCAGATGTATTGCAAAAAAACCTGAATGGTGAACAGTTCGATCTTAGTGAATGAATTATCGAAGAATGATTCAGCCCAAACTAAAATTATATTTTCATACAATTTTGTCCGCTGGACAATGTTTTTTTAATTAATTTTCAATTTATTAGTAGTTGTTGATTTTGGATATATGATCCCGCGAGATAATCCAAAAACACGGGCAACGCCGTGGCGTGTATAGCTATAGTTATTATTTTTTGTGTGTGTTTAACTGGAAATATTATGATTATTATATTTGACGGAGGCCTATGTCCAGCAGTGGACGTCCTACATCTGATGATGATTATAGGAGTTATTACGGTGCGAAAGTTCTTTTTGAAACCGATTGTATATACGATAAAAGTACTTTATAATAAAATAGCTATTAAAGTGGGTGAGTGCTATGTAGGATATCCATCAACGAGTGAAAGAATTTGTTAACAAAATTACCTTAAACAGAAATAACAAGCAGAAATCTTTATCTTGAATTAGTTTTAATGATTAAATATATATTACAAATCAAACAAATCATTAAAATATATAAAGTGATCATGACTATCACGTGTAATGTTTTTACAAACCAAAGAATTCTTGAAACAAGCTAAAACATGATTTACACAAATACCACAAACTATTAAAATTAAAATGGATTCTTAAAAGATTAACTATCGGAAAGCTATTAGTGACTCATCAAAGGATTATAGTAAGTCTTACCACGTCCGGTGTTGTCCCGGTGATTAGAAACGGCGTGGTCCACTTACCCCCTGTATAAGATCCCCAGGGGGTCTGTAGCTGTGCTTGTACGATTTTTGTTTGATCAGTTTTATTAACATGACCTTGTTTACTTCGTGAAGATACTTTAGAAGTCTAGAAAGGAATTTTAATCGGGTAAATAATCTATCAGAATCTTCTAAGTCGTTAATTAGCTTGTTTACAACAAAGTTTCAAAATAACTTTTTTTTGCACTTACCATCATCGCATAGCCCCATTCTCGGAATAATCCATTGTTGTTGTATCGATCGATTGTGGAAATTTATTTACAATAAAGGTTATGGATGCGTTTTTATTAACCCCCGACCAAAAAAGAGGGGTGTTATAAGTTTGACGTGTCTGTCTGTCCTTCTGTCTGTCTGTCTGTCTGTCTGTCTGTGTGTCTGTCTGTCTGTCTGTGTCACCATAGCTCCCGAACGGATGGAGCGATTTCAATTTAGTTTTTTTTGTATGAAAGGTGAGTCTGGCGCGAGTGTTCTTAGACATGTTTCATGAAAATCGGTTGAGCCGTTTAAAAGTTATGGGGGTTAGATTGGGGAAGGAAAACCGAAAATCTGCAAATATACTAGTGTGGGGTATCAAATGAAAACGCATCGCGTCCACATTACATAATATTATGTTGTTATACATTTAAGGAAATTAAGGCATAGGAATCGGGGGTTTTTCTTAAATTTTAAATTTAGATTTATAAGTTTTCTTGTATCCTTACTTGTTGATACAGGACATATACAAAATGAGTGGCCGTAAGTTCCATGTAAAAATCAAATGCAACCGCACCAAGCTTCTTGAATTGTCTTTATGAATAAATGACATTTAAATCAGGCTTTTATTTCGTTTCCCATCTCCATAAAACATTGCTGCAAGATATTTATTTGATAAGATATATTTTTTTAATTCTGTAAATAATAAATTATCGCATTAACTTGAATTCTATGTTTAATTTTCCAATTAATAAACAAGACTATCGACTATCGCGTTCCAACTCTAGATATCCACCAAACGTTTCTTTAAAAAAAAAAGCAACTTAGAATCTAATAAATAAAAGCCTTATAAGTCTCAGAGACCAATTATTATAATACCGAGTATTAATAAATGGTATAAAATAAAGAGGCTTCATTATTTTTAAGTATTAATACCTATTTATTACGCCCTTCCCCACCTTCATGGACTTCATCAACGCGGTCGAGAAGAGGTGAGACCACTACTGTGTCCTGCAGTGATGTACGATGTAGCTGTGTCGAGGAACGTGCGCCTACGTAACGTTTTTCGTAATGAAGTCCGGAGAAGCCATCTACCTTCTAGGTCTTCATGCTCCATCTTAGACCACATCGTCACTTTACATCAGGTGAGATTGTGGTCAAATAAAGGCTTATTTATCATAAAAAAAAATCTTGTCAACGTTAATGAGTTTTTGTATTACGAAAGCGTAGGTAGCACTGTAGCCGAAATCAGCTAGGTGTATTTTATGTATTCGTTCAAAAAAAATTACATTTGTGCAGCTCCTGGTAATAAATATGGAATCGTATTATTATACTACGTGTAAGTTTGAGATACCTAACTTCTTTGTCAGAGTTGGATCATATGTGTTAAGGGTTCCGTAGTTGAAATAATATTTTAAATAAATAAAATTTGCATTTTTTTAAGAACGTTGAACGAACGAATTTTTAACAATACTATGACTTATTGTTACAGATTAAGTTCCATTATTATGCTTTTGTTTTTAATATAATAATCCTCAAATAACAATAATAAATAAAATAATAATTTTTTATTTTACGAAAGAGACACGAAATTACAATAAACTTGGTTGAGAAGATACAGCGTGCAGACAAACAAACAAACCAATGAATTTCCTCATATTAGCCATATGAACTCTGGTATAAAAGTATATTAAATCAGAAAGGGCACAGAGGTTATTTTAGTAACAGGTTATAAGAAGCTTTTTTAAAAATATTTATTTTAAATTTGATGCGGAATATAATTGCATAATTCTAAAATAAATTTAAGATTTAATAATTTAGGAGATTTCCCGATTTCCAGGGTATCATCTGAAAGGTAAATAACTTGTATTTTATCTAACTAAAGTGACATGGTCAAAGATCAAATTGATTATATAAGTAACAAAATTATAAATCGACTTGACAACTAAATATGACTAGTCCCTAGGACTAGTACGTGTATAAACACGTATGATAAATCATATAAATGTTAGTAATTGACTTAAAACAATTAAGATACTTATTGATACATTTTCAGTTAATTAAAAAAATGCATTATTACCACACATTACCACTAAATATTTTTTATAAATTGTCTATCATTGAGCGCTGTATTAAAAACACAAATATCGGAGAAAGCCACATTACGAGCTTAGAGAAAATAGCCAAGTCGTAGATACTAATTAAAATCGGAAAAGATCAATAAATAAGTTCCTATCACGTCATATCATATCACGTCTCCTAACTCTAACGTAAGGAAATAATCTCCAGGCACTGACTTAAAAAAAATGCCACAGGAGGCCCCCGACGAACCAACTGTTCTACTCGCTAATGGCCTGCCCATTGCCACAAGAGCATACTAATATTCTTGGTAATATTGTATTTTTTTAACCCCCGATTAAAAAAGAGGGGTGTTCAGCCAGAGTTTTGTCTGACAGACAGCGGTCGTGTGTTTGAGCAAAACAACACTTAA
Source organism: Gymnoscelis rufifasciata (assembly GCA_929108375.1). Lineage (NCBI taxonomy): Eukaryota > Metazoa > Arthropoda > Insecta > Lepidoptera > Geometridae > Gymnoscelis > Gymnoscelis rufifasciata. The sequence goes on along the minus strand of CAKMYF010000001.1, from coordinate 4,350,238 downwards.
CTATAGTCTAATACAAAACTAAAGAAAATGTTCTGATTCTGAACGCAGAACCCTTGAACCAACTGCTCTCTGTCTGATAAGACCCTAGGGCTAAAATAGGATTTAGATTACATATCAATTACACAGTCCGTCTATCATTTAAAACTCAATAATAATTATGTTATTCACACTAACACAAAAGATAAAAGCAGATAACTTTGTATAACTGATTTTAACATAACAATTAATTAATGACAAACAAAATTAATCATAAATTAAAAGCAACTTGGCGCGTTCATTTAATGACGACTTTTAATTGGATGACTGAAGGACAACTCGTCAAATTGTTTAATATAACGTTCAACGTCTTGACTGAACGTCATTTAGCATAGTTGTTGAATGGGATATAGCTATTTGTATTAACCCGGCGAGCATGACCCAGGGTATCTCATACCCTGTAACTTTTTAAAAGTTGTGTAATTTCTACGTTTGTCGCGAGCCCAGCCCCTCTAGTGTCTTGTCCACCGTCGGGCTCAGCAACGGCGGCAACCACGCACCCTGCCCACGCCACCACGACACGAACGCCGGCGCCACGCCAACAACCATCGCCAACCCGAGACGAACCATTATAAAAGATAACTCTTTCACCAAGTTCAATACATCACCGCACTAGGAAGCCACTACCGAGCGCTTCGCATCATTGTTCGAAATAAAAACGTCTATTTTAGATCAATGAAACAGTTGTTTTCTGTGAATCTTGTTCAGGAGTTTTGCGTGGTGATGATGATGAGCAAATTAAAATAGCATACTATGGCTCAGGTTGGCTTTAGTGTCTAGGATGGAACCGTTTAGCCATGTTACAGTACGATAAACCTATGAAAAGCGACAATTGAACAATATTAAATAATATTACATTAATATACGGGAAAATACGGTCTAACGCTGCGTTAGGCGGGCGCGTTAAAAACGTTTATTTTATAACGTATAAAAGTGATCCATAGCACATTTGTATGAACACGCGCCCGAGCCCGCGTCAGCCTCAGGCCTAATGGGTTTCATTCACCATCTTAGAGAGACTCGTCAACCTCACCAGCCCGTTGTATTCCCTGTCAAACAACTCTCTTGGATGTCCATACACCCAGCAACATAGCCCGGCTGTTTTTGCGTCGTACGTACTGCACTTTTATAAATTGGTCAAAATGCTGATCTTATATGTATAAATCTACCTCAAGTACACCTATTAACCCGTACCTACCATAAATTCGGTCGGTCACGGGAGCCTGACAACACACCTGCTTAATGAAAGCTAAGCAAGGTTCCATTTAAAGAACAATCAAAACATTGTATATTCTATGAATAACGAAGGGACTGTAGCACGCTCACCAACCCTCATTTAAAAATTAAAATTTGGATTCTTCATATTCGGCTACGCCTAAACAATTTCGTAAGTTTGCTGTTGGGCGTATCAACAATAAATGGAGATTCGAAATACTTGATTCCAACAACCGTTAGAGATAGACGTTCTTAGAGTTCATTTGTAAACTTTCATATATTTTTAACCCCGACCAAAAAAGAGGGGTTGTTATAAGTTTGACGTGTCTGTCTGTCTGTCTATCTGTCTGTGTCTGGGACATCATAGCTCCCGAACGGATGGGACGACCTGCGCCTGCAGCTAAGGCAAACAATTGAACAGCGTGTGCTTGCCATGATGTTGCAGGAGCCAAGTTATCATCAAATGACTGTAATATAGTAAATATTTCACTACATAGGTACTATACACAAAGTATAATGGTAAAAAAAGATTAGGTAGGTACCTATAGGAACACTGAAATACATAACTAAATTAAAATACTATAACAGAGAAGTTTTAATGAGAATTCGAAAAAAGAAAAACAGACGTAAAATGTAGCTAAACAAATAAAAATAAAAAAAAATAGTTTTATTATTGCAATGTGTTCATAATTTTTGGAAACCTTTTCTTAGGTTATGGCTATAATTCTATAATTTAGGCACCGGTTATTCAAATTTTTTTCCCGGTAATTATTCGATTTTTTCTCGCCTTTTAAACCTTCCCTAGACCTCCACGAACATTTCAAGACTATGATAAGATAAATCCGTTCAGCCGTTCTCGAGTTTTAATCAAACTAACGAACAACAAGATTCTTTTTGAATGTTGTAGTCAGAGAGAGTGCGGCCATCCTCTAACTGTTTGCCAGCAAAGATCAATCTCTGTTGATCTGGGGGAATACCTTCCTTGTCTTGGATTTTCGCCTTCACATTTTCTATGGTGTCGGAAGCTTCCACCTCAAGAGTGATAGTTTTTCCTGTGAGTGTTTTGACAAAAATCTGCATACCTCCACGAAGACGTAAGACCAAGTGGAGTGTGGATTCTTTTTGGATGTTGAAATTCAAATCTTTATTAACTTTTGGAACATTGTTGTACACTTAGTTTCGTCAAATTACCAAATTTAAGAAAAACAAATATAATCATTAAATAAATTAAATTAAACACAAAAAAAAAAAAATTATAAATATAGCAGCTGTACAGGCGCTTTGTCAACTTACATAATAATAATAGCAGCTGTAAAGAGGCCTTGTCAATGATGTCACAAAAGATGTCCGAACAATTACAACAATACATTAATTACATTTTACACTTATTTATTTTGATACAAAATTATACATTTAATACAATCACAGAAACACCATAAGGGACGAGGGTCAAAAGCTTAATTTTTATCAAGGCGCATAATAAAAATGCCTTTTTAATAAAAATATAAAATTACAAGAACCGATTTTCATAAAGAAAGTCTTAGAACACTCAAAAAAACTAAATTAAAATCGCTCCATCCGTTCGGGAGCTATGATGTCCCATACAGACAGACAGACACGTCAAACTTATAACACCGATATAAAAGAATTGCCAATAAACAAATTTGTAACGTCCCAAATTACATATTGTGAATTGAACGGCGCAGATAAATCCCAGCAATGCGAACGTACCTGTATTTATGAAATGTGAGGTTCACAATAACACGAAAGCCAACGGATTTTCGGGCTGAGGGCTAACTGTAATCAACCCTTATCAAATGTTGCAACAACAGAAATAAACTTTAAAACTGCAAGGTTATGAGGCAGGCGATAACCATAAGTTTATGTCTTGTTGTTTATAAAAGTTTTTGAATCTCAGAAATTCTTTATACCTTAAATTTTTACAGTTACTGTATATCAAATACAAATACAACAAATACAAAATCATTTATTCAGAATTAAATACATAAAAATACATGCAGGGAAATAGTGACAGTTAATTTTATTGATCTAGCAACTAGTGGATTCATGCCTTCTAACCACTAGCCAACCGGATGTTTGCACAAATACCATGAATAATTCCGTGCCTTAATTTTGTTTGGTCACAAAAGGTAAGCTTACTATTATTTTAGATTAAGTGTGCCTGTGAATAATATTTTAAACCTATATTTTAGTTTAATACCTACCAGTTTATAAACCATGCACGAAGATTCATCTCTTAGGATTATTTTTTGGGGGAATCCCACTAATAATGACATCATTTTAAAGCTCTGCATACGCGCCATGTTTAAATTAAGTGTGACAGATAGCTATAATCCTTAATTTACGAAGCACAAAATTCTTATACATACTTCCGTCACTATATATAATAGAAGTGACTTTATTTGTTAATTTTTTCATTTCATCGAGACCTCATCATTAATTCTTATTCTCTAATTAAATTGTTTAATACGATGACATTTAGGGTTCTGTTAATTATTATTTTAAAGCGGCATATTCATTTACATAACAGTATCATAAACACACAAAATTATTCATATGTCGATTAATGGAATAATCATGAGCCGGACATAACAAATTGCCGCAGCGGCAGATTATAATGTTATTATTTTTTAATTGCGGGTGACAAAAAATGACTTATTTGCAAGAAAACATAGTAATTAATACATATCGAAGCTTAAAAAGTAAAAGTCAATGTATTTAGCTTAAACGTACGTGTGCAAATATTAAGTCATCAATATTAGGGCTCAATTAAAATGCTGAAAATGATCTTGAATTCATATAATAGGCCTTCGCTGTGCAAGTGACCAGCTAGTCTATACTAATATTATAAAGAGGAAATGTTTGATTTTTTGTTTGTTTGTTTGTTTGTTTGTTTGTTTGTTTGTCTCGAATAGGCTCTGAAACTACTGCACCGATTTAAAAAATTCTTTCACCATTCGAAAGCTACACTATCCCTGAGTGACATAGGCTATATTTCGTTTTCAAAAATAATATGATTCCTTACCAAACTCCGATAATGTAACCCAAGGTGAAAAAAAAGAACCTAAAATCTTTCTTTAATCGCGAATGCTGCGAAAACTATTGAATATATAACAAAGTGATGTATTACAACTTTGTAGAACTTATCATTATCTACAAAAAAGTCCTGACATCATAATCTCTAACTATTATAGTTTTGTGACAATAAGCGATTTTTTTGAAATATTAAACCTTAAATCTTTCTTTAATCGCGAATGCTGCGAAAACTAATGAATAAATAAAAAAGTGATGTATTACAACTTTGTAGAACTTATCATTATCTACAAAAAACGTCCTGACATCATATCTCTAACTATTATAGTTTTGTGACAATAAGCGGGGTTAAGATCACGAAATAATCTGCCGCGCGGGATCGGCTCCCTACTGAATGGTCGTGTGCGGAAATAAAAAAATTGTCGCTTGATAATATTTTGACGCTTAGTTAGTAGTTAATAATTCGTTAACAGGTAACTAATCCCATTAAAAAGTTATTTCCAGAACTAAACCCTAGCATATAGCATAGATATTGTACATTATCGTCGGTTGCAGGTTCAATTGGGTTAACCACCAAAACACGTAAAATAAGTTGAGTATACAGTTTTTTTTAATTTTTTTTTTTGGTCTTTCGAATAGCATTATATGTAATAGAATTCTAGCTTTTAAAAAATATAGTTACGCTACACATTTTAACTGTGAATTTGCAGACTTCCGTCGAAATTATGTTGTAACTGAGTAGGTATGTGATCCATTTAGATACCTAAGTCGAATTGTTGTATTCCTATCCTATGACCAAAGAAGGTTAAGTTGGTGTATGTATCTTGGCAAACCAGCATTGCTCTTACACTAATTCTTAGCTTGAACGAAGAATTATAACCACACATACACCAATATAAAACCAACTTTCTTCAAAAAACTAACGTTACACCAATTGACCCGGACCAAGTTTATGTTTGTTGTCGGTTACACCAATTTGAGCATTGCAATCAATAGTATGTTTTCTCTTACCTTAATCTTCTTATAAATAATAAATCTAAATTAAAAATATAAGAAAAACCCCCGATTCGAATCCTTCAATTTCCTTAAAAGTAAAACACCATAATAATGTGTAATGTTCACGCAATGCGATTTTTGCAGATTTTCGGGTTTCCTTCCCCACTCTAACCCCCACAATTATTAAACGGCACAACCGATTTTCATGAAACACGTCTAAGAGCACTCGCGCCAAACTCACCTTTTAAACAAAAAAAACTAAGTTGAAATCGCTTCATCCGTTCGGGAGCTATGATGTCCCAGACAGATAGACACGTCAAACAATGACACCCCTCTTTTTTTGTCGGGGGTTAAAAATGAATCGCAAAATGTGTTGCTAAGCGCATAACTCAACAACGCCTATACCAATTTAGCCAATTTATTTTTTTTTAATATTCGTTGTAGTTTAAGGATGGTTTTTACGGCGAGAAAAATTCGAATAATTTTGAAACAATTTGAATAATTATTACCCGTGCAAAGCCGGGGCGTGCCGCTAGTATATTAATATGTGAAGTTAAAACTGGTTTAATATATGTAGTTATTTATACTACTACTACGTACTCCTCCGAAACGGCTTGACCGATTCTCATGAAATTAAGTGAGCATATGGAGTAGGTCTGAGAATCGGCCAACATCTATTTTTCATTTTTAACCCCCGACCAAAAAAGAGGGGTGTTATAAGTTTGACGTGTCTGTCTGTCTGTCTGTCTGTCTGTGTGTCTGTCTGTCTGTCTGTGTCACCATAGCTCCCGAACGGATGGAGCGATTTCAATTTAGTTTTTTTGTATGAAAGGTGAGTTTGGCGCGAGTGTTCTTAGACATGTTTCATGAAAATCGGTTGTGCCGTTTAAAAGTTATGGGGGTCAGAGTGGGTAAGGAAAACCGAAAATCTGCAAATATACAAGTGTGGGGTATCAAATGAAATCGCATCGCGTCCACATTATAAAATATTATGTTGTTTTACGTTTAAGGAAATTAAGGAATGGGAATCGGGGGTTTTTCTTAAATTTTAAATTTAGATTTATGCAAAACAACGTTTGCTGGGGTCAGCTAGTTAAGGATAAAGGTTCATCATGGAAAATTGTATTAAATGAAAAGTTATGTCTAACTTTATACTCATAATAGTAAATAATTTTAAATAAAATAAATCTCGTAATAGAACTGACAAAACAGGGCAACTGTAAATTAATATGGAAGAAATTAACTTTTTTAGTATATGTCATGGCATTATGGGATATACTCGTCCACATAATGAAATTCGACCACTTAATGGAAGTCTCGAGCATTTCTGATTGATAGACAGAAATGTCTAAGCATATGTGGATGTCGGTGCTAGAGAATAGTAAGTTCTTAAATTTTTGGTATCTTGTTTAGAACTCGGTTCCATATTTATTCATTTATAGAGTTGAACTTTAATTGTTTTTTTTTTTTCTGAGAAATTGGGTAGGTCGCAAGATAAGATCTGGCCGCCCTTTGTACCCTGTTTTTAATTGGTATATTTCATATAAAGTTTTTTTTAAAATTTTAAATTAGTATTTTATAGAAGAAAGTCACTTGCTTTTAAAACGCAATTATCAAGTCTCATGTTGGTCCAGTTATATTTTTTTCTATGAAGAATAAAAAATCTTTACATTGCAAACGCAGGCTGAACCCTACGAGTTTTATCAAAATAATTTACTAAGTATTGTACACATTGAAAAAGTCTACAGAAAAGTCCGTGATGGTATTATGTCTATCTCTTATGGATAACCCACAATAACTTTTTTTTGTCATTTACTTTTAAGACAAGTTACCTTTAAAACTGGAAACAAAGTCTTTATGTGGACGATTTAGCAACCGATAGTAAAAATAAATATCTATATCTGAACATTCTAATATAAAACTCCAGAATATTCGATGATTGATGAAACAAAATTCTCGGCTATTGTACTGAACGAAGTCTCTTTTTAATCTTGGTTGTAAACGATAAAAAGTAATTTGAAAATGTAGCGTGCCAAAATGTCGTTTGTAGTTATATCAATGTGATATTATTTACTTTGAAATCGTCCCCTATTTAAATTGTTTTCATACAACATAAGCAAGCATTCCTATCTACGAAGGTGTCTTAAAGTCAAAAGGTTTATTTCCTTAGAAGCACAGGGCATATTTTGACAGGTCAACTTAAAGTTAATGAAACTAAACATTTTAATATAAATCTAAAATTAAAATTTAAGAAAAACCCCGAATCCAATACAATATTTATAACCCTACAAATGAAAATCTATCAACAAGCAGTCACAATCGCCCAATGATATGTTAAAATTAGTTTTATTGCGCTAGTAGGTACTAATGTAGTGATCGAGAAACGAGAAGTAAACGATTAATATCTGCGCTTAAATTCGTTGCCAAAACAAACAAGCGCGTTATAAATAAAAGAGACTACACCTAAGTGTAAAGTTCGAGTGATGAGGTAATTTGGTACGATTCTTAACGCGTACGCATTGAAATTTGCTTTAAGCTTGTGCTCTAACTTATATTTATCATACATAGTAAAACACATAAACCAAGGATAAAGTGCTCAAAGAACATACAAAGACAGCTTTCGGCGGGAATCAAACACATATACACGGAGAAGTTAAAATAAACTTTGGATCCATATTGGGAAGGCCAAGTTGCCAAACTAATTTTAAGATAAGAATCACCACATATTTGCCACGGCAAAAAAAGGTTTATAAAAATGTATAGATACAATCTTCAATATCCTTATTGTTTGACCTGGTGATGACCATTTGACACTTTCTGAAATTAAAATTTATTTTATAAATTTATTATTATACCTAACTATAATAACATAACATAACAATAAACCAACAATGAAGTTATCTTAAAAAAATTTAACATGGCTGAACGTTATTTACTAGGCATTAAATGCCAAAAATATTTAAAATTGAATTTCCTGAATGTATAATGGCAAAAATAAAAAAAAACGGTAAATTTCACAGAACTTTAAAAACCCACGAAATTAAAGATTAATGGGGATCATTTAATAAGGATCTTTATTAGTAATTGAGATATTATACTCAATCACCCGCAGTTGGTTGTTTTGCCGTTGGTTTTTTTGCATAGGTACTCCGAAATCTAAGGGGAACCTTCTTAATAACCAAAACTTTTAAAAAAAAAGGGTGCTGTATTTTTAATATGCAAAAAGATTGCTTAAATACTTGACTAAATGTGCCGTTAAAGTCAAATTTATAGTTCCGCCGTGGCACTAGTGCTGCGGAAACAACTCGAAGGGTGAATGATGTGTATGGCGGTCGTGTTGCAAAAGAAAACACAGTTCGTTGATTAGTTTATATTTTTGTAAATATAAGTATATAAGTTTATAAATTTAACTTGTCAATTCTGACTGTCTAATTAGGTAAAAAAATAAAGTTCATCTTATATAATTTTGTTTATTTATTCATTGTATTGTAAGCAAAAGTTGTTGAGAAGTTGAACACAAATTGTTGTTTCTTAACTATACCTATCATTGCTATACTCGTAAAAAATAACAATATAAATATGCACAAGTAAAGTTTTTACATAAATAAACCTATTGTGCGACAACAATCTCTTTGGATGAAATGTGTCGATGTGGTTAATTTCTATATTCCATATGGCGGCATCTTATATCTTATAATGAGACATATCGCTAGACCAGTGGAGCTTATTATACAGGTATATAGGCGTTTTACGTTGTATAATTCCAAAGAGAAGTGTAGAAAGGTGCAATTGTCTGCGAGCTTCCATCTTTAACAGGTTTGAGGAGTTAAGGAAAGAACAGTATCAGTGATAAGAGTTTATAAATAAAATAATGCATATACAAATTATGCGAAACGGCACCCCAACACAAATCATTTTTGTTAAACAATAGTCCTACGGCGATCCCATGTGGCCTACGTAAGAACAAAGTTTTATTATTTTTATATAACACTCATTAATTTCATCTTTCCTCTCACGCAATAATGTTACATAATTTATATCTAAATGTTTTTTCTTACTTAATGTTTCTAGGGAAAACTCAAAAACCGTCAAATCATGGTATGTTACCCGTTTTAAATCATAGTATTGTTAAAAACCATGATAATTTAAAAAGTTATATTACTAGGTAGGTACCTAATATGGACGAAAAAATGTTTAAATAACAAGCTTATTATAAATCTACACGCCCCTAACTCAACAAGCATATTACGAGTACTTCTTAATCGCAAACTTAACATCTTTGCCAAAATATGCGGCTTTGCCGTGTGTGAAATAAACATTTTTATATTCTTATTATATAAAGTTTCTGTTTCAGATATTTAACATCACCGTGACGTTATTTCTGTGGACTTTCGTAGCAATTGGTATTATTTTAAATTTTGTTGTTCTTATTTAAAGGTAACTATTATTTTGGATATCGGAGCAATGGTTTGTTGCTTTACTCAAGACACTAGTCATTGTATAAGTATTTAACTGCCTCAATATACAATAATCAATTATTTTAACTAAATATAAATATGGAAACAACTTTTATAATATGGAAACACCATTAGGGACCAAAGTAAAATTCAATTTTATTTATTGTTCGATTGACGAAAAGATGATTGTATTATACTATCTCGTAATTTTGATTTTTATAATAAAATGGGACTTGAATCTGTTTATTGGTTTTATGATGGAGATTTTATCACACACTCGACCATGAAGATTGTCTTAGCTTCTTACAAATGAACGCAGTGAAGAAGCTACATAGTACAATACAAACATACAATGTATAGTTTTATGGTTCCGCTAGATTAACGTTAGAAACATCTGGCATCTTTAGTCCCGAATACTTCGCGTTGTAACGTAACGATGTACCCGCACACATCCCGTTGACATGAATATTCTCCATAGGCCGCTAATTAAGCCGCATTATAATTGTAATTACATAGCAAGTTAATTAAAAAAGCTTTTAAAAAGCCTGTTCTGTACATTTGCAGCAATACGTTTACAGTTTTTTAGATTTACATGTAGGAAAAAGACGCGGCGCTGAACTTTAATGGAAATAGTGTAGTTTTTTTGGTGATCTGAGTCACTAAAATACCTGATCTGAGTTCTATTGATCAAAATCTAAACGGTGCACTCCTTTTAACAATTTTTTTATATATTTTAGGTACCTATTCACTCTTGTCTTGAAGACACTCAGGTTGTAGTTATTGGGAAATACAGCAGCAGGGAGACGCGCTAATATAAGGAAGTTGTGTTCCGATTAAAAAAAAATGACACTGTTAGAAAGCCCATTTATCGAGAAAGGCTACTTTATCACGGAAAATCCATAATAAATAATTTTAACAAAATATAAATCTGCAAATATAACTTTTTATACTGTGGAAACAAAAAAATATAAATTGATTTAAATTATTTTATAGAAAGACTGTACAAATGATTCTTAATAATTAAAACATGTCTATATTATAAAAAATTTATATGTCTATCTTTTAAGATTAACTCACAAAAACCGTTTTTATGGTACCTTATTTGGTCGAAATAATTTGTTTAAGTTGTATTAACATAATAATATTGGCAGTCATGTCTGTGTAAAAAAATATTTTTTATAAAGACTGGATGTCAATATATCCATCACATAAATGGTACATTTAAAATATTGATTGATTGATTGTTTTTATATAAATCCTTATTTTTCTTTGATTTATCTTTTCATCGGTCTGATCTGTTTAAGTTACGTAGCTACAAATATTTGAGTAACTGTAAGGCTGATTTTTGTGTACATATTGCTATGCGCCGATGGTCAGCGACGAGAGACTTAATTTTTTAGAACTGTTGTTGAAAACGGACTTCATTTATTGAAGTGAAACTTCTATATAGAATCGTTGTGATTTCAGACCGGATGCAACGGAAATACGTCGTTTCCTTTTCATTGAATATTCAATTCGATTTCGTAATGTCTTTGTTCGATTTAATGTATCATTCATTATGAGTTTTTCGTTCTCTTTGTGTCAATCAAACCTATATAGAAGCGTTCTGAACATTTAATCTGTGATTAGAAAACTATTATATGCAAATTACTTATTAATGGTTCATTACTGTGTACAATCAGCAGCAAAAGAAACTGATTAAATAAGTTGTCAAAATTGATTGATAAGCCTTCATGTGTGTGTCCGACCAATTTCAATCATGGCGTCAGTTTATATTCCTTGATGCACCCGCATGTGCTTTATATAGCCTATATATAGTATTTTGTTCGAAAATACCCTTGAACACTGGTGACGTGTGAAAGTTTGCAGCTTGGACTAAGTAAACCGCTTAAGTTATTGATAGACAACTGATTCGTAGCAGCAGCAGTGGACGATTTACGGCCGGCATTTAGAGCCAGGCAGGGGAATAATGCGAAATACACTCCTATAAAATATAATACTAAGTTTGAATAACTTTGTTTTATTGATAGCGTTTGGATTAACAAAGAATCTTACGAGTTGGTATGTTAAAAAAGTCAAGGGGATCTTACTTATTGGAATATAAGATAGATCGATGAAACGTTTATTTGTAACTCCAATAACAATAATCGAACAAAAACACATGAATACAATAGGAATAAGTAGTTGATAGTGTGAAAGTACTCAGTATACATATTTATATGTTTAATAATAATATTATAACCGTGTACACATTTTTAACCGACTCAACTAAGAAAAACCTTAACTTCCTTAAAGTTGAACCTTCCTAATTGGAATGTCCTGGTAAACATACGCAACAACATTTTGTCGGGACTAATTATTTAATAAACATAATATGTAGTAAAGATACAATATGGATTCAAGTTTGGTGAATAAATTCCGTTGTATTAAGTACTAAAATCGTAACTTGTTTGTAAAAATGTATTCATGCAGAATATATTTTATTTTGATATAATAATAATCTCCAAATTCTTACAAACTACTAAAAACAATTTTCAAAAGGGTTTCTCTAATGTTAATAAAGTTAAAGTTAAGGTAAAAAGCTTTTATTGAACAAATATTAAACACTCTCCTTGGTGTGTGATATGAATAATAAAAAAATTGTATATCAAATGTCGAGTACCCGTAACAGAAGCCTAAAGCTTACCACGGGGCTAGATGTTGTTGTGTGGATTGTCCGGAAATATTTATTTATTTTTTAATGTAATTTGTGTTGCGTGTGGGTAACATGCCACTTTACGCTACGTTCCTACGTGTGGGTGGACGGAACTTTGAATTTGTTAAAATAGTCATTAATAATAGTCATTAATAGTCATTTATTGATAATATTATTATACGTCACAATTACATTTTGTTTACACTGGTTTTTCAGTACTAATAATGTCAAACCAAACAAATCATCAAATTCAATTCACCGCACCGTGAGGACCAATATCAACTTTAACAAACAGGGGATTTCAGTAAGTTCAATAATTTATATTTGATACAAATAACGAAGATGTCCAACAAAGCTTAAACACTGTTAAAATTCTAGTTAATTTGTTTAATTAATAATTTAATTGAATAAATAACTTGAATGACACATGTTCTTCAAACTGTTTAAAGTTCTCAGAGCATGATGGAGGAAACCCTCACGACGTTTGCCTTCACCGTTTAATCAGCGCACATACATTTTTTCAAAAAGAATAAACCAGCATCTCTACATGTCATTAAATTTTTTTCGTTTGTCTATGATAGCTGTCCACGTTCTGCACAATGAAGTTTTAGTGATACGCGCGCTCTGATACTCTAAGGATACAGCGATATATTTAACAGAGACATAGGCATGCATATATAGATATTTTTTATTATACATATTAAACACCCGAACGAGGAGAAAGTGATTGAAGAACATACAAACACTGATTTTTTATTTTATTTTAAATTGAGCTTGGCTTGCGTTTATCATCTAATTTAAATGCACATTATTAAAATCATTAGTGACAATGTAAACATAGATGTTTATCTAGGTAAAAGCAACTTGATTTTACGTATTTTTTAACTTGATTTGACCAAATATGTATACAGAAAAATATAAAAACACCAGCATTTTGTTAATAATGCATCCCTAAGCGGAGCCGAGAATTATATTTTAATTAAGTATAAATAAATAAATATTTCCGGACAATCCACACAACAACGTCTAGCCCCGTGGTAAGCTCTTAGCTTGTGTATAATAATTTCTTTCCGTCCGAAGAAGAAACAAAATTGTTACAAGCCATATCAAATTCAAATCTAAAAAGAATTGATGAAGATTTGCGAGAGTGGGTAGATGGACTTACTATTGATTTTTACAGTGTTCTAGGATCGTGTGTCTCATTTTCTTAGCCTATTTTGGATGTGTTATATATATTTTTGGTAATGTAAAAACTAGTAGAAACGTTTAAAGCAGAGAAAATACGTGAACATTCCCTTTTATTGCTATTTTTATATTATGTACCCCCGTGTGGAGGTCACAGGGGATATATTTTCCTTTATTTTCCATCATATTATTTAAACAACGATATTATTAAACAGTATTGTAGCTACAACAACCTTCCAAATATATGTATATAATAATTTATTTTTAAAGTTATCATAACGATCAAAACGTCAATAAAACATTGCAATTGTGTTTCCAAGAGTTTGAAGCAAATTTAAGTTAACTTGTTTAAGAGCATTGACCTAGTCATAAAGGTCAATGAACTTTTATTCTCACGCCGAGTAGCAGACTGTTATTGTTACTCAAAAAATAACAAAGTTATCCAAGTTCATAATGTGTTAGAACGTATTCATGACAAAAAAGTATACTTATATGGAAAAGAGTTCATGACCTAAGTTAATATATCCGTTCGAATTTGAACTCTATGCGGTTGGAGCAAAGTTGAGGTATGTTTTCTAAGTTATGAGCGATTTTTTCTATTATTTTAGTTTATTACATTCCAGTAAATGCTATAAATAATGACATGCAGTGATGTTTTTATTTTTTCAGTTTTGTGCGGTTACATTTTATTTGGATTTTTTTGTTTTTGGGAACAAAAAAAAAGCCGTTTAATTGGAGGTTTCAGTTGAATATTCAATTACTTAAGTGCTTTTCACGCCAGTATTAACGCCGCCGATCGTAAAAAAACTTCTTGGATGGAAAAAAGGGCCGGAGGGATCTTCTCTTGCCGAGGACAAGTGGTCGGAAAAAGCTGTGAAAAGTTTAGTCAAGAAATTAAAGAAAAATGGAGCCATAGATGTCTGTTTTGTCTTGATTTATTTATTCATTTATTTATTTCCTACTATTTCATCGATTTCGTCCCGCCATGTCGGCAAGAACAGAGGCCCAGAAGCCTCTGTTCTGGTTTTTGCCTACAAGTTGATAAACAATTTACGTAATTACGGCTTTTTCAAAAACCTTATATTTTATAAATAATTAAAATTTTATTTTATTATTAACAGATAATTGTTTATTTTAAAGGCGTTTTGACACATTCCCTTAACACCTAATAAAGAATCCAAAGTTATGCGAAAGTCTAAGGATATCAAATATTTGCATCATAAAAGAGATGCTTATGTGCCCGGATAACCATCAAAATCAAGGTTATTGCTCATAAAATATTACACTGGACTTGCAGTTGCTTATCACTGTCGGAAAACACATGTTGTGACATATTTCAATCCTTATTTACAGGGTAATTCCCAATTTAGTTAAAAAACCTACAATTTTAATATAGTTTCTTATTTGCCTCCTTCAAAAACAGTTAAACAGTTTTTGACAGAAAAACACAGGCGCGGCGTGGGACTTTAATTTATATAAAGTAGCGGCCCGCCCCGGCTTTGCACGTAAAGCACGTGTTTACAGCGCACATAAATTTCTCTTTTTATGAGAATGAAAATATACCTATTTCTTTTTTAATGTTATTGTGAGTTACATAAAAAAATAATTAAGTAGTTGAACAAAATTGGACTAGACCCCTCCGCGTCTGTATTTGTTATTATCGTTAAAAATCGTTTCACGACCCGATATTTGAAGTGCAGAAGTATTTCGGTCTATCACGTAATTAGGTTATAGCTGCGTCTTAATCTTTTTCTGCATAAGAAGTTGTAAAATATCTAAATGTTACCACATGAAACGATGATAAAACAATTATGATTATAATAATTACAAGTTATTTATTATCTATAAATAACACTTAAATGTTCATAAAAAGAAAACTCATTTAATAATAAGAATAACGAATACACATTAATGAATTGAAAATTTTATCATAATTGGTAATTAGGTAATATGTCAGTATTTTAAATTCATATATTCCTGCATATCATATATGTATGTGTGTGAATTTAGGAGAGTTTGTTCAGTTTATCCACAAGCAGATGCGTTTTATATAGCAAGGTACTATTTAGGTTAATAAAGTGAGTATATTTACCAACGTGCTATACCTAAATTATGTCTCATGAAAATATACTTAATACTTAACAAGTGCAATATTATGCACGAGTGCTTTATTACTTTGATAAACAGCGTAAAAAATTATACAGGTAGGTACATCTTTATTATACTGTTATGAATAAAAAACTTAACCTACACTGTTATTAAATTTTGACTAAAAAGGATAACACTAAATGCATTTAATGTTTACGTAATGTTGATGATTATTTGTAAGGGCGAAACTTATAATTTAGCAGTATTTTTCCATTTTGCATGTATTTTAGTAGGGTAATAATGTTCGTTCTAGAAATAGGTATAATATTTTGTAAGTGCTGTGTTATTCACATATCAGGGTTTTTGCTGCATTCGAAAATGTTAGCACAATCCACGTAGACTACACACTTTACGCTCTCATTAAAACGCCTCTAGGTATGCGGTGAGTTTTATAGACTAATTGTGGTCAATTATATTAATATTATATTATACCACAGATTACATTATATTCATTAGGTATGTAATCTGACGCTAACAGGAAGGATTCGTTTCTAAAATTTAGTTTGTCCCTTTTTTCTTCTCACCAATTGCCAATATTTGTGCCAGGTAGTCGATTTTTATAGAAGGACTAATTCTGTTCAGACTTTTGTTTTTCTCATTAATCTATTCACAAGTTATTGACACAGCTCGTGTAATACAGGTTTGTCCATCTAGTTGTCGACTACTAATCATGATTTTATTGGTAACGGATAAAAAAACATTTTAATTTATCTAGACACCAAATAAGCCTAATTAGGCTTTATTTTGCGACTATTATATAGATAAACTAGGGTGAAAAGCTTTTATTGATCAGATTGAGAACTAATTTAGGTTTACGAACAACCTTTTTTTGATTGTGTTTGATTACCTTTGCGGGAGAAGACAAACAGCAAAGAATATATTGAGGTTTTTGCTGTACTTTATTACAATTAGGTATTTGTTGTTGTATATAATTCAATCAGGAAATTCGGAATCTTCTAGCCATCTCAATTTAAGGACCTATTCAGACATTTACGTACGATTAATTTGAAAGCAAAGTTTTACTATAATACGAGATAACTCTATAACTAACCGTTGTCTATTAATCGCGTTTCCTGGGCTGGACTTGAGAGTTAGAACTTTGATTTCTAGGGACTGGACGTATGAATGAACAAATAATTGAATTGGCGAAAATAAAACGAAAATGTTCAGACAAGTTATTCACAAAGATTTACCCGATTAATGTTCTTCAAACAAAATAAATGAGTGCAACTATAAAGTACCGGACATAAGTTTGCCCCGCTTCACGGGAAATTATCAGGATTTTCCTAGTTTTATTAACCTGTTTAATGCATTGGTTCACAACAACGAGCGATTGAATTCAGTACAAAAGAAACATTATTTGACGAGTTGTTGTAACATTTATCGAATATCCATGACAATGAACAAGATGTAAATCAAATTTTATTCCCCTTTTTCAGCCCTAACTAAAACTTTAAGCAATAATAAGTCTAACTGTGAAAAAATTGTGTTGATATCTCAAAAATTGAATTATTTAAAAGCAAATCAATATGCTTTCACTGGCATCATCTCCTGGCTTAATTTTCATTGTCGTTGGTTGGGTTTTTTAGCATCTTCCTTTTCCTTTTCCTTTCTTGTTCTCTTTATCTCCAAGATTCTTTTTAACTTGTTTCGACCTTTTCAACCTTTCTGCAGTTTCTTTCTCTATTGCTTCCTTTTCCGGGGTATCTGTGTAAATAGCGGTTTTTCTTACTTTTCTTTCTCGGTTAGTTATTTTACGAGGTGGTGCCTTTGGCAATGGGCGAACTACATCAGGTGAAAAATAATTTGTTAAATAACTAAATATTATAGTTAAATAAATTGTATTAGGGGTCATTTGTACCACGGGGTTAATTGTACCGTTACAACTGTCCCCAGAGACGACGGTACAATTGACCCCAAGTATAGCTATAACTATAACTAATTATCTAGAAACATTAAAATACATATTGAGAGTACTTAATGATAAATAGGAAATTAATTTATCGTATCTGGTAACTTCGCTTTTTACAATACTAGCTCATTTTTGTTCAGAAACTTTACAATATTTATAGTTAGTCTTTTATTTAGATGAGTGTAGATTTAAATTCTTAGCCACCGTTAGGTTCTACCAGTATTCACCGAAATGCGGCAAGTTGGAAGACTGCGAACCGAAAGAATTCTTTTCGGTGTTTTCTGTACGTTTTCTATGTAAGTATCACATGAATGTATTTACTAAAAAAATGTATAATTATAATGTAGTAGTGTATCAGTCACCTAACACCCATAGTAGAAAATGAACAGGTTAACGGTCGCAGTGAGCGTCGAACAGTATGCTAATCTGTATAAAATCAATTTTAATTAGAATGATGTTAGTGAAAAATGTTAACCGCTCGTACCTTTTTTAAAATTCCGCCTGGGTAAATGTTCATTTTGTGTACAATAGCTTGTACCGATCTTAATTACTAAGTGATCACTAAAGAGATTTTCTTGTAAAACTCTCCAAGTAAAATTTATTGCTATATCTGACGAGAACGGTTAGTTACGAACTTGAATGATTTTACAATAACTGATATTTTAAGGCAAAAAATTACTTTACGTCTGTAAATCACTCTTAACCGACTTACTAAAAAGAAAGAGGCTCTCGACCCGTTGAATATATTTTGTACCATCCATTTTCAACGAAAAACTCTTTTGTCTATGAACGGGGTTTGATAAACTTAACTTGCAAGTTGGTCCCGTTCAACTTTTATGAGAATCGGTGAAGTACTTAAATCATCAAGAGGAAGTCGATTGATCATTGTAAAATATCGATTTGGTTAGAATTAACATAAAGTCTCTATTTATAGATACATATTTTTGTAAATATTTAAATCATGGCGAATCGTTACGCAATTTTGTATTTTTATCTAGCTTTTCACGCCTCGGGGCTGGTACATGAATTTTGATGATGATGAGAAACAGAAGCTCATTGAGGAAGTACACGCTGTGGTAACTGTCCGGGACGCCAAGCACACGAATTTCGTAGAGGTAAGCACTAATTTACTTGAGATACCGGCAATGTAAAGGCTAATGTTTCTATCTAAAAAAATCTTTTGACAAGTCGATCAATCCGTCTCAACCTTTCTCCTAAAAACTTTAAACTACCGTATTTTCTGCACAGAAAGCAAGTTTTGCAGGCTTCTGTAAAATAATCGACGATCGAATATTAGTTCCCTATTCAAATTATACTCATAAAAACACAATAACTGTAAGTCATTATGGTCATAAAATAAACAATCGGAAGTTCACAGGATTTTCAACCGTCTTATCCTTAATAAAATAGATATACAAAATTAATGTTTTCATCACCAGCCACATTATTATAAATAACTTTAATACATAAATTGAATTTGACATAAATTTTATAATTTTCAACATTTCTTAATTAAATGAAATGGCATTAAATGAATAAAATTACGGAACCAAAAAGAGATTTTTGTTAACAAAAAAACAAAAACTTGACTGTTAAGAGAGCGCCATAAGCATACTGTGAAAAAAAACGCAAATATAAAAAAAAAAAACAAAAACAATACCAGTAAAGGATAAAAATTAAAATATGTTTTATGTAATGTACATATAATAAATCACGTGGTTATTTACAAATAAACATGTTTATTTTCTGTAGGAGAAGCCATCTTGTAGGCCTTCATGCTCCATCTTAGACCACATCGTCACTTTACATCAGGTGAGATTGTGGTCAAGTTAAGGCTTATCAATAATATAAAAAAAAAAACAATCAAAATAAAAAAATAATTTTTTTTATCTAATTTCATTTTCTTCCGCTCCACCAGCGTAGATTTGTGGCTGACCTTGTTTATCTGTTGAACATTATGTAATAGCGCCGGCACAATGAAAGTTACAGTAAACAATTAACACGGACAGAATATAAACGTTACACAGAGCGAGAAGATAGTTTAAGACCAAAAGATTTACAAAATCTTTTGTTAACGGTAATAACAGCGAAAGTAAAAATAAAATAATATAATAATGAAAACAAATATAAAATATACATTACATAGGTTTGATTGCGATAGGTCAGTTGTATTCGTAGCACGCTCTACGAATTCGCTTTTTTTTTTTTTTTTTTTTTTTCTTCATGAGAAATTTATGTGCGCTTTAAACACGTGCTTTAACGGTGAAGGCAAACATCGTGAGGAAACCGGCATGTTCTGATAACTTTAAGAGTTTGAAGGAAATGTGACTAACTTCACGTTATTTTATTCGCTATTTCATAGAATAGGTCCAGCTTTGCTCGTATGCGAAAACCTACCTTTTGAAACACTCTACCTATTGCAGGAATCTCTATAAGGATCCTTTCAATCGTTTTTGAGTTTATCCCGAACAAAAAGTGACAAACTCTTTTCTTTATTTATAAAATGATTTCAAAGCAATTGTAGTCCATTATCACGTGCAGATAAAACGCTACATTTTTAATGCGTTTGTGTAGCACAGATAATTAAAATTAGGTATGTTTCTTAAAATATCTTATATTTTCATATAGGTAATATCAATGATGAATTAATTATATTTTAGAGTCATCTACCCTATAAGAAATCGATCATGATACCGTAAGGCAACTTCCCACATAACAAAATGATTGTATTCTGTCTGACGCACCCACAGAAATTCAGCGAGTGCAATCCACACAAAATTACTGCCGTTTTCTCTTAAGGACCCTATTGTTATAATGAGTTTTTATATAGGTAAACATATAATGAAAGTTTCTTAATTTATTATTTTCTTGCCAGGGAAGGCTTAGTTTTTTTTTGTATGAAAAGTGGCGCGGGTGTTCATAGACATGTTTCATAGACATGAAAATCGGTTGTGCCGTTTAAAAGTTATAGGGGTAAGAGTGGGGGAAGGAACACCGAGAAGATTTATTAGTTTTTATTGTAAATAGTTTAAGAGGAAAACATAGATCATAGAGCATCTTAAAAATATGTATGAAGTGGTTATATGCAGCATTACCATCCTTTTCTGTATAAACCTCGGAGAAAGATAGGCTTTCTAATGTCTTTGCGAACATCTTAGATTTTTATTAGGGTTTTGCAGTAAATGATATACATTTTCGTAATGATTTTTGAAAATTTTTACTGTAACATTGCGACTTATTAAGAAGATTTATATTTATCTTCTTAATAAGTCGCAGTGGTGTTTTTATAAAACAATACCCTGAAATATTTTATTTTTTGACCCCCGACCAAAAAAGAGGGGTGTTATAAGTTTGACTGTCTGTCTGTCTGTCTGTCTGTCCGTCTGTCTGTGACAAACAACATAATATTAGTATAGAATCTGGCGCACAACTTTGTTCATGTTAATATTCATGTATTCATAACACAATTTTTCATTCGTATTTACAATATTATAATGATATGTTAACTTAACACTTACATTGAATTGATATTAAATTCTATTAAAATTTGATAACATTGTAGGAAAAATTACAAATGTCACAGGAAATAATGTCATGCTAGTCAAGAAATAATCTATAAAATCAATAATTTCATTACATAATATTATGTTGTTTTACGTTTAAGGAAATTAAGGCATTAGAATCGGGGGTTTTTCTTAAATTTTAAATTTAGATTTATTTTCTATTCGATATATATCATAATTATCGTTCGTAAGGAGTAAACTTAAATAAATGTTTTCTCATCTTATCTAATCTTATTTTTTTCTACTATTTTGGAATATTTGAGCATTTACAACTTAATTTTGAGTTTTAAAATATTATCTGTTTTCATAGACAAAAAATACCCCAAAATATAACATCGATGAACCATTTACCACCCTTTCCATTATTAGGCAGAAGTTTCACCCCAACACGTAAACAAGGGGTTTTATGGACCCGGGGTGTTTATGGACCGGGTTGTAACGGGTGAAAAAAATGATTATTTTATTTTATAATATAATCGTGTAGAATAGATATCAAAATAAAGAAAATATAATGTTTGTTTAGATACGGTACGGACTTTTGACTTTTAGCTGGAATTAGACTGAGATGAATAAATAAATAAATATTTCCGGACAATCCACACAACAACATCTAGCCCCGTGGTAAGCTTTTAGCTTGTGTTACGGGTACTGTACCTACATTACAGATTACAGACACGCGGACTTACAATAACAATATCGGGCTAATTTCGCAGGTTTATTATCTCACAGCGCAGCGTGTAAAGTTGTTTTTATGTTATTTTAGAAGCTTGTATTACGGTTACTAATACAGCTGATATATATACAGGTGTACCATAACATAAGTTTCGGTCAGTATGGGAATGTCTGAAACTATTATGAAGATCTATTTTTGAAACATTAAGTCATGGTCATAAAGAATATAGGGAACTGTTTATTGATTCCACTTTTAAGAGTAATATTACCTAATAGGTATTTGGTATAAGAACTATAATTATATAGGTACTTAAATAAAACCGAAGATCTTAGCAACAAAACATCCTCCAGTTTCTTTTTGAAGATGTATGGACTATCAATGCATTTTAAATCTCTGGGTAGCTTGTTGAAAAGTAAGATTAGCGCGATCGAACATAAAAACGCGTTCGAACAAACAAACTCTTAACCTTTATAAAAACCTATGTGAAAAAAGTTACCTAAACACAATAGATAGGATAGCGGGATACCATTATGCCAAAGTATAGAGTTTTTTTGATTTGAGGTCAAATTACTTTTTTAATTGTAACTACAGAGTGTTTAGTAAGAAAAGAAAAAATCTAGTTTTCAACCAGTAACTATAAGTAACTATAAGTAAATATTATAGTAGTTGTTAGCAACGGTGACGGTACGTAGACTAAACGTTCCTTATTTTATTGAAACTTGGAGAAAATCATGTTTAACCGTAATATTTAAGGCATGTTTCGTTTGGATTGTCTGGAAATATTTATTTATTAATGTAAAAGAACGAGGGATATAGATATAGCAAAAATGATAAACTCATTACAGTGCAGGACATTATATCGATATTTACATAAATAAAATAAAAATATCTTTTTAGCTTACAAGAGAGCAAAAAGGGACACTGCAGGTGAGATTTGATAATCTTTGCTTTCAGAATGTTTGTACACGGTTTGATCCATTCGAGGTGGCTATCAGCAGAAAGCGTGCTGATTCCAGTATACATGTCTACAATATCAAGGTATCACGTGCACATTACAAAATAGTTTGACTTTTTCTACGGATCACCAGCATTTGGACGCGGAGATGCAAGGTAACATGCGCTTATTCCGTGCTCAAAGAAACTTCTATATTTCTGGATTCGCATTGTTCCTGCTCGTTGTTATTCGCCGAATTGTCCAAATGATCTGTGGACCTGCAGGCTTTACCAAACCATCCGACCATCTTGTAGGTGGACTTATTAGCCGATTCGTGGTCTCTAGTCGAGAACTTGTCAGCCATCTGTTCCATGCCGCCACGCTGGCCAAGTGCGGGTTGGTGAATGTCACATGCCCTTCAAACTCTTTTTTTAAAGTTCTCAGAACATGCCGGTTTCCTCACGATGTTTGCCTTCACCGTTAAAGCACGTGTTTAAAGCGCACATAAATTTCTCAAGAAGAAAAATCCAGAGGTGCGTGGCGGGGTTTGAACCCACGACCATCGGAATGAAAGTCGAGTGTCTTCGCACTTAAAATTAAAATAGCTTATTTTAATTTTATAATAATTTTATTATTTTGTAAGA
The DNA here is from genome assembly GCA_929108375.1 of Gymnoscelis rufifasciata. Lineage (NCBI taxonomy): Eukaryota > Metazoa > Arthropoda > Insecta > Lepidoptera > Geometridae > Gymnoscelis > Gymnoscelis rufifasciata. Next base: position 4,326,726 of record CAKMYF010000001.1, on the reverse strand, counting down.
AAGGTGACTTACGCCTGGGTTCTTAGACATGTTTAATTAAAGTCGATTACGCTATTTTAAGTAAGGGGCGTTAAAAGTGGGGTGGAATAACCGAATGTGTACAAATATACTCGTACTTGGACAAAACATGGTGGCGTACCTATGTACCTACCAAAATAGAGTCTCGGTAACGCATAGTAGCTGAAACCTAACATAACTTATGGAATAAATCTCTTTCTTTAATCGCGAATGCTGCGAAAACTATTGAATATATAACAAAGTGATGTATTACAACTTTGTAGAACTTATCATTATCTACAAAAAACGTCCGAACGTCATATCTCTAACTATTATAGTTTTGTGACAATAAGCGGGGTTAAGATCACGAAATAAACCACCCGGAGGTCACGTGTAAGGATTCAAAGGGTTACCACTTACGGACGTGAACAGACAAAACCTCCAAATGTTCGATAAAAATCGGCTAACCCGTTTAAAATTAATAAGATTATATGCAAATATACTCAAGTATATATACTATATTTATCCACTACTAACTTAACATAATATAAAATTAAGCTGTTTTGCTGAGTTTACATTTGACTTTAAAACTACTATTTTAATGCATTTTTTAGCTAAAAACTGATTCTAAGAGAAAAATTGGAATCGGGGGTTTTTCTTAAATTTTAAGTTTAGATTTAGCATTGAGAATTATGACTATTGAAGTTACTGTTTTTGTTTTGTTTGTTGATATTTTACACAAAATGTTTTCGTGGTGATTTATATTTAAGTGGAATATTATTGGACATGACTTTATCATTTAAAATGTAACATGTGCCGATCACACACCGTTGAGACAGTATAGAGTAGACCCATGACCTTTGAAATTAAAGTAGCGTGTGCACCCATTTATTTTCACAAATAGAAAAGAATTGGGTCGAAAAGAAAATATGATAACGAAACACACAAATGTATTTGTCACCGGCAATCTGTATATTTCAGGTATTGTTAAAATACCTAAATACCTAGTTTATTGTTATATTACAAAAGATTTAATAAAACTTAGTAGTTTGAATTGATGTTTTTGTAATAGGTACATATTTTTGATATCTACCATTTTTTGTTGAAGTTGAATTTGATTATAGTAGTAAAAACCATAAAAAAAGTTTTTTTTTAATTGTATGTAAGTTGCTAACCGTAAATAGAAAACATTAATAAATGTCTTATAAATAGTCGTGTTAACGAACTGTATACGATTTTTGATTCTGGTTATGGTTACAGGCAATAGCAGTCAAATTAGGAGGATTATTATTAATTTTGAATTTAAGTGCGTGTAGAAATTATTATGATGTTATTATATTTAAATTTAAGTCAGTGATATTAAAAATTTCATAGAATAAAATAAATAAAATAAAATAATAAAATAAAATATTTATTTAGAAAATCACTTAAAGCTAAAGTTGACAAAAATCCTTAAAATTTAATTAGGTCTGTGTGTTTTCTTTGTTTGTATCATACATATCTATGTTAAGTGATGCTGTGTGATTTTGATAAGTCCTTAAATATTTATTTTAATGGTAAAAAGGGATGTGAGATTTCTTAGTAGGGTTAAATCTACTCAAATAATAATTAAGGTTGCCAATTAATTTCTACAATCTTAAATACATTTTCTTAAATAAATATATTTTTTACGTCATTCACATTTTTGATTGGGATATAATGGGTGGATTATCGAATGAATAGTAATAGTTGCCATTATCATTCGAACACTAACCTTAAAAATTATTCAATAAAAAAATATTCGTAGATCCTGTAATTACGGCAGTTCTTATTTTTTTGACGAATTTTATCGACATCTTCAAAAATCTTAAAATTTTGAAAGATATTGAAGTTGTTTAAATCGGTATTATAACGAATAGAACAATAATAGACTTTTGTACTTACTGTTGCCAATCTACGGGGAATGAACCACAAATAATTCCGTTTCCAGAATGGGAAAATACTCCTAATAACCCCACTAAATCCTTGCTGGACTTTGTTTCCATTAGATCCATTTTTTAGCGGATTGATCTACTCAGAAGCGAATAGAGGAAAGCGTTTAGTTCGTAAGTTAAAGAAGTTTAAATATTCAGTAGAGTAGCAACGCGCTAACCGGCCGGTGGACTCGAGCCGCGCGAATTTCCGGACATAAATCGGGAAGCGCGTGTGTAGACGAAACATTAAACGAATAAAAAAATATAATAATTCGAATCATAAAATAAAAAGGTCGAAATATTTTGCGGATCCATCGCAAACCACGTCCGAGTTAGCTGCAGGCTGCGGTGTTAGTGATAAAACTGTTTTAATTCACTTGAAGCAAATTGGGAAGATTAAAAAGCTTGAAAGGTGGGGCGCCGGCGTCGCACGGTTAAAAAAAGTTCCCGGCAATTTTTCCTTATTTGCTCACTGTTTAGACCTACCCTGGACTACGACAAACATTTTAAAACCAATATCAGCTCAATCGTCCCAGTCGTTCTCGAGTTTTAATCAGACTAACGAACAACAATTCATTTTTATTAATATAGATAATCTCCGCTATTTAACAGACGCTTTTAAAAAAAAAATAAAAAAATATATAAGACTTTTTACCGCGGGAAAATCCATTATAACGCGGGTAACACCGCTAGTGTATTATATTGTAAGAACTTGATTGACTTAAAATTTAATTTATAACACTTGACACTGGCAAACAGACCTGTTTGTCTGTAATTGTAAGTTCAATTCGACATTCTCATAGTTTCCGATTGAGTTGTAAAATACTTTTTTTTTATATTTAGACATACCATGAATAAGAATTTAAGTTATTTGTCCAAGTCGTCATCAGGTAATATTTGTATGGTTAAGGCTTATACCAGTTGCATTATATAAAAAAACTAACACATCTTCACATCGTAAAAATATTTAAGAACGAAGTAAACAATTGATATAAAATAAATATAAGGTATTTTACGTAATAACAGTAATTTCCAAGTTAATATAAAATTATTATAATGAAAAGCGATCCATATTTTACCTCTTTACATAACGTTTCAACTCCTTGAACTAAATTCTTCGCAAACTTCGAGTATAAGGTTTTTGGAGCTATTTACATTCCCTGGACAGCGAGGCAACGGGCGGCGGCGCCAGGATGTGCTGCATGCAGCGCAGGCACGGCAACGCCACTTGCTGCAACGCGAACTAGATAAGGCTATAAACAAAAGCCCTTTTTGGAGGACTTTTGGCCTCCAAATCGAAATGGAAATATAAAACAAACAAGATATGTTCGCCTGGTGCGTGCCATTCCGCTTTAGGTATACATTTTGCAACACCTTGTATATTATATTAATAAATAAAAAAGTATATAGTTGCATAGCATAAGCACCCTATACCCACTGCTGGGACACAGGGACTTCTCTCTTGACGAGAGAGATTGAGCAACAAGCTGGCCAAGTGTTCCATGTTCTATAAACTCTTTAAAATTCTCAGATCATCCGGCAGCTAGCTGATATCCTCACGATTTTTGCCTACATTTAAAGAACTTAAAAAAAATCAAAACTAACGTCTTTTCAGAGGATACCTTCTTCCTTCTATTACCTAACATGCTAAGTGAACTAAAATACCGCATTCGAGGGAACTGTCTGTATTTATTTTAGGCTATCATTTCTACTGTGTCGCAGATGGATGCAGGTTTTCTGTATTCTTACCCTTATTTAATTACACACTTTGTGTTAAATTTAGCATGAGGGAACAAATTGCTTCTTAATTAAATTCCCTCAGTACTAATCTGAATTAATTTATAGTATGAAGCAGAAAATCAATCAATCAATTCATTATTTTGTTCTATCGCTAATAGTTTCGGCAGCGCATTTGACGAAAGACATTTTAAGACTCATTTTTCTACACCTTCGGTTACATTGTTCAAATTTTACCAAGGATCCCTAATTTTTTTCAACAAACGGAAGTATATTGTTCTTCCTCTCAATCAGAACTTTAAGATGACCACATAAAGTGTTCATTATCCCAATTGACATGTCATTCAGAATAACCTCAGACATTCTCACTAGGTTCTTCTGCCTCTCCAAAATCTTCAAGTCTGATGGCCTCATCGGTCTGTACCGTGGTTTCGGAGTGTCCGTGCAGGGTATCATCATCTACCGTGCCTCCTGCCCCTTGGGGACGGTTGACATAATTCATTTAATATTTATTTATCTTTTGTCTACTAGACCCGTAACTTATTTGAATAGAAACTATAAATTTTCATTTCACTTAAGATAAATTGATTATAGCACCTAAAACAGAGTTAAAACCATACTTTTTTTAGTTAACAAAACAAATACTTATAAAAAAGTGTGCTGTTTGGGATACCTTATGGAAATGGTAGCTTCAAATCACTAATATACTATGTTACGCGACTCTGAGGCTCCTAGTATTTTAGGTTTAATTTATTAGACAAATTAAGTTTATAGCTTTATAAATAAATGTTTTCATAAAAATGTTGTCCAAAAGGGTTATTTTTTCCTAATAAGTACTCATCATTACTACAGGCCATAATTTGTTTATTCACCCCATTTTTAAACCAATGATTATTATTGACATTCTTCATTTTTGTGAACTTGACATCTGATACATTAATATTTAAGATTTGACATTAGTATTATTATTTTTTTCTTAACATTTTTCGATTTTAATTATTAATTTTATTTTTATTTCCGGGTTTAATTTTTGGCAAAAAAGTTTTATTTCACGATTTTTAGTTATTACTCTACTGAAATATACCTTATAGAGTTCCTTTGACTGACCTTCAACACACACACACTTTTTTTTTATTCATCTTATTCTTTCGTCGATTTACTGAAGTTTCACTTCTATCGTGTGTGAATCGCACACACACCTTTTTTTTTATGAATATCTATAACTGTTAGGATCTATTAATCTTGCACCGTTCATCAAAAACATTTATGACACATAAAACATGCCTGCTTAGTCACTAATGCCTAAGACGACCAACCGTGAGTCGTAATACTGTTCATATAATCCAACCCGTAAAACTAAAATATATTGTTGTTAAACACATGTATTTCATTGATATTATTTATAGTAACAAAGTTATTGTATATAAACCTGTAAACACATTTATTTTCTTTTAGACAATTATATACTATTAAAGGGTTCATAGATTACCGAATTGTGTTTTTTTTAATATAATGTCGATTATGCACATCTGCTGATCCTAGTTAGTTCTGGTTTTAAATCAACAATCACTGGACTGTCGTAAGCACCGTTAATAATCGTTGAACTCAAACCTAATTGACCGTTTAGGATCTAAAATTAATGTATTAAGGTCCACGAGGGGTACTTAAATAAAGGGGTAAAATATAATAAGGAAATGTCCCCGCAGATTTAAAATTTGGTCATAGTAAGGTCACATTCTGAATCGAACGATCTGAAGTGAAAAAGTATTTATAGATTTTTTTCCTAAAATTTTATCGTTTAGAGCACTTTTTGTGAGTTTTTAATATTCATTTAATGTTGGTTAATTATTGTATTGTTTATGTCTTCTTTTGTAAATGTAAGCTACTTATTTTTAGTCGCTGTTATTTTTTATTTTTAGAGATAGATAGACTGTATATAAATTGATCCTTGAATAAAAAGCATTGCATTAGATAAAACTACTTATTATAATAAGTTTTAGGTATAAGTAAGGAATTAAATGTCTTTTATTTTGTTTTAAAACCAAGCTACATTTAGGTAGATAGAGATAGGTTTAAATGGATGGGCCACAGTTTCGAAGTGGCGTGCTGTCTAGAATATGGATATGGAATGCTTGCGAGATAAATGTGAATGCTTTCGTAACATTTGACGCCATGAAGCTAACCATCTCATAATTATTAAATTTATTTAAATACATACTAGTACAAACTAGCAATCTGCCTCCAATTCGGAACGAGGACAGACACATATAGGTAACTTTTGCTGTTGACTGTACATACCTACACATACTTACACATATACGTTAAAAAAGTACTGTTTGTCGCAAAACAACGGTAAAACCTCATATTATACAAAAGTCCCGCTATAACTCTAAATAGTGTTGATAACCATGATAGTTTCAAAGTGATACTTCAATCCTCAGATATTTGCTATCTGAGGATTGTAAAATCTCTATAATAAGTGCCAATTGTTATAACGTTTTAATACAAAAAGTAAATCTTAAGTGTCATTATTGTTATGAATACATTTTCATATATATAACATTATGATTACATATAAATGTGTATTAAAGATACATTACAAAAGCTTTATTAACGATAGGATTTAATAGAAATAGTAGAAGCATAGTAAACTCGAGCCAATTGTGTGACAAAAGTAACTTAGGATAAACCAATATAGCCAAGTTAAAAGTACCTCATTAATAAAACATCTATACAGGGTGTGTCGTTAATAATGGATAATCCGTTTAGTTTAAACGAATGCTATTTTAATACAGGATTATGTAACTTAAAATCATGAAAATTATGACAATTCTTTATAATTTGAAATCCCAACCCAGATTAGTTATTTTGCTCCTGTAGTTAATTTTACTTGTTTAGGTACACATTATCATACATTTTAAAATCCACACAAACGAGCCATGTTTTTAATACAAACTATGGCACCATACATTTTTTTTACTACACATTTTTTTATGGGTCAAATTCATAGGTTAAAAATTACAAAGTATCTCAAAATATAAAATTTACAATGTTTTACGATAATAACGCCACATATTGTTATTAAATTGAATTATCAAGCAATCATTATTATTAAGAAGTGTGACAAAAAAAAATACACAATAATACCTAGTTTTGTTAAAATGGCCGCTAATTGCATGGATGCTTATCTTTACAAAGTCACGTTTGTTGTATATTAAGTGTTTGTATTATTTATTGTTATAGCGGCACGAGCAATCTAGCACAGTTCTTCAGATACAGTTTTTTTTTTTTTTCGAATGGACATTTGATGCTGTTGACCGCAGATGGCCATGACAGCCAATATTTTTTTCTAAAAGCTAGGTACCTAATATAGCTAGTAAAATACTGATACTTGAAATTATCAAATAAATATGAAGGTGGATGCTTTTTAGTAGGTAGTCTAACATATTTAAACATTTTTAAAAACATCCCGTATTATTATTTATTACCCTTTTGATTGGTGTATCATACACGTAGATACCTTCCTAATTCTCAGAACTAGAGTAAGTACATATACATAAACCCAACTTAAGTCCGGTTTCAACAAAGAATTTAAAAAAGTCCTAATTATAAATTAAACATTTTATTAATAATCAAATGTTTTATTATTAAAAATTAAAGTAACTAGTCTATAACACTAATAACTTTTATGATCAGTGAATTATTAACAAAAATAGACTAAAGGCTTAAAATGTACAGGCTATGTTTAGATATGAGTAAAAATAACTCAAGGTTCCTAATTATTTTCATACTTAGCAACAGTAGTTAATTAATTACGAACGATAATCTATCAGCTATACTGTAAAGAGGTTTAATGTTTAAGAAGTTGTTATTGTTTGTATAATCGGGCACATAAATTACTAATTATACTTACATGTAAGAGATATGGAATATGCTTTAGACTCGTTGGAAAATAAAAAATAAATTCACAATTCGGTTTAACCAAAGAGTGTCCCTAATTAGTTTACCACGACTGTATATCATAATTATAGTTCATAAGTCATAATTATAGTAAGTAGACTCCAATCGTGCCATAAAGTTTGATTGGTTAATAAAATAGTAATACTTTAGAGATTTCTGACAAGCTTAAACTTTAACTAAGAACATCTATTTTCAAGTCATACAAGTATACAAGTCCAAATCATAAAACCTGCTCAAAGTAAGAAAACTAAAAAAATGTATACACACTTTACGACAACAACGAGATACGTGGTAATAATTCATACAAAACTAAACCTCTAGAGATTTCATTCATCATCTAAAACGGTACATATCCTTTTATTCCCAAACGCTGTCGGAGTTACTAGTTGACTTTATCTATATCTCTGTTAAACTGAGCCTCAGATTATTTGTGTGATTTATATTGTTCGATTAATCCCGTAATGAATTACTATTCAATGATATAATCTGTTTAAATCACTATGTACAAACCTTTCACCTACATGTATAATAATAATATCTATTTATGCATGTCTATTATATTAAGTATATCAGAAGTCAAGTGCCCGAAACACAAGCTTACTTTCGATATGACAAATATCATTAAATTAGTTCACTCATCACATTATAGATTTTCTTTAGGTATTTGTTTCCTTTAGAAATTTACACAATGCCAAAAATGCTATAAAACATGGAATTAGTCAAATTGCTTCTCGGTTAGATCATAAATTAAAGAATTTATTAATTTAAGTCATATTCTAACGTGCGCCTTTGTGCTTCTCGGTTAGATCATAAATTAAAGAATTTATTAATTTTGTGCGTTTTATGCTCACAGACACTGCTCTCTGCAGTTTTAAACCAAATCTCAGCATCTAAAAAACAAAGCTATTATTGTTGTGATATTGTACACGGCTGTGAGTTGTATTGAGCAGTATGCTATTGAAATTTGATAACCACATAAACGATTAATTTCCTTAGAAGTACAGAAAATTAAACTAAAATGAAAAAGTTTAAATTATCAAGGAAATAACATTATCTTGACAGTTATCTTACTATTTTATAAAGCAGTCTTTTAAACAAAAACCGCATTTAAGTAACTGGAAAAATTTGGGTTTTTTTTCAGAAACAAACAAAAGATTGCTACTATACTATTACGGGGAATTTCTTCTTATGTTTATTACATGATTCTACGAGTACGTTCAAATAAATTTGTCGACACTGCATTCCGAATAGTGGGAATTTCAATTCGAAATTTTGGATATAATTATATTATATACAATGAAATTTAAATGTAAAATTGTTATTGAATGTTATCATTTGTTTTGTTATTTGTTAGTACCACTTCGGTAAACTGCTCAGATTAAGAAAAGGTAAACAGAAAAATATTTAATCGTGAGTTTAATGAATATTGTTGAAATACATAGGTCCTTTTGCTTCATCCGTTTGCTATGATGTCCCAGACAGACACGTCAAACTTTTGACCCCTCTTTTTTGACCTGACATTTGACCCCTCTTTTTTGTCGGGGTCAAATGTTATATAGCCTATAGCCTTCCTCGATAACTGGACTATCCAACACAAAAAGAATTATTCAATTCGAACCAGTAGTTTCGGAGATTAGCGCGTTCAAACAAACAAACAAACAAACAAACTCTTGATAGCCTCCAGTAAATAGTTTCTTTAAATAAAAGTAGCATGTTAATTTCTCCACAGTTGACACATTGCACAGAGAACCAAGAAGAACTAAGATCTTGAGAATTTTACTCATCAAAATTTAGGTTAATATGGCAGTAGTAATGAATTGTTGTTTCTTTAGATAATTATCGAAGTGTATCCACGTAATAAAATAAAATTATTGAATGCAATGAATTTTCACAGAATAATAACTGTGATAATAACTCATACTGAATCTAGACCCTTGACAGTAACAATAAATGGGAACACTATCAACCAAGTTGAGAATACCTCATTCCTAGGGTTCCAGATAGACAGGGGGCTGCAGTGGGGTAGCCACGTAAACAAATTATGCGGAAAGTTGGCTGGCGCATTTATCATCGTTTCTTTCACTTGTTATAATGACCTGTTATAATGATCGGATATCCGATATTTCAGAAGTCTTTTTTTCGCGAAAAGACAAGGAAATTATACCACTTCACGCCATTCAGGAATTAATATTTTTTTAATACATATTCGAAAAACATACAGTATCCAACACTTAAAAAAACATTTTGTCTCTGTAAACTCAATGTCTAAAAGACTAAGAGAGATATGGACTGTTCTTTGAAAGAGAGACTGTTTTAAGTCTATAGAAAAAAACATTCGTTGTGGTTTCCTCACGATGTTTGTCTTCACCGTTAAAACACGTGTTTAAAGCGTGGCCTACCCACTAACCACTTTATTCTAAGAATCCCTTCATCGGACCTGTGTAAAAGTTATCAGAATCCCTTATTGGGGAACCACGTAAAAAATGTATAATTTATATTATCAAAAATGACTATTATTATTATGTTTGTATGATAAGAATTAACAGGTGACTTTACAATAAAGTATTTAGTATCACCAGTCAATAAACACAAAATAAATTTAAAATCACAGTTTAAATCACAATGAAAATCAAATTAGATAATACAAAATTCTGAATTCAAATCGATATTAGGATCAGGATTAATTAAAAAAATATATAAAAATTTACGCACCTCTAGATTTTCCTTGAAAAATGTATGGTGCGCTTTAAAACACGTGCTTTAACGGTGAAGGCAAACATCGTGAGGAAGCCGGCATGTTCTGAGAACTTTAAAGAGCTTGAAGGACAAGTAAAGTTATTTTGACAGTTATTAACAAGCCTATTTTTGTTTTTTTTTGTCGGATTCCGACATTTTTAATGGCGTCTAGCATATGCCTTTTAAGCCTATGTTATTCTCTATGTAATAAAATTTGTAAATTTTTTGTATAAAAATATATTATGTACATGTTTAAATAATTTGCATTTACTTCTTTAAAATGAAAATCACTTCAGAAAACTAATTATTTTTTTTTTTACTATCAGATAGCCTTCTGACATTATTTTTATGTATTTGTCAGTCAGTAACATGATATTAGAGGGTTAAAAATTTATCTAAAATCCTCATATGGATGAGAAAATATTGTTATTTTAAGGTTACACAGATAAATACCAGTTATACTTAAATACGCAGTTTGTTTTGTAGACATTTTGTAAATTGTTAAATAAATAGGTTTGACATATTTTTTAGAAGCTTCGAGTATACCATATAAAAATAATTTACCCTAAAATAAACGCCTACTTAGAAGATCATTGCTAGCTTTTCCACTCCCATTAATGAATCTTTGGTTGAATCTTTAATCACTATTTTACTGGATATTATTTTAACTAACCCACAATCACTACCGTCCAACGTCGCCTCTAAAATTTCGCAATTAGTCTCTTTAACATCTCAAAAGTTATGAACCATTCTCCGTTTAGTATTTTGTAGAAAATAAACACAGTTGAATTTGTAATATTATTTTTGCTTTTTGTGCACAAAGTATAAATAAATAAATATTTTAATAAAAGTCCCTAGCTGCGTCTGTCTGTATTCCTGTATTTATGTTCGGGATAAACTAAAAAAATACTACTGAACGGATCTTTAGGCAATTTTCTATTTTATAGTTAATTAGCTGACCCCAGCAAACTATGTTTTGCAAAATGAAAAATAGATGTTGGCCGATTCTCAGACCTACTCAATATGCACAAAATATTTCGTCATTATCATTGAGTAAACATTGTCGTTGATAAACATGACAAATAGATTGATTTCGCACGTCCGAAATTCTGATAAAGCTGGAAATGTTTAACCAATTTGGTTAATATTGGCGCAACACCTTTCATTTTGCGAAGTTAAAACGCCTTTACGAATATCTCAAGTTGAGACATGGCGCTGAATATAAACAAAAACTGAATATACGCATTCACATGTTGGCAGCAGATATGTTGTTAACAACAACATGTTTGTCCGTAAACAAACCCTAGGATCTAATGTCCGCCTCTATTGTTCTACTGTAATAAGATAATCAGGAAAAACAATGCTGCGAATATAATGGCTTGGCGTTATTAATGTAATGTTGTAGCTTTTGTATGTGTGAAAGAGAGTAAAAACAATTTATGTGGTATAATTATGTAATGTTGGGTAACTTAACAATCGCCTAATTAAACATTTGTCTTTAAAAATGTCTTAACTAAATTAATGTACAGCCTACATTAGCCTGTGTCCCAGCAGTGGGAACGTCAATAGGGTGATGATGATGATGCTCAAAAGCATGAGAATTGAGCATGTGGTCTGGGGTAGGTATCCAGTGTTCTTTCTTTTATATAAGCCTTAAACACACACAAAAAAAAACATCAAAATCGGTAAAGACGTTTAGGAGGAGTACAATGACTAACACATGTACAGAAGATTTATACCTATATTTACAGATAATGGTTGGTAACAAGGTTTCCGTAGGGGAACCTGCGGAAGGATCATTAACGTGTGTGTACGGCTTGTGTTTTTCTTTTCACACTCTGTTAAAGGGGATGAAAGAGGCACCCCTGCGCAAAAAGAGGAGTGTTATACCCTTGACGTGTCTGTCTGTCAGTGGAATCATAGCCCGCGAACGTAAGCGATTTCTATTTAGTTTTTTTTGTATGCAAAGTGAGTTCGCTCGAGTCTTCTTAGACATGTTTAATGAGAATAATAAAGCTGTGAGAGGTGAAAGTGGGGTAGAAAAACCAAATATCTGCAAATATTCTCACTCGCGTTGTACTAGAGAGGTGTGGTTTTAATTGAATAATGTTATATAGAATTTCTTAAAGGTAGCTGAAATTTCTGAAAGTTCCAGTTGACTTTTTACATCCGGAACTATAACGATGCCGGAAAAATAAACGTTTCGATTGTTTTTAATTAAATATTGACAGATGAAATGACTACCTATTAATCATAGAATTATAGACAGCTGGGAAAATTGATGAAGGCCTTTATTTCCAATGGGTCACATCGATCAACTTGGGAATGATCGGAAATCACAAGGTTTGTGTTTCAAATTTTCGTGAGGAAGATACCTATAATGTACAATTTGCACCCTTGCACGGCTGACCGCGGCGGATGGTTAGTTAATGAGTAATAGTTAATTTATTTAGCGTTATAGTTTCCCGGTAAAAACAATAACCAGATAGATTAAATTAAATTAAATATTTATGATTATCAAAAATTTTATTAAAGTAAAAGTGCATGAAATTTATAATAAAATTATTTCTATTATATAAATTGTATTATAATATTCAGTAATAAAGGCTATTTTTATTTTTGAACTCTTTAATCATAACTACCTATGGGGAGCCCGGCTAGCCACAGAAAATACATAGCCACGTTCAAAGTGCGTTAAACCCACTATTGTCCTACCCCGTATTCATAAAAATATGCAAAAAAGTAATTTGCACGCCATCTTCAAATCCCTTAATGATGACTTATTCAATCTGGATTATGGAAATAAAAGCATAAATATCAACAAATTGCGTTATCACGCCTCATTAACGTGTTAATGTTTATCCGAATAATTTTATATTTTTTTTTACATTTGTTTCGTGTCTAAATGTTGCAGGGGCCAAACCATTTAGTGAGTATCGCGGTGTCGGTAAATGCATGCGTCATCTCATAATAATTGGCGGTTATTGGCTGTTTAAAATATGGCATCGAAGCTTTCGATTCACACTCCATAAAAGTAAGACGATAAGAGTCGTTTTCGTCAAATGATTGAAGGAATCGTCAGGCAAATGTTCCTCGCAAGGATGTCGAATGTCACGGAGGCCTACAAGGTTGCATTGGAGGAAAATAAGGAACTAACTGATCAGGTAACAATACTCATAGGTATTTAACTCTCAAAACTTACGCGAGTTACACTTTTCATTTTGAAAACATTTAACATTTACACGTAACACGAAAGACGGTGCACAAAGATCATAGCATATACATAAATAATATGAAAAAGAAATAAAAAGAAATAATAAATACATACATTAAATAAGAAAAACAGGAGAAAATACATAAGTATAATAAACGATAAATGTATTATTAATATATCACTACGGACCCTATTGCTCAGACTCTTGAGGGCTTAGGGCTTATTGGATGTCTTGACCATTGCTTGCTACAAATACCTACATTTTAGCATTCGCAGTTGTAGTCAAAGGAATTTTGAGTTGATGCAATTAACAAGATCCATCCCCCAAAGAGATAGAATGCATGATTGAGGATTTGAGAGACTTCACGCTGTGTGTACAAAATAAATTTGACAAGTTTGAGATGGACTTATACTCATCTAGGGTTCCTTGTACAGTTTTTACAAAGTTTGCACAAAAAACATATATTATTTAAGAAATTCGTGTGAATTTACCGTTTTGCATCAAATCTTACCCCCACAATTAATTCAACGATAGTATATTTGTTATATTTATACAAGGTTATATAATGGGGAAATTTTTGAAAGAAATAAAAATAAGGCCCAAAATGTTCCAATCGCATAAAATTATTTATATTTAGTATAAAAAAGCCAAAAAAGTCTACCTCCTATGGGTTATACAAATCTAATTCGTTATAATATCTTAGACACGATAATTGCCTTCCTGTTCTATCGATAGTATCTTCGACTTATAAAATGTTACTTTAAAACTTTCGATAGAAGAGTGGATCCATACCGAAACTTCGCTTTATATATTAGACCATAACGCGTTGCAATAAGAAGAAACATGCAGAGATGCCTGGCTGGGTTTGAACCCACGACCTTGTCCACCCACTAGCCAACACGGCTTTTCTAACTCTTCCAAACTCTTCATTTCTCGAATGGCGCCTACTATATACAATAAACTTCCTGAATCTTTGCATAATTCTTTTAATTATAGGCTATATTATTGTTACTTTAACTATACATAATATATTTTAACTATATTCTTAAAACCCCGTTGTAGAGAATTTCCCATACAAATAAGAAGCCGTCGTTAAATTTCAGTTCCCTTACTTGATATGATAATAAGTAGATGTGACCAGTCAGTCAATCAGTCAGTTTAAACTCTTATATATGTATAAGTAGATTTATGTTCAGATGAATTGTAGTTGTCGTTTTTTCTGGAAATTTGCGAGGAAATACAAAATATTTACTTTTTGTTGATTAAGTTTCACCATGGAATTATAATAAGAATATTTTATATTAACCATGTAAAAAAAACATAGCTTAGGTACCTACTACATAATGAAAGTATCGTGTTACAAACATTTAAAGCAATCGTTATAATTTAATATTCATTTTGAAAAGTAGATATATGGAAGTAAGTAAGTGTGAAGACAAGGCGTGAATATTATTATGATGAAATTTTAATAATAAATAAATACGTAATAATAAATAAATAAATACATGTGAACCCAACAAATTGGCTGGATGACATAAAGCCATAGTTCAGGTAGATACCTAGTAGGTTCAGTTAGCGTCAAATAAGCGTCTAAGGTAGTCTAAATATTCTAAAAAACATTAACAAATTGTCATGCGAGATCATTATGCAGATTTATCATAGCTTGACGTAATAGTGTTGGTGGTAGACTGAAGCTCCAATGTTGCTGCAGTATTTTGTCATCAGCATAAATAAATTCAAAAATATGGAGTAATAAGAACGGTACCCGATTATAAATCTATATAAATAAAAATGAATTGTTGTTCGTTAGTTTGATTAAAACTCGAGAACGGCTGAACGGATTTATCTTATCATAGTCATATTGCTTGTAAGCATTATACTAGTGAAACTTCAATGCACTGTATCATCTTGATTTTTCGTTTATAATAAAATAAAAAAAAATAGGTACCATTTTTTAGTCATCCATCTACCCTATTTATTAATAAAAATCAATGTTGGAGTTATGGGACGATGTTTACAGTTTGGCTTATCGTGGAAATTACTTACTTTCCACGATAAGCCTAATTTTGGTGTAATTTTTTAACCCCCGACTAAAAAAGAGGGGTGTTATAAGTTTGACGTGTCTGTCTGTCTGTCTGTCTGTCTGTCTGTCTGTCTGTCTGTCTGTCTGTCTGTCTGTCTGTCTGTCTGTGTCACCATAGCTCCCGAACGGATGGAGCGATTTCAATTTAGTTTTTTTTGTATGAAAGGTGAGTTTTGCGCGAGTGTTCTTAGACATGTTTCATGAAAATCGGTTGGGCCGTTTAAAAGTTATGGGGGTGAGAGTGGGGAAGCAAAACCGAAATTCTGCAAATATACAAGTGTGGGGTATCAAATGAAAACGCATCGCGTCCACATTACATAATATTATGTTGTTTTACATTTAAGGAAATTAAGGCATTGGAATCGGGGGTTTTTCTTAAATTTTAAATTTAGATTTATTAATTTTGTGATAGCATCAGAATTCGTACCTCGAACGCATTAGAACATACATTTCTTTAATAGGCGTAAAAATTATAATAAAATTCGCACACCATGTGCAGTTCGATCCAACTTGAGCGATAGGATGGTTTTTACGGTGAGAAAAATTTGAATAATTTCCTATATTTATGATTACATATAGCTAAGCATGACTGTCGCTATCAGGCTGTGAAACTTTTCAACAAGCTACCCAGAGATTTAAAATGCATTGATAGTCCATACATGTTCAAAAATAAACTGAAGGATGTTTTTTTGCGAGGTATAGATGAATATGTGGCTGAGAAACTTAAACAAATTATTTCGACCAAATTAGGTAGGTACCATAAAAACGGTTTTTGTGAGTTAATCTTAAAAGATAGACATATACTATCACGGACTGTTTTTAGATCATTAAAAGAGCTATTATTCTTTAATACATATTTTTTGTAGAAATTTGTAAAATTAAATCAATAATTTAATGTCCTCTACGGATTCATGGAAAAGATGCATTCTTTTCAATCTAACAAATTGACTACTAATTCTAATCTCGAAAGTATGTACCGACATTGTTGATTGAAATTGTCATTTAGTTATTGCCGCCATTGTATCTTGTATTTTAAAATTCAAACACAATGTTAATATTTTCTGTGACAATAAATCTAAATTTAAAATTTAAGAAAAACCCCCGATTCCAATGCCTTAATTTCCTTAAATGTATAACAACATAATATTATGTAATGTGGACGCGATGCGTTTTCGTTTGATACCCCACACTAGTATATTTGCAGATTTTCTGTTTTGCTTCCCCACTCTCACCCCCATAACTTTTAAACGGCCCAACCGATTTTCATGAAACATGTCTAAGAACACTCGCGCAAAACTCACCTTTCATACAAAAAAAACTAAATTGAAATCGCTCCATCCGTTCGGGAGCTATGGTGACACAGACAGACAGACAGACAGACAGACAGACAGACAGACAGACAGACAGACAGACAGACAGACACGTCAAACTTATAACACCCCTCTTTTTTAGTCGGGGGTTAAAAAATAAGGTTTACAACTGTCTGTCATTTTCAGCCCATACATTGCTCTAATACATCTCTTCTGTGCCTTGAGAATCTTTTCCCGTTCTGAACAATTACCCCAAAATATTATTCATAGGATAGTTTAAATCTCAAATTATAGTCGCAATTTTAATTTATTGCTAATTATTTGACAGTCACAAAAAAAAATAGTTTTATTTCAGTTACTTAATCTATACATTATATTATAAATACAGCGGAAACCCCCTTTTAAGTATAGAGATACCTGTGACATTAAATTTTAATGTATGAGAGCTTATTAACGGTGGATAATGGAAGAAAATATCTTTACAAGATGATTTATGTAGCTTTTGTTATACTAACTGAAAGTCTACTCTTAGATATATGCATTCGTTATCAGATTCCCAATTATTTAGCTTCGTTCACCACCCACATTTTTATTTGACCGCGAATCATATTTTCCCGGTTAAAAGTAGTCTCTGTCCTTATTTATGCTCTAGAACATCTGTGTACCTAATTTCCTGTTTCCTTAATTTCAGGAAGTTGCGTCAGAATAGGTCCAATGTCATTATAGCCATACGACGTCATTTTAAATAGCACTCGACAAACTTAGAATAGCTACCAATGTTGATGGAACTTATACTGTAAAGGAAGTAAGCTCCCCTATGTCCAGCAGTGGACGACCTACGGCTAAAATCATCATCATCATCATCACCCTATTAACGTTCCCACTGCTGGGACACAGGGACTTCTCTCTTGACGAGAGAGATTAGGCCTTAATGGCTAAAGTTTTTGAGATTGTTTTTGAGTTTTAGGTGGTGTGTCAGATTGAATCCTATCTTTAGTTAAAATCTGTATGCTAAATATTTTGTTCAAGTATGTCATACATTCTTATTATTATGACCCATTTTTATCTTGTAACAATTACCATACTTGTGGCAAATAAAGTATTCTTTATCTTCTTCTTCTTCAAATCGATTTAATGAATTTTGCTTCATTACTCCCAAAATGCACTGTTATACTAATAGAAAACAAGGAACAGTCACTTCTTAGAGCCCACGAGAGAGTACACAACATGGGAGTCAAAAACATACTCTTCTATCAATGCAATTTGGACTTCTTTTTTTCACTCGTTTGGGCGTGATGTAGTTACCAACTATAACCACACATGCATACAAATTTCGCCTAAGTAGAAGTTAGAATAATAATCTGAAAGAAAATAACTATATTACGTATATCTATCGTATAGGGGTGTTCCTAATAAAAAAATATTTAAAGTCATTTTTAAAATGTGTAATGCTAGCGCAATGATACCTATACTTTTTTATATCTAATACCTACGTACTAAAAATGCTTTTATCACGCTTCCATGAAGAATTCTGTAAAAAAGCAATATATTCAATATTAGCGCAATTAAATGATCAATAGTTAATATAAATTATAAAAATATTGGTTGATTTCAAAAAATACTGGTTGTAACATAATATTTTGTATCTGTGGTACTTTCTCCCAGATTGCGTACTTCTGTTTTGACTCTTCCCATTAAAAAGTATTTTAAATCAGCTAAAAATATAATTTAATATTTTGTTTTCTACACGTGGACACAGAGGGGATGATTAACTCCACAACGAGAAAGGTATTTTGTAGTGAAACACCAGGCGAGCATAAGCGTTGAGGAGGTGGTCGCGTAGTAAGCAATGAATGAGGGTTTTAAGAAATATATTTTTGGATCATTTGGGTGTATTTTTAATTTTAATGTTATCTAAATAGGTATACTGAAGGACAAACAAAACTTAAGTTTATTTTTCAATAAGTAAAAACCCTATAATAGGTGTTCGGAATAATCCTATTTTTTGATAGCTATAATCTTGATAATATTAATTTCACCAGCTCCCCTGAATTCTATAAAAAATAAAAAACTCAGTGTAGACGTTCTCGTTTTGATAGAAGTCATTAAAAACCGATACTATTTTTTTTTTCCAAAAAATATGATACGATTCAACTTGTTAAGTGCAAATAATGAATTATAGGTGTGGGTCATAGCAATCAAGAAATATCTACCTTATTATCAAGTTTTGATTATAAAAATGTATATAAACATGCACTGTTTCCATTCTATTGAAAAGAATGCAAACACAAATATACACGCTTTTTCATAGTTCAATGAAATGGTCTTTGTTGATAGATCCTCAGGGTCAGGCAAATAAATGGATCAAAACTATGGAAAAATCGCACGACTTGCAAGTTCTAAAGTTTACCGATGGGAATTATATGAAGGTCATTGAAACTTGTTTAGAGTTTGGAAAACCTGCATTATTTGATTGCAGATAAAAATGGCAAAAGTTTGTTCATATTCTATATAGAGTTAAAATATCTTTATTGTACGCCATTATGAAAATAAATAAATAGGGTAATGTTTATAGCTTTTATTTTAATTAGGGATTAAATAACAATGATTTGAACTGGACTTACGGTGCTTTCAAGTTATTTATTTTATGACGTACGGCTGCGGTGCCCCAAGCTATAATCTTATGCAAAATCATTCAGTGGATTGCAGACCCAACTAGCGGCTATTATTTAATATAATAGTTCTTAAGCATTGTTCTGTTGTATTATATATTTTTATGTGTTTCAATAAAGAGTATTGTATTGTATTGTATTCTAAAAGATTTTTTTTTATACGTTATTAACCAAGATCGAACACTTATTAAAGTATGCCAGCTTTTTTACAAAACGAACAACTTAGATCGTTTTTATTTGAGGGTGAAACAAATTTTAAATTATCTTGCACATTAGCTATTTCCTGCCTACCGGTTTTAGGCTTTTTACAGTTAATCTGCTTATGGCCCTCGAGACCACAGGAAAAGCATTTACCTGACTCAAACTTACGCTTTCTTTCAACAATCGAAAAACGAATTTTGACGATAGTTCGTACCAGCGTATGGAATATATATTAAATTATGAGATCTAGTAGACTTATTGGGAACATAGTTGCTTAATATACTGTTTTCGCTGTATAAAAGTAGGAACTCGGTGTCGTGAGACCCATCATTATGATTTTGATTATTCTTTTTTTGATGGAAAGGGAGTATCCCAAGGGTGGTCCCATGGTAAGGAAACCTGGATCTGGTGGTGGAATCCTGAAGAAATTGAGGAAAACTCTTGGTATCCTGGCGGGAATCGAACCCGCAATCTCTTGCGCCTCAGGCGGACGTTCGCCCACCGAGCCACAGAAGTCGTCAAAAAAATTCTATTCATCAAATATCTTTAGTAGTCGGGTTACTAATAACCTACTACTTACTAATAACGAAACTTCCAAAGAAAATCTTTCGGTTCCTAACAGCCGCAAGGATAAGTAGCGAACTGTAACGCTGAAAAATCTCTTTCCATCCATTCAAAACTCAGGTACAATTTTGAAAATAATTTAAAAAGTAAGAGGTTTAAAATGAAAATGAATGAAATGATAAGCCAATAAAAACATGCAGAGATTAAACCCATATATATATACACATATATATAATATAGAAGCCGCAGATAGACAGACTATAGATAAAAACTTCTACCGAACAACATGTGTATAAACTGTACTTGAAACCCTGGGTGCAGTAAGAGTCCCTTAACATACTTTTCTAATTTATTAAAGGAAAAGTCGTTGTCACGTAAAACTTTCGCCCGTATACCGACTTTACAGGCAACCAATTTTTTTTGTAGCTATTTAAATGTTTTTCAAATTAACTAATAAACATACAAATAGTAAATATAAATAACACAACAATATTCGATCAGTAAAAGGTGACCATGATATTACTAGATTTTTTTTATTTACTGGTCATAAGATGAGCCATTAAACTAGTTATAAATAAACTCTCTGCTATATTCTTCGTTAGCGTATGCCAAGTGCATGGTTTCAATACTAAGGTCTTTGTGACCTTTCTAGCCTAATTAAAATGTTCAATAGTACTACCGTTTATTTAGATATTAGTTTCAGCCGTGAATCAATACTTAAATTGATAATAATAAGTCAAAAAGAGTTGTAGAGAGTTGTTTTTTAGGTCTAGCAATTCCTGCGATTAGATTTAAATTTAGGTACCTATAGATAAAATCTGTGATAAATACCTTAATAAAATATAAATACAAAATTAATGTTTTCATCACCAGCCACATTATTATAAATAACTTTTGGACTTCTGGTACCTGGATTTTCTGTACTGTAACAAATAAATATAATACGAGTGTGATCTTTAATGTTTATATTCATCACTATCATTCTCTTCTCAGCTTCATCAGCTTCTCAACGAAATTTTGAAAAAATATAGCCCGCCTGCGACTTAACTTTTTTGGGAATATTAACAGTCTTTAAGCCTATTATGTTATGCAACTTTGATTCGATATCGATCGTATATGGTCAGCCGGATCGAAATATGTTAAAACAAAATTAAAAATGATTTTAAATATGTACCCAATGCCAACATGAAAAAATTAAGCCAACAAACTATTTATGACTTACTTTCATGGCGCCCAGTTGACGCCATGTTGAATTTTCATTTACCTACTTAAAATCAATAAGTTCTATAGAAACAATCGAGAGGTTTTATGTTTTCATAAGTGAAATTCGTTCGAAGATTCGGTTATTGGTTCTCTATATAAATAAACAATATAAACCCAACCCACGAGTTTTTGTCAGCTCGATCTAGAGCTAGCCCTTTTTTGAAATAGAACAAACAGCTTTATCAGTCGTTACAATTTTGTAGTTATTATAATTTTGGAGTTCTTATTTATAGTAAGACTGGCGTTTAAGATTGGCTTTTTTTTTATATTGATAACTAATTTAAAAGGAAAACATAGGTCGTAGTAAAGTTTGAAAGTTTCTAAAAAGATTATAATATGCAAAGTCTGGGTACTTTTCATTGGTATATCTTGGAAGAAAACCTTTCTATAATAGTTATTTTTTTATAAAAATGTTTACCTGGATTAAAGCAGAGCCCTTTAGGGCCTTACCGGCTTTAGCGACCGTAGTGATGCTACTCAATCTCAGATCCTCGGCGATAAGAACTGCTACAGTTGCACCAGCCCTCTGCACGATTGTTGTTCTTATCGGGACCGATCCACAGAGGTTGTCAATGTAAAAGACTTTTGGCATAATGTTTATAGCTAACCACTCGACTAGATGTTTCTGTGTTATTTTCTTTTAGTATTCATAATTGTTCAAAATAAATTGACAGACACGTCAAACTTTTAACACCCCTCTTTTTGTGTCACGGGTTAAAAAGAGGTTCGTTCACAATCATGGTTGTATAAGTTTTCACAGATTTTGTGATTAATATCCTAAAAAAGATCTGTTGAATACCACGCAAAAACCAAACCTCAGCCGTGTTTAGACATATCCTAATAAGGATTAAATAAATAATATAATTGTAATAACCTGTAACGTGTTAAATGAATAGATTCAGTATAGTGCAATAACTCTTTTATTTCAACCAACCCACATACATAATCACTACGAACTTTGATACTCTATATCTTGGCATTTTCTTATTAAATTGATAAAGCATTAAATAGGTGTCCAGTATTTTTGGAAGGGTTAACAGACTAAAAATTTTTTTTTATGTAGTCATTATGCCTTGTTTTCTGTAGTTCGAACAAATACACAGAGTGAGACAAACTTTGTCTTCATGGGATTGTTCAGATTAGTTTTACAAAGGCCAAAGTAATTGAGTTATCTTAGCTAATGGTTGGTGGACGTCTTACACTTTTCTCGCGGTATCACGTCTCATTCGACAACTTTCCAGCCTCAGCCAAATTCTTAATTACTCGTAATTTATTTAACAGGTGTTTGAACCCACGACCTTCGGAATAAAAGTCGAGTGTCCTCCCACTTAGCCAACACGGCTTACACATAAAACATGGATATGTCAACTTAAAGTTAATTTAAATAAGAACAAAAAATTCTCAAGAAAATAACATTGTCATGACTGTCGCTTGAATTTTTTACACTGTGTTGAGAAGCGAATAAAACAACCCAGCTTTAATCTCTTATGTTGTTACGATGATGATAATGAGCGGATGCAGGGGTTTTGCAAGTAGGCTTTCGGCCTTCAAGTACTAAACATTATATGAATGTTCTTAACAATTTATTGCTAAGCATACTACTCTCTAAATAAGAAATAATTTTATGGCTGTCTTTTTAAATAACCTATAAAGCTTATATACATACAAGGTGTTTTGGATTGGTATATGAAGCGGAAAGGGTGTGAAAGCCAAGTCGTATCTCTTAACTAATGTCACACTCAGGAATCGAACCTCAATAACACACGAAAACTTTCAAATATCAAAATTAACAATAACTTTAAACTTAACAATTACCGTACTTTTTTTTTTTTTTATTATTGATAAGCCTTCATTTGGTAACAAATATACAAAAAAATAATTCAGTCTAATTGAGAACCTTCTCTTTAGTTGAATTCGGTTGAAAATCTAATTGGGGCACACAGTATCTATGGCAACATCGTTTTTGACTTAGGTTTTGATTGTTTAACAATGGGAAATTATAGAATGTAGAATTTTTATACCTACCTACTATTAAAAAGGGTAATCTTTGTTAGATTGTTGTAAGCAATCTTGCAAAACAATTATTAAGTTTAATTTTGTTTATTCCACCGGAAAATCTTAAAAACATGGGCAACACCATGGTGTGAAAAGCCTGTGTTTATATTATAAATAAAAAAGCAACTCTTGTCTGCCCTTCTTCACTAGCCACAGAGAGCATAGTTGTTAATTATCGCGTAATCTCCTCCATTTCCTGTGCCATGTCATTCATTGTCCACAAACAATGTGAATGTTACATAAATGTGGGACGGATTTAGGAGATAGATTTGGGGCGAATAGGCTGCTACAAACCCAAATGTCATCATCAATTATTATAAAATAAAATAAAAAAACCTTTATTTTAATGCAGTACAAAATTATAGTTATAACTAGCCTGCATTGTTGGATTTAAACCTTTAAATCTTCATTATATTTATATCCAAGCCACGGTATCCTGCCATTAAACTTGATTAGCTTGATTTAGATGTTAATTCCCGCATAAACTTTCAGTAAATTCAGTAAATTCCTGTGGTTAGTAATAGATATTTAGATTCAAGATGAAACTTATATATATTTGCACCCTGCATGCATTTGCTTATATTTGGATATTCAGGCGGTTTCTAGTATTTCAGCAATATAGCAATTTTGATCTGGTATTTCTATCAGTACTCGCGGTGTTACCACTTCCAACTTCACTAGAAAGAAGGAAAGATAAATATTTGGTTTTCTTTCCCCACTCTCACCCCCATAACTTTTAAACGGCTCAACCGAATTTCATAAAACATGTCTAATAACACCCGGGCTAAACTCACCTTTCATACAAAACTAAATTGCAATCGCTCCATGCGTTCGGGAGCTATGATGTCCCAGACAGACAGACAGACACACGAAGATAATTCTTCATCCCAATTTATAGTATGGTGAGATTCTATAACTTAATTGTAATCAGCGATAAATAAAAGTGGCTTGTGATTTATTGTCAATTTAGTCTCCTAAACTCTATTATCGGTAGATACATTTCTATGGTAGGTGTTGGTGGCAAGCTCCACAAAACGCCCTCTTCTCTACGTATTAGCATTATTGTTAGATTTATACAGCGATGATAAGCCATTTAGCCGATTTTATCTGGTCAGTCAGGAATAGACGATCTTATGAAAACTCCCCGTGTTCATACAAAGTTTTGTTTTACCATAATAATTGTTTTTCAGTGTACCAAAATAAATACCGTGTATTGACGTTTTTAATCAAACTGAGTAACAGTGTGAAGGATGATGTCTCTACAGAGATGTATCAGGTATTTATCACTCTTACTCTATTAAAACATTATACCCTTTAAATATATATACAATTGTAACACAAACAAATATAAATGATTTTGTATATTGTATCTCATAAAACTCGCCGGCAACTTATAAGGAAACAAGCATTACATGTTGGCTTAAATGTATGTGTGCAAAAGTCATTACATGCATTTTCCTGTATAATTTTACAAAAACAATATAAGTTATTATAATTATAGATATTTCTTTCGAACCTACCAAATATAACTTTAGTTACGCCGATAAAAAGATAATGAGCATCATAAGCCAGCAGCGTCTCAAACGAGAACCTATTTATATAAAAAATTAACTATATACTTCCTAAAAGGTTAAGGAGCATTAAGTCTAAGTCCGCCCTAAATCTTAAAAGACAAGCCTTACAAATAATTAACAATCAACATAAAAAATACTAAAAAACTACATACCTTTTACTTATAAACTTCCATAGATTAATGTTCTTTGGGTATTTTTCGACCGCATTCCTAAGCCGCGAATTAAATAAATTTCGAGTATTAAATTAAAATCGGCTTCCCGTGAAAATGGCCAAAAAATCTAACGTTTTTAAGTCCAAATATTACCTATCTATCTAACACATTTTTGATAGATATGTAAGCTACATTATTGTGAAATTTCATCAAAATCCATTCAGTAGTTGCAAACATCCTTAAAAACTTTCTCGTTTAAAATATAAGAAGAACTAGCTGGCCATAGAAAAATTATTGTAGAACATGCAAATTATAACATTTCCTTAGCTATCATAGCTATCAAATATCTTAATCGTTCACGATTTAATAAATTAGTCATATTAATTGCCCAAAATAAGATATGACAATGAATAGTAATAGTAGGTATAGTCTGAGTTATGTCTATTTAAAACTGAATCCTAAAAATATATCATATAATCATTGTTTATATAGATGATCATTAGTACATATTAAATTAAAAATAGATATAATGGGCGGCCTTGTCAATAAAATTGTTTACCATATATTTCTTGAAATTAATGGGGGTTTCATATGACAAGACACACAAAATATTTTAAAATTATGTATATGCTCTGATTAAATAACGAATATAACAATTAACCTTGATTTGGATGAGTTTAGAAAACATTAAGTTGATAAAGAGGTTATGTTTTTGTTTTGATTCACAAATAATATGTTTTAGTACGTAAAACTTAACGTATTTTACGAAACTACATGTGTATAGTGATAATAAGAAATATTTTAATGATATTTTGTAAAGAAAACTACTTATAACAACGTTTTTTAAAAAAAACACCTTTTTGCTAAAAACACGTTCCTTGTAAAAATGAATATAAATTAAGCAGAGTTCAAAAACAGTAATTATAAACTTTTGTTGGATTACAAAACTCTTTAAAGCTAGGAACTGAATCATTAATTTTTATTTCAATAGTTATTTCGGTTGGAAGCGGTCAACATTCTGCCGTCGAACTACGCGACCTAACCATGTTGAGGCGTTTTCCAAAATAAGAAAAAACATCCACATATTGTAATTGAACTTAGAGCGATGTTTTTATTAATGATTCAGCAAAATAAACATAGTTTTGAAAACTTTTTGAGAGGTAAAATCTGTTCCTTGCTAAAAAACCTACTTATGAATTTATATTAAACGTTATCCACAGAAAAGCTACTACTTTCACCAATGTCTTGATTGGTATACATTTTACTAGTTTTAGAAGAGAAACTTTAAGCTTATCTGATAGGTAGATTATTAGTTTGGTATATAAAGAGGAAAGGGTTTGAATGGTTTGCACGCACCAGGTAAACATTTTTGTAAAAAACAAACTCTAAAATGTAAATTTGTAAATATATTTTTTTTAATCGCATTTGCAGATATAATATGATTATCCTTAAATGGATTGATTCAGTCCGACCAGAATTTGAAAGCAGTGATTGTTAATAAAAATAATACTAGCGTTTTTTGAAGAAAACTCGTAAAAAACAACTAAGTATAGGTCTTATTATTATTATTATTATTTTTTTATTTCTTCAAATATGGACTTTTATGTCTGAAATAAACGATGTTTATTTTTATTATTTTTTTTTTCCCTCCGGATCTTCCGAAAATGCTACAGCCAACCCGACAGATGACAGACTGACAGACGATGACAATATTAGTTTAAATTCATTTAATTTAGGAGTAGAACCATATAGTCCTTCAACCGTATCTTACATACCTTCACCCGTATCATCCGTAGGTCACAGTTCTCGTGGAGCACCTACACCAGACTTAGATGTTGCGCAGGTGGCAAATGCCTTTTTACCTGCGTCCACTAAGGCTGGAAAGCCTAGAGTGCGCATGAAGTGGAGCAAAGATGTAAACCTATTTATCATGCGCACCTACTATTACATAACAAAATTAGAAACTGACATGACTACATATCGTCAACAACTTCATGAAATTTTCTCACGACAATATCCATCGGTAAATGTTTCTGAACAGCGTATCTCAGACCAAAGAAGAACTATTCTCCGTAATAAGCTTTTATCAGACGAAGAACTAAACCGATTAAAAAAAGGTGTGTGTGCAATTCACACACGATAGAAGTGAAACTTTTTCGTAAATAAGAAAAAAGTAAAAAATAAACAATCAATGGTTTATGACACGAAACTTTTTTTTTTATAACAATGAGCATTATTTAGTCAGTTTCAGTTACTTGTAATTGGACTTTGCGCTTAAAGCGACAATTTGCCAGTGTCGAGTTAAATAAAAGTATAAAGTGAAAAAGATGATAATTATTTGAACGCCATTTACAGTTTTGTTGGGAATAAATAATTGAGGTTTTATTGTTTGAATTGCGGGAGGTAGTGTTTAGTTGCAATATTTTGTAGTAATTCTAGGCGTTTTTCTGCTATTTTAAAAGTTTATTTAGATAGTTATTTTGACACATTTTATGTCATATAATTAACCCCTGTTTTGTTCCTCATGTTTTTAAATAAGTTTTTCTATTGTGGCACATAATAAATCTTTTTTATTAATATTATTTTTTTGGCTCATGTCTGGGAACAAAATTAATGTAAGACCTTTTTGTAACTTCTTGCATGAAACCACTAATAAATGATCATATGAATCTGCCGGTCTTGTTTTCATCAGGGCAACTTTCCAAGGATTTGACCATACCCATAAGCAACATGCAGTCTGAACTATCAAGCATTTATCATTTATTGAAAGTGAAAGCTAGAATGACTAAACTCTACCAAATAATTATTTTGATATCCTGTTTTCAATAGATTATTATTTTTCAAGGATAAATTTAGAAACTGGGTTACTAATGGACTAATATAAAGTGAATGTGGTTTGGTTACTTAAAAGTTTTTATCTAACTAGAAATGCATTGGAATGAATGAGCACTAAAATTTGTTAAGCATTTAGTTATAAGATTGGTGTACAGTGTGACATTACCATTAAAGATTACACATACAAATGACACTATAGTAAATCAATTTTACCTAATAATTAATTATAATAAAATTCAATTCAATTACATAATATAAATTAAAAAAAATTTTTAGATTTTTTTTTAAATTTACAATAAAAAATTAAAGGTTTTGTCGCTGAGCGACCACATCGCCTTATCGGGAAAATAACTTGTTCGATACTTATACATTTTGGACAATTATGCTACTCTATGGATTTATTTTTGATGCAGCTTTACTTTCGTTCGATAAAAATCTATCGAATACTAATTGTTACTGTTTTGGACATGAATTAATATGATGTACATTAATACTATAGTCACTGAATGATTACTGAATTTCTTTCGTAAGTCTACAATAGGCAAAAATTAGAGATCCAACATTAAAACAAACAATAGATATACACGTGCATACAAGCAATAAAATTGCTTAATAAAATCTTCAAATTTAGAGTCATAGCGCAGAGTTGAAGCGTGAAAAGATAACAGACCGATTGGTCGTGATAAATTACTACTACTAGTTGACTTAGGGCCTATTTCACCATCTACGAATTATGTTAGTCAATGATTAAAATATAGAGCTACTAGCGGCCCGCCCCGGCGTCGCACGGGTATAAAATTTTCCCGGAAATTATTCGAATTTTTCTCGCCGTAAAAACCATCCTATCTCTCAAGTTGGATCGAACTGCACATGGTGTGCGAATTTTATTATAATTGGTTAAGTTTCGGCGTTTCCAAGAAAATATCGTTTTTTTAAATATATTATACACTATATAAATTAATATAGATGAATGAATATGTTAAGTATTTTATTACGTAAAAACACGATACTTAACATAAAACATAATGGTAAAAGTACACATTCAAGTCGACTTCAGAATCAAATTTTGAGAAATTGTGTAACTCTATTCCTCTGATGGTTGGCTTAGAATTATACACAGACTTTATCTTCTTATATCTGATCAACAAGATTTTACAATGTATTATGTGTCCTCTATACTTTGCGTAATGAGAAGGTAGATACATGAATTTATAATTCCATCTACATTTTTATTATTAATAAAAGCCTGCCTGTTAGTTACTTACCTTTACACCTATTGAATAAATACTACACTGGAGAATATAATCACTAGGTAATCAACTTTGATAAGTGCCCGAAAATTAAACATAATAAAACAACATAAAACTAATTAAATTTAAGTTTTACGTTTGTATCAATAGTCGGTATAATTACCTACGTGACGTGATGAATATTATTATAAACATGGTTTTTATATGTACGTACGTGACGTTAGGTGCTTAAAGATAAGTAGGAAATAAATTTATGGTATCTGGTCGCTTCGCTTTTTTTACACTAGAGCAAAGAAGCGATTAGAAACTCTAGCTCATTTTTGTATTGAAACTTTACAATCATTATTTGTTTGTTAGTCTTGTTTTTTAACTTTTAGAAAGTCTAGGTTAGATAGCATCCAAACGATGCAATTAACTGTTCTTCGAGGTCACCGCTGTTATCAATGTTAATAATTAATTAATATTTTTTTGGTGTCATTTGTTTTTTATACATTTAAATTCATGTAAATAATGATTTATGGCAATATTAAATAACCAAACTAATTTACCCAATCAGCGATTTACGAAGCAGGAAGTGAAATAAGCGTGCTTTCTCGATAGGATATTAGAAGCATGTTTCTAGATGACACTACTTCTAAAATTAAGGCATTGTGTAGTTTCTACTGGCTTATTCACCATATACGATATATTTATTTACTATTTATTCGTAAGTACCTACGTTCAACAACAAGCTGCAACCGACCGAAGTCACTTGAAGTTTTTGAGGCAGGCATATGTCCAGCAGTGGACGTCTTACGGCTCATAAAAAACGAAAAAAATTTGTTTGAAAAAAAAATGATATTTCTCTATAAAAAAAAATGTATATGTTAACAAACTTTGATTATGAATCAAATATATATGTGTAGAAGGAAATTAATTAAAAGGTTCATAAGGTTCAAAAAAATAATTTGTTTTTACAATGTATTGATAACAAACATTTTATGCTTAAAACAAAGTTAACTCATACCTCACTATATTTAAATAAAATAAATCCGCCTTGTCACTATTTGCGAGACCGTTCATCTAAATGGGTTTTGACTGATATTAGGGGTCTGATGATGAAAATGAAGGACAGTCAAAGGAACTCTATAAGGTATATTTTAGTAGAGTAATCACTTAAAATCGTGATATAAAACTTTTTTTGCCAAAAATTAAACCTTAATATTTACCCAAACGAAGAGGTTATCGAGTAAAATAGCAAGATGTGAACTTACATTGTAAATAAAATAAATAAATAAATAAAACACAGATATATATGATATATTAGGTACTAGCTGACCCCAGCAAACGTGCTTACGTATCCATGGCAACTGACAGTAGCTGTCACATTGCGTGATATAGTGAGGATACAGGCGACTAAACATAAATCTATCTATCTTTCATATTTTATTCATTATAAAATAGTATGACTTTTTACTTTTAAGGGTTAAGAGTTTTGGAATCGGTTTTTTCTTTATTAAATTTATAATATAGTTAATGCTCTCTTAATAGTTTACCCATAATGTACCAGCTATATACGAGACACTGTACCAATAGTGGACCAGGGCATAAAACTAATTATTTTATTAGAGTGATATTATTATTTATTTATTTCATTTTAAACACGTCAGAACCCTATGATATTTAACAGAAGGAAGAAATCAAATATTATCAAAGGCAGGGAAAAAATGGAAATTGTTGAAGAGTCTATGTGTTTAAGCGCGCTTATCTAAAGGATTATTGGTCCAATATGGTTTTTTTTAATGTACCTAAGTTAGCCCCTGTATATAGTTTATTTTTATTTTTTCTGCTATAAAGCCGATGAAAATAACAACGGATACAATAAAAAATGCAAAACTTGATATGCAATATTTAATTATGAGTAATTTAATTAATTAAATTGATAAATATTTCCTACTCACACAGCCTAACCCCAAACTAAGCTGAGCTTGTACTATGGGTGTTAGGTGACTGATATACTATAATATATACATTAATAATAATATATACATAGATACATTAACGTTATTTTATCTTGGGAGTCCTTGACGAGGCGTAAACTTATAAAATTCTTGCTATTATCAAGGTGATGCTTGCAGTGGTACGCAACACGAGGCGAGTTGCTGGAGGAAATTTATCTTGTTTCATATGTCTAATTAAAAAACCGTTATCCATTTAGAAATACACGAACTGCTCAAAACAAAACATATCAAATATGTGAATTGTTAATTACAATAAAAATATTACGTTTGATCGACATTATCATACATTATGCACCATCCAGTAAAAGCAAGATTGTCACAGTGAAATATAATATGAATTTTATTTGATTTTAGATTGTAAATATAGCATTTAATTTTATGTATCGTTACATTAGTTAATAAAATAAATTGTACACAATATATCTTTTTATTTTAATTCATCTATATCTTCAATTCTCTAAGCAGAGACTCCATGTTAAATTCACAAAACTGCTCCATTCATAATTTCATCAATAGTTTGTTGACATATAGGTAATTTTAACTTCACAATCAGCTCAACTCAGGTTGCACTAGACGATGGTGTTGTTGGAGTGCTAGCTTGTTTCTCCATCTGCTCAATCCGTTTATGCCGGATCATGTTTGATAGGATCCCGTCAAAGGAAATCGTCTTCTTCTTTGCTGAGCCCCGAACAACAGGCAGGCATTCATATCTATCTAGTACACAATGTTTGTTTTGTGAGTTAACCATATTATAACAATTTATAACAGAGACTATATTGCAGTTCTGTTAAAGTCCATCTTTGGTAGATTACCTATGTCTATTAATTTTATTGCCTTGTGCTTAGCAGAATTACATACCCTTGCCCCACAAATGCTGATTTTGTGCACAAAGTCGGCTTCAGGCGGGACATACGCCTTGCGCCTTTCCTCAAGCTCTGGCGATGGTATCAATCCAACAACATCAGGACTTTCTACATGGCTGGCTTAGGTTATCTTTTAAGCACAACCGTAAGCGAACAATTTTAAAGAAATTAAATTAGGTTTAATTTTATTGACCGTATTTTTTTAGTATATTGATTATTTTATTGACTATATTCTTTTATTTGATTGAAATGAAAGTTTATTGTAGTAGGTATGTAGGTATTGAATGTATACCTACATAATTTTTCTTACTAAACTTTTTGAATTAGATGACGACTGACGTCATGTTACCAAAATACGTGTTTGAAAAACACTTTTCTGTGGAACTGCTTACCAGAGAGGACTGGCATATGTCATTAATTACTTTCAGTTTTCACGGTTAGAAACGACTGTACTAGGAAATTCATCATTCTGTGTTGAGATACTTTAGATCCCGAATAAATAAAAACTAAATGTAATTTTTTTTATAATATCATCATCATCATTGCAACCGTAGGACGTCCACTGCTGGACATAGGCCTCCCTCATAGATTCCAGTGATTTTGGCCGGCACGATGCGGGAGCTTGTAAATTCAAGTTATATGTGTGTCGCATGTGTAACCAGGAGGGGCATTTGAAGAGGATGTGCCCTCGATTGTGGAAGAACAGCGCTCTGCATAACATGGAAAATGCGGAGCGGGAGGAAAGTTTCATGGAGGAGGACACGGACATCGACGAGGTGATTATTTATATTAATCCTTTATCTGTCGACCAGTGCAATCCAATTATTATTCCCGTTAATGTTCAAGGGCGCAATATTAATATGGAAGTTGCAAATCGTCTCGAACGCAGGCTTGATGACTTCCAGCCTCCCGAACAAGCCGGGTTCCGAAAAGGCTATAGTACCGTAGACCACATACATACGCTGCGGCAGGTTATACAGAAGACCGAAGAGTATAACTTGCCGCTCTGTGTAGCGTTTGTGGACTACGAGAAAGCCTTCGATTCGGTAGAAACTTGGGCGGTACTAGAGTCCCTCCAACGGTGCCGAATTGACTATCGATATATCTTACATGGGACGTTTAGACCAACATTCTGATAAATATTACAATTCACTATTAGTGATTCGTAATTCAGCTAAATATCTTTGTTTTTTTGGTTGTACCATAAGGTACACAACTAAAAAAAATGTATTGCAGCATTCATTTTGCAAACGGATTTTATTTTATATATCCTCCAACGTTTCTATTCCCCTCTAAGGAGTGCCTTTAGTCTGAGCTCTTGTATATGAAGTGTGAGAAATATTGTACCTCTTACGGACGTGAACAGACAAAACCTCCTATATATTATTATTTCTTTTTTTTATCCGTCTTGCCCAGGTCAGGTTCAGGATCAGGTTTGAGTGAACAGACGAAAATCTTTTTTTTATTATTCTACCTTTTGTTGTTATTTTGTATTAGTATAGCTTTAGTTTTAGTTTGTGTAATTCCGTGCCTACACTCACCCAAGGAAAGCCTTATCTCTCACCCCAAGAGAGAAGTCCCTGTGATGATAATGATGATGATTGCGAATAGTTATTTATATAAAAAAATCGTTGAATATATGCAACATATAAATTTAAGAAAAGCCCTGTTATATTCATTCATTGAAAATGACCGGTCGCGGTAAGGGAGGCAAAGGTCTGGGAAAGGGAGGAGCCAAGCGCCACAGGAAGGTGCTCCGTGATAACATAAAAATACGGTATACGGCAGCAAGTTCTGTACCGTATTAAAATATACGGCAATTGACTGGAGCATGCTAAAAATCTAAAAATGTCTTCATCGAGTAACGAAACGCACCAGTGCTTCCATATTCACTGTAATTATAGTAGATTTACTGTATTTTAGACTTTTCTACTGTATACTGTAATGATAAAATACAGTGTATGGAATATACTGTGTTTAATATTAATATAGCTTTATCAATTCGAATAATATAGATAGTATATTTTTTTTCGATATAATGTAACAAGTATTGATTTTTTTAAGTGATTTATAAAATGGCATTTAATTCACATGCCATAAAAGATCCATGTAAGATTATAGAAAGAATACGTATATAAGTACAATATTCAATTACGAATTACGATTACTTCGTGTTTCGTATTGTGGTCCTTCTAGGTCTTCATGTTCCATTTTAGACCACAAATCGTCACTTTACATCAGGTGAGATAGTGGTGAAATGAAGGCTTATCTATCAAAAAAAATAAAATTGTATGTAACTAAATGTTGAACGAATTATTATTGTTTAGTCATCTACCTTATAATGAAGTAATCAAAAAATGATAAAAAAAGCTAAATATATAAAATTCCTCTTCTTTTCTCAAACGGACCTAATCCTCTAATATTCCGATTTAATTTGATTTGTTATTGCAATTTTTTTTTTGCTTATTTTTTTTTTTTTTTAAAGAATTCGTGTGTATTCAGAGTCAGGCTGAAATAAAATCAAGGACAAAACGTTAATTTCCTTAGAAGCACAGAGCAGACATGGGCCGATAAACTTATTAATTAATAAATCTAAATTAAAAATTTAAGAAAAACCCCCGATTCCCAGGTATAGTAACACCCCCCTTATTTTGACCCGTTTTCCTCATTTCAGATCGCGATAGAAGCTCAATAGCCGAGAAAAATGAGAAATAAATAAATGTATAACGTAGGTATTTTTCTTTTATTCCATCATGTTGTTGACTAAGGCTTCGAAAAAAAAAGTTTTGCGACTAACTACCGCCTTAAAGAATAGATGAGGACTGTGAGCGAGCGACTGGAATTTTGTTTGCTTACATTATTATTTTGAACCTACTACAAAATTTCTTATTTAAAATAACTCTATTATGAAGCCTGCCAGTCCTATGCCTGGAAAAAGTATGAAGGGAATTTCATTTTATTCGAACTAAATCAACAAAACTTATGCTCACAAAATTTCATCAAAATCGGTCAAGCCGTTTCGGAGGAGTATGGCAACGAAAACTGTGACATGAGAATTTTATATATATAAGAGATTATATGTGTATGGATGTTTGTTACTCTTTCACGTAAAAACTACTGAATGGATTTGAATGAAACTTTACCACAATATAGCTTATACATCAGAATAACATATAGGCTACTTTTTACCGCGGTAGTGACAGTGAGTATAATATTATAATTAGTATACATTATATCGTATACTATTTGTGAACTATGAATGAAATAATAGCGTGATTTAAATGTAAATGCCAAGAATCGTATAAAGGCAAGTCTGATGGTTCGGTTTATAGATAAACAGTTAACTTACGTATTTAGCCCTCGTCGGAACCATGATAGGAGAGGAATTGGTGAAAGCCATGCCGATCAGACCCTCTTTCTGTTGACTGATGCGTACAAAAATATACTTTATACCTACAATTCTAGCAGTATTTTATTATTCGCCCCGAATTTTCTACACAACCTAGCGGTAAGGTAATTTTATTTTCTTCCTAATTTTTTTTTTCTTACATACTTACTGACTTTTTAGTTCCTAAGTAATTTTCTCTATGTACTACAGGTACCTAGAGCACTTTCTAGAAAATCATACATAATCCAGTGCCAAATAATATTCTCCAAAGATTAATAGATGTTTAAGTTATATTATTTGGCATACATGAAGACAATTGTTGAAAAGTTGATTAAGTAAGGCGGAATTTCATAATGTAAAGTAGGAAATCATACTTACTTAATATTATAAAAGTTCCCATTAGAATTAGACGTTTTATTAATAGTTTTTTTTAATCGTAAATCTATGTTGTTCTTTACGCTTCTAATACCTACTCGTTTAAGGGTCCATAAAATTTAAAGTATTTTAATATATCGTTAGTTATCCTTACATACTATACCTACCTTATTTTACTAGATAAAATTAATTTTAGTTTGAACTGTCGTTAAATCATGGTGTGTTACCAACCAAGTTTCAATATTTGTCTAAAAACCATGATAAAATTATCATGGTTTCATCATGGTTATGTCTAAATTGATTTGGGACCTTTTTCGAAAAAGGGCTCTTATTTCTTTAGCCTAATCGCACTCATAATATTTTATCCCTAATGGCCCATAGTCACTTGCATGGTCCATAATTCCGTATAGAATTAAATTAAATTAGAATAATAGTCATAATATGTATGAATAATGCAGTCCGTATGCGTAAATTGAATAACGTCTATAATTGCAACAGTCTCTCGAAGATAATGTTATCTGAAATCTATTGAGATTATTGTATATCTCGAAACAGTGATAACGATAACGGCCGTTACTGTTACGGCCGTTGTCTGATAAAGATAATTTATACGGAACTCTTATCAGGTGATAAGATGTACCTGCCTATTATAACTTTCTAAATATTCTAAACTAAATTTCATCGTATACGTCCTTTCTATTTCTCTAATAATAAAATATGTAATTACGACGATTTTAGCGAAAGATTGTGGTTTCCTCGCGATGTTTGCCTTCACAGTTAAAGCACGTCTTTAAAGCGCACATAAATTTCTCAAGAAGAAAAATTCAGAGGTGCTTGGCGGAGTTTGAACCCACGACCTTCGGAATGAAAGTCGAGTGTCCTCCCACTTAGCCAACACGGCTTCAGAAAAGAAGAATAATGACTATAGTAGTAATTTATTATTCTATGCTATGGATATATTATTTTGTATTCATAATTTATATTTATGATTATTTAATGTATTTAATGACTTTTCTAAGTGCACCATTATGTTTGCCTCTGGAATCAATGATTTTTTAATTGACCTGTACGTATGTATGTATGTATGGCTATGGATGTTCTTCTGTTCCCTCTTAACTTCTAAACTAGTTATCATAATTAGACAAATAAATTTTTTTGTAAGTAATTTGAATGATAGTAAGTATTAATTAACAAAAAAAGGGTTATTTCCAAATAACTCTGTTTCAATGTATGTTCAATCATTATCAAAATACTGTAATGGTAATTGTGCCTAAAACAAATTCATTGTTCTTTACTGCTTTCGGAACCCCTTATGTCATAAAGTTCAATTTGTCAAGGTCTTCCTATTCGTAACTTATAGGTAAAATGCCTGTGCAATAGTTTACACGTGCCTCTTCATAAAAGATGGTTGCAAGCAAATAGATGTCAATCTAATTTTTTCACCAAGAACATGGAATGGTTACATTCGGATATCTCGTGGCCATCTTTTAAATTCATTGATTTGATGTCAACATTTGCGCAAGAGAATATGGATGTCCCCGAAGAGTTAGATACTTCGTTAGACACTTCTTTGGCAACTATGGAAGCCGTGATGATGCTCTCGATGAAATGATGGATGAGGATGATTTTACAACACCACCCGTGCCTGAAGAACCTCCATTTATGCCTGAGAAATGGTAAAATACATATTATTTAATGCCTATGTATGTTATTTGCCTCACAGAACACTGTTATAAATTTTAACATTTTTATAATATAAAAATGAATCGCAAATACTGTTGGTAAGCGCTGAACTCAACAAACAAACCATTATCGCCAATTCTTTTGTTTTATGGAAATTCTTAACATAGTTTAACAGTTTGTAGATTAAGGAATTTAGAGATAGGGCAAATAGTACGTGTAGAACTAAGTAGAATAATTGTAATGCATTTCGTATAAAAAAAATATAAAAGGTTTATTTGGCTATGACAATTGTGTTTATTTCCTCAAGGAACGTGTAGAAAGGATTTTGAAGCTAACGGTTAATGTTATATCACGGGCGTTAGAATATCTAATATTATACAACCTTGTCTGCTTTCTATTTTAAGTAAATTATTTTCCGTTCACTCACATTACAGATGTTGTTTATTTGTTTCCACTGCACTCAGATGACGTTGTTTATGCTGTTAGGATAACACCTTTTGTTTTGGTTAGCATGTTTACGTTTATCAAAATTCCTAACAAATTATTTTGAAAACCCACATGGTAAGGAATTAAGTAGCCATCATCTATACTAATATTATATAAATCTAAATTTAAAATTTAAGAAAAACCCCCGATTCCTCAATCACGTGCCAATTATTATGATGCCTCACCGTGAGCCTCATAGATATACACGGTGAACCACTGTCGACGGATCAACAAAAGCTGATTGGCTGAAAGATTTTTCAAGTAACAGCTATAAAACACAACTTTTCCTACTAATCTGCGTTGAGGAATCTTTACTTTTGTAAGGTATTTTATAAGTATACCTACGTGGTTTGCGAGGCATTACCTGTTGTAACACAGTTTCTAACTAGCACCGGAGGTAAAGTCCCAAAGACTGCGTGAATTAGCTGTGCCCCGTACAATTATTATTTTTTTCCCAGTTATTTTACATTAAAATGTCAACAATTCTTATAAGCAGTTAACTAAGGTAATAATAATAGGTGATAAAAGTATGTAGGTACTTCTTGTTTCATAAGTTGAAGACGTTGCTCCTTAATTATATTTTTAATAAGAACTTTGTTTATTTTACTCAAGTCCCTTACAGAGTTTGCTATAATGATCCAATCGTATGATGCTGAATTCAGTTTTTGCTTTGTTAGCTGAAAATAACAATCCCGTTGAGAGAATATAGTGCTCTTTTGAGTAAAATGCAACGTAGTATGTATCACTCAGTTTACGAGAATAATTGGTGACAAGTGACTCTTATAAAGAGAACTTTAAGACTTGTTCCACACACAAGGTATTTATTTATTCGATGTAAGAGATAACGTTGCATAGATTTCTTAAAAATTAAGACAATTTTTCGATAAAGTAATTCGTTGAAATACGTAGTGTTCGATTCACTTCGAACACCTCAGCAGCATCAGCGATTTGTCTTATTGCCATGCCCTGTCTGGGCTCATGTTGTTAGCACATAGATTAATTTTATGACCAATTGTACACACATGAATGCAATAAATGATTTGATTTCGATTTTAGGTGTATTTTTATATTAAGGGATATTAAGTAGGCTCATTAAAAAGCTAGATAGTTTACCTAGCTATGAAAATTAAAAGAAAATACAATTTCGGTACAAAAGCCTATTAAAACTTTTTTTTTGTAGAAATTTAACAAAAAAAAATAGGTATTTATTTTCAAAAACTACGCGAGTGTTTTTTTTAATTTTTTATATTTAATCTTACTTAAATCAATGACACGGTTCAAGAACAGATCTTAGTATGTTATATTATTTATGACTTTCCAGACCGACATTCATGTTACAGCCTGTATTTTTTATTGTTTCAGAAATAACCCACCGGATGTCCTCAACTAATATAGTAATTAGAATATGGATACACATGATAAATCCAAATGATATCATACAGGACACCGTCATCCAAACGTGGGAAAAACAAATAACTCTGTCTTTATCTGTATATATAGATCACCATCTGTTCACTCGATTGATAGGTTTTTGTTGTCTCTGGACAACTTATTGCACGAACATAAACATTCATTGAATATTTTCATATTTGGCGATCTTGGATTCGTTCGTTATCGTTCCCTATTATATTTGCAAATCTGTAATCATGTTCCATATAAACTTTGTTTTATTAAAGATACTAGCGGCCAGCCCCGGCGTCGCACGGGTAAAAAAAGTTCACGGCAATTTTTCCAAAAGGATATAATGTATATGTAGTTTGTTAGATGTAAAAGAACAAATAACTTGTCATAAGGAAGTGATCACATTTAGTTTGATCATCGTTATTATGATCATTTTCTTTTGACCAATTAAACGGGGCTAGTTATTGTGTGGATTGTCCTGACATCTCTATTTATTTTTATTTTAAATCAAATACTTCCATCACATTGTGTCTTTACGTCTCTCGAAGATATTTGTATTGTTCAATATAGCGAACCTTTATTACAGAGGCATTATATTATTAAATTACTTTTAGTCGTTGTACATAATTTGTAATAAGTCAATATAGGAGAATCCACTGGCTCTTGAAATACAGTTTTCAACTAGTTCGGGAGCCTATGGGACCTTAGTTTTGATACTGTACCTCATTTTATGTCAAATAAAGATTGTTTTACTTTACTTTTACTATTAAGGCACTCACGATAACAATGGATTTACAGATTTAAATATTTTAAATATCCGGACACACACTAACTTTTTTTTTATTAATTATAAGCCTTCATTTGACCACAATCTCACCTGATGTAAAGTGACGATGTGGTCTAAGATGGAGCATGAAGGCCTAGAAGATGGCTTCTCAGGACCACATCAAACGCTCAGTAAATAAATTTGATAAGTATGAGATGGACTAATACTACACCTAGAGTTCAGTGTACAGTGTATGTGTTTATACACATTTTGTATTAAATGTGCAATAAATCTAAATTTAAAATTTAAGAAAAACCCTTGATTCCAATGTTTTAGTTTCCTTAAATGTAAAACAACATAATATTAGGTCCTTACATATGAAATTGGCGTTTTGTATGGGAGGAACAAAAAGTCGAATATTTTTTAATATAATATATTTAATTAATCAAAGTATGTCCCAAAAAAAAAACCAAAAGTTACTGACTATTGTAGTTTGTTCGAAGTAGAGGAACAATTTAACGTGACATAAGTAATTGATCACATTTATTTCGATCCTCGCATATGATTATTTTCTTTTGATCAACAAAATGGCAGTGTTGGTTTTTACACTAACACAGGCCATCAACTATTGCTTGAGAAGCTTGATGAGAAGCCAGTTATGAAGATATCATGTCATACAGGAACTTATGGAACTTTAGTGGAAGATATCCATATCCAGAAGATTTTTTTATCATTATCGCTCTATAAAACAAAACATTTAATTAGCATATTTGCTTTCCCTTAAACATAAAACAAGTTGAAAATTAAAATGATTCTAACTGCTCATTTTTATCTTTTCGCCCGCAAACAAAATAAAAACAGTAAAATATGCCTCAACTTATTATTTTCAGCAAAATCATTATCAGACTACTTGTAGGTACTGATTATTCCTGCTGATTATTCCTATATTTAATTAATTTGTAAAAATACAACCGTGAATATTTTCTTTTTTTCGCTGTTTGTTGTTGTTTTTGCACGAAATAGCTAAAAAATAAGTTTATGCAAAAAGAAAAGATTATTAGTTCAGTAGATTTTCTTCCTGCTAGAGTTACAAAAATTACGAACCTTTGTTTTTTCCTTGATAAGTTGATCCTAAATTATGATATTTTATAAATTATGGACAACACTGCTAATTAACCAAGAAATAACTTCAAACGTAAGGAAATGACTTAGAAGCACATGGCCTACGCATGGACAGGTCATCTTAAAATTAATAAAACTTGTTTAAATTGTTTAAACAAAAAATATCAAGGAAATAACATCGTCGTGAAATGAATCAATAAAATTTAACATTAGTCTAATTAAATTACGCGGAATAACTCCGCCTTAGCATCATTATAGTCTAATCGTGATTTCCACCCAACTCGCTCACTGTACCTTCCAGAATGACGTTACATTATCGGAGTTTGGTAAGAAATCATATTATTTTTGTAAACTAAATATAGCCTATGTCACTCAGGGATAGTGTAGCTTTCGAATGGTGAAAGAATTTTTTAAATCGGTGCAGTAGTTTCAGAGCCTATTCGAGACAAACAAACAAACAAACAAAAAATCAAACCTTTCCTCTTTATAATATTAGTATAGATATACCTCTATAGAAACAAAATGAAGTAAGATTTCTTACCTTAGAGTTTATATAGTGGCAATCAGAATTTTTAATTAATAATAATAATAATTCACCAGTCACGTAACCCTCAGAAGACAATCTGTTTAGTGTCTAGAATAAATATTTCCCTCGGTATCAGGTTACAAGTAAATTTATCGGAATGATGTCGAAATATCTATAATTTCCACTCGATTTGTTCTGGTGTGTTCCTAACGTCAAAGATCATATCTATCAAAAGTATATAAAATTTTCATGTCACAATGTTAGTTACCGTACTCCTCCGAAACTGCTTTACCGAT
Organism: Gymnoscelis rufifasciata; assembly: GCA_929108375.1. NCBI lineage: Eukaryota > Metazoa > Arthropoda > Insecta > Lepidoptera > Geometridae > Gymnoscelis > Gymnoscelis rufifasciata. Next base: position 4,284,264 of record CAKMYF010000001.1, on the reverse strand, counting down.
TTTTACCAAATTTTATATGCGTATACAGTGGAATAAAATAGATTTAGATGCAGTGAGTGACATCTGTATAAATTATTTATTACAATATTTGTCAAGTTATAATATAAAGAACTAAGTAAGAAGTATTTAATACTACTTACTCAGTAATGCTAATGCTTTAAGCCTTAGCCGACTGCTAGATACAAATCATTTATTATACATTCATACATTAAGTACCTAGTCGTGTTAACTAAATTTTCAAGGGAACTATGGTTTTGGAATCGGGGGATTCTTTTAATTCAATTTTACATACATAATTATCATTACTCATACTCATAGGACATACGAATGGCGATCAGAAGCATGAAAGCTGCATCACTCTGAACAAGTCTAATTTTTCAAGACAAGGCATGAATTATCTGGAATATTCTATGAATGTCTCACCTAGGTCCAAGAGTCCTAGACTCTAGTGATCCAACCGCAATAGCCACTAGATACGCTGGCAGCACTTTCTCCTTGGTCTGGGTGTTTAATTATGTATAATAAAAATATATTTATATGTATGTATATTATATTAACTACTAGCGGCCCGCCCCGGCGTCGCACGGGTATACAATTTTCCCGGAAATTATAAGGTCTATGAAAAATCAACTTTCTGGTAAGCATTCTATACAGTTTAGCATCTTTGTACTAATAAATGGCTGGCAGTGTTACAAGGTAACATATTCAGGTACCTATTAGGTACTCAATGACTACCTATGCATCAAGATTCTTTAACCATGACTCTGAGACCAAAATGGCATGGATAGAAGTCAGGTTAAATGACGCCAGTATATCCGAAAAGTGAGCCGGAATGCTTTGTGCATTGAAATGAACCACGTTAAAATTATCAAGGAAAGTTTCAAGAGGAAATATGTATTTTAAAACCGTTAATCTTTTCATGAAAGGGTTTGATTAAATATTTTACGCATCATAAAGATATAATTAGTCAGCAATATAAATAAATAAATATTTCCGAAGAATCCACACAACACAGATTATCTAGCTAGAGCCTCACAAATTACACCAACCGTGGAGACGTCGTAGAAATAGGTGACGCACCAAAATATAAGAAAATTCTGTCTGTCGCGACGCAATCAGCTGTTTATTGTGTCTGGTTTATTTTTTCATACATATTTCAGCCGTCTGCAACGCATTGGAGTGGTAATGTGTTTACCAGCCCATGTATGTATGTATGTTCCATTGTACAGACCTCACCACTATACAGACCAAACGCCAGGTCCCTCTTTCATCCAATAATTAAACTTTAGCGACTAGATGAAATCTTACAAAGAATAAACAATTTGTCTTGATAGAAGTCACTTTGTCTTTATTGATTGAGTTAGGCTGAATAAAAAATATTTATCTAATTTCACAAATATTGTCTCATATGTATTCTAGAAATAAATTAATCGTTTTCTTATACTGTGTCAAATTATATGACTTGTTTTGTGCTTAACATATCTAAGCTTGTGAAAATAAAAATTGAATTTGAAAAAATATCGTACAAAAACGCAATATTAATATGTAATGAAGTGTCATAAGAATAAGTATATTTTCACTAACATTATAAACTTTTGTAAAAAGTACTTATTATAATATTATCTTTATCTTTCATCCATTCATGTACTTGGATGAACATCGTAATGGGATCGGCATGTTTTTGCAACGCTTAACAATAGAAGGTATGTTCTGTAATAATTGTTTTATGCTGAAAACAGGTGTACCATTTATAATTATAATACTCACCCTCGTTCCCATTCTATAAACCAGTATGACAATAGCAGAACAAATAATCTACTAAATCTTTAGAGGAGGCCTTTGTCAATAGACAAGCTGTTCCACAATCACAACCAGTTGCCGATCATTCTAGCATTATGTTAGAAACAAAACTTATTTAATTAATAAATAAGTTTTGTTAGTTTTAGTATTAAGAATTTTAAAATTATTTTAGCTATAAGTATTATTAGTATTCATATATTATTATTATTCACGTAATTAGTAAATAACTTTTATTATATTTTTAGTTAAGTATAGTGCGCATGTTTGTTTCTTTTGTTATTCTTCTTTATTATTTGTGGGAACTTGTAATTAGCCTTTAAGTATTATATTATAGTTTATATTATTGTTTTATTAGCTGTAAGTTTTCCTAAGATTGTAAAAATAAAATAAAAAATAAAATTAGACTCCAGCTATCGATTGAGAATTCTTCACAAGCTGTGTGTTTTAGACGGACGGAACATAAATAAAGCATCTAATACCTTAAAGCAATTAAAGGAATCTTTGGGAAAATATCTGAGCTGGTTAGATTTCTCTGTTAATTTACATACTTTGAAATCATAACTGTAAACTGCGAAAGGGATTTTTATACTTATTTTTGCAAAATTTCAGTTCAATTATGAGGCAAAATTATATTTGCATGATTTAATTAGACACAAAAATTAATCATATTGTGTAGATTTTAAAGTTTTTGTATACATTGAGCTTTATTTTGATGTTCGACGCAAAAATCTGCACAGAAATATTATCATCGTAAATAAACCATGCATCTCAGTTTCAATAATTGCACGATAAACAGAACAAGCATTGCATGTCAGTAAAATACCGCTGAGTAATCAGAACAGACTTAATTGACGTGTTAGCATGAAGCAAAGTTATTTAGCAAGTACCTCATGTATACATACATATATGTATATATATATGTATATGGGCTTGTTAAAAGAATTTAAGTAATTAAGATAGGTATATAAATATTATTGGACCTTTTTTGTTTTTAGCCTACATAAATGACCTACCACAAGTAACTGACCATTTTATGACTTTGTTTGCTGATGATAGCACTGTATTATTTATTGACGATAAAAATCAGCGAGTTCATAAAAAATACATCATAGAGTCATTAATAGGTATCGCAAGTTTCCTGAAATAACTAACACAATGCTAATAACGAATATTTATACAAATATTTAGTTGTGTGTATGTGCAGTGCGTGTTCCTATCTCCGCAAAATTCGGATAGTTTTTGCCGGCTAGGAGGACCGCGCGCTCGACCCACTCGAAATCGAATGATAAGCCTTATTGATTGATAGAATGACTCACTGAGATTTAGAAATTTACGATAATAAATAGAGTTTCCAGAAGAATAGTCAAATTCTGATAGGTTCTTTCGTCGTTATTACAGAAATAAAATAGAGTTCCTTTTTTTCTTCATAAACATAAACACATAAACTTTCCCATTTATAATATTATAAAAGATTATCTCTATGGTCACAAGCAAAAACCTTGAATTTTAAAAAGATAAGTAACTGCTGTTTTTTAAGCTAAAATTATATTATCCATGAAATTTAACTTCCATTGCAAAAAAAAAATAATTAAATAGAATGCATGGAAAAGGCGCACTTATAAGAGTTATTAAACAAGGAACCCTAAAAGCAGAGAGACAGTGTTTGTGGGGGGTTAAAAAGTTAAGTTTTTTTTGGGCTGGCAACCCTAGCGAACAGATGTTCTCTGTATTCATACTAATTTTATAATTAATTATTTCAATAATTAGATAGTATTTCACAGTGTTTTCCAAATTCATCGCATAAATAACGTGAACCTTACATGTTAAAATTATATTTAAGTCCAAAAAGTATTGTAAAAGTGTGTATTGGCCACTCGGATTTCAGTGTATTTCGGTTAGTGATTTCAAAATATCTGGCTGGGTTTTTTACGTTTTTCGAAAGTGTTTGTGGTGTAAATTGTGTTTCGTGGGCCTAGAATACTATTTCAATTTAGTTGAGACCCCGACTGGCACGTAAGTACCTACCTACAGGCATTTTCTTGAACTGAGTAACCTAGACATTGTGCATTTTGAAACATAGAATCTTTGATTTGTCACAGTATTTAATTATGATGACCCGCAAAGGCTTGTCTCGTCAGGACGAGCAATCTAAACTCCATTTAGTTCTATTGGAACTGCAAAAATCTAAAGATCAGAATGCACAGTTACTTCTTGAAATAGAACAAAATGAAAAAATTGTTTTAGACTCTTTAGAACAAAACAAAAAATTGAAAAATGAACTTTCTGTCTTATATCAATTAAATACGTCCGTAATAGAAGACCGCGATAAACTCCAGACAATAGTTGATAGGTATGACCAAAATTGTGGCATTGAGTATGAGTCAGCACTGAAAAGAACTTCTATTTTGGAGAAGGAGTTGTGTGATGCCCACCATATAATCACACAGTTGGAAGAAACGGCTCAACACTCTGCCATTGCCACCACAAATAGTCTGTACAATGAACTCTTACCTCATAATATCACTGGCCATGTTTCTGTTGAAAGCGCTATCATGAATCCTTCACTATATACTATTGACCTAACTAATGATGACAGTGTTGGTCATGTGGCAGCTTCTAGCATAAACAAAATACACATGCCTAGCAAAAATAAGTTAAAAAAATACATAAAAATCAATAAAATCATAAAAAAAACTAAAAAAATGTTAATAAGTCATAAAAAAGCTGTTAAAAAATCTATTATTGCTGGATCATTGTTGGATAAGCTACAGTTATGCACAAATGAGCTTAATTGTAGTAGAATTCAATATGAAACAGAAATAGAGAATCTGACATGTAAACTTGGTTCGGCTGAGCGTTCCATGACCCATTACCAAACCATGTATCAAAGGTCAGGTGATGAAATCAGGGAACTCAGTCTAGCCATGGATGCTTTACTGAATAGCCAGGCAAGTCTTGAGACTAGGATATTATCCGGATGTGACTGCAATGTTAGTTTAGGACATGATAATTCTGGTCCGGCTCGTGTTGATGGCCAGGGCTATGGAGAGTCATGTCTGGATAGTATTGCACCAGCATCATTACTCACAGGAAACCTGGATCAATGTACAAAAACTGTAGTGTACTGCGATGAACTTGGAAAAAATGTTGGTAAGTTTTTAAATATTAGTATGAAACATCCAATAGTAAATAACTGTTTTCCCTATTCTGATTTGCATCAAATCATGAAAAACATTAGAAGTGATACTTCAATAAATAAACTCACTAATTTGATAATTTTGATGGGAAATAGAGGAAATGTAAAGAAATCTGACCTAATTAAATATGTAGATGAACTATTTTCACTACAGGTGGGCAATATTGTATTCTATACATTTCCTTATAGCCAAAGTTTGCCACAAAAGGAAAATAACATTAGATATAATCTAAACATGACTTTGCATACAATTTCATGCAATAATCCTGTACATGTGATTGATATTAACTGTATAGTTAATAAAAAATATTACTTGACTAAAGGTAATTATTACCTTTCAAATTTTTACACTAGACAATTAGCTGATTCGCTATGTTATTTTTTAAGTAACTCAGCCAATAATTTGGCTCATAAAAATGCTTCTTTTGAGCATTATAATGACACTTCTTGTAAGTCTTTGGAACTTTTTCCAAGTTTTTTAAATTAGATACTAAGACAATAGAGGAAGTCTCTTGCCAAAATTTAATTCAAATCAATAAAAACACAAATAAATACCTTAAAAAGTCAAATAATATGAATCACCCCAAAAAAATGCTAAAATGTAAACAAAATACAACATCTCCTACTACTACCCTGGTGCATCAAAATATACAAGGAATTAAAAGTAAATTATTTGAAATAGAATTGTATTTAAGTTCTTTTAATGTTGACATTCTGTGTATTACAGAGCATTGGCTTAAAGATTATGAACTGATGTTTAACTTCCCAAGTCACCAAGTTGGTAGTTCGTTCTGTAGAACACATGCTATTCGAGGCGGTAGTGTTATATTGCTAAATAAGGCAATAAAGTTTAAGAATAGACAAGACATAACATGCTTGTCTGTTGAAAGCCAAATTGAAATAGCATGTGTGGAGTTGGAGCAGAGTTTTGTAGTAAGCGTATACAGACCACCGTCAGCATCATATGAAATATTTGAAAAGGTTATGGATGATGTTTTATTTAAAATGTGTAAAAAAACAAAAGTATTATTATTTGCGGGGATTTTAATATAGATCTCCTAGAAATCTATTCATTAAATACTAGAATATGCAATTTATTTGGTTCCTATAACTTAATACCTTTATTTATGGAACCAACAAGAATAACAGACACATCAGCAAAATGTTTAGATAATATTTTTACCAGCCTAAATGAAAATGTAATCAGCAAAAATATAATAAGTAACCTAAAATCCGATCATCTAGGGCAATATGTAAAATTTAATATGAGTTCTAGACAAATTATAAAAAAGAAAATTAGCTTTGTACCAGTGACTACAAATCGATTTGAGAGGTTTAAATGTAGTTGGGATCTACAGCTTCCTTTTGATTACTATAACAACAATCCCAATCAACTTTATAGTACATTTTTCAATCAATTTTATAACATTTTTAATGTCATATTTACAACTAAATCAATTGTAGTCTCAGACAAACCTGGTTTTAGTGAGTGGGCAACTGTAGGTATACATAAAAGCAGACAAAAATTGTATGAATTGTATAGCGAAAAGCAATATAACTCCTGTGAAAAATTCAAAGATAAAGTCAAAATATATTCAAAAATTTTCAAAAATGTCTGCCAATTGGCAAAATCAAATTATCTAAGTTCAAAAATTAAAAACAGTAGTAACATAATTAAAACTACCTGGAAAATAATTAATGATGAGACTGGCAAAACTCAGAACAATAACAATGAATACAAACTTAAAGTAAATGAAACAGTTATTAATAATGATTTAGAGATAGCACAAGCTTTTGAAAGTTTTTTTACAGACATTCCTATGTCAACTACAAGCTCTTTAGACTCTTCACATGATCTTGCCGTGTCATTATTAAAAAACAACGTACCTGATTGTAAAAACATCTTTCATTTTAAACATGTCAACGAACAAGACATTGTTAAAGCCTTCAAAATGATAAATGTAAAAAAAACCCAAGATCTCTGGGGTATTTCTGTACACATTCTTAAACCACTAATAGTTACTCTGGCACCTGATTTGGCTAATATATTCAATGAATGCATAGACTCTGGAGTGTTTCCTGACCTAATGAAACATAGTAAAATTGTACCATTGTTCAAATCGGGCAATACAACGGACCCTACTAACTTTAGACCAATATCAGTTCTGCCTACATTTAGTAAAATATTTGAGAAGCTTATTTTAAGCCAGCTCTCATTACATTTTGATGCAAATAATTTATTACATAACAAGCAATATGGCTTCACTAAATGCAAGTCCACTGCTGATGCTGGTGTTGAGTTACTAACTCATGTTTATGATGCTTGGGAAAAGTCGCAGGATGCAATAGGATTTTTTTGTGATTTATCTAAGGCATTCGATTGCGTGCACCATGAAACATTGATCAGGAAATTGAGCCACTATGGAATTAGGGGCAAATCCTTGGATCTTTTTGCTTCCTATTTAAGCGAAAGAATTCAAAGAGTTGATGTCAACGGGAAACGATCTCCAGGGTCCTTAGTGTCAATGGGTGTACCTCAGGGATCCATATTAGGACCTTACCTTTTTTTGATATACATAAATGACTTGCCACATCTTGTACAGGATCAACATGAAATTGTATTATTTGCTGATGATACTTCACTTCTTTTTAAAATAGATCGTCGCACTAATAACTTTGACAAGGTAAATAATGCAATTTCTAAAGTAGTCCATTGGTTTGAATCCAATAATCTATTATTGAATGAAAATAAAACTAAATGTATTCGATTTTCACTACCTAATGTAAAACAAGGTTCTGTAGATATTAAAATAAAGGGCGACAATTTAGAGCTCGTTGAAAATACTGTATTCCTAGGTATAACTTTAGATAGCAAGCTTCAATGGGACCCTCATATAGATAAATTGTCGAAAAGGCTCAGTTCTGCTGCTTTCGCAGTCAAAAAAATTAGAGTTTTAACTAATATTGCAACATCTAGACTGGTCTACTTTAGTTACTTCCATAGCATTATGTCATACGGTATTTTGCTGTGGGGGAGTGCTGGAGTAGGACGCATAAATACCATATTTGTACTGCAGAAAAGGGCTGTTCGTGCTATCTATAATATGGGTCCCCGAGATTCGCTACGTGATAAATTCAAAGAAATAAACATATTGACCGTCATTTGTCAATATATTTATGACGCCATTATGTATACGCATAAAAATATTAATTTGTTTACAAAAAATAGTGATAAACACAATGTAAATACAAGAAATAAATATAAACTCGCTTTGCCCACCACTAGGCTGCATAAGGTTAATGTATCATTCAAAGGGCAATGTATACGCTTCTACAACAAGATTCCCAAAGAATTGCAACAGTTGTCAATTACTAAATTTAAGAAAATTGTAAAAAACAATCTTTGTAAAAAAGCTTATTATAATATATCGGATTACCTTGAGGACAAAACTGCTTGGGACGGAATCTGCTCCAACACAATATCAAAAACAAGACTAACAAACAAATAATGATTGTAAAGTTTCAATACAAAAATGAGCTAGAGTTTCTAATCGCTTCTTTGCTCTAGTGTAAAAAAAGCGAAGCGACCAGATACCATAAATTTATTTCCTACTTATCTATAAGCACCTATGACCTATATGTTTTTTTTGTAATCAATTTGACGTGTCTAAGTTTTGTAAAATCAAACTATGGAAATAAATAATTTTGTATCTTGTATCTTGTAAGTGCCCATTTACAGCAGCTCCTATTTATAATTGACAAAGCCCTTATACAGCAGCAACAATTATTAAAATGTACAAATTCAGCAATATTTAATTAATTCTATATATGATAAAAAGTTGGATTATACGAAAACTTACAGCTAGGCAAAAGATATGTGCCTGAATTTCTCCTCGGTCATAATACGGAAGTTTATTGTTAACGGACAATCAGGCTTACGTAATGCCGTCGTAATCCCACCAACAGCCGGACTAAATAGAATACCGTTTTTTTATGTATATATCATGCCCTATTGTCTTCTGCGTAAAACAGCTCAATAATGTAAATATTAGGCATGAAAAAAGTCTGTGGTGAACGTTGAATAAATATAAAAAAAAACATTTCAAAATTGTTTATTACTAAAATAAAAAAACGTTAAATCAATAGAGAAAGGACCGGGAAATTTACCTTAAAACATGTATTTTAAATATTTTATTTGTAAATGTTAGTGTGCATTTAAAAGTAGCCGTTTGACCGTTAGACTGTAACTAACAGTTGTTAAATTTTACATACCAACATTGCAAATCGTAAATACCTTAAATGCATCCCGAGGAACGCTGATAGTTAAAAACAAATAGTGAGTTGTATAAAAATATCTCCTTTGAAAAGTCTTTCACTTTCCTATAATATTATCAAATAAATGATGGCAATTAACCAAAATTGTGTTCACGGATATATTACCTATGAAACGAGCCCATTCGATTGAATTTAATATAATAAATAAGCTTCGTAAGACCCATCTAAAGTTTAAAGTGTCTAGTACTCACCACATCTACATTACTGTAAATAAAATAAATAAACATTTTACACGTAGAATTGGTACGCGCTCTCTGAATACGCATATTTTGAAGCTGTTGATGTGAATTATTAAATTACCAGTAGGTGGTTAAAATGGGTTCATGGGTTCATGAATTGGACATAATTTAGAAAACCCAGAGAAATCTAAAGTCAGGTAAAAACGGGACCGTTTTACCTGAGTTTTCGCCGTCTGTTACCAGAATGTATCCAAAGAACCGTGATAGATAGAGAGTTGAAATTTCAAGGGACTTAATTTTTTTCCATACAAAATTTTAAGAATTGGTCGAGGCTAGACATCAAATTTTGAAGGAACTTAGATTTCAAGACATTTATAACATAGACATTGTGCACAGGCGAACAGTGTGACACGATTATTTATTTAGGCTTTTCTACCCATAACTTAAAAGAAAATTATTTAATACAACATAAGATAAATTTGCTTTTTAAAACATAGATAGCACTTCCATTTTAAACTAGATTTGTTTTTTATTCACACAGATGTTAACAAATTTATGGTATCAATTATGTTCTACTGAAAAAAATCTGTTGAAATTAAGTATTATTTTTATTTATTTAGTTTCTAATATATTTATATTGATGAAATTAAAATACACGATGAGAGCTAAATTTGTTTTTTTTTAACCTTATAATAATTGCCAGAACGAATGATAACCCAAATATCACCCTAGATTGATTAAAAAATGTTGACAAAATATTATCATCCTTCGATTAGAAAGTTAATGATTTTTTGTGGCTAAGTAAATTTGACAATATTCTAAATTATTTCAGATTTACGTGTCGCTTTGAAGATTTTTTTTAGTTTTTCTTCTTATAAAAGTTTTACTACCTAAAAAGCTATCATTTTAATTGACTTCCAACCTTCTGTCTAGCTTCATTCCCTGCTGCTGACTCATCGCACCATCTCAAAATCAACTTGAATGTGGCTACGGCGTCATTGAAGTCTTGATCTCTGTAAAACATAATATTGTAAAATTAAAGACACACATTCCTGAAGTACTTTGTTCCTCATTCAAAGTCAAAGTCAAAGTCAAAGTCAAAGTCAAAGTCAAAACGTTTATTTCCTTAGAAGCCTATGCTTACATGGACAGGTCAACTTAAATCTAATTTAAATAAAAACTAAGAATAATCAAGGAAATAATGGGTGACAGAGCTCAGTATTAAAAACATAACGATATTTTCTATAATGGGTTTATTACCCCCGAAACCCCTTTAAATACTTTAATTACTTGCTTCCACTTCTGTATTCTATACATAAATAACCACTTCCCGTTTTGTCCAGAACTGTATAAATATTTAAACTTACATTTTTAGATGTAATACTTCCAACAAATTAATTAAGTTTATTTAGGTTTTTCTAAGTGCACTTTCCTTTAATGTCAGTAATTAATTTACAACATCTCACAATCACAATTACAACATGTTGTAATCTCATGCATTTGACAGCTCACAACTAAAACAACATGTAACAATAGAACATACTTCATTACACACACACAAGATAAACAATACAATCCTACTACTATTATAAAGGCGAAAGTTTGTAAGTTTGGATGTATGGATGTTTGTTAGAAATACTGCTTATTAGGTTATTTATCTAGCCTATTGTTTATGTCTTTTAGCCTGAGATACAGGATTACCCTAGTTCAGGCTCATGTATTCCATACCTATTTTAAACATTTTTATACCTATAGTTATATGTGAATTTTGTTAATATTTGAATAAAATTTATTTATTATTTATTTATTGGAGATATTTCTTATTTAAGTTAAATGTTATGAATCTCCCCAATGGAGAATTGTTTAAAATTGGATGTGTCTTAAACTTTTTCTGCATTATAATAAGCATTATCTAGCTGTGAACTTCCTATTTTAGCTCGAAAGCTAACATAGATGAATAAATAAATGTATCCGGACAATCCAATATAACATGTGTAGCTTAAATATAATGCATTATTTGAATTAATTACAATGTCTCATTATTATAGAACAGGTTTGTAATAATTTTTATATATTGCAAAGCTTTCATACTAAAATTAAGAATTATATACATGATTTAAGATAAGAAACTATTATTATTAATTTTTTTTTTTAAAGTTTGATAAGTATTCATTTGCCCACAATCTCACCTGATGTAAAGTGACGATGTGGTCTAAGATGGGACATGAAGAGCTAGATGGTGGATTCCCTTTCTTTTCTGTTTTTAACCCCCGACCAAATAAGAGGGGTATAAGTTTGACGTGTCTGTCTGTCTGGGACATAATAACTACCAAGGTTTTTTTTATTATTATTTATTTATTTATATTCAGCAATGCTGACCATGGAATATTTAAGTCAAGTATAAAAAATAAAATAAAAAAAATGGTATTTTTATTTTATATTCCGCGTGTTTTTTAACCTTATCCACAATCACGGCACTATCAAAGTAAATAGTGATAGATAAAGATTTAAATTCCCAGAAAACTAGTATTAAGATTTACTATTAAATTAAATTAGCCAACTGATTATACGATTACATATTTTATCAACGAACGCCGATTTGAACATTAAACATGAAAAATAAACTATCTCATGTGGGTATCGTTGAGTAGATATTTAAAAAAAACATTTTCACCATTTATCGATCCGATGGACTATTTAGGATCGATTTAAGTTGCGTAATCCAAAGACAGTAAAAAGTCCCAAAAAATATAAGGTTTGTATATACGTTTAGGCAGTTAAAATATATAAATTTTGCTGGGCAATCCTTACAACATTAACCCCGTGGTAAGCTCTTAGCTAGGTTTAGGCACTAGATATCAAAAATAAAATCAAACTTGATATTCGGCAGGTAGGTTCTTTATAGGTACGCTGCTGCTAAGAACACATTTTACAAAACTTTATTAAGTACCCGGTACAAAGATTCCTATTTTTCATTTAGCAAAACAACGTTTGCTGGGGTCAGCTAGTATTAGTATAGATGTTGTTCATAGACTCTCTCGGACCAAGAACCTACATCATGAATAAGGAGAGCTGTTAGCAAAATTAGCTACGAATTGGCCCTGTTCTAAATCTCACGTATTAGAACGACTATGTCCTTTGTACTCCCAACATATACCAATTAACAATGAAACATTTCAATATTTTTGACCGTTGATAGCAAAAATACTATTATTTTATAATTAGTATGAATTGAAACAACCAGAAATAAATTTAAAATTTCGAGTTTATTGTAAGCTTAAGTAGGTAAAAGCTTTCCTCAGTAAATAGGTTATCTGACTGTAACTGTTGTATAAAAAGCATTTGAGGCCATGGGAAAAATTATGTGCTTATACTTGTGCTTAACTTAATAGTGATTATACTCTCAGTATCACTCAACTTGGCAAATCTATAACTTATAAAAACGGAGGAATACACATTATCTTGATTTTTTGCTGTGGAATGAGGAAGATCAAACAGTTATTTCTATGCTTGATTGCTATTATCTAAATTGTTTTGCTTTTAATTTATTTTAATTAGATAGAATATTCTAGAAACTTTATTATTAATTTTTTTGTTTTAACTATTCTATTTAAGATTATCCTAAAAGTCACAATGTTTAGGGTAATATATAGAGAAGGCCAAAAAGCCTAACTGTGATTATTTTATTCGTTACAACGTTTGGTATTATGTATGAGATTGTGTTAGAATTTGACATTGATATGTTTGCGTTTTAACTGTGGAGAGTTATTTGTGAATTAAGATGTTTTAATATGTTAAAAATCGATTATAAACACGAGGTGAGCAATCGAAGCCACTGTTACATATATGAAACATTCGGTAGATTCAGTAATATAATATACTGTGCTTACACTTTAAGTATTATATTATATTTATTTACTTATTTATATGAGATCTTATTTAAAAAAATAATTAATTGCACATACCTTATTGGCTATTTTGGGAGATGCGTAAAACAACGAAACCCTCCCCCAATCACGCTTCCTGAGCTCTAAATTGCTCTCACAGAGGAATGGGAGAATATTCTTCAAAATCGTATAAGGAACTTGGTGTACAGCATGCCAAACCGCGTAAACGCTTGTTTTATGTAGAAATAAGATATTAATCTGGTTGTTTGCTTGTTTAATTTTTTCTTATTTTTTCTATGATTGTTGAACAGATAGCTATAACATCCCATGTGATAACGGCGGACATGCCGCGGGACTTGAAAGAACACATCGGAAACGCTACTGAGCAGGAGGTAACTAACATACAGACATGCAGTTAAAACTTGGCACGGGTAACATCACTTACCTTTATAAACCTTTTCGCTTTCGTTAATAATCCTAGTGTTGTGTGCCGCGAATTTTCATTGCCTAGGGGGACGATGTCTTTTAGCTTCTCCAGGCAGGTTTATTGTAGGGACTTTAAATAGATAAAACTGTTGTTTTTATTCTTAAGTTGCTGCTGTAATAGCTTATAAACTGTGTTTATTTATATAAAAGTGTTCACAGTCGCGTGCACACTCATAATAATGGTAACGCAGAATACCCAGCAGACTGCTGGTACGGTATATTACACTTACGGCTCTTTTTGTAATGTTTAGCTACTAAGAATTTTACTCGGATATGGTAAACGAGCCCCTCATTGGAGAAATAGGTAGGTTTATATAATATTTGTTTCGTCAGGCCTGTCTGAGGCGCGAATTTTTATTTCTCATCCTTGCAACACTTTATTCTATCTTCAAAATTACAACAAGAAACACCTACTATAAAAATAACAGTAACACCTATCTCCAGATCTAAATAATACCAAATTAAAGTGCTGGCTTGTTGAGCGGACCTTCTATAGCTATACAGAATTTTTGACATAAAATTAAATATAGTTAAGATGAATTGATAATAGTTAATTATATTATTTAAGAATTTGTGTACCGTCATTTTTAAACAGCCTATGTTTTGAAGATTGGATGAAACTTTTGAATTTTTTTTCCTTATTCTCACATACCTACCTAAACTACAACATGCTGTTTCTGATTCGATTTTGTTTTATAACAAAGTTACAATAACCCCTCCAAAACTTATTTATTTCTATGTACTACATATAATAAAAGCTTTATTGTAAACAGTTTAACAACTTTTGGATAAGTGGTCTCGTGTTAATCCAACCGATGGTTACGGTAGACTCATTATTCTTTACATTTCTCAAATCTCTACTGTTACAAAGATTACACAAAGAAAGAGGTAGATGACATAATCTTATTTTTTCTTGCAATATCACTTATGAATCCTTCAGTTTACAATTACATTTTTTTTTATTATTGATAAACCTTCACTTGACCAACATGGTTATCACTTAAACATTTAACATTTACAACCAAACATATAATATGTTATAGATATAACCATGCATTTAGAATAAAGCATAGCTGATAATGACCGGCGCTTAAGGCGATCTTAAACATAAATCCAAAGAACATTTAATATTAAGCACGTGTAGCTCCACATGATCAAATACAGTCAGCGTCATTGATATAAGCGTCTGGAGTCAAAATTATCTAAATTCTCTATTAAAATTAGTAATCGTAAATTCAAATACCAAAATAATATGTCGAGGTCGCTATTATCTTGTTTATTGAACCTCCCGCGAAGAGTCCACAAATAATACCTTTTATCAATATGTCAAATCAGGCTGCGGATGATGATGAAGGAATAACAAACATTCTGACAAACTATTTTATCTATACAAATCACATTTTATCAAACAGTTAAGTAGTAGATATAAAACAATACCTGCGAACTAGCGAAATTGTCTTAATTGCACAAATTCGCTGTGGGCGAGTATCATTAAAATTACTTCGCTTAACAAGGCTAAGTAAAATTATATACCTACCTACATGTTTCTCTTCGTTCTCACGAATCACATCCTCATCCTCGCTCATCTTACGACTATACCTAATTATGTATCGAAATATCTCACTTTATTGTTCAAAACAGTTTTCATATCTTGACAATAAATAAATATTATAAATATTTCCGGACTAATCACACAGCAAAACGTTTATGTCTTTAGAAGCACAGTGTATACATGGACAGGTCAACTGAAAATTAATAAACAAAAATTATCAAGGAAATAACATTGTCTTGACAGTTCGCTTCAATGTTTTATATTGAGTTGCAAAGCGAATAAAACAACACAGCTTTATCGTTTCAGTCGTAGGACGTCCACAGCTGGCCATAGGCCTCCCACAAAGATTTCCTGTAATTTATAATAATAAAATGTTTATTTGCGTATTTAAGTAATCTATATAAATAAAAATGAATTGTTGTTCGTTAGTCTGATTAAAGCTCGAGAACGGCTAAACGGATTTATCTTATCAGAGTCTTGAAATGTTCGTGGAGGTCTAGGGAAGGTTTAAAAGGCGAGAAAAAATCGAATACCTCTAATTGCCGGGAAAAAAAATTGAATAAAAACCCATGTGTGAGGCGAGTCCTTATAAATGGCTGGATGAATGTTCCATTAGCGTGCGATTGTACCTCGAGCCTTATACTGTGATAACTCTTTCATTGTTATAACAACCGAGACTGGAAAAACTACGAGCAGCTTATCGCTCGATATAACGTAATAAAAAATATTAAATTTCTATTATTACATTTTTCGATTTCTCCTCCAGGATTACCCATTGGTGTGTGAATTACATTCTTCCAATAATAACGTGCTCACAAAAAAAATAATGAGCAGTTTTTTATTTTCTTCGCGTGTTATGTTTTTATTTACTTAACTTTGCTTTTCTTTGTTTTAGCAATCTTTATTTTCGTAAAACTAACGCACGTAGTAGAGGTCGTTTAACTAACGAAAAAATTTTAAGTCGTGTAAAATATATATTTTGCCGTAGTTAACGCTGTTTTTGCTAGATCTATCTCCTGATCTAAAAGCACTACAAGAATGTTTCTAGAACAGATCGATAGAGTTTTTTTTTCTATGTAGAATTTAATATTGTTGAATGGGATATGTCTTTTTTTAAGGATCCATACCTGAAGTGTTAAGCGGGACCCTATTACGGAGACTTAGCTGTCTGTTTGTCTGTCTGTCACCAGGCTGAATCACAAAAACTGTGATAGATAGAGAGTTAAAATTTTGAGACTATAAATTACCGGACATAAGTTTGCCCCGCTTCACGGGAAATTATCAGGATTTTCCTAGTTTTATTAACATGTTTAATGCATTGGTTCACAACAACGAGCGATTGAATTCAGTACAAAAGAAACATTATTTGCATTTAAATAAACATTTCCGGGGATTGTCAAAATGGCGTTCAACTGAATAGCATATTTTTTCACTTCTAATGATAAATGAACAAATTTTTTGAATGTAAAACACCCAGGTACTCCATTCAACATCGGATACATCCTTTTTTCTTGATAAAAATTTCCGTTTTGTTTAAACGATATAAGCTAATCCTAAAGTATTTTATTCAAATACAAATTACCATAAAATATTTCGGCAGCAACCCTAGGCTTGATAAATCCATTTTTGTTTGTCGTTGCCGGATTTACCTAGTATAAATAGTTTGCATAGCTGATTACATATTAATATTACGTTAAACGCAAAAAAAAAACATGCAAAAGAATCTAATAATAATAAATATATCCGGAAAACCAAAAAACAACATCTGCCCCATGGTAAGCTCTAAGCTTCTGTCTCGGGTACTAGACATCTGCGATACTTAATTTAAAACACACACATGCATAGACATTTTTAAAAATTTTTGGTCTGTTTTTTTTTTTTTTTTAGAAGACATGTTTTATTAGTGGGAGCACACTCGTCTTCCGTTCTGAAGGTCGTGGGTTCAAACCCCGCCCAGCACTTCTGGATTTTTCTTTGCAAAGAGGTATTGCTGTATTTTATTTATATTATTTTGTAAAATACTTTATGTAATATGCTTTATTGAAGTAATATAAATAATCCAAATAATTACAGATATATGTTTGTTTCCACATTTACGTTCACAGGGACTTCTCTGCCACTTATTACGACGATGATGGTAAAGTTCGCTGGGAAAAGGACCTATCGACGGTAGCATCACCGAACAATAGTCCTGTGAATATATCATATTTGTCCCTGCCGAACATAGTAACTGTGGCACTTGAAAATGGGGAGATTTGTTTTCCTTTATTCTTCTGCTTTCTGTTTCTGTGTCTTTTCTCTATTTTGTTAGTTATAAATAAATAAGTCTAGTTTGAAGGAAGTCAAAGATAGTTATAATTAGTGAATAACTGTAAAACAACTATTCACATTACATAAATAATAATAATTATTAGGACGATGAAATAAAAAGTACGTTCTTAAAGCCTTAATTAAATTTGAGCAAAGATACATTATTTAGAGATTTTATGCTGTGTGTGCAGAATTTAATTCAACAAAAATTTTATAGAAATAAAGCTAATTCATTTCTTATTTTTACTCTTTTCCTCATCATCCAGTACAGTGTTAACCAGAGATACCTTTATAAATAATACTGTTTATTTAATAATAAGTTACCCAGGTGACCAGCTCCATCCGTTCAGGAGCTATGATGTCTCAGACAGACAGACAGACACGTCATTATTTATATAAAGAAAACGTATAAGAAACTATCGGCTTTGTGATTCCTTCGCTCATATATTATCTAAATTAGGATCTCGTCTAATGCCTTGAACAATACTGTCTGGTATGTTGATTGATTTGTGTAAACCGTGGAGTTCTCAAGTGAGCACTGCCAAGGATTTTCAGCGCTAGTGATTTAATTTTAGCCTAAATTTTTGACCCCGGTGAGTAGCTTAGTATATTTTTTCCTTGAAGTGGATAATCGATTTTTAATGGATTTTCCCGCAGAATTTTCTACAGCTTTTCCCGTTGTATATAGAAGCCTAACTATTTATATATTTATTCAATTAACTATGCCCTTTCTCAGATTCTAAGTAAAATCTGTGAACCAAGTTTTATTTCTAGACGTTAGATGTTGTTATGTAGATTGTCCGGAAATATTTATTTATTTTTATTTAAATTAATTATGAAATTTTATACGCTCATTATATTTATACAGCAAAGATAAACGTAGAAGCTAGATTATTCAATCAAGTTAAAGATTTAGAACACGGCTTGTGCCAATGTCTACGCAATCAAGGTTAATCACATTGTGTTTGTATATATAACATTTTAAAACAAGATATTATTTCTAAAGATTCAGAGAAACTTCTTAAGGCAATAAATACTTTATACTCCCACAATAAACACAAATAGGTAATTAAGACACCATCCAGTGTCTTGTGAGGGACAAAAAACATAACCTAATAACAAAACCATTGGTAAATAAATGTAATGTGTAATTATTTTTAATCATTAACTAATATTTTATTTTATTTAATCTAAACTGTAAATTAAAATCGCTTCATCCATTCGGGAGCTCTGATGTCACAGACAGACAGGCATGTCATACTTATACCCCTGTTTTTCGGTCGGGGGTTAAAAACAAAGACGTGATTTTTATTATTATGTACCCCCGTATGTATCGTATAAAGCAACTCCGAAAATGGTTATATACCAACTTCATCTAATTAACTTATTACTGTCTACTTAATTACATACCTGGCCACCATCGCCTTTTCCTTCGCCACCGGCATGCTGCTGGCCCACGTCTTCGGCACCCTGCTGTACTGGAGAACCGCTGGCATCGGCTGCGTGTCAAACAATTTTTAATCTGAAACTATGAATGCCTTAATATGCTAAAGTATGATTGGTTTAATTTAATGCAATATTTTGGGAAAAGAGGACTATTTAAAATCCTGAATTAAAAGGCAGATTCGAGAAAAAAAGTTCTTCATCATAGAGGTTACCAGCCGGTCACGAATGCTATGAGCCCCTCAAAAAACATGTTTACTGTATGTGATTGTGGCTTAATATGCGCTGAGTTTCGCGTAATATCCCCTATTCGTTTTTTTACTCATTCGATGTACAGGGGTCCGAAAAGTCAAATAACATAGTTCGAGAATTCTTACTGCGCATTCCGCGTGGCGTTGCTGCGTTGGCATTTTCTGAATGTGCTTGTTTATCCATGTTGTTCTATTATAAATTCCTTCAGCCGCGTTCTTAAAGTTGAGTCCAAATGAAGGCTTATCAATAACAAAAAATAAAAAAAAAAAACTAGCAGCCCGTTTACATCCACTGCTGGGTGAAGGCCTTCTCTTTATCACGCCAATTTTTCCTGTCCTTTTGAGAGCCAAAATTTATGAATATAAACTTGTACAGGTTTGTAAGGGTATAAATATAAGTAAAAGAAACACGATCATCATCAGCTCCGCAGTAATTAATATAAGCAAAAATAAATAATGAACAAAAAGATCGTGCGAAGGGATGGAATGATGGACGGATAACGAATTCTTTGTAATGGGATCTCGTTTTACCTGCAGGAATGGAACCCTAAAAATGATTCGAAAGACTATGTAGGTCTGTAGGTAGGCTGAGTAACGGTTAATAGAAAACAATAACTTTTAAAGCAAGTTATGTGTGTTACCTATTTTGACCCGCATTTACTAATTATATTCGCTTTTCCCGCATTGTGTTTTGTTTTTAGAAGTTAAGAAAAAGATTTAAGTAGGTATCTATGATTACCGAATTATTTCGGCACAAATTAAAGAATTAAGTCGTAGATTCTAATTTATTACAAGTTAAATCTTCTCTCGTCAAGGGGAAAGTCCCTGTGTCCCAGTCGTGGGAACGTAAATATCTTATGTTATGCTTATTAAATGCGAACAAAATATCATACAGTTTTTTCCTTAATTGTAGTAAAGAGCGGAGTCCACATTCTTTAGTTCGTGTGTGAGAGCAGACAATCTGTGTAAGTGCTCCACATGCTATCATGCTGCACACAACATTAAAAAAAATACAATTGGAGAATGAAGTTTAACACATTGTCCTATTGTTTACAACTTCAATTTCTGTGTCTCTCAGTTAAATTAATGTGTGGTTGTAACTTGTACTATATTGTACACACACTCACACACTCAATAGATGAGCACATTAGCTAATCCATTCATTCATTTTAGTAAACAAACCATTCATAAGATTTAGAGAGATTATTAAGTTCCTACATCATTTAGCTATGTTAAATTAAGTAGGTAGGTATATAAATTAAACTAGCTATTTCGCCACGTCGTTTTACGTGTTTTTTGGATAAAAAGTAAAAATAACTCAAAGAATGTTTTTAATTGGTAAGTGATCGGAAAATTAATTAATAATCCTTTTTTATAGATTTTTTTTCTCCTATGTTAAGCAGTTTGAGAATTTAATTATTAGTTTGAGTGGTTATTGAAAACCCAGTTTTCCAAGGCCCTCGAAATACACTTAACTTTACTCGTGATAAATTCAAAGAAATAAACATATTGACCGTCATTTGTCAATACATTTATGAAGCCATTATGTATACGCATAAAAATATTAATTTGTTTACAAAAAATAGTGATAAACACAATGTAAATACAAGAAATAAATATAAACTCGCTTTTTCATTGAATAAAAATTGCCAAGATAATATTTCCAGGCAAATATTTCCAGACAATTCACACAACAACATCTAGCCCCGTGGTAAGCTCTAAGCTTGTATTGGGTTAACCACCAAAACACGTAAAATAAAGTTTTTTTGTTTTTTTTTGCTCTTTTGAATAGCTTAATAATAGAAATCTAGCTTTAAAAAAATACAGTTACGCTAGAAATTTTAACTGTGAATTTTGTAGACTTGCTTATTTATTTATAAGAAAAACATGTCGTGGAGAAAGTTCCAAAGGCTAATTTTAATACATTTTCCGTGAAAAACACTTAAAATGCCTAAGGGAATCTTATAAAGGTTTCTTGTGTACTATTTGAAAGGTTTATACACCTGTGGGACTCCTCGTAAGCCTAGTAAGGCTTCCACCCTAAACCTATTATGTTGTCAACGACTCTGAATACACAGAGAGAACTAGTTACATTTTTATTGTGGTTAGAATGTACGCTATGGAAAGAAAATTCAAAATTAACCAGATTCTAAGAATTATTCACGTTTCCGTGTTTTACGGATTTTCCTGCGGGAACTACGTATTTTTCCTATGTAAAAAGTAGCCCAAATACATAACCCTCAATATTAATGTTTTCACAAATTCCGAATGATGGGACACCGCAATGACATATAGTATCTGTACGTGTACGCAACACGATTTCTTGGGCGTTCATAAGTCCTCTGAACGAGTGGTTTTCCTTTTTAAAAAACAATAATGAATAATAAAAAACTAAACTAGTAGGAATGCATCTACCTACTACGTAACCTCATTTGGTTGTCAGTTTAGGTAGGTAGTAGGTACATACCTACCTACCTAGTACAGAACAAAAAATTGTACCTACATAAGTTTTTACAATGAATAGACCCCTTTAAACTTTAGCGCGGTAAACCATCGATCAGTGGCTTACGCAATATGGCTACCTACTATGCCGCCCAGCGCGGCAAATTTAACATTGGCGAGTTTAAACATACTGGACAATTCATTATGTATTTATATATTTAATAAAGTATGTCAGTCACCTATAAAGACATAATAGTATTTTTGTGGTTTTGTTTGTCTGCGTAGTTCTTAAAACTATATTCATTTATTCAAATGCTTGTCGGGGTTGGGAGCCATGTCGTATGTTGGGGTGCTGTGGACAAGTTTTATAATTAAGTCCTATATATATTTAATAATATGGATAGGTATCATTCCATTTGACTGTTGTGTAATTATTAGATACAAACTTATACAGTTTTATTTGCGTTTTAGTAAAATAAAAGTAAATATGTAATCAATAATCTACTTGAGATAATATCCACATATATAAATTTGTTCTATAGAGAATAGCATACAACGTATTTATCGAACAGCATAGATTATAAGTGTAACCTCAAATTACACTAAACTCGTATATCAAGATTTTCCTTTTTTATGAATATCAAGACTCCATTAGACCGGGTCTGGGTGTTTTCTATGGATCAAATGCATTTTATTACAAACCAAATATATATTATAATAGTATATCAGTCACCTAGCACCCATAGTACAAGCCCTGTTTATTTTGGGCTTAAATGATGCTGTGAGAGATATTTATTTATTAATGGATATAGCTGTTTTCCCAGTAATGGACAAAAGCTAGAAAATATTACGCGGGCAACCCACGGGCGGGGGGCATCTAGGTAGGGATGGCGATCTAAGATCGATTAATCAAAAAATCGAGCTTTGGAGCCAAATATAAAATCAAAAGATGTAAGTGTAATAAAATCTAAACCAGTATAGATTTAAATAAAAAATAGTATCCATCTTTAGCTAGATCTAAAGTTAGAGCATCTCACCAATTTTCACAGAAATATCTCAAAAATTGCTGCAGTTATAGGCATTTAACCATTTTCAAGGTTTATTGCTGATTATGAAATTATACATTAAACTGGCCTGAATTGAAAAATTACTTAAATAGCTTTTATTATATTTTTGTTGCTAAAGAGCTAGCTAATTAAACCAGTAGATAAGCGAGATAAGCGCTTTAAATCAAACAAACAATTAAACTTTTAGCTTTATAATATTAGTACTTACAGATAAGATAGATGTACATATGATAAGACTTATCTAGATGTTCAGATGTGTGGATTGCCCGGAAATATTATTTGTCTACTTAAGTATACTAAAAGACTAGGTATATACTAATAATTTATTCATACATACTCAGAAAATTAATAACTGCTAATTATATCTAGTTAAGTTTCTATTTATCCTGGCCAGCCAGCCAAATCCTGCCCCAAGCGAAAATTAACCCCAAAAAAGTTACTTGTAAGCGTTTGGTGGACTCCATAAATTCGTCAATTGTTTTAGTTCCCTGCACAAAAACGTAAAAGCTATCTTTGTAAGACGATATCCAAGTGCAAAAGAAACGTCCGGCCAAAATTTTTTTGTAAATATTGATGATTTTACTCTTTTGTTGTTAATTGTCAAGTAGAATAAAAAAATAATCTCCAAGTAAACGAAGTAAGATATTAGTTATACATAATATGAGTGGGCTTCTAATTGATTTCTCTTTGAATAAATATTTCCATTAATAAGGTCCGTGGATTTCTTGATAGTTTTATTTACTAGTATAATAATTTCTGATCTTTTTTCTTTACAAGTAAATTAAAATACCAGGAATCCCACCTAACAAATCATAGCTATGGCCGGAATTAAGTATATACTGGATATTTTATAACACCCTGCTTTTATAAAAACATTTGAATATTTTCTCACGAGTATTTAGAAATAACAAGTTGATTAAATACTCGTTATTGTTGATAAATGGATAAGTTCTCTTCCGTGACTTCCGTTTCTACCAATATAGAATTACCTAAAGCTATATGCATCTATTAAGTTACTAAAAGAAGGTAATCTTACAATGTCATTTTCGAGACGTCATATGAATCAGACATGCTTACATCTACTTATATAAAGCAAATATCGCAGAATGCTATTTCCTTACAACAATGTATTCATACGATTTAAAATCAAAACAAAGTCCTTTATAACATCAAAACATTTCCAATTACAAAAAATACTACCTACCTATTTATTTGTATTAGACACCGGTTTCAAGATTGTCTTGCTTATTGACAAAGGCCTCCCCAAATAATCCCCACAACTACAACTTTAATGTGCCTATTGTTTTTGTCGGCTGATAAGATAAAGATACAATTTATTGAATAGCTAGTCATTCAATTTATGAAGTGATGGCCTTCTCTTTTTATGTATCTATTCTCGACATAAAAATCGCATTAGATAAAAACAGATATTATCACGAACAAAAACTCGAGGGAGTCTATGATACTGTTTCGAGAATATTTATGGCATCATGCGAACAGCCTCTTCGGTAAGTTCTATTAAATATACTATTTTGCCATTGTCATTCGGTATCCCAAAACAGGACATCTTTTCGGCTGGCACGCGTAAATGTTTGCCATTAACTTGATGGGTTGCTAACTTAATTTAGGTTTTTAATTATTAACTATTTTTTTTTATTATCTGACCATATAACAATGTCTTGAATAGAATGTAGCTGGAAACCGAAAACTTCGTCACAGTGTTGTTGAAATGAATTGCAAGTTATCGGACCAACCGATCATCAAAATTCTAAGGCACTTCTAGCAGACCTAGAAGCTTCAAATTTGGAATATAAGTAGTGTTTGGTGTATGAATCAAGGAAAAACTAAAAAATCTAGAAAAGACTGATATCTTTCACGCACCCTCTAAATTTAGTTTATTTAAGTTTATTTTATTTCTTTTGCAATATTTCTTTTCCTATGGTGTTTGTTTTTTTTTCTTTCACGCATATATAAATACACAGTAATATAGTTTACAAATCAGAATAACACATTATGCCACTCTTTATAGTGGAAAAATAATACAATTCGCAGGAAATTTAATCCAGACAAATAGATTAGTATGATTATATATACAACACGAGATGTCAGAATAATTACTTATGTTACGTACAAATAGCTAGCGAATACCCTTTGTGTTATTGAACAATAAAGTAAATAACCCGACCGTATTAGCCAACATTTCGTTGTATGTGCCTGACAATTATGTTAGAGGAGTGCGTCACCGACGCCGACTGTTCGCCACTCTTACGACCAGAACGGAATTAAGGCCTTATCTCTCCCGTCAAGAGACTTCTCTCTTCTCCCTGTGTCCCAGCAGTGAGATTTATTTAATATTGAAATAGCTTTTCGTGAGGAGAGAGGTTTTTAGCAGGCTTAAATCATGCCTTTGTCTATAAAACTATTTTCATAAAATAATAGTAATTTCATTATAAGATTATTTCACATTGATTATTATAATATCATACGAAACTTAGTGATTCCTTTGAGAAAAAGAGGCAAAACAAAGTGGCGGTATACTTAATTACTCGTAACCTGAGTCTATTCACCCAGGTGCATTAAGTATACACATCTATATACTTAATTTAAAATTTTGTAGTTAAAAAAATCGTCGACGACATCGTACTCGAACATTAAAAAAAAAGAATTGGCCAAATTGGTCCAGGCGTTTTGAATTATTTTTTATATTATGTATTTACAACAAATATAGGTACATCATGACAGGTTATTTTTTGAACCCGAATGCGATAAAATTGTTTAATAAACAAGTTTACTCCCGAAGGGATCTAAATAAACAATTTAAAAGTCAGTATATTTATATTCATTTATTAAGAACAAGCAACCGCTAACTTATAAATAAATTGAATACATTTTATTCACATTTAATATAACACGAATTAGATAAAAATAAGTTAAGTGTAAAATGCCTAAATCTTCGAAACAAGGTGGCCTTAAGCTTAGTTAACTGTGTGGAGCAGTGCTATTTTCATAAATAAGCACGTCGAAATAGCCCAGCTCTTTTCCATCATGGTTTGCAATTGCTGACAATAGACATCAGCCGTAATAGTCTGGCCAGATTTGAGAAAACTGTAATGAACAATACCGGCACTAGTCCACCAAACGCTTACAAGTAACTTTTTTATACATTTTGTATGTTTTTAATGACAAAAAGTATACGTATGTCTATTATATTAAGCGTAACACTTTTACAAAAAATAACAAGTTTTGTACACTAAAACAAAACAATAGTTACAATAAACAGAATCAATTGGAAATAGCAATAAGAATTGAACAATAGAAGTAATTATTTAATTTAATATGTACTTATTATTTTCCATTGTCGCATTAGTTTTGTTTAGAATTTTGATGATCGGTGAGTCAGTCAGTCAGTGACAAAATTAAGAAGTTTGACCCGTTATAATTCTTAAAATACTGGTTCAAATTGAATGAAATTTGAAATATACCGTGTCTTTACAATGCCTGCAGCAACTTTCTTATTTCATTTCACTTTCAAAGTTATTGGGAGTATTACTACAGTATTGCGGGGATATACTTATTTACCCACGCCTCACTAGAGCTATATACTTAATTTTTTTTTTAATAACTAGCTGTGCCCCGCGGTGTTACCCGCGTTATAATGGATTTTCCCGCGGAATGACTTTTTCTCGCGGTAAAAAGTCTCTAGAGATTTTGTGTAGCTAAAATCTGATCGAAGCCAGGTAGAAAAATATTAAAAATATAGGTAGATGCGCCTTTTTTTCCTGATTCCGGCAATATATATATAACAGAAATCCGGAAAAAAAATTT
This sequence comes from Gymnoscelis rufifasciata, assembly GCA_929108375.1. Taxonomy (NCBI): domain Eukaryota; kingdom Metazoa; phylum Arthropoda; class Insecta; order Lepidoptera; family Geometridae; genus Gymnoscelis; species Gymnoscelis rufifasciata. The sequence continues at coordinate 4,257,491 of CAKMYF010000001.1, read as the reverse complement.
GATGCGCCTTTTCATCTATCGGGGCAAATCACACGGGGAAAAGCCCTATTTGTGGTTTAATACATGTTTCAAATATTTTCACAAAACTCAACTGTCACATTGCATAAGATTCATATTGAGGAAAAGCAACATATGTAAAATATGTGCATATACAACTACATAATATGATAAGCATTTGCATGAACATAGATAGGTCGGAATAAACTTTGAAACGTTGTTGTTTTCTACTGGACCTCGTTAGCTGATTAATAACATCAATAAAAAAAATATATAAATATTTCCTATATAAATATAAAAATAAATAAAAGGAACGTGCAAACCTCACATCACTTTATTATAGATCTATTAAAAGCTTGTAATAAATATAATAGATTTTAAAGACCACTTGTTTCGTTATTATTAGGTACATTTTTTACTGTTTTCATTCTTGATTAGTAATAATAATTTTGACAGTAAAACAAATTAGGTAAGTAAATAAAAACATTTTTGATTTGTTTATATTACCTAGCCTAAAAATTAAAAGTGGCACTTTTATTTTGTAAGTATTACGTCCTTTATTTGAATAATTAATGGGTAAATTCCTTCATATAGGATAGCCCTTTTATCAAGACCTGCGGGAAATCCACCGATTATCCATTTTTATTTGTGATTGTAATCAAACATAATGTCGACATTGGTTTTGGAATGATAAGTGTCGTTGTCTTTAAAATTATCTGTAGGAAGTATTTTATTTTATTTGATTTGGCACAGAGTAAAATTGATGTTTTTAACTAAATATAAAAAATGAATTTTGTGTACATTTTAGCTTCGAATTGAAAGTAATGTATAAAACCTACCAGGTTACAAAATATATAGGTAATATATCTTTACGGCAATACATATAATGAATTGAATAAGTTCGCTTTCCATTAGCACCATAAAGTATTTATGCATTATTGATATATTTTATGATGCAGAGAGAAAAGAAAGGGAACGTTTAAAATAGGATCTTATTCAATTCCAAATTCGCATACAAAATTGGTTCATAAAGCATGAAAATCATTCAGTTTAATTACGCCTATCGCAGGCATTTTACGGAACTGAGTAATTATTCATCCGAGCTCTCTATTGTTATGTAAATATCAGTTCTAATATATTTATTATGGTTCAAGTATTTTGGAACAGTATCATAGATAGTTAGTACTGTGTTGCTGTAAAGCTCATTTACAAGAAATAAACCTTATTATTTCCTAATATCTACTGATGTTCAATATTTTCAAGAGTTTCCCTCAATTTCTTCAGGATTCCACCACCAGATCCAGGTTTCCTTACAATGGGACCACCCATGGGATACTCCCTTTCTAACAAAAAAAGAATAAAAAATATATATATAAATATAAAAAAAATAAATAAAAAATAATAATTATAAAAATGATTAAATTTGTTTTTATTTGAATGCAGGTGGTGTTCGACAGCAATATTTATTGTTTTAGTGAACACCGAATATTCTATGGCTCTAACGATTACAACAAATACACTTTATTTTATTTACCCTACATAAACATAATATAGGTATAAAAAAACCAAGTGGAAATAACTGGCGGATTGTCAAATCAAGACTGGTTTGGAAATCTAACGAACTAATTGAGACAAAAGATGATCGTGTTTTAGCGCTTATTGATAAAGCCCCACTTTATTTACATTATAATAATCGAAAAATATAATTATGCAGTTAGCCCATTCAGTTAGAAGCTGGTTATAAGTTAAGAAATGTTTTAGGTTATGATATAAACTTGGAACTTTCATTTATTTGGTGAATGAAATACTGTAATAATAATGTAGCTCGCAGTTCTTTGAAAGTTACATGAATTTAGCTTTGTTTAAAACCCTGTAAAATATTCAAATTCTAAGATACATGTCGCTTTCTGTAATGATGACCCATTTTAAAACCATCTTACACAACTTAGAGGAACAATAACACATAATCAGCATGATCTTGGTCTCTGTCACCATCATTAAATAGTTTTTCTATTCTTCTTTGTCAAAGCATTTAGTAGCGGCTGTAAAGAGGTCTTGTCAAATTTGTCAAACAATGCTACAATAATCTATACTAATATTATAAAGAAGAGGAAAGGTTTGATTTTTTGTTTGTTTGTTTGTTTGTCTCGAATAGGCTCTGAAACTACTGCACCGATTTAAAAAAATCTTTTACCATTCGAAAGCTACACTATCCCTGAGTGACATAGGCTATATTTAGTTTTCAAAAATAATATGATTCATTCACGTTCCCACTGCTGGGACACAGGGACTTCTATCTTGACTAGAGAAAAAGGATTAATATGATTAAGTTATTTTTTATGTATTAATTTGCAGAGACGAACTTAATAATTTACGTTTCCATGTATTCATCACAATTACCTACTACAGATATACTGAAACGACTTGTTTTTTTGGATTTTGGATGGTTGAACTTTTATAAATTTAGAGCTTAAAATTAATTAACTAAGCATGTCAGTCAGGTATGCCTAATTATTCACCATTACTTTTAACAACCAACAATAATTTCATAATAATTATGTTTACATTTCGGACTAATAGATATTCTTTATTATACATATTAAACACCCAGACTAAGGAGAAAGTGCTTCCAGAACACTTTCACCCTCGGCGGGAATTAGGTCTTCATGCTCCATCTTAGACCACATTGTCACTTTACATCAGGTGAGATTGTGCTCAAATTTAGGCTTATCTATCATAAAAAAAATTACTAAAAAACACATAATTTATATTTATTTAAGGGTCCCATACAATAAACGTGATTTTATAAAGTAAGGCAACATTGCGGTCATTACTTGGATAGCTGACCGTTAACCGCTTTCTTTCGAAACTTTCTTTGTGCACTTTATTTTTAATTTATAGGTATTTATGATAAAAACTAAAAAAAAAATTATATAGAACCCTCGGAGTTATAATTCCATCTCATAATTAGCGTACAAATCTATTAACATCCTAGCTGTAAGGGATATTACCCAAAACCATTATTAATTACATAACATCTCACTCTAAATGTATTGACATATATGTGAATTATTGAGAGAAATAATCACACTGACGACAAGAAAACTAACCATCTTATCTGCCCTCGTTAGTGCTTATGAATTGAACAAAAGCTATATTTTCTCAGATACTGTATCTTCTAATAAACATTTATAAATATAACAGTAGAAGTACAGAAACATTTATATTTATATGTCTTTGTCAATTGTTTTATTTCTCCATAACTGATTGAACGACTCTGAGCATTTGCTTATAACCATTTCCATACAGGAGTAAGTTAAGCTTGTAAACTGTCGGCATCACAGATTATTAGTTGGTAAGATTAAAGAATAAAGGTTTTTATTTTCTTTCGAGTAATATGTTATTTTAGTTAACCTCACTATCACAAACAAGCAGTTATTAGCTTTTTCAGTTATCTGAATAATATTTTTTATAATGGCATGTTTTTTTTTCGTTTCAATTCTTGCATTACTGATTTATAGTATATCGTAAAAATGTAAGACACGCTGAGTATATTTAAACATATTTAAAGTCCACCGCTGCGTCTGTCTTTAAGTCTTTACATTCGGGTTAAACTCAAAAACGACCGATCTTAATGTAGTTTTCTCAAATCTGGCCAGACTATTACGGCTGATGTCTATTGTCAGCAATTGCAAACCATGATGGAAAAGCTAGCGGCTAAACAACCTAGGCTGGTCAATCGCTCCACGCCTGCGGAGTCAGGTTTTTTTTATCAAAAAGATAAGATAACTAATAGTTACAGAAAGACTAAAAATAATGTTTGTTACGCTTTCACGCTAAAACTACCTACTTAACCGATCATCATAACTTTTGAATAGTATAAAGTATTTTAATAGTAACAATAACCATATAACATTACAAATACAAGGTCATTTTGAATTAACCATTCCTTAATTTCGCTACCTTGGTGGCAGTGGTAGGCGCTTTGTTCAAGACTACTGAATGGTACGGCGCATTATCCATTAGATAAAGATCATTTATTTGCAAAAACAATAATAATAATAATAAATATTTCCGGACTAATCACACAGCATCACCTAACCCCAAACTAAGCAGAGCTTGTACTATGGGTGTTAGGTGACTGATATACTACATAGATACATTTTTGCCGAAAATTAATGACATTTCATGCCATTACATTATTTTCTCATAATATTGATCAGTATAATGTAACTAAGGATGTTATTCCCATCTGACCAAATGATCCGTTTGGAGTCGCGTCTGATCAATAATCAGATGGGAACGGAATTTAGGAATTATTTGGTATAGCCTATAGCCTTCCTCAATCTATCAGGATCTAAATGAATTTTTAATCGGACCGGAAGTTCCAGTTAACCAACCAACCAAATAACCAACTTCTGCAACAGTCATGATTATTTTCTACTTAATAATGGTTCTTGAGATTTGAATAATTAGTATTTATATTCTCTTTGGACTTGATAACATACGAAAATCGGCACAAGTGAACTAAATAAAAGTTATATTCATCAGTTAACTGCCACTTAAAAAAATATATGACCGAACATTTAAATATGCGGGTAATATCACTAAATACCTGATAATTATAACATAATATTAATTAATATTACTTACTAGCGGTCCGCCCGGCTTCGCACGGGTTTTTTTTTATTTTTTATTTTCAATTATCAATCAAACCTCAGACAGCCTTAGAAATAATAAAATAAAGATTTATAAGAGAAAATGTATTTATTTTTATGTTTATAGACTTTTTTGAGTTAAATTAAGTCAGTTGGTGTTATATGACTGTTGGGGTTCGTTTAGAATTGGTAATATTGTTGGAAAAAAAATTAATATGTAGGTTTATTTTTTATCAATATGTAAGGAAAATAACATTAAGTTAGTAACAAGCAATTGAAATATATTTGAGTAATTATGTTCTGGGTTTTTTTATTTCGGATTTTCTTTATTTTCTAATAAGACAAGTTGCTAGTGTCAATGTCAGATGTCATTGTCAATAATTATTCTACTAAATTCTAATTAGAAAAACCCATACCTGGCAACAAAAATTATGAAAAAAAAATTATTTTGACAATAAAGTGAGAGAAATTTTCCGCCATTTTCCTATTTTTCGCAAGTTAATTTCTTTATGATTTACTTGTGATATCCGTATTAAAATTAAATATGTTATTGAAAAAACTAGACTCCAACCCCGTTAAAACGGTAACAAAATAATAATTCAATGTTCAGAGGAAGTATTTTAAATAAATTTATCAAAATAGGTCTCCAAACCAGTCTAAAAATGCTACCATCCTATGTTTGATAATTTTTTAGTAAATGAAGATGTAGGTACGATGATTCATATTATTATTCAAGTTTATATAATTATAATAAAGAAAATAAATACATTTTTGGTTTTGAAATAGGTTTAGTTACGAAGGCTCGCCGACTGATGCATTATGTTACGGGAAAATAATATGAATCGTTAATTGAACAATTACCTAGTTTATTGATCAACTTACGGAAATTCATGAACTATTTTTAAAATTAAATTAAATTTCAGGTACTTTATCAATTTAGGACGTTTCTCCGTAAAATCATAAGTGGAAGCTGATTGGATGAATTATAGAACTAAAATGTAGGTTAGGTAATGTTTGTATATTATGAAAATCAATTTACTAGGACATTGATCAATTTACGATTCGTATTCTTTTGATGTGACACATACGTATACGGACGATGTGGTCTAAGATGGAGCATGAAGGCCTAGAAGATGGCTTCTCCGGACCACATTACGAAACACAAAAAAATCACCGATAATACATTATCTTTGTCATCCTTATCCACCGGGATTCAGACTTTTGGTAGGGAAGAATTATATTTTTATTACGTAATAGTGATTTCTCTCTCTATGAGACGTATGTCTGCGTAAATATACGAAAGCAAATGTCTGAATATCACCTATTACCCCGATTAGATTTATTTGAAACTGAGAAGGACGTTTTTTTCTTGTAAACATGCATGTTTTCTAATATGAATCAAACAGGATTAGCATAATAACAAAAACTTTCGTTTATATCATAAAAAAAAATTACACTTTAGCTAAAATCACAAGTAAAATACCCAAGTACGTTCATATCTAAATACTAAATATTTTTCGCTAGTTTAACTAAATCGTATTAGCCGTTTCACTGAAACCTCTAAACAGAAATAATTGTTTTTATAAAAGCTTACCAATAAGAATCAAGTACAAAGTTTTTGGAAGAACTTAAATAATCAACATAAAACAGATAATAATGATTTGTCACTACGGAATTCGAGTTCTATTATTCCAAGACTTTGTTGTGAGGATAGAACAAGCACGACTTGATTCATTCAACTCCGTTAACATCAACAAAATCTCAACTAAATTGAAATAGCTTCATCCGTTCGGGAGCTATGATGTCTCAGACAATGAATTGACTGCATGGACGATAAAAATGAGTGAAGTCTGTTTATGTCTATGTTTTCTATATTTATGTTATTTTATGATCACACTTATTTAATTTATGGACCTGAGTCTGAAATAAAATATTATTTTATTTATTCATTGCCCGACAAATTTTGGAAAAGAACTTTGATGAAGTAATTAGTAGGCAGGGGTGTATTTACTAATTTACAAAAATGTTACTATTTAGTTTATTCATAACCTTAGAATCATAGTATAAGCGTAGAATAAATAGCATGGATGTAAAAACTTAACACGAGATTTTATTGTTAGTTGTTTTAGAATATTGTGATAAAAATTGCAAGAATTTCTAAATTTATAAGCGGCTGTTTTAACACTTAGAATTATCACAAACAGACACTCCATTTTGTATGTATTTCATAAGTACTTATTCTTTTGCATTTCGTTAGTGTATTTACTAGGTAATTAACAAAAAACCTTGTGATGTCGAGGTTATGAGGTTTTAAGCATCATGTTACTCCTTATACAAATATTATTTTTTAATGTTGAAATGTATTTTAATTTAAAATTTAATGTGCGTGGGAGGCAGGTTTTGTAACATAGGCGTGTTTTTCCTGCTGTCTTTTAACGAAGACCCCTGAATAGTTCACGTTTAAAAATTAGTAAGATACAAGATACAAAATCATTTATTTCCATTGTTTGGTTTTACAAAACTTAGACAGCAGCTGGTCTAGCTAGTCAGCAGATTTCCATAAAAAATCTCTCAACTGGTCGTGTTGCAAAAGAAAACACAGTTCGTTTTTGGTTCCAACGTTTTCGTTCTGGAAATTTCGACTTGCAGAACAAGCCCCGTGGACGGCCTGAGACTCAAGTTGATAATGAAGAGTTGAAGGCTATTGTGGAAGCGGATCCATCGCAAACCACGTCCGAGTTAGCTGCAGGCTGCGGTGTTAGTGATAAAACTGTTTTAATTCACTTGAAGCAAATTGGGAAGATTAAAAAGCTTGAAAGGTGGGTACCTCACGAATTGACTGAAGCAAACCGGCAAACGCGCGTCGACTGCTGCGTTACATTACTAAACCGGCACAATAATGAAGGTATTTTAAACCGAATCATTACCTGTGATGAAAAATGGGTTCTTTACGATAATCGGAAGCTTAAACCTAGTTAATTATACATATTCTTAAAAATATAATATACATTCATACCACCAAGACATGAAGTCCTAAGGTTTTATGAGGGCTATCAACAATTACTCCTGAATCTTATAACTTTATCTGTTTTTATGAAGTAGTCTCATTTGAAAAAGTTATATATAGTTATAGATAGTTTACCTAGTTAAATGAAAATACAATTTCGGTAGCAAAGCCTATTAAAAAATATTTTTTTTTGGTAGGCCTCAGGTTTCATCGAATAATTTTGATTTTAAGCGGTATATTTTACATAGACTCAAAGAGTTAATGTTTTAAATAATGTAATTTTTACAGCATTTTTGTTATAAAAATACTTACATTTTAGGAAAGCTTTCTGTGGACTTGTAACGCTTTTGTATTATTTATTTATTTTATTGTATAATTTTGAGAATAGTAACAGCAGGTAACTAAATACTAAACACAGTGTGTAACTGTCAGCTACTAATAAGTTTAAACAGATATAAGAAAAAGCTCCAATAACAAATTCACCACAGCCACGTAAGCAAAATAAATAATATATCCCAATACTTCGATCTTTGCTCACTCAGCATTTTCCGTTTGATCATGGAAATCGTAAGAAACGATTTTATTAAGTGAGATTTTGATTTAAAAGGCATACTATTCAGTAAATGACTTTCTCAACGATAAGGAAATAAGTAAATATGAATATACTTGAATTGTATAATTTTAGATTTTTGATTTAATTTACTAGATTTAATTTGATTTTATTTAAATTGATTTAATTTGATTTATTATAATTTGGCTTGATTTTTTAATGCAATTTTATTCATAATTTAGTAATTTAATTTCATGACATTTGCATTCACTTTTAGATATATTTAACATCATTTTAATTGTATATTCTGAATAATTTGATATTATAGATAATAAGTGACAAGAAATGTAATGTTTGTATGCGATAGACTCTTTTCTTCAATATACTTTTTATATCCTCTGCACCCTCCTATCTAAAAGAACGTTTCACTTTTATGCATGTGTCCCATTCTTTATCTCTACGCTCATCTGAAACTCTTATGCTCGTCTTTATGTTCAGGATAAACTATAAAATTTTATGTAGTTTTCTGCAATATGTAAAGTGATTCTAGAGAAAGGCTTTCGCCTCTGAGCAAAGCCGGAACGAGCCAGCTAGTTATTGATAAATATTAAAACTAAACTAAATTTAATAAAAATAAGGAATAATCGTTAAATTTTGAATTTTTTGGTAGTTTTGATGTTATGTGGATATTCAGGGTAGTTAAAAAACCATTTTTATTGAATTACATTACTACACACCTGTCTGAGCCTCGCCACTAGTTATAAATAAAAAGGCTTTGAGATTATTTTTTACCGACTTTTAACGAAAAAAGGGGGTTATTAATTCGACTCGTATGTTTTTTTTATTATCTCTTCAAAGAAGGGGTAAATAAGTACCTTCTAGGTCTTCATGCCCCATCGTAACTTTAGATCAGGTGAGATGTCAGTCAAATTAACGCTTATCTTGTATAAAAAATAAAAAAAGGCTTTTATTTCCACTAGGATGGCCTCAATTCTTGCGACTTGTTCTTGAGTCATTGAATGTGACAAACATAAACTCCAACTTACATTGTATTTCAATAAACTTTGTTTTAAGCTGCTGGAATTCTTCCAAGCAACTTCCTAAACCTGAAACAAGTATACCGTTAAAACACACAGTCACATAAGGAGCTACTTTACCCTGCCAAAGCCTTGAAATATGGAGGTCTACGAAAACACGCCAACAGGATCAACAAAACCTTGAGAAAACGGGACCCTATAACTGAGACTGCCTGTCACCAGGCTGTATCCCAAGAACCGTGACAGATAGAGAGTTGAAATTTTGCGGGATGTATCTCTCTTGTTGCAAAAAACTGCATCTTTTGCACAAAAAAATGTTTTAACATATTTTTCTTTTTTTTTATTATACAACTGTTCTGAACACGGAACCTGAATGTGTTGTATGAGCCAATTTCATATTTACCAAATTGTTTTCTATCTCGTGTCCATCACCAGAGCTTAATTTTTAGTTTTACTTGATTTTAGGACCTAACAGAAGAACAACTGAGTAAAATCAAAGAAGACTTGGTGCAGCATTTCAGCTCAGAGGAGGCGGTGGCTTGTAACATCAAATCTCTGTACTTTGAGCTCTTCAAAAAGAAGTAAGTAAATATATTTGGTTTAGCAACAGTATAACTTAACTGAATTGCGTAGTTGTTGAATTCAAGAGGGCTAGGTAATTTATATAAGAGCTAGGTGTAACAGTGTGTGTGACATTCTCCCATCTATCAACACCTCGGTGAAACAAGGCAAGTTATCTGATTTACATGTCGGCATGTACACAGAAAAAATAATTACCGAGCGACCACCACTGGTTGCCTTGATAGCAGCAAGTCTAGGGCTTCTAAATATTGTTTAAACAAAAATTATGAACGAAATAACATTGTCTTGACAATTCGCTTCAATGTTTAATACTGAGTTAAGAAGCGAATACACAGCTTAATGCGTTTTTTTTTAATTTGTTGTTATTAAATTTGGAGTTCTTATTTATTAGGCAAACATTTATAAGATAAATACAATATTCGCCCCAACTATGCGAATGGTATCACTGAAATAAATAAGAATTTTCGTAATATTATATTTTTCGACAATCCTAATATGCTAAAATAATTATAAATTTATAAAACATAAAGAAATTTATCATCATTCTTGTTAGGCAGTCCTCAAGATTAAATATGTAGGAAAAGTAAGTCTAACATAAAATTTAAAATCGCAAAAGCAACTAACTCTATCTTTAATTTATCTTTTTGTGATGATATTGATAACTAGCTTTTCCTTTAGCTTTTTTAGATTTTCAAGAACAACATTATTATCGCTCAATAAATAGGCTATCCAACAGTGAAAGAATTATTATAATCGGATTCCCGCGTTGCTGACACGTAGGTTAACCAATAACTAAAAAAAAATTTGTTTGTACCGGCGAACGGACCTTTCTGAAAAACACATTTCATTAAATCTATAAAACCTTAATTACACATAAAATCTAGCAAGCAACCAAGAAACCAGTTAATCTTAAAATTACCGATTAACCAAGGCACATTTATGAAAGCTCGTAAATTTTGCGAAGCATTGAATAATTAATAGGTATAAAAAGATGCCAGTTCGGAGTTGTGTGTCTAACAATAATTACTGAACAGTATTTAACCTGTAGAAGTTATTTCTTATGAGTATGTAGAGGTAGATTATATACCTAACACAAATTTAGATTTATTAGTTACTCTATTGCATTATTAAACATCCTGTTAAGATAGAGTAAGCACCCATGGGTTCCAATCATTTCGCTGACGTAGCGAAATCTGAAGTGGTTTTGTGCTTGTTCAATAATACACAGCTGCGGCTGTCTTCCTGCAAATAATGATATTACGGTTAAATATTCTAACAATAGGTTTCTATCGATTTCTTAGACTTGGTTATGGTAACATCTTGCATAGATGATCGAGTTCATTCTCATAATTCTCCGACGATTACTTAAATAAATAAATATTTCCGGACTACTCACACAGCATCACCTAACCCCAAACTAAGCAGAGCTTGTATTAATGGGTGTTAGGTGACTGATATACTGCATAGATATTATTTTTTGTAAATCAAAATAAAAATAATTAACTAAATTTACCAAAAAGAACTTATTGTTATCATAAAACACTAACATTTGACATAAGTTTTACATAATCTGCTAGAGCTATTATAATTAATATATTTAATTAATCAAAGTATGAACCATTATTTTCTATGCACTTTTGCCATCTTATAGGTTTGAAGCCTTCCGTTGCGTGCGCCGTGAAAACGGTTCAAGATACACAAAAAATATGTATTACAGAATAAAAGCTCTTTCAATGATCTAAAAAACAGTCCGCGATAGTATATGTCTATCTTTTAAGATTAACTCACAAAAACCGTTTTTATGGTAAACACATAGTACACGAACTCTACCTCAGCACTCACGCTTTACGATTTCGTGTCTAATGTCCGCTGATTACCAGAAGAAAAAAAAAAGAAAAAAGAAATGTAAACGCCAAATTTTATGCATAAAGAGTGTTCGTAGAGGTGTAAAACAGGGGTTAGTTTTAAAGTATTGTCATTGAATGTAAGTAGGTATACGAATTTAGTCAATAAGAAACTAAACTACAGATAACATTAAATGCATCTTCATGTTGTAATATTATTATATATATGTATGTATTAAAGTAAATAGTATAATTATCAATGTTAGTACACCCCTGTCTAATTTGTTTGTCTAATTCGTCTTTGTCTGTAGATTGCTTTGAGAAAATTAAGACAAGTCCATTGAATTAGGCAGGTAGGTACTTGTAATATTGGAGGTACAGATTCAAATAAATATTTTGGTTTAGATCGATTATGGACTCTAATAAGTGCCCACTACTGGCCAATGTAAGCGGGTCAATGGCCACAGTGACGTCGTCACTACAACAATAGATTAATCGGTGATCAAGTTATATAAAAACGTAACTTGAAATTTCTTCAAAACTAACAATATATTACAAATAGCCGTATAGTGTACCGGTAAAATTAGGCTATAACGGTGGCATAAATATCCTTCAGTAGTTTTTTTTGTTTATCTCGAACATAAGGACAGACAGGGCAGGGAACTTTAATTATTAATAATAACAAAATTGTTTATTTTCTTTGCTCAATAAGTTTATATTATCATTCTTAAAATGAATGAGTTCTAAAACTCAAAGAGCAAGTGAACCCCGGCCAACCCCTAGTGCAGTTATAAATCCCAGTGTATCGGACACTGTCTCTAATTAACCGTTAACGACCAGTTTTATTGCATATCGTTAACATTCATGCAAAAATGCATTAGTGTGTATATGTTGTAATTTTGATAACAAACATATTATTCTAAATCATTTATAAATATAATATAATTTAATTCTTTCGGTTAGATGTAAACTGTATCACGTTTTATAAGACACTTTTAAAAGAATGTCTATAGGATGTTGAATTTACATATTACGAATTACATTTTGAACTGAACTTTGACGAAAAGACAAGAATATGAGAGTGAAATTATAAGAAATGCATTTAACCTTTTTTTTTGTTTAATAATGTTTATATTTTTTAGATTTTTGGTTTTCCTACCCCACTCTAACCCCCATAACTTTTAAAAGGCACAACCGATTTTCATGAAACATATCTAAGAACACTCGCGCCAGACTCACCTTTCATACAAAAAAAACTAAATTATTTATGAGCTTATGATTATAAAATGACGTTTACAACTCAGATATCGTTGACCAGACGCCGGTAATAATAAAACCCATTCATTCATTCATAAGTGATTAATGGTGCTACCTACGAAATAGATTTGTAGTAGTAGTAGGTATTTATGGGCTATTATCATAATAATTATAAACAAGATTTTACGCTGCGCCACGTGAGAATTGTATATTTACAAACATAGATACAATTCGTTAAGGTCGATAGCATGTTATAATATTTTGTGTTTACATCCGATTAATTCAATAGATTTTTGGGTAACGTTACAGTTCATTACAGTTCCAAACTGTTACTTCTAAAGATTGATTTTCATTATTCACAGATTAAAAGACGTTTTTAAATAAAGCATTGAATTACATTACATATTATAAAATGATTTCGAATAACCTAATGCACAATCCTAGTTAAAAGCGTTCTCTGCAACGCGAATTCTAAAACTACCCTTGAGGGTTATTTTGAGATCAAGTAAGTAATTCATATATAAATGAGGGTCGATATAATCACTTTATTTGTGAATTTTGGATTATATTTTGTCATTAATTGTTTCGGTTAAAAGTCGAAATAAGCAAACGTATTGAAACCAAATAGTAACGAACCTAAGAGTACTTAAGTTTGAATTTGAGTTATATGGGTCAATTATAGGAACTACACTCGTGAAAAGTATTTAAATTTATTCCTAATTAGCCAACACGGCCTTTAGCGCGCAGTATTAACGTAACTCAGAATTTAACGTAGCCATTTTTTTAATGTGTAAATATTAGGTCCTTACATATGAAATTGGCGTTTTTCGTACTGGCCACTTTAATCACAAATTTCTCCTCTTTGGTAAGGAATTCCAAATTCAAATTTGTACAGCTATAGACTCATGTATTTGTGCTTCGATGATCGTCATTCATTTGTTTTTTTTCTTCTGTTTTTTTCTGTTTGCGTCACTCATTTTACAAAATGCTGTTGCAAAGGTTTCGTTTATAATTTTGGTCTTTGTAAATTATAATACCTGTTTGATTCAAACAGTTAATGTAATTTTGTAGCGGAAATGTGGTGCTGTGAAAACTCAGTCTTTAATACGGTTTGCAGAAGAATATATATTTTTTTAATTTCATTTAAGTTTTATTTTATATTTGAAGCATTTTATAAAGAATATTTTTTTCTTCTTACAGATAAAAAGGCGCCGTGGCGGCTTACAATGCATTAGATATCGCTGACACGATATCGAAACGTGAGTAAAAGATTATATTTACTATAAACTTTTTTCAAAAATTAATTAAAATTAAAGCCTAATTAGTAGCGAACATTGGCCGTGCACGCTGGCAATTTAGTGTAACAAAAAACTTTAAGCTTATATTTCTAAGGGTTTTCTTTTTCGGAGCTTGATTAAAAAAGGGTTATCATACATGTATTAAGATAGGTAAATTGATATATCTGTTCTAAAATTCTAAAATCGAATAACAAATGTCTAGTATGAGTTTCTCCCCCTTCACCTCGCAAGCCTCCAGCACACCGTGTTCCTGCACAGAGACCAACTACTTTACCTACAAATAAAGGTAAGTCAATATTATTTTTCTCATGATTAAATCATACCTCTTTTTTCAAAAATATTATTAACTAAAGCGCATGCGATAGTATAGGTTATAACATGTTTAATTAGTTTCTTATATCTTTTTTCTTATCCTAAAAGTAAATTATATTTTCCTGTTGCAACCGATCACAAACACCTTTAAAGATATTATACGCATCGAGACGAAATATATGAGTGAAAATCACAAGACCAGCGGTATTGTTTAATAATCTAAAATGAAACCCCGATTCAAAAACATGAGTGCCCTTAAAAGTAAACAGTCATATTATTTTGTAATGTACATGTGCGTTTTATTTAGAAAAGTTTTAATGAATTTTCAGACAGCCGCTTCGGTCTTTTTAATTTACAACAAATGTAGTGCAACACACCGTTAAAAAAATACATTTCCAACAGAATAACAAAAATATATTCGAAGTGTAGGTATTATACAAAACCCTACGTGATGAGGTATTTATTATTTGTTATACTAATTTTAGTTTTTTTTTATTGTTAAATGTTTAGAACGGTCGCCCATGCAAGATTTACCTACTTTAAATGTACCTACCCTCATCATGCTAAATGACATAACTAGGTCAACAGAAAGTACCTACAAGTAGTAAGTAAAGAAGATAGCCGCTTTGGTCTATCTATAAATATATGTATAATGGGGAAGTGATCATAAGTTACAGATAATTTTATGACAAATTTAATTTTATAGATAGGTTTCTACAATAACTTTCTACATTTGGTTAGGTACTTGATTATTATGAGTGCATAGATAGGTAGGTTTAAATTTTCAAATCACAATCTTAATCTAAGAATAACATGGGATAGAACAAATCGAAAACACTACATTAAAGGGGATTAAATATTGTCAGGCAACAGGAACTGTCCGGATTTCTTCACACAGCAGAGATGCTGCAAGTCAAGGGACTAACTGGTGGGCGCGAGGTGAGTCAGACTGTCTCCTTATCATCATGACTGAGATTGCTTAGAACAACACAACTAAAATAAATCTTACAAATTAAATGATATATGTTATGTTGTGGTAAAGTAATTACGTTTGGCTACATCTAACACAATGGACACACATGAGCCTTCATAGTTAGCTATGATGTTTTATTAACATCATAGACGGGTTCAATAATGGTGCAAGCGTATTCAAGAAATGGACGAAGTGTGACTTATTATATAAGTAATGAAAAAAAATTTCACAATATGCACGAAGCTTAAATATAGCAACAGTATCATTTTATGGTTTGTTTCAATAGAAAGGTGGTGCATTAAAAAAATACCTATATTTTTTTGTAATTTGACCACAGACACCAACGGGCTATAAAAAACTTATCACGTTTAGTAAGTAAACAGATTTCATATCATATCACCTTAGTGCAATTTATATTTGTAATTCATGTTTACTTCACTTTTCAACAAAGATTGAATAACCATAAATGTAATAATTCTTCTCCTGGTTTTATCTTCTTTGTAGTAAGGACTCCTCGACCAGTGCTTTCAAACACAGCTAGACTAAGCTTAGAAACTAACTGGTCCGATTTGATAAATTATTACAGTATTAAATAGCCCATTTGTCAAGGAAGGCTATACAAAAAACGCCTTTGTTTTCTTTTGAATAGTGTTGGTTTTTGGGGTGCGTACTTCGGAAGGAGATTATTGCAATATTACGTATAGAAACAGCCCCTGCCCGGGGGTTGTTGGCAAATAACATGCTGCTATGGTATAAAGTTCATATTAAATTACAAGCACTCACTGTTGTCTAAGCAATGTAGGTGTGTTCCTAACGTCAAAGATCATATCTTATTTTAACTTTTTATCAAAATTTGCCTATTCTAGTAAAATTCTAATAAAATCTGATGGTATTCAGAAAATATGACTCAAAATTTTAAGAGAAAATTAAAACCTGCGTCTATATTTGTTGATAGGTCCACAGCAATAAAACAACACAATCACTACATTAATTTTAATGATTATAATATTGTTGAAGGACATATATTTTTGCTACATACATAGATCCAAACAATTTACAAACTGGTTTTTCTTAAATTTTAAATAAATATTTAATTATTATAAAATTTAAATGACACCAACATGCAAGCCACATCAAACATATTTTTTTTTTTTTTTAAAGTCTGTTGAAAATCAACTTTATGCACAGTACATAATATAGTCAATGTGTGTAGGCTACATACAACTCAAAGTAAGAAGTATTGTTTTGCATATTTATTTTAATACTCAAATAGGACAATTACACCCATAATTTAAGCCGCAGAACAATGACTAATTAAAATAACCTCGGTAAGTAATAAATATAAACATGCTGTGCAGCTGAGTTTGCAAAAAATTAAGTCGTCCTCTGTATATTGTATTTTGTGCATAAAGTATAAATAAATAAATATATGAAGCTGTCTAAGAACGACACTTTGACAGTTTTCGTTACAATTAACGTCAGGGAAAAACAAAAATAATAAATAAAAATAATAACATATCCTATCCATCCAAATGTTGCCTGCAAGAGATCGAATAATCTTTTGCCCAAGGTGCGATTATTATGAGGTTTATTATATTTTTGTGGTGTTCTATAACTATAAGAAAGCGGTTTTTTTTAATATAATATCTGTTTGTTGCTTATAAACACAAAGTTCTAAGTGTCGTTGTTTTAGGGTGCTTTAATCACTAATATCGGCCTTTTGAAAAGAAAATAATGGTCATAAAAACATTATTAGAAAAACATAAACATGACTTAGACACATGTTTAACAGTTGTTTATGTGCATGTGGACGGGATAATTCAATCATGGTAAATATCCCGTTATAAATCTAAACCAGAAATTAATAAAACTAAATTTATAAACAAACTGACACACTTTCGCATTTTTAATATCAACGTAATAATATGTTTAACTCGAAGATGAAATAAATAGTGTAGAATGCTAGTGAGTATACATTTTTATAACTAACCAAGCAAAAGGTAAACTTCCAACTAGATTTAAATAATGATGTGATTACTTAAATATTATATATATTCTTCAGTAGCCTTCAGAAAAAAGTTCAAAGTAACAATATTATATTCTTGAATTAAAAGTTATTTATAATCGGTGAAAACCGGGCTGGCATGTCATCCTTGCTTGTTTTTATGACTTTTCAATGGGATAGCGTATCTTGGTGACAAATGAGAAAAAAATGTACATAATCGTGGGAAATTTGATGAGGAAAAGGCAATAAGAAACAAAAATATATAAAAAAACGTATGGATTCTCTTGATACGTCTGAAGAAGTGGACCTTTTATTTACACTTATCAAAGAATATGAAAAAGACTTAAATCTCAATACTTTTTTACTTCTTCTATTATTGTTTCGTGGTAGTTTTGGCAGCAATCCCGATATTTATTTTAATTTTTTGGTGTTTTTTCTAAATTTAGTTTGACAACTTACCTTAAATTCCATTTATTTCTGTTTGTAATACCTCTGCCCACCTCCCCGCACGTCCCTGCAACAGAAAAAACACAGATTTTTACATAAAAATTCGAAAAATGAAACATTACAATTATATTTTCCAAGTATGATTTTGATGAAATCATACAGATATAATATCTCCCGTATTGGTCAAAATTCTAAATTGGATGTGGAAATGTAGAGCAGCCTATATGACACAAAGGCGGGGCGGCCATGTTGGTTTTGGCACTTGTTAAAACTTGTCAGAACGGAATGGTCGCTTGCGCACCAAGTCCACGGCGAATCACTAAAATTCGGTGTAATCCTATTTGATTTCGATTATAATCAAATCTAGAATTGATCAGGGTAGTCTAGTTTATCTATCAGTGATATTATTTCGTGTTAATTTGTGTAGCAAGAAAATTAAATTATATATTATTTAATTAATAAATGTAAATGGTATCTAACCGTGTTAATTAATAATAATAAATAAATAAATTGTACAGAAAAATTACCAAACACATTAACACAATTTTCAATCAATTCTGTAGTTTTCTAAAATTGTTTTTCTTTATATATTTTTTTTTAAATATTATCTGTAAACCTTCCTATTGAATAAATAAACAATTATAATGTGTTTAATAGATTTTATCATTATTTTAGCAACAGGAAATATTATTATTGATCGTATGGATAGCTATCCTTTGCTTTATAGGATTTTGATGAAACTTCACTATAATATAAGCATACATATCAGAATAACACATAAGCCTAATTTTTACCGCGGTAAAATTCCGGTTTTTGCGGGAAAATACAATGATTGCGAGCACTAATAAGTAATTAGAGCTTACCCATTTCTAACCCAACGAAATTTAACTTAATTTGTTGAGTATCATACGAGTCATACACTTAAAATAATGTGTCCGTGCAAAGTTTACTAATTGATAAGAAAATAAATAAACAAAGCAACTATTATTTCATCTTCAATTATATACCTACTTAGCATATAAGAAGAACAAATAGTCCATACTTTTTACCTTCGTAAAATAATGCTTTTTTAGCCAAGCTATGAAGTTAATTATTTTATACACACAAACATTTTTTTTTATTTGAAACAAATCCTTGTGTTATAAATAGCACCCAATAAGTCTGCCAAAATTCTATAAACTTTCAAAATAAGAAAAAAATGTTTGTGATTTTATTATGTTGGTGCCTGTATCTATCATTATGTTCTTTATGTATGTTATCATTATGTTATGGTAAATAAATAAATTGAAATGTCATTTCAATAGCATCCAATAAGTCTGCCAAAATTCTATAAACTTTCAAAATAAGGAAAAAGCTGAGTCCCATGTGACAAAGCGAGATAGCTCTTACATAACTAACCATTGCTTAGTTTAATCGGATTTTGGGAAATAAACGTTTAATATTATTATTTGAGCAACGAATTGAGAACCTCCGATGTTTTGGAAGTTGGTTAAAAATAAGTTATAACCAAACATTATTAAATTTGTGGAATTAAATGTACCATCCTACTTTATATTTAAATTCTATAAACAACATCCTAACACGGCCTTAATTACTAAAATTAATAACTTTATGTTTCTAATTTGAAAATAATCATCGCAAACAAACTGGGGACTGTTATGTCCCAAAAGGTCGTTATAACGAGGACAAAGGAAAGCACTAACAGTCCCATAAGTAAGCGAGGTGGGACATACCATGTCCCAAAAAGTTTAACTTTACATAATGAAATATCCCGTTATAAATCTAGTGTTGATAACCATGACAGTTTCAATAGTTATATTTAAGTAATACATAATATTATCAGTCACCCATAGAGCTGCTTATATTGCAGTCAGATGTTGTGTGAATAGTCCAGAAAAAAAAAACAAATTTATATTACACACTTAAAAAAACAATGAGTGTAATATGTATCATTTTATTCCTGAAACTAAACATTTAGAAATACAATAAAATGATAATATTTTATTTTCATAATGTGCATGGTTTTTAATATAAAATGATTTAAACTCAGAAATATTCTCCGCAAAAATATTATAAAAGTCAAACGCCACACGTAACTATGTTGGTGTATCTACTTAATAATTATAATCATTTTATAACTGATTGACCTACATTAACGGATGTCATAATTAATTATAAAATTTATACGGAATCAGCAATTAACATGCTAATAAACAATTTGACAAACAAAATCATGTTGAATAAACATATCGCGATAATTTGTTTACGTTTAACGGTGAAGGCGAACATCGTGAGGAAACCGGCATGTTGTAAGAGAAAGTCCCTGTGACCCAGCAGTGGGAATGTTAATAGGGTGTCGATGATGATGATTGGATTTACAGATTTAAACTTTAAAGATTTTTTTCCATGAAGATCTCGTTCAGCTGGGACAGTGAGAGCTGACGAAGTTCTGGAAAGAAAGACAGATAAAATAAAATTGCTGGCTAATTATCAACACAGATTATAACGCATACAAAACACCGAGTCTAAGGAATTGATTGATGATGACAAACATTGATCTTTAGACAGGAATCGACCTCGATACACCAACGCAGACAATAGCCCAATACACCACTCTCACATATGTAGATAAATAATATTTTGCATATAATAGATATTTTTTTATTCGACCAACTAAAGGGTATCGGTCACTGCGGGACTTGTACGGACTCCCTCTTGATATCTGGCCTACTCTATGATTAATATTAGGAGCACTATGTAGCTCCTACTATTAATTATACTAATTATGTAAGCTAAGAACAGTCTCTGGTGGGAGGCTTCGGCCGCGGCTTGTCACCACCCTCCGGGCTGGGCCAGTGCGTGAAGCAGTTTTTATCAAAAGTCGACTGACATTTGTCTCCCCGGTAAATCACCTCAGCGTTTACTTGAATAAGTTAAAAATACACCCGTGATGTCAATAACAAAGCTAAAGTGAGTTTCTTGAATGTTTTACTAAACGAAAATTTTGTACAATACAAAAACACTTTATTGTTTGTTACAAGTTAAGTAAATATAATTTTTTATATTTATAATAATATGTATTTATATTTTATATTTAATAATATAATAATATTTGAAATATTTTCCCTACAGCTTAAATTACTGCATTTTTTTTATACTGCCATTAAAATGATTCCCTTATATTTCCATAACGAACATGAAACCTATTGTTAGAAAAATGTTATTATTCTATTGAAGACTTTTTTATGGATAAGTTTAAATAAATTATAATTTTATATAATACTTTTATATAAAAGTAAGTAAATTTTCTCTAACTAATATAAAGTGTTTATGCAAATATCTCATATAATTTTATATAGAAGTAAATAAATTTTCTCTAACTATGAAGTGTATAAGCAAATATGTCCACGCAATAATTACAATAAAATTCAAATATGTAATAGATATCTAAATATAAGATTCTAATATTGCCATGCCCTGTCTGGGCTCATGTTGTAAGCACACATTATTTTTTAAGACCAATTGTACACACATGAATGCAATAAATGATTTGATTTGATTTTATATTTAGTTGCCTAGATATGTATATTTAGTTTTATTATGCACATATTTTTGACGTAACAGCCTAGTTTTATAGATAAACATGCAAAATTTTATTGTAATGTTTTTATTGTTTGTTTTCGTCTGCTGAAATTATATTTTTTTTAATTAAAAATGATCACAAAGAAAAGTAAATAGGAACATCAATGGATGGATTGTTATATTATATCAGCAGTGTAATGATTGCCTGGTAACAAAAGGAACAACGAAGGAAACAGAAGTTTAAAAGCAATTGTAATTATTTTAATTTAAAATTGGATACTAGGAATATAAGTAGGTGGGTACCAACAAGCAATTTAGCTGGCTAAGCGGGCGTTTGTTTGTACATACCTACCTATTGAATATTGTAAACCGGTAATTGGTTTTAGTAATAGATAGGTAATTCATAATTTGAATGTTAAGTAATATGTGTGGTTAACTGAAAATGTCTAGGCGATTAAGGGTCGATTGTTCCATCTAAATAATTTTCCGACTCTTACCACGAGAGTAGGTAGCTACACTTTATTGGAGTTTTGACATCAAACCACAAAATATATGTTTTTGGGTTGATTTTGTCCGTAGAAAATTGGAAAGTTTGGCGCAGGTGTTCTTAGACATGTTTCATGAAAATCGGTTGAGCCGTTTAAAATTAAAGCGCATCGCGTGCACATTACAAAATATTAAGGTGTTTTACTTTGAAGGAAATTATGGCACTAGAAACGGGGTTTTTCTTAAATTTTAAATTAAGATTTATTCAATCAATGCCTTATATAATATATTACTTTTTGCAGGAACTGATGTTTATAGAAAACGCTCGCAACCGTCTGAAACGCATAGTAAACTTTGATAACGATAACTCGGATAACGTAGGTATTTAATTATATTTGTTGCAGGACGAGTCATACTTAATGCACAAGAATAAGTAAAATTTTCATTCTGTTAGTGCATATCTATGTTTCATCTGTAATACTTATAATAAATTATCTGGATCTGATTTCTAATTAGGAATGAATGATGATGATGATGAGTGATGCTGCTGATGCTGACACAGCAGACGTAAAAAGGATTTTCCCGAAGAATGAAAGCCTATGTTCTTTCTCAGGCAGTAGAAAATGTGTGTACCAAATTCCATCTAAACCTGTTCAGTAGTTTTTGAGTGAAAGAGAAACAGGCAGACAGAGTTCGCGGTGTTACCCGCGTTTAAATGTATTGTCCCGCGGAATTACATATTTTCCCGGGATAAAAAGTATCCTATGTTACTTCTAATACCTCCAAGAATATGTGTACAAAGTTTCATGATGATCGGTTGAGTAGTTTTCGCGTGAAAGAGTGATTTAAATGTTTAATCCTCAGTAAATAGCTTATTTCAAATAGCCTATATTATTTCCCGGGGTTTCAACTCACTTTACCAAACATCATACTAATTGATAGTTGAAGCCTGTGTCTAAACCACATAAGAGACATAAAAAAAATTACAAGGGAGACAAACAGACGTAATTTTGTATTCATACTCGTAATACTAGGTATATTTTGAAGTAATTGGGAGATGTCTTTGTTATTTGTTTCATATGTTTAATACAATTTCCGGATACCTATATCGTTTCTCTTAAATTCATTTAAGTTCTACTAATACAAAAATCATACTATAAAACCTAAAGTTTAATGTATAAAAGGTCTAACAGGAATACAAAAGTTATAAGTTGTCTATTCTGCGCAAATAAATTAACCAATTTGCATCATCTTTGAAAATGATGAGGACACCATTTGCAAATAGAACGTCTTCCTTTTTGGAATTATCGATTCCATAGATATCCGTGTGTGCAGGCCCTCCGGCGTTGATAGCATAAATTATTTCACCTAATCCAGTAGCGGTATTTATCACACACAACAGCGAACTTATAATAAAAATTATTGACCGCAACATCGACACGAGATTTATATATATTAAGATAATGCTACTGATTACTAGTTACTGTGGGAAGGTAGGTTGTTCCCGCGGGAAAATAAAAAAAAAAAAAAAAAAAAGACGGACACGTTAATATTTAGGTATTTGCAAGTATTATTCGGATATTAGGTATTATTATTATTATTATATAACTTGGTCGTGGGCGCCGGCATGGTCAATTACCCCAAACAGCCAACACCCTTTGAAAGGAAAAACTCACAGCACGCAGGCTTGTATATATTGATATGATCTAGGATGTGTCGTAGGTGTTTCTCGAGTAGTGATCGTGTAATAAGTCTTACGTTATGCCTTGATTAAACTGTTAGAATGCGGGCGAAACATTTTACATAGGTCATCAAAACTGTAAGATCTATAGGGAACTTTTAAACGATAGCAAATATATTTCATGAATTTAATTTGAATATAATAGTTACAAATAAGGCAAATGTTTACACGCAAACTAGCAAGTACGGCGGGGCGTAAAAAACTAATTTGTATTAAAATTTCACAAACCTTTAGCTTTATTTAGACATCACAAAGACATCAAAAAGCTGGATCCAAGGGTTTTTCCAAATTTATAAAAATTCACATCTCGTACCTGCACACTCACTGCTAACGATAGATATTGTCATTATCATTACTGTGGAGAAGACAATACAGTAGGTACATTATACATGACCGCCATCATACGCGGGTATTTCCTTGTGTAGATGACATGAAAAATACTAATAAATTATGAAAGGATATGTGCATTTTATTTTTGGTACTATCAAATACATAATATTCTTGAAATTTTAAGGGTTCCGTACCTAAAGGGTAAAACAAGATCTTATTGAGACTTCGTCGTCTGTCCTGTGTGTCGAAGGACAAAATTCTAATCAAATGTAATATAAACCCGTTCGAAACTTGTCCGTGCAACTGTTTACTCTCCCTTGGGGTGAACGCGCTCGCATTGTGAACACTTGAACAGATGTGGAGGCTTGAGGAAAAGCTTGAGCTGAATTTTTTTTAAAGTCTATATAAACACAAGCATAAGTACCTAGGTTAGGCATGATTACACCACATTTAAATCATGTGCACATAAGAAATGTGCAGTGCATATGCCGATAACACACTAAAGTTAGAATATTTTCCGTTAAAATATTAATAGTCATTTATTGATAATATAATTATACGTCACAATTACATTTTGTTTACACTGGTTTTTTAGTACTAATAATGTCAAAATAAATAAATCATCAAATTCAATTACTTAATAAATATGTATAGTTACCAAAAACAATAATATATAAAAATTGGCTTTTTTTTCGATTTTGAATGCTCTAGACGAATCCTTGGATTCGTATTTGTTGAATCAAATAATATTTTAGTACTAAAATATGTTTGTTTCAAATATTGTTCTGGTGTTCAAACAAGTTTAAAAAATTGTAACAAACTAAAATTATTTATTAGTAGATGACAAAAACAATAAAACTCAACATAACAAGTGTTAATTAATTATATTATAACATTCCAAGGTGCTCTTGCTAAATTATGGGATTAATTATTTGGCGCGGTTAAAGTTAGACGTGCCGACTGCTGTGGAGAAGTGGCCAGACTGGCAAGCTTCAACCCGCGCGCCTCTCTCCCTTCGAAGCAGATTACACCTACTCTGCGCGTCATGGCATGGGTTTATTAATGCAGCAGCACTATATATTTTAATCATCAACTGAATGTTAAGAGTTGGCTCTTTTTGCATTAAGTACTATTTCCTACCTCAACAACTTTGCTTTACATAAAGTATAAATGATTTATTATTATTATATGGAAAGCCATGTCTAACAAACTACGTCCATAGCCAAAATGAAAATGATTCTGACTAATAATTGTATATTGTTTATCGTCAGCAACGGCTATCTAAACGCTCAGCGTTGAATAAGTATTAAAAAATCATTGATAGCTTTCTTTCAACGTTTTTCGATCCGACTTACCGTTTAGGATCTATGACGATTTAAAGTTACAACCATACTCACTTAAAAGGCTTATAGACAGTAAAAAATCCCAAAAATGTTAGAAGACGTCCACCGTGTTTTGATGGAATGTGAATGACGCGAGGAATTTAGAAAAAAAGAATTTGATCCAGTACACGGTTTTTGGTATTTGGGAGGACGCCGGGAACTTCCCAACACATGTCCTTATTTGCTGATGACAGCACTGTAACTGTTACTTGTAATAATATATCTACCTACAAATATGACATAACTTCAACTTTGACATCAACGCAGCCTTGTTTAATTTTCAAAATATTTATAATTATTGCTTGTTTTATGGAAATACATCGATCCCGACCTGTCAGAAACCTTATCTCTAAGCGTCTAGACTATAGTTAGAAAGAGAAAAATGAATACTTACTAAAGTTATACACTTTTAATAATATTCTTATAAGTATAACATAGTAACTGTTTTGTTTTTATTATCTTTGAATTTCAATTGTCACGGTCCTTCAATCACACATAATATTAAAAGTTCATCTTTTTTTAGAAAAAAGGTTTGATTATCTTATTAACTACGGTTTTATTTTCTGTTATAAATTATTTAATGATGCTAATTGGTAATGTTTAACTATAATATCAGTATTTAGTACCTAGGTACTGAGATATTTTATGGAATCCTTAGCTGAGTGCATTTTTTTTAATGCATGAGTCCCATTTGTTATTTTACTTAATTCGATGACATGGTTCATATGAACAAAATAATATTCGTATGTCTAATAGTTTCTAGCATAAACCTAATGGATTTCACATGCGGATGGATAAATGAATGATGAGCTTCCGTGGTTATTATATCCGGTCTATTTCAGAAAAGGTAAATATGACGGAGCTTTATGATTTATTTCCCAAAAAGGACATTTAATTTATTCTTAACTTATTATATTATAATGTACATAATTTTTGCATGCCAATGGTTTTTGGTGAAGTATGTGAAACTAATTTAAATTTAATATCTTATAATGTACCATATTTCTTGCAATAAATGATTATTATTATTATTATTATAAAACAAAAACCTATATAGCTACCTATTTACTAACAATAAAATAACTATTACCTAGTCGCTGCCTGACTGAGATGACTCTTGAAGTAAATAGATCCAAGCCAAAATCTTTCTTAAATCGCGAATGCTGCGAAAACTATTGAATATATAACAAAGTGATGTATTACAACTTTGTAGAACATATCATTATCTACAAAAAACGTTGTTACATCATATCTCTAACTATTATAGTTTTGTGGCAATAACCGATTTTTATGAAAAAATAAACGTTATAAATTTGTTTTATTCCCTAATAATATTTATTATTATTGTGTTACAGATAATACTAGTATATAATGTACATAATGTATATAATGTATGTAGAATAAAATAAATACCTAATTATAAAATAGTTTTATAAATAATCGTGTTACAAAAATAGTTAAGTAATCAATTCAATAACACGACTGCTGATAGCAAAGACATAATGCATAACAAAACATAGTTAAAAGTTAATAAAAATATTATGTAAATCCCCTTATTATGGTTGGAATCAATGAGGATGTTCTAGATCCAGCGGACTACCATGGCTAAAATGATGGTGATTTAATATGATTAATAATTAATGTTTGGTACCATAACCCCTATTTACGTTCCCACAGCTGGGACACAGGGGCTGCCTTACGAGAGAGATTAGGCCTAAATTTACCATCTCAAAGAGTGAAAAGACTTCCAAGTACAATAAATTTTATAATATGAGAAAGACGCATACACACAACTACACCTAGGCTTCCGTATGCACTTTGCGATAGCAAAAACATATTATTTACCTAAGCACGTGGCTTTGGGTAACTAAACTATATACACAAATAAATACCCCACCCTTGAAGAACTCGGTATGTATACTACCTATACTATGTTTTTTTTTTGTGTAGGTACCTGTGTAGTTTAATTGCAGGGCAAAGGCCTGGGCTATAGAATTTTAATGCGCCTAACATCCAGGGCCCTGGAATAAATTGTTGATTTATTCCAGGTTCCCAATTAAAGCTAATTAATTGAAAGCTCATTGTTTTTATGGTTTGGCCGATGCCTTATTATGAAGGTATGAATGACTAAGCCTTATTGAGTGCTCTTTCATTATTATTCAAAAGTGTTTACCTTCTATATTTTCTATTTGAATAAGGTTTAAAAATATTTCAGTTTATGCGTGTTTTTAGAGTTAAGTATAAATACAAGTGTTTTTTAATTTATTCGTCAAAAATATGCAATTACTTTTCGGAAAGAAAGAACTAATTATTTTTTATTATTTCAGGATTTTTTTTATCGATTGGGAAGCAATGAAAATATAGAATTATATTTTAGGCCTGCTTAAAACACTGCCGCTCAACTGACCCCGTAATGCCGGCTTTATTTAATTTTGGCTATATATAGCTAAATACTATCTTGATTCTGTGATTGCTCGTGGGTTCCAAGATTCAAATAATTCCAAGCAAACAATAGTTCTTTAATTACAATAGGTAAAGTATTCTTAGCGAAATTATGAAATCATGGTTTTGAACATGATGATAAACATTCACAAATGAAACCTTTTCCTGCATGCATATTTATGTATGTACATATATATGTAGAAATAAAAAGGAGTTTGAGGCTCGCTATTTCAATATTAGACGCCGACAAATGCTTTAAAAAAATTGTGTGGGACAAATTATCATTAAATATTCTTGTTTTGGCATCCATACAAATTGTTGAATTCCACATATTTCATAGGGTCCTGAGATAACTTCCAGCTGACCAGTTTATGCTTACGTCACATTATCAACGACTTTTACCCAAAAATATCGACAGTAGCGGCGATACCTTGGCTGGATAATTTCATGCAAATCATAAAATTATTATGCGTAGATCATTTCAAAACTTAATTATACTATTGCACTGCTAAAAAGTGAGTAAGTAGGTACTTTGTTGCTAGACGTTATTATGAAATTAGCTCATTATATTATTTTAAGTTAAACCTGATAATGTTAGTTTTAAATCATCAGTATGGTTAAGTTGTACTTTTGTTTTATGATAGTAACCGTTTCGGGTGTCTCCCAAACGCCCATGCGTCGCATTTAATTATACAGAGTTAAAAATTAAATATTATATGACGGTTTACATTTTAATTGTATGATTGTTATCTTTAGCATTTACTTTAAACAATAAAAACTTAATTCGTGTTGCAAAAGAAAACACAGTTCGTTTTTGGTTCCAACGTTTTCGTTCTGGAAATTTCGACTTGCAGAACAAGCCCCGTGGACGGCCTGAGACTCAAGTTGATAATGAAGAGTTGAAGGCTATTGTGAGACATGTAAGGCAATAAATACGGGGGAGATTTTTTACCATATTATACAAGTATATAGAAACATTTGTATTTATCTAAAGAAAGAGAAACAAACATATTTATATCTGTAATTATTCGGATTGTTTATATTACTTCAATAAAGCGTATTACATAAAGTATGTTACAAAATAATAATAATTGTGTTCAATGAGTCCAATAGCATTTGGTCTGACCTAGAATCAGGATCCTCCTGTTCGCTGTGATAAAAACATTCAATTTTATAACATAAAAAGATTATGACAAAAAAGCAAAACTAAAATATTTAATTTTGTTTCATAGTCAGTGTATGTTTATCTTATGGTAGTATTTTAGCAGATACTGCTAAATGTATGAAATCTGTTTCAGTATGGACAAAACAGCCAATTTTAATCTACGCACCGTCCCCTGAGTAAATTCACCCAGGTGCATTATGTATACTTTTAGTAGACTTTATTCACCCAGGTGTCTTCGGGTGCATTAAATCTACTTTTTTAGTAGACCTTATTCACCTAAGTGTATATATATGTGTGTGTAGGTATCCAGTTTTTTTGGACGGGCTAACAGAAGAACTAAACGGAATACCAATTTTTGTTAGTAGTAATCATGCCTATCGAAATCCTACTGTTATTTATATTTGTATTTATTCATATAGGTATATTCTTGTTTGTATTTTACGATAGCCAAATAATATACCTATGCGTGATGTGTGAGCTTACCGGAATTGTAAGACAGACAGTTAAGAGGCGAGGACTAAAGAAAAAAAATTAACTAGATGTTGAACTTTGTATCTCATTGTAATGAATGTTTTTATGAGAAATAAAGCGAAGTAGGTACTACTAATAAGTGAAGTGTGATCAAACCGATTCGTTGCGATGTCTAATTTTATATAATTCTTTTTGTAAAAAATAGTTTTGATGGATAGAAATTAAAGGAGAGCTCAAGGAAGTTGACTTTGCAAAACGTGAGGGCCGGCAAATATGCTCACATTTGCCCACCGCGCCACCGAGGCAGTCAAAAGTTTAAAAGTAATAAAATACATCTGGACAATCCACGCAACAAAATTTTGCACCCAATTATTTTCGGAACATGCCCAAAAACGTCTTAACAATTTTTCATGGCTTTTGATTGAAATTTTGATATTAATAAGGCCTCTGTTCTGAATTGCAGAATATTAAAAAAACATTGAAAACTTGATAATCCATTTTGTAAGAAATAAACCACCCAAAACCTTAAGCGAGGTTAAGGTGCAGTTATTTTATACATCATACATAACTATTACGTTTATTTACATGCGAATAGATACGAAAACCCCACTAGATAATACAATTGTATCACCTTCAGCCACATTTTCTCGAAATATTCAAGCAGCATTTTGAGCCCGCTTTGAGCACTCTAATTTGTTCAAAGTAAAATTGTCGGCCCATCTCGACACTCAATAAAGAGCACCGCGATAGGATTTTGATATTGAACGGGCGTTTTTTAATAAACTTTATTGTCTTTTAAGAATTAACAATTAACTTATAATTATAACTGAGACTTAAATACTAACTTAAATACCTACACACTATTTTGTGTAAGACAAACGTGCCTTTGCCTTTGCCACTGTCAATAATGTTATTAATTATAAACATATCATCTTCCAGCCTCTCTTCTCGGCCTATCCCTGATCCTGGGCATCCTGTCAGCACCAGTGTGTCTTCAGAAGCTCGGCCGCCGGTTCATTTATACATAAAAAAAAATGTTGTCCATTGCTTGGAATCGAATCCGGACTTTAGAAAAATAAATATACATACACAATTTTTATTTAGATATCGATTGTGTAGAGTAGATCTTCAACTTTTTTTAATAAATGATTGATTGACTTACCTATTACATAAAATTACATTTCTAAATAAAATACGGGATAAAAAAATTATCAAAAAGTTAACATCCCAGGTGGGGATCGAACCCACGACCTTTGGATTAGATTTATCCATAGAAAATATGATCATAGTTTTTCTCAGCTAATGCGGTTCCTATCCAAAGTTTTTGTAAGCATTTTCGGAGAATAAGTTTTCTCTTTCTGTATTAGAACTGAATAAGCCCTGGGACAAACACTTTTAATAATCATAAAGTCCAATGTCCCAAAGCAGTTTAACGGGCAACGCAGCAGCGTTTCCGAAGAGTGTCTTCAAAGCCAAGCTGAACAACCCGAAATGGCATATTGAGTCAACATTCCCGGTCAAATAAATATTAGAATCATAACCATGAACAAACCTGCTTTTAAATGAACAACCGCTCCCTAAGTGATTACAGAAATACCCTTTATACCCTTAAAACGAATGCAATTAATCTTGCTAGTACACGAAGCTTGCATTTATTTTATTAATTTCTTTTTGGAAATATTTTTTATTTTTGTTTTTTTTTTTGTTTTCACTCGGTAAATATAAAATCATATTGTAAGAGTCAACAATAAACCCTAAAAAGCGACTCCTAAGTTTACTCAAGTTGTGTATTAAGGTCAGAATTGTTTACAGAGCAACCACTAAACGAATTGATGCAAACAAACAGATCATAGTTATAACTTCCTTTACATCAGGTGAGATTGTGGTCAAATGAAGGCTTATCCAGCATAAAAAAAAGTAATGAGTCGTAATACTTTTCTATATCTCTGATTTTTCAAAGTTATTTCGGAAAATTCTCATCAACTATTTTTCTTCATAAACGCTAATTTAAATGGGTGATTGATTTTGACTCACACAAGTAAATAAAACACGAGACACTTAGCATGATCTCGAGTCCTCGATACAAAATAAAATAATACAATGTATCCATAGGTCGATTGAGCAAATGCTGAGTCGTTTTTCCAAAAAAGAGAGTTAATACATCTTTGAAATATTCATGACATGACATAAACTGGAATGTAAACGTAAATAAATAAGCAATGGGACCGTTATTCCCTTTCTGTTTCGTGACGTGAATGGTCAATGTGAGCATTTGATTTGCGAATCGACTTCTAGGGCACGTTCCTTTAGCCTATGACATCATACTTGTGGTTGATGATGTAGTTTTTGCCGTTCTCTAGCATCAATTTTTCAGCCTCTTTCGCAGTCAACTGACCATGGTACCACCGTTCAGTAGTTGGATCGTCGCTTTATCAATGAACCCGACAGGTAGTTACCAAAAATTCTAGCATTTATATACATAGATACATATAATTAACGCGAAAGTATGTGAGGATGGGAGTGTGTTGTTCTTAAATCTATACTATCTATACTAATATATAAAGCTGAAGAGTTTGTAAGATTGTTTGTTTGTTTGAACGGGCTAATCTCCGAAACTACTGGTTCGAATTGAATAATTCTTTTTGTGTTGGATAGTCCATAATCGCCGATTTGTCCTTTATTTGCAAAAATGCCCTCTATTGATTTGTAGTGGTAGCTTTTGTACGAAATAAATGATCGAATGGTATCTCAGTGAAATAGTTAATTATAAAATACATAGATGTAATGGGGTAATTGATGACCTTGATATAGACGATGATAGTAAGAGGCTTTAACTCAATTTTGCTTTGACTAGATATCTGATAGATCAAACACCTAAATAGGTTCTTAGAGACTTCATACGATCGGATCAGAGGTTTCAAGACATACAATTAACAAAAGACACGAACTGCATGGACTGTACTAACTATTCACTCTTATTTATTTTTTAAGTAACCCCATTTATGTAAAATCGTGCAGTCTGTTCAGCTAGCAATAAACAACATAATCATTTACGTTTTGAACGTTTTCTCAGAATTATTTTTTCCGTGACCTGCGTGCTGTTTTATATAAAATTACGACCCGCCCCGGCTTCGCACGGGTACTCGGCAATTATTAGATTTTTTCTTGCTTTAAAACCAACCTTGTCTGCAAACATTCAAAAAAAAGAATTGGCCTTATTAGTCCAGGCGTTGTTGAGTTAAGCGCTTGCTAACAAATAATTTATAAGAGAAGAATAAGAACAAAAATGTATAAATCACAAAACTTTAATAAAAAACAAAGTTTTACAAACTATGTCTTACTATTTATGTATAAAGCAACTATCAGTCGTTATTTAAATTTAATGGAAATCTTTGCTATTAGAAAAATCTAAAATATTTTTTTATAAGTTCGATGTATACAATATAACTGTTATCTCTCTCTTTTACTTAAAATATTATGTGTCATATGTACTTAGGTACACATAACACATCTCTATTTTGTTTTTAACTATTCACATTGGTAGTGTGAGATAATTCATATTGGTATATTATGTTTTTATTCGTGAGAACATTTAATACGCCTTTTATTTTTATTTATTAAAATAGGCTACACCAACAGAATATACACATAATAATCACTTTACAACAATCAATACATACATTATTACACTATGATACATATTCTAATGAAAGGTATGTTTTTCAGAAAGTCCACTTATAGCACTTGGTCCGATGTATCGTAGACCCACAAAGTTCTAAGCCTTTTGATATACACTATCATCATCATTTCAGCCGTAGTAAGTCCACTGCTTGACATAGGCCTCCCTCAAAAACTTACAGTGACTTTGGTCGGTTTCACCTAAAAATAAACATCTAAGTTATTTTAACTTTTTATTAAAGTCTATTACTAGAATTATGTGAGGATCACCTACCCGATATTCGGTTTAAAGATATTTTGGATAATTTAAATGCCTTTGTTTATAAGACCCTTAGGCCATAGAACTTCGACTGCTAAACATAGCTTTCTTTAAAATATTATACATATTGATGAGAAAGGTTTTCACAATATATTAAATTTTTTATTTAAGCGTAATCCTGAATTAATAATGATATTAAAGTGATTATTTTAGTCTAAGTCAATAAATTAAATATTTTATTGTTTAAGTCGGATAAATATTTAATTTACTTTTTCATATGTGTTTATTGATGAATAATTTCATGATTCACACCTTCTTTGCAGGTTTCTTGTGTTTGTCACATCAAGATTATAAGTAAATACCTACTGCTCATTACTTGCAATATCTATGTATATATCGTAACAACTTTTCTAACAAATGCTTATGAAAACACACCTTGTTTAAATTATTTTCTCAACAGGGAACAAAGATGTGGTACAGAAGCTCACCAGCAGTAAGACCCGTAAAATACCAGAATATCTAATGCTGTTTTAAACTATCCGCCTGCCAAGTGTGCATATCTTACTACAATTCTTGTATTCTTGTAACAATTATAAGTACCTACATACCATTGAATAAATTCGTGAAGCCGCGGGTAGGTAAATATATCATTTAATTTTGATTTAAAATTGATTTTTATATTGACATTGATGATAATTTTGAAAGACATAAGAATATGTATAAATTATTTTTTTGGTTGTATCCTCCTTGACCCTCACCTCAGGTAATAAGGTCCTTCACCAACACGGCTTTTTGCCTTGTATAAAATACTAAAAATCATTTAGATACATTTTATATAGGGCTATACGGGATGATTCAGGACGACGTGCAGTTTTTTTTTATGTTTTTCACGGACCTTTAAATTTTTGTAAGCTGGCGGGTTCACGATAGATTCAGGTCCAAGCGAATAAGCGAGACTTATGTTAATGTGTGTGTATTAAAAGTACATTCAATCATTGACGTCAACAATTTATATATGCGAAAATAAACAAAACATCTGGAAATGTCTTCTTTTCTCACATAGATGTTATTAGAACCCCCATCAAAGAATTTTAAATTTCTTTGAATAAGCCTTACATTATAAAAATGTGTAGATTGTAGATTCAGACAAAGTTTTGAAATTAAAAAAAAAAAAAAAGGCTATTTATGGCATTATATTATGTCGACAGACTGCCATACATTTATTATCATAGACAATTACATAGAAATAATCCAAAGGATTGGATGAAAAACATTACCTTCCGGAAAAGTTACATCTTCTCCTCTAGATCGTATTTCAACTTCATGAGAAAAATTAGATTGAATGTGATTCCAAAGCAACACATTCACTATACTCCTTTGTTTTGTTGATGTTCTAAGAAACTTCTGACTGACTGACACCTTGTTATTATGGAGCCGGCAATGTGATTGGTGACATATTTTCGTGTATTTTTAATGTCACTTGTGTGAGATGATAAACAAGTGACATTTTGATGAAAACAAGATTTCAAGTCCTGCGGTCTTTTATTGCATTCTCGATGCGTGTGCTGATAATGACAACATTTCTACCCGGTGGAATGCCTTCATTTCCTTAAATGTCATAAATAATGAAAATATACCTTTTTAAATATAATTTACAATTTATGTGTAATTCTGCTAGAGGTTTGTGACTTTAGTAAATTTTTAATGTTTTTTGTCAATGAAATAGTTGATAAATAGGCTTGTTGGTTCTAATTCTTCACTTTAATAATTTCATTATACTATTAATTACAAAGGCAACACACCTATGGATTTTTCTTCTTGAAAAATGTATGTGCGCTTTAAAAACACTTTCTTTAACGGTGAAGGCAAACATCGTGAGGAAACCAAAATGTTCTGAGAACTTTAAAGAGTTTGAATTCTTAGACATGTTTCATGAGAATCGGTTGAGCCGTTTAAAAGTTATGGGGGTGAGAGTGGGGAAGGAAAACCGAAAATCTGCAAATATACTCGAGTGGGGTCAAATGAAAGCGCATCGCGTGCACATTACTAAATATTATGGTGTTTTCTGAATCTATGTCGGCGATATAAGGTACTTCATGCAAAAATCCTGGAACCAGCCTTCTTCCGTAAGCTGCGCCAGAAGGGTGGGGGCATGAGGGGAAAGCAAATATTGTCTCATCACGGCGGAGCTCTGGAAGCGGAGATCGGTCTTGAAATCCTGCGCGATCTCACGCACCAGACGCTGGAAGGGGAGCTTGCGGATCAGCAGCTCAGTGCTCTTCTGGTAGCGACGGATCTCGCGGAGGGCTACGGTGCCGGGCCTGTAGCGGGAATGTCTCATACACAAAGGTTGTCTGCATGAAATGAGATCGCCCATTACATTTACACTACATTGTTCATTGGTGTGTGTAATAAAGAATTTACTTTTCTATTCTATGGCTTTTTAGTTTTCGTTCATATTTTAACGAGTTTCATAACGCGAAGGAGTATCAATTAAGAGCATAAGTGCCTTCAAAATCGGGAAGCCCATAAAATCTCATGTAGGATATGAGAGATAAGCGCTCATATCCATCGCTTTTGAAACTGAGGTCAACTTTAAATTATTTATACAAAATTTTTGAAATACAAAATACTAAGGAAATATTATTGTCTTAATTGTTTGTTTTAATTTTTTATACTGAGTTGAGTTGAATCAGACATGAGGTTAATTTATCTTATTTATTAATCAATGCAAGCCAACTGAGCACACATAACATACATTTAACTACATCAGACTGTATTATGATATGTGTGCAAATAATAGGCATGTACGTACATCACTTACAAACTTACAGAATTATTTGTCTGCTTAAATTATTGCAGGGAAATCCTGTAAAATGCAATGTGCATTAAACCAAGACAAAGCATTGTGATATTTTGAATCGTAAACCCAATTTCGAGGCTTGGTTATGATTCCCCCGTTTACTATTTTCCATTAAAGGTATTGAAAGAAAGAGAGAGACGTCGGCATTTGGATCGCAGCCACCCAGCAAACGGTCCAGGATCGGGTCTCCAGCAGAAGCTGTTGGAGGGACCTCGTTAGAAGTTGACCCTGTGGACTTAGTGCCTAGTGTACTTCAGGCACTTGATACTCACAAT
The DNA here is from genome assembly GCA_929108375.1 of Gymnoscelis rufifasciata. Lineage (NCBI taxonomy): Eukaryota > Metazoa > Arthropoda > Insecta > Lepidoptera > Geometridae > Gymnoscelis > Gymnoscelis rufifasciata. The sequence continues at coordinate 4,220,850 of CAKMYF010000001.1, read as the reverse complement.
TCCGATAAATTGGTATGTTTTTTAAGTTATATTGTTTGACTTTGAACCATAACTATTGACATATAGAATTCCAGAGTCAACTAATTCTTGGTGAATTAAAAAATCAGGGAGTTTCCTTGTATGTAAACATAATAATCGATGTTTCTGCGAAAATAGGCAGTCCGCTACATATTACTATATTTCAATCGGAGGCTACAGTTAATGTGAATCAGAAATTTACTCCATCATTATCGTTCTCGCGTCATTAATGCATAAAATTTCACATGTAAATGTTAAATTTGGTAGATTAATGACACAGCACTTGGCAATCAGCTGCCTCCAATCGAGAAGCTTTCTTCAATTAAAAGGATGTTTGAAAAGTTATAAAAGCTGGGTTATTCTTTTCGCTTCTCAACTCAGTGTGAAAAATTTAAGCGAACTGTCAAGACAATGTTATTTTTTTGATCGTTTTTATTTAATTTAACTTTAAGAAAAAAGTTGTTTTTTAGTAATAGAAACAGATACGCCTGTTTGTATCATCGATGAATCGATGTATTTTATTTTATTGAAACCCGAAAACACACAGATAGCGCAGTTTAGCTTTTTATTGTTAAAGTGACGCCAAAATTGGATTTTATATGGAAATAAATAAAGATTAGTACTAACTCTTTAATCGAATAGATTAAAGAGTTACCAATGGATGAGATCTATTATAATTATAAGTTAGGGATCAGTTGTTGAAAATTACTAACCTAACAATATAAAATACATGTAATTATTATTAAATTATAAGCTTTAAATATTTTTACTTTACAAAGTGCACACTACAACTGCACACTATAGTTAGATAAATAATGGTTAGGCACGCCTCGTATAAAATAATTTATTTGGATAAAAGGGAATATGCACGTAATTTTTTTAGTGCTTTTATCGTTTCTTAGTTATTACATTACCAATAATCTATAATAAAATTTTGAGTTGGAGACAATAAATAACAAACAAACAAACTAAATATATTTATTTTCCTAATAAGTAGGTAATTTATATCTATTAGGAACATTTAGAAAATCAACATTCACTATGAATTATATTATAGCAAGTTTAATCTACACAAAACCATTCAAAAACGGTAGCAACAGCGAGGGGTGCACCCGTAAGCTAGTTTTAATTTGAGCCATCCTCATAAATCATATTCATCATCATGCTTATGATATGTCCATTTTAATCTATATAAATAAGTCACCTGAAAAACAACAAAGCCGTAAAAACAAAGGGAAAAATAAAATAATAAAAAAATAACTTACATTAAGTATTAAGTAAACAAAACATTAATAAAATAAATAGGCAGTCAGACACTCATGGAATATTGAGGGACATAGCAAGACAATGTGCGGAAATCAGGTAATTATAGTATTTATTATTATTAAAATTTATGAGTCAGTTATATCATATCCAATAAAACATAGATTTTTGTCTTCCTCGATAACTGGACTATCCAACACAAAAATAATTATTCAATTCGAACCAGTAGTTTCGGAGATTAGCGCGTTCAAACAAACAAACAAACAAACAAACAAACAAACAAACTCTTCAGCTTTATAATACATAATTTTATTTATCATAGAAAACTTTTATTTGTAGGGTACCTTTTTTTTCACATCATTCCGATTAACACAACCCAGAAAATTGCCGAATCATTTTTCGGTGTCCATGTTTAAACATCAAGTATACGCGCAAAGCTTGTTAACTCTCTTACCATAAGCAGAAGTTTAACAATAAAATAAATCGGTTAGCATCCAATAGAATCCATTGTTATCCGACCCTGACTTTTTAATTATCCATCGGATTTTCGTGTCTAATGTTACAAGACACGTTGATTGAAATATTTCCTGTGCCTTAGGTGTGCATGTTGCATTTGCGAATGGTAACTGTTTTAGCGGGGTTATAGATTATGAGATGCTTCGTTAAGTAATACATTAATTAATAAGAATTATTACACATGAACAACGTGTCGAGAGCAATGTAAAACTTAATACCATTTTCGTTGAAATAAAATCTCTTCCCGCCCGACGAGCGACGTGCGACGTGAAAAAAAAGGTGTGTGTGCGATTCACACACGCCAGAAGTGAAACTACAACAATTAATAAAAACCGTGGCAGAAAACAACCAAACATAGTTCATTTGCTCAATAAATTGCATGACGATGCGTCATACTATGATGTGAAGGCACTACGTGTTAAAAATAATATGCCAGTAACAAAACGAATTAAGAACGTCCATGCGTATAATGGAAGACGTGGGTTCGAGTCCCGCATCTCGCTCTGGCAAGCTACGTTACAATGTCTTAATTTTTTCTGCACAAATATTTTTCCTGAAATCAGCTCTGGCCCAATCCCGTAGTTCCTTTTTGGTCTGTTCGTCAGTAACATGTTTTGTGCATCTGAATATTTCTCTGTACAGTTTTAAAACCTCTTGTCTCTGCATAAACTGAAAAAAGCATAGAGAAATTGTTTATTATTATTCAGAGCCATAGAGCCTTATAATCGAACAAGAATCAATTACTTAACTAAACAGTAGGTACTTAAATAAGCACCTAACGAAAATCGGTTATTGAAATTATTCATTAAGAAGTACAGGAAACATAATCTATACTAATATTATAAAGAGGAAAGGTTTGATTTTTTGTTTGTTTGTTTGTTTGTTTGTTTGTTTGTTTGTCTCGAATAGGCTCTGAAACTACTGCACCGATTTAAAAAATTCTTTCACCATTCGAAAGCTACACTATCCCTGAGTGACATAGGCTATATTTCGTTTTCAAAAATAATATGATTCCTTACCAAACTCCGATAATGTAACCCAAGGTGAAAAAAAAGAACCTAAAATCTTTCTTTAATCGCGAATGCTGCGAAAACTATTGAATATATAACAAAGTGATGTATTACAACTTTGTAGAACTTATCATTATCTACGAAAAACGTCGTTACATCATATCTCTAACTATTATAGTTTTGTGACAATAAGCGATTTAAAAAAAAAAAAACCTAAAATCTTTCTTTAATCGCGAATGCTGGAAAAACTTTTGAATATATAACAAAGTGATGTATTACAACTTTGTAGAACTTATCATTATCTACAAAAATTGTCGTTACATCATATCTCTAACTATTATAGTTTTGTGACAATAAGCGATTTAAATAAAAAATAAACCTAAAATCTTTCTTTAATCGCGAATGCTGGAAAAACTATTGAATATATAACAAAGTGATGTATTACAACTTTGTAGAACTTATAATTATCTACAAAAATCGTCGTTACATCATATCTCTAACTATTATAGTTTTGTGACAATAAACGATTTAAAAAAAAAAAAAAAACCTAAAATATTTCTTTAATCGCGAATGCTGGGAAAACTATTCAATATTAACAAAGTGATGTATTACAACTTTGTAAAACTTATCACTATCTACAAAAAACGTCGTTACATCATATCTCTAACTATTATAGTTTTGTGACAATAAGCGATTTTTTATATTAAAAAATTAAAATACCACTGTTTAAAAAGGCTCTTTATTTGTATCTTGGTATTAATCCTTAACAAAATAAATAATTTATTATGTAAGATTGCTTTAAAACCTTAATATAACTTTTTGAATTATTAGATTCTGACATTCCATTCAAAAGATATCACGCTATCAATTTTTTTTTAAATACCGCTCGGCGGCTAACTATGTGTTGTGGAGTGTCAGGCGTCACTCGGGCACGGAGGTACGGGAGGGGGGTTAAGATCACGAAATAATCTGCCGTGCGGGGTCGGCTCCCTACTGAATGGTCGAGTGCGGAAATAAAAAAATTGTCGCTTGATAATATTTTGTCGCTAAGTTAGTATGTAGTTAATAATTCGTTAACAGGTAACTAATTCCATCCAAAAAGTTATTTTCAGAACTAAACCCTAGCATATAGCATAGATATTGTACATTATCGTCGGTTGCAGGTTCAATTGGGTTAACCACCAAAACACGTAAAATAAGTTGAGTTTACAGTTTTTATGGTTTTTTTCTGCTCTTTCGAATAGCATAATAATAGAATTCTAGCTTTATAAAAATACAGTTACGCTACACATTTTAACTGTGAATTTGCAGACTTCCGTCGTAATTATGTTGTAACTGAGTAGGTATGTGATCCATTTAAATAAGTCGAATTGTTGTATTCCTATCCTATGACCAAAGAAGGTTAAGTTGGTGTATGTATCTTGGTAAACCAGCATTGCTCTTACACTAATTCTTAGCTTGAACAAAAAATTATAACCACACATACACCAATATAAAACAAAAATAACTAACGTTTCACCAATTGACCCGAACAAAGTTTATGTTTGTTATCGGTTACACCAATTTGAGCATTGCATAGTATGTTTTCTCTTACCTTAATCTTCTTAAAAATAATAAATCTAAATCTATACTAATATTATAAAGCTGAAGAGTGTGTTTGTTTGTTTGTTTGAACGCGCTAATCTCCGAAACTACTGGTTCGAATTGAATAATTATTTTTGTGTTGGATAGTCCAGTTATCGAGGAAGGAGGCTACATAACATCACGCTACGACCAATAGGAGCAAATACATAGTGGTAAATGTGTAAAAAACGGGAGAAATTATTTCATCTTTGAAGCCTTCCGTTGCGTGCGCCGTGAAAACGGTTCAAGATACACAAAAAATAAGTATTAAAGAATAATAGCTCTTTTAATGATCTAAAAACAGTCCGTGATAGTATATGTCTTTCTTTTAAGATTAACTCACAAAAACCGTTTTTATGGTACCTAATTTGATGGAAATAATTTGTTTAAGTTGTATCAACATAATAATATTAATCTTTATTCAAATAAATATGTTGTTGGTTAAGAGTACTTCATTGTAAATAAAATTGTCTTTGACATAACTTAATTTCAACAAAAAACTTTAAAAATTACCGGGAAGTTTTTTTTTACCCGTGCGACGCCGGGGCGGGCTGCTAGTTATTATTAAACAGACATTATGTGTTGATTTATCACAACCTTGAGGCAAAAAATATGCGGTAAGTATCAGATTTTAGTTTATTTCCGGTCAAAGAAAATTCAAATAAAATCAGGTGACAGACGAACAGACTGACTGATAGATATATCTATCAGTCAGAAAAGGACGTACTTTCCCTCGGTAAAGCGTAGCCTACCGCGATAAATAGAATAAGACTTTTTTTTTTGTACTTTATTTATGGCTGGTAAATAAAGCAAGATTGCGAGTGTCTTTGGCACATCTTTTCGGATTTATCCACTTTTAATAGAGTTTTGTAGAGCGGTCATAAATCCGTTACATGTATAAATAAATTCTTTTTGAGGAGAAATTATGCCTTTTATGTAAAGAACTACTAGAAGCATTGTTTACCTTTGATGGTTCTGTGACCTATATTCTGGTCTGGTCTTTGATTCCAATTACAATAAGGCTTCGGCCGCAGCTTGTCACCACCCTCCGAGATGGGCCAGTGCGTGAAGCGATTTTTTCGTGTTTCGTAATGTGGCCCGGAGAAGCCATCTACCTTCTAGGTCTTCATGTATTTTGGTGTGTGGATTTTCCAGAAATAACAATGTTGCCAAGCGCCATCATCAAGGCTTAACTCGCCTCTGTTGTGTGTAAGGCAAGTATGCTTAAGGCAAGGGTGAATAGGTACCTTCAAAACATCGATAGATACCAACTAAAAGGATAGCAAAATCTTTCTTTAATCGCGAATGCTGCGAAAACTATTGAATATATAACAAAGTGATGTATTACAACTTTGTAGAACTTATCATCATCTACAAAAAACGTCGTTACATCATTATCTCTAACTATTAAATACAGCATATTTTTCTACGTTTATTTTGATTGAATTCAATGCTGACTTATTTATATTTACAAATTTTAACGAAGTTATTTTTTAATGGAAATTAAATTCGTGAATATTGTATGAAATGCTGCGCATGCAATATTATGATGTTTTAACTGCTTATATCATTTTGATTATCATTAAAATAAAGAACAAATTGAGTAACAATTTGTTTACATGTAAATTTTTTATCAACCACGGGATAAGCTCTAAGCTTGTGTTACGGGTACTAGACATCTGATATACTTATTATAAATGACAAACATAGATATTTTTTATGATATCTACATATTAAACACCCAGACCAAGGAGAAAATGCTTGCAGATTAAATCGACAGTTAAACTATAGATAGTAAATACTCGTAACATCTTGATTATTTTATAATATCCTGTAAATACTTGATAAAATAACAAAAATTGGAAAAAATATATTTAAAAAAAAACTACATAGCTTTATGTAACTACTCCTAAATACTTTATTTCATTTACTCTTTTTATTTCTGGGCAATTAAAATGTGTAAATAGTGTATGATCATAACAATTATGAATAATTAATTTCTTTAAAATGTCTTGTTACAAATTGTACATGTTCCTTTTGCTCATTTCCAGATATATCTAAAAGTCTGTCAGGTTTCTTTTCCAAGTCCAAATAACCAAATTTCTCAAAAGGTTTGAGTTCTCTTTCGTTAAATTCTGGGTTTAGATCTTAACAAAAAAATATGTATTTGGGGGATATTTTATTAGTACTTAGATAGAAGGTAGATATAAATTACTTAAGTCAACAAACTATGTCATGTCATGTATGGTTGATTAGGTATTTAAAAAATATTGACACATAGTTATGTAATTGGTATTTGTGGAATTTACGCTTTTACAGTTGCTACTAGGCCAGAAAGTGTAGCAGTCACGAGAAGACATTTAAATAAAACCAATATAACTTTCCCTCTTAGACCCATTAATTCCTCATTCAACATCTAGCGCACAGTGTTGATAAGGCTATGGGGGGCCCGTGCGGGGGTCCGCCTAGCCGGTACGCCACTGGTTACCACGCTGCCCGACCAGGCTTCGAGATTTAAGTTGACTGTTTTTATATGTACGAATAAATGCATTTCTACTCTGTTTTTATTACCAAGTACTGTTTTAGGAGCCTGTGATGTCTCACGGCATGGCAAAATCGTTCTCTCCAGTATTAAATTAAAACTACCTTACTGACCGTTTTGCACAATAATGAAGGTATTTTAAACCGAATCATTACCTGTGATGAAAAATGGGTTCTTTACGATAATCGGAAGCGCTCAGCGCAATGGTTGGATCCTGGCCAGCCAGCCAAATCCTGCCCCAAGCGAAAATTAACCCCAAAAAAGTTACTTGTAAGCGTTTGGTGGACTAGTGCCGGTATTGTTCATTACAGTTTTCTCAAATCTGGCCAGACTATTACGGCTGATGTCTATTGTCAGCAATTGCAAACCATGATGGAAAAGCTAGCGGCTAAACAACCTAGGCTGGTCTCGGCCAAAAAGATGATTAGGAAGATATTCGAACCTCTCGAGAAGGTATATCGACAACGTTGTTGTTGAACAACGTGAGTTGTCTTGAGGTCCAATCTAAACCGGACAGTTGGCGCCCGCAAATATTGATGCTCCATTTAGCTAAGCCTTGAAGGCATTTATAAAATTTCCTCGGTAAAGACTTCCACCTATGTTGGTTGATCCACCGAGGGAATTGGCAAATGTTTATGTTGTTGCCGAAAAGTGGTAGTTTATTTCTCTTCTATAGAGAAAATTATAAGATATAACCCCTGATTAAACTTATTAAATTCACACATTTCGTGTTTTAATAATATAGCGGATACGTTTGTTATAATATCTTTTAAGGGTGTCGCTAAAAAAACGTTTTGTACGTATTAATTAGTTTGAAGGGATGCCGACAAGGGCTAGGTGTTTTGCATAAAGTTACCATTGTTGAAAAACTTCAATAAATGGTAAAAAATGTGATTGAACGTAGGGTGGTAGATAGACAGTTTTTTTTTATTTTTTAACAAAATTTTCTTGACATTTAACTTCACACGTGCGTGTCTAAAGTCTAGTAAAAGGTGTACTTAATGCACCAGGGTGAATAAACCCAGATGAATCTACCGCCCCTTATAAATGGCCAAAAATATATGAATCATCGTTGATATTGTCTTGCGGCGCTGTGAAAGATGCCAGATCTTGCACTTTAATGTTACACATAAAGACATATGATGATGAAGACATAGCTCGTGCCACCCAAGTCTTCCGAGGAAATGAACTTGAGAAGCCGGAGCTAACCCGCTTACCAGATGGCAATTGTTTTTTTTAATTTAACAGTTTGATATACGCACTCCACAAAAAAGTTTTATCAAACATTGATACAAAAAGCCGACAAAACTTAAATATCGTCCCACTTAAGGAAATAATTTATTACATATTTTTTAAAAGCGTTAACTATCGTAGGTATACTTACTTACTTAAAAATGTACAAATATTTCTCTTTTTTCCTGCAAACTTCTTCAAGATGAAAAAAAATTCATCAAAATCGGTCCAGTCGTTTGAGAGAAGTTCAGTGACATACACACTCATAGAAGAATTATATATATAAAGATAAATATTTAATACACAATTAATTTATGTATACTTAAATCGCTTAAGAAGAAAACAACCGATTGACAAAATCTATATTCATCATAGATTAATAAATTACTACGTAATATTAAATACATAATATAGATAAAGAGTTTGTTTGAAAGCGTTAATCTCAGAACTACTGGTCTGATAAAAGCGTTAGATAGCCTATTTATCGCGGAAGGCTAACGGCTACTATGACCGCGGGAAAATGCGATGTTCCCGAAAATCCATAAACATTATATGATTTATAGATTGATTTCGTATTGAATTAGTTTATCTTTATGAGATATTTATGGCAAACTTCAAATCTTTTATTTTATAAAATTTCCGTTTAATTTAGCCACGATTTGAAAAAGATGTTACTTAGTTGCACGCCATTTTGCAGCATAATGGTTTAGAATACTTTGACTGGCTGTGGTTTACGTTTTTTTGAAGTGAAACTTCTTTAGAATCGTAGTAGACATTGTTAAATCTATTAATTATTTATTTATATAAATCACATACAAATTTAGTAGACATTGTTAAATCTATTAATTTTTGAAGGACTCATGATGACAACTGTTGAAGGAGTCGAGAGAAATCAAGCATTTACTTCGAAAGTTCTGTTTATTTATCCATCCATGATTACGAACAGTAGCAGTCACATTGCGCTAGGGCATGCAAATTACATAAATGCAAGGTTTTACTGAGTTAAAAAAAAACATTTATATTATATATCTATTAAATCAATCTTTGTTATCTAAGTCATCAGGTATTTTTTACATAAATTCAAATATTATAATATAAAATGTCAAATGAAGCTATTTCAATTTAATATTTTATTAAACACGACTTACGTACGAGTGTTCTTAGAAATATTTGATGAAAATCGGTTGCCGTTCAAAACTTATGCAACATGTGTATATTAATTATTAATAAATTACCTGAAACATTAAAACCATTAAGTGGATTTATTTTTAAGCACAGATTATGTAGTTGGTTGCTTGAGAAATAGTTTGATAATATTAATAAATATTTAAAACAAATGTCTGTTTCTTTTCTTTTTAACTATGCCAGACCACTTGCGTCCTGTCATCAGTCGGGACGAAAGTTGTTTACGCTCAAATTTAGCTATGAATTCCTGAAAACCAAAATCTGCTTCAGAAGGCTTAAATCTACAATAAAGGTGCATTTGATAGTTTGCATGAGCCCGTAGGATCATAATATTATGTAAAAGTTAAGTTAGTTATGTTATTTATTTATTTAAAACGCCCCTAGGATTTAGTTTCTTTTAAGCTGCAGATCACTGGTTGTCTCAGTGGCACTGGCCACAGAAGATTGTGTCTGTGTGAGCTGCTGCTGTTACTGGAGCTTGATGATGATGAACTCGACTCTGAAGAGGAGCTCGAGCGGGAAGTAGCTACTTATTAAATTTTACACTTTCACTTATTGCATAACGCTATCCACACAACAAAGATATCATAAATAATTTTAGATGCAAAATCCGCTAAAATGCCATCTGTCAATAAAATTAGATACATTTAAATCAACAACTTCCACTGTACTACACATCCTTAAAATCAAGGCTACTTTGTACCCTAAAAAAATCAAATATAGCATGTTTAGTATAGCCGCAGTTTAACGTGTCCATCAAACTCTTTTAAAGTTCTCATTACATTCCGATTTCCACACGATGTTTGCCTTCACCGTTAAAGCACGTATTTAAAGCGCACATAAATTTCTCAAGAATAAAAATACTTTTGGTTAATAAATTTTTTATAAATATCACTTGTTGACGTTTGTAAAGACCAATCTTTAATAGCAATTCACCTGAATGTCATTAATTAGAATTTCAGCTTCGTCGGAAAGTTTGCTGTGTGTTTAACTAATGAAAATTGACCTGGTGCCTTTAGCATTAATAACTAACTAGGGAAAACTTTTAACACTCTTGAGATCATTCAAAATATATTTATATGACTTAAAGTGTTGAATTCTGAAAGGGTAGAAAAAACTTGTATGTTATCATTTTTATGTCCACCTTGATAATGTCTAGTCACTTAAGAATTGCTATTGCATAATAGTGTCTAGACTCACAGCAACACACCCCTTTGAGCTTGAATATACACAATTGCATTAAATTATTTCTTGTTATGAAATTTTACTCCAATCAAAATATTTTTGTTAGAGATATGATGTAACGACGTTTTTTGTAGATGATGATAAGTTCTACAAAGTTGTAATACATCACTTAGTTATATATTCAATAGTTTTCGCAGCATTCGCGATTAAAGAAAGATTTTAGGTTATTTTTTTCATAAAAATCGGTTATTGTCACAAAACTATAATAGTTAGAGATATGATGTAACGACGTTTACTGTAGATAATGATAAGGTCTACAAAGTTGTAATACATCACTTAGTTATATATTCAATAGTTTTCGCAGCATTCGCGATTAAAGAAAGAACTTTATTTTATGTCAGGATCTGTGGGCTTTTGAAGGGCTGTAACGGCTGTTGTTTGTTTTGCGATCAGTCGGTATTTTAATATCAACTTACCTTGTTGTTTACTTGTTAATGGATCTATCTATATTATCTGTCTTCTACCGGTGTCTAGTTGTTGTGTGCTTGTCCATTAGGTTTTTAGCCAGCTCATTAGGGTGAACGGTTAGTCTTTGAGCGGCGGTTTAAATGAAATAACAAAAGTTAGTTGTTATTTTAATTGAACTGATAATTTAGGGTTTATTGTATGTAAGTAAACTTTGCTATGCCCTATACACAGGGTCCTTAAATAAATAAATATAAATATTTCCGGACAAACCACACATATAAGACATACAATATAGATATATTTTGATTATACATATTAAACACCCAGACCAAGGAGAAAGTGCTTGCAGAACATACAAACAATAAACCTTATAAACATTTTAGGTTGAAAGTTACAAGAAAATCCTCATAATACAAATGAAGCAACAAAATAAAAAACAAATAGGTTTTAAAAAAAAACACACGCCTCAACTGACACTTAATTCGATTGTGTGTCATTTAATTCGATTGTTTCTTGAGATAGCATTACATGGTCGAAGACATCGGGATTCATTTATAACATGTGCAAAATAGTTACATTAGTACATCTTAAAATATAAAATTTAAATTATATCAGAATGTTATGTCAGAATGTTAGTTACCGTACTCCTCCTAAACGGCTTTACCAATTTTTACCAAATTTTATATACGTATTCAGTAGGTCTAACGGCAACAAAATAAATTACCTACCTACCTGTTATTATTTTTGCACACTCTGAATTGCAATTATTATTAATTAGGTACCTACCTATAAAAATAATCAGTTGCAAAATGTTTATAAAATTTTGTTAATTTTCAGTAACTTTTTTAATTAGTACTGAAGCTGCATGTTACATATAAAACTACCAAACGTTTTAAAAACAGAATCCCCAAGAGAACCAACATAAATTTTAAAATCCGGCAAAGCTTATTATTATTTTGTCCCACGGCCTAAAATAAATTGTGTCTTACCAGTTGAAGGTATTATTGGGTACCAAATTGAATGAATTGGAACAATTTTTACAATGTTAGACAATTTTGATGATAGGTACTCATTGTAGGATAGGTAATATCCAGGACCATGATAAGGATTTATTAAATCATTTTTCTTAAATTAGATATACATATAAGTTATGTTAAATTTTCTTACTATAATTTACCATAGAACGATTAAGTGCCCGTTAAACTATGCAATTTGAACAAAGAATGAAATGGTCCAACATTAAAAATTAATAATAATATACCAAAAAAAAATTAAACATAGGAACTTAAAGGTAAATACGAAAGAAATTTTTCGTTTAGGAAAAGATAAATTAAATAAATTAAAGGTGTTTACATCTATTAATAAATATTTTTTACAAGATAAGAATATTCAGCGATTATGCAGCCCTTTGTATTCCGTTGTATTGTCTTGTTTACTGTTTGTATTATATTTGTGGTACACAATAAAGAGTTATCTATGTATCAAATATTAGCTAAATAAATTTTGCCGGGCAATCCATATTAAATATTTTAAACTTATATTAATTTGAGATTAGTATTAGGTTTTGTGTTCTAATACTAGTCCAGTCCTGTGATTTTAATTCGTCAATCGTCTATTAGATCTAAAATAGATTTTAGGGTCACTTTTTCCACATTGCAAATTGTGTCAAATATCATAGGTATCTGTTTACGTAAAATATTAATTAGGTACCTAATTGTTGGTACCTATTTAGCAAGAAGGTACCTACATACCTACTTAATTACTTAACATTTGGTTTCTTATTAATTTTATAGTGTCACTCTCACGGTAAATACAATATTATCGACACCTTCCATGCTAAAATCTATCCCACTGTTTATTATTATTTATTATTGATTAAGAAAGGAGTAATATGTTGTTTTCAGTAGCTTTCAATCAAATCGTCAATGAAATATGGAATGTAGGTACTTATCTTAAATAAAAGGCTAATCATAATCACAAAAAGAAATCAATATAATAACCGAGGATGGATATAAATGTGAATGAAGTTATGACACGTTAATTGTTCCTTTACTTCTGACAAACTACAATACCTAGTCAGTAACTTGTGGCTTAATTTACTGTATATTATTATATAATATGAAATAAATAAAGACTTGTGTCGTGAGAGCAATGTTTTACGCCGTTGTAGTCACCGGCGTAGACTAATATTTTATATATATTACAGGAAATATTATCACAAGAGGTAAATTACCTAATATTTATGTGTGAATGGAAAGCACCAGGCGAACATAAAACAACAAAAACATATGAATATATTGTGTGTTGAACATATTTTGTTCAACTCACAACTTTTAGATTTTTTTTACTTTGATAAGCCAGCCAGACAATCAGTTAGTTTAGCTAGTCCTCATAGAAATCTAGTGTTTTATATTCAAAATAGTGTAATCGTTTACCAATTCGCACGCTAATCATTAAAAAAACGGAGTTATTGACGCAACAACACTTTCAACACACAATAACTTTGAAACTGAAATTTCGTTGAATAATTGCACGTAAAATAATTTTTCAGTATATTTTTGAGCTAATCGAACCTCAACAATCATGTATGGGCGGGGATTATTATTATTACATTATGTAATGTATGCTATTTACATAATAATGTACATTTGGTAAACGAAATAAATATAATAATTTAGCCCTTGTCTTCATTAATTTAACCAATTGGTATTAATTAGAAAGACATTTTTAGGAAATTTTAATAATCGCCTGTGCACACTTAACGATTACACCCTGTATAAGCATAATGGATTTAGCACATTATAATGAAAACGCGCCCACCCTGTAATACCTCTATGCATACTATAAATGAGATTTTACCGGAGTTCGCTAAAGGTAAAGTCTATTTTAGAAGTCTAATAAAGTTGAATTTTGAAAATAACAAACAAACAAATGTATATGACGGTGTAGCTGTTTTCTGTCGAGCGCTTTTACTACCTGCAAATGGTAGACTATATTATAATAAAGCTTTAATATACGATGAATATGGTAACATTTTAAATTATCTTTTTTTTTTTAATTTTAATTTATTTATCGTTTACAAAAATAAAACATTTTAATTTAACACATAAATAGCCATGCGTTTCGTTGTTGAAGATAGAGGATATATGAGAATCTATTATAGATTTAACTTTGTCAGCAGAAATAAGTTTTACATAATCATGGATTTTTCTTATGATCCTTGTCAATTTATCGAAATTTGAAGGTTTCACTGGCATTATAGACTCACAGATCCACAGATAATAAATATTTCCTACAACAATGTTCACGCGCAAACATAAGATCGTGTTAGATAATGGGATTTTGATAAGTTTGGATAATTAACTTAATAAAATCAAAAATCTACTCATTTATGGCGTCTAAGGCGGAACAAAGTTCGCCGGGTCAGCTAGTACTGTATAAATACCCAAACACCGCTTATTTTTTTAAGCATTTACTCAGCGCGCTGCAGACCTCGATCTCGTCAGCCCCAGCGTTGATGGCGTTGTTAGCCGACTCCAAACTATCAACACAAACCTCCAACATTTTCCCATAGTTCAGCAAGAGGTTCCGTATAAAAATTTCAGACGTACCTTCTTGTGGTTCCAGAGTACGTTGACTGATGGTTTGCCGCGGCGGAAGTCGTTGGGCTGAAAAGTTCTCAATTGGAGGCCCCATATCGGCAAGCGCAGCGTAGAACGCCCACCAACTAGATGGACGGAAAATTACTACCAAATTATTTACCAAAGTACAAAAAGTTTTTTTTTTTTGTTTTATATGCAAGAAAAAAGAAAAAAAAACACATAATCATCTAAAGAAAGTTTCACTTAATTCAAACAAAAAATTCACACATTCTGGAACTGTATGCTTTTTAACTTTTCACTTTCTTATTAAATTGATTAAGCACAAATAACAAATTAAGAGACTGTAAATTAATTTAAATATGATACAAAGTATCTAATCAATTCTGAAACATAACATACATAGGTATTTGATAATAAAATGTTCCACTTGATTTATTGAATTGAAACTTACTGTTATCCCTAGCATCCATAACCAATGTATTAACTCTATTCTCTTAATATACATATTTAACCCCCGAACAAAAAAGAGACTTAAGTTATAATCTAATCTGTGGTTATAATAATACTTATATATTGATCAAAGGCACATTGTATGGCTGTTCGCAAAACATGATATCATAGAAAAAACATATTCTCACGAGAAAATATTTTTATTTGTATAAAGTAAGAATATGCTGTAATGCCTATAATAGACTAGAGTAAGCAAGTATTAGGTTCACAATGAACAGACCATACATTTTCTGAGACTGACTGAGACATTTTCTTTACTTATTTTCGCATTTTTATTTCACTTTTAACTGTCATAAAAAAATCTTAAGTTGCATCGCGTACACATTAAAAAATATTATGGTGTTTTACTTTTAAGGAAATTTAAGCATTGAAACTTCCTTTTTTCTTAATTTTAAATTTAGATCTGCTTTATAGCCATGTTTCTTCGCCGCAGTTGGTAATAGGTAGGTATATTAATTATAGCTTACATGAAATTTAAGACATTCACATTAGCAAACAAGCATAAATATCTACTTTCTACTGATCGATAAAGACGTCATAGTAGATAGCTGTATTTTAAAGTTTATTTTTGTTGAGAAATGATAGAAAAAAACGAAATAGCGAGATTTTCAGGGGCTTATAACCTATTTCCTGGGTATTCGTTTTGGGATATAGTAGTTAATTGGATTTATTTATAAAATAAATGAAAGACGTTGGAGTTTATGAGCGCTCTTTGTGTCGTAAACCCGTTAAAATAATGCGTATACTCCTGTATCCCACATACCACAATACAATAGAAATTAAAGCGAAAATAATATGTAGCTATTGTTTCCTAATGACTTGTTGAGTTAACAAAAAAAGTAATAATTATATGTACTTAAACATTCTCGAAAATTGGAAAAATTGTAATTTAAACAAAAATAATAATGCGTAAGTAGTTAAAGTTAATATGATTATGATAATAATAATAACTTACTAATATTTTATTTTATCAAGTATATTACAGGAGTACGTAAATAAACCGAAATGTTAATTAGTACTATGAAATAAAATACTTTTTTTAAATAACAAAGTTTCTAGGTGTTGTCAATTCTTCTGGTGGATTGTGTGAACTGTTATTTTTGTTGCGAACTATAACAAATATAGTATAAAAACTATTTTTGTATGTTGGTTTAGTTAAAAAAAAAAAATCTTTTTTTATATATACATATTTAATTCAAATGCATGCTGAACTTAAAGAATAAAGCAAAAACAATTAAATGAATATATATATTTTTAAGTCTACATCTAATTAATTATTTTCCGGCAATAAGAAATTTATAAACTTTACCCGTGATTTTTTGTTAGAAACAACCCCTTATTAAACCAAAGCAACTTTTCCTTGATAGCAGTAAAACCAATAAAAGCTAATGTGAGATAACTGTATACATAAAAAACTAAAACTCGATCGTTACAATTCATTATATTATTAGCCTGATGAAATCCACAGTAAGCAACAAAATACTCGTAGTAATTATTTATATCAGTTGAGGCTGAGTATAAATTAAAATCCCCTACAACTAGCATTTTACGATAACGAGAGCATAACTTCTCGATTTCTTTAAACAATGATAAATATTCTTGTTCTTTACTACCAGGAGGTATGTATACAACGCAAAATACAAAAAGGTTTTTACTCTTTCCTGTTATTATAGAGCATACATATTTATCCACGAGCAAAATTATAATAATAATTGAACTTTTTGGTATCGTAGGATTACAATATACAAGTTACTTATAAAACTGTAACGAATATTAAAACCTCCACATAATTCTAAATCAAATGTAAATATTAATCAATGATGACCTTAATAAATGTAATGAGATCTTTAGTATCTTATAACAAGGTTAAATGTTATTTAAAATTTACCTATTATCAAATATTTTTATACGCCCTTTGAGACATTTAGAAGTTTAATAGCGTTATTAAAAGAAAATAAAAAATCCTTGTTATTAAAGGTAATACTTATTTCAAAATACTTACTCTGTCTGGAAATTATATCAAGCTAAATGTAAAAAAAAACATTTATATTTGCCGTAAATCTTTACAATTTACTTGATTTTCGGGCATGTGTCATGTTTGTTTTAGTTCATCTGTTCGAATCGTGTTTTGTCTTATGAATAGGTAGGCATTGTTGGTAATCGCAAATCATTTTACTTTGACCTTGACGAGAGATACGTCAAAGTATATACGTAGGTCTATTGGGTTGGCTATACCATAACTTTTACAACAAAATCATATTTTTTTTCCCTTAAGAATAAGTATTTATTGGTGTGGTGTACTAAATATGATGTATTATAGTCTACATATCAAATGAAGTACATACAATAATATGAGAAAATAGAGAATATATTTTACTGCCTTTTAAAATTCTTCAGAGAGTATTCTGTTTTAGATGATACAATTCAAATACAGCTTCTTTTAACAGCACTAGTTTTGTACTTTAAGCTAATGTATAGTTAATATAATTTAATGTATATTCTTGATTTAAAACATGATCCTACTAATATAATAAAAAAGTTTGTGAGGATGTAAGTAAGTTTGTAAGAATGTTTGTTGGTCACGCAAAAACTACAAAATGTATTTTGATGAAACCTCACAATAATACAGCTTACATAACAGTAAACACATGGGCTATTTTAGTTCCCGCAGAGACCTTTCACCTGTTACAAAGAATATTATTAAAAACATCTTAGTCCGATTGTCTTTTATCGAACGATTATATTTTTAGTTAGTATGTAGGATATCGTGTTTCCTGGTAAATATGGCTATTTATTTGGAAGATTTAGATGTACAGCTGTGATTTAATCTGCCAGATATTTGACCGGTTTCTTCCGTAAAAAATAACAATCAATTGTCACATACGTTGTACAATCGGCGGCCTTATCGCTTAAAGCGATCTCTTCCAGGCAACCTTTGGATGGATAGGACAAAAACTGTTCTTCGGCTTCCGACCATTTGTGCAATTTCCCGTAGAACATGAAAAAGATAAACAGATTATTTACATGTTGATCCCTCGTTCTAATTAAATACAATTTTGTAGCTAATTAGTCATATTACTATTAAACGGCACAACCGATTTTCATGAAACATGTCCTGGCAGACATTTTTAGCAATATTTATTATATTAGCATTTTGGAAGCATATTTTAAATCTCAAAGTAACGAATTGTACAAGAGCCCATATAAGTTGTATATGCAAACCAATTTAACAAGTTCCCAAGCTTTAAGTATTAATTTTATAAGGAAAGTCTAAGTTATATTATATTGAAATACGGGGACATTTGGTATAATTGGTCGCACGCTATTTGACAGAATGATTAAATAAGTGGTCGAATCAGTTACTTATGAACTGCGGGGATATTTTTGGCCGAATTCAAATAGTAGAGTATTTTTTTCAGTGTGTTCCTCACCCCTCGACCCGACCCAAGAAGAATGTCGGATCCCGCATTGGCCGGCTAGCCTATAATTATAAATATATGGAATGCAAATTTAATGTAGGTACTTTTGATATAATAACTGACAGATTCATAACTAAAAACTGCCATTATTTTATTGCTATTTTAATAAAACCATTAATCCTATATTTAGTTAAGACATCTTGCCCGCACTTGATGTGGCCGTGCTCCACCGCCTTCGTCAGCATGCGCAAAGCAACTCACCCGTAGGTCAGTCAGCAACAGATGCGTGACGGTGTAGTCGTCGTCGTTTTTCATCAGTAGTTTTGCTAGTCACAATTTATTTGAGTAACAGCTCGTAATAAGTACCCACTATTATAATCAGCAGTAAGCTCACATTCGTTTTGATAAACTTTATATAAAAATTAAATAAAGCTGATTAAATTATAAAAAAGCTTTAAAGTGTAAGTTTTAAGCTTTAGTACTTGAGTCATTTACCTATAGGAATCTACTGTTAAATATAATTGATAGATTTTAATTATGGTTTCATTCAAATCTATCAATTATAATTTTCATTTTAAAGCTTTAAAGAGTAAGTTTTAATATTTAGTACTTGAGTCATTTACCAATAGGAATCTACTGAAGACTTATGATTTTCAAAGGAGCTTCACTTTATTCTATTCAATAAAATGTCGACCGAGGCTCTGGCATGTTTCGACAGGAATGTTTGCCCATGCCTCACAAAAAGCTTCATTAAGTTCATCTAAAGTTGTGGTGCATTTTTTTTATTAAGGTGGCAATTTTTTCAAAGCAATGCCTTAGCCAAGCTATAAGTCAGATTCTATCATAGACACTTGCACCAGCCTGTTGACTATAAATGTTAGTTTGTTTAACGAGGTATTACGGAGTGAACATTTCGGTGGTTTAATTTCATTTTGTAATTGGTTTGTCATT
This sequence comes from Gymnoscelis rufifasciata, assembly GCA_929108375.1. Classification (NCBI taxonomy): domain Eukaryota; kingdom Metazoa; phylum Arthropoda; class Insecta; order Lepidoptera; family Geometridae; genus Gymnoscelis; species Gymnoscelis rufifasciata. The sequence continues at coordinate 4,201,325 of CAKMYF010000001.1, read as the reverse complement.
TGTGATTGTCTAAATTACTCTTACACCAGTGGGTCGGTACAGTGGTATTGGTATCTAAGTAGGTAGGTAGCTACTTAATTCTTGAAGTTTAAGACTTCGGCCAAAGTTTCTCTGCAGAAATAATTCTTTGCTCAAAATGTTCAAACCTGTATTTATCCAATTAATTTATGCGAGTTTAATACTTACATATATTATGGAATAACATACCACAACACATTTGAAATAAAGTTATTTTGTAAATACAAATATGTTATTCTCGCACTCAAAATTTGTAGTTAAACTTCGTTCTATTAATAAAATTATGAGTTATTTTTTTTAATTATATGAGGTCCAAAGTAAATAAATATCTGCTTTTAATCCAACATACTGTGGTAGATGTATTGGAAGATAAAGTAAGGTATTTATGCCTTCTATAAACCCTACAAGGTTTGGTTTTAACATCTCTGCCCGTTTACGAAATAAATTAAAAAAATCATTTTTCTCCATACAAAAAAAAACGTAACATTTTTTTCTTGAAAACGTAATTAAACGTGATTAGGTATATCAAAAAAATGTATTCTATAAAAAGAGGATATACATACATATATAGATATTTTTATTATACATATTAAACACTTTACATGTTATTATTATAATTTTTTCTTCAGTTGAGACATTCATTCGCAAATATTCTGGCTAAGATTTAATTTCTTATTATATTGTTTTTTTGTTTGGTGTGTAATAAGGTATTTTCTATCCATCTTATCAGTAATAATCAGTAATAATCATTTATTGTTTGTGAATCAATAACAATAGGTACATGCAGTCAGTTATTAAGACTTAAGATCGAACAATTGATTCTTCATATGGTTTAGGTATTAAGGTTAAATTACTTTGAAATTTCCACAGACATCTTGTCCAGTAAGCAGTTTAATAGTTTTAGCCTTATTATATTAGCCTTCTTAAAAAAAACTTATACGTATAGATTCGTATACAGTCCAATGGATTATTTATTAATTTATCTAGTTAGATTAGTTAGGTCCAACATAATGAACTAATATCCGATGGTATTTAATTTAGTAATTAAATTTATTTGACAACCTAGTAGAAACTTAGTCGGGTACATGTAAGGGTAATACCCTAAAAGTCTCTTATACAGGTACCTTAGGAAGGCCTTCTGGACCTTTTCTAGCAGGAGTGCATATGGTGTGCGAATTTTATTATAATCGGTTAAGTGGTTTAGGAGTCCATTGAGGACAAACATTGTGACACTAGATTTATATATATTAAGATTACTTTAAAATTTGAATGTTTCCAAGCTTCAGTAAGACTAATATAATTTTTCTTTGCTTTGTCTAGTATCTTTATTTAATAAACTGATTTTTAATTTCAGACTATGGGTGACCATAAGGAATTTCTGAAGAGAATTACCAAGACTTTGTATTATGGACAATTGCCTACATTGCCCTGCTTGGGAAAACCAACTCCACAAACTACGTTAACAATATACAGTCTATAAATTTACTGATATTAAATGTATTTCATAATTTAAAGACATATCAATGAAATGGTAATGATGCTGTTTTCCGTTGTCATCTTTATTTTCAGCTGCTGTATAGATTCTGTGGCTGCTATGCATGTTAATGGTGATGCAGTAGTTCATTATGGACATTCCTGCTTCTCTAAAACCAACATACCAGTATTCACTGCCCTCCTCAAAGCTGATTTGAATGTGGAAGATGTACTGAATACTATTTCAAACGATTTATTTAATTCTAATTAATAAAAGAGTGATACTGCTAATAGCGATATGATACAGAGCCATCGTCTACAATTAAACTTTTTATGATGTCCCAGACAGACAGACTCGTCAAACATATAACACCCCTTTTTTTTTGTCGTGGGTTAAAACGGTGTCTATAAGGTCTTTCGTATTTTTGTTTTTTTATTTTGCCAAAATAACTACATTATTTGATTATCCTACCCGGGAACAAAAAGTGTCTGAAAATTTAATTCATAATGTCAGTTGTCTATGTTTCAAACCACAGTAAGGATAAAGCTGAGTACAGTTTAACTGCATAAAAATGCATAATTTAGTAAGTTAATTAGAAGACCGATCATTATTTCCCTTAGGAATGCAAATTATGCGGGACCCATTACAAATAACACAAATATTCGCGTCGAATGACCTTAAAAGGACTAAAAATAGCTGATGCTCACCCTTTTTGTATAAAAATGGAATATTCATAGATCAATGAACATTCAGTGACTGTACTGAATGTTCATCAATTAGTCTGCGAATAATAATTACATGAAATATTTTTTTAAGTAACAAACACCGTGACACGAGAATTTGATTTAATAGTTCACTTGAGACTTCTAACAACGTCATACATAATATTTTGTCGATCGATACATCGAACTAAATGTCATAATTTTTACTAGCGACCTAGTTTATGCCTAAAAACTGTATTTTTCTAGTTCAGGCACAATAATATATCGTATCTATAAGTGATATTATTCTGAATAAATATTATGTATTTTTTAGCACGGAGGATGTCCACTTGTTACGCACATCGCCATAGAATCTGAAAAGTCGCTTTGTCAAAGCATGTAGAAGGAGCTGTAAAGAGGCCTTGTCAAATTTGTCATACACAATGCTAGAATATACAATAATCAATTATTTAAACTAAATATAAATATGAAAACAACTTTTAAACTGTCAAGACAATGTTATTTTCTTGGTAATAGCGAACTGTCAAGACAATGTTATTTCCTTGGTAATTTATGTGTCAACAATTTAGTTTTATTTATTTAAAGTTGACCTGTCCGTGTAAACTTGAGAATGGGCACTGCATTCAAAATTGGTTATATAATGATTGTTGTTTACCGAGTTAAAAACGATGATCCAAAATAAACTATCGGCCATTTTGTCGAATCTTAAAAAGGAATGCTCGTGTGAACTCTAGCATTGATATACTGTTGCCTCTGACCCGGACCCTACAAAAATTTGTGAGTGTTCTTACCAATGCAGAAATCATTTTATATATTTTCATTCATAAACTTTTAGAGTCGCACAAAATAGAGTGGATTGGTTGGAAGTTAGTATAAATAGAGGAACAAAAGGGCAAGCTAATGGATCAATTAAAAATGCATCGGCTATCTTTGCTATGCAAGCGTCACGGGCAAATGTGTAGGGTACACTATTTTTAGGGAACGTTAATAGGGTGATGATGATGATGATGAGTTGAATTAGAGTATGGATGGGCTACACATACAGAATAAATATGAAATGAAATGAAATTATATTTATTTGCCAGAATATAGGTTGTACAGGTTCTTAAGGTTACAGTAATGATCTCTATATTCGACGTGTCTCTATATTCGAAGTCGTGCAAATATTTAAATTAATCAATATGTCTCTATTTATTTCAAAATAAAAAATTAAAATTCTCTGAATTTTAATACTAGATTTATTTGTGACATCGTGGTAAAGAAATATATATGACTAGTATTACATTGATTATGGTCTAGACAACTTTAACAACATTATAAGTCCTAAGCGTTTCGTATGCTCAAATAAGTAAATCAATCACAGATGATTCATACTAAGAAATATAACATGAAAGAGGAGAACAATTTATAAGTATGAGTCATGGGCGCGGGAAATCAATCAATCAAATGATCGATTACATATCGATCATTTAATTGGCTCCCCTTCGACCGTTCACAGTCTTCGATTACTCGATACATTGATTGGTTACAGATAATATAAGAATAATATACAACTTCTACAATCACTTGAATCCATAGATCTACCCAAACATACATTTACGCTACTACAGAAATCAGTCATTCTTAATACGTGTAGAATAGTTAGAAAATTCCAGCAAACAGATATATCCGAAATGAGTCAAGGCTTTGCACGAATACCAATACCTTAATAAGACTTAAAACAGGTAAATAACAAGAATTGTTATAATGACAAAAAAGTCGATTATATTCTCTTTGAATACACCTATAGGTTTTAAGCTAGATCAAGAAGCTAAGCAGTATCTTATCAATTTAATTTATTTGCCTCAACTACGGTTGCGTATTTGAGGCAAATAAACAAAAACTGGTAGTAGACTCAAAAGTTTTTTTTTTTGCATTTTTGGGTATTTTACCTAGTCTTTACATTTTAATATTCAAAACGCTTGAATAAAAAGATCTGTCCCAAGCCTTCCTACAATAACACCCTTTTAATGTTAATAGGTTGTTTATTTTTAATTTTGGTAAATAAATCATATTCATAAATGTATTCATTTATATTATAATTTCATTATTTTTTCTTGTTTAAGTATTTGACAGGTTTTTAGATGGATTCGCTATGCGAAAAGATGTAAATGGTTCATATAAATTTTTATTTAGTGTTAGTAATATGTTTATTAAACCTGTTTGTTTTCCGATTAAAATAAAACTAAAAAGTGATGGGACTCAATTAATTAATTAAATTATTTTGAATATACGTATCTTTTAATAGGCATGACGACTATTAAAGAATAGATATTCTTTTTAGTCCATGTGTACCCGTCCAAAAGACTAAACACCTATTTTTCAAATTATAGATTGGTTCACATAATTCTTACAGACAGAGTTTCAACTGTTAGAAGTGTTTAGTTTACGAGAAATCGATAAATAAACAAAACACTTGAAAAAAGGCGAAGAAACGATCCAACGGGGCTAGATGTTGTTTGGATTGTCCGGAAATATTTATTTATTTACTTGAGGGCGCTGTCAAGCTTTTCATTGATATGATATACATTGTGCTAAACTAGTTAGATTGAGTGAAACTAGTGTTGTGTAAAGTTCCGGTTGGGATGTCGAAAGGCCACATTATGATAAAAAGCTTAGTATATTTGTATAATGTGATTTGAGGATGAATATTTGATCAGAGTTTTATCATTTTGTTATGATTATATTTAGTTATCATTAATTAGGATTTTATGTTCAGCGGTTAAATACACCAAAAACTATTCTGATTCTGTAAACATTATATTCTTGAAGCTACTGATCGATTTAGACGTCTTGTATCAAAATCTAATCAATTATGTCTTTAGTAAACACGCAATGACTGGAGTCTAGTTCTAGTCTCTTGCAAAAAAAAAGGCCCTTTTCAGGGCCGCATATGATTCTTTTACGAGTTTTAAATAATAATGATAATTATTATTTATTATAAACTGTTTCTTGCGTGGTCTGATTTAGGCAAGTTAAGTGAAATTTTATATTTTCACGAGTTCTGTGTGCTGTTTATAATTTTTGATCATTTAGATATGATATAGCATTAATTAAAAATATATGGTTTAGTTTGACTTCAGAATGAACAGCAAATGAGTCCCATAAATTTGCGACCGGAATATTTCGCCCCGACTGGGATAGATACACAATCATAATGAATTATTATGATATTTTATATAAAATATCCGCATTCAAATATAATCATTAATAAAAAATAAATAGATTTCTTTTTTTTTTATGCTCGTTAAGTCTTCATATGACCACAATCCCACCTGATGTAAAGTGACGATGTGGTCTAAGATGGGACATGAAGACCTAGAAGGTAGATGTAGATGATGATTCTGGATGTTTTCTTTGTATCATATTACAAAAAAAATTAATAATTATGTAGTATATCAGTCACCTAACACCCATAGTACAAGCTCTGCTTAGTTTGGGGTTAGGTGATGCTGTGGTAGTTTTTTCGTGAAATAGCATCAAACACACTTATACTGAAACTGACTTTGACAATAATACAAAATGCAATATTTTTCACGGAAATGAAAAACCGGTTCAGTGGAATGCTAGTGTTTTCAATAGACGGTGTTTGTTTTCTTGAGTAACGTACATTGAGAACAATGCGTTAAATATTGCTCTATCCTCATATTATTATAAGGAGACCTCCAAAGAAAATTATCGTTTATATAGATAGATGTGTGTCTACCGACATCTAATATTCAATTAGTTCATAATTCGTCTTTGAGTCTTTGTATTATTTTCCAGATGATAAGGCGCCGTTACTTCGACAAGCTGCCCATCCAAGCCAACTCAAACTAAATATTTAAAATATCATTAATCGTCATTTTACCTTCATGTTTCGTAATGTGGTCCGGAGAAGCCATCTACCTTCTAGGTCTTCATGTCCCATTTGAGACCACATCGTCACTCAACTGAAACATATCCTAGTTAATGGTAGGTAGGTAAAGTAAAGTAGGATAAGTTGTTACAATAAATTTAATAAACATCAGGGTTGTGAGTACAAAGTTGTTGTATCCGTATTACTCAAAGTTCAGTAGTATGCCACTCGGCCAGAGAGGTAGACTGTACATGGGACTGGACGTTACGAGTTTTGCAGCATGCTATTTGGACTGAGGAACGCATCTAGCTTTATTTGTGATTTTTGGCGTTAGAATTCGAATAAGGGATGGATTGTTTTAGCGAATTGCATAAAAAATATAAAGAACTATCCACAAGTAATAACAATCTTCTTACTGTCACTTTGATAAAAAAGTGAAAAAAATTATAATAAAAACTAAATTAAAATCGCTCCATCCGTTCGGGAGCTATAATGTCCCAGACAGACACGTCAAACTTATAACACACCTCTTTTTTGGTCGGGGTTTAAAAAGTTCACGAAACTATTAAGTTTAGTTATTATGAATTTGAAGGCAAAATTGTAGTTAATTTACCTAAAAGCGCATGCACGTACTGCTATACAGATGCTATAGTATGTATATATGCAGATAAAGATTTCTTAGCCTAAAATTTAAATAAGAAAATTTTTAAGTTATTTCTTGAAAAGGGGTTCCAATATTTTGGCGTACCTACTCGTCAGACATTTTGAATAAAACACAGTAGACAAGATGACGATCCCTGACAAGTTTGATGACTAAAAGTGCGTTATTTATTATAAAAAACTATAGTTAATTTACCTGGTATTAAAAATCAAGTTTTCAGATATTAAAGTATATTTTAACCATAGACTATTTTCCTCGAACATCGTGAAACAGGCCCTTATTTATATGAACTTACCTAATAAGTAGTTATATTTTTTTAATTTAACTGTTACTATTATCCAACAGGTAGCCACGGGAGGAATTGTTCAAACTTCTCTCAATGTTAAAGCAATAAATGTGAGCCAATATCAATCAGTACGCAAAATAAGACAAAATATATGATAACGCCGATGAAATAAAAAAAAACCTACCTTGTATAGCGAATATCACAGATTATACTGTTTGGGTTAAAATTTATCAGTAATCTGAAGTTCTTAGGTAAAATTACATGCCTTGCCCTATACAGGAAGGAGCAATAGAACCAAGGAATTCCTTTATAAGGCTCTTATTATGTAATTTTTGTCCTAATTATTAAATATAGTAAAATTGTAGTGAGGTAGAAATTTATTAATTTAATGAAATTCTGTTTTGTTTGATCATCTTCGTAATACGTTTTAAATAATTAACATTTATCCCAAAACTATCTCAATAAATATCATCATCACCCTTTTAACGTGAGCTGCTGGGACTCAGGGACTTCTCTCTTGACGAGAGATTCATTTACTTTAAATAGTGTGAATTGTTGTTAAGGATTATTATTTTATATTTCATATTCGATTTTAAAATTGTTATAGAATAAATGAATTGAACATTGAATTGAATATCCAAGATTATAAACTGTGCACCGGAATGTCGTATATGCAGGTTGGGGGCATTGGGTTAGCATCGGGGCACCATCCATGAAAGGAGTTTCTTTCTGAGCATTTACAATAAAAAAAAAGTACTTGTATTGAATACTGAAAAAGTTGTCAGAAAGCGAAAGTCGGTACTCCACCTGAGTTATTTTAGTGATAATATGGAAAAATCATTATTAAAGAATACGTCAACAGAAAAAAAACGTGTCAGAGTCGTCGGTCTACCACAAGTTTAGCACCAAGACGACGTCTATCGACTAATATAGAATAGAAAAAGTTTACGAATTCTTTCGACTAATATACATAGAATAGAAAATGTTTTATTTACGTCATAAACACACAATAAAATTAGTTAGCAGTTTAATAAATATACTATATTTAGACATAATTATGATGGTTTTGGTATGAAAAATGATTTATTGAATGCATCTTGCAGTTTCTAAGACAAATAAGACGCCCTAGTTGAAGATCCTTGACTCATTGCATAATTGCCAAGTCCTAAAGCTATAGATTATTAGCCTATAAAATTCTACCATAATAAGGTGTACAAACATTAACATATTGATCTAATGAATTTAAATAGAAAACAAACGCAACCGAATAACCCAGATAGGTATTTGGTTATTTGGTAGGTTGTCACTTGGGTTATAAAACCATTACGTTTTAAATTTATAACGGTTATTATATATCATTAGAAGCCGTTTAAATGAGTGCATAATTATGACCATATTATATAACGATCTGTTATGGTGTTATGAATAAAATTATAATAATTTATAACATCACCTTGGATTGAATAACAATCAATCTTTTTGACCATGGCTGTGACAAATAGATTTTATTTGTAACAATAAAAACAGAAGAGTTTGTTTGTTTAAAAGAACTCGCCACGGTCCAGTGCATCCAGGTGCGCCCATCTGTATACACTTATTGAAATTTAATTATTAGTTTTAGGTTTAATAGTACACTTATTTAAATGAAAAAAAAATTTAAACAAAATCGAGGTTAATCCCCAATGCGTTAGGTAAATACACCAAAAACCCAATAACCCATGCTGTCCATACAATGCCATAGACGCTAGCACAATCCCCAGTGCGAATAAAAACAGAAAAGTCCGCCAAAATAGCAAAGGTTCTTAAAGTAAAAATGCACATAAATTTAAATCTCCACTATTACACCAAAATTAGAACAAAATAATAAATTTAAAATAAATGTTTACAATTTTTTTCTTATATTTAGTTGACTCGGTTGTGTATGTACTTATTCAATAAGTTATTTCGTAATATTTATAATTTATTTTTGAGTTGTTAACATTACGTACATTTATTGTTAAAACATACTTACCGGCACAACCACTTTAATAATTAAAATAACTCGCAAAAGCATGCAATTCACGGTGACCGAATTCTATTGAAAAGTTATGACTCAAGCAGCAGACCTTTAAAAATTGGCATTCTAACTTATCATATAATTAAGGTAAAGAACATGACATGAAATTACTTAGCTTATCAAAATCTTTCTTTAATCGCGAATGCTGCGAAAACTATTGAATATATAACAAAGTGATGTATTACAACTTTGTAGAACTTATCATTATATACAAAAAACGTCGTTTCATCATATCTCTAACTATTATAGTTTTGTGACAAAAAGGTATTTTTTATATTAAAAAATTAAAATACTGTTTTAAAAGGCTCTTTATTTGTATCTTGGTATTAATCCTTAACAAAATAAATTATTTATTATGTAAGATTGCTTTAAAACCTTTATATAACTTTTTGAGAAAGTTATTGAGAGTTACCGTTACTATCTTCAGCGTATTTAAATACCTCCGTCCGTTGTGAGCAATAATTCGGCATCGTTGACAACACAACAACAAACTAATGGATACAATATGATGTTGGCTCTTCTTTATCAAAAAGGAATTCCATAAATTTATTTAAAAGCATGATATTGCTTATACCAATTTTATACTATAACTTTAACCACAATTTTATATGAAATTATTGTTACTAACCTGTGTGCAAACTTGATTAGTTCTTCTGAAGGCACTGGTTTTTTCCTTGATTTCTCTATGGATGCTAGTTTCTGCTTAGCTTGATATAGTGATGTGGCCAGGATTTGCTCAGCATCTTTCAACTGCCTTTGTAGATGATAAATGTCTTGATCCTGCATATAGTTAGCTTACAATCAAAATAAAAAAAATACCATTGTTTAAATGTCTTCTATGACTACCTCAGTGTCGCAGTGGGTGAAGGTCTGCTTGCGGCAAAATAGGTAGCAATTTGAGTCATGTCCATGGGTCAAGTGATTTTTCTATTTAATCTCTCTCTCTCTGGGGTTGTTCCCTCATGGCTGAGGATCGTGGTCATCATAGGTTGTGGACAACGGTGCTGTGGTGCACCTGGATTTAATAATCTGCCACCAACGGTGCCTATCCATGGCGTCACGGACAACCAAGCAGAATTTGGATGTTATCCAGATCATTACGTAATAAATGAACTTAAAAATGTATAAAAATGATATTACGAAGAAATTTTCAATATTTTTTGGGGTTACTGTGCAATGAACATAAGACATTTCACTTTTGTATACATTGAACAAATAACTTGGTGGCATTTCCTCACGCATGAAATCAGCTAGTGTATGTATATATGTATGTGTGTGTGTTTTAAATATAAAACACATTAAGAATTGTTTTTGTTATATTTTTGATTGTTAAGTACCTTACACTTAAATATTGTAACTCTTTAGATTAAGCTAATGTTGCAATGTCTCAACGGGGCTCGTGTCTGGGAATAAAATTAATGTAAGACCTCTAAGTAGCCACATGAAACAACAAATACATGATTATGATTATTTTTTCTTATGATCTTAACTAACAAATTAAATTTAAGGCCTAGTTTGATTAGTTGAAGAATATAGTTATATAGGTTTACTCACTTTCTTTTATCAAACCACATAGCTTCACATCCTTTCTTTTGTAATGCAGCCATAATAACATTGATGTCATAGTTCCCCAGCCCCAGCAGTGAGCGGTGAGGATTGATCCACACATTTGGGGATAGGCTGCTGCATATTGTGTCTAGTTCAGATTTAGAAAAGGTATTGCGTGTCTGAAAAAGGAGAAAAAGACTTAAATGCTGCCTCCTATTTTCACATGTTTCATGACTGAGTGCTATTATAATTACTAATTATATGTGTGGTAACTCCTGTAAAATTTGTTAACAGTCAAAATGCCACGAAAACTACTGAAGTTCCTCATAGTATTTCACCGAGCCACAGATGTCGTCGACGTCGCCGTATAGGTTGGAATTATTAATCCTTTCCGATTAGTTATCATTATCATGAACAGATGCGGCTAACACAATAGAAAATCTTAATTTATTTGAGGGTCACGACGGTAAAACAACTGTTTTATCCTAGCCTAGGGTCTATCCTATGTCCTTTTATTTTTAATTTATAGTCCTCTAGCGTTTTCTCTTTTGTCTGTATTCTCGTCATTACATTTAATATTCGTTTATTCATCTCTTTCAACTCCTCTGATGTTACAAACACTCTAGATTATGCATCTGCAGCTACATTGTATTTTTTATATTAAAAAGTCTAAATATGTACACAAATAAATTTAAATATTGATGCGATGTCATTATTTAAATTTATTTTGTGTGTGATTTATATATTTTTTGTCTTATCTTATGATTCGGTCCCGCATGACATAAAGGATCACTGACGATGAAATTTTGTCTCTGGCACTAATAATAATATAAGGCAAGTTAGTCATTAACAAACACTGTTTAAATATTTAAAAGTTAGATCTCAGTAAGTAAATTTATGCAAAAATATACCTTAAATAGGATGGACTGTGCCTCTGTCTGTTGACGATTCTACAATATCTGATTAACTTAATATACCATTATTGGATAATTATGTATAAAAAAACCAAGGAGTGGGCGTTAATTTCATAATCTTTGAAATATTTTGGCATGCAACGTAAAAGATAAGACATTAAGATAATGAGGTTCCAGCAATACCTAGGTTGTGCCTAGTATCTATATCTAGTCAGAAATTTTGATTTAAGTAGAAAGTATTAAACGATCATTAAGTCTTCAGCGAAATCACGTATATACAATATTTAAGGCACATATCTTTCAAGTCACATATTAGACGCCTGGTATAGCTTTTCTTCGTCGGTTACACTCTTGACAGAGGCGAATACCTGTGTACAGATTTTGAGGAATTATGGATATATTTATGTGGCGGGGAGTTATGGTAAGTTTTATGTTTTTTTTCGTTATGTTCGAATGCTATGATGGATGTGTGGAGTGACAAGAATGAATGCCTATTTATCGTCTCCTAATACACAAAGTGACTGCCTCAGAGGCGCGGTGGGCGGAGATCCGCTTGCGGTGCAAGAGGTCGCGGGTTCGATTCCCGCCAAGGGGTCAAGTGTTTGTAACAACACGTAGATGTTGTTGTGTGGATGGTCCGGAAATATTTATTTATTTATTTACTTTCGTTGGCGATTTGGTTCTGTCATTTAATTTTTTAAAAGAAATACATTATAAATAACAGTCTGAATCAAAGTCGTATGTAGAATCTTTTGTGACTGAACATTTTAAGAAAACAAACTATTTTGCTGGTTGCTTATATTTATAATTATTCTAAGGACCTATTTTTGTAAATGAAAAAGTCAAAGTCAAATTCATTACGTTTATTTCCTTAGACGCATATGCATACATGGACAGGTCAACTTAAAGCTAATTTAAATAAAAACTAAGAATAATCAGGGAAATAACATTGTCTTGACAGTTCGCTTGAATTTTTTAACTATTTGTTCTACTGTTTTTTTTTAATTGTATGAAGGTACGACACGTTAACAAATAGATTATGCTACAAGAAAGTGACAGAGCCGCCTCTCAGACATAACACATACGCACATTCGTTCGCTATTCTTCACGCAACAAAATTCAGCTGCATAGAGAAGATCAAGACAATAGGCAGTACTTATATGATCGCGTCTGGTCTCTGTCCAGGCAAGGAAGAGGAAAAAAATATTGTAAGTAAACTCTTATTGCAAATCTAAAGAATATAAAAATTAAAAAACTTTAACTGAGAATATTTACCCGTGCGAAGCCGGGGCGGGTCGCTAGTGGCCAATAAATAATGGCGATCAATATGGATTTTTTTAATAAGGGTACCTTTGAGAACTATAAACTGGGTCAAAAGCTGATTTCTATTATAGGCTGAACTTTCACGGGACGAATACGGAATAAATCGAAATATTTCTATGTATTTATTAAAATATTTGTTAATTTCAGGATGCCAAAAGTAAAGAAGAACACACAGGCTTTCGATTTGGTTAAAACTTTTGTATTTGACACCGAAGAAGTTTTGAACTTTAACCACAAGTAAAGGATCTTTGAGATATTCTATTAAATTGTCCCACATTGTTAATACATAGAATAAAATGTTATGTCAGGGAACCTAATGTTAACGCCTTTATTGTAACCACATGAAGCAACAAATAAATTAATATGAATATGACATCTGATATACCTATCTAATATAATAGATATACTTAAATGTACACAAACATCTTGTAATTTCAGCAATGAGCAGAGCGATGCATTGTTGGCAAAGCAGCGATTCATTTTTGGTTTATTACTAATAAGTCCCATCATGCAAAAAATGTTGGAATTTCATTTACGTTTTGTTTTCGGCGAAAGCTAGCAAATCCCTTGGGTGTGTCAGGTGATTTAAATCTAAACGTTATCCTCGTTGCTAAAAAAAGCGATTTCACGCGGGTATTGTGTTTTGATGTTACCCTAGCCTACGTCATAATATCCTCCTCCTCGTCGATCATAATTATGATCTTTGCCATCAGACAACAATAAGATGACCTACCTAAGACTCATTAAAAACATAAAAGGCAAAAACTCCTGTAACAAACTCGATCTAAGACTATAACGAAAATCCCGTCATTAAGGAGTAAATAGCCCGAGTATAAAATAAACAGCTTCTTTGAAATGATAAAATAAAATTAATTAGGTATAAAACATGCTGATGATTCACATGATTTGCGGTGGTTAGGTGAAGTGCCGATAGGTCCTCAGGTGATAAGCGGAGAGTACGAGGCGAGGTGTAGGTGATAGCTTTCATTTTATTCAAATGATTCACAGGTATCTGGAAACCTATGCATACTATTGATTGAATTCGCGAATGTACTTGTGTTCTTCTCGCTAGCGTCTTATAAGTGTTAATTCTTCATTATGTTTAACTATAAATCTCTGAGAAATTAAAATGACATAAATAAAAATTAGTGTGCCGAAATTGAACCTAGAAAACTTTAAGTTTTTTGTTAATCAAGGGAATATGTATTTGACCGCAGTTAAAATAGTACCTAATAGTATATAGCATGCCCTTTACCGGAACTCAAATACTTCAAAAATTTGAAAGCCTGGGAGATCAATTGTCAGATTGTGTAAAATATTTATTTAAATAATATTACCACGGAATAATTAAAAACACCGTCAATCTATTGGTGCCTTGCCCGTTAACGTTATAATTCATACCTTCAATGTAATATAATTTTTACTTCCAGGTCATAATGGTTTTACAACTTGAGTGGCACGTAACACCGTGGGTATACATATATAACATTATGATGATAGCGTAACGTAAATATGTCGTAAAGAAATATACGATTAAAAAGACCCTTCATAGCTACGCTGATCTTATTAGAAACCTTTTGCAGTTCGGATATTTACATAATTTGGTCCTTTTGAAATCTCCTTTTCCCATGCAAATTAGGAAAAAATATAATGATAAAAAAAATATATTTGCATAATTTTTTACCTTCGAATAAAGTCCTATCCTATTTTATATAAACTTTATATTGAGACCATATTTATAGTGTCTCATTACATTATTCAACCAAAGTTTTTAACTAGTTATTTTTTAAACTGATTGGGAAAGCGTTTTGTGGTGACGGATTAAAATCGTTTTGAATTTATATTAAAGTGTCCAAAATGAGTAAATAATTAATTTGATGATGAGTGAGTATGAGTTTATATATCTTATTATTATTATTAATTCTTTATTGCAAAATAATGTACAAAAGGTGGGCTTAATGCCAAGGCATTTTCTACCTGCCAACCATTACAGGTAATTTAGTCTGTTTAAAACTCGAGAACGGCTGGGACGATTGAGCTGATTTTGGTTTTAAAATGTTTGTCGTAGTCCAGGGTAGGTCTAAACGGTGAGCAATTAAGGAAAAATTGCCGGGAACTTTTTTTACCCGTGCGGTATACCTAAAAGTCTTTTTTTTTATGCTATATAAGCCTTCATTTGACCACAATCTCACCTGATGTAATGTGACGATGTGGTCTTAGATGGGACATGAAGACCTAGAAGGTAGATTCCCGTTTGTCAAAACAATTGACTTCTGTGATTCACCAAAATAAATTATCAATAATTATTTATTTCCTAGTTTAAATCTTTCAATAAACATTTCTGCAAATTATAAATAGCCATATACTCATAATAGATATACAATTTTATCTGTATAAGAATCCATCAAATAAAAATAAACTAGTTCAACATTTATGCAAAACCCGCAAAAATAACATTACATCTATCACATACCTGACAAAAGCAGTGTATATAACTGATGCTATCGAAACTGCTAGTAATGTGATAGTATGTGGTTTATAAAAGAATTCCAGAGATATATCATCCACAGGTCTTTCATTGATTGAAATATAGGCATCGGCCTTGAGTAGTGTAAAATCTTAAGGTCTATATAAATAGACCTATAAAGAAGAGCTAGACTATTCAAATATAACTGGAAAACGACCTAGCTCGTGAGATGAGAAGAACAAAAATTAATAATGTATTTCGCCAGTACGGTAGGTGTTATAAAGTGCACGATACCTACATTGTAATGATGTATTGTTTCAGGTAAGGGGCGTGTCTCTGCGCCCGATGCTAGTTCTATCTTTACCTCCATGGGGATATGCATAAAACTGTTTAATACTTTTCACCTTAACCGTAGACCGAAACGTGACCAAGTGCAGTTAGGGACTGCTAATGCCTTCATCCGGGGCTGAACCTGACTACAGCAACTTCTTCAGGACTTCAAATAAGAAATAATGTCTTTCGAGAAATAATGTATATTTCGTAGTAATACACAATTTAATGCAAACAATTTATTTAAAAACACGAATCTTCTTCTTTGCTTCAAAGAAATACTTTAAGTAGCTATTTTATATGATATTCGCAAATTGAAAGGAATTTACTTAGGTTGAGAATGTTATAGTTAATATCCTTTATCCTGATGGCTCTAAAGTAACCGTCATGTGAAATAAGAAAATCAGTTTTCTTAGGTCCTTTAAATTAATTATTTTAAATGTATTGTTTATCAATAAAATTACCCACTCTCACCCCCATAACTTTTAAACGGCACAACCGATTTTCATGAAACATGTCTAAGAACACTCGCGCCAGACTCACCTTTCATACAAAAAAAACTAAATTGAAATCGCTCCATTCGTTCGGGAGCTATGAGACTGTCCATGTGGGCCATGTGCTGCTAAGGAAATAAACGTTTTGACTTTGACTTTTGATGAGTTTGAAGGACATATTACATTCACCAACCGCACTTTCAGGTCTCAACCTAATCTCTCGTCAAGAAAGAGTCAATGCCAGCAGATTCGTGAGTGTACTGCTTCTGCAAGCCCTGAGGGCGCCCTTTGAACTCTAATTTTTTACTTTTTGACACTATATCTAGGTTCATAAATTCTGCGATCAGACTAACCAAAAGTAATTAATCAATAATAATATAGTATATTTAGCTACAAATTTTAACAACTACTCGGAGTAGAGGATATTCTAGGAGTTATGGTTTTAACTTGTTGATTTATTTGTTGTAGACTGTCCTAGAGTCTGGCAGTGTGGGGAACGCATCATCATCCGATGAAGAACTGGAGCAGTGGGAGCAGATCTTCATGATGAGAGACGAGACAAACCGTCTCCGTTGCGTGTTTTAAGGCAGGATTACATGCGTTGTTTTGCAAAATGAAAAATAGATAGTAGCCGATTCTCAGACCTACTGAATACGCATATAAAATTTGGTAATTTTCTTCTTGAAAAATTTATGTGTTTATAAATTTATACACTTTATAACACGTGCTTAAACGGTAAAAGGCAAACACCGTGAGGAAACTGGAGATAACTTTAAAGAGTTTGAAGGACATGTGACTAATTTACAAAGATTTACTGTGATTTACACACACCATATAGTTTACCAAAGTGCCAGTGGGACCGCTGGCACTTTGGTTTAAAAATGTAGATTAAAACACATACGTTTTTGTAAAAAAATAAGTATTTATTAAAATAAAAACTGAAAGAAAAGCTTAAGAAATACTTTTATATTTTTAGTCATCATCATCATTATCACCCTATTAGAGAGAGAGAGAGAGAGAGAAAACATTTATTGACACAACACACACATAAACAGTAAAATACAGTTAAATACAATTTAAAAAAAATAAGATATTTATATAATACTAGACTTAATACTGGACACAGGGACTTCACTCTTTACGAGAGAGATTAAGCCTTAATTCATAACTTTTATTTTTGTACAGGTGCTGTTGTAATTTTTTTATTAAATCCTCACAAATTTTCGTAATGTAGGTAAAACACTCACAGCGCATGCACATCTTATCTTAGTTAACTTTCCCATCAAACCTTTAATTTTTTTATTGATAAGTACAAAAAAACTTATTAAATGATCTTAGCTTAGAACCACGGGATTAATTTTTTTTTACTTGTCTACACTTGATAGTTGACATTATTTGTTGAAATTCTTTATAAAAGATTTGCTAAAAACTTCATGTTCAAACTGTGAGCAGCAGTGTTATTTTTGCAGTATTTTGAAAATCCTGCCATATTCCCAGCCAAACTCTTGATGATTATATCGCAGTTACATCTGAGTTGTAATTTATTTATTTGATAGAAGACGATCCAACGGTACACAAACAAGTAAAAAAAAGAAACTTTTTCAATCATATACCACTATAGTTACAATGTACCCGGAAAATTCTTAGCTGTAAGCCATTCAAATACGTTATTAAAACGAACGAAAATTATTAGATTTTGATACATTTGATACACATTTCAAAATCTAATAATTATAAATCTTCTATTTGTGTTTTTTTGTTTTTTAGTCACGCTATGTGGAAACATGTAAATGGTTCGTAGTTATAGTTAGGGAGGCGAGGTGGCTCTATCCCTGCAGCTGCTGGCGGCCATCGCGGCCGGTTTCCTTTTATTAAATGCAATTTTTGTCATTATCCTCACATCCATCTATAACTTAACAACATATTTTATTTTACAATGTCCTGTCATCTATCATCACTTCTTTCTACACACAGTTTATAATTAATTTCTTAAAATAAACAGTCAATACCATTTAAAATCTTTGCTTGTTTTTATTAAAAAACTACTTATGAGGTTTAAGTTAATATATTTTATGTTTTGACATTTAATTTCAAGTCGAAAATCTGCAAATATACTCGAGTGGGGTATCAAATGAAAGTGCATCGCATGCATATTGCAAAATAATTATTTTTTACTTTTAAGTAAACTTCTGCAAATATACTCGAGTGGGGTATCAAATGAAAGTGCATCGCATGCATATTGCAAAATAATTATTTTTTACTTTTAAGTAAACTAAGGGTTTGGAATCAAGGGTTTTTCTTAATTTTTAAATTTGCTTTAAACGACATGAATATCTGTTCAGTGGATTATGTTGTGAGAATATCGGGTTCAAACGAGTACAAAGAGACAGACGCGGTGGGGTACTTTCATTTACCGTGTAATAGATTAACGAGATCCATCGTTAAAGTATTTTGTGTAGGTACAATATCCATTAATTAATTCTCCTAACAAATGTAGCCGCACCATAACTAAATAATACCCAACATAACAAGCCAGAACTATTTCCAGTTATGACACAAAATTGCATTAACATATTCAAATAATATCCGAACAGAATCACCAAATAGATTTCTATTAAATTGGCGAACAACAGGAAAGATGCTGGGCTCAAACAACTGGACTGTTTAGTATTGTATTGTTAATTTAGAAATTACTACTTATGTGATGTTTATAAGATTTAGAATTTAGTTAATTGGCCTTGTTTAATTGCCGTACTGTTCTGTGCTCGTGAGGTTTTTTGTCATTAGGTCTCGTCTGATAACCAGCGCAATTCCACCTAAAGGTAGATTTGCATATGCTGAGGCCTTTTCTTGAGATAATAATTGTTCAAACGTAATTAATTTATTACGAAAACTTTGGGAGCCATGCACATTTTTAATTAAACCTTAAAAAAGCTGAAAGGTATTTTATTTAAAATAAAACTATTTAATTGGTTTATGGAAAAATGTTTTTATGATTATTTGATCCAAAAAAACGTCAGCTGTAAGTAAGTACGCTTCTTATAAATCTTGAACCTCATTTCGAAGCTAACTATTTTTGTATGTTTGTAATGAATAGGCTCAAAAAGTACTGGGCTGATTTAAAAAAATATTTTACCAATAGAATGCTACATTCTTCCAATTTGACATAGGATACATTTAATTTTGAAAAAAATTAGGGATCCTTGGTAAAATTTGAACAATGTAACCGAAGGAAAAGGCTCATAGACTTCCATTTATTTCGATCAGAGGCGGCCTGCGTCCACCTTGGAACTGCAGCCAAGAACACTATCTTTACCGTTATCTATCTAATTATACCATAATTTAATATAATAACGCAATTAATGTCTCTGTGAGAAAGTAAGTTAATTTCTTTATGATTTACTTGTGATATCTGTATTAAAATTAAATAATTATTGAAAAAAACTAGACTCCAACCCCGTAAAAACGGTACCAAAATAATAATTAAATGTTCAGAGGAAGTATTTTAAATAAATTTATCAAAATAGGTCTCAAAATCAGTCTAAAAATGCTACCATCCTATGTTTGATAATTTTTTAGTAAATGAAGATGTAGGTACGATGATTCATATTATTATTCAAGTTAATATAATTATAATAAAGAAAATAAATACATTTTTGGTTTGGGGAACGATTTTTTTTTAACCTCATAGAAATAAAAAAAGGTGTGTGTGCGATTCACACACGATAGAAGTGAAACTTCAGTAAATCGACGAAAGAATAAGAAGAATAAAAAAAAGTGTTAATGTGCAATATCATGTTGTATGTGTTCCGAACCGACTTCAGGGAAGTGCGCGGTCTGGTAAGAAACTCTCTGTTATGGGACAGAAACGTAGGATATTATACAAAATATACATAAGACTATGTTTGCCTATCCTTTTACGATGATTTAAATACTAAATTCAGTCATAATTCTTTAGTCATAAATGCCTCAATCGTTTTTTTTAATTTGCGATTACTTACCTATGGGTAATTTCAATTACGCATTCGTAACAAAATGTTTTACTATCAGAAAATAAAAATTATTGCTTCTGTTGAGAAAGATGGCCATGTAAAATCTTATTTAGCGTGGTGATCTGGTCACTATAACAACAACGAAACATGTCTACGATTCCAATAGGTGGGTCTACATACCGGGATTCGAGATCCAGGATAACAAAATGATAAGAGAAACAAACATATAATATATCTGTTAAATATTATTCGGATTATTTATATTACTTCAATAAAGCGTATTACATAAAGTATGTTACAAAATAATATAAATAAATTACAGTAATGTTTGTGCTGAAATATGATTCACGTGTTACAATTTGGGTGAGGATGCTATATTTATGCATGACAATTGCCCGACCTCATACAGGTAGGATTGTGAATGACTACCTTCAAGAGATGAACATTACTTGTATGGAGTGGCCAGCGCGCAGCCCGGAACATTTTCATAAATAACCGAGTTTGTGACGCATGAGCCCTTGGAGAAAAATAATGGGTTGTGAATTTGAGTAATTGTGTTAGTTTCAACTGTTATTTAGGTGTGTAAATGGTTGTTCTTTATCTATAGATTTATTTTAAGGTCATTCTATTATTGTGTAATATATGTATGACCTCTCTGTTCATACACACACATGATAATAATGTTAAGTTTTTGTTTTCATTTATAGATTCAGAAATTAGTATGAAATATATCTTTAATTCTAGCATTATTTAAAATACCCGGAAAAATGTGTGCGTTTTAAACGGTGAATGCAAACATCGTAAGGAAACCGACAGGTTCTGAGAACTTTGCCAGCCTATATAGATATAATATAATTTAGTCTGTAGATGGAATTTGAAAAATTTGGCATACAGAATCAGGAAATGCCTCTATTGTAACAGAATACGATACATCCATTCCCACAGATAGGATTTATCGGATACTTGCGAGTTATTTCAACTTCCTTCTACGTAACTAGCGGTCCGGTATCTTCATAATCATCATCATTTACCACCAACAAATTACCATCTAGTACTTCCTGCATATAGATAGAATAGAATACTAAAATAAGTTTAAAAATAAAAAATAATTAGAAATACCGTAACTCACTTACAACGCCAGTGAAAGTAGTTCAATATAACTCGAGAACTACTATAATGCACTATTGCACGATACAGCTTTCATTAAAAAATATCATTGAAATCGCAACATACGACTATACACCTTCGAGTAGCTGATTCAGAGTTCAGAATTAGAAAGCATTTACTGTTTGCTTTTGTTAGGTTTACTATTTCGTATGTTTTTAAATAAAAGCGCATAAAAAATATTGTAGTGTTTTACTTTTAAGGAAATTAGGGCACTGGAATGAAAGGTTTTTCTTAAATTTAAAATTTCAACAATATATTTATTTGAATAAAGATTAATCTATACTAATATTATAAAGCTGAAGAGTTTGTTTGTTTGTTTGAACGCGCTAATCTCCGAAACTACTATACACTTGTTTTTTTTATATAATTTCCTTCCCTTCAATTAAATATCACAAAAATTTTAAATTTCATGAAATTAAAAAATACTATTCAATAATTATTTTAAAGCCATGCTTTCTATGAATATATGAGTAGATAGAAATTTAAATCAGTTCCCTATTTTTTCAAAATAATCAAACATTATATTTTTATTTATGTGTATAATGGTTAACTACATACCATACAACATTTTAAGTTTAAACTTAGCTGTTAGCCGTGAACATATTTATTATTACAATATAAAACAACATAGGTACAATAAAGAATAGTAAAACAGACTTAACAAAAATACTAATCCCTAGATAAGTATTATTAGTTTCATTTTAAAGTGAGGTAATTCCGTTGAGTTGTTTGGAATGTATTTTTTAGATTAACAATATTTTATGTCTCAGAGAATTTACTTTAATATTTGGTGTTGTTAATATTCTGATAGATAATAGTATAGTGCTGACTTTAATGAAGTATGTATTTTTGTATGTTTGTAATGAATAGCCTCAAAAAGTACTGGGCCGATTTAAAAAATTCTTTCACCAATAGAATGCTACATTTTTCCAATTTGACATAGGCTACATTTTATTTTGAAAAAAATTAGGGATCCTTGTTAAAATTTGAACAATGAATCATTGTTGATACCTCAGAAATTACTAGGCTAACCTTATCTAATGTAAGCCAATAAAAACACGTGCACTATCTTTTGAATATAATAATTATTAATTGATGAATAATTCAAGTAGTCCTTAAAACAACAGTTTAGTACAAAATCGAATAAGGACCTCATAATTTTGATGAACTTGATAAACAAAACAACGCTACCACGTGATAGCAAACAAACGCAAAAAATATTGTTCATCTTTCTAGGAGTCTATGAAGAAATTCCACCTGCAGCTGAACGAAACCTCGCGCCGGCTGCAAGCCCTGACCAAGAAGCTCGGGACCTGCGTGGACAAGTCCAGGAACAATAAATAAAGTAGTTCGATGATTTAACTCTAAACATAATATCGCATGCCATAATTTTATGATATACTTATGTAAATACAATGGTAGGTATATTACTGATGAAATATTAAAATATCCAAAATAGCATTATATCATAGTAATTCGTCCCCCCGCATATAATACCATACCATATAGTAATAAACTCCAGCTATATAAATCAAATAAATTCAGAATTTTATATCTGGCATTTAAATACCCTACATATTCCGAACGTGAGAGATAAAATGCAGCGATAAAAAGAAATGCAATGTACCTGCAACGTTTTAATTAAGTTTTTCAGAGTTGAGTCTTTATAAAGAATGTGGGGTGTGCAATACACGCAAGCATACAGAACAACAGGCTAATATGTAATTTATTTCATAAATAAATAAAATATAGGTACCTTGACAGTTTCAATTTATGAAAAAGCTTAAAAAGATAAAATATTTTTTTTTTTGTTATCTACACATAATATGTGGACATATTACTAACCGAATGGCCGAACTTTATTCGGGGCTGTGGACATCCCCGCAGCAGAATGGCCGACTGTTGACTTATTCGTAAAAGCTTTTACTTTTTGAAATTTATTTTTATGCGTTCTATGGGGAACGTAACTGTCATTTTGACATTGTTATGGCGGACAGCCATTCTGTTGAGAGACGGTAGATAATTGGCAGTGTATTTGCTTCTTTCAGTTTTATAGCCTCTTCTTCGATCGATATGGTGTGTTAGAAAACTTTTCATGGTCACGTATTTTCTGTCTTTTATTTCTTGTAGGTCACACACACATTACACAGTGGGTGTATGCTCGGTTTTGTATAGGTTCATGGGCAAAATTCTCCGTTTATTTTTATGCCAGATATTACAGTTAAGGAGTCGCATATAAGGCATAGTGATAATAATGCCTTATCAGTCTCAAGGACATATTAAACAAAGGATGTCAAGGTTTGTATGTTCTGCTAGCACTTTCTCCTTGGTCTGAGTGTTTAATATGTATAGTAAAAAAATATCTATATTATGTATGTATATTATATTAAGTAAGTATATCAGATATCTAATACCCGTAACACAACCTTAGAGCTTACCACGGGGCTAGATGTTGTTGTGTGAATTGTCTGGAAATATTTATTTAATATTTTTATTTATACATTGATTGGGAATGTCACATGTCTCTTCAAACTCTTTTAAAGTTCTCAGAACATGCCGGTTTCCTCACGGTGTTTGCCTTCACCGTTAAAGCACGTGTTTAAAGCGCACATAAATTTCTCAAGAAGAAAATCCAGAGGTGCGTGGCGGGGTTTGAACCCACGACCTTCGGAAACGAATTCTATCTAGACATTGCTAGCGAGTTATATACTGATTCTATATGTAAATAGCGAACCCATTTTAAAAATAAACCTCGTTAAAGTTTTAAAATAAATATGAACATTATTTGCTAGAGGTCAACATGACGTCCACTACAGGAATATACCACATGCAATGATCACGATTGTGAAACATGATGGCATTTCTTCTCTCCAGAAAGGCTTGGTGCCAGCTTTGTGGTTCCAGTTGGTGGTGAATGGTGTTAGGTAAGTTTATCATTTATTGTTCTTAATATGTTCTTCTATAAAAAGTTTTAGAAGGATACAAAATATGATTAGGACAGGCAATTAACAAAACTTTTGCTTACAACTGATCGAGGTTGTGTTGGCCCTGTTCGTTTTATTCTGTCCGGTTGACAATGAAATTTCGATGGCAAACAGTCAGGTTTCATTTTAATTTTACCAATAGAACCCATTAAACTATACCTATTCGATGTAATTTTCCACAATTTATAAATGTTACATGTAGATAAATGTAAAATAAAAAAAATCTCAAACCTATGCATAATGGTGCCCGCCGCAATTTAAAAACATAGTTTAACCCATATTAAAAAAAAAACACATTTATTGATAAAAAATATTATTCGTAAACATAAATTTGAGCTAATTTTGTTTTATATTAGTTCAATAAAAGCTTTTTAAGTTTAAATTAACTTACCACTAACTGCTATCCCAGTCTTCTTGGAAAACGCCAACCTTGGACTCTTTCAAGAAACACATATTGTCGCATTTCGACACCGTTATTTAAAACTCACATTATATTGCAGTGAAAGTGAAAATGTGGAGCGAAGATTTTATTGTGTTGTTTGTCCATAACGTCACAGTATGTGAACTTTTGTGCTAATGCCTTTTTGATTTTTTCAGGGGTTAGATAGGTAATTAAAAAAAAGTAGTCTGTCGTTTAGATTGTTACAAAAATTGTTTATAACACATAATTTTCTTTATTCTTGCATACGAATCAAATCAAGACGATAGTGCATTTACATTTTCCAAAATTTGAACATGTACACCGTAACAACAATATTTTATATATTATACTTCACACAAACATTTTTTTAAGGATTATATATAGTTAGCAAGATATTTTTTCCGTAAAGTAATAAAACCAGTTGCTTTATCATGGAAATCCTTAATTAAAAACTGGCACACATGACTCAAATCCTCGGATTAATCACGAGTGACAAACATGTAATAGCTGCAGTTAGTACTTATTTCAATCTTAATGCCACCATAAATTTACTAGGCCGGTTAACATATCATATTATGAGAGTAAGGAAGTCGGCAGATGTATCAAACGAAGGTTAAAAAACCGAGTAACAAAGGACTTAAAGGTTAAGAGGAAGCAAATGTTGTAAAGTATGTTTACTGACCATAGTTGAACGTGGCCACACAGACAGACAGACACGTCAAACTTATAACACCCCTCTTTTTTGGTCGGGGGTTAAAAAAGAGCGGTACTATTGTCTCCGGACAATTTATTTATAGTAATACCTACATTAAAAATTATAGTTTACTAGATGCGCCCCGCACCTTTGCCCGCGAAACAGAGTTTTTTTTTAAATTTATTGCACACCCCCTAGGGGTTGCAATACTTATTTATTTAATAGAATATCGAATTAACTAGTAAAATAACGTTTTTTACTATAAACTAATAATCATTAAATTTGATTTTAAGATGTTTAATGTAGATGATAGGTACCTACAAACATATAAGTAACTAGCGGCCCGCCCCGGCGTCGCACGGGTATAAAATTATCCCGGAAATTATTCGAATTTTTCTCGCCGTAAAATCCATCCTATCTCTCAAGTTGGATCGAACTGCACGAGGATAGAAGTTCAAGAGTTTTGATTTCATTGCACTCCAGGCTAATGACATGGATATTTAATAGAGAAAATTTATCTAAACACTATACTTTATCATGGAAAAACACTCTCATAACGTATAGGATAGAATATAAAGCTAAGTACTACAACATGATTGTTACGAGAATGTCCGATGATAAAGATTAAGAAAACTAGTAAAATTGTGTACAAAGAGTTGATCAAATAGGAACTTGATAACAATCAGGATTAACATAACAAACGTCTGTGAAAGTTTCCAGGCTTTGAGAAACTTTATAATACGTTTTCATTATTATGTAGGCGTACTTAATTTATCTTGTATGTCCTGCACGGAGGTGATGGAACCCTTCTTTGTTGTTGTGATACGCTCCTGCATGGTACCCATGTCAGTGGCCAGAGTGGGTTGGTAACCTACAGCTGAGGGGATATGGTCTCGTTAAGTAGACCTTTTTATATTATGTAGGTGATATAATTATTTATAATTTATCCTACATAAATAAGACATTACACATTAGTATTTATATAATATTGTCTTACTATCGCCCTTTTTTAAAGGAGAGGTGAGGAAATTATTAAAAACCAAATGTAATGTTATTATCATATAAAAACAATGCCAATAAATCCATCAAATAACCTCCAAAACGATGAAAAGATTATGAAACTAAAACAATCGCGAATGCCTCGAGGGTTTATGTGCAGCAGTAGTCATCCTGATGAAATCACAATGGGGTTTAGGTACTACGACATCCCAGGTTAGAATATAAATTACTGGGATGGGATGGGATGGGATTCATACTACACCTAAGGTTCCCAACGGTTCTGTTGAAAAATAAATAATTTTATATATTAAATATATGTGTATACCTTTAAAATATGGTTTCATAAACACCTTTCTTATAAAAGAAAAGATATACAAAATAGATAAAATATTTCATAAATAAAATCTTATTTTTAATAAATTGCCGCTCCTTTTTTATAATTTAAAACGCCATTTAATTAAATATGACCGAGGGCGTGCTAGCAAACATAGTGTATTTATTTTAGTTAATTTTATTATGTAAACATAAATATTGTATTACATGCTTAACTGTCAAATGGACGTGACATGACAATGGATTTTTGTTTTGTCTGGAGCTTTTAATAATTGGCTTTGTATATGCTTCATATTGATGAAGATGTTAAAAAATGTGCAAAATAACTAAAGAGCTACTGAATGATTGGATCAAATTAACCTAACATGAATGTATAATAACAATATGGTATATATTATTGGGTCTCGCATTGTGGCTATAAGATATCAAGAAAATTGCCGAAAATTTTTTTTACCCGTGCGACGCCGGGGCGGGCCGCTAGTTTACATAACATGGATATTTTTTACTATACATAATAAACACCTTTAGTATTTTGTTTGTTGTATGTATGATCTACATGGACTAGACTGACCTCGGAAAGACAATCATGGAAACTGATGGAGGAGGCCTTTACCCAAAAATGGGTTTCCAATAAGAGATAATAAATAATTCGACTTAATTTTTATCTAAAGGACCACTTTGCCGTGTTAAAAAAACATTTACCGTGACCGGCCCAATGGCTTTTCACCATTTATAGGTTTATTTTATTATAATGATCGCTTTTGTCTAAGTATGTAAAGAACTAGGAGTGGGTTTAAATGTCCTCTCCTTGGTGATATTATGTGATCTAAATGATAATGTTCTACCTACTTATCAAGATATAATGAAATATTACGAATGGACCAGACCGAAACTAAAATTGTAGTTATTTTTGAATATTTACTGTAAAATGTGTATGAACTGTACACGGAACCCTCAGTGTAGTTTGATTCTCTCACGTCCGTAAGTGATAACCCTCTGAGATATCCTTGCAATTGTCTAATCAGTGTCGTATCCCTAGGATGTTTTTTCAGGCCAAAGAGTACCAAAGATAATCTAAATTTTATTTAAGTGTAATTAAAAAAAACCCTCCGACCCCAGACTTAACTTTAGTTCCCTTAAATGGAAAATTAGATTTTCGGTTTTCCTACCCCACTTTTTTTTACCTTCATAACTTTTGATCGGGTCGACCGATTTTTATCAATCGTGTCTAAGAACACTCGCGCTAAACTCACCTTTCATACAAAAAAACTAAATTATTTATCATGTACCTTTGTAGGTATTATCCGTCATTTATAGATAGAGAAAAAGATACAAATACAATAAGGAATAACAAAATATTTTCATTTGCTTATTTGAAGTTTCCTTCCCCACTCTCACCCCTATAACTTTTAAACGGCACAACCGATTTTCATGAAACATGTCTAAGAACACCCGGGCCAAACTCACCTTTCATACAAAAAAAAAAACTAAATTAATATTCGCAGACTAATCACACAGCATCACCTAACCCCAAACTAAGCAGAGCTTGTACTATAGGTGTTAGGTGATTGATTTACTGCATAATATATATATATTTTTGTTAATACATACTTATGATACATAAAAAATACCCAGATCTGTCTGTCTGGGACATCATAGCTCCCGAACGGATGGAGCGATTTCAATTTAGTTTTTTTGTTTGAAAAGTGAGTTTGGTGCAAGTGTTCTTAGACATGTTTCATGAAAATCGGTTGTGCCGTTTAAAAGTTATGGGGGTCAGAGTGATTTCATTGGTCGAGCAAGCGTATTGTAGATAGTACCGAATGATCCACTTGTGTGGCTTTTGTGAAGTATAAAATGATGATTATGATGATCACTTAACATTATTTTAGGATTTGTGGCCAGGTAATTTAGATGTAGATGATCAAATTCTTCCAAAACATTTATGTGGAAAGGACATGGATATTGTCACCAATACAGAATGGGACATAGAATTATTCTCTGGCATTAGAGATGATTATCTAGAAGAATATTTATAGGTACTTAGTATTTTGTGTTTCCGTTACAAGGGTACTTTGTTGAATTTTGATGAAATGTGAAGACATGTGAAGTGTAAACTGGTTACAATTGCAAACAAATATTTTAGCTGTTTCAAAAAGTCAAAAAACGCCCATAGACAAACCATATTTTCATAAAGCCTAATTTTCTTTAGTCAGTATCCATGCCTACAACATTAAAATCCAGCAAATAACGTGGATGTTAGCTGTATTTATGGCCGGCGCGGCAGCGCGGTGTCTGCATCGTGTATAGGAGCGTAAATTTGAAGTTGTTTCCCTCTAGAGCATATCGGTTTTTTCCACACTGTATTAGGTTTCAATCAAAAGTTATTTTAAATATTTTATTCTTTCGTCTCTTGTTTGAGACATCAATTTGTGGGGTCACTTTGTGCTGCTTTAATGTAAGAAGCTGGATAAAAAGTTTTCTTACGGAGAGAACGTTGGAGTCGTTTGATTTTGTTTCATTTTCATAAAAAGCGTGCATAAATAACTGAAAGGTTGTTTTTTATTTTTGTCTACATTTGGTCTTCGAAATTTACAATGTCAAGCGAAAAAGAGTAGTGTTGTCTCTTGATGACAAAGTGAAGATAATTAAATAAAAGGAAACAAATTTAAAAGATTTTCAAAGATTCAGAAGCTTTTGAAGCTCTCGATATTGCTTTTTTGAAAGACTATCTGCGTTTTAGTTGTAACAACTGTAGGTATGGGTTCAAAAAATAAATATTTTTTGCATTTATCAGGTTTTAACACTGTACCATATGCTCTTGCTTTTGAAGGCTGAAGAAAATAATTTTATTTATATTTAATATAATAAATAATCCATTATTAATAGTCTTGTAAAATTAGCATCCAAGTAGTCAAATCACAAAGTTAAACTTATATGGTCTTATAACCGAGGAAGTATATGTATAACTGTTTTATGATCAACATAAACTACTCAACATATTTTGATGCAGTTTACAGCAATAGATATATAGTGATTCAAGAGCTGTTTATAAGTATGATAGCTAGTTGTTGTATAAGTTCTGGTTAGTTATTCAATACTTTACTCAGAATTTGTGAAAGGCTGCGCGTAACCTAAGTCTATAAAATAAATTCTTTCAAAATTAGTAGGTAAAGAATACCTATTATAATTTTTTTATATAAAAACCATTTAACAATTTCGGATGTGGGGTTTAATATCGCCTTTTATAGGGGCATCCTTGATCAGGTGCAGGCGTATAGGAAGAAACTACAGGAATTGAGGGGCATTTGGAAAAGTAATTAGTTGTGTGCTTTTACCCTGCTCATAATTATTAATAGCTTGATGAATATTTTGCCGAGATGATGATGCTGATGATAAATTTGCAAAATAATCATGCAGTGTTTCACGGATATATCATCGATCTGGGTCTTGTTCAATTCTTTTATTTGGTTTTCAACATACTCGATCTCCTCATTAGTCACTTCAGTTGTTTCTTTCACAAATCGTATACGTATTGGTCTACAATATCGTGGTGATGACGGAGTTGGGTTTTGCCATATAATTTTTTTTTCCGTTCCATAGACTCTATACTTAATCATATAATAATTACTTTAAGTTACTTAACCGAGATTCTAGACGCAATAATTCTATATTGCCATAGGGTTTAAGACCTGTGTGATTCTAAGGGTTGATGACTTAACAGGGATTATATTATCCTAAATTCTTCGTAAAAACAGACAATTACATTTTTTTAACATCTTAAGTTATTTGAAAGAAGTCGGGTTAAAATCGCAAGTTAAATAGCACGAACTCTGGAATGCCTATGCTTAGCGGTGAACAGTAAAAAAGGCTATGGATGATGATGATGAAATAATGATTGTAATAATTTTCTTAGTATTTCAAATCAGAGAGTGAGTAAGGGCTTAAAAGGGGTTGGAGCTATCCTGTTCAGACCTACTAATGATCTGAGTGAGATATCACAGGTCAGCGATTACTTTAATAAAATTGCTTGCCTACTAACGATTTTTATTATTTCAATATTATCCTATAATATTATTTCAATATATAACAATAGTTAAGTTATCCATAAAGTTTTAAAACTAAACCTTTAGAATTCTCTGACAGAGACAAGGGCAATTATAAGGTGTTAAAATATGCCCTTAAAAAACAATAACACCACAAATTTGAAAATATTGTGCAGTAAATTACATCAATATGTGAAAATAGACATTTGAGACTAATTGAGTTTTAGTCATCTCAAGTCCAGTGGTTGACTCTTTGGCTTTTAGGTATAGAAAGAGAGAGCAGAGAGATAGAGAGAGCATTGTAAAAATGGCAACAATGCAGAGATCTGCAGAGATATATATAAAAAGCCCTCCCTTTTATTTAGCCGCCAAATTATTGTGTTGTGTCACTGTCTGTATTATTTTGTGGTGTAAAATAAACTGTTATCTATCTAGTTAAATACCTTTCAATCAAATTTCGTCTCAAAATTCTTTAATGTTTTATATAAATATATTAAGACTTGGCCATCGCCTGAAAACACGTGTTAATTCAATTATTTAGTGCAGGTCGGCTAGAAGTGCCTTAGAATTTTGATGATCGGTCAATGAGTGTATACAACAAAGTAGATAGTAATGGTTAATTTGCACACATTCCCAATACAATGTTAATAAACCGCCGAGTTATCTTAACTTAAAGGTCAAAATCTCAATCTGAATATATTGCAGGGCATACATGGACAGGTCAGGTTAAAATTAATAAAACTGAATTGTTTATACAAAAATTATCATGGAAATAACATTGTATTGACAGTTCGCTTCAATGTTTTATACTCGCCGATCCGTCAGTGCCAACAGTGACAAGGAAATCGATTGAATTTCCCCCAGTCTATTTATAAGATTTTTGAATCTTCTCTGATGTTTCATTATATTTTCAGGCCTGAAAAGAAACTCTTCTTCAGAATTTCCTTTATAAATTATTAAGGCATATTTACTTCTTGCAGCATAATATATCCTGTTTCATTTTCATAATTGTACAGAATTTAACGATCGCACCAAAAACAGAACATGTAGTTGAGAACTCAACCATTTTTCAATACGCGGATGATACGTGTTTGATTGCAGATGATAGGGATGTTAAAGTCGCTTTGAACAAGTTACAAAAAGATTTCAATTATATTTATTTTTCATCTATTTCGGTCACAATAAATCGATTGGTAATTATGTTTTGACGTTTACGGGTTCTTTGTCCTGGCAAAGTCAAAGGATAATTGGAAGCTGTTTACGGTCAACCTTTTTAAGCCTCTCCTCCGATGATATCTACCTAATTTCGGTCGGACAACTGACTTCCACATGGTCCAATTTATAATCCAACCTGACCATAGACCATCGGTCCATAGTCAAAATGGATCGTTTATATCCCCGATTAATAATTCGAATGACCTATTGTTTATAATTTGCAACTTAACCTGAGTTAAAATGCTTGTATTAGTTGAGTACAACACTTTGCTTTTCACTTTGGTCTAACTATAAAAACAAAACGCGGCAAAACTTTCATTAAAAAATTCTCGGAATTTTGCAGATGTCGTATATTCATTATTCATCAAATAAGTTTTAAATAGCTACAAAATACCGTTACATTAAAATAGAGGCACACTTATTGAATTAAATACTCTTATTCTAATTGGTGTTCAATAAAGTGTATTGTATTGTATATATTTTACAATACATATTAAACACCCTGACCAAGTAGAAAGTGTTTGCAGAACACACAAACACTTTCCGCGGCCCCACGGCGGGAATCGAACGTTTGTTTTTTTGTTTGTTTGTTTGAACGCGCTAATCTCCGAAACTACTGGTTCGTATTGAATAATTATTTTTGTGTTGGATAGTCCAGTTATCGAGGATGGCTATAATCTATATAACATCACGCTATGACCAATAGGAGCAAAGATATAGTGGTAAATGTGTAAAAAACGGGTAGACGGGGGATGAAAAAGGTTTATTTTAAGATCTATCATCGTAAAATTGATTATACGGGAAGTATAACCAATTACGTAGGATTATTTTATAATATGGTTTATTTTATGGAAATCGCTCCATCCGCTTGGGAGCTTTGATGTCCGAGACAGACAGACAGACACGTCAAACCGTCTTATTAAAAGGTGTCATAACACCCCCTTTTTTTGTCGGGGGTTAAAAATATGTCACGACAAAATCGCTTCACGCACTGGCCCAGCCCGGAGGGTGGTGACAAGCCGCGGCCGAAGCCTGGGATTTGGGTAAACGTGGGTGTAAGGGCTCATTGGAGAACTAGACATTTATACCATAAGTTAAAGATGAAAATATAATGGTTATCAATCTTGTTTAGATACCTGAATAATTAATATAACTACCTTTTTCTTGTCTAAGTTGCGTAGATTTGCGATGGTTTACAATGAAGCGACGATATTCCAACGCTATAAAAATAAAAAGGAAGCCGAGGCTTCCAGGGGCATTTTTATATGTTATCCTATTCATCGCTAATGCGCAAGAACGTTTAGCCCGGGCGAAAGTAGAATTAGCGGAGGCAGAGCTGGCGCGTCTCAACGCAGAGAGTGGATCGGAGCGAAGTGAAAACGATAATGTTTCTCTCCCACATAACGATAGAGTGAGAGGTTGGCTAGATGCTCAACCAACAGAAGCAGATAGATTGCCAGCGCCCGCGTTCGTTGATTTGTCGGCGCTCACCGCTGCCCTCACCCGGACTACCCAACGGCCACCACACTTCGCCCAGGAGCTGCCATTATTTAATGGTAACAGCGGTGAGTGGCTAGCTTTCAAAGCATCGTACAGAGACACAAAGAAATATTTCTCTGCAACGGAAAACCTGTATAGATTGAGAAGAAGCCTGCGTGACCAGGCCAAGGAGGCAGCTGAAGCACTATTCTATGGTGAAACTATAGACCCGGAGGAGATTGTAAAGCACCTTGAAGTAAGGTTTGGCCGAGTAGACTCATTAGTAATGGCAGAGATGAACAAAATGAAGGATTTGCCAAAACTTACAGATATCCCTAGGGACACCATAATATTTTCAAGCAAAGTTAATAATATAGTAGCTGTGGTGAAGTCTCTCAGCAAAACCCATTACCTGTACAACCCTGAAATAGTCCGGACCACTATCGATAAGATGACACCAACAATGAGATACAGGTGGTATGATTATGCAGCCATGCAAGAGAAGTTGGATGAACCGGACCTTATAAAACTTGCTAATTTCAAAAACCTAAAAACTTTCTTTAATCGCGAATGCTGCGAAAACTATTGAATATATAACAAAGTGATGTATTACAATTTTGTAGAACTTATCGTTATCCACAAAAAACGTCGTAACATCATATCTCTAACTATTATAGTTTTGTGATAATAAGCGTTTTTTTATATTAAAAGAAATAAGTAACCTATCGAAGTAAAAAGTCTAAAATATTGAACGATTCAATAAAAAATCATTATGTTGAGTATACGATATATCTAATTAAAACGCCTAAGCATAAATCAGAAATGTGTCTTGCAACATTAACCTACGTCTCAAGCCTCCATTTTCCTTACCATACAAGTATCCTCTATACGTAATAATTGTACCTAGTATTTTAAACATTTAAAGGCTTTTCTTTGATAAATTTAGCAAACCAATGGTCAGTTTAATACACCACTCACCAGAGAGCAGTTTCCATTTAAATCAATTATCTCTGCTTAGCCTACACATTACAAATCATAGCCTTATTTCATCCCTTCTCTATCATTTATTGATCACTGTGTAGATAAGGACCAGATTTTCTTAGTAAATGACATTTATTATGTACAGACCTAACTACTAAGTGAAGCTTGCACTATGATAAATATCAGGGTCGATTTTTCCTAGAAAATAAATGTGTTAATATTTGATTATAATATTATAATCAAAAAACCTGGAGAGATGTCATTTCTATTTAAACTCGCCTAATAATAAGCAAATATATCATAGTTATTGTTATTGAGAGGTATTTATATAATTCACTACGTTTTAGAAATAACATCCATTATTATAACAGAATGTATCACACTTGGCCGATAAAGTAACTTGCGACTCTGTAATTGTCTATTATTTATTAGGTGGTCTTAGCCCGTCACTCTACGACTGTACATTTATTGATTTGAAGTAAATATTATGTTATCAGTGAATTATAAAGCTTGTAGTTCCTAGTACTTATATAAATAAAGAGTTGTATAAACTTTCATTATCATCTCAGCTGTAAGACGTCCACTGGTAGGACATGGGCTCCCTCAAAGATATCCAGTTATAAACTTCAATACACAAATATTACACCATACAAACTTCATACAAACTTGCCAACTCTAATTGACAAGCGAATGTGCAGAAATATTTCCCCCGTAACAGCAGTACATAATGTACCGTGATTGGAACTGCCTCATGCAATAATAACAAAGATTTACCTGCACCACCTTGCTGGAGGAGGGGCACGTCGATGGATCTTCATTCTCATCCGGCCATCCGAACTGCTCCTTATTCTTTCCGTACACCTGAACAATTATTGTCACAGTTTATACACAGGACTGTATATAAGTTAATCTATTTATGTTAACATATTTTTTTGCTAAATAAGTTCATCTAGGCATCTGATGCGTTTGTCGCTGTGTATTGTTAAGATTCAAATGTAAAGCTATCTTGAACAAAATTATGTTATCCTGGTACGTGCCATTCACACCCTTTCCGCATTTTGAAACATATAAAATCTTCTATGTTTTTTTCAAAGTGATAAACCCCACGAATAGTTTGAAACTACTTAAAATCTGCCTATACAAAACTCGGGACTAGAAATAGAAGATGTTGTGTGAAAAACCTTCTGATTAATCAGAAACTAGCAGGATTAATCAAAATTTTAGGCCAGTGTAACTGGCATATACCAACTAAGAGAAAGCGCCAACAAATTAAAGAGTTTTCAAACAAAGATCTATTCATGAGTGTACAAAACAATGATGTGGAAGTGATTAGAAATATCTTATCCTATAAGATTGTTTTAATCTTGACGTCATAAAGCTACAAATAAATTAGTATTATGATCTACTGATAAATTTTTAACCATAAACTATAGTTAATTAAAAATGGTTAAAGTTATTTAAAAGTATGTTCCGATCGACCTAAATTAAAGATTGAGTAATTGGCGCCGATAACGGGTTAATCCAGTGAAACTAAAAGTCTACAGTTGCCTAAAAACTGGTAAACTTACGTATATTACCTAGACACTGGAAAGTGTCTTATTATGTACATATTAGGTTTTGTTTTTGGGAATTTAGTTTTTACTAAATATATAAATTATTTAGAAAAGACATTAACATCTAACGTTTGTTGAAATAGAATAAGTATCCTTACGAAAGACTCAACAAAATAATTGGCAAATTGATTGATGGTGGATATTTTACATTCATGTTGGCGGTTCCACGATAGTTTTGATGAAAATAATCTGGCAAAAACAAAGATAGTAAGAAAGTAAATTTGACATTGGACAGTCTTGTTCAAAATACAAATTATGTAAAACTAAGCACATAAATAATAATTATTATTATATAAAACGTAAAATATCCACTCTTCTACGATTGACTCCCATTTTATAATTACAGCATATGTATTTCATACACTCACTTAAGAGGGTTTATGGCTATTATGCACAAAACAGTACAT
Source organism: Gymnoscelis rufifasciata (assembly GCA_929108375.1). Taxonomy (NCBI): domain Eukaryota; kingdom Metazoa; phylum Arthropoda; class Insecta; order Lepidoptera; family Geometridae; genus Gymnoscelis; species Gymnoscelis rufifasciata. Next base: position 4,164,824 of record CAKMYF010000001.1, on the reverse strand, counting down.
ACTTCATAAACCTTATTATAACATTCCCACTGCTGGGACACAGAGACTTCTCTCTTGGCGAGAGAGATTAGGCCTTAATTCTAATAAAATTCATTCATTTTAATAAAGACAAATATTAAGTGTAATGGTCTTTGAGGCTGAAAAGGGCCTGAATGGAATCCACGTATCGGCAACCGCAGCGTAGGACGTCCACCAATTAGATGGATGGACGGCTTGGTCGCAGGCTCACGACCCAGCGCCAAACTATTCACGATCAAAGAGCACAAATTATCTAAGTTTTAAGATATTAATTATTAAATCTTACACTGTTACATAAACATGGAACCGACCGCCCGAACAAAATCTTTTTGCACAGTATTTTTTTTTACTCATCTCATTCTTTTGTCGATTTACTGAAGTTTCACTTCTACCGTGTGTGAATCGCGCACACACACCTTTTTTTGATGTCTTAAGATACTATGTATGATATTATATATACCATTCATCTATGTACACAGTTTTTTACAATAAATGTTCTTCCTCTTCTTTGTGAATATTTACATTTTAATATAAAATTACTTTTGACCGTGTGTCATGTTTATATCAAGTATTTAATTAAAAAAACTATCATATGTTTATATTCCTAACAGGCACATCAAATAAATTATTAAAAACGGTATTTATATTTTATTAGGGTCTACACATATTCACATGGTAATTTTTCCTCATAATCAAGCTAAATTAGTGCTTATATCTATGGCCTAGCTCTATCACTTTAGATTTTTTAATTTTCAATGATTCTAACATTTTTAAGTATAAATCACATAAGCAAGATTACATAAGGAATATTCAAATTTCGTCTAAGTAAGTGTAAGTTTCGTTTGTATTTGAGTAAGTATTTGAATTATATCTAAAAACGGCTCTATCCATGATTTTCTTTGCCCGTAAATTCGCGTTTTTTCTTTCGAGAGTAATGCAATGTAGAATTATTGCATTTTTTTATGCATAGATGTTTTGATCTGAAGAGATAACATCAGACTTCTCTGTGCTTGACAAAGATTAGAACTCAAAAGTGAGTTTTAAACAAGCTCTTTTCTAGTAAAATTTTGGAAAATGAACGTGAAATATTCAAGACTTGCTTCCTTTTACTTTTAAGGAAATTAAAGAATTGGAACCGGGGTTTTTCTTAAATTTAGATTTATATTATAAAGTATCCCGTTTTTACCGAAATAAAAGTGTAATAAAACCTTAGTTGGAGTAAGTATACTACGAATTTGTGATGTTAGATATACGTTAAAGATTTTTAAAACAAAATATATAAAGCTAATTGTGTAATTATTTATTATTTGAAAATAACTAAAAATTATAAATGTTGTTAATATAAAATTTGAAATTAATATAAGGTACAATATTTAATTCTAAAAACGGGATTCACACACATAACTAGGGTTGACATACATTAGACAGTTTTGTCTGTCATTGCAGTTCAGTCTATGCTTCTTTTATAATTGTTTCGCTCATAATCCTGTTCCGTCTATCGACTGCTCAACACTAACATGCAAGTAATTAATCTTGGTTAGGTGTATTGTCAAAATTAATTCGGCAGTTTTCTTCGAACTTATTAAAAGAAAACATTATTTTTATTTTTAAAGATAAGTTCGGAACAAACTAGATATTAGCTTACAGCCAGATTAAAAATAGAGAATAAAGAAAAATGTGGAGACATTTTTTTTTTGTTTTTTTTCATAACTCGACTCCCATTGTTTTATGGTTGAAAATCTTATCGAATCAACAATGTCCAATAAAACATACGGACATTGGCTGTTGACGGCCATATAGCCAGTACGGACACCATCAAATAAAAGAAGAAGATAAGTTATATAACCCAACATAAAACCTGCAAGCGTTGGAAAGTAAACAAACGGTTCTTTAATACAGAAAATTTATATAAATTCCAAATGGAACTGAAAAACGTTGACTGGAATAAAATTATTGATCTAAATAATAACTTAAACACGTTTTTTTCTGTATGAAAATTGATGTTGGCCCGGGTGTTCTTAGACATGTTAATTGGTTGAGCGTTTAAAAGTTATGGGGGTGAGAGTGGGGAATGAAAACCGAAAATCTTCATATATATGACTTTCATTCCGAAGGTCGTGGGTTCAAATCCCTCCACGAACATCTGCATAAAAAAGAGATCACGTGATAAATGATCGTCCCGTTTATACAAAATTAAATAGCCTTCGCTTTCTGTCTGTTATGATCTTGCAAATTACCAAAGGTAAATGATGCTGCTTTCAACAATAGATTGTGTCGCACTGAGTCTTTTAAAGCTCAAAAGAGTTTCTTGATCATAGGTCACAAAAGCCATAAACCCTAAAGTAAATGTTTCATGACTCTGCTTGTGGCAATAATTTATATTTTGTACCAAGAAGATTTCCAACTTCTGGGAGACAACGCCCACGGTAGGTTATGAGAGGCAACATTCCAGTTAATAGTTCAACCAGCACAATGATCTATTGGGAAATAAACTCCCACTAGATAAATGATCAGATCAGTGGATTGGCTGAGAACGAGCCATTTAAACGCCGCGCAGGTGCCCGCGACTTTCAATCACCACGATATATTTGAATATAAGTTGTATATGTTCATCTCCCCGTCTAACAGGAGATTCTCCGCCTGAAACGTAACATAGGGTTTATTGCATTTAAAATAAACATAGTTATTGAATTTTCCGATATTTTAACACTGTTGCAAGCTGCGATAAATAAGGAAATGTATAATGTTGTGTTAATTATATTCTTATATACGCAGTCTTGGATCTTATGCTGAATGGGACATTGAATATTATCATCATTAGATTCCTTTTTAACCCCCGACCTTGCCTTCATTGTTCTCTGAAAACCTGAAACATAAATCACAGGTACCGAACATACTCCATAGATCTATGACGATATCTCAGGTTTCAAAAAATCAACATAATCTTTGTTAAAGTTTTAACGCCGATTCAAATCTTTAGTCAATTATGTCGAGGGCACGTAAATTCCCGAATCTCGTCGCTTTTTTATCAAGCAAGCACAAACAATTATATATTTTATTCAGAAGTTGCAATAAGTACAATTATTTTAATTAATTGCTGTACTTACTATTTAAAAGCAAGGTCGCCGACATCAAATGACTATTATTTAATTTACTTTGTTTATAGGACATACATTTATTTAACATATGTTAAATGATTTGCAGGTAATAGTATCTCATCCAGTGAATCCTCCTTACTATGTGCCTCTCGTCGAAATCGTTAATAAATATCTCCGGACTAATCACACAGCATCACCTAACCCCGAACAAAGCAGAGCTATAGATATAGAGTATATTAATACATAGCAAACACCCAAACCCGAATAACAGACGGACTCAATAGAATACCTACCATATTTTATGTACCTAGTAATCATGCCTATTGCCACCAAATTATACGTAATACCTAGACTTCAAAGTTCATAGTTTGGTCTAAGTAAGTTTATGTCTAAGATAAGAAACAAGACAGAATTTAACTCGACGGAATATGAATAAGCCAATTAATGGTAGGTAACTTATTTACCCCGGTTGATCGCAAACCTAATGAAATTTTATAAATTTTTCAGAACTTATGATAAAACAAGTTTACCTTGTTCCATAATGACTTGCTTATACAAGGTGTCCCAATAGAAAGTTTATATTTAGTAGATAGATTGAAAATAAAGTAATCCGTGTATCGAAAAAATTTTAATTTATCGACGGAAAATCCATAAGCGGCTGAACTAAGTCTACCTGCAAGGTTTGTAATTTGGGGTTTCCATTGTAGACGAGAATCAATATGTAAACCTAGGAACACTGTTAAGTCAACGAGCTCGAGAATTTCATCGTTTAATATGATTTTTGTAGGAAATTCTTTAACATTAGGGAGTTTGAATTTAATACATTTAGTTTTTTTTGCGTTTAGCAGTAAGTTATTAACCGTAAACCAATTTAGTACTAGTGACAGTGAGTTATTTACATCGTCAAAATTATTTTTATTCCTATCAACTTTAAATAATAAAGAAGTATCATCAGCAAATAAGACTATGTCACAAAGGTCTTTAGCAAAATACGGGAGATCATTTACATATACTAAAAACAAAAAAGGCCCAAGTATTGATCCTTGTGGAACCCCTAATTCGATTTTTGATCCTGAGGATCTTTCATTACCTACTTGAACCATTTGAATTCTATCGGTCAAGTAGGAATGTAGTAGCTCAAGGGCTTTGTTGTGTATGCCGTAATGCTTTAATTTATTTATAAGTGTTGCATGGCAGACACAATCAAAAGCCTTGGAGAGATCACAGAACACGCCGATAGTATTTTGCGCTCTATCCCAAGCCCGCTAAAGCCCAAAAAAAAGAAAGAAAGAAAAATATTTATTTGTGTACAAAATTAAAAATAAGACAGATAACATTATTAAATTAAACTTAGATTGAAGTACACAAATGGGTAAATCAAGTTTGAGGAAACAAAAGGAACCACTCACCAATATCAACGTATACGTCGTCCAAGTCCGCGTCGGAGTCGCTCCGGTCGCTGTCGGAGTCGTGGTTCTCATCCGACTCCACTATGCCCGAGAACTCGATGTTGAGGAACGCTGATTCGATGCCTTCCGCCAAGTTGGGGGGAGGCTTCGCCGGTTTTGATGATGGTTGTCTGTGGAAGGTGATATGTTAACGGTCAACGCCAAGTGAATATCACAGATTCTCCCTTCAGGCCGCGACGGACACTGTTTACCGCCACTAATGCTCGATCTAAACGCATAATTCCTCTTTTTGAATTGAGCCATAAATTATGTGGATATACAGCCCGATTAACCTGCGTATACGTGGGTAGAACAAGGAATTCCGTTATATAGCCTATAGCCTTCCTCGATAACTCGACTATCCAACACAAAAAGAATTATTCAATTCGAACCAGTAGTTTCTGAGATTAGCGCGTTCAAACAAACAAACAAACAAACAAACAAACAAACTCTTCAAATTTTATATGCGTATACAGTAGGTCTGGAGAATCAGCTACTATCAATTTTTCATTTTGCACAACAACGTTTGCTGGGGTCAGCTAGTTCTGTATAAATTTGTATATAGACATTTCTATATACTTCGTCTTAGACCATCGTTAAAATGAAATCAATACGACCTGACAAAGCTTTGTTATTTTGGGATAATCTTATCCGGGAAATATTTTCAATATTTATTTCCGGATTTTCGGGGAAATCGAACAAATAAATTACGAATTAGAGCAGTTCCGACATTTTTGTATACATATAGCTTGGTATACATCAATTAAAAAAATTACTCAATTTTCTTGCCAAGAGAGCCCTGTGCCCCAGCAACCATTCTTTTCTTATCTTCGTTTTACAGCGAAATAAAATTATATGAGTGATAATTTTATGACAATTAATTAAATATTAAACCTATTAAACTATAATTCTTACTAAAAATTTATGCCCGACAAATTCCGCAAAAGTATTTTAAATTTTACGATGATATTTAAGCAGGCATTCAGTAATTATGTAATTCTCAAGATTTCAAGAAGATTATTTCGGGCGCCACTTACAGAATAATATTTCACTGTCACCATTATCTGGTACAATAAAATAGATTTGCACGCGTGCTAAAATCTAGTATAATGGGAACATTGACCTGAAAGCGGCTATATTATTTTAAACTTCCGATATTTTCGTGTGGTGGTGGTGTTCATAATGTGGTCCGCAGAAGCCATCTTCTAGGTCTTCATGCTCTATCTTAAGTTTCTACGGCTACAGGGTTAACGTCGAAATTACTCACTTCTCACTTACCCAAATATGATTTGACAGGAGATCGAGAGGGACAAAACCTTGGGTTTTTTTTTTTTTTTTTTTTTTTTTTTTTTATCATGGATAAGCCTTCATTAGACCACAATCTCACCTGATGTAAAGTGACGATGTGGTCTAAGATGGGGCATGAAGACCTAGAAGATGGCTTCTCCGGACCACATTACGAAACACGAAAAAATCATTAAACCTACGAACGAATGGTATTTCTTTAATTGAAGTTAGGTGTTGATAAAATAGGTGTAAACAATTTTAGGGAACTGTTATGACCATGTTATTTCCTTGATATTTTTTTATTTTAATACTTTAAGTTGACCTGTCCATGTAAATAACCGTTTTTGACTTTGACTTTATCTTTGTGCATGATCTTATCTCAAGATTGAATGGTTCAAGAGTAATTTTAGATTAATTTTAAATAAATGACTATTATGACTATTATTATTATTATGGAAGTAAGATTAATACATTACTAGTTATGTTGTAGGTATAAATTGTAAAGATTATAATAGTTTTTTTTTCGCCTATGATTATATTATATTTTTCTAGCCACCAACCCCGACTTTACCTGTTCCTTGATAACTCTCGAACCTCCGTGATGAATTATTACCACCATTAAAAATTGTATTTCTAGAGAATTAAAAATAAAATAAAAAATGACATTGAAATCGGCTCTTTTACCTATCGGGCAGCTTTCTGAGAAAGCTCAGGCAGCACGCAATAAAGATTGTCTTTCGTTTTTCTTTCTTGACGCAGCAACTGAAACTTACCTCATAGAACAATCTATCTCCGAATCTCATCATCTCAGCAAACGCGTTACAATTTAGACATTCGAAGTTACATAAAGTCCCAACAAGCTGAATTTCAGTGAAATTTTTTAAAACATAATTATAAACAATGTCTAGAAGTTCCCCATCATTCCCATGTAAGAAAAATTTTTTATTCAAGGTCAAAGGTTACAATAATGAGTTTATCGCGATTTTCAGCAAAACGGTAAGTTTTATCTTAAAAGTACCTGAGACAAAATTATAGATCATAAAATGATCTATAAAAAATGTCTGCATACTTTGTTTCTTACGAGCCACCGTATCTGAGATAATAACGATTCAATAAGTATTAACTGTGCCCGCGTTATAATGGATTTTCCCGCGGAATGACGTTTTCCCGCGGTAAAAAGTAGCCTATGTTATTTTTCAGGCTCTAGAGATTCTGTGTACCAAATTTCATTTAAATCGGTTCAGTAGTTTTCGCGTGAAAGAGTAACAAACATCCGTTTATTTTCTTCATTAGTATGTGTATTATTTTTGAGTATAATAATTTGCACGCGAGAAACTACTACGAAATCGACAAACTTGGGTGTATTCGTCTTGTTTGCGTTACAAATAATTATATTGTATTATTTCGTTTCATTGAAACGTTTATAGCCTTTCATTGCTTTTTGTACCTTATTGCTGAAGGCATAGATTGTATTATAAGATCTATCAAGAAGGAAATTCATTCTGAAGAAATTAAACGACAGTTAAATATAGATCATTTATTTGGTCAATTATCATTTTGTATTTTCTTTTTTTTTATACATTTGCTACGACTTGTTAGTGTCATTCAATAACTTGAAAGTTTTTTAAGCTATACAAAATTTGATCGGTATCCGGAATACAGATAAATAAAATTGAAAAATAAAAAAATACGAATATTACATTCTACAATTACTATTTACAACCAAACAAATTTATATTCTAACTACATCTTCTAATATATAAGATTTTCGTGTTCTAGGTCTTCATGCCCCATCTCAGACCATCACTTTACATCAGGTGAGAATGGGGTCAAATGAAGGCTTATCGAGCATAAAAAAACAAAATGAAAAGATATGATGATATAATTATTGCTTGCAAAGTCTGGCCCCAATAGTAAGCTCAAAGTTTGTGTTGCAGGTACTAGACATTTACAGATTAGATAACTTACAACCTATATGTACTGTTGTCCCAAATTTTGCCACAATTATAATGTTTATCATTATGTAGGAAAGTTGACCGTTGCTAATGGACTGACATAACATTAAGCGTAAATTAGGTACTTACTAATTAGGCAGTGTTTTTCAATCTATATGCTAAATTGTGAGATTGGTTCGGAATTGGTAATGTTTTCCGTACTTTCTGGTCGATTTATTGGCGTCTATGACGGGTACTTAAATTCTACAAAGTCGCGTTTTTATTCGCAAATAAGGTGGAATATTGTTTGTCATTTATTTTCACAAAAAACAGGTTATATAAAAGTTGTTTGATTTTGTTGATTTTTCGTAAGTAATATAGAAAAAAAAAGAAATATATGCTTCGGAAACTGTTTATAAGATTTTCGATGTTATCGAGAGAGTACTGGAAAGTACTTATTTTCTCGCAGATAAAGTATTTTTCAGTTAAAATTACTTAAGATTACTTTAAGTTACTTTTTGATAGAGAAATAGCTAAATTTAAAAGTTTTCAACATTATACAAGTTCTACAGTTCGGTTAAGTCCGCTGATATTTAGTTAAAGCTGTCCTAAAAACCGAAAAATTTTAAGTCTTGTTTGTTTGATAAAAACATACAATTTTGTAGCATGCTTCGATTTAAGTCGCTGAATCATGTAATATTCACCCAAAAAATAAACAAAACATGTTTAACTTACAATGATACAAAGCGATGTATTCAAGAAAATGACACAGATAATTATTTGTGCTGCCATTTTGAGCCCAATAGCGGCTATGTACCATAAGTTTTTATTTATATTCCCTCGGAAGCAAAATGTGTTGGTAAGCGCATAACTCAACAACGCCTGGACCAATTTGGCCAAATCTTTTTTTAAAATGTTCGTTGAAGTTCAAGGATGGTTTTTACGGCGAGAAAAATTAGAATTATTGCTGGAAAAACCTTAAAAATAGCCCTTTTCTTTTTCCCATACAAATGATTTGTAACTAAAACGTAGTCAATTTGAGCTTTATTGCTATGGTATAAAGTTCATATTAAATTACTATCGTTTATTGGATGATATTTTATTTAAAAAAATGAGAATGCTCATTTTGTCTAAAATTCATACGACATTTTTTTATACTTTACATTTCATCGCGAAGTGGAAGAGGGGAAGGGAGGCGTTTTCCCTGCAGAGTATCCGTCTCATAAGTATGGACGCTCATTTTATCCATGTCGTATCGTTAAGGCATATCTTGTAAAAACGCGTCCATACTTAAGTGATATTGTATCAAGTCACCGTATCGACTTTAACTTTACAAATATGGACGCTTCATTTTTTCTTCCGATCCTTGTATCAAATATTATTAATATTATTATTATTATCAAATGCACTCACGTCCAAACTTGTTCGATGCAACGCGTATCCCCTTTTATGATCGCGGAAAAACCGACACAGGATGGTTCGGGGTGTATCACGTATCGTATCACGATACAGTATCAAAATACGTCCATACCACCGATTGTGATACGCGTATCGGATACGGGGTGTATCAAGTACGCGATCATTGTTTCTAGCAAATGTAACAAGGTTTAACTGTTGCTTCTTTAAAAGTAAAAAATAGTTCGACTTGTATGCCAAAGAGTGCACAGAGTCAATAGCACTGTCTGTATTGAGTTTATACACATTTGTGCAATAAATTTAGCCCCAAAAGAAGGAAGATTTATAAAACCAAACAATGAAAATAAATAAATAAATATTTTCAGACTAATTACACAGCATCACCTAACCCTAAACTAAGCACGGTGTTTGGTGACTGATATACTTCATACCTTTTTTTTTTTGTAAGTACATACTTATAACAAACAACCTTCTTATAAATAAGAACAAGTTAAAACAACAAACTGATTGTATCTTGGAAGTATTTGTCCCGGTAAGTAATATTTGCTGCTTTTTATTAGTAAAGTCATTTTGGAAATGTTCATAGGAACTTAATAGCAAAATCCCATGATCTTCTTTCCATTCGAGATAAGTAGACGCTCAGACAATACTTATTTACCGGAAGTTCCATCTAGTCACGTCATAAGCACTAATGGGATTTAGAATACGCTATCTGATCGTCTGTTTTAATCAGTTGGTAGTAGAATAAATGTAACTTGGCCGTAACAAAATTATTATCAGATTACAGGACAAGCGAGTCGCACGTAACCATAACATGAGTTCGCGGAAAATGAATACATACAATAAATATAAAAAATAGACCTTACACAATGTCAAATCATTTCGGTAGTGTACTAATGAAAAATAGTCCAGTAATTTAAGGTGTCATCAGCGAAATAACAACGAATTTTTATATAGAATTATATAAAGATGTGAAATATCGACATTGTTATAGAGCTTTTGCCCTTTATAACTTTTGGCCGGCACACCAAAAGTTATAAAGGGCAAAAGCTCGCGACTTGTCACTTGGAGATCATAGAGGTCTTTATAAGTTTGTCGTTACATTATCAACAAAAAATATCAAATACATTTTCTGTAAAATTAACTGTTTTTGGAGTTTAATGAACCGAAATTTGGATAACTTCTTGCAAGGGAAAAAATTCAACTCCGATGGGGCAGTCCAAATCGCCTTCAAAGATTTTATTGATTCCCGTCCGACTGGTTTTTTTAGTAAAGGGATCAATGAACTACCTATAAGATGGCAAAAGTGCATAGAGATAATGGTTCATACTTTGATTAATTAAATATATTATATTAAAAAATATTCGACTTTTTGTTCCTCCCATACAAAACGCCAATTTCATATGTAAGGACCTAATATAATTAATTATATTAAGTATATCAGATATCTAGTACCCGTAACACAAGCTTAGAGCTTACCACGGGGCTAGATGTTGTGGTGTAGATTTTCCGGAAATATTTATTTATTACTGGGATAAATTAACTTTGTAATGTTAAAAGTGCATAAAACTTGGTTTGGTTGAAGAATTGTATTTAGAAGGAATTTCAACAACACTGGACAACCATCTTAATGACTGAGCCTGTAATTAGATAACTCGCGATTACTTCATCTGTTGCAATGACTCGGTTAAACTTATCTCAGGGGTTTTGCTGAATTGAAAAAAGAGATAGGGTTAAATTTTCGGATGTGATATGTTGGGAATAAAATTTGAATAAACAACCGAAATGATCGAATGATTGTAATCTGTACTGCAGTTACTACGCACTATGGTATTGCAGGAAATATCCACCAAAAATAATAACAAATTTTCATAAATAAAAAAATATACCCATATAATGCGTTCGTTTCAAATAGAATCACGAAAATAGAACGATTTTAAATATGGGCGTTCTATACGATTAAATATGATAGTGTTGGGACAATATCGATATCTTTCTGGAAAAGACAGCCGCAAGCTTTGAACGCCAAATCGTAGCCCTTCTTCGTCCACAAATTCTGGTGCCTCTGCCTCTCCGACCAGGACCTCGCTCGACCGCAGGACTTCAGATACGCCAGCACCCTCTGTTGCCTTGTCAGCTATTTAGGCTGCAAAATTAAATTTGACTAGGGTATTTTATATACTGCCGCTTGAGCTGACATACTGAATGTTACGGAAGTGGGTTGCGAGATAGGAATTAAAGGCATGGACGAACGAATGGAATAATTAATAAAAAGTTGATTTGTAAAGAGTATAATATTTTTTTGCATTATCTATATGAATAAAAATGAATTGTTGTTCGTTAGTCTGATTTAAACTCGAGAACGGCTGGGCCGATTAAAATAAGAATTGATCAAATTGGTCCAGGTCTATTTGAGTTATGCGCTTACCAACACATTTTGCGATTCATTTTTAAATTATAGATTTAAACGAATATTTCGGTATATGTGATATCTACCCCACATTTGTGTTGAATAAACTAAGCATTAGCAAGTTATGTCAATAATACGAGTCAATGGTTAGTTAAGTCAAGAGTTATCTCGCTTTGTCACATGTGACTGAGCATGAGCTTGTATCTTAAAAGGCATCAAATGTGTAAATGAAAAGATATTATATATATATTGTTCGAGATACTGTTTTTGTGTAAGCAACCAGGTCGCTATTAATAGACATGACGACTATATAAATTACTATATGACTATAATATATAGGTTTCCGTTTAGTTCGTCTGTTAGCCCGTCCAAAAATACTGGACACATATTTTTTTGCAAAGAAAGTGCCATGATATAGTGCATTATGCCCTTGAACTTTTTTTTAAAATAATAATTGACTGTTTATTTTGTTATTTCGAAATAGTTATGTTCGAAATAGTTTGTTAGATTTGTACTGATCATGAGTTTGGTTATGATGATAAGGATTTATTTACTAAATAAGGATGGTAATTCAACGTGCGACTTTTAGACTGTTATAATTATAGTATTTACTAGCTGACCCCAGCAAACGTTGTTTTGCAAAATGAAAAATAGATGTTGGCCGATTCTCAGACCCACTCAATATGCTCAATAACAGACAAATAATTAGCAATAAATTAAAATTGCGACTATAATTTGAGATTTAAACTATCCTATCTCTCAAGTTGGATCGAACTGCACATGGTGTGCGAATTTTATTATAATCAAATGAAATGATATTTATTTGCCAGAATATAGGTTGTACAGGTTCTTGAGTTTAAAGTAATGATCTCTATATTCGACTAGGTAAGTCGTGCAAATGTTTTAGTTTATTAATAGGTATGTGTCTATTTGATTCAAAATTCAGATGACAATTAGCTGTAAGTAGTAATTAAAAATATTTAGTAGTCGGCTGCCGATTATCGGTCGTGTGCAGGAAATGCAGTCGTTTTTCGCAGGAGGTTTTGTCTGTTCACGTCCGTAAGTGGTAACCCTCTGAATCCTTACACGTGACCTCCGCCTTTGCAGTAATTAAACCATGAAAATCTTGCATAGTTTTACAGCTCTTTCAGCTGTATCATTCACTGCCCTTAAAGAAAAAACCTTTCTTTTGCCTGTGACTTAAACTTGGTCCATGATAAAGATCGAACCATACCTTCTTATATGCAAAACGTACAAGATACAAAAGGTACAAGATACAAGATCATTTATTTCCATTGTTTGGTTTTACAAATCTTAGAAACGTCAAAAATGAAATACAAAAAACAAAAATAATGAAATAAACATTGATCAAACAAATTATCATGAATTTTATTTATTTATAACAAACACAAATGCCAATTTGATCGACAAGGACAAACGAATGCTAGCGGCGCCGGCGGCAGAACACGAAGACCACCTCCGAAGGTGTAAAACTCACCAGGAAACTTGGAGACATCATTCCACTAGTAATGTGACGTCAATGTCCCATTGTTTGTTTTGTTTTTCCAAGCTTTGAATTGTCACAAACCACAAATAAATCGAAATAAATATACTTATGTATCAATTGGAAATAAATATATCATATGCGGTCGCTTTGCTTTTACACGAGAGCAAAGAAATAAGATTTTTCTACCCAATAGGTATTTTGCTCCGTTCAACCCAAAACAATAGATTCAAGTTACCCGTTCTACCCACACCTACTTATTCCTAATTTCTATTGTTTGAATTCAAATAAATGTCCCAGACAGACAGACAGACACGTCAAACTTATAACACCCCTCTTTATTGTAGGGGGTTACAAATAATATTTAACACACAAAAATCTTCTTGGAATATTCAATTAACCTCCAACAACATTTACAACCAGATTAAATAATAAATTATATTTGTCTAAATAGATGATAATTGAAATTCAATCACATCATAATAATTAAATTAAAACGCTTGCATCGTCACGTCATCAAATAATTGTTTAACGATTTAGTTGGCTGCTCATCTAATATTTATACATAGAAAGTTTAGTTTTAAGTCCTCGTACATTCTGATAGAACAATCGGATAGGGGTCACTTTACTCTGGGTCACGAAATGGCTGCTGTTCTCTAAGTGGAGTTGTAGAGATTGTTCGGGGGTTAAAAAGAAGTAAAAATATGTAGTAATTGTGTTTAAGACAGACCAACCCTATTTAATAAACTATACTAAACAACAATTTCTTTGAATTCTGACGGAAAAAATAGGTATACCGAAGGGAATGGGAAATAAATTTGATAAGTATGAGATGGACTTATACTACACCTAATAGTTCCAAGTACACACACACACAGTTACAATTTATAAAAATTTTACAATAAAATGAAAAAGAAAAGTCAAAAATGTTTGTTTAAAACTGCCAAAAGATGCATAATAGTACAGATAATACCTGTCTTTGCAATACTTAATGGGCATGCCCTTAGTGATGGGGGATAAATCTTAGTGCACAGTTTAGTATACCAACGATATTAAAAATAAACTAATTTACTTTCATGGTATAAATTAACTTGAAGGTAAAATAAAAGAAAAACAGGCAACGCCGTACCCGTAAAGCTAGTCATTTATAGGTTTTTGGTTTTTCCAATAGATTATCGCATTGTCGTTTATTTATCAGTGCAATGACACGATATCGAAATGATCTGAATATAAGTAGTGTTTGGTGTATGAATCAAGAAAAAACTAAAAAATCTAGAAAATACCGGTATAGAGGGCGCTGTCCCAACGCCACGTATATACGAAATATGTACTAAAGTAATAACAATGCAAAATAGAAATAAATCCAATACTTCGCACATCCTTACCTGTTCTTGGGGAAGATCTCGAAGCCGTAGATGTCGAGGATGCCGATCACGGAGGAGCGGGCGTCCTTCTGCTTGGGCGTGAGCGAGGCGTTGATCCGGGAGACCAGCCAGCTGAAGTGCTTGTCGTACATGGCCTTGGCCAGCGCGTCGCGCGCGTACTGCAATTTGTATTTAAAATATAAATGCTCATTTATGGAAATAATAATTAAGTATAAAATATATTAAAGAGTAAACAATCTTCGTTAAAATGGAAAACACTGAAGAAAACTTAGTTTGTTTAAAGGAAATAAATTAATACTTTTTTGATTCTAATGCTTGCAGAACTTTTTTTAACGTAAAATCGAGATCGTCAATCTTTGACTCATATTTAGCCAGTTGGTATTTTATTTCGTCAAATTCCGTTACATCTGTCTTTTTTAAGACGCCCGGCCCGGACAGTTGTTGACTAATCATATTTATTCTATATATTCAATTGTTCAATCCAGTCCCGCCTCTCTTAATCGTGAAAGCGCCCAAAACATCCACTGTGCTAAATACATTAACTTAATTCTTATAAACTTTTTTCTGTTTGGCTACGCAACCGTAAAAATGATATTTGTAAAGTTTTGTTGACTTATTTTATTGAATTATTTATGTGGGCAGAATTCTTTTGCCTCATTTATTTTATTTTTATAATTTATATATATATAACGTAACACGATTTAAAATAGCTGATAAAAAATACAGGCATGAAATAGATAGGTACCTATTAATATAAATAAACACATGGAATGTAGTAGTATTAGAAAATCATTTTTGGTAACATACTGATACCTGTTACTATAAACATATGTATCTACTAGCGGCCCGCCCCGGCGTCGCACGGGTATAAAATTTTCCCGTATTCTGGTTGTTCTTCTTTTATGTGATAGTTATACAAGTTAATCTTATAAAATTTTGTATGAATTGGTATACCATAATTGCAACCAAAAAAAGATGTTCGTTCAAAAAAACAGAAAGTTCAATAATATCATCTGCAATACAGTCCCATTCGAACAGCAGTACCTTTCAAATCAAACAATAAACACGAATACCGAAGGAGCCCGACAGCTGAAGTTCGAAGTTTAAAATCTGAAATGAGCGCGCTTTCGGCTTGCTCTCATTCGCGAAATCAGAACACAAACCTACGATCCCGGAACGCACTGGGATTGGTCAACTGTACTTGAAAAATCTCTTGGGATGATTAGGTTCAAAGAACAACGCGAAAATTTCGGTCACTTTTGTATCACAACGGCAGTTTTCGAGCTTATAAATTACCATGATGCATGTTTTGGTAGTTAACTGTTAGGATTAATCTTGATGGAAGGACTTATCAAATGCTGACTGGTCGCCGTTTTTGCCATTTAAAGTCTTAATTTTCTCGCATATATTTGTAATACGTGTTTTTATGTTAACGGCAAAATAAAAGTTTTTTATCTTTATCTTTTATCAAATAAAATGTACAATATTTAGATCAGTCCATACAATCATTTATAATTTTGATGAATGAACCATGATTGAGTAGCTGTAATTGACATTTAATTTAATCTTGACTTAGTATATTTTAATGTACATAATTTTTGCATGCCAATGTTTTGGTACGAGTATAAATTGAAAGGTCTTTTCAAATTATATAGAAATTTTGAATGGACTAACTTAAATTGAAATTTTCTTTGTAAATTAATTAAAAGCAAAAAAAGAATCGTTATTTTATGAGTTTAGACAACCTAAGAAAATCCTACGGCTTATTAAATAACGGTAGAAACGTGATAATGTTTTAAAATTATTGTTATTATACGTCAATTAATGTGTGAACTGTGTTGTAGATAAAATACATTTTAAAGGTTTGACAGTTTAACGTGGCTTTACAATTTAGTTAGAATTAGATAACAATCAACATGAGACCATTTCACGTCTACAGAACACAGAATAAACATAAATATATGCGAAACGATCAAGATAGGATAATCATAGTAATTATCATAGCCATTATTGATAGAGACAAGAAATAAATCATGAAGTAAATATTTACAATACGCAGGAGGTTCTTAATTCGACGCGAAACTTAACTATGTTTTGATCTGCTATTTTTATTGTTTAACACTGACTTTATTGTCAGTGAAAGGATTTCGATGGTTCTTTAAATAAAAGCTGTTGCTTACAAGTTGATTTGAATGGGTGTTTCATATGTATAATAAAAAATATCTATGTATGTATGTCTATTATGTTAAGTACTAGCGGCCCACCCCGGCGTCGCACGGGTTAAAAAAGTTTCCGGCAATTTTTCCTTATTTGCTCACCGTTTAGACCTACCCTGGACTACGACAAACATTTTAAAACCAAAATCAGCTCAATCGGCCCAGCCGTTCTCGAGTTTTAATCAGACTAACGAACAAATCCTGACTAACATAGCTGAAGAACTACATACCCCATTCATCAGGCAAATGCGGCTGCTTCCTCAGCCAGTCCCTGATGTGTTCCAGGTCGTTGCCCCTGGTCCTCTTCAAAGTTTATTCGAATGAGTTGCCGCCGCCCGGTGTTCAAATCTCGCGATGCAATCTTGCGCGAGTCTGTTTTCGAGTGAGTGAGTAAACAATTAATTTGTGTTGTTTAGACATCTTTTGTGTCCGTCTGCTTGATAATAAATAGGTAATAGTATTCTAATATTTCTTGGCCACTAAATGCATTTTGATACGGTTCTTAAAATTATTCGGAAAATAATTTTAATGATTTTTTGTTGTCAACAATCTTTCACAGGTATTTTTATCCCTTTTGTTAAACCATGACTTCATTCTTGGGTGCTTAACCTTTGATCTCTTCTTAGCGTCTTCTGTATTCGCAAAATTGATTTTGGAAGTGCTAATTCATGGGAAAATTTACGATCGTCGCTTCACGTCGATAGCGAACCGAGCAGATTTATTTACGCGACACTTTGATGGAACTTATGCGAGTTTGGACTCCAGTAGCTGTTTTAAATAACTTCTTTTATTATTTGTGCCGTTTTGTATGTTATATCCCAAATTAATTTGTAATCTGCAATTCATATTAAGTAGGAATGTATAACTGAATGTTTTGGTACATATTTCTTTTGCTAGCTGGTCACTGACCTGAGTCAATGTCATCTAAAATTTCCAACCTCCTCTTATCCTCTTTTGAGATTCGAACCTAGGACCCCGGGGTCCACTTATTTGGGTATGAAATGAGGACATCTATACACACCATTAGGGTTGACAACCCTGGAGGCGCCCTCTACTCCAAAATATTTAATACACTTTAATCCAAGCACATTCAACCTTAGTTTTAGCTACATAGGACATCAATTACTCTGCTCGGAGTCATAGAAAAATATAGCCAAAATAAATTAACTTTACAAATCATTTCGACATTATAAGTGATAATTAAAAGAAACATAAACAATTAAATAATTAAGTATTTAATGTATTTGAGTTATTTGCATTCCAACCAAATAAACTATTGAGCTATAAATTTGTTAGTATGATAGAGTAATAGTATAAGGTATTGTAATTTTAATACGTTAAAAATATTAACGTATTAAAATTACAATACCTTAAAATAGATCAATGATAGAAGAAGAAGAAAGATACTAGAGATAATTATGTAATAAGTATTGAGGAAATAAATGTCTTATTATCACCCTATTAACGTTCCCACTGCTGGGACACAGGGACTTCTCTCTCTTCTTCTCTTTCATTTTTTTTTGACTGACATTTTCTTTAGAAAATCTTTTTAAGAATAAATTATTTATTTTTCTTTTGGTACTTTCCATAACATCTTCTTTTATTAAATGTTTTGATATGTTTTTTAAGTGTGATGAAACTTTCAGCAACCCAAACTAAGCAAAGCTTGTTCTATGGGTTTTAGTTGACTGACGTACTCTGCCGTCCTTATCATAAGTGCAATAACTCGAGTTTTGGGCCAAACAGAGTTATATACATATTCGTGATCAGCAAAATGAGATCTACGTTTTCTTCTTTGACAGTTTTTACGTATCTATTACCATTCCCGTTTTTTTCTTAAGCATAACCGAAATATATTAGGGATTTGGTCTTGTTTTACTTATCAAGAGTGAAATAACTTGAGTTGTGGCAAGGTAACCTAAAATAATTTATGGATTTGGTCTTGTTTTACTTATCAAGAGTGAAATAACTTGAGTTGTGGCAAGGTAACCTAAAATAATTCATTGAATTACTAACGATAACTGCAATAAGTATGGTTATGATGGAACGAAACTGTGTCTGGACGAAGCCAAGAAGACATCATTTCTGCATTCAGATCCTTTTTAACCCCAACCAAAAAAGATGGGTGTTATAAGTTTGACGTTTCTGTCTGTCTGTCTTTGTGTCTGTCTGTCTGTCTGTCTGTTTGGGACATCATAGATCCCGAACGGATGAAGCGATTTCAATTTAATATGAAAGATAGAAATTAATTTAATAGAAGATTAAAATTTTTGTATGAAAGGTGAGTGTGGCGCGAGTTTTCTTAGACATGTTTCATGAAAATCGGTTGTGCCGTATAAAAGCTATGTGGGTTAGAGTGGGGAAGGAAAACCGAAAGTCTGCAAATATACTCGAGTGGGGTATCAAATGAAAGCGCTTTGCGTGCACATTACAAAATATTATGGTGTTTTACTTTAATGAAATTAAGGCTTTGAAATCGGGGGTTTTTAATATTTGAAATTTAGATTTATTAGTACATAAACTTGACGCAAAACATATAGTCTTATGGGTTGATAACTGTTCAGCTCAGAATAAAAACTGGGCGTTTATGTGTTTTTTGGTAGACTTAGATAGCAATCTGATTGCTGCTGATGAATCATCAGTAAAGTACTTTTAGCCTGGACACACCTTTATGTCCTCTGATCATTTTAACCACCAAGTCGAATTGTCACTTAAAAAAAAGTTTACGACTTTGATGACTTCATAGATTCTGTGAAAATGTCAAACTAAAAAAAAATACCGTTAAAGTCATGACAGTGTCTGATTTTTATGACTATGAAGACTTTTCATCTCAGCTTAAAATAACACGGAAACACGGTACCAAGAGTTTATTTAAAACTAGCGGACCGCCCCGGCTTCGCACGGGTTTTTATTGAATTTTTTTCCCCGGCAACTATTCGATTTTTTCTTTTAAACGTTCCCTAGACTTCCACGAACATTTTAAGACAAAGATAAGATAAATCCGTTCAGCCGTTCTTGAGTTTTAGTCAGACTAACGAACAGCAATTCATTTTTATTTATATATAGATCATCATGGTGGTCAGGGTCAAAAGGGAAACTTTCATGTTAAAGGACAAAGAGAAACATGGCAATAGCGAATGGAAAGAATTGAATTTCCTTCAAATAAAAATTAACAAAAAACATATTGTTACTATATTGTTCCAAATAAAAGTTCTGTAAGCTTAACTACTTAACAGATAAAACAATACAAAAAGGGACTTACTGCTAAATACAAAATGCGTAATGGGCGGCCTTATTGCTTAAAGCAATTTCTTTCAGACAATCTTTGGATGGAGAGTAAAATGCACAGCAAATAACTGGACGGTGACTTAAAAATAATAATAATAATTAATAATAGTAATACAACAAAAAAATTATATACAAATATTTTATACTATAGACTTACATATTACTCCACATATAAATAAATATATAGATACTCATAAAAATAACATATAAATACCTATTATAATATAATACAATATAATATATTATATTATAAATATTATAATATTAACAATGTATAAATATATACCATATTATGCTAAATAATCAAATAAAAATTTTTTACTTGGCGTTTGATTATGTATGTATGACATACAATAAAGATTCAATTACGTACCAAATTGTTTTATTTATACAGAATAAATGTAGGTACTGCCATCTAATCTGTGGTACTGCGTAATAAATTAAATATCCAACTCCAATTTATATAATATAACAACTCTGACATCTAAGCTTGTTTTACTAATGAAAACCGAAATATGTTCGACACTTATTGCACTAATCGGTTGAACACACAAGAAAAAATAGGGATTGCCTGCTACTCAAAAGTGAAATATGTTAAATTGCTAATGATAAGGGAAATAACTATACTACTTATTTCGGTTATGACTAGTAATCATTCTATCTATTTATATTAAAGTACTAAACATAAGTAAAATTCTGTGATTTTAGGTAACTAAGCCCACACTTTTACCAATTCAAGATACTACATAATATTCTACACATTTTAATCTATAGCCTTGTGAAAGTTTCAAGTCGATACCTTGTATAGAAATTGAGATACATGAAAAACAAAAAAAAAATCTTTATGCGCGTTTTTCTCGAAAGTAGCTTTTACCTAGTTATTGCACTTATGATAAGGACGGCAGTACTACATAGATACATTTTTTTGTAAATACATTCATAATATAAGACACCATACATAGAAAACACCCAGACTCTAAACCAGAAATCGTAGATCGTACAAAATCCGGTCGCGGCGGGAATCGAAAATAAAATACAATTTTTCCACGTTGTATTTGGATTCATCGGACGCATTTTGAGGCTTCAAAATAGCTTCGGCTTGTATAAACCAAAGCCTTGGCTTATCATGACAACGCAAGCTTTGTTTCCTTCAAGATGAAACATATTGAGTAGATTATTAATAAAGAATAGTGATTAAGTGTAGATGAAGTGTAGAATAGATTTTTAAGAGAGTTTTTCCGGACGTCTCTTTGAAACGAACAAGCGTCAAATTCAGATCTCCTTTTTTTCGAAGTCGGTTTTTGAAATGCGAAATTCCCAAAAAGACTTAACAAATATAGAATCAATCATAATCATTAATAAAAACTCATTATAAAATAATATGTGCAGTAAATTAAGTCAAAAGTTACTATGACTATTGTTGTTTGTTAGAAGTAAAGGAACAAATAACGTGTCAAAGGTACCTAAGTGTTCACATTTATTTCATACTGGTTCCCGGTGCAAGAAGTCCATTCCCCGTTAACAATCTCATCATTGATTAGCACCTTTACTCTTGAAGTCACAAACTCCTTGTTCACAGCTTTGCTAAAAGCGAATGTGCATTTTGCTGGAGTTAAGGTATACACGACTAGACTCTTCGATGTCTTGACTGCGTCTGTTAAAGCATAGTTATATTGTATATGACAAAGCTCAAATAGATAAAATCGAGTGTAACAGATTAAGATCAAGGTTCGTATATCTTTAATGCAAATTAAAAACAAATTTTTATCTGTGGCAGCCAGTAAAAAACAAGCAAATAATTTTCAAATTAAGAACGCTAAAAGAATCCTTTCGCGCGCTATCTCAAAATATTAAAATGTATGTAAAGCCGGCCACAGATGGTCCGCATAAAAAATAATGATTATTTCATTAAAATCTATACTAATATAATAAACATCTACGTACAGGTTTGCTTTGGAAAATTCTTTCAGCGTTTCATAACTTAAAAATAATATGTACCTGTAAGTTCTAAATGGGAAATAAAGATCTTTGGACTGATCTTTAGGTAGGAAAAGCTAGGTTTAATAAAAACCAGATCAAGGAACTAATGTTAATGAATAAATCATTAGGTCTTTAACTTTCTTCAATAATGTACTTATTTGTTTGTACTTTCCCGTCGAGTTAGGTAGGTTCTCGAAGTTTATGACGTCACAAATGTCTTTGGCGAATTTATTGTCGGATGGAGATTTATATATATTAAGATATATAATTATTTGATTAAATGTACTTTTGGTAAGGTTCTCAATTTCTTTTCCACATTAATTATTTAATTTTCTAGTGCTTGCGTGGAGATCGTGGATGTGTTTGCATGCTTTATTTCGTAATAATATCATATAATTTTTATTTAAAAACAATTATTTCGCTGTCACGCTTGAATATTGTAAATCCTGCGTGTTCATTTGCGTCGTTGTTTTTTTCTACACAAATTTTAAAAGCCTATTTAACTCGCACTGACCCTTCTGAACTCGAAGCTTTGATCGAAGATGTAGTCCAACATGATGCCGTGGAAGATTTACAAATTCTCAAGGTATAGGCTGATTAGTTTTTGCCGCACTTGCAACAACAATTGTCATATTATACATTATTTTACAATGCAACAATTTCGATGAAATTGCACGTAAAATAATTTTTCATGTAAAATGTATCTCTTATGTAAATTTCTATATTGTGGTGTTGCTATTAATATTTTTTGTATTTAAGGTTTTTTAAAGATAAGTGAATAAAAATTTTGCAATACACGGAACCTATAAAATTAAACTCTTGTTGCCACTATCAACAGTATCAGCTGCAAAATAGAACTGATACTTCGTAAGACAACTACTCACTAATTAACTAAATTACGAAAACACTCATAAAATGGAAAAACTGTCGAAAAACATTGAAAGATGTAAGGTTTCCGCCCTACACCTTTAGATGATATGATATGTATGATAAGGGATGATAATTGATACAGGTTAACCTGATAACTTTGATTTATTGATATGTGAATACAAGGGACAACTAATTTTAGGAATAGGAGTGACAAGGGCTTTTTTCCACTGACCAGGCACCACACCTGTCAAAATGGACTTGTTAATAATTTGTAACCGTGCGACCTACATAAGACAAATCGCTGATGCTGCTGAGGTGTTCGAAGTGAATCGAACATGCTCCCGAGGGCAGAATCCGGGATGGGATGAAATGAGGTGCAACAGTTTTTTGGGTTAGTTTTACAAGGGTGGAACAAGTTCATTGCTTATGCTAAATGAGGGTTAGAACAATTTTGTAATGATTTATTCTAGGATTCCGAATGATGCTGATCGATGATAGTTCACTAAATTAGTTCCTATGTAAACTAAAAACTGATTGTCCCTTGAAGGGCGAGGTTGACGTATACTTTATTTAATTAATAGGTAACAAAATAATATTTCTAATATAGGTATTACGTACCTATGTAGGTACCTACAAATAGAATAATCTTACCGTTGCAATCTTTTCTAAGTATATCATTTCCTTAATATTTTAGACGCGAAAGTTTGTGAGGATGTAAGTGTTGTGTTTTTTTGCTCTTTCATACAAAAACTGCTGGATAGATTTTGATAAAACTTAATTTAAATATAGCTTACATATCAGAATAACACATGGGCTACTTTTGACCGTGGTAATATACCACAATTCGCGGGAAAATCAATTATTGCAAACAAACCCTTTTTAAATCAAATTTGAAAACGGCCTTAGATAAAAGCTATTAAAAAAAACATAACAAGTCTCGTCTTAACCAAAACATGAGACAAAATTTATAAAAATATTTGCTTGCTAATCATCAGTTCTTCAATATCAATGCAATTGTTTTGTTTTCTGTGCGAATTCACGAAGTTTGAGACGTTTGACGAGGTAATTAATAACTTATTAATAGAATTCATTTACTATAAATAATTTAGATAGCGACCTATATTCAGTTAATATAATATTAGGGGCCTCTCACATTGTCCGAATAATGTTTTTAAAGTATAAAATATGTATATGTTTCGTTCAACTCGCATATTACCGTTTTCCTCAACCAATCATTAATTTTCCAACACCTTCTGAGTATTTCACACTCGGCACCTTAGTCATTATTAACTTCTCAAATCTATAAGTACTTTACATGGTATTTATTAAACCAAAAGCCAAGACAATAGACGAATTCACCGAAATCTTTCATCTTAAATCACTATCTATTCGAAAACATCCGTTCCATAGTTTTAAGATTTAGCATACCTACATAGGTACAGAGACCTATATAAATAAAAATGAATTGTTGTTCGTTAGTCTGATTAAAACTCGAAAACGGCTGAACGGATTTATCTTATCGTAGTCTTGAAATGTTCGTGGAGGTCTAGGGAAGGTTTAAAGGCGAGAAAAAAACGAATAAAACCCGGGAACTTTTTATGTTATTTTTCGCGACAACATGCAAAAGTTCGAAAGTTCAATTCTTACTTAGGTGCTTGTCAATAATATACATAGTAACATGAAATCCTGCGCACAAAACTGATCAGTCCCGGGCCCCGCGTTACGAAGTGTCAGACCTAAGATGTTATTTTGGGGTAAATAATAAGTATGGTATAATGATGCTATGGGAAGGTTTGCAAAGTCGCCAGATATTAGCACAGGGCATCCATGGGACAGGACAATTAAAAAACTTTAATAAAATATCAAGAAAATAACATTTGTATTGATAGTTAGCTTCAATCTTTGAGCTAACTATCAAGACTGAGAACAAGAGTTGATAAGCGATTAAATCCTAGTACCTACTGGCTATTTTGGATTTATAATAACGTCACTCAGCTTTCACCAGCTCCATGCATCGTTATCCAACTAATAAAGTTATAAGTCAAAACATTTTATTTTTGCACAAGTTTATTGCCTTCAGTTTTTGATAATGGCTTCCAAGAAAGGCGCTTCTGCCCATTTGGGTCTAAAAACTATAGAATAATCTGTTCTGCTTTTCTTACCCTAATATCTCAGAAACCTCAGCACTTGGAGACTTGATCATAGAACACTTTTTGTTTGTAATCATTTACTCTGTCGATTGACATGAGTTTCATCACTGGCCGCCGAATCACGTTTTTTTCAAAATGGCGTACTAGTAGGCATGCCAGGCTCCATACAAAAATGTTCGAACCCTTTTGTTCTAGGCATTGTTTATAATTATGTTTTAAACAATTCCACTGAAATTCAGCTTGTTGGGACTTTATGTAACTTCGAATGTCTAAATTGACCGGACTATAGGTACATCGCCGACTGTACAACGTAATTGCAATTCGACCAAGTTCCGTACTTTATTTTGTTAATTGCCAAAACAGCTTGAACGCTTACGGAAAAAGTGCGAGTGCCTACGTGAGTCGGTGAACTTTTTAGTGAAGTGCCGTGACGCAAAATTACTCCCTAAATGCGTTCGAATAAAACCGCGGAATAATAAAAACTTGAGAGGTGTCAAGGGACACCCGGATGGAACGAAGTTTTATTATTATTCATTATCGTTTTGATTTTGATTTTAGATATTCTTAATAAAACAATAAATGACTTTCTAGAAAAATCTTTTAATAAAATTCACAACAAACATCAACTAAAACATAGTTATCATAAGTTTAATTTTGAAAATAATAACGGCATAGAGGAAAATAGTAAATTCCAAAAGGCTAGTTTAAGTCTTCATTACGAAACAGTAACATTATGTGGGAGTCTGCCTACATAGTTACGTTATGAACAGCTGTTAAGGACAGCAATAAAATTAACTGCGTTTGTCGCCGTACGAAATATATTTACGCACATGTCCACTTAGACAAACTGCTATTTAAGACTAGCAAGTGATATGAAACCACCATAAATTAATTAAACCTAGTTCATTATTGCTTACTGTAATTTCAATGTTTTTATAAGGGCACAAAGGCTGTAGGTCTTAATTAACTTGTAACATATATACCATGGTCTAATCGAATAGAATAAACAATAAAATCACGCTCTCAATATATTATTCAAAATTAATTCCATTGTTTTCCTTATCCTTAGAAGGCTCTACTCTATGATTATATTATGCATTATATAAATTTATATGAATCTTAAGGGGTCTTAAGTTTGTAAGTTTTTGGAAAAGTGAAGATTCTGCTCTGGCTTAGTACCAACACAAATAGATCTTCGTGGCGTTTTGAGCCACTGCATAGCCTCATGGAAGTACTATCTATTGGTGCTATGCATTTTGTAACTGCTTGACTGCCTAAATCTATAAGCTCAAAAGGTGCAATACTTATATTGTGTAATGTTAAAAAGGCGTAGGTAGCTTCTTTGTTAAGAAAATTAAAGTAAGTATACAAACTGTCTTCATCTTCTCGCCATGCTAACAATAAATCTTTGCATGACTCATAGTTTCAGATTTTCCAAAGTCATATTACATCATGTACCTTAGTAAATTTAGATTATAGCACAGATTTGATTATAGATAGATCCAGGTCTATATTTGAAATTTATTGGTCAAGCCCTTTCGGAGGAGTACGGCAACGAACATTGTGACACGAGAATTTTATGGAAAAGAAGTATTATAATTAGTATTCGTATTTAAACAAGTTTTATATTGATAGTGCCAAAATAATTTTCTTGCGTTAGGACATTTTCATTACAAAATTATAATTATTTTAATTACTTGTTGAATCAGGATTACACAAAACTTAAAAGTGATATTGAGAAATCAGACAATGCTAATAATAAGATGACAGTGCTGATGAATGCTATAGTACATTATTATAATATAGCATTCGATATTCCTGGATTTGCAATTATTTTAAGGGTTAAGGGTAAATCAGTCAATGGTTAAAATATAGAGCTATCGAGTCAACTGACAAATTAACTGTCAGTGGCTGACTGACCAAGATTATTCTCAATTTTAACTATCGATCAATTTACTCAAAGATGGTGAAATAGGCCCGACGCCGACGTACCGAAAACCAAAAAACTAAAACTAAATTTCTTTTGTTAAAATAAATATATCTTTAGCATTAAAAATACAAAAAAGGAAACAGAAACCGTCGGCGTCGGTCGTATAAATGTTAATATTACACTTTTTAAATTTGTCTTTTATGAGGTTAAAAGTATAGTAAGTATAGAGGAACAATTGATAAAAAACTTTGTTTATAGACCTAAATAAGTGTTACTTAAATCCGTTTAATAACAGTTCAATAAAAACTTTTCACCATTGTTTATTAATAAATAAAATAAATATAATTAAAACGGTAAATTTATCTAGCTAACACTTAAATTAATGGAAAACTTTGTAATTAAACGGACTGTGTTGCGGGAATAGCGGTAATAAATAAATAGATAATGGATTTCTTAATAGGATAGAATATTAGTACCTAGGTTTAATAGTTCTTTTATGATTTTCCATAGTGATAAACCTCACATTATGCTATCTAGGCGCGGCTTCAATCACAGGACGTGTAGGTATTATTCTTAACTATATACAATTATACCTAATACTTTTTTAGATAAAAGCTGTGTTTTAATGTTTTTTGGATAAACGTTTAATTTAAGCGTACTTTTATTTAAGACAATCTGTTTCAGACAAAATTCAGTTTTTTTTTTCATTTATATCAGATGTTGAATTAATATTCATAAGTTATCAGATATTGTTGCAAAAATTATGTAGTAAAATTCCTATAACACTATTGCATATTTATGACATTAATTTTAAAGAATTTGAACCATTTTACCATTGAAAATCTTAAATTGCACATCTGATTACAAAAATATTCCTAGGCAAGATGTTAGTGCAGATCGTAGTTCCACCATTATGAATTAAAACAGGCTGAATTTAAATGTTTACAAACATACAAACCTCTTTTTTCCACTTATGACTGCCAGTGCAAATTAAATAACATTCATTATTACTCATTAAATATCATAAAATAATGATTCAATTCAATTAACAATTAAATAGTGTCAAATTCATGCAAAAATATGGTCATTAATAAAGTCATCAGACGGAGAAGACGTTTTAAATGTTGAAGATGTAAATAAAACATAACTTTTATACGAGTGCCATCGGTTCCTCGGGTTCAATATAGCATTGTCCCTGCGTACGGATGGGAGTGGAGGGATCCCTGCCTTTAGGAGCACTTGCCTGACATAAACCACAACGCCATGAGTCGTCAATCTTCGTTCCAGGCTTCAACCGGACTACTAGAATATACATATGTACCAAGATTTTGTACGATCTACAATTTCTGGTTTCGGGTCTGGGTGTTTTCTATGTATCATATGTATGTATTTACAAAAAAAAATTATATTCATGCGATAGATTTTTCCCGGGAATAAGGGAATATATCAGCCATCCATTCTGTGTATAATGGAGCTGTTAAAGACAATATGCTGAAAACATATTGGATGCAGTGAGGGAATGTGTAAAGATGTTGGCGACCGTTGGCTAATGCAAGCCTTCATAATTTTGCTGGTTTGAAATTGTCGCGTATTGCGTGCTCTTTGTTCGTGCGGAGTTAAACTACTGGACGGATCTTTATGCGATTTCAGTAATAGGTAGAGTAATACAAGAGGTAAAGTAAAAAGCTGCGTTGGCTAAGTGGGAGGACACTCGACTTTCATTCCGAAGGTCGTGGGTACCAACCCCGCCACGCACCTCTGGATTTTTCTTCTTGAGAAATTTATGTGCGCTTTAAACACGTACTTTAACGGTGAAGGCAAATATCGTGAGGAAACCGTGAGCAATGTCGTTGAAAGCTGTGTTTTTATATGACCTTTTGATTTTGGTCAATAATCGTATACCTAATCGGTCTGTAGTTTAAAACGATGTCGTTGTAAACGGTTACGACTATATTATATGAACAAAATTGATTTGTTAAGTAGGTATCTCTGTCCTGTCTCATGGTTTCTTCGCCAACAAACAGGAAAGATAAATTATTCAAAACTTTATTCAAAACAATCACTTTGAATGCAATCCGGTTCTAAATCAAATAATTAAACATTTTTGACCTTGGCAAATATAGGTGTTTATAATATAAATTGCACCAGTCCTCGGTCCCCAATGATGAATCTTACGGAAAGTATTAACTTTGTTTAAATCAGAAAGCATAATTTATGTAATAGGTACGCTTTATTGAAGTAATATAAATAATCCGAATAATTACAGATATAATGTTTGTTTCTCTTATCATTTTAGCAGATGCGTTCATTTACCCTTTTTTTCCAAAAAATATGTATTAAAGAATAATAGCTCTTTTAATGATCTAAAAAACAGTCCGCGATAGTATATGTCTATCTTTTAAGATTAACTCACAAAAACCTTTGGTTAGGTGAGTGATTTATACGATGTAAAATAAATAAAAAAATATATATATATTAGTAATAGGTTTAGTATGACTTTTTTAGTGAGTTGACGATTCATCATCATTTTACGTAGGCGTACTACGTAAAATGATTCACTCATATGTTGTGTTTAAGTAGTATTTGTGTGTACATACAAGTTTGTGTGGGTTACAAATAAAATATTTAAGTGAGACAACCTATAAACTTGTGACAGAACAAAGAACAAACACCATTCAAAATATTGTCGAGGAAACCCGCATGTTTTGAAGACTTTGAAGAATTAAAGGACATGTGACAATCACCAACCCGTACTAGGCCAGCGTGGTGAATTAAGGCCGTCAAGTGAGAAATAAAATAAGAACGTAAATGCTTATGCTTAAATAAAGAAAAGCCGCTGGAGATCCCACGTAGAAGTCAGTAACACGAGCTATTAGCTTACCGCGGGGCTAAAACTGGTTGTGTGGATTGTCCGGAAATATTTATTTACATATTGGAATGAAGTTCCTTTAAAAAAAATGTGATAGTAAACCCTAAGGCTCTAAGAAATAGTCTGTCGAAAAACCGTTAAATGAGACGTGCGCAGGCGAGACAGTCGTGTACACAAGCGAGTAGTGTATAATACCTTTCTCTTTCTCCTTCATTCTTTTAGTTCTCTCATCCCTTCTCTCTCTAAAATAAAATAATAGTAATTCCTTGTAAACAAGCTTAAACTGCTTGAACCTTAATAGGGTAGGACGTAGGCATAAGTCCATATAAATATTAAAGGTAAGTATATTTTTGTGTATTATAGTGAATACCTACAATCTGAAACATTCAAGAAACTAGTCTCTAACACCAATACCTTTTATGATCAGTGTAAATTGAATAAATCTTCCGTCAATAGATGGCGTTGTTATAAAAACGGACTTCGCGAAGGATTTTTTGACGATGTATTCAACGGGAGACTTCCCCAGTTTCGGACCATTGAACAATATGAATTTCAATATGAATATGCATAAGGCAAATTTCAGTCGTCTTCTAGTTTTATCCACAACGAAGTTACAGGGGGTCGAAAATGGCCTGAATTGCTTCGAGAAAAGGATGGTACGGCCGTGACGCTTTTTTGCTCGACTTGGTGCCACTGCCGTGCCCCCAGATATAAAACATTTAATCCATGAATGATGATGGAAAATGGAATGTCATAATTTCGTTACATGATACCTAATTAAAAAACAACAAAAAGGAGTGCTAACAATTAAGTGCAGATTGATTCGAATCTGGTGCTTAATTGTTCTTTTCTTTTGAGACCCCACTCGAGTAGGTATATATGCAGATTTTCGGAATATTTGTATAGATAATACCTTATGCGGTTTTACCTACCGTAAATAAAGCTAGTAACGTAAATCTTTTTCATCATAATAATTGCAGCCGTATATGCCATCCATGTGATGTTATTAGTAAATAGAAAGGGCATGTTTACCTACCTGCATTTGTATCATAAACTATAATTATCCTTCTAGTTCATGGTAAATGCTTGATTTCAGGCATAAAATTTAAATAAACAACTGTTTTTTTGGAGAATATTTCTTCTCTTTGCAAGGTATGCCAAAAACTCCTCCTAGAAACAAGATGATTCCACCCATGGCATACAGGAAATATTTTTATGAATATGAGTAAGTAGATATATCAAGGCCCTAGAAACATCGTAGTTCAAGGTTTATGTGGAATTATGTCGCTACGGAGCGTAGATGCATTATCTTGTATGGCTTATTTAAAGAAATGTCATTGAATGTCAATGTTATCACAAGAGACAAACAGGAATACTCCACATGTGGTGCATTTTATATCACATTTTTAATAAAATTAGCAAACCAATCATATTTTATCAGAGATGATGATGATGAGGATTAATATAACCTTACCTAGGTATCGAAAATGTAGATCAGGTTTTATTTGTATATTGTTTTCGATGAATTATATTTTTGACGATTTATTCTCGATGAATCAAAAATAAATTTCCTGATACAATTAAAGAACTATGTGATAAATATTCCGGTAGGCACATATTATATACAGATGGATCTAAAAGTGAGGTGGTTCAAGGAGCTGCTTATTTCGATATGACTCATTCTAAAAAAAATATGTATAAAATAAATTCTCCATTGTTCGGCACAAACGGCGGAAAACGAGAAATAGTCCGTAATAAAAACATGGTAAAAACTAGACAAGTTTCCGCGCGAGTGCAGGTACTTTGATTTTCAACTGAGAGACATCTTTTACACCTTATAATTTCATTTAACTCGACACTGGCAAATTGTCGCTTCAAGCGCAAAGTCCAATTAAAAGAAACTGAACTGATGTTATATATCTTGGCATTTTTTGATCAAATTGATATCTAAGAAAAAGATTCTAATATCCTTCCTTTTTATCCTTTTTAGAGTTGGTTTCTCCATCTCAAGATATAATCTGACTGTGATTTTAAAGAATATAATGTGTTGTTTTTCTATTCGCTTCTCAACTCAGTATAAATAATTGAAGCGAACTGTCAAGAGCATGTTATTTCTTTGATATTTTTTGTTTAAACAATTTAGTTTTATTAATTTTAAGTTAACATGTCGTATGAAATATTTGCTCTATAACACAAATCTATTTTCAAATATTTTTCCATTAAATCCTCAGATGAAGTTAACATATTGAAAATAGATTTAAGGTAGGTATGTAAAATAAACTTAAAAGTAATAAATCTAAATTTAAAATTTAAGAAAAACTCCTTCCCCACTCTCACCCCCATAACTTTTAAACGGCTCAACCGATTTTCATGAAACATGTCTAAGAACACCCGGGCCAAACTCACCTTTCATACAAAAAAAGCTAAATTGAAATCGCTCCATCCGTTCGGGAGCTATGGTTACTCCTTAAGAAACGATTTGAGTTATAAGGCCCGGTACGGAAATTTTATGAGGAGTAAAATCAAGTGTAACACGAAAAGTTGAGGCGTTACGTAGAAATAGACAAACAAAATCTGTAGCATGCATTTGCCTGCTTTATGTTCAGTTCTTTGATTTTTTATTAATTAGTTTAGTTTATACTGTAAAAAGTACTTAATAATACCTAATGTACAGTTTATCTTTCCTCATTGTACAGAAAAAACCTGTAAGATATGATAAACATTTGTTTTGTTACTAAGTTTAAATACATAAGATGTAATAAAACAAAAGATGAATAAAAACGTTTATTGAAACAATGTGTATTTATAATATGACGCAGGCCCGTGAGTTAACGCGGGAAAAATAACATTCTTTTGTTCTTTAGGCCAATGTTGAGGCCCTGGATAGGTTTATTTCCAACTTTTTAACGATTTTTTTAAGTTGTCCAATTTTTTTACCGCTTTCCTTAGAAGCGGCAAAGAAATGATTAAGGTTTAACAAGAAAGGTGTTAATATGATTTGGATAATACAACTTACGCATATTAACATAAATATTATTCTTAACTTGAAACGGATCTGAAATTCGTAGTATTTCCATTAATTTTATATTAAAACCTGCCAAAACGCCTTTCATTTTAAATATTTAACGACGACCAAAATTAAATCAATTCTTTCCATAATTATAATTATTAAAAAATGTATTTAGAAGATTATAATACTATAGTTTAACAATTATAACAATGAAACAAATTATCCAATATAGCTATAGGCTGATCATTTTGTTATTATCAATGTTATAGATTTACTAGCATTTAACGCGGAGGCGTTGCCCGTGATTAATGGACAAAATTTATGAGTGTCCGATATTCAAAAACAAAGATTTGAGTAATCGTTTAGCATTAGTTAAATTACATAAGCTTTGCAAAAATTGCTTACGACAAGGTCATCCGGAAGGTGAATGTCGTGTGGGTCCTTGAAGGCTCTCATTGTCTCATTTGTCATAGCTTAGGTAATGGGTTTCCCTGTACTGTAAATATTAGCTCTTTTAAAATAACTTACCGCAAACTTGTCCTTGAGCATCTGCCTGTCTTTGTCGCGTAACTGGGACATCCACGGCCAACGAAGCGTAGTTCCCCGAGGAACTGCAGTTGAAAGGTCAAAAAACCGGACAGTAATGAGCGATGTGCCATCTAGGCGCATACAGCGCGGCCTAATTAAGTTTCCGCATTAGTGGCTAGCTTTCTGTATTATAAATAACCAATTTATTGACCACTTATAAGTTTCAGAGCTAGTTTCATACCCTTCAAATACTGATATTATCATGGTTCAGTCATTTTAGCTAATTTAATTATTTCATACAAAAAAAAATGTGTGTGTGCGATTCACACGCGATAGAAGTGAAACTTCAGTAAATCTACAAAAGAATGAGATGAATAAAAAAAAACAAAAAAAAATACTGAACTAAATTTTAGTCAAATTTAGAAATTGAAATTTTACACTTTTCCTGTTAACCGATCGATCTAAAATTAAGTACACGCCTTCTGTTTTGGTTACAATACAATAATTTATAAGCAATGCTTTTGTAAAAAGGCTGTCTTACATACAGAATAAAGTGTCTGTGATCGACGAGGAGACCTTGGTGCGATTGTGTATTTCGTCTTTTACCACAAACGAAATAAAACAATCTAAAGAGCTGATCATCAAAATTCTAAGGCACTTCTAGCAGACCTAGAAGCTTCAAATTTGGAATATAAGTAGTGTTTGGTGTATGAATCAAGGAAAAACTAAAAAATCTAGAAAAAAACCGGTATAGAGGGCGCTGTCGTACCTTTTCTCGATGCATTTATTTAACGTAAAAAGTATACCAACATGACGGATCTTTTCTTTGATAGCTGCAACACTATTATTAAAAAACACACACAAACACCTTTTTTTTAACACAAAAACAATAAATTCTGTATAAATAAACAACTTATAGTATTATATCGGTACCTATGCATATAAATATATTTATATACCCTAGTATTTATCAGCACAAGTATTTATTCTTATTATTTCTACTTTCTCTTAACACAAATATAATCGTACACAGGCAGATGTTAAAATTAAAAAAAATATAACAATCCCTTAGATGTCATTAATTTTGTAACTCTTAGAGATGACTGCGCTATAGCCCAAAAAACTTGCTATATAAAGTACATAGATTTCGTGGAAGTTAGCATTAGAAAGCACCCTAAAATATTTTGGTCGTTTATTAAAGGTAAACGAAAAGGGCTTACTTCGTACCCGGCAAAAATGAAACTTGCTGATAAAACTGCAGAGAACGGCGACGAAATATGTAACCTTTTTAACGTAATCTGAATTCTCACAATGTAATGTGTATCTTTTCGTGTAGTGAATAAAGTATATTCTGAGTCGCTCTATGAAAAATGTGCGCGCAGCGTCGCGTCGCGTCGCGTCTCGGTGTGAATTGACCCTTATTGTCTCATGAAGCAACGAATAAATTAAAATGAATGTTCACATTATGTCAAGCACTGATGAGCAATTGACGTAGTTCTTAACCACAGGGCCTCTCAGTCCTTCTCTGCTCCTGGTTGGCTGACCACTGACTGCCAACCCAGACCATCCTGCTCGATCCTCATAAATGTGCCATTATAACTGCATCAAACAATGTACTCTAAGTTGCAGGTCTGGAATCAATGGACAGATTATCTATGGACAATTTGGAAGGAAATTATATTGACCAAAGTGAGATGG
The DNA here is from genome assembly GCA_929108375.1 of Gymnoscelis rufifasciata. NCBI lineage: Eukaryota > Metazoa > Arthropoda > Insecta > Lepidoptera > Geometridae > Gymnoscelis > Gymnoscelis rufifasciata. The sequence continues at coordinate 4,129,785 of CAKMYF010000001.1, read as the reverse complement.
AACAATTTAAAAAAGACAAAAAATATAATATAATTTATTAGATAGGTAGTCTATATTTTTCTCTAATACAATTAAATATATCTCTGATAAATAGCTTATATTTAAAACATTTTCTAACTTTACTCGGAAATGGTGGAATAGGCTCTAATAATAGGTAACTGATAATCGTACCCAATGTTATATTGTCTCCATTCGATTTCATACAATCATCGATTCATCACTTAATGTACCGGAGAGCCGTTGTGTGTTACGTGACAAAGTTTTTTCCTTCCTAATAAAAGATTAAAGAAGAAAATTACTTTCACATTTTTTTTATATGTATACATGTAGGTATATAGTGTAACATAATCCGGGCTTTATATTTAGACAAAGGGCTGCGGTCAACATAAAATTAAACAACTGCACAGCTGTCGCTCTCATAGACTACAGCGTTGCTCATTTCTTCCCTCGGACTAACTTCCCAAATGTAATTCAGACGCAGACGTTTTGGCCAACAGCCTAATAGTGTAAATAGTTTTGGGAATATTCTGAAAGGAGCTGTAGGAAGGTACTATGCAACACTTAACTGGGTTCTACAAGATGGGAGCAAACTATTAAGGCGCATTCCGAAAGAATAATTTAATTTTATAGCGTCATCTAAGTATACTTATATTAAAAAGGTACGATCTTAATAAAATAACAGGCCAATAAATATTATGTATCGGCTTAGTGCTGCTATACTCGAGTTCTTCTTAATTTAAAATATCATATGGAAAATGTACAACACAATTTATTTTGCTGCATTCAATTTGTTTGTTTGTTTGAATAGGAACAGGAACTTTTGATAATATAGGTAACCTTGGCATACAAGCTAATACCATCTACCTAAACAGGTAAAGATGTGGCTTACCGTTACAAATCCGACGATAAAGTATTTTTGATGAAAATGAGTTCAGTAAATTTTCAATCTTAAAGCCAAAGCGCGAAAACACATTTCAGTTAAACGCCAAACAAAGCTCCGATGAAAATCTGTAGAATTATGCCAATGAAAAGTTCTCTGTCAATAATTAGATCGACTTAAGAAATAATATCTCACTATAATTATGGTTCTGGAATATGGATCTACTAAGATTGATCTATGCCAGCTACACCTTTTTTTAATTTGAAGTATCATGGCATTAACAGTACTTTTAGAATTATGGGAACAAATATATCTAACGCGAAACTCCAAGGTTAATCGAAATTTAATAAGTGTGTTAGATAATAACGATATTAATGATATTTAAAGGACATGTGACACCAAGCCGCACTTGTTAAGTTGTTAATTAAGGCCTAATCTCCCTCGTAAATTTATTATTTAAGCAACCCCATTTATGTAAAATCGTGCAGTCTGTTCAGCTAGCAATAAACAACATAATCAATACACGCAATCTGTACAGACTGCTCGAGACTTCTCAAATATAAAAGGGTTAGACTGCTATCCACCACGATGGCCTAATACGGGTTGGTGTGATTGGTATAGTCACTCTCGTTATTCGGCAGGGATACCATTTGGTAAGATGACGGTGAGTTTATCTTGAGTATCCAGGATAAAGTTTGAGAACTCTGTCGATTTAAAACGTGTTAATAATGTCAACTGTGGAGGTTTTGTCTGTTCACGTCCGCAAGTGGTAACCCTGTGAATCCTTACACGTGGAAACAATCCATTTTTCCACATCATTTGTCATGGTTGAGAGCATGATGTTGTTCGCTGCGTCAAATTTTAGATAACACCCAACAACTCTTTGATACGACCCTGTCGCAAAAAAGTTAAGGGCGCAAAGCACCTGAAAAAAGGAAATAGGTACCTCTATACAATTGTGTAGGTATTGATAGGCAGATACAACAAAAAATATTTCACCTATATTTACCTTTATTTCCAGAGATATCTCTAGATATCCTTTTAGCGACGTTGAAAACCTTCATCACAACAAAGTTTTCTAAAAAAAGCTTTGCTGAGTTTATAGCATAGATCTATCTACCATAGATGTATGATAGGTAGGAATGATCTCCCTCCCGAGGTTTTCCCCTTGGACTATAGTATGGGTTATTTCAAAAAGGGTATCTTGAAGCATTTACGGGGTCGGCAGCGCGCAGGATTTTCATGAAACATGTCTAAGAACGCTCGCGCCAAACTGACCTTATGTACAAAAAGAAACTGAACTCGCTCCATCCTTGCTGGAGCTATGATGTCTCAAACAGACAGACAACGATGAGTTAATAGTCTTTTGACATCTTTCCAGCAACAAACGTATGTAATAATTTTTATGCGCAGTCAACTTAAACAAAACCGGACAATTGCGAGTTAGTCTCGTAAAATAATCGTGAATTACACCATGTTAAATTATGTTGAAACTTTTAATTTTCCAAAAGTATTGATAACTGAAAAAGTTGGCAGAAACCGAAAGTCAGCACTCCTCTACTAAATCCATAGCATCATCATGTTTACTACTACATATATTCATCACTGGTTCATAATTTTTTTCCGCTACGTTTAGATGGTAGTTTGAAATGTAGTAAATATTTCTTAGAAACTTCTTTTTCGTATTTTATTTAATTTATCACCACATTGTAATTTTTTAATAAAAAAAAAACACCAGTAAGCCTTATCGCACGACTTAGACTTCACACGTTTGCCTATTTTATGAATTACTATAGCATGAACTAATAACATAACTCCTAGAGATAATGTTTATATGATATGTACATCATAAAAGTTTTATTTTTATTTTTGAAACGCGCTCGCCAAGAGATCCAATATGCACCACACCGCCAAGCCCAAAGCCACACCTGGTAAGTATGTCGCACTCGAACATTAAGTGAGTCTTTTTCGACCATCCCAAGTATGTTGAACTCGACCATCCATGCCATGTCCATGTATGCTCTGTACGTCTGAGGAAATAAGCGTTTTGACTTTGACCCACCCAAGTATGACGCATCCGACCAAATATGCCTCATCTAACTCCTCATCCACCCAAACTCCTGATCCTTTCTTCTTATCAGTGCTATACTGGTCATAAAGAGTTACTTACCAACCAACCAACCGGTGATACAAGTTCATTCAATTGATTTTATTTTTCAAAGTCTGAAGACGGAAGTACCTGTGTTTTTGATTCTGTATTCTACTGGTAGCCAAAAGCATAAAAAACACAAGCATAAGAAACATAAGAAGAAGAAACACGAACATGATTTGGAAAGTGATACCTCTATAGATGTGTCGTTTGAGGATGGATTGGACAAAGCTCACAGGATAAAAACATTATTATTAGTGTAATGAAATATATCGTTCATTAATTAATTTATTGAGCTATGTAACACGAAATATTATTTCAATTCGGACCAGTAGGCAGTCCCGATAATTTTATTAACATTATTTCCTTATTTGATATATGAATCATCGCCACGACACGATAGGAGCTAGGACAAAATTAATAGCTGATGATTACAAATATACTCCCAGATCGAAGTGTACACTAATTAAAAGTGCCATAAAAAACTTAATATAGTGTCTTTGTCCAAAATTATCCCGTCACATCCATGAAGAACAGATATTTCTTGTCAACAGTGCTTATACCAGCAAGGGGAAAGTTGAGGAGTTTCTGGTTATTCTTAACTCCACATGTATTTCCAAAAGAATCAAATCCATTAATAAGTCTTTGAGGATTCCCATACTTTGTGGGAGCTAAAAACTGCACCGTCTTCCGTTTGGAGTGTATTTGTGCATTACTCCAACTCCTAGTTGTATCAGAGGACTTTCATATACATTTTTCAAGGGTATTTTTAAAATTATTCAAGGATTTCTGCCGCTTAACATTGCTGAAATTACGACGAATATGATTTCATAATTATGCAGCAACCAGTTACTGCAAACAGATAATAATTATCTACCGTCGTCCGTCCATCTAATAAACATGATTACTGCAGAAATAAAAAATATTATGTTTGGTCCGTCTGCCTGTCCAAAAATTAATGGAAACGGATTTTTTGTTTAATCAATTTAATAAGAAAGTGCCAGGACCAAAGTGGTTATAAATTGTCATCTGACAACTGCCAGTAGCTGACTGACTGAGATATGCTCTATATTTTAACCTTGAGTATTTTTCTCGGAGATGCAACTATAATTCTTAATCGGTACACTCTTGCCAGAGTGGTTGTGGTCATCACTGGAAGTTTCCACTTGTGACACGCTTCACGGCTCGTCTCCATTCCTCCCTAACAGCTTTAATAGTTGGCTTTTTTTTTCGCTACTCGCAATGGTGGAAGATTTTATTTAAAAAAATGTTAAGTTAAAAGTGGAAATGTTTATGTTGAATCGATGTTTTTGAAGATATTGTTTGTGAAACTCTATTTAAAATAACAACTCAGAGATAGATAGATAGAATATTAATTATAGTTTTGCTGGTCATAGCCAGAAATTGGAATTTTGCAATATAAACTTGAAGATATTGATGAAACTTAATGCAAAAGTATGATGAAACTTTCTTTAAAACACTTCAGGTTAAATTGTTGTCGATCCCGGGGACAGGTTCGAATCTCACGTTTTTTTAGAAATGTTTATTTTTACTGTTTGTGATTTGTTTGTAATTTGTTAAGTGTTTTAGTTTTTGAGAATTTTAGTTTAACCAACTTCATAAAAGAAGGTTCGAGAAATTATAGATTGAATGTAGGCTAATAAAGGCAAAAGGTTTATTTTATTAGATAACTAGCGACTTGCCCCGGCTTCGCACGGGTGTATTTATAATTTCTCAGGACCGGGTAGGTACGTATGTAACCAGCATTAAATATAAAATGTATGATATCTATTCAAAATGAATTAGTTTCCGACACATTTACCACGACATTTTACCGCGATCTGCCGCAAGATTTGTTAAGAAGGCTATTGAGATTACCAAGCAAAGAAATTTCAATTTTGCGACTGGCTTTAAATTGTCAGGTACGTGGAATCCTGTAGTGCAGTTATGTAAAAGTCTTAAATCTATCGCCGGTCGCCAGGACTCGGTTAGTGTAGTGTGTCGTGATCGAGTCACATTCGAGAATGAAACAAGTAGTAACAACACCAGTGTTTGTCAACCTCGAAAGAAAAGACTCAGAAAGAGGGTAGACCCATTCGTTTGAGAATTACCGTCTACCTCATCGCAAAAACAATCAGTTTATGCCGTGATCATGGCGCTTGCAACAGTGTTAAATATCGGAGAACTCAAAAACAGTATAATCATGTTATGTTACCCGTTTCAAGTTTTAATATTGCTAGAATGATAATTACCTAGAACTAAAATAAAAAACAATCCACACAACAACTTCTAGCCCGTGGTAAGCTCTAAACTTGTGTTACACTTGACATTTGATGTATGTACTTAATTATTTATGCAATTTAATAAAAAAATTATGGACAATTTGTCTAAGAACAGAGAGTATTTGGCGGATTTAAACATTTATATAATATATAAATATAAGTATTATTATATCTTAATATATTATATTAAGATATAATAATACTTGCTTTGGAACTAACTTGCCAATCGTCAATAAATTATCTGTTTTTGTGTGTCGCTGACTGTTGTTATTCGTATTTCCCTACCAGCCTTATTTCATCAAGTATCACCACTAATGCTATGATTTCTATTCCACACAACCATCCATCTGGCCCGAAATTCTGTAAAAACTCATTTTCGCAAAAAAAAACCGACGACAAGATATGTATGATACACACGTTACAGCACAACGCTAACCGCTTATAATCTATGATAGCTCACAACCTGATCGGCAATAAAAAACAACCAACGTTTTTCTAAACATAAGTTCAAATTGAGATATATGCTTTACTTCAAGCTAAAATATAATAATTATTCAAGCTAATAAATATACTTAGGTATCTACATACAAAATAATCATGAACTCAATGAAAAACTGTTTGCTGTCCTGTTATCTGGATACTAAGCGTTTAATGCAGCTCCTATAACACAATGGCTAACCCTTTACACGAAATAATACATATTTTGCTTCATAGTAATCAAGGTTCAAAACAATGAAACCTCTATTCCAGTTTAAATCTCAAATTATAGTCGCAATTTTAATTTATTGCTAATTATTTGTCTGTTATTGAGCATATTGAGTAGGTCTGAGAATCGGCCAACATTTATTTTTCATTTTGCAAAACAACGTTTGCTGGGGTCAGCTAGTAAGTAGTAGTTATAACTCTACCATAGGGAATTAATAACACGTCTATCTTTATACATCTATATCTTCTTTATAAATAAAAATGAATTGTTGTATAAATATTCGTATTTCAATTATGTTTGACTATCTGCCCGCCCGCTTTGCCCGCGTAATTATAAATTTTCCTATGCCATAAGTTGTTTTTGTCCAGTGAAAAAACAGTTATTTATGATTGTCTCATGTCCTTAAAAACTCTTCAAAGTTCTCAGACCATGCAGTTTCCTCGCAATGAATGCCTTCATCGTCAAAACGCGTGTTTTAAGGCTCATATAAATGTTATGAGAACAAAATAAACTCCAGAATAAAATGCAAAAGAAAACCAAATTATTCGTACTTTGTGATTTCTTTATATTAAGAGATACCATAGGAATAAAAAAATACCCTGAAACGGCGATATTTCACTGACAGACTTATAAAATCAATGTTTACAAATTTGTTTAAATATAGCTGCAATGAAAGATGGCGATGATATTTATAAAAAAAATAATAATATAATCTAACATTTAAATGCGAACTTAGCATATAATTAAGCCTTTGGATTCATATTATAAAGCTTATTAAAAAATTATAGAATCGATAAACACTCACATTCCTTGGCTATTTTGAGCTAGGCATGAATTAAATGAAAAATCTCCCAAAATATCAATTTCGTCTTCATCCGCCATTTTGTTTTTATGCTTTTTTATGCGTTCCGTTAAACTTTACAGCCGACGAAGATAAGAAGCTTTTGGACGGTCAGTATTATTATTTATTAAGAAGTACTATAATTTAGAAAGAAAGAAAGAAAAAACAATATTTATTTGTGTTCAAAGATGTAACAGAGAGCATTATTAAATTAACGTGACCTCTGGGTGGTGCTAAGAACAGTCTCTGGTGGTAGGCTTCGGCCGCGGCTTGTCCCTGTCACGGTCGCCAATTTTGTGCGGGAAGGGCACAAATAATTAAAGACTTTGTACTTTTGGAAATATATAAATATAGCCTATGTCACTCAGGGATAGTGTAGCTTTCGAATGGTGAAAGAATTTTTTAAATCGGTGCAGTAGTTTCAGAGCCTATTTGAGACAAACAAACAAACAAAAAATCAAACCTTTCCTCTTTATAATATTAGTATAGATATAAGCTACTAACAAACATCCATACTTACAAACTTTCGCCTTTATAATAGTAGTAGGATAAGAAGAATTACGTTAGAAAATCCCTTGAAGATCACTCACTCACTTCGCGGTTTCAATACTTTGTGGAAGCATTGCATTTTTAAGAAGTATATAAACGGCAACATGGTTACAAATATCCTCCTCCACTTACCTCTATCACCCGTCATCTCAGCACTCACTCCTTTCTTACACATATCTTCTTTCACACAGTCCATCCATCTTTTCTTTGGGCAAAAAATGTATTAAATAAGAGAATTCTTATTTGTAAATCATGGTTTCTAATTATAGTAAGCCCAATTAGGATAATCTAAATTTAAAAATAAAAAATAAAAACCGAATCTAAATCCTTTGTTCCCTTAAAGTAATAAGTTATGAAAAAATATGTATTTAAGAATAATAGCTCTTTTAATGATCTAAAAAACAGTCCGCAATGGTATATGTCTATCTTTTAAGAATAACTCACAAAAACCGTTTTTATGGTACCTAATTTGGTCGAAATAATTTGTTGAAACAACTCAAAACCCGATAATTATATTGTAAAAAATATCAAATTTAAATATGCTTCGATTTGTTTTTAAATAGATTATACGGAACAACCACGGTTTGATATTGATCCGGATCCGGATCAGTTCCACAGTACTTACTCCACTATGTTCAATTAAAGGAACTTATGGTTGCATAAGAACTCAAAAGGCTTAGGGCATAGGAAATATTTATTTATTTATTTATTGATGTTGCTGAGCCGTGTTGGTAGGTAAAAAAGTAGGAGCTCACTCGACTGGTTTGCGGAAAATTCGTCGAAAACAATTCGCCGAGTTTTCGAAGAATTTTCCGGTTATTTTTTAAAAACCCAGGAAAGAGCCCAAGGACAAAAAAGTACCTACTGAATAAAATACTGAATCTTATTGAGGCCAGAATATCAGAGTTCATAAACAGCTATAACACTGAAAAATTAAAATTTTAGGAAAACTTTTCAGACGGTCAGCTGCCATATCAATCGATCGACTCAAGCCTGCCTACACAGTGAATGAGGATACCTGTTCAACATTACCAAGCCAAACCACATTACCATTACCACCAAGCCAGGATACCTCAACTGCATCACCTTTCGCTGTTTACCGAGAAGATGCGTGCCAAGTTTCATCACTCCAATAAGTCTACCTTTACGTCCCCAATAATTGAGCCCTCAACGACACGCTATAAAAATCTCATCACTGGAATGGATGTTGAATAAAAAACAGACGAAGATATGTTTGAAGTTACAAGCTATTGTTAAAATTCAAGGTTTAACACGAATGCCCGTCGAATAGTTTACGTGGCCACACAGTGTTGCTTTGAAACAACAATCAAAGGTGTTTAATAGCCCTAATAATAGTTCGCAATCCGAGAATTACTGATAAGTGGGCTATTTAGTCCGACTGGTTTTTTTAGTAAAGGGATCAATGAACTACCTATAAGATGGCAAAAGTGCATAGAAAATAATGGTTCATACTTTGATTAATTAAATATATTATATTAAAAAATATTCGACTTTTTGTTCCTCCCATACAAAACGCCAATTTCATATGTAAGGACCTAATATAACAAAGTGATGTATTACAACTTTGTAGAACTTATCATTTTCTACAAAAAACGTTGTCACATAATATCTCTAACTATTATAGTTTTGTGACAATACGCGATTTTTAAAAAAAAATAAACGAAAATTGTCTTAAGTTGTAATTTAAAATCATATGTATACTCTAAGGTGTTTACTGTCGTTGTTTCTTCATAAAATATCAGAGATACATACTTAAATCTGATCGAAAACAACAAATATCATAATAAATATTTCCAGCTATTCTCTTATTCCGTTGGCGTAGAACAACGTACGACTAAAGAATTAGAACGTGTGGATTTATACTAGAAACGTGAGCCATAACAGCAGCTTCTGCAGCGTAATGAATTTTTATCTAAAAACCGTCAAATCATGGTATGTTACCCGTTTTAAATCATAATATCTGTAAAAACCATGATAATTTAAAAAGTTATATTGTTGATGTGTCTTAAATGTAGCGAATAATATTTACTTGAAATTTATTAACTGTAGCCAAAAATGTAGATGACAAAAAAATTATAAGTCCATTATTCAGATGATTTTAAAATTATTTTTGTTGTGTTTATGTTTTTTTTTATTGCGAAAAATCTAGAAATAACAGACAATTTAAGTTTTGCGATCCATCCGAAGGTTGCCTGGAAGAGATCGCTATTAGTGATAAGGTCGCCCATGACAAGTGTTACTGTATGTAATATGTATGTTCCTTTATTGGTCTCGATGAAGGCTTTTTACGTCATTCGTCGGAAAATCTTTTAATTATTTATAATATACTAACGTTGCCCATTTTTTATGGAACCGTAGAAATTCAAAAATAATCCTGAATTTAAAAGTAGCCATATTGTGTTTTAATCAGACTAACGAACAACAATTCATTTTTATTTATATAGATCTACGTGTGTTCATTAGTTAATAAGTTTACTTAATATTATAAGTTCCTTCCTACCTGTATAGTATTAAATGTACCTACATAGTTGGATATTTTGCAAATAAAAAAAACCTATTAATCTATAAATATAAAAATGAATTGCTGTTCGTTAGTCTCACTAGAACTCGAGAACGGATGAACGGATTTATCTATCTTTGTCTTGAAATGGATACAATTTATTATAATAATTTCCGCTTTAAACGCCCATTTGGAACTTCCACGTGAGCAACGACGTGACTAATCGAGCCTGTTTGGCAAGAATGGGCAATATTTTAAATAACCACATCATATCAAAATAAAAACATGTACACTTTACACAAGTTAAATAGATGGTAAATTATTACTATATAATAGAGAAACCTTCAAGTCTTCATGCCCCATCTTAGACCATATCGACCATAATGACTTAACATCAGGGGAGATTGTGCTCAAATAAAGACTTATCATAAAAAAATTGGCTCTAATAAAAATAGTTCTAAATTAAATTTCTGCTTTCTTTATATAATAATGTCTGTTTGTTCCAAAACCTTAAGCTCTAGAAACTTGTACCCTCTGGTTATAAATCCTTTTGTACAATAGTTAACAAAAAAAATAGTACCTAGTTCTTATAGTAGGTAAATTTTAGGGCAAAAAAACTATGTTAAACCCCAGATTTAATCTGGGGTTAAACTCACGTAAACCCTACATTTTCCATAGCGCAATCATTTATGACGTTGCTCTTAAAACAATTAAGGCACTAAATAGTCCCCCCCCCCCCCCCCCCCCCTACACAACACATGCCATTTGAAAACCCTCAGAGCGGAAAATTAGTCAATTATACACGGGTGTAGCTGTAAAATAAATGCCAGTCTTTTAAGTAAGGATGTAAGGAAAATAGCTGGCGTATTTCCTAATTTAAGACTTTTTTAATAAAAAGCATTAATTAACGTTATATATTTTAATATTAACTATATTATATACGGTATTAACGTTTAAAATTTGTATTTAAAACACGATCCACTGAATTTTAATAAACATAATGGAAGCTTAGCAAAAGTGCGTTAATTTATAAAATGTAAATATGTTACTGTATAAAGTTGTACAAATATTTAACGTTTTTTATTTATGTTACAAGTAACTGCTTTGTAAGAAATTAGCTTGCTAAGTTATCCCGAGAATTCTAATTCTAATTCTAAGTGGAGGAAATGAGATCTGCACTGACATCTCGCCTAGGAGTGTTTTGTGCATTGTCCCCTGCCTAACCAGGCCCCGACCAGCCCAACTCCCTGATGTAGCGGAGTAGGACTTTCGTTGTTGTAACTAATTGTTTGAGCAAGTCTGCGGATTTAATGATAAAAAAGTGGTTGATAAGTGCAAAAAATCATAGATGAAGATTGGAAGCGGACAATCGATTTGACAATTTGTGTGATCAAGAGCTAATAATAAATCTACAGGATTGATATTGGCTAGTTCAATTCAATTAAATTAGAATAATTTATTTTAGACAACATTCATTGTGTGGGAATACCAATTAAATAGTAAGTAACTGAGCTTTTGATAAATTCAAATTTCAAGTAAATATAATCTCACTTGTGGATTTATAAAATTATGAATAACAACTTAGGCTCCCCATACATAATTGCACAAAATTATTCAACGTTTATGGATAGTATTGATTTCAAGAATATTGGTTTACAAAATTATTCTTTTTGTATACATTCTGGCTAAATAGTAATTTCGTGTTTTTAGTGAATTCATTTTTAATAAAGATTAATAATACATATTATAATTATATTTTATAAGAGATTTAAAAAATTCATTCACCATTCGAAAGCTACACTATCCCTGAGTGACATAGGCTATATTTAGTTTTGAAAAAAAAAATGATTTCTTACCAAACCTCCGATAATGTAACCCGCTCGCCTGGGAGATGAGAGTGGTCAAAAAGCTGTATTCGGACAACTAGAGACTGTGCTCAAGGAATACCTACCGTCTCTTATGTTAGCCGCTGATATTAAAATTGATGGAGGATCGATGAAAATTCTGACAGGTAAACATTGCCCTTCGAAAGACACATTAACCCTAAGCAGCCTATGGTGGGCAAAGCGAGTTTATATTTATTTCTAGTATTATGTCTTTTTCCCTATTTTTTGTAAATTAAATTTATATTCTTATGCGTATACATAATGGCTTCATAAATTTATTGACAAATGACTATGTTTATTTCTTAGAATTTATTACTTAGCGAATCTCGGGGACCCATATGATAGATAGCAAATATGTTGTTTTACTTTTAAGTAAATTAAGGCATTGGAATCGAGGGACTTTCTTAAATTTTAAATTTAGATGTTTATTTCTTCACGTCTAAACGGCAAGAGCGATTTTAATAAAATTTGGTATGGAGTTAGCCGACTCCCTGAACGTGCAAATTTTGCGATTCATTCATTTCTATATTAAAGAATATTTCAAGAAATGTTTTGAGTTAAGTGTAGTAATTCCGCATTATCTAAACTGCTTGTATCATAATTAATCTCCACGATACAGCCTTCGACTAGTGTAGGAGGATCGCTGGTTTATTATTAAGAACCATATTTTTTCTGCTAAATAAACATGAACTTTTTCTACACTTTTTTTTTTGTAAATTCATACATATGATACATAGAAAACACCCAGACCCAACAGATATAGGTAAATTGTTATATCTGTACATGCACCCCGGAGGGGCACTGCAAATTGAGTCAAATTACATGAATATTTAAAATTGTATAAATAAATAGATAAATATTTCCGGATATTCCACACATCTAGCCCCGTGGTAAGCTCTAAGCTTGTGTTACGGGTACTAGACATCTGATATACTTATCATAATAGGCTGACATAAAATATATATTTTTTATTAGACATATAAAATTTTCCGCCTCAATCAATGGGCTGTCTGAAATATTTTTCAATCTGAATATTAGGTTAAACTCGTAATAAAATTGTTACAAGTATTAAAAGTTTGTGAAGCGGAATGTTAGAGTAATCACAGTTAGACAAAAAAATAATGAAATACCAGGATATTTTGCTTTTAAAACTGGATTATACAGGATAACCCAGAAATGGTGGATAATCCTGCATTTCCGTGTGCTGGAGAGGGGGGAGGAAGTAATCCCACGGTCTAAGATTACGAAAATTTCATGCAGATATTTTTATAAGTACAGTTGACAAAAAAATACTTTAACAGCGTGCCGGAACATTAGGCCCCAAATATTTGATACATCTAAAAACTGATTAAAGTAAAAAGTCTTTTGTTACTTGAAATTAAATGTCAAAACATAAAATATATTAACTTAAACCTCATAAGTATTTTTTTAATAAAAACAAGCAAAGATTTTAAATGGTATTGACTGTTTATTTTAGTATTATTATAACAATCATAAATAAATCTAAATATAAAATTTTAGTAAAAGAACACAGATGCGTCCGTTTGACTCATTCATGAAATTACATAATGAGAACATTATTTATTAAACTTAATTAACTTTTTCCTCACACTCATCGCTTTATAACCGACTTTCAACAAAAAAGGAAGTTGCCAATAAGTCCACATGGGAAGGGCTGCTCTTTCGATGATACCCTTCGAAATTTCGGTCGGACAACCGGCTTTCACATGATCTACTTTCAACTATATTTGAAAATTTTTTTGGATAAACATTGAAGTTGTGTGATTACGTTTTAACTTATTTTAAAAAAGATAATGGATGAATTGAAGCAGTTGGTGACAAAATGTGACTATAAACATTCAAGGAAACGACCAGTTAATAAAGCTTTGTGGAAGCGTGAACAGCCGCGTTCTTAAAATTGAGTCACTCCTACACGGATAACTTAAACACAACCCACAATATAAATCACGATAATAACGAATCACGTCGGATTTATCGTATCACGTCGGGAATATCACTTTAGTATTTGAACTGTCTTTAGTGATTATGTATGTGGGTTGGTTGAAATAAAAGAGTTATTGCACTATACTGAATCTATTCATTTAACACGTTACAGGTTATTACAATTATATTATTTATTTAATCCTTATTAGGATATGTCTAAACACGGCTGAGGTTTGTTTTTGCTATGTATGTTGTTCTTTGGATGACAACGACCCCAAATGGAACAATATATAAATGACTACTACATACCTAATATAATAATTATAAATTACTTAGTATAATGCTTAGGTTATTACTTAGTTTTGTTATTGCAGGCTTAAAAGATATTCAACCGTTTCAGATATTCAAAAAATTATAAATAAATACACCTATTAGTGTTTTCAAGATTCTAATATATATTTTTGATTAACAATGCGATCCTTTTAAATCGTTGTGAACTTCGCAATATATTTTATCTATTTACGTTTTTTTTTCGAGACAGGCATTTACTGTCTAATATTGTATCGGTGGATTTAGTACACTTGAAAATAATAATTGACTAACTTAAGGCTATCAAAGTCACAATTAATTCAAATGCTGTATGCATATTCATACCTAGTACAGAACAGAATGTATTACAGAAATATATAATCTACACAGCCTGTGTAGATTATAGCCAACAAAGTTTCATATATACTTACTCTGATATAGAGACGCGAAATGAACATTATAGTTTTTATTACTTATATAACTTAAACCAAAATACCTGAATTACTGAATTCTAAACACAATTGAATAAATGAATGAAGCGTTTATTCACAAAAAACATAAGATCTTATTAAATAATTATGAGAATTCTATTTCTATGCTATTTCTTAGACTGATTTAACAACTAATAAGAATAATAATATTCATATCTAATTAGATATAGGTTTTTAAATAACACAATATTTAAGCAGAGGCCCTTTCCGAGATTCCGAGCGGAAGTTTTTATAGGTATGCACTATAAAAACTTCCGCTAGAATCACTCAACCTATTCTTGAAAAACGCATTAAGTGTGGGTGATTAAATTTTCTAAAATGTATGTTTTTGCTAGGTCGTCCCCCTATACATACATTATTTTTATGTACTGACCGTAGTAGTAATTTTGTTCTCAGTAAATCAAAGTGTGAAATAATTGTAAGCTCAATAATGATAATAAATACATCAGACAATTAATCTGTCTTAAACATTAAATAAATATATAAAATATATTCAAAAACGTTTACAGATTTATTACTGTTAGTTGCTTTCTATTGGTATCCAACAACATTTTTTACCTTTTCTGAAAGTAAGTTCTGAAAATAGGTTAGGACCACAACACCTGTTGTTTACTTTCAGTTTGCAGAGTAATACGATTATGTTGGTGATAATTTTATGTAGTTTTATGAAAGTATAAAAATAAAATAAGCCTATGTTACAGCGAAACTTAGCCTACATATTTAGATTTGTTAATTACTCAATTTTCATTATTTTATAAATAGTACACTATTGTCAGTAGTTTTCTTTCGCAGCTTGTCCTTCGACAAGAACTCTAAATGGTAGACTGTTTTATAATTCAAGAGATTTCACGCTGATATATCACTATGGGCAAACAGTATCAGCTATAGAATCTATTTTATAACAAGATACTGTTAGAAGTGATAGAATGTATCATGCTTGGTTGAGTTCCCTCGTAATTACTTACTGCGGCGCTGTGCACGCGACCACAAAGCGAGACTTTTACAGACAAAATGTCCCGCTTTGAAGAAAGAAAGAAAGAAAGAAATATGTTTATCCGTAAAACCATTGTTTCCTCATCAAAGGATTTTCTCTGGCCAACAATTTGTTTCGGTGGCAAAGAGGCGTTGACTGAAGAACAAAGACCACCGGAACTTCTAGGAAGAGAAGATGCAAACAAGTATTGTAGTAGGTAGGTATATGTATTGTGTTATATTAGTATATTATTATAGGTAAGCACTTACTAGTTTATTTTTCCCAATTTTCGGCAATTTTCCTTCATAAATTTTTTGCGTGCCCGGCGACTCATTTTCTTTTTCGGTCTCACCATTATTCACACTAATCTAATTAGGTTCGCACCAAAACTATTTTTCGCAAAACGAAACAAAACTTAGTATTTTTACGATTAAAAATGTCAAATAAATTCTTACGCAGGTTTCTTTTCTGTTCACTGTTTAGTTTTAACCGACTTTCAACTAAAAGGAGGTTCTCATTTATGATTGTTACGTCAGAACTTTGATCTCCGTTGATCGATTTTCGATGTTTTTTTTATAAGCTGTTGCTTGCGAGTTGGCCCCATTAAAATTTTATTACAATCGGTAAAGTAGTTCTCGAGTTATACTGAAATACTACCTTCTAGGTCTTCATGCTCCATCTTAGACCACATCGTCACTTTAGGTCGTTAATTGATAATTTTACGAGTAAACAAACTTTTACGAGCGTTAATAACTCTTAAAACTATTAATGTCTCTGTAAATAAATACAACTATTATATATTTCCTTGGCGTTATTTTCGTTATGAATCCCTGAGAACGGTTTGATCGAGATGCATTTACGTGAACAACTTCAAAAACTGAATTGTCGGCACATCGAAGTTGAAATATTCGCTAAAATTATTTAAGTGAAGATTTGGTTAATTATCATTCACTGACTCTATATGTTCAGTTTAGGCCCTAAAATGTTTAGAAAATGCGTTGTATGGGTCTGCTTTGGAATGTTCCAAGTCACCATATAGCATGATGAGGGTTAGGTACTGACATTGCCAAATAGTAGGCCTTACAATATGGATTTAAGGTTTTTCATAGGACAAACTGAAATTACTGGAAATCTCTTAGGGAGGCTCATAATTAGATTTAGCATTCGCTAAATATGAAGACTATTGAGACTGCGGAACGTGGTATGACTTTAATCACAAAATGGTTTGAACGTAATCTTCTTACACTAAACACTAAAAAAACAATGTTTCTCTGTTTTCATAAGACCGCTTTTTCTATCTGAACTTCAGAATTAGGGTTTAGAAAAGAATAGAAAACATATTATTTTACAACATTTATTGTGTTACATGCAAATAAAGAAAATATTTCCGATTTGGAGGCCATTGGCAAATTTTTTTTTGCCTAATCTAATCAATAGGTCATTTTAGTCTTATTACAATTGATTAATATTTTTTAACCCCTGGAAATAGTTAAAAAAATTAAATAAGATCTTACACCACTGTTTTATTAGAGATTATTATTATGATACTAAATGAGATGTGTTTTACTTTAATTGGTATAATAGGCATAATAAATGTTTACTGAACCTTCCGTAATAAAGATTAAGAAGAAAAGAGAGACTTAGCATTACTATACCTACTTGTAATTTAAAGGTAATCAGTTGTTTGTGCGAGACCTTGATCTATTGGGGACAATAAGATATTGACAGAATCTACTCCGTTGAAAATTATTTCAGGTTACTAAAATATAGCTTTATTACCTTTCTCGATAAAAAAGATACACAACCACTCTTGTAAATATAATGCATCTATAACTATTTTAAGACCTTACTTTTTTTACTTATGTTCGTGCAAATATAGGAATTTGAATTTGATGTTCCTATAGACTTATAACACATATTGAACATAATGTCTTACCCTTAAATATAGACAGTAAGAAGAGTTAATCGTCACGTTCTTTATTTTACTCTACATAACAATTTTAGTCATATGTAAAACTAATTAATAGCCTTTATACATACAGATAAGCAAAGTTGCGCCTGGTCAGTACTTGAATGGGTGATCGCAGTGACTGCTTGTTTTTGCACTTAAAATATAATATAATTTTTATGTCCCAGACAGACACACAAACACATCAAACTTATAACACCCCCTTTTTTGGTTGGGGGTTAAAAATATGACCCAACTAAACTAAAAAAAAAAGACGACTTAACGTTATTTAAATGACAAAATAAATACAACGTTTTCATAATATTATGTTGTTTTATATTTAAGGAAATTAAGACATTGAAATCGGGGGTTTTTCTTAAATTTTAAATTTAGATTTATTATATTTTTAATTGATGCTTTACATTGCAGTGCATTAATCATGGAATGTTACCCGTTTTAAGTCATTATTATATTTTAATTTTGACATTGTAAATAATACTGCTTATGTAGTAAAATCGCATGCAAATTTTACTGGTAAAGTATGAGAAACCTTATCTTATCTATAAATATATCTGTTTTTTGTCTCTTATATTAAGTACAACACATGTCTTAGTCAGATTACCACGGGGTTTAGATGTTGTTGCGTGGATAGTCCGGACATATTTTTATTATTGGAGTTGTAAACTGTACTTTTAAACTACACCATACCCTTCTATCTCGCGTATCCAAATTTCTTATTACGGTAAGCATACTTCTTCTTGTATCTGCTGGACCCGTATACTCCCACCTATCTAAGTACAAACTCAAAATAAAGACCAATATAAATATCGGCATTCTTTTCAGTACCGGCTTACACTTTTGTCGAAGATTAATATCTGTTTATGAACACACATTTATTCTCATCTCAAAATTTAAACAAATGTCAAACATAATTCGTACCTGCAAAACTACAGAATATGGTTTTAAATAATTTCCTAGCTTCTCAGTTACAAATATTAAATAAAAAACAATATTTAAGTAACCCTTATTGGTTTACGGTGCACTCTACACTCTTTTGTTGATAAAATCAACCCATGCTCTTCAGCAAATGCGATTCGAGTAGGCGAGTGCCAAGTTGTCGTATCAGACAGACGAGCCAAATTTAACATCGCCACAATTTCCGAAGTATATAAATGGCGTTACATTATGCTATACGATAGTGGTAATTACCTGTCGTAGCATGATATGTCACAGGCAGTCAGGATTACATTCGATCGAACAAGACAATAAGCGTTGTAGGTGCGTGAAACCTTTGATTTCGGAGTTGTTTTTACGTACTTTTGACAGTATTTTTCTAGTGAATGAGACACAAATGAACAGTTTTTAAAAGTAGTTTAATGTGATGTATCTTAAAATGTATATAAAATCGGAGAGATTTTTTTCACGCGAAAACTAATGAACCGATTTAAATGAAATTTGGTACACAGAATCTCTAGAGCCTGAAAAATAATAAAGGCTACTTTTTACCGCGGGAGAACGTCATTCCGCGGGAAAATCCATTATAACGCGAAAAATAAAAGGTTTTATAATAAACCAACTATACTATACGACTTATTTATGAGTAATATGGATGATTTAATATAACTCGAGAAATACATAATGCATCTGCAAACAACCTTGCACATAAATCTAGGGACCCCTAGCCCTGAACAAATTCGACCTAAGCGCTTAATCTGACACTTTTAAATGGATTAGGAAACGGAGACAGACAACTTTTTACTTGCAAGTATGTCATTTCGCGGGAAAAACCATTATATCGCAGGTAACACCGTGGTTAATATTATAAAAAAAATGTTATCAATACATAGCTGTCGTGAATGACAGCTATGTCATTATATATTATATAATTATAAAAAAATCATTCAGAAATTTGTATCTATTTATTTACAACATCGTGACAGGTTTTTTTTTAACCCTAGTGCGATATTCCTTATCTATCTTACGGCCAATAATAGATTTACTTTAAATAATCAAATATAGTAGTAATCGACAGTCAAACAAAATTAACTAAGCTAATTATATAAATTTTACAAAAGGAGCTTACGTTTGAACGGCTGAACGGATTTATCTTATCATAGTCTTGAAATGTTCGTGGAAGTCTAGGGAAGGTTTAAAAGGCGAGAAATAATCGAATAATTGCTTAAAAATTGAATAAAAACCTGTGCGAAGCCGGGGCGGGTAACTATTGTCCATTACTTGGAAAACGGCTATGTCCATGCCAAATTTGACTAAAAACGGGCTTTGCTCGCAACAATTATTTTTTCCAGGAAAATATTACGTATTTATTGTTGCAGACCAATAAAATACGTTTATGACTGTACAGATACTAAAATGCGTGACGGACTCGTGGTCACACCGTAAGTTTGTTTGAACTCGCTAATCTCATAAATGACGGGTCCGATTTAAATAATTAAGAAGAATACATTTTAACGTGGAAATTCATAGTGTATACCTACGCGCTTTGTGTTTCTGAAAACCGAAAGATATTATGAGACGATTAACAAGTTGGTGGTTTGCGTATAAAAAAAATCTGTTTTTTTTTTACAAAACTTGTAAAAAAAAACAACTTTGTAAAATGCGCGCGCGGGGCGCAAGGTTACAAAGTCAAAGTCTATTTCCTTAGACGCTTATCATACATGTTATAGTTCTTGAAAAAAACATAAAAAAAAAAAAATTTTTTTTTATGTTTTTTTCTTTTTAAAATGTTGTAAGTCCTCTCTGATTTATAATTTTTATATGGTTTTATTTTTTAATTCATTATATTTATCACTTCTTAGTCAATACAATATGACTGTATCTTGCAATAGTGTGAAATATCTGTGATTGAGGGAGTAATTGAAAACGGCGAAAAATCCGTTGTAACTAATATATTTGATAATTATGAGATTTACTCATACACCAAGATTTCCGTGTATTTCAACAGTTTATAATTATTATTATACAAAATAAAAATTTAGTAGACATTGTTAATACTATTAACTATGGAATATGTGCCTATAAGAGGCGAGCACAACACTGATAAACGTGTCAATAACATAAAAATCCTAATTTTAACTTTTGTTGTTATTGTGTATTATTATAGCTTAAGTTTTAGTTTGTGTAATTCCGTGCCTACACTCGCCCAAGGGTTTGCCTGAAAACCAGCGTTGCTACGCATCGCGCTCGCAGCAACATAAAGCTGAGGCAAACCTTTTGCATGTTTGATGTTTTTTTATAGCTTATTGAGATCACGAGGAAGATCTTGATAAATTTTCAGATCGATACTAGTCCTCGTAAATATTTTTGTTCATATATAAAGTCTCAGGGGCGAGTGTAAATAATAAAAAGGTTAGTTCCCGTCGTATTAGATGCGTCATGTTTTTTATCTAGCTTTTAGGGACCCCCAGGAAGGTAATAGTAAATTATAAAATACAAAAAAATCGATACAAAAAATTTTTTTAAAGAACGTGTTTGAAGAATTAAATGTTTTAGGTAAGTTGAGAAGGGTTTATCGCATCTGTGTGCTTTTATTGTTTACGTTTGGATGGACTAGTCTAAAAATTTGAAAAAATCCCTGGACGCAATGATGGTCGAATGGACTAAAATTTAAATTCCCATGCAATGCTTCTTAACGCATTCCGTTTTTTTATAGTGTTACAAAATAGCACGGTTGGCATATATGACGATATTTTTTTGAACATTGTTTGATGCCGTTTTTTAATAACTTCTTCTTCTGTGTCCCAGCAGTGGGAACGTTAATAGGGTGATGATGATGATGATGAAAGAACAATATTTGCACACATAATTTGACAATATCTCATTAATTGTACAAGGATATAGCATGAAATGTATACGTTATAAAGCTGAAAGTTTGTTTGTACGATTGATTTTATTTTAGGAACAGCTGAAATGTTTACATATCTAAAGAAGAATTTCTAAGAGGTTGTTTAATAAAAGTGTTTTGTTCACAGTAAATAGGTAATGAAAAATCTGAAGATTCTTATTAATATCGCAATATTTAATACTTCGTTGGTGGTCTCGGTGGATCTCAAGGAGTGTTCCCATGACTGCTAGACCTAAGTTCTTGCTTCATTCTGTCGCATTGGTTTACTGCGTATCCTTCCGTTAATAACGATGGGATGGTAGCCGCTATTTATACTCACGACATCGCGACTTGATGATATTCAATACATGTATAAATCAGTAATACAGCATCTGCTAGAGCCGACTGTTTTTTTTTTGTTTTTTCATAATGTCAAATAAAATCTAACCTAACCTAAAGTAGGTAGGTGTACATAACATAATAATTTTCTTAGTTTTCTTAGTCGATCCCCGACCGAAAAGAGAGACTGCAAAACGAGCTGCAAGATGAAGTAGCAGCCAAACAAGTCTTAGAAGAAAAGATAGCGGAGCTGAGAATGGAAATGGAAAGACTGAAATCAGAGAACAACGTGCAATGGAGCAAGAGAGAGCTACTGCGAGTTTGAGGGACTAGCTATATTATAAGGCATCATAAAATTAAATTTATTTAACCGGTCAAGTCATTATTCCCAGTCAATTACACAAATTTATATCAACAGGTTTGAGCAACCATCATTATAATAATACAATCGCACATATTTCGCATGTCCCATCTTAGACCACATCGTCACTTTACATCAGGTGAGATTGTGGTCAAATTGAAGACTTATAGAGCAAAAAAAAATAATAAAAAAATAATTAAAATGTTCCCTGCACACAATATGAAAAACAAAGCCAGATTGCAGAAAGCACATTAAATGGGCATAATGTTCATGATAAATTAAAGATGCAAGTTGGTGAGAAATTACCAAAAATAGTCTTAGACTATACTTATTATACTAGGAGGGAGGTTAAACAAACAAAATATCAATTTCCCTAACAATTAATTTGCGAAGGATGTCCAAGTAAAAGGGGGCAGCTCGTGAGAAGTCCGGCCGGAGACGAAGCTGTAAAGCACTTGCTTTAACGGTGAAGGCAAACATAGTGAGGAAACCCGCATGAATCTTGGTGCATTAATCTGTTGCCAGGGCTGCCGGTGCTCGGCGCCCGGTAGGAAGGCGTGGCAAAACATTCATTATAAGTATAAATAAAAAAACATACGAGACTATTAATTAACTATCTACGCCAGAACGCCCTTGAAAACAGCGCCATCTACAAAATGACGGAGTAAACAAGCCGGGTCTAGAAATAGAAGCAATGCAAAGCACGTTTTCAAAGTTAGTTAATTATAGAGACTATAGGAGACGGCTAGGGAGGCTTCACTCTAATTCCGTGGACAGCGCCGGCCATAAACAAAAAATATCAATGAAATAACATTTTCTTAACAGTCCGCTTCAATGTTTTAT
Source organism: Gymnoscelis rufifasciata (assembly GCA_929108375.1). Classification (NCBI taxonomy): domain Eukaryota; kingdom Metazoa; phylum Arthropoda; class Insecta; order Lepidoptera; family Geometridae; genus Gymnoscelis; species Gymnoscelis rufifasciata. The sequence continues at coordinate 4,106,922 of CAKMYF010000001.1, read as the reverse complement.
ATCTACTTTTCATATTAGTTAACAGAATCCAAGTCTGAATCAATGTTTCTTCACTTTCTGTTGATTTTTTTACTTAAAGTCTACGCCACGCAAATTTCGCATCTTCCAAACATTATTTTGTCCATACGCGTATTAAGTCTGACTTTGTTTCGACAGAAAAAGTTAGAAAATTACATTGATTCGTTTTATAATTTAGCCCTTATAAATTTTTTATTATGTTTATCTGTCATCTAACACCCATATTACAAGTTCCGCGTAGTTATAACTATTTTATTTTTACGTATTTTAACGTGTCAAAGAGTAAAATCACTTGTCCTAAGATGCGAGGGCTCATACCTTTAAAAACATTGAAGCGAACTGTCAAGACAATGTTATTTCCTTGATATTTGTTATTTAAGCAATTTAGTTTTATTAATTTTAAGTTGACCTGTCCATGTAGGCTATGTGCTTCTAAGGAAATAAACGTTTTGACTTTGACTTTGACTTTGTCCCTTGCTAGAAACGTAAATAACTACCGATGATGTAATTATCATCTAGACTCCCCATGTCATTCTAAATATAATAGAAAAAATACTTTATGACACACCAGACAAACAATACAATAAGAAATTAAAACTGAAAAACTCCCGTTTTTAAATAAATAGTATTTTTAAATATAAGATTTTTAAAGTGAAATCTGATTAATTTGATGTAAGTAGATAAGTTATTTAGTTTTAAGTTACATATCACACGGTCAGTTCAACCAGTCGATTCTGTTTTTCACTGATATCTAAAGATGTGTGTTATTTTTTTCAACATTATATTGAACTTGATAACTTCTTCCAAGGGTTAAGAGATTAACTTATATGTGGCTGAGCATGACCTAGAGATTAGATTAGGCCTATTTTCGAAACAAAAGGCCTGCAAGTCGAAGGTTGATTAAATCTCTTAACTTAACAAATCATAAACCATAGCATCAAGTGCAAATTAAAGTCACAACAGCAAAATGTTAATAATTTCCTCATTAAATCGTGTTTTGCTAAAAAATATTCGACTTTTTGTTCCTCCCATACAAAACGCCAATTTCATATGTAAGGACCTAATATATTATCTAAGCACAACGTTAAACTGGCTAATCTGGCTATATCATTACAGGTTTATGGATGGAATAAACAAACCCAACACATATTTCTTAAATTGTGGGTGTCAGCCAGGCTGGCAATAATATAATTCTAACTTTAAAAAAATACAGTTACGCTACACATTTTAACTGTAAATTTTGCAGACTTCCGTCGAAATTATGTTGTAACTGAGTAGGTATGTGATCCATTTACATAAGTCGAATTGTTGTATTCCTATGACCGAAGAAGGTTAAGTTGGTGTATGTATCTTGGCAAACCAGCATTGCTCTTACACTAATTCTTAGCTTGAACGAAAAAATCTATTTAAGCTTTCAACTCTCGTGGTCGTATTAAAATAATCAAGATCCTTGATAGAACTCGTTTACTAACGTAATGAAATGCAATAACATTAGCTAAATAAAAAAAAGTACTCAGACATCCTCCGTACTCCCCGGACCTTGCTCCAACAGATTACCATTTTTTTCGAAATTTGGATAACTTCTTGCAAGGGAAAAAATTCAACTCCGATGGGGCAGTCCAAATCGCCTTCAAAGATTTTATTCTTTTTCACTGATCATAAAAGACTTAGCTGCCAACACTTTACACTTATAAACTTACTAGTTAAGAAAAAATCATATCAACCGGAGAGAAATATCCAAAAAACACCCTTAAATTTACAAGAATAAGATTGAGATATCTGATATACTTAATATAATAGTCATACATATATAGATATTTTTTATTATACGTATTAAACACCCAGACCAAGAAATCGTGCTTGCAGAACATACAAACACTTTGACCCTCGGCGGGAATCGAACCCGCTACCTCTTGTCTTCAACCACTCTATCTATGGCTATATATGCATCATCATCATCTATGAAAACATGCATTAGAACCATTGACTATTTTAAAAGATCTTAGCGGACAGAAAAATTAATTACTTGAAATCATTATTATCATTGTAAAAAAATATATTTATAAATAAAAAATGTGAAAATAATTGCAAATTATTAAAATTAAAAAATGTTTTCGTCTATAAATTCTTTTAAACTACCTATAATAACATTTGAATATTTTTTTGTGTATTCCTCACTTAGGTACTATATACTAGCTGAATAAAATAATTTTATTAACCGACTTCAAAAAGGAGAAGGTTTCTCAATTGGACCGAATATAAGCTTTTTTGTCTAATGGGTGGTTACCATAAAATTCGTACAAAACGTCTCGGACCACACATCGTATCTGGCTTGTACCAGTATAAATCAACCTTTATTGGGGTCACTAACAACCCACGTCCGTAGAAAAGATGCTATTTTTCTCAACACAGCAAACACGGTTTTTGCCTATTTGGGGCGTTGGGTAAATAGGTGGTTTTTCTCTGACAAATAGTCATTTATACTTATTTTTAGTCGAATTCTTTTTATTATATATTTAACGTTAATAATATCAAATACTATCAAAGTACCGCCATGTTTTCTACGAAGAACGATATATTTTTCCAATAGTAAAAAGTGGCTATTTTTTTATACAGACTAATGGGAGTAAAAGCTTGTTTCCTACAAATCTAAAATGAATTAAGTTATAGACAAAGATAAATTTTATATTTTAACTTAGAATTTGAAGTTAATAGGCTTTGAGAGCATCGTTATAATATACATATAATCATGTCAAAAGGTTAAGAAATAAACCCCATTGTTTCTCATTATCGTCGTTTGTAGGTACGAGGATAATGAGAAAATCTGTACATTATCATTATATATATTTTGTTTACTATACATATTAACCCAGACCAGAGTAAGTGCTTGCTGAACATACATACCCCCCCTCGACGGGTAGGAAGCCCCAAGCTTGTCTCTACAGAAATAACTTTTTGTTAGTCATATTTCATCTTGGCAAGATTTTGAATGCAATGTATGAAAATGTATTTCGATGTGGGCATGTTTAGTGCTCCTAACTCCAATTTAACGAAAATCTTCGTGGAGGTCTAGGGAAGGTTTAAAAGGCGAGAAAAAATCGAAAAATTGCCGTGAAAAAAAATGAGTAAAAACCCGTGCGAAGCCGGGGCGGGCCACTAGTAAAAAATAAAATAAAATAGCCTTTATCGTTGTTTCTTTCTTACAATAATTCTCATAAGAAGCGACCAGACACCATAAATTTATTTCCTACTTATCTTTATGCACTTATGATTATTTTGTTTTTTTGTAATTTATTTTGACGTGTCTAAGTTTTGTAAAATCAAACTATGGAAATAAACGATTTTGTAAAATAATCTGACTTTTTACTTTTAAAGGAACTAACTTATCAGATAATTATTTACAAACGTGTTATGGATATATTTGTTTTTTTTTTTTTGCTGAAATTTTGGATTTGATTCGTCAGTTTGTATGTTCGTGTAGGGTATTTATTTTATATGCCTTCGTATGGTATTTAATAGAATATAAATCAACGAATCTAGGGTGCTCAAAGAACACACAAACAACATCCTACATAAAATTAAACTCTAATAGACGAGTTATATTTTATTTTCTCAAAATGCAACTCCATCTTTTTGTGTTTCTGAGAAACGCCATTATCTGGGGCTATTCATAATATTTCGTTCTGATAACATTCCATGTACCAACTTATCGTTCCATATTCCGGGTTTCTTAATTAATATTATTTTTTTTAAATTTCATTTTGTTTCTATTTATTTTTGCGCATTAAATACCATGTTAAGACTAGATAATAGGAAGGGCACTCACCTTTGAGCTGTATGGATGTTTGTTACTCTTTCACGTAAAAACTACTGAACCGATTTAAATGAAATTTGGTACACAGAATCTCTAGAGCCTGAAAAATAACATAGGCTACTTTTAACCGCGGGAAAACGTCATTCCGCGGGAAAATCTTCCAGAGCTGCGTTCAGTAATGCTCAGCACACAAGGACACCGATCCACAATCTAAATAAAATAATAAACGAAATTAAATGCGAATGCAAAACCAAAATAAACTTACGCCATAATGCAAATATATATATATATATATATATATATAATATTTAAATATTTACCGGGTTTTACCGGGTTTTTATGATTCAACCTAATTTAAATACCATTACAGTTTCGTCAACTATAGACTTGCCGCGTCACGACTTTCTTGGTCTCTTTCTTTTATAGGAGTGTCCTACAAGCATTCAAAGTTTACAATTTAATTTTCAACATAGTCCTGTGTTAAAATAAACCGGTGAAATTAAATTTTCTAAAATTATGTTTAACTTTAGCGAGTAAAATTAGATGAATGTCATAATGGCAATAAAAGTTTGATTATGCCGCTGTCTGAGTTGATATCAGTAAACATATGTATGTATACTTAATATAATAGGCGTACATTATATAGATATTTTTTATTATACATATAAAACACCCAGACCCAGGAGAAAGTGCTTGCAGAACATACAAAGACTTTCTCCATCGGCGGGAATATCATTTATTAAAATTTCATGGTTATAAAAATAATTATAATATATTGCGCGGTAGCAACGGCGTCGAATTATAGGAAAACACATATCCAATTTAGTCATGCATCTTGGATTTTTCTTCTTGAGAAATTTATGTGCGCTTTAAAAATGTATAGCGTCCGTGGAGCGAAAGGTTTCGCGTCGACCGTATGCTGCTTAGATGCGAGACAAACTATGATCATTAATATCTGACGGTTTTCTCGTCACATAACGTTAAGGAAGTTCGACTTCTGTAAGAACAAGTTTCAAGTCCGTTTGCTAGCGCCTCAGTTGCCTGTATATACATAAATATTCCGGGCAAAATATAAAATATGGTAAATTATTACTTATTACTCTAATGCTGGACTAGACTAACTTCAGTAGACTACACAAAGTTTGCTTCTACGTTATTCTGAATCCCTAGTAGACGCGAAGAGAATTTTGACTTACTCAGTGACAAGCGTACAAAAATGTGAAAATTAGAGTTTTCAGTCACATGATCCAATAATACAATTTTAATAGTGATATAAGCTTAGATACTCTAAGGATATAAGTAACTTAGTGTTAGGTATTGCAGTATTTTATATAACCTTATTATAATAATATGCAAAAGCTCTAACATAAAAATATCAATCCATTGAAACCATGTCCTCATTTCCGTTTCTCATTTAGCTGAAAGCTTATGTCGAGATTTGTTTTATTTAATTTTATCATTTTAGTTGATAAATAATGATGGTAAAAGGCATAAAATACAAATTAAATACTTAAAACGCGAGAAAATGTATTTGCTTAAAATCATTTAAATATACAATCTCACACCTCGTCCGACGCCTTGCGTCTTCGTCGAACTCGATGAGATTTTAAAGTCAAATTCGGTATAAAACTTTAAAATATCAATATATAAATAATACATAATATTACAATATATAAATACATATAGGTCTATAAATATATATGTATACCTGTCTACGTAGATAAAATATATGTACACAATATATACGAATGAAAAACTATCATTATGATTTAAGGAAATGCTTATGCACGAGGTTTTTAAATATGGAATTTAAGGTTTAACTTAATTTAAGTCAGATCATAATAATTTAAGAATCTTTAAGTTGGAAAATTATGCCATAACCCTGAAATGTCTGTACGTTTCTTTGTCTGTTTGTTAACACAACGGAGCTAAGTAGGCCTCCACTTGTTCTGGTGGCTGCTAAAGTTCAGCTGATGAGCAGCCTCCGGTCCATTGTCCGATGCGGAAATGTCAAAATTATCAAAATGCCGTAAGTTATGAATAGAACGCACACAAGTATAGTGATGCAATAAGTATTTCCTCTCACACGTTGAAATGATCACGTTTTGTGGAGGGGCGCGCATTTTTAGAATGGTTTATCTCTACTTGTATACGGTGTTGTGGTTAAACATACAAAAGACCTTTGGCTTGTTAACGGACTTTATTATATTGGTGATATATCATAAACATAGTCTGATCTCTATTTCTGTCCCCAGGTTTCTCGTTTTTATCTTTGGAAACAGAACCCTTAAAGGAGTATTAGATATGTTATAATATTTATAGTGGCAAAATTAAACACTGAAACCATACTCAACAGCTTAAGATCTAACGGATTGTTTAAGGAATTTAAAGCACGGGAATCGGGGGTTTTTCTTAAATTTTAAATATAGATTTATTATAGAAACAACTTTAATGATCACGTTGGGTTTAAAAGTTTGTCTGTGAAATATTTCCTGATATATTTATTATTATTTATTAAATAGGTTAAATGGGCCTTAAAATAGGAAGAAGTTAAGGAAATACCGAAGAAAGCATATCATTATTATGCTGTGGGTTAAGTTTATTTAATTGATATTAATTTTATGTGCTCTATGTTGATAGACGTTTATTAAGAATAGCGTTGGTTAGGATTAGGTTTTTGCATTATTAAGGCTTATATCTATAAAGAAAATGCAGATGTGGGCTTTTTGTATAGCGGTGAAAACAATAAAATTAATTGTCGTTTTTTCATTGACAGAGAAACACAAATGGAGTTTTATTCTACCTCTAAACATAATAACAATTGATTGTCTTATTGTTATTCTATTCCCTGCGATGGAAAATAAATAATTGGGAAATCACTTGAGTTATATTTCCCATAGTAAAATAGCTAAGTGTGAAAAATACATTTAAGTCTTTGAGGTATATCATCAAAGAATATGTTTAAAATAGATTGACTTGACGATTAAGAGGGTAATATTTATATATATAGACATCTGATATCCTTAATAAAATATACATACATACATAGATATTTTTTATTATACATATTAAACACCCAGACCAAGGAGAAAGATAGTTGTTTGTTTTTTAATTAGTATTCATGAACATCTTGACTGGACTTTGTTTTGGACGGAGTGAACTATATTGAGAATACTGAAGGCGCCCGTGTTTTATGGATATATTACATATTCCGCGGAAGAATTACATGTTCCCGCAATAAAAGGCAGTTGATGCCAGTACTCACACCATTGCTAAGTATGCAAACATCTGGTGATGAGCAAATATTTGATCTCCATAATAACATTTCTAATTTACTAACAAGGTAGGTACTTTGATTAAAAACTGATAATTTTTCATAAATCATTTTCTAAATTTATAATGTAAAAGCCTACTATATAAATAAACCAAGAAAATATTTATTTTCTTATAAACAATATATTATGGAAGTAGAGGAATAATAGTAAATAAATGCCTCTATTGCGGTCTGAGTACAAGAACAGACTTCAGAAGCGATTGGCTTGAAAAGAAGCGTGTCGTTCAGTTTTTGTTCTATAAGCATTTTCTCCTTGGTCTAGGTGTATAAATGTATAATAACAAATAACTATATACATTTGTCTATTATATTAAGTATATTCTCAGAACAGCTTTATTAGACGTCTGCCTTTTATACGCATATAACCATAGACAATAATTTGTATTATAAAGGCGAAAGTTTGTAAGTATGGATGTATGGATGTTTGTTACTCTTTCACGCGAAAACTACTGAACCGATTTAAATGAAATTTGGTACACAGAATCTCTAGAGCCTGAAAAATAACATAAATAACTTTAGCTTATTTGGGGGTTCCCACATTTTTAACCGACTTTCAACGAAAAAAAGGTGTTCAATTTTATTTATTTATTAAAAAAAGTTTCCATTAACAGATATTATAAAAAAAAACATTCTGAAAACCCTTAGGGGTTTGTTTAGAATGGCATTTCCATTCCTCGAAAACTTAAAACTTATCAAAAATGAAAGATAAACTACATGATTTTAAAAATATATATATATAATATTTGAAATTTCAAGAATACATATAAAAATATTGCCTATTTCAATATTATAATTTTAGCTTATGTATCAAATAAATAATATACTGATGTTTTGTTAATTTTATGATATTTGTGTACAGTGTGATACAAAAGTCATTAGTTAGTCGTGGAAGTTGTCCGTATTACAAAAATATTATTGATAATATCACAAATCAAGAAAACTCGACGATTCCAACAGACAGATAGTTTAAAAATAGAACAAACAAACAAACAAAATGCATTTTTTTAATAGAAATATAATAAAGTTTAAGCAGTAGCATCCAAAATGTAGGTAAATATTATTAATTATAAAGCCTGTTAAGTAATATGTAAAAATGACAGGATCTGATAGTTCATAAATATTATTCTATCGATCGGTAAGTATTTTTATTTAAGTGTATTTGTGATATTTATGTGTCATTATAGTCATTTAAGTTAAGATAAATAAATATCTTGTTATATTTACGAAGATGTATTTTTTTATTAGTATTTTTCGATAATTTAAGATTTTATGAAATCTCTATTTAAAGAGAAGAGAAGAAAAGACTATTATGCTTGATTATGTTTTTTTTTAAAACAGCTCATTGGTAAATGATAAATCTTGGTCAATTTTATCGGCTGCTTCGTTCTCAGTATAAAAGTGAGTCAACTTTTGTATTAAATAAAATTGTTGTTCTACTAAATCTTTGAACGTGAACAGACAAAACCTCCATTGAATCCTCCATCCAAATAATTAGATAAAAATAAAATAAAAACACAAATTTTGCGTTCAAAAATAAAAATAGAAAAAACTATGGCTGTCGTACAAAATTGGTGAAACATTTTGTTCGCGGTAAAGTTAAATTGTATTTCTTACAAGATCCTCAGGGCTTGTTTATATCGAAACTTAAGGTAAGCCGTTTTAAGCTGTCGATGGAATTACCGGCCAACGTAATTATAAAGATTACTGATGGCTTTGAGCAAGCTCAAACCCAAGGCATGTGGCGGAGATGGGGTTACAGCCCAAATGCTTAAGAACATGGGTGATGAGGGAATCACAATCGTGCTCACCATCTGCCAAAAAATCTGGAGAACTGGCCACTGGCCGGAGGAGCCATCTACCTTCTAGGTCTTCTTGCTCCATCTTAGACCACATCGTTACTTTACATCAGGTGCGATTGAGGTCAAATGAAGGCTTATCCAGCATACATAAAATTTGAAAAATTCGAGAAGGGCAAGAAAGGATTTCAGGTAATGTTCAAGTTAATATAAAAACTGGGTTATATTTTATGAAGATAAATGCTCCGTTCCTAAGTAAAAGTTTTGCTGAAGCTGGGTTCTTATAAAAGTTGGCTCGCTATTTTATTTTGCAAAAGAACGAAAGTAATATAAAAAGCTTTGCCCCTAAACTTAAAATCTTTCTGAAATTTATTGTAAATCGACGAAAGAATAAGAAGAATAAAAAAAAGTGTGTGTGTGTCAGCTACGACGCACGATTGGAGTCTACTACGAACTATAATTATGATATATATCGAATAGAAAAAAAGGGTAAATGAACGCATCTGCTAAAATGATAAGAGAAACAAACATAATATCTGTAATTATTAGGATTATTTATATTACTTCAATAAAGCGTATTACATAAAGTATTTCTTTCAGTCAAGGTTTAAAAAAATGTTTGGTTGAGGCTCGCAATACCACCAAAACAACTGTGGGGAAAGGATTGATATCAATCTATCACGGAGTAGCAATTGATTTTATTTATAAGTATTGCTGGGGAACGTAATTTGGTCCGGAGAATCTATCTACCATCTAGGTCTTCATACCCCATCTTAGACCACATCGTCACTTTACATCAGGTGAGATTGTGGTCAAATGAAGGCTTAACTAACATAAAAAAAAAGATTTAACAGTAATAACATACAGTTTTTGGACAAAAATATGTTTTTAAATTAAAATTATTTATTTACAATTGAAAATGAATAAGGGTCTATTTGATAAATACTTACTTAGAAACCCTTATCTCAATTCTCACGAAACCTGCGTGAGATAAGTAAGATAAATCACGTATGAGGCAAGCTTAGATAACTCCATTCCAACATGTTTTTGCCTCCATTTCCGTCTATGAGTCATCATCTCAACACTCACCCCTTGCTTACACATGTCATCTTTCACGCAGTCCATCCATCTTTTCTTCGGCCTACCTCTTCCCATATATCCATCTACATTAATATCTAACGCTCTTCATGTCCTACCTCTCAACTTATCTATTATTACTTGAGCCTTGCGGACTTTGTCAAATGAATTTAACTGAATGTCTCATATTTTTATCTTTTAACTGAATGGCCCTTGTCTGTTCTTGATGTTGTCTTTCTGTAGCAATACAAAGCTTATTGCGTAGCCTTTGGTTTTCTTCTATTTGTTTTTTTTAAACTTCTAGTTTGTACAGATGTTCAGTGTCGAATGGCTCGAATATATCGTGCTAGAATCGTTATGGTACGAGGGAACCTACTTAGGGGTATAATCTTGAGCCGGGTCCAGACGGACGTAACGTGTAATGGAAGATTACATGTAACTAAATTACATTACGGCAACAGTGTGGCTCACCTCGGGGCTAGCTGTTGTTGTGTGTGTGTGTGGATTGTCCTGAAATCTTATTTATTTATTATTATTTACATCTAAGTGGGCATTCGATGGCATATGCGAAGTACAAAATATATACGTATACCATGGACGCTATTTGGATCCTTTTTAAGGTCACGTTACTTATTTATCAATACATATTATAAATAAGACCGCGTCTGTCTGTCTTCCTGTCTTCATATTCGGGATAAACACAAAAAAAGGTGTGTGTGTGATTCACACACGATAGAAGTGAAACTTCAGTAAATCGACAAAAGAATAAGAAGAATAAAAAAAAACTATGCAAAAAGATTTTGTTCGGGCGGTCACCCATCCAAGTACTGGCGTCACGCAAAGTTGCTTATTAGAACATGAAGAAGGTTAGGTTAACGAAGAAAATAAGAGTTCGTTTTCAAAAGAATCTGCTGCAAAAAAGTTGGACAGTCAAAAGTACCATTCGCCACGTTCCTTAAATAACATAAAAAAACATTTTAAGTGTTTGTTGTTATGGCGGCAAAAGAAATGCATCATCCCTCAAAATTTTGCTTACATACTAAAGTTTATATAGTTGTTTAAACTTATGTCCATTTCTAGTTGACCTTGTATGGAACTGGTTAATACAAGTAGATAGTACAAGTTTGTATTGTCTCATACATTGGAATTATAGTCGGTTTTAAACTTTATTAACCGGCTTCGCACGGGTAATTATTTTCCCGGCAAGTATTTTTCTCGCCGTAAAAACCATCCTTGAACTCCAACGAATATTTAAAAAAAATTGAGCTCCCTAGAGCCTCTCAAAATAAATTTGATAAGTATAAGATGGAGTCATATGGAACCCTATGCGTAGTGTGAAGTATACATATTTGTGTAGGTACAATTTATACATATTTTTTGCAATAAAAAACACACAAAAACCTGTTAAAATTAAATAGCTAATAAACTCAAAAAATTAAAGTGCAAAAGGATGCAATCAGATCGTTATCTATACTCACCTGGCCAAAGGTTTAATTATTAATTATCTATATAAATAAAAATTAATTGTTGTTCGTTAGTCTGATTAAAACTCGAGAAAGGCTGGGCCGATTGAGCTGATTTTGGTTTTAAAATGTTTGTCGTAGTCCAGGGTAGGTCTAAACGGTGAGCAAATAAGGAAAACTTGCCAGGAACTTTTTTTACACGTGCGACGTTCAGGGTTTTATTTATTTATAATTTTGTTTGAATTGAATTATGGTTTTTTTAATGATTAGAATTGTTTTAATGTTTAATGAGGATTGCTGATATTTTTTTTTTTTTTTTACAGATTTTATTAAATTATATTTGAATCTGGTTTATTAGTAAGTATTTAATGTTTTGTTTGTGCTGGGTACACCCTTTTGTGCAAAATGGGTGGTTTAAAACATTGAAGCAAACCGTTAAGACCATGTTATTTCCTTGATATTGTTTGCTTAAACAATTTAGTTTTATAAATTTTAAGTTGACCTGCCATATAGGCCATGTGCTTATAAGGAAATTAACGATTTGATTTGAAGAACATACCACAGCTTCGTCCATGATTTCAGCGAACCTCGAACCTGTAAATTAAAAATACTAGTAAAGTAAAGTAAAAGTATCTAGCATTTGTTTGTAAATGTTAAATGTATAAAACGATTCTTAAGAAGTTTCACTTAAAAAAAAATGTTGTTATTATCTGTTTAGAATGCAAGCCCGCCAGCGAGTGCGAGATCATCCCACCGGACAGCGAGGTGGAGATGCGAGATTGTGGTCAAATGAAGGCTTATCAATAATAATACCATATTTCTTCTAACAATGAAATAAAGTGAATGGGTAAATAGGAATTGTTTCAACTGAAATAGGAAGTTCATAAAATTAAATTATTACGCTTAAATACTAGGTTAATTTATATTATTAATGTTTAAATATGCATTAATTATGCTAGTTAATGTTCAGTTGTGAATTATTATCATAGTTTGGAGTATTTGAGCCTGAAATTAGATTCTTCACAGGTGACGGCTGGTTCGTCATTTGCGCCTGTAACAAAACAACAACCCAGAATATAGTAAGTAATCAAACCAGCTTTAAACGGGACGTAATCTTTGAAATATAGAGTAATATTAGACAATGGTTAAAGTGTAGAGCTATTTCGCTCGGTTTCATGGGACAAAGCGAGACACTTTTGCCTAAAGACGGTGCGCCTGTTATGTCACGTGTCGGAAATATGCTATAGACAGTATGCGTTTTTAAGAAGTTCATTTAAGACTGTCAAGAACTTCCAAATATTGTTATCTATTGGCAAATTCGCGTATGACGTAACATATTTCTTAACGGCTCGATCTTCTTCCTTCGTTGAAAGTCTAAATAAAAAAGAACAATATTGACTTGTTGATTATGCCGTTCTATCAACAAGAGCGGGAAACGAGGCCTAGTGTGAGACATGCATAAATATTATTAATATAATTTTACTATGACAGTGTATTCTTCTGTTTGATACAATACAATAGTTTTTATTAAGACACTAATATTACAATACAAATTCTGGGTGCAATAATCCAATGAAAGTGGAAGTAACAAAAAAAGATAACCGATTTTGGGAGCAAATGGAAAATAAATTAATATTATTTTATGAAAAATTCATGTTGCAAGAGCTTTCGAAAAGCGATCCCAGACTTTGCAAAAATGGACTATCATTTTAACATGTATTACAATTAATACAAAACAGTGCGTATATATATTACCGTGTTAAAAAGTTAAAAATGGGTAAATCATGTTTTTTTGACAAGTATTGTTTTTGATGGGATCTCATTTCTTTTTGTATTTTGTAGACAGTTCTACTTTTTTCTTTTTAGAATTTTGATGATCGGCGAGTCAACGAGTGACAAAATTAAGAAATTTCAAATCCATAAGAGTTTTTGTCATTTAGCTACGGAACCCTTAAAAGGACGCACGCTACAAGTGTTAAAGCCCGATAGTTTCAAGTTCATAGACGCTGCGAAATATAATAAATTATTTGCTTACATCATTATATACTCAAGATTATTTGATCAAATCATAATATACAGCGACAGGGAAGGCAAACCTTAAATATTGAAGATAGAAAGAACATTTTACTGAAATAAATACTCATTTCGACAAAAAATACGGTTGATCGTGTGTCTTTTCTAATCCTTATAAAATGGAAAAAACAGTTACACGGTATGTATGTATAGTCTACCTTGATAAATGGTCTATCTAGCGCTGAAATATTTTTTTAATACCTTTGTACTTTTTACTGTTAAGGGAACTATAAAGTATTGGAATCGTTTTTTTTTTAAATTTAGATTATTGAAAAGTGTATCAATAGGTACCTATTTTTGAAAACTGCTTTAAAATCCGTTGAGTAGATCTAAAGACAGCGGAATGATATGGTTCATAAGCTTCATTCGATTTTTTTATGTTTATTGTAAAATGGACAAATCTGCAAAACTTGCATATAATTTTATTACAATATATTATTTTTTGCAATTGCACTATTGTTGCAAGGACTACACTGCTTCTACCACACCAATTAATATAATAATGAGGCTCACAGCAAGGAATGCAGGGAGTAATTTTTTTGTTGGATTTTTGTTTTGTCGAGAAACATAGTAAAATATCTTGGTTTTCGATTTTTTAATTTTTCGATTAGTTGTGTAAATAACTTGTAATTAGACATAACGGTTTTTGAATGAGAGCTCTCTTATGGGTTTTTAGTATTTAATAATAAAAGTGATTATATTCTCATAGGTTATAGCGGTAACAGAAATACATCAGCCCTCAAAATTGCAACTCTCACGGATTCACGGTTCTTGAGCAAACATCTGTCACCAAGAAAAATTCTGTGAACTCTAGAACACAAACATTTATATTAATTTAATACATTTTGAGTTATTTTGTAGATCATCATAAAACTTTTAAACACCTTAAACACCGTAAAATCTTCTTGCATAAGAAATATTAAGACAAAGTCGAAACGATTAGTTCCTTAGAAGCACAGGGCATATAACAGATCACAATGTTTGCCCTCAATGGACTCCTAAACCACTTAACCGATTATAATAAAATTCGCACACCATGGTGCAGTTCGATCCGATTCATTTATATATTAAAGAAGATAAATGACAAACATTTTTTTAGACTTTTCCCTAAGTATTGTTTGATTTAAACCCATAATAACACTTTTAGGCGATTTTATTAGTTATACTTAATATAATAGACATACATAGATAGATATTTTTTATTATACATACTAAACACCCAGACCAAGGAGAATATTCTTTTATTTATATTATTACAAAAAAAAAATCTATATTTATTAAGAAAATGAAGGTTCTAAAGGTCGTGGTAACGCAAAAAAATAGACACAATTATTCCGCGTCATTGGGGAGTCTATGACTCCTTGGCTTGTTCACTGGTATTCCGCATCTGTCTAGTCCACAAATGTCAAAACAGATTTGACATTGGCGGCTATTTGAAAAAATGAGAGCATCTTCAAGTAGGGTGATTTCTTTTGGCCCACCTAGTAGTTAAAGACAAAGAGATTTACGAAATCTTTTGTTAACGGTTTCAAGA
Source organism: Gymnoscelis rufifasciata (assembly GCA_929108375.1). NCBI lineage: Eukaryota > Metazoa > Arthropoda > Insecta > Lepidoptera > Geometridae > Gymnoscelis > Gymnoscelis rufifasciata. The sequence continues at coordinate 4,091,813 of CAKMYF010000001.1, read as the reverse complement.
TACACAAAAAATATGTATTAAAGAATAATAGCTCTTTTAATGATCTAAAAAACAGTCCGCAATAGTATATATCTTTTAAGATTAACTCACAAAAACCGTTTTTATGCAAACAAAGATCTATTTTCCATTAAAAAAACATTGATTGTAATGAAACATATCAAATCAGGCCGAAATCTGTTTTGCCAAAACGTTCTTAAAAACAAAACATACAAAAAGTTTATTATTAAAAAGTCCTGCTAAAATTCGCATAGTCTTAAGTTCTTATGTATTGTTTTGTGTTTTTAATTATGTGTGAATAAAGAATATTTATCTTATCTTATCTTTTTAACAGAGGCAACGCTGTATTTTGACCGGCAGTAAATAACTCAAAACAATGCCTGGATGATGGCATGGAAGATGATGATGAGGATGATGGCAGTGATGGAGTGTTTGGAGTAACAACTATCATCAACATCACTAAAAGAAAAGTAAGTATTTTTAAGCCAAAGAGTTCAAGTCATCAGAGCAATGTGTTGGTGTTAAATCTGTTCTCGGAACCCTAGGCTCATACTCATATCTTAACTAAGTTACACTAATTAACCATGGTCTAAATGGCTCGAGACGTGTCAAGCACTTGCCTAATCATAATAATATATAAAGATAATTTTATTTTATATAAAATATTGTCAAATTTAATTTAAGTTAACCTCTGTACCCATGTATGCCATGTACTTCTAAGAATATAAACGTTATCTATAGTTATGAAAACAAATCTTATGCACAAGGTTCAAATAAGGTGGAGACAATTTTGGACAGGTTAAGGATTAAAGATTTTATGAACTTTCGCTATTTTGTTCGATATGACATTTCTAATAACGAATTCGTGATTATGCTCAAAATAACCGCTTTTGAAATATATTATAAAACCGAGAATTGCCCTCTTGTTATGTTTATTTAATCTCATCCCGGACGCGTCTCGTGAGGCTAAGCTAAGACTCATTAATATAGGGCGACGGCACCAGGTCACTTCGGGTTAGTCTGGTAGTGCCTAACTTGGAATGTATTCCAATGCGCTAAATAATTTGTATGGTTGTTACATACCTACCATTTAATTCTTTAAATGGTCTTCAAAAATTTCATCGACCTTTCAAGCGTGTTATTCAAAAAAATTTTCGACAATTGTTTTGTCTGTACATAGAACAATATTATGTAGTTATCACGATCCGGTCAATCAAGACATTAATTAATTGCATTCTACGTATAATTTTTAAAGTCTCATTCATATCCTTCTGTATTTCACTATGGTGACCGCATTTCAGACCAAGGTAAGGAGATTGCGGACATGTTTGGGGAATATTTCCATTCTACTTTCCTCAGTGATGTACCAAAAAAATATGAACATAAGACCCTAAAAAGTTAAATTTTAACAAATGAATTAAAAGAAACATAAACAATTATATAATTAAGTATTTAATAATTTTGAGGTCGGTGCCGATATATCTCTGCACTAAATTTTAACCCACTGTATTCATAAAAATAATTAAAATATTCAAAATGTTTATTACTAGTTGCTTCGACATGAAAACGTGTTTGTGACGTCTTTTTGTGGGGATTTGTCTTTGTGTTATTTATTAATAACTAGCGGAACGCCCCGGTTTAAAAATAATTTCTGTACTCATTTATCGAAGAAGGCTATAGGTTACTTTTTACCGAGAGAAAATCCACCAGCCCCAGGCAAGCTAGTTTTGTAAAAACTTAAAAATTTTATATGAAATTAAGTTGTGGTTGATAATATCATGAAAAACTGTTAAAAGGACAAAATTATTTCCTTGATTCCTTCTATTAAGCTAATTGTTCAAAATATCTTGTAAAAACAATTTAATTAGCTGCTATTGGGTGTTCTCTGCCAGAATATGTGATCCTCAAATAAAGAGACAATATTTCAGTAGCGGTTTAGATTGGAAATCTGAAGAAAAAGCCTAGAAAAGAAAAAACGACAGATCAGTGTCAAAGAAAGGGTAAGTTATTATTATCTATACCAATATTATAAAGAGTTACAGATTGTTATATTGTTTGTGACGTTGTCGGGGTGAAATTTTCTAAAGCCTGAGAAATGACAAAGGCTATTTGAAAAATAATGTAAATTTATTGGAACCTGTGCCCAACTGTTTGAAATGGAAAATCTGATACCTGTACCTATTTGTGTGTAACCTAAAATAGATAACTGGTAATAATAAGGAAAACAAGACTCGATATAACTTAAAAAGTCGTTGTTCGATATCCCATTTATCTAGGAACAATCATTCAAATAATATGTAATAATATGTATAATAAAAAATATCTATGTATGTATGTCTATTATATTAAGTATATCAGATGTCTAGTCTCTTTTTTTTGAACGCAGAACAGTTAATATTATTAGTATCAAACGTGCAATGGTGGATTTCGAGATTGTTTGTTACATTAAAAATGGGATATATAATGCTTGGGATTTTTAAGATCGCCTTTATAAAAGGAAGTGTTGTTTTACAGTTGTTTAATCTTTCCAGGATCAAAAGGCCAAATGAGAATTTCAACTAATACATAATATTAAACTAGGCTTTCTGCATCAAATCAGCATTAAATTTTATTATCAAAGGGTTGGCCTTAGCCTATAAAATTAACTTAAATTATTGATCTTACTGGTTTCAGATAATAAACTAACATTAAATGGTATAAACGTATTAAATTGTGATAAATGTTTAGTTATATTTTAAAATGACAGAGTTATATTCTGTCCTTACCTGTTTCCGGTTTCCTACCATGCCAACCGGACTTCCTTTACTAAGATTAATCTTCCGTCCGACTTACGCTAGTGCTAGTGGTATTTAAATTTCGAATTTCATAAAAGTCTGTGATAATGAATACTTTTGGACAACGAGAAATGGCGTTCAACTCAGTAACATTTTATCCACTTTAAAATTTTATTTAACTCGACACTGGCAAATTGTCGCTTCAAGCGCAAAGTCCAATTACAAGAAACTGAACTGATAGTCTGTAAATTAAGTATTTGTTTATTTAGGCCTCAATATGTACAAGAAAAATGGCGTTCAACTGAGAAACATGTTTTACACTTTATAATTTTATTTAACTCGACACTGGCAAATTGTCACACTATCTACTCATGTAGTGGTATATTAATAATACATTTATCGTTTATTATACTTATGTATTTTCTCCTGTTTTTTTCTTATATAATGTACCTATGTATTTTATTTTTATTTCTTTTTCATATTATTTATGTACATATATGCAATGATCTTTGTGCACCGTCTTTCGTGTTCCTAACATATCCTATCCATCCAAAGGTTGCCTGGATGAGATCGCTTTAAGCGATAAGGCCGCCGATTGTCTTAAATTTTAAATTCAGATTCGATTCCTGCTGAGGGTGAATGTGTTTGTATCTTCTGCAAGCACTTTCTCTGTTTTAAATGACTATAATAAATAATATCTATATTATGTATGTTTATTAAATTAAGTACTGTGACCTTTGCGGAAGCCGGATTGCTTAACTGGTAGCATGTTATTGATCTCTAAATAAATACTTAATTGACTGCAAACAATTCTCTCTAATATTTTAGATAGAAACATTGAACTTAAGATATTTGAATGATTTCACTTAGTGCGAGGCTGATCCTTAAAATGAATCTTATATTATAAACTAGCGGCCCGCCCCGGCGTCGCACGGGTAAAAAATGTTCCCGGCAATTTTTGTCTAAGATGAAGCATGAAGACCTAGAAAATGGCTTCTCTGGACCACATTAGGAAACATTAAAAAATTGTGATAAACAGCAATAAACATTCTTAATTCCCGATGTTTTCATGGAAGAATTAAGTCTCCTCATTAAAACGAATCATACCATATTCCGTGCATAATTATGTCCATTTATATTTTACGATTCTGTAGTGTTATTTAGTACCTATAAAAAATGCAGGATTTAAAGAAGGGCTGTTATAAGTTTGACGTGTCTGTCTGTGTGTCTGTTTGTCTGTCTGGGACATCATAGCTCACGAACGGATGGCGCGATTTTAATTTAGTTGTTTTTGTATGAAACATCATAATGAAACAACATAAATGTATGTCTATTGAAATTTTTACGAAAATGACTTAAGAATGCCAAAGTACTTAAAATTTCGTGCTCTTTCGTCTGCGAAAACCCATTAAACGCTAAGTCTTATAGTTTTGGTTTTACTAATGTGATAACCAATTATTTCAAACATTACCAAGGTTTGTTTTCAAGTGCATTATTTATTGTTAGCGTAATGATAAACCTACGTAAATGTTGGTGCTCATGCTATTTTATATAAATATAAATAAACATATGTCTCTATTCTATATGTGTATTTTCAAAACATACAGCACGTTCAAACAAACAAAGTCTTCAGATTTTTTATATTAGTATAGATAAGTACGTAGGAAATGTTTAGATATCTTCAATAAATCTGAATTTTAAATTTTAAGGAACATGTGGCAATGACCTGTCCGAACTCAGGATGTGCCCATGTTACCTTCCACACCGACCCGTGGTGCGCCTTCCAGCTGCCCGTCATCCGCCAGCCACCATTACCATCAGAATCCCATATCTAGGGACACACAAACAGTTTGTTGTTAAGTTGTCATTGTTATGATTCCGAAGGTCAAGGCATAGACATTATGGGTTTTTAGGAAAGTAACAGTGTGTACTTCAATTTAATTCAAGTTATAATTGCAAACAAACTTTAATTAAAAAAAAAAATAAGGGTCAAAAGTTTAAAATAAAAAAGAAACACGATTCCATAATCTGAGTTTCCGTATAAGAAAAATATCATATTATTTTGTAATGTGCAAGTGATGCGCTTTAATTTGACAGTTGAACTGATTTTATATCATTATTTTGAGTTAAATGTCATTCATAGGTCATTCACGTCACAAATGAGGTCAATATTTCACTGTTTTGATCATCAATTAGAATAACTGTAGTGTCCAAATCGCATAACCTCATGATCATCAGTCATCGAATCATCAGTAGAAATGATGCAATCATTCAATCTTGTACAAAGAAACACGGATTTTATTACGTGGAACTTCTACATAGAAATATTTTCATTATTGAGGAAAGGAAAGATCAAACTCTTGAACACAGGCGTAAGGTTGCCTGCCTATCTATCTTTTATAGAATATATTTTGGCGAGTGCTCACGCTAACTACATGATCTAATACCACCATCTCCATTCCATAACAGAACCGTAACCGTAAGACGTACGGCCTCAATATACACCTAGTACCACCTTATACTCTACCTTATATTGTATTGTGACTCTACGCTTAGAACCTGTTTCACAAACTCTGAGTAAAGTTAAAACGTTGAGCTATCTCGCTCAAGTATAATTTAAGCACAAAGCATACATGGTCCGGTCGACTCAAAATCAATTATACAATGTTTTATTTCAAAAATCATCAATAATTATTATTAACCCCTCAGTTTTACCCACGTTTCAAAGTTTTTGTATGAATGTTGATGTTTCTCAATATGTTGGCTATCAAACATAACCTACTTGAAAAATGTCATCGTCATCCATTTTAAAGGTCTCAAGTTTACTGTTCTCATTATCATAGGTTTTGCCGAAGTGCATAGTGGGCATGGTGTTAAAGGAGCTCCCTAGCGAGTCCTGAGCATATTTATCAGGGGAGGCTATAGGCTACTTTTAACCGCGGGAAAAAATGATGTTCACGCAAAAACACGAGCAACGCCGTGACGCGAAACAATGTGGTTTATTAATTGCGATGAAAAAACCTCTTCCCACAAAAAATACGGGGGTCATCATCATCATCACCCTATTAACGTTCCCACTGCTGGGATACAGGGACTTCTCTCTTGGCTAAAGAGATTAGGCCCGCATTTCGTTCACCAATCTTCAAAACTCACTTTCATTCTTTGACGGATTATTTGTGGCTTTCTGTTTTGATAGTGCTATTCAATTGACGGGAACTATTATTGAATAGGAGCGACTTGCTATTGTTATACTTCCTCACTTGTAAACTAATGATTTGATAATAGTAGATAAGATAATTCGTGTATGAAGATAAATCTGAAGAAATAATAAAAAAAATCTAATTGTCCGATTTAAATTTATACTCATACCATATTATTCTTTGTCTATAATGACTCTCAAATGTGATCAGATACCTAATAAGCACGTCAATATTGCCACCTGAACCTGACATAATAATTATTACAAAACTGATGAGTTTTTATGAGAAAATAAAGCTTCTTTTAACCTATATCTTGTCCATAACACACACATAAGCACATTAACGGTCCTACAGTAAAAAACAAAGGACAAGGACAAAGGGACTTCTCTATTGATGAGACTAGGTCACGCTGGTCTCTTGGGGGGTCTACGGAATTTCTTGATTCGGTCTTCACGCTCAAGAAGCTATGCATTAGCTTAAAATGTATGTAACAGTTCTAAGTATGGGACCCCAAAACTATTGTTTTTTTAGTAAGTCGCATAGGCACATCGATCAATTAAAACGTAGAACTAGGACTTCTATAATCCACACTAATCTAGGGAGTACAGCGTCACACTTGGATTCCAATGTTCATTCAGAAAATGATAATTTCCATGATGCTGAGGATAGTGAGCTGGCCCGGCCGGAGCAGTCGCCGAATGTTTCTTGTATCCTCGACTTCGCGCCAAAGCAAATTCACAACCACAACCTTCCTTCTTCTTTAAAACTGCACTAAAATCTGCTTGTGAAGATCCGACAGTAAACGTTACTTCATTTGATACTTTGTGAAGAAGCAAAATTAGTAATACTAATACGACAAAGCTATAGGAGCCGCCAGAACTAAAAATTGTTTGGTAGTTCATCTCTGAAATAAAACAAAAACAATAATTCAACAACCGACAAAAAAGTAATGCCAGCTGTACACACGCGCCGAGACACCCCGAGACAGGAATAAAACCCTATATAATAGTGGCTTCAAGGGACTGCGAGCTAAGAACGTTCCGGAACTTACAACGATATTTTTTCCTGAAACTATACAGAAGTTAGTCCTAATAGATGTATTGTCACATATAAATAACACGATGCCAAAACAATTGATGGATTATCAAGTAACAAAGGAGACATAGAAATCACCAAAACAAATTTGGCTGTAACGGCACATTTAGGCTAGTATTAAGCTATCTTTTTGCATATTTAAAATACAGCTTTACCCTTTTTTAATAAAAAGTTCAGCTGGGCGAACGTTCGTGCAGCAAAATCTATTATGGTGCAATCAAAAGCAAAAGAGTGTTGAGATAAGAAATAGGTCAAGATAAATCTGTTCCTCTTTCCAAAAAAAAAAAACTGTCGTTCATTATTTATTTATTTATTTAACGTGTGTCTGTCTGAAAACTTTGTCAGGCAGTGGACGCCAGTGACTGAAATTTTGTTGGTGAATAGGTACTACAATTACATTCATAGTTATGTATAAAAAATGTATGGATAGGGTATCTTAAATGATAATAATTATATTTAGATGTTTAATTAGCATATTAAAAAATATCTATATAGTTTATTTGTCTATAATATAAGGTGTATCAGATGTCTAGTACCCGTAAAAATTTCACATTCAAAACACAACCTTTTCCCGTAACACAAGCTTAGAGATAAGACTTCGATGAATCGCGTTATTATATATGTATTGTGTTTAATTTATCGGGTTTCCAACAAATCCAATAAGTTGAATCTTATGAAATGTAATAAAAACAGTGTTTTGCGGTGTGGTTGGTTGTTAATCTCGGACAACCTTCCCTCGTCTAATTAAACACGAAACTACAATCACATTTGAAAACCTCCTCATCTAGTTGTATTGCTAATTATCTAATCTGTCCATCTGCACGCTATCGAGTCCCTGTAGGTTAGGAAACTTTTGTTATAAGAAACGTATTAGTTCATCTACAATAGGTATGTCGGAGGGATATAATGATAATTCAAAACCTCTCCAATAGGGATTCCGTATTTTCCTTTTAGGTACTTATCTAACAAAAAACCCAACGAACAATAATGAGAACATTTGAATGGGTAATTACAGGTTTTTTTTTTAATAAAAATTACAATTTTTAATTAACGTTTGTTAAATAATACGTGCGATTTTCTCATTGAAGTATATATTTTTTTGAGGTTTTGACACATCTTTTAAACACGGTTTGACAAGATGTCAACGGCGCCCCATTCTAATGGATGTTGTTGTGTGGATTGTCCGGAAATATTAATTTATTTTTTTCATTAATAGTCATTTCAGTCATTTCTATCGAGAAATGTTGAAAGAGAAACTATCAATGATTTTTAAATACCTATTCAACGATACATGACATTATGCAGTTGGTTGACTTATTTTCTAAATCAGTGCACACTACATTGGGTTGATTTAGGTCACTTTAAGTTGCAAATCCGAATCAGTGCACCCCTAATTCCACGTGGTCTTGTCTGTCACACAACTAGAGTGTATATAAAAAGCCGGCGAAAAATACGACAATACTTTTTTCCGGAGTATATTTGACTTAATTGTCAAAATTTTATTGTAAATGGAAAAATAATTTCTTGCTGTTCATATTCTCTCCTAACTATTATCCAAAATCTATAGATTATTGTCTATGCAGCTTAAAGTTTATAAATATGACTGTTATTTATGTCTTCTGTGGGAAGCTCAATAGATAATTATAGTACCATTACATAAAAACACCATTATTAAACAAAGAGAGCCAATGAATTGGAACTTTTAGTATACTTTTATATACTGTTTCAAAATCGTTATTTTGATACACACAGGCTTAATAACGAAATCAATCATATCTTGACATGACTAAACGGTGCGGTGTATGAATTAAAAAAAAGTAAATTATTTCATGATAATTAAAAAAGTATATTCCAAATTATTAAATAGTTTCTTTGTTTTTATCAATGGTTTTTTTTTTGCTATACATAAGTGTTTATTATTAAAATAAATTGCTCTAGGTACAATCAACAGCAGAAGTAGGTGATCAACTTCATAGTTTCAAAACAGACGTACCAGATGTGACGAACAAGTTATAACAAATCAAATGAAGTTTTGTTTTTTTTTTTTTTAATTTATTTAATTAACCCGTAATAACTCGCGTGGGACGTTTAACACCCCAGAGCCTGTTGAAAGTTTAGTTGTATCGATTAATCAACAAAACATTTTATACATAATCCTAATTTTTCATGTATTTGGCACAGGAACGCCGCCAAGGCTGCTGCTAGTAGGCCGTACGGAGCGGCGTACTGGTGTACATCGTGTGTACTTAGGGTCTGCTTCTTTATAGCGCTGATCTGGTCACCGAGTTGAATTTTTCTTGCCGTAAAAACCATCCTATCTCTCAAGTTGGATCGAACTGCACATGGTGTGCGAATTTTATTATAATCAATATAAAAACTCTTTATTGTACACAACACAGGAACATAAACACGGTAAACAAAATAACAAATATTAAACATTACACCTACTAAAACATCAAAGGAAAGGGTCATAGAGAACTGTTCATTTAAATAATTTATTAAAAGATTTAGCTTTTAAGCATTACGAAAAAATGTGTCAGTAAAAATTACGTAACAGCGATTTAATTTATAATAAAAGTCCCGTAATAAAGCCCTGTGGAAAATCGAATACAAAATTATAGAATTTGTTTTACTGTTAATATAACACACCCAGATCAAGGTGAAAGTGCTTGCAAAGCATACAAACACTTCACCCCTCGGCGGGTATAGAACCCAAGGATAGGATAAGCTCTGGTAGAGCCACCGGCAGGACCAGCGGTGGGTGTCCAATGGCCGAAATGATGACCGATAATGGTAATAGCTATTTACTTCCTAGCCAGTGTCGAAATTCTTTTTAGTCTAGAATCATTAAGATTTTCATTTAGATGAGACTCATTAATTAAAAAATGGTCGAATTTCTATTTAATTAGGATCTATCCTGCAGTTTTTAAGTACAATAATAGTTTAATTATTTGATAATAGTATTATTAATTTATTTAGTAATAGTATTAGTTAGCTCTTGAGCGATAAGACCGCCAAATGTCACATAGTCTTAAGACTATTATCTATACTAATATTATAAAGCTGAAGAGTTTGTTTTTTTAATTTAATTTAATTGATTATTTTTAGGATATTTATATTTTTTGTATAGATTCTTCAATTGATTAATAATAGCAATACTTAATTTTATTATATTTTTAATATTTAATAATGATTGATTATTTTGCCTCTGTGGCTCGGTGGGCGAACGTCCGCCTGAGGCGCAGGAGGTTGCGGGTTCGATTCCCGCCAGGGGATCAGATTTTGTAGTTGTTTTTTTTTAAATAATTGAATATAAAACGAAAACTCATGTATCGTTTATTATAAGTGAGACTGAAATATAAAGAATATGTTTATATCAATTTGAAAAAACACATAATCATGGAAACACCTAATGAGAAGCGACGCGTGGAGGCGCCACTGTAATAATAAACAGACGTTTCACTAACTCGCACTAACCCTAATGATGATCGCAAAATTATTCGCCGTTGAGTTCCACGACCTTCGGAATGAAAGTCGAGTGTCCTCACACTTAGCCAACACGGCTTCTTGAATTGGTTAAAAATCGCTTAATCAGTTTAAAAGATTCTAATAATAAATAAAATATATTTCCAGACAATCCACACAACACATCTAGCCCCGTGGTAAGCTCTAAGCCTGTGTTACGGAAACTAGACATCTAATATACTTAATATAATAGACGTAAAAATATGAACCTTGCAACAATTTTTCCATTACAAGGTAATCTTTTAATATGGCACCCCTTTCAATCCGCAATTTGGTGCGTCATAACGCATATTGGTGTCGTGTACGGCACACGTCACGTTTAATATCACTTTCTCTAGTGTATCTATGTATTAGTATCAATATAATATATATGTATATGTATGTATTTATATTGTATAAACTTTGTAGTTATAGTATTTATGTATATTTTTATAATTTGGTAAAAGTATTGTTATTATAATACTCCTTATTTGTTATTATACATATTAAACACCCAGACCAAGGAGAAAGTGCTTGCAGAAAAATACAAACACTTGCCTAACGGCGGGTTTATTTAAATTATACTATTATTGTATAGTTTCTCAGTTTGTATATAAAAATGAATATCCATATCATAGCCCTTTAAGAGCTTGTTCAATTTAGATATTTCTCTGAGTATAAGGCCGGAATTCATCATCACCCTATTAACGCACATGTCTAATACGTCATGCGTCATTTTATGGAGGAAACAAAAAAAGCGTTCCAGTGGGCTGTTTTATTACCACGTTTCGCTAGCTCTTATTTATTTAGTTTATTACTGTCATTAACACGTTGCTGTCTTTTTTGATAAATTTTTTTTGTAAATATTGATGATTTTACTGAATAACTTTGCACTCTCACCTCTACTCACTGAGACATTCTAAGTGAATGCTAGACGAATACTTTTTCGAACGCGTATGGGACGCTCAAAACATCTATTGTCGACCTGGACCACGCGGAAATTGGGTTCCATTCAGAATTAGTTGCTCTTTTGCTGAATTTTTATTTTGTTAAAGGTTGTCTGGAAGAGATCGCTTTAAGCGAGTAAGTAACCCATTGTAACATCTAGCTTTCAGAAGATGAGTCGACAAAGTGTAAAGACAGGGAGAAAGCTACTTTCGCATTTATAATATTAGTAGGAAAGAAGGGATTAGGTACTCTCTGATCCAGTAGTTTTGAAGTGAAAGAGTAACAAACACACTTACTTACTACTCACAAAATTTCGCGTTTATCATATTATAGTATGATGCAATATTGTTTGTAAATTTTGCTTCGTTCACTTAGGATGTTTGTTTAAAATTGAACAAATTTATTCATTACCCACGAATAAGATGTTAAAATAACAAGGAATTCATACAACAAGGCATTCAACTTAAAAAGAAATAGTCTTCTGTCTACGCGCTGAATAAAACAATTTGGATCTCCAGTAACGTATGAAATATTATTATTTAATTAGTTGTATAGTAAATACGTAAGGCCAAATGGTATTATACTGATGGTTATCTCATATTTTATAATTCTGGCAATAAATGGTAGATATGTGTAGAGATACCTGATGGAAATACCATACCCACCCTAGATAGCTGAAGGGTTTGCGCATGGATTTCAGGATATTTAGAATGACAGATAAGACTAAATTTAAACGCTTACAAGTAACTTTTTTGGGGTTAATTTTCGCTTGGGGCAGGATTTGGCTGGCTGGCCAGGATCCAACCATTGCGCTGAGCGCTTCCGATTATCGTAAAGAACCCATTTTTCATCACAGGTAATGATTCTAGTTCCTATCCTATAAATGTAAATAGGAGTCGTTACAAACTGACGGTAAATTATTTTATAAATTTTCCTGTAACTTGACAAAGACAGCCTTATCTTAAATAACTTCTAATAAATAGTATTAAATTTCTTTTTGAACTGATCCCCGTAACAATAATATATTTAACCCTGAATTCATAAAAATATTCTACTTTTGTTTAAGGCATCTAAGAGGTGAATAGAACCTTTGATAAAAATACGTTATTTATAAAACCATATTAGTGCCAAATCTAAGTTAAATAACGGTTTAATAAAGATTTTCATTTTCAACCTTATTTATCAGACTTAACATGAGTTTTCAATAATTCATTTATATTATTAGTTATTTCCTTCTTAAATTCCATGACTACAACATCTCTGCTTGGCGTAACAATGTTCTGTTATAAATATGTATAATCAGCGACGAATAAGTCTCACATTCGATCAGCATGGTTGGTTACAGTCTAAACCCCTTACATTTTGAGCAATGTCTTTGTATGTGAAAGTCCCCTAGGCGGAAATATGATGTATAGCATGGATTCGTGGTCAAAGTATTAATTAATCACAGATACCACCTAAAGATAATTTTTACAGTAGTTTGAAATTGAGGCATATTTCCAATGAAGAGTACGATCATGTTAAAACTGTCTGGCAATATTTTGATATACAATCACTTGGAGAATATACTGACTTGTATGTTAAGTGTGATGTATTGTTATTATGTGATATTTTTGAAAATTTTCGATTACTATGTTTGAAATATTATGGTCGTTAAGTTTAAGTTGGGATAAATTAAAAACACAAAAAGGTACCTAAATAATTACTATTATTATTCACCCAGTGCCATAATTTGATGGTGAACTGGAGAGAAAAGAGTTAAAACCCTTTTTCTGAAGACAGGAAAAGAGTCTACAAGCAAAATGAAATTCTGGTAGTTGTTTTTGTGTTAAAAAACTTAAATCGTTATCTGCCCGAAATAAGGGCAGCTGTCTTTCCGTTCTGAACAATAGGTTTGACTTATCTAAGGCCGCTGAGGATTCACCTGCATGTTGATACTGATCTAAGAATATTCCATTGCATTGAAGTTACGTGTAACTTAATGCTTTCGTGGGATTTGTAGACATTTGATATACTTAATATAATAGACATACATAGATAGATATTTTTTATTATACATACTAAACACCCAGACCAAGGAGAAAATGCTTGCAGAACATACAAACACTTAACCCAACAAATGTGTCTGATGATTGCTATTTTTATTTTAGTCTAGCATTTAACATTAGTTTTAGCATTGGTGGGCAATAAAGATATTATCTATCTATATAAACAAGACTGTTTTAATCGGGGCTAAACAAATAGCATGGATCATTCACACAGGCATCATGGGAGCAGTGATTGCACCTATATGCTTTTTGGGCAAGTTGCTGTGTCCGTTGCCGTTGTTAACATTATCCCTGAACTTCTCCTGGACTTGCGACAGGTCGTTCTTGTTCAGTTCCTTCTCCTTATTAGATTTGAGGGATATCTCCATGATTTGATACAAGCTACTCTCTGTATTCTCCAACTTTGTGCACGTTTCACAACTGATACAATGTACTCGGGAGGTTTTACGCCTCTTTTATAGATATGATTCAATGAATGATCGCGCAGACTTAATGCACCCAAAAACACCTGGGTGAATAAAGTCCACTAAAACCTAATTCACCTGGGTGAATTAAGTACCAATCGTTGATGATGGATTTATAATTATTCAACTCATTTCAGTTTAAACTAGTAATTACCTACAACGTATTTATAAGAATATTTCTTTAAATTATTTATTACTTTTAAATTATTGCGTTTAATATTTTTAAGCAACTACCTACTAACTAATTGTGCGGTCAACTCTCAATAGAAATAAGAAAAATCAAAAACAAAGATAAAGGTAAAGATAAAAAAGGTAAATCTAAAGTTGTGATCAACCCTGCTGAGATGTCAGAGTTATTTCCAGTAGATAAATTGAAAGGAAGATGTGAAGCAGCTATTGAAAATATGAAAGAGGATTTCTCTAAGCATTTGACGTGCTCGCTGCCTGATTCCGAGGTTTTGTCCACTAGGCAGGTTGAGACGCTTTCTTTAAGAACGTTCTGAAAAAAATAATAATAATTCGTTTGGACTTAGATTCCAATTTAATTTACTATCAATAAACTTTATTTTATTGCATATGCAAATAAGCGTCAGATTGAAGCAGTTTTTATCATTTTTATCGGCTACTATTTATTTTTTATTATGCAAAACAACGTTTGCTGGGGTCAGCTAGTATGTTCTATAAATGTTTATTATACCAAGAAAACACTTAGGAAAGGAACAAGTCCTTGTTGAACATACACAGGTCTATATCTAAAGCCAAATACGTTCTTTATACATAAATAACGTACGCGTTTCAAGGGCTTCCAGCAAGTAGATATAGCAAGCGAAACCTCGTGACTCGATTATATTTGCAGATTTTGGTTTTCCTTACCCACTTTTACCCTCATAACTTTTAAACTTTGGCGCGAGTGTTCTTAGGCATGTTCATACAAAAAAAACAATATCGTCAGAGAAAACAATTATCTGGACATACAATATTTTCTTAGACGATTATATTGTGATTTCCATCAAGATTAAACTCGTGAGCAGGCGGCAAATGCTGAATTGCTTTACGAGGCCGCGTATGAGGTCAAGTATTCATGATATAGCCCCCAAAGCCCAACCATGTTTTATTCAATTTTTTTCCCGGCAATTATTCGATTTTTTTTCTCGACTTTTAAACCTTCCCAAGACCTCCACGAATAAGATAAATCCGTTCAGCCTAATGTTTACCAGAGAATAATTAGAATTATAATTAGGAAGGAAGATTTCCACATAAAAGAAATAATTTTTGAGTAAGTTCCCTGTTTAAAAGTAAGGGTTATTTTAAATGGGTCGATGATGAAATGAATGACAAACAGCATTTTATCTAGGAAATCGTTTTTGTTGCTTTTAATTATGCATGGAAGTATTTGAGATTACTAAGATACTCTAATTATACTTGATTCTACTGAAATGTGCGGTAATTCCTTTAAAGAGGTGAAAATGCTATGTACATTTTGACTCATCAGACTCATTTAACTGGTTCGAAAAAAGAAGTAATGTCAAATTATACTAGTACGTATTATTAATAATAACTTGTTTTTTTTTTGACGCAATTAATTCTTATATCATATAATGGGTTGTTACGGGAGCGTACAATCTAAAGGTTCATGACAAATGTCAATGCAAATTTACATAGTTTAACATAATACAGGAATTTGAGAAGAACGCCATAACAAATGTTTTTGACTATGAACAGTATTTAGTGTACAGTTTTAATGTACACAAAATATTGTTACGGTGTAACTATTCAGTAGTCAGGATTTTTGAATACCCACTTAAAATAAATAAATAATTATCCCCACAAACAACATTTATACCTTATCGTAACGGCTAATCTCTCTGCCGGGGAAATAGAATTACGCATGTCAGTATCCTCGTGTCTTATTTTATCATATATGGCTGTTAATAATAGTTGAAAGGTTTCTTTCTGAATCAAGGCTTTTTATAATGTTTTATTAAGATTGTGGTCAAATGAGGTCAGTTAAAAATGTACATGTTGTATTTATTTAATTATATGCTTAAATGCGTTTAACAACTAAAAGATCCATTTGCTATCATTAAATAAATTTTATAGGTATGAGATGGTCTTAAACAACAACAGGGTTTCGTATACAGTACACTATTCAGCAATAATCATCTCAACAAGTCGGTCGTCACGATAGAAAGTTAACTCAATTACCTGGAAGGCGGAGATCCGTTTGGGTGGCAGCAACTGCGGGGCTCAGTCAACTAAGTTTTCCATAGAATTACAGAAAAATGGATGGAAAAACCAAGTTGACCCAACCCCACGTAATGTGGAATAAGGGCATGATTATTAAAATAGGTGGCTCTTAAATCGATGTGTTTTTTCTTATTATAATCATATTCTTTTGTTTTCACTCCAGTATTCAAATGAAAGCGCATCGCGTGCACGTTACTAAATATTATGGTGTTTACTTTTAAGGAATTTAAAGGATTACAATTAGGGGTTTTTCTTAAATTTCAAATTTAGATTTATTAGTTACTCTATTGCATTATTAAACATCCTGTTAAGATAGAGTAAGCAATATTGTTGTTGAATATTTAAAAATTACATATGTACTGAGGAGGTTTAAGAATGTTACATGTCCTTAAACTCTTATTATAATACACTTTGTTATTAATAAACTTTGAACTCTTAAAAAGTTCTGAGAACATGCCGGTTTCCTCACGATGTTTGCCTTTACCGTTAAACACGTATTTATCAAAGCCAGTAATATACATAATATACCGTATGTATACCGCATAATATACTGGCTTAATATAAAATTGCATTACTTCCATGTTGGTATGTATTCTTATGTCATAGCTCCCGATCGGATGGAGCGATTTCAATTTAGTTTTTTTTGTATGAAAGGTGAGTTTGGCCCGGGTGTTCTTTGACATGTTTCATGAAAATCGGTTGAGCCGTTCAATAGTTATGGAGAGTGGGGAATAAATTATGTCCTATGCTATTTACTGTATATATCGGTAATTTATTGACTTACTTGTCTTTTCTCAGCAATAGTTAACGGGGCGCTGTTTGTTGTCGCAGTCCAAAAGTTTTCTTTTAACATAACAAAACTGTTGTAGAACAATTAAATGTTAGTGAGCGAAGCTTAGGAGGGGCCTGACATTCTAGAACACTGTCTATATCTTACAGATACAATCTTGACACACTTAATCTAGTTTAGGATTATTGCCAGTATTTAAATGTCAAGTGCAGTGCTTGGACTGCATTTAAAGAAAATAATTACATATTTTATTGCTAAATGTGTATAATCGGTACACGGAGCTCTAGTACCTATAAGTTTACCTTCGACCCGCTTTTTTGCTCGACTTGGTGGGGGCACTGCCGTGCCCCCAGAGTCTAAATTTGTGTAGAACAAAATTAAGACGGAAGTGACGTAGCTTACTGGCGAAGTGCGGGACGTTCGGCCTGTCTATCTTATGAAAAATTTAAAACACCAGACTACATAGCTGAAAACGTCCGAGGCTCCAGTCCGGGTCAGTATGCAACTATTTTATATTCATGTGAATCTTATTGGCGCAATATTTCATACTAATGTATAACATGCAAGATACATTTCAATAGAACATAATAATAATAAGGCCTAACAACGGTTAATTTAATACAATACAAACTTTATAGAGGTATTTAGTGTGTATGTTGGAGGAGTCCAGGGATATCCCGGCTCAGTTAGCAGTGGAGTCCAGGGTAAAAATTATGTATAAAAATGTGTCTAATTATTTAAACCTTGGCGTAAGTTTATGCAGAAAAATAAAAAAAAAGGTTTCGTTCTGATCACCAGTTATAAAATCTGCAAAAAATAATGTATATGGTTGTTTTTGGTTGTTCTCGTACATTTGTATTTGTTTGTGATTTTTCATATAAATGTAAAAAAACATAATAAAAGTAAAGGGATTTTCTTTTGAATAAAAATCACTTTCTCCTTGGTCTGGGTATAAGAATAAGAATAAGAAAATTTTATTGTAAAAATTGTGTGCATTTACATTTGGTCTTAAAATGTAGCGTAAGTTCCAACAATTGTATCGTTATTGGCTGCTTCCTGCGCGGTCGAGGACCCCGCTATCCTGAAGGTGTGCTGCTTTGTTTATTATCTATCATACATATTCATGTTCAATCATCATCATTTCAGTCATAGTTCAATTCTGGAGAAACTGTAAAATAATCATTTAAATATATAATTACTCATCTAAAATAAATTAAGTAGGTATACAATTTTAAATTAATATAAGTTAAAAAATAAAATTTTGAAGGTATGATTAAATAAGTACTGTTTGTTGACAGACAGAAATGTATAGATAAGCAGCAATTTTTATCGTTAATTATTTAAACAAAGAAAAGTCTATGTACGCGGATTGCCACGTCATAGTGTTGTCGAATTCTAGATGTTTTCTTTAAAAAGGAACACGCTTATTATTCCTATAATTTACAAATTAAATTATCCAATTAATTGTTTTCAAAATAATAAGAAAACTAAAAATACGTACCTATTTTGTGTATATATCACATGTGTCAAAATGTTAACGTTAATGATATTAACATTGATCGTGTTAAATGGATTTTTCCGTGGGAATGTCTTATTTTTAACCCCCGACCAAAAAAGAGGGGTGTTATAAGTTTGACGTGTCTGTCTGTCTGTCTGTCTGTCTGTCTGTCTGTCTGTCTGTCTGTCTGTCTGTCTGTCTGTCTGTGTCACCATAGCTCCAGAACGGATGGAGCGATTTCAATTTAGTTTTTTTTGTATGAAAGGTGAATCTCGCGCGAGTGTTCTTAGACATGTTTCATGAAAATCGGTTGTACCGTTTAAAAGTTATGGGGGTGAGAGTGGGTAAGGAAAACCGAAAATCTGCAAATATACTAGTGTGGGGTATCAAATGAAATCGCATCGCGTCCACATTACAAAATATTATGTTGTTTTACGGTTAAGGAAATTAATGCATGGGAATCGGGGGTTTTTCTTAAATTTTAAATTTAGATTTATCTAACAGTGAAATACTGTTTAATGCCTCAATTTGCGACTAGTAAGAGATAAACTGTGATTAAGTGACTTTAAGCGTTTACGTAGAAAATAAATGATTAAAAACTGTTAGTTGTGCAATTAAGATGTCAGTGTTTAGATGACATGGGATGGAAATAAAGAAAGGAGGAATACATTTATTAATATTTTTTATTTATCTAATTTAAGAATGTTATTTCCTTGATTATTTTTAGTTTTTATTTAAATTTGCTTTAAGTTGACCTGTCCATATTATATGCATAAGCGTCTAAGGAAATAAACGTTTTGACTTTGACTTTGACTTAATTACCCCTGAACAAATAACCTGATTTAGTTTTGACGTCTAAGATTGGTAAAACCAAATAATGGAAATAAATGATTTTTGTATCTTTTTGTATCTTGAATGACGATATAATAATTGCATTTTCCTGACACACATTTTGTAAATGTCCTGTAATGATAAAACATATATCCAGCCTTTATAATGTTAATTTATCGGGTCGGTCTGGGTGTTTTCTATGTATCATATGTATGTACTTACAAAAAAAAAAAAGTGCTGTAGTAGGTAGGTATATCAGTCACCTAACACCCATAGTACAAGCTGCTTAGTTTGGGGATAGGTGATGCTGTGTGAGTAGTCCGGAAATATTTATTATTATTATTATTATTTATTTAATTACTTACGGACTTGCTTACCTACGTAATACACCGAGAATATAATCTAGAGTACCTACCTACCTACCTACTTCGCTTCGGGCGAGCCGAGAAACCGAGCTGCCAAGGGAAATGCGCCCATGAAAATTATAAGCTACGACCTGCCACCGTTTGCGGGAGGAGCCACTGACTGGTTAACCTTCAAACGGTCGTATGAGATATCAATAATATATAAGGCTACGTCTAGGCTGTGGATGTCTATGCCTATTTGACCTATTCTCTGGAGGACGCCTAGCTCGATCGGTTTGAGTGTTCGATTAACTTCAGAACCTAAGACCCCCTGAACGCATACCTATGGTTTACTTGAATGTTGGCTGTCAATTAGAGTGATAAATCAAAAGGAGCTATTACATGGCACTGAATCTCATTATTGCCTCAATAAATTATATTAATAAATTTCTTAATTTAAAATATAGGTGCTGAATTTATGTAAATATATACACCAAATACCTAACATGGGTGGAATACTAGAAGCATATAAATTTCTTCAACCTTATTGGCTTTTATAGAGAGTAGTCAAGTATGACTAGATAAACCGTATACCCAATAAGTTAAGGTAAGTATAATTACCTAATTGACCAATTATAATGTTTGATACAATTTTAATGAGAGGTAATTTCTAAGTCCAGTAATTTCTAAATCGTTGCATTGAAATGCAGTTTCGTATAGAATACATTAAATAAATAAATTAATAATATTTAAAAAACTGCTGACCGGAAGTCTGTGTCGAAATCTATGAGGCATTGAAAAAATACATTAAAATATCTGTGTCGTCTCACACATAAGAGATAATAAAAGGGGGGGTCACGTGTCACCAAATCCTGTACATTTGTACAGGAAGTGGTCAGTTAGCACGGAAATCGCTCCACTGTCAATACGTTTTCGTGTCGCAAAATCTTTTTGCACAGTTTTTTTTTATTCTTCTCATTCTTTTGTCGATTTACTGAAGTTTCACTTCTATCATGTGTGAATCGCACACACACCTTTTTTTTTATGTAATTTTGAAGAATCCTACACACGTAGTGTTTTCTCAAGGAACTTGGAGGGTTCATTATATGCTATTAATTCACACTATAGGGTCTTTTATGTAATACGTTAAATATAAACAAATAATTATGACTTCTAAGGGCCTGTTTCACCATCTCCGAATTAAGTTGTCTATAACTAAGAGCTAATTCGCTCAGACACATGTGACAAAGCGAGATAGCTAACCATTGACACGTATTGTTGATATTATTAACCATTGATTGCTTAGTTTACTACCTCGTCTCTGCATTCAGGCTAGACGGGTCAATAGTAATCGCATCCATACTTATATTATAAATGCGAAAGTAACTCGGTTTGTCTGTCTGTTCCGCTTTTACGCAAAAATACACAGTGAAGTTTCATAGAAATCAATCTACATCCATTACTTCACTATATATTTATAACATTAATACCACTTCACTCTAATTTAACAATTATCAAGCCAAACCTTTAAACAACCAACAAAATCACTTTATTATTAATGCGGGTATTCAATAAAAATAATCTCCATTGAATTTGTCCACGCGGACTGCCTCCAAAGACAAGTTGAGGTTCAAAGAGAAGTTAGTCACGACTATCGATTCTATGGAAAAACACGATCCATTAGAAATCAAATCGTCTACATCCCGGACTATATCAGCAGATCTGCTGGTAGAAGCTAGTAAAGAGTTGCAGAGGAAGGTTTCATCATGGGATCCTTTACTCGTTTACATTTTATCCCAAAAACTAGATGGTGAGTCTTATTCAGAGTACAGAGAGTCGCTTAAAAATTCCCGGGAGTTACCGGTGAAAAAAAGGGTAAATGAACGCATCTGCTAAAATGATAAGAGAAACAAACATATATCTGTAATTATTCGGATTATTTATATTACTTCAATAAAGCGTATTACATAAAGTATGTAACAAAATAATACAAATAAAATACAGCCACCCCGTCCCGTCCCGTCCCGTCCCTCCTCCAGCGCCCACCCGCCTGCCCTGTAACAGCATGTACGACACACCATACCAATTGTCGCTTGTCTGACGGGCAACCGTTCCATTGATATTTTTTAATCTATACAAATAAAAAAAAATATTATCAAATTTATGTTCTTGCTCGCCCAGGATGACTGGCAGAGAATGCTTCTAGCATTAAGTCCTCCTCTGTACATTGTTTTTGGTGCACACCCGCGTCCCCAGCATCCGCCGCCCCAGCCCCATGGAGGACGCCCTGGTCAGCTCCATGAGGAGCCTGGCGGTGGACGAGCAGCTGCCGGCGCCGCGGCATCAGACCCCACTGGCACCGCTCAGCCTGCATCGCACCAGGGGCAGAAATGTACAGATGGTTAAAGTCCATTTCATTCCCCATTCGCTTAGATATCAAGTAAATGGTCTAAGCAATTTTTTTTAAACCATTTTGCTGTATACGTTGTCATAACCTTTAATTTGATACTTGTATGTTAGTAAACATTAAAATTAACCCATCTTACAAACAAAAGAAACAGAATCGGATGTGAATGTGATTTTATACATTTTAGGTCAAGTTTTGGAATCAGGTTTTTTATTTTATTAACCCCCGACCAAAAAAGACGGGTGTCAGCGACCCATTAACGATTATCCTTTTTACTAGCTACTGAGACGCTCCTATAAATAAGACCGTAAGTTGTGTAAGGCATAATTACGCGTATAATACAACAAATGGAAAAGGCAACCGCACACGTACCGACTGACAACAAACATTTTAAAACCAAAATCAGCTCAATCGGCCCAGCCGTTCTCGAGTTTTAATCAGACTAACGAACAACAATTCATTTTTATTTATATAGATAATATTAAACACCCGACCCGACAGACGTTGTCCTGTCCCACGTCTCAAAAAACAATATCCAGTTGACCGTATTGTGAATCTAAACCATTCCCAGATCCCCTTGAACACACACAAAAAATTTCATCAAAATCGGTCCAGTCGTTTGAGAGAAGTTCAGTGACATACACACTCACAGAAGAATTATATATATAAAGATTATACACATCTACTAAATTAATAAAGGATATCTTGTACAATCAACAGAAAAAGTAGGTGATCAAAATCAACGTTTCAAAAATATCTATCGTGACAAAATTATTTTCCATGCTTGTAGCATTATTGATCAGTCTAATATTGTTATTAGAGGTTCAGATTATTTTAATAATCATGCTGGGCAATATGGTTAACTTTTATATTTGAACTGAACTTTCAAGTGTTGACATGCCTATTATACAACAACTCCCAGGGGTGTCTCCACTTTGACAGTTTTTTTTCCGGTATTAATGACATATTTTTGACAAAGAAGACCTTTGCTCATGTGTTATATAAGACGTGATTGATAAAAATCGGTTGAGCCGTTAAAAATTATAGGGGTTCACCCTTATCACTTTTGACACAGTGAATCACATCTAGGAGTAACTGAAATAAAGTTCAAAAACAAATTGAAGTATTAATCAAAGATAAAGATGTTATAGATTAATATCATAATAACTAGCAGACCCCAGCAAACGTTGTTTTGCTGTCGTGTGGCAGGTATTAATCATTTAGTTCATTGTCCCTTGTCTTAGACTAAAGGCTGCAAGTAATTATGCTATCTAATCAGATTAGAGAATGCATTTAGTCAAGGCTTTCATTCAATTCCTTATCCTAGGCAATTAATATGACTGATATTTTTACAATCATGTCATTGTTAACCTTAGATTAGTTTATAGATATAAAGCTGAGGAATTTTAGTATAATCCCTGATTTAATATCTACAATTTGTTTAATATTTTAAGTTCCGTTTGTTTGAATAAAAATTAGCCCTCTACTTATTTTGCGGCTTTCTCAAGTCGAAAAGGGTGAATTAAGGCTGCCTCGTTTATTCTTCATTCCATTGAACTTTTGTAAGTTGTAGGCAAATGATGATTAATAAAATACAAAAATATTACTTATTCACTGTTCAATCTTTCCACTTATCGTATATCTATCTTGAAGAACAATAAGCCTATCCGAATTACCAGGAAACCACAAGCTGCAACCGAACAATATCCATATAGAAGCTGTAAATTTCATGATTTGTAACATGTATATTATTATTTAAGTGAAAATATTCCTGCAATTTTTATGACTGCCTTTACCATTAGCCAGTGTTATTGATCTGTTTAATAAAGACTTATATTCATAGCTTGTATCTTTTTTTGCGTAAATAAATTATCTGCCAAGTCTACGTACGATTTGTGTGTGAACTGTTGTGTGTGTTGATGTGATTCTACAGTCGGAATAAATTAAGTAATTTACCTTTAATTTACCAATTTATTATAACAATCGTCAGGTTACAGCAGCTAACATTGAACCCGTTACATAAGTAAAATTTTCAAAAATATGCCATTTATATTAGGAATACTAGCGGCCCGCCCCGGCGTCGCACGGGTATAAAATTTTCCCGGAAATTATTCGAATTTTTCTTATTATGTATATAGACTTTTAAACACATTACCACTCCTTTGCGTTGCGTACCCGGTAAAAAGGCTGGTCCACTGGGCTGGGCGGACACATTTTATTTATTTATTAACATTCCAAAATAACTTAATTTTTTCCGTTTTATATAATTTGTAAATGTAAAGTCTATAAGCTAAGTATTACACTGCTTTAAGCTGGGATCTTGATAACGATAATAAAATAATTAAACCTCACTTGCGGTAAGCCTTCCCCTTTAATACAACCAAATTGTTTACCACAAACAATTTACAAACTCACCACACCCCGTCCGCAACAACTAAAATAACATTCTATTCTCATGAAATTTTGCGAGCATATTGAGTAGGTCTGAGAATCGGCCAACATCTATTTTTCATTTTGCAAAACAACGTTTGCTGGGGTCAGCTTAAGGGTAAGCCGAAGTCTGAATATACACTTAGAATACGTGTTCAATTTTCCTTTGACGTCATTATGAATGAGCTCCATACTGGTTTCATGATAAGAATATCGACATTATAATAATAATCAAAGCTATTTTAGTCCTCACGTCACCAGAAGATCCATTGACTAAGGATTCAATATGTATTTATAGTTATATTATAGCCTACCTATTAATTACATCGTGAATATTAACTATTCTAACTCGTATATTATTTAATCGGTCCAGTCGTTTGAGAGAAGTTCAGTGACATACACACTCACAGAAGAATTATATATTTTATAAAGCTAAAGATAATAATTTATCCTGCATATCTAGGGAATCCTCGTTATAAAAAATATATCCACATTGTTCATGGAGAGTAGGTTAATTAAATAAATAATTAATTAAATAAATATAAAATGTTTGGACAGTCAATGTGTTAATTATACATAATAAAAAAATATATTTATAATAAAATATAATAAAATTGTATGCTGAACCTTCTTATCACTCTGCTCAAACTTGACCATTTTTTCATATCTTTTCAGATTACCTACTATTAAACCTTTGTCTACACGGTGAGCTAATATTATAATAAGTTCATTACTATATATTTGTTGCTACAATGTAACATAATAAAATTTAACCATTAGAATTTTAGTTAATATAGATTGTTATATACTCGTTTTTTTATGCTTGATAAGCCTTCATTTGTAGCATTGTCTTCTCTGTTTATAATATCGAATATCTATTTATTTATTAAAATAGGCATCACCAACTGTATAAATATATATATAACAAACACTTTAAAATAATCAATACATAAATTATATAATTAAGGTATTTCATATTTTAAGATGATTTTTTCGTGTTTCGTAATGTGGTCCGGAGAAGCCATCTACCTTCTAAGTCTTTATGCGCCATCTTAGACCACATCTTAACTTTACATCAGGTGAGATTGTGGTCAAATGAAGGCTTATCTAACAGGACCCCCGAGCACCAAGATTTATTTATTAATTATTTCTGCCATACTCCATGATCAAAGCGAGGAAGAAAATCATGGTGTCGGTTTTTCTTTGGTCAAGGCGTCAAGGTATCACAACACTCCCCTCACTTTTGATGACTATGTTTATGAACTGAGGCTTATATCAGAGTCCCCAGTAATTTCCAATACATATTGTGCTGAAACTGAAATCAGCAACTCGGGTCATGCTCAAGAATTTGAAACTTCTGAAGCTTCTGATGAGTGTTCACATGTGTCTCTCCTCTCCGGCGCCGCGCAGTATAGATCCCAGAAGACGCACCACCAAGAGTGCAGGAATCCTGGTGACTCCCCAAGCGTTATATTCTTCTCCCATCGTATTTCAGACAAAAACGTCTGAGCCACCGCCTGAGATCAAATTTTCATTTTAATGGGTAAACTTGGTTCAATAAAACTCTATTTGTAGCATAAAATGGTGGAATTGGGTCTTAAATACAAAACAAAAACCAGACCCGCCTTGCATGCATAACCAACAGGTAAACCCTAGCGTGTATGTGATAAAACTGTACAGTTATCGGTGCATGTACATGCAACCGGGCAAATATGTTGCGGATGATTTGGTGAAGTTTCCAAATCATCCGTTTACCTTTTTGGTGGCCATTGGTTGTATGAGCTACATGGTCTGTTCACTGCCCTTCAACGAACTTATCCAGGCTTGTTCTTGGATGGAGCAGTGGCACAAAAAGGATTAAAAATATCATACGAGACTTGAGCCACTTTTCTAGACGAATAAGAGAAAGCTTTTTGAGCTAGCTCATTTTTATGTGAAACTTTATGCCGTATGTTTATTAGTATTATAATTATAGTTATAAAATATTTCTATCTAACATTATTTAATTGAAATAAAAAATTATAATCACGTTCTGTTTTTTATTACATCGATAGTAAGTACATTAACCCCCGACATCTGCAATAATTATCCACATTTGTCGAAAAATCTTAAGACAGACTTTTTGTTCAATTATTGCGAGATTTTCTAGTTGAAACTGGTATTTTACCGCGGTAAAAATTAGTCTACGTGTTATTCTGATATGTTAACTACATTATTGTAAAGTTTCATTAAAATCCCTTCATAAGTTTTTGTGTGATTGAGCATCAGACATACCTAAATCTTGAACCCACGTCTATTATACGCATGGACGTGCTGACCGCTACACCAACCTAGCCACTACGTCATCGCTTTAATTTACTCTACACTTGCAACAACAAGTTACCGCCTCGTACTAAAATTAAATAAATTTAACGTATATGGTCGCTGTGTGTAATAAAGAATTATATTCTATTATTTAATATGTATAGTAAAAGTATCTATTTAAGTATGTATATTATATTATGTACCTAGCAAGAACTTTTCTTCATGGTCTGGGTGTTTAATATGTATAATAAAAAATATCTTAATATGTATGGATTTATCTTGGCAAACCAGCATTGCTCTTACACTAATTCTTAGCTTGAACGAAAAATTATAACCACACATACACCAATATAAAACCAAATTTCTTCAAAAAACTAACCAAGAAGGTGAGTAAATATCATAGCTATCTATATATAGCCCCGTAACGCCACGAATACATATAAAATACCTTACAAAGGCATATAAATAAATACTTTACAGACTCGCATAATAATATAGAGGTATATCTTAAAACTAATTATCCGCCTTCTCCGCGGGCAGGAGGCGCAGGCCGGCCGTCGCGCGCACGACGAGCGGCGTAAGAAACTTCCTGAGCAAAAACTCTTTGCATTTTCAATTAATTAACAAGTTTCACATTAAAATATTTCAACACAGCTGTGTTTACAACGAACTTATTTTAAGTTAAACATTAACGCGACAAAAAGAAGCCGCAGCTGGCCCACTTGTGGGTCGCGGGGCTCTGTATCAATGTATCAGATACCTAACACCATACCTATAACTAGGTTGTATCTTATAACCATAAGTTTACCAATGCGCGCTCCCACCGGAGACGTGCTATGCAATTATAGTAGCTTAGCTGTAAAACTAAGTCATCATAATCATCAGCCGTAGGTATGCAATTTATTTCGCATAAAATCTTTGAATAAATATATTAGCATTCCTTGATAATTCCCAATTCGCTCTAATACCAAACTATACCTAATTCGCCGAGCTTCGCACGGGTAATTAATCAAGAGAGAGATTAGGTCTTTATTTACCACGTTGGCCAAGTGCGGGTTAGGAGAATGTCACATGTCCTTCAAACTCTTTCAGGTAATCGTAAATAAAATAATAAATGCGAAACGGACTTTGTCCGTCAGTCTGCCGTGCTTCTTTGAGATCGGCTCGGTCGGGGGTCGGTCGCCGAGACAGAGCGCGATCAACTTCGCTTGCACGTCCGCTAGTAAATCTGTTATCGAATACTTCACACGAGTGCGTATGAAAGAAATTAATTATATTTCGATTGAGAGTATATTAATTGTTTGTTGCAATATTTGTGCTGTGCTCACCTTTAATTGGAATATGTACCATACTATAATTATGTGAATATTGATAATTTAAAAGTGTTTGTTATATTATTCTGTTGGTGTAGCCTATTTTAAAAAATAAATAAATATTTTACAAACTTTAAAGATATAACTTTAATTAAATCATATGTAATTTAATAATAAGGAGTCTCACCAAAATTAATTGACTTCCAGTATTAAAAATATTGATTATTTTAAGATAACTCAATAATACTGCAACAGTTATCTATGATATAACAAAAGCAAGTCAACAATCCACTTACATTAATGACTCACTTGTATAACATCAAGTATTTTAATTTTGTTATGGCATGAGCAGTTATTAAATATATACTCTCTGGATCTTACGGT
Organism: Gymnoscelis rufifasciata; assembly: GCA_929108375.1. NCBI lineage: Eukaryota > Metazoa > Arthropoda > Insecta > Lepidoptera > Geometridae > Gymnoscelis > Gymnoscelis rufifasciata. Next base: position 4,063,235 of record CAKMYF010000001.1, on the reverse strand, counting down.
GTTTTTCTGTCTGTCTGTACCTCTATTATTTTTTATTGAAACATTAGACAAAGAGCTTAGGTAATAGATAGTTCAATATTCAACATAGTTTTCAATCATTTTTTTCTGACATGAGTTTGAAGTACTTAATTACTATTTTTTCATTTTTTTTATTTTTAAATAAGGAAAAATTGCCGGGAACTTTTTGAAACGCTTGAGGGAGGGGCAATACAATGAAAATTTGATGATAAGAATTGCATAAATATCCATTCGTTCTGTAGTTTTTGAGTTTTCAGAACATAAAAACAAATAGTCACTTCTGCAATAGCGCATTCTATATTATTAAGTTCTATATTTGTTGAACAATAAATCAAATAATAATCTCTTAAAGTTATTTTAATAACAGTGACATCTAGTAGATGTTTTAAACACTTAATACTAGCAGAAACTCGGACAAAGGTACGAATCCTTAATTTCAACGCAATATTCAAAGTTATTAGATATACAAAATTATTTACCAATCAATAATATAAAAATGATCAATAATAGCAAAATGTGTCAGTAAGCGAATAATTCAACAACGTCTGGACCAATTTGGGCAAATGTATAATAAAAATATCTATGAAATGAAATGAAATGAAATTTATTTATTGCTTGAATTATGGTTTACATAGGTGTCAGGTTATTTATACAGTTCGACATACTTCGTCAATTCTGATCAAATTTTAGAATGATTTTTAGGAACTAGAATTGAATCAGCCTTGACTCAAAACACCACGTCATCCAATGACGACAGATCGGAAGATGTTTTATCGTATGGAATTAACGCAACTCGATGAATTTGTCTTCTTTCTTTAAGTATGTTGTAGACGCTTCGTATATTCCAACGCCGGGACCGACTTGCAACTGGAAAAAAAAACAATAAGAATAATTTATACAAGGTGTATAGTTATTGCGATAGGATCCCTGAATCGTTGAAAAAGTGAGGTCACGTGACCATTTTTTTGATTGTCCGGAAATATTTATTTATTTATATGAAGCAAAATCATAAGCTAAGATTAACAGTAAACTAATTTAGTAACAACAGAAAGCTTATTAAATATTTTCACGTAGGTCAAAGTTTCAGGCAACAAAAGGTTCCCGCGCTGCAGACTCTCCCGCGTCGTAGTCGCTTCCGGCGTTGCTGACGCCTAAGTTTGACCAAAGCCTAAGGAAGCTCATAATTTTTGGAAAACAACAAAACATTTCAGTCATCAGGAAAAACCGGAAGTGATAATACTATCATGGTATTCGTATTAAACATGACTAGAAAGTACCAATGGATTGTATGTAAATAATTTTAAAGCGATTATATTATGTATTTAGTTTTTACACATAGTTTATAGAAAAAGTACTAACATAGACCATTAATTTAATAAAAAGCTACAGACAAAAGACACATAAAGTAAAAAGATATTATGCTATGTTCTTAGAGAGACGTAATAAAACGTACATTTGCCATACTGTATTCACATTGACAAAACAACGTAAAGAATATATGATTTGATCAAATATTAGTTGTCGATGATATCAGTTAAATTTTCACTCTTATATGTAAAGGAAGAAGAGGACATCAGAATTCCGCACGCAGCTTCTCATAATAATGAAATAAACCCCATTAAAATTTACAATTAATTAAAATCAAATTTTCCACTACAGAACTCTTTGCACGATATTATGAAACCAACTTACATACCCTTGTTACTTAAATCATTTCATCATTTTATGTTGCCTATTCATAAGACCTATAGAGGTATGTACTACGTTTCGCATCCATATGTCAGTAGCTGGATGTTCACTGCTGGTCATAAGACGACCAATTCCACCGATCGGAGGATAATTTGAACAAAAAGTCGAATATTTTTTAATATAATATATTTAATTAATCAAAGTATGAACCATTATTTTCTATGCACTTTTGCCATCATATAGGTAGTTCATTGATCCCTTTGGTTCTATAGTTCCCCTTGCATATCTATAGGGGGTGTAAAAGTTTGTTGGGAATCATAAAAAGTATTAAATAATAATAATCATTACTAGGGTTAGGTTTCTCTTGCAAGAAGTTTGTTGTTTATTTTCATGCTTGGGACTTAACTTTGTCACAAATAAATAAACCATCTTATCATTCAAGACGTTGATGTGCACTTAAGCATTCTTGACAACCGACACAAGAAAGTTAGGAAAATTTCCATACATTTCCTCTCCCAGACAGACAGACAGACAGACAGACACACAGACAGACACTTCAAACTTATAACACCCCTCTTTTTTGGTCGAGGGTTAATAATATTTTTTTACCAAAAACAGCTTTATGCACACATTAACTAAAACTAAGAATGTAGGTTCGCTAGGTTTAGGAGCCTTGGGTGGTTGTTCAACTTTTTTGCAACACGTAAACAACATAAATCTTCGATTGCTTTATCGTTAATATTCGTATTAATAAAAATAGAAATACCTACTTAACTATTTAATGAAACAAAAGTATTAGGTGATATTTCAATCAAAAACAGAGTTTTAATTGACTCTAATCCCAGACAGTTAAGTGGAAACTTTAGATTTATATAAGGAAAGGGCCATAGAAACAACGCTATAAAATTTCTGAATTACAATGCTTTTAAACCCATCCGCTCCGAATTCAAGAACAGTTTTTTACCCAGTTTTTTCAAGTACAGGTGGAGCTGAACCCACACTTAGTCGGCGTTAACCTGTAATCTAAATTCATTTCTCGATCCGACCCACCCGGGCCATATCTCCGTTTTATTGCTTTTTTTTAACAAAATACCTATTTCGCTAGATACTTATTCTAAATGGAATGACTATCATGAAAGGCTTCTGTCTGCATTGTCGCTTCAGTTTAGTTCACAATGTTCACATCCATCATAAAATATATGCCCAAGAAACCTTGGTTTAATTAATTTATTTTCGTGAAATTCATTGGTACAATTTGACCCGAGATACGTTTGTATCGGATAATTTATGAGGCTAGGTTCAAGTAGATGAAATGGTCGAAGTTTCCTCACGACGTTTGCCTTCACCGTTAAAGCACGTGTTTAAATACACACATAATTCAAGAAGAAAAATCCAGAGGTGATAATTTTTTACGAAATCCTCACAAATTTTCGCGAAGATCTAAGTTAAAAACACTCACATTCACACGTATTTTTATATGATGACATGATAATAAAGACGGGTGGGTACCCACTCGTTTATAGATACGCCGTAGTCGCCCAGTTGGTCAAAATACAACTATAATTAAAATCAAGAGGTAGCAAATATAGATTTTGATAGATACTTCAGATATAAATAACTAGCAGTACCCCGCGGTGTTAACCGCGTTAAAAAGGTTAAAGAATCTATGCCCCACAAACGCTTCGATAGCGCGTTCTAATTGATCCACTAGCGACATCTAGTTATAATAAAGGAAACCTTGGCATTTAGAATATTTTTATTGTAAAATTGTGTGCATTTACATTTGGTCTTAAAATGTAACATAAGTTCCAACAATTGTATCCATTTCGGACATACAATATAAATAAAAAACTATAGTACAGGTACTAAAAAGTTAACAAAATAAACATATTATATATATTTTTATTAAAAAAAAAGCAATTTGTAGTTTTTTATATTCAGACACAGGTCTAGTCTTGGGGCGCGGACTTTAATATGTATACAAACTAACCGGTAGACTTGTATTGTGATAGCCTTCACACAAGGGAGACAGAGGTCGTCAAATTATACATGTAGATAAAAATATAATAAATAAATAAATATTTCCGGACAATCCACACAATAACATCTAGCCCCGTGGTAAGGCACCTCTGGAATTTTCTTCTTGAAAAATGTGTTTAGGCTTTAAAACACGTGCTTTAACGGTGAAGGCCAACATCGTAAGGAAACCGGCATGTTCTGAGAACTTTAAGATATGTCATTAGGCGTCAAAGGTGCTGTTGAGGAACGGGGCTGTGTCGTATCTCTCATATCTTTGGCTTTAATAAATTTTTGATAGAATAACTTTTTTTACAAAGAGCAATTTTACAGTGGCACACTCTCCCTTATCTACGAGTATACAAGTAAATAAAATTGATGTGTCTGTTTGTAATAATATTCAAAAAACTGCTTTTGGGTGAGAATATCACATTATTTGTCTCTCTGGTTTTGCTAACCAAATATAATCATCTATTTTTAAAGTAATAGTTTTAAATTTAACTGAGGTATTTAGGCAAACATCTCGTTCAAGGATTAAGAGTTGAAAATGGACGAAGTTTCCAATCGTAGCAATTTATAAGAGTTTTTTTTTTTAATCTGACAGTAGACGTTCTGTTAAGATGATGATGATTATTAACATTATTGTCTTTTGTTTTAATATCTTGATCTAGACTTGCCAACTGCATTATTTTATTATAGATAGATAGATAATATCTTTATTGCACACCAATGCTTACAGACTAACTTAAAAATAACAATCAATAGCCACATTTGTTGTCCGTAACTTTCGCACGCACAGGAAAGTTACAGATGTGTCTTATTCTTTTTCTGCATAAAAATTTATAAATAGTTTCACCTACAAAGTGAGGTTTATCACTTATTAAAAATATTTAAAATTTATATTATTATTTTGGGACCGCTACGTGTTTTTTTTCTTTCATTAATAATCTAATTCTTTATGCATCGCTTGTCGGTAGTCTTGTCTCAAGTCAGATAGCTTGTAGCGGTGGGTCAAAAGAAAGTTAAAGTTTCTATGACTCAAATATTTCGAGTCTTTCGTTAATTAATCGGTCATAAATAGCTAAATTGTTTGTGGCTTACGGTTTCGTTTTCATATATAGGCAAGTTCATATATACAATAAAATTATTATCAAATATATTATTAAGTTGGTTCATGTGTCTATAAAAAGAATGATCGTATTTGAGTTTAGGCTCTTCGTCTTCGTAGTTTTCTGTGTTCAAAGCCATTATATTGTTTTTCTCCATTAGTTGGCCGGAGCAAAACGGAACATATCACATTATTATTGATAATATTCAAATGATTCCTATTTCATCAGTTTATTCTGCGGTTGCCTGTACCTGTATAGGACATTCTACCTTTTTGGACCCGTCCTGCTTATTTATTTAAGTACTTTAGAATCGTCTCTTATTGATCATGACCTTTCGCAGGTGTGGGGTATCAAATGAAAGCGCGTCGCGTCCACATTACATAATATTATGTTGTTTTACATTTAAGGAAATTAATGGCATTGAAATCGGGGGTTTTTCTTAAATTTTAAATTAGATTTCCGCAAAGTAACGCCTGAATCACGCAACAAACGTTATTTTTATAAAGATAAGCGACGTTGCGCGAAGCCAGTACTGATGACCAATCTAACTGCATATTTTTGAACATCTTTTCAGAAGGTTGACTGGTGATTAATATCGCTTAGCTTCGACTACTCATTGCGATATAAGTTTAAACTGGCTGAAAGGATTTTGCTAATAATTCAAAATCCAAAAATAAGATTACGATACGTTACACGAATATTATCCGTAAGCCGCTAATGTTATAATGCCGCTAATGTCCGTAGCCGTACCTTGGTTAAATTAACAAATTATGCAGAGTAGACTTTTCAGCCATTAGAAAGCTAAAGAAGTGTTTGATTATTTATATATATGAACAACTGGGTTGGTTTTATTTAAAATTACTTCATTATCGTTAATTATTCAAGGCTGATTATTTTTACAGGGTATTTTTTAATAGGAAATCAAAAAATATATATAAAAAGGCAAATCCGAAGCATGAAATGCTAAACTAGTTTCTAAGAATATAATAATGGTATAAAATAATTTTTAATTGTGCTCGTAGAATTCCTTGAGATTATAAAACGTATTCCCAAGTTGGGTGTTGGTTAGAAATGGATGTGTATTACAAAACAGAAAGAACTATATTAGGGCTTGCCAATATTCATATGAATAAAGTAATAAAATAAACTTGAGTAAAAAGTTACCTTGACTAATCTCGGAAAACTCCTTAGCTTTATAATTTTGTAACCGATAGTTCTCATTAGCCGCTATTTTACACCTTTTCCCGCCATTTCACGTTCCCACAGGTAAGAGAATGATTCCTTTGTGATCGTGTAGAGGGCGTGTGGCTTAAAAAGAGGTTTCTTTCAATACGAATGTAAAGAGGTTTAATGTTTAAGAAGTTGTTATTGTTTGTATAATCGGGCACATAAATTACTAATTATACTTACATGTAAGAGATATGGAATATGCTTTAGACTCGTTGGAAAATAAAAAATAAATTCAAATCTGGCCAGACTATTACGGCTGATGTCTATTGTCAGCAATTGCAAACCACGACAACGCTAGACCACACACTGCGCAACAGACGGCTACTAAATTAGAAGAGCTTCAATTGGAAAGTCTTCATTAATATTACGTAAACTTATCCATAATATATAAATTCCTATAGAAATATAATTTGCAGAAAGTAATATCTTGTGATCTTAGAAAAAAATACTGAGTGAGGAAGTATGTGGCATTAAAATTGCGAAAACTAGAGAAATTAAGATAACGGATAAAAAAAAGGATGCAAACAACGAAACTGCGTTCTCTGATTCCTCCGAAACGACCAGTCTTACTTCTAACTCTGACAAGCAAAGTATTCAGTCATACAACAACGAATCCACAGAGATATCTACTAGCTCGAAGCCTACGGTGAAAAGCATCGATTCTAAAGACAACGTTTTTACAAACGAGTCTTTTGATAAAGACGAGATTAACGATAGACATGTGCGGTCGCAATCTATGACGTCTGTAAACATAACTATTGCGAACCCTACTATTGAAAACGTCGATTTGACACCGGATTCAGTCACTGGGGAGAGGTTTATAAGATCATGGAGTGTATTGTGCACTATCAAAAAGGGATGGATTGATATTGATAACTGGATAATGATGACATATCCATGTAATATCTTTGCTTTAATGGAAAAAATCTAAATCAAAAAATTTGACCGACTCATCCTAACTCATAGTTTTTGCCGCCCTTGCCTCAACAATTTATTTTTACAATGCAACAATTTCGTTGAAATTGCACGTAAAATATTAGTAAAGTTTTCCGGTATATTTTTGAGCTAATCGAAGCTCAACAATCATGTATGGGCGGGGTTATGTATGCTATTTAACCATCGGAAAAAGGGGAAAGGGTTAACCGACAGAGCTGAAATGCCTGTGTTGGCTCTATTTACCCTAATAAGGCCCAATTATTGCCTTGCCCTTTGATTAAATTTTAATCAGATGGTTGGCCAGTACCTCTCTTGTTTGCAAAAGACAATGATGTGGTGAACTTTAGAGTAGGTATTCTAAACTAATATTGTAATCAAAATATTAGTTAATATTAATGAGTTTGTGCGATGAAAAGAATACTGGCCGTCGCGCAATTTTTACCAGCGAACAGCGGATAGTTTTCGGTAAGATTTCATTATTTTCGTAGATTATTCTCTAAAATGTTGCTTTCATTATTTTAAATAACTATTTGTTAATCCATATTCAATTTGTTATTCATACCATATCGGTGGTATTTATTTTTTTGTAACTTTCCTTAGAACTGGAAGCGACAGCCAATTACACCTAGGCGTATTTACACTCACCAAACGCTATTGTAGGCGGAATAACCTTACCCACCCCTGCAAAAACGTTATCAAATCGCTCCATCCTTTCGGGAGCTATGATGTACCAGACAGACAGACAGTTACTCTATAAACACACGTAAATGCAAAAACGTTTAATTTGTAATTCTATCAAGACCCTACTGCAAAAATGTTATCTGTTGCCTGGCCGTGAACGCTGTACACCTCGAGCTCGTCACCGATCTGACGACTCAAGGTTTCATATCCGAGGATATGAAACCTTGATATACTTGAGACCGATAGAAGAGGTAAGCCGGCAATTTTATTTTCAGACAATGACACTCAATATGTAGGGTCATGTAACGAATTAGCAAGATTTCTAAAGGAAAAACTCAACTGATAACGGAATAAAGTTCAAATTTGCCCCAGCATATAGTCCTAACTTTAATGGCCTAGCAGAAGGATCAGTCAAGTCTGTGAAACATAAATGCATAGATACAAAAATAGTTTATAAATTATGGACATAATAATAGTATGGTAATGTATTAGTATAAGCATGGTTTATAATAGTATCGTTGACAATCATTTAATTAAACAAAAAATGGTACCAAGATTCATAAGTAAGTTTGTATTTGTGAACCGAAATAACTAACACGGCATTTAAAAATACAGACAGAGTTTTATAAAATTTCATTATAAAAATTGTATTAGTTTCGTCTTTAATCTTGTGACTATAAGGGCTACTTTTTAATGTAAGGATATTATCCTGAGTCAAGATACATAACACCTCTTCGTGGTCCATGCATTCCTGGTATTTAGCCTTTGGAGTAAAACGTTGTTTTTTTATTTTGCAAACTGTTATCTGAACTATAACTGTAAAAAACTTTTATAATATTTTTTTTAATTTATGCATTAATCGCTTTATTCAGTAATAGATCTAAATGGAGACGAGATTTAATATTGTTTTTTACAGTTATAGTTCCACATACAGAAAACCTAGCAAAATATAGAGAGCCAAAGTTAAGTTATAACTTACATTGTATAGAGGGGGTGCAGAGAGTTGTGTGGCCAGTTATAACAGTTAGTAAGTAGGTAATATTAATATTGAGAGCGAATGTAACTGTGTATGGGAAATATGGTGTTTTACCAAAATGTCGTATAATAAATAAATAATAAATATTTTCCCGACAAACGGATAGGATGCTATTGGCTTTAAGTGGAGCAGATTCAGTTGAAACGAATAATCTGAATACATTTTGTTTTGTTACGATTATTACCTAAATCCGTACAACATATACCTTAAAGACTAACATGAATACAAATATAAATCCTAAATACTAAAATATCATCGTGTCCGTATCATGGTATCATCTGTCACGACGGTATGCAGTTACGTTTTTATCTAATTAATATTAATTCAAAAGAAAACCCTATAATTAGCTACTGAAAACTTTTCGTCACACACCTTTTGGAGTAATGTTGACCAAAGATCAAGTTATCAAGTTAATAAAAATTGTCGGTCCTTATTACTTAAGTTTCCCAACCCAAGTCTCCATGACGATAATCTCAGGAACTTCCGGTCCGATTTGAACAATTTTTTCTTTGTTAGATAGTCTATTTATCAAGGTAGGCTTTTAACTTTTTATAAAAACGTACACAATTTCCCCTATAGTCCATTCCATTTTTAACCCCCGACCAAAAAAGAGGGGTATGTATTTCTTAAGACAATCTTATTTTCTATTTTAAATAATTACATATTGACAAGTACATTTTACCGAAAACCAACCTGAGTAAAGTTTATCGTTATTTTATTTACACTGACGCCATCTGGACCACGGCATTGAAATAACGTGACTATAGATACGTATATACCTACATATATTATATTTTTTATAAATGTGGTAAGTACAGAATAAAACTGAGCCAGAATTTCTTAAATTTTAAATTACATTTATATTTAAAAGCTACCGCATTCTTCAACTTCAAACCCTCAGATCCCTTCATCAACTCACTTCAGCCCACGTATGCGCACCACTTAAATCCGTCAACGCATTAAGTTACATGCGTGTTCAACGTCTTGACTCAAAAATGCAGTAACTCCATGAACTGCTAGCCCGGGGATATTGAGCCTTGCCGCTTACAATATATGATATTATTTTGATTAACACTGTTTGTTTGCAACTTGAAAGTTAACTATTTTGGTGAGTAGGTACCATGGTGGATTTTAATATATTTGTGCAGCTATAGCTCAATTTTATGCAATTTTATCAGCCATATTTTCCACTGCTTGGCTTCCCTTATTGATCTCCAGTTCATTTATATAATAAAAATACACCAAAATTATCCTAATATTGAGAAGAAGTCACTAAGGTTGTCTTCTAATCGAACGAAGAAGAAATCGTTTAAAATATCTAGTCATGTTTAAATCTCAAATAAAAATATCAGGGCAAGATAGAGGTATCTTGTCCTGATATTTTTATTAGTCAAATTCAATTCTCTGAAAATTCAATTCAGGGTCTGAGTGTTTTCTATGTATCTTAAGTACCTATGTATTTGCATTTCAATACTATACTTTAGTATTGTACTGTACACCTTGAAAAGATTACATAAAAGTCAGCGAAGTCCAAGTCCAACTAAGTATTAAAAAAAGCGATTTTGGGAATAATAAAATTGCTCCTTGGTATATGTGTATGTCTATTATCTTAATATATATAAATCTCGTGTCACAATGTTTGTCCTCAATGGACTCCTAAACCACTTAACCGATTATAATAAAATTCGCACACCATGTGCAGTTCGATCCAACTTGAGAGATAGAATGGTTTTTACGGCTAGAAAAACTCAAATAATTTCCGGGTAAATTTTATACTCGTGCGACGCCGGGGCGGGCCGCTAGTATTAAGTATATCATATCATAAAACATAGCGAAATTGCCAGTAATTGAGATTAATTGCTGCTATATCTGTAAGTCATTTACCTTAGCTTCTAGTAACATTAAAAATATTATATAATAATAAATATTTCCGAAATTCAGTTACTGTACGAGTATTGTTATGGGAGACGTTAGAACTTAGGTACCACCTGAAGGGGGGGGGAGGTAAGTTAAATAAATAATAAATAAATATGTCCGGACTACTCACACAGCATCGCCTAACCCCAAACTAAGCAGAGCTTGTACATTTTATTAAGATAAAGGCCAATGTTTACTGTGGAAATTTTATCCTGACCAATAGGCTTACCAATGCGTAAGCTAAAACAGTTCAGGTTAATTTTTAGATTTTTCGTAAGTTCAATTCCAAAAGATTTTTTTTTCTTATTTAAAAAATTTCTTCAACGCCATCTAATATCGAGTATCAATCTTATGTTTGGTATAAAATATTTTATACCATGAATTGAATGGTAAAAAAGTAATTATAGTATGAAATGAGCCCCTTGTAAATGAAAGAAAAACATTTGTTTTTTTTTGTATGAAAAATGAGTTTGGCGCGAGTGTACTTAGACATGTTTCATTAAAACGGTTGTGCCGTTTAAAAGTTAAGGGAAATAAAACCCATCGTTAGATGTGCGAAAATTGCGGTCATCTTGGGCCTTAGCAGCCACTAACATCCTCCAAGCGAAAAAGAAACGTCCGGCCATAATTTCTTTGAAAATATTGATGATTTCACTTGAATTTTTGAATAACTTTGCACTCTCACGTTGTGCTCACCCTCTACTCACTGAGAAATTCTAAGTGAATGCTAACGAATACTTTTTCGAGCGCGTTTACTATTCGAATGGCATAATAGAAGATTTGTTAGGATCCCAATTACTTTTTAAAATTATAGCCTATGCTACTCGGGGATAGTGTAGCTTTCTATTGATAAAAAAGTTTTCAGATCCCTTCAGAAGTTTCGGTGCCTATTCATAACAAACAAATATTCCCTAACACATGCACATTAACTAAAGTTCTGGAATAAGGGTTCTTTTTTATTTTAAATTGAGATTATAGTCACAGCAGTCTTACAGATTGTCATCTCTCACATTTATTTTCCTATATTGAGAGGTTCCGGTTAGAGTGTTCTGCGTGTATTGCCATGTCTGAAGAATATTTTTAATTATGATTATCGAGATATTAAACCTTTTTATACATTTCCTGAAATAACACTCCTTGTTTATAAATTTCCTAAATTTTTATCACTATATTATAACACTAGGAAGCTTATTACAGATTCTCACAGATAAAAAACATAATATCAATAATTATTATTATATTAAACAAGCTCTGTTTGGTTTGGGGTTAGGTGATGCTGTGTGAGTAGTCCGGAAATATTTATTTAATATACTAATAAATAAATATTACAGGATAATAACATTTCTTCAAAGATCAAAATCGGCTTAATATTAGGAAGAACGGCTATACGTTTTCTAGGATATTTGAAAGTAGTTTATGGTTGTTTGTGATCCGTAATATGTATATGTTTATTTTATGTTTCAGGTTGTGTAGAAAAGGTAAAGCCCCATCAACGCTAAGGGATTCGCAACATTATCAAAGCATAATTTTAAGTCGCGTAAGTTAAGAATAAGTTAGTTTATAATTAAACTTCACCTTTAATTTTATAAATATTACATTTTAAGAAAATTCCAGACATCTTTAATCTTTATGATTGATTTTTATGAAATACTCGGCGTATCCAGATCAGCTAACACGAATGAAATCAAAAAAGCTTACAGAAAGTTAGCAAAAACTTTACATCCTGACAAAAATCAAGATGATCCTAATGCTTCCCAAAAGTTTCAAGAATAAGTCGACTAGGCTAACTAATTACAAAATTACTACAATGTGAATATAATTATTTAGTAACCAGCCCGACTTTACGCGGCTGTCATTGTCTGATTTTCGTTGTCAAATTTAAACTGTATAGTACCCTAAAATTATATACCTATTATTAATATTAAAATTAATTTTTAATTGTCTAAGTCTAAGTAAATGAACACTGTTAGAAGCATTACATTTATTTGTGTACAGTTAGTTTAGCTAGCCACTTGTGTCCACTGGATAGTTCCTCTAGGTACACTGAACGTTTTCGAGGCCACATTTTTGGACATCCCCTTTTTTACTGCATCCAAGGCCTGTAGTAGATTCTCGTTTGTGTATTTTTTTCTTTTATTTGTTTTTTTTTACTATTCAATCTTGACTTATTTATTATAAACTTTCAGAAAGGTATTACAAGTAATAAATCGGTGTGCGAGGCTTTCAGTTATTTCCTTTGGACTTTCCCCGCATTTCTCATATTTCCGCCACTAGGGAAAATTTATTTGGAATAGCCTTCAACTCTTCATTATCAACTTGAGTCTCAGGCCGTCCACGGGGCTTGTTCTGCAAGTCGAAATTTCCAGAACGAAAACGTTGGAACCAAAAACGAACTGTGTTTTCTTATTCCCTGAAACCCAGAAAATAGTTGCATATCAACAATAGTAGCTGGTGAACCCAGAGGTTTTCTTATACATGTATATAGGTAAGACCTTAGATATAAAATAAATTTACAGATATTTTTCATAAAAAGCATTAGTCATTAGCTTCGCATCATCTTTTATGTCCTCGGTAAAGATATTAACGAAAGACAATTTGAATCCGAATCTGAAGAAAGAAAGGTACGGGAAATAATTCATTACTGCCTAAATGTTTTAATTTAAATATCCACCGAATGGTTATGAAGACTACTACCCCATGTCCAACTATGATGAAGATCTCATGAATAAAATTAATGCCCATGTTATATAACGTAGGCAAGTAATTTTCTAGCAAAATAATTTAATGTTTTTAATGATAATATTGCAGTCATGTTGTTCTGCACTTAGCCGTCCTTTATTATCATACTAGCCGAACCAGCTGTTAAATGAAAATTATATCTATCTATCGGAGTCCAGCTGAAATGATGATAATTATCATCATTATGTCGTTTGTCCCCATGTATTATTATGGGGTCGGCATAACTGAACATTTATGGTTATCATTTACTAGAAACTGTTTTGTAAACATGCCCCCCTTCTCTTGTTTACATTCGTATTTGCGTTGTAGTTGTCAATTATAGAGGCGTGTTTCATGTAATCTAGATCTTGTTTTAACATTTCAAATTTCTCAACTGTAACAAATTTTTCCTCAAAGGCGCTTATCTGATTTTTAAGGCTGAGAATGTCCTTTAAAAGTCCAGTTACATTAACACTACTAGATTGGTTCGGGAGGCTATTGAATTGAAATTACTAAATATAGGAACTTCAATCGTGAAGATGGCTTCCAATTGTCAGGAGCATGACGCTGCGCTTGCCGATCCGTGGTCTCCATTCGAGAACCTTTCGGCCATTGACCATTGAGATCAAATATTATTTAAGCTGCGTTACCGCGCTACAAGATTCTGATGTGTCTTGTTTAGTTTATGAAGTTATAACTTTTAACTAAAATATATCAATTTTAAACTTCAAAGGAATTTAAAATAATTCTGTTGCAATTTTGATAGTTAGATAGAAAAGTCTTTATTACACACACCAATGACCATAAATACAAAATTAGACCCATGCGATGATTTGTTAATGATTCAGTGTGTGTTAATGTAACTAATTCTAAAACGCTTTAGGTGCAGCTGTGTGTTGGTCATCAGTTTTAAGAATAACAACAACAACAAGCCTTATTAATGAAAAATATCTCGATATGTACATATTTATTATGAAATTTCATCACATAGGTACCTTACTAGTTTTAGGCGTGTAAGAGCAAACAAACTTAGCCCCAACGTATCAAACATTTTGAACGATCAAAAGATAGCTCTTTTCATTTTCTATCGTATAGCAAATATCTTGATTTTAAATAATTCGTTTGAAAAGGAGAAAATTCTGTTTAGGAGTTTAAGCTATGGAATGTTGAGTTATTTTACTATTAAATACTTTACAAAAATATCGTTAAGTATACCCTAGCGATGTTTTAGCGTAGGAGTTATAAGTTAATTTTGACGCTATTTTTCATGGGATCAAACGATTTTTTTTTTAATATCTTGTCGCACTGCATTATGATAGAAATTAACTCTGAAGCCAACAAGTCGCTTAAATGGCCGATAACCGGTATGTTTACCCTATAAGAGTTGAAAATGAATTTATATTTTAATATTTTATTTTCAGTAGGTAGATACCTTAATGGAATTATTTATTGAGCTTCCCACAGATTAATACATCAATCTTAATTTAAATATTATTCCCTCGTTTGTGTGAAAATTTTCAGCTATTGTATAATAAAATACGCACCTTGTTATATTACATAACTATGTTTATTGACGTTGAATGAATAGTATAACAAATATTTTATCGACAGTTTTTAAATAGTATTATGAAATTGTACTTATGCACCTGAAGTGCATAAGTACAATTTCATAATACAAAAAGGATTATTATTTTTTATAATTAAAAAAAGGAAAGGTTTCTCATTTATGTGGGTTAGCAAGTAGGTACAAATAAATAATAATTCCGGATTAATCACACAGCATTACCTAACCCCAAACTGAGCAGAGCTTGCTTGTACTAATGGGTGTTAGGTGACTGATATACTACGTAGATACACTTTTTTTGTAAATACATACTTATGATACAAAGTAAACACTCAGACTTAGTTTTTTTTTTGTATGAAAGGTAAGTTTGGCGCGGGTGTTCTTCGACATGTTTCATGAAAATCGGTTGAGCCGTTTAAAAGTTATGGGGGTGATAGTGGGGAAGGAAAACGGTTCGAAAAATTTCAAAACCTGCCAAAAGTTCGTCACTAGTAGTTATTGTGCTTCTTGTTTAAATGAAACAGAAGTACAAAATAGTCTCATGAGGCCTTGGCAGTCAATTCCTATTTTGGACTTTATTAAGACATAAACCGTATGTAAAGACCCTGTTTAAGAAAACTCATATTTATTTAGATTTTTCGTTCATAGCCTACACGCATCGAGTAGGTTAATGAAAGAATTAATAAATTCAATCTATGAAGTCCATCTCATGCTTATCAAATATGTTCAAAACTCGTAAAATCGTTTGTCGTGACATCTTTAAAATTAACGGATAAGAGCACTAAGAAAGAAATTAGAATGTACTCAAATACGGTGTACCATACAATACACCCTTTTGATGTTAACAGACTATAAATAAGTCTAAATTAAAAATTTAAGGAGAAACCCCCGATTCCAATGCCTTTATTTCCTTAAATGTAAAACAACATAATATTATGTAATGTGGACGCGATAGTTCGTATAATTTTTTTTAAATCTCAAATTGTCAAATGCTTCAAACTTCGCAACTTTAGTTGTTAAAATCAAATTATTGCAATCAAGGAATTTCAATGTTATGGGTTGAAATTGTTGTTTGTCAGCATTTAGGTAGTGATTAAGGAAAGGCGTTTTCCAGTTAAACCTGTAAGCAAAGGTCTGCTTACCAGTTGTGCTATTTTTAAAATAAAAAAGGTTTTGAGTGTTCTACCTACCGACTGCGACGAAGTGAAAGAAGGCAGCCGTGGCATACATTCATTATAAAGCATACGTGTAAATCCAATTACCTATGCAAATACCAGCTTTCAGCGTAAAAGAAAAACATTTTTCGAATTCTGACTTAGCCTAAAACTTTATCTGATTTCATTATCTAAAAATTAAATAATGAATTAATTGTTATATATATTTTATGTCACCGCACCGTCCAGTTATTTGCACACGTTCAATCGAAAAGCATGTTTTACAAAACCGCAAAGAAAAAGAGAAGCCTTACACTTTGACCGATAAGACGTACAAAATATCATACAATAATTCAAACGAGTCAAATAATCATACACTCTCTGCATATAAATGTATGATTTGCAGTTTAATGAAGAAGATAGTGCAGGATAGTGAAGTATTGTGGCGTATTCATTTGATTATATTCATTATCATATTTTAATCATAAAAAAATTATCTTCAAAATGAGGTTTTATTTGTAATTTTGGCACAATAACAAGTTTATTTCATATATTTTTAGTAAAATAACTGCCTAATAAGTGTCAAAAAATATTTGATATGCAAAAAGTAAAATACCAATATAAACTTAGATTCTATACGAAACAGTTCAAGATCGCGAAAGCAAAATATTATGTTAGAAACATTAATAACACGTTTAGGTACCAAATACTCAACATCCGATCGTTAACGAGTTTTCCTCTTAAACGCAAGTTATCATGTCATTGATGGAATATGTTAATTGGATCCTGATCTGATCGCGTGCGTGTGTTTATAGCCAATAGTGAAATCGGGGCTTAATCATGAAATGATGATGCATCTTATCCAGGCCTATTTTGTTGAACAACGATGATGTTAAATTCAGGATTTATTATTTAAATTTATTTTTTTTACGCACTTTTACTTAATAAACGTTATTAGCTATAATATACTTAGGTAACTAACCTAACGCTTACTTACGTGTACGTACGTACTTGTTGTGTTTTAAAGAATATGATAATAATATTAGCGAAAATAAAAAAATAAACAATACCTACCTATAACATTGTGAATATTATAGCGGTCGCATCACTTATTGAATACTTAATTAAATTTAATTTGGTCGGTTCCTAAACATCTACCTATATCTACTGTCGTAGTTCATCTATGAAATGTATAGTTATATTATAATCTCCCTATCTCATCTCATCTATCCAATCATCTTCAAAACAAATTATATAGAAACTTGTTTACATCTCAAATAAAAACAACTAGACTGTTATTTACTCAGGTGGAATAAATTCGAGATGATGAATAACAAACGATGCAATTTTGCGTATATTTGTTTAGTCTATGGTTTAGTGAACTGTCAAGAAAATGTTATAAAATAATAATATTATAATGTCTATAATATTAAAGTATAACAGATGTCTAGTACCGGTAACACTAGGACCGGAAATATTTATTTATCTTCTGTACAGATGATAAATAGTCCCAAATTAAATTTTTAAAAATTAAACCGGTTTCCTATTTAAATTATGTAGACAAATGGTTAACCAATTCGTTCCCTAACTTTTTAGTACTTGTATGCAAATAAGCTTACAATAATTCGCATCCGTATTTTGTTTTCTAACGATAATAAAAAACATTTATATTCCAAAATAATCACATTCATGCTTCAAAGATTTTATATTAACATTGTTAAGATCAATGTCTCTTGTCCGCAAAAAATTTGCGAAATTTGTCGTTTTCATCCAATACCATGGTTTTTATTTATATCCTAGGATTTTTGAAAACATAACTAAAAGAAATGAAATTTCAAAGATAAAATAAAATCAATAAATTGAGTCGACTTTATTATCTCTTTTTAAGATGATCTATTAAATATTTCTGAGGTTTCGTTATAGTGCCCGAAAGGTAGATTTTTTAGTCCTTTGATCGTCTTACTGGTTGACAACTGCATGTACCTATTTCCTAATAAAATAACGACAAATAAATGCGATATGGTTTATGTTTTCCATACATCTAGACTCGCACCGTACTTAAAGACACAAAAATACAAATTTATTGTACATCCAGATGAATAAAGTATACAGCTATATAGATTATTACAAGAAAAACTATGGCATTGATATCATGGATTGGGACCAGCCTATGCTTATATCCAGGTAAACTATTTATTACTTTATCTAGGTGTAGCATACATCTATGCCATCTACCCAGAAAACTTTTAGTCTGTTGAATAATACAAAGTATTTAATGAACGGGAACTTAAAAACTGTTTCAAATTTGTGTTCTTCTGTGTTTATTGTAGAGCACGTTCTCGTACATGGTCTGCACAGCAATCTTGTAGGTTTGAGTAATGAAATTTTTCAAATATATTTTACTGACATTTATATTATCTCCAAAAAAAAAAACAGAAATACATAATATTCTCCGGGCATTGTCATAAAAACTTTGCCCCAAAAAATTACTTAACGCTTAGCCGGGATCTACAGTGCTCACGGGAGGAGATCCAACATTCTAACTCCTACCTTGATACCTAGAAAGAAAACCTACCTATTTATGATTCAACTAACCTCAACAACAGCAGGAAATACAGTAGCTGGGGTTTTGCAGTATTTTTACAAATTCCACCAGTTACAGGGTCGATGTCTATTTACATACATAGAGGTAGTATAAAGTCACTTTCTCATTGAAACTTTAACTTAATTGACGTTGCTACTGAATGCATCTGTCTTGTCGCAAATTTGACGATAATATAAAATACTAGCAGTAACCGCGGTTTTACCCGCGTTCTAATGGATTTTACCGCAAAGCTGTGCTCTCAAGATCATGATGAAATTGCCTGAATTCATTGCGTGTACGTCGCTCAAGGTCCTACATCCCAATTTCAAATTTTAATTGTACAGAATTACCCGCTAGTAGATAATGTAGTTGTAATTGATAAATTTTCATACCTAATGGTGGAACATGTACCTAGTGTACACCCAATATGTACCTACACATGTTTAATGGCAAATAAGTTGACTTTATCTATATCTTTGTTAAACTGAGCCTCAGATTATTTGTGTGATTGATACTGTTCGTTTAATCCCGTAATTAATTACTATTCAATGATATAATCTGTTTAAATCATATATTTGTGAAGTTTCATCTTAACCCATTCAGAGGGTTTTGCATGAAAGAGCAACAAACACACACACACAAACATCCTTACAAACGTTAATAATATTAGCAGGATGTGATACTAAATAAATAAAAAAATATAAAAATTTTCATTATTATTATTTAAGTATATTAAATTAAATAAACGTTCATTTTTAGGTTATTGGGGATGGATGTCCTCTATGGGGCCTGGAGAAATAACTGAAATAAGTGGACGGATGAATGGTGAACAATATTTGAAAATCCTACAGGAAGTTATGTTTTTTTTTGTCGGGTGTTTAAAACAGAATAGTTATGGCTAAAAAATTATACATATAGTGGAGAACCTGCATTGGTAAAACGATTTCCGTCTGGAAAGGTCGGCGAATATTAACAAAGACCCTATAATGATATTAAGGCATATGCCGTCGTACAGTTGTAGCTAAGAAGTTCATGAATGTATAATGTTCTAGCCTTACACGCTTCGTGGTTCTGAAATTTCCAGTAAAAAGTAGAAAATAAACATATCAGGATATTCACTGAAAAAAACATAACGGACCAGGTTTTCCTGAGATTAACGCGATCAACCAAACCATCAAACAAAGAAACTGTTCAGCTATATAATCTATACTAATATTATAAAGCTGAAGAGTTTGTTTGTTTGTTTGTTAATAATATCTAAGTTTTTTAAATAAATTATCTTGAAGGGTCCGTTTACTGTTTGTAATATAAAAATAAGCGCTAAATAATAAAAAATACTTAATTTATATCTGCTTATGACTTGAAATGTTTTAAGGATTCATAATAGTTATTTATGTATAAAGACAACAGTCAGACGAGTCATACTTACTGCACTAGAATAAGTATTTGTGTATATTTTTTTCCTGTACGTACCTGTTTCTATTTGTTCTTTCTGTGTCAATAAATGATCTGAATCTGAATAAGTTATGTAAATGTCTCTTTTCTGAAGGCTTTAATAAACACGGGTGTCAAAATTTCCTTAAATGTAATAAACTTGCTACAAATAACCATAAAATGATGTTGTTTTTTAACAAAATTAGGTGTGGCCTCTCTGTGACAGTAAACATTATCTTATGTTAATACAAAATTTATATCAAGGTAGCGTTTAGTATGTGTTTCGTCTTTAGAATTATAATGTCTCATAAAAACTAACAAGGGTGTTATTATTTCTAATTTTGGGTTTCGTTTGGACAAAAAAGGATGACATAACATGAATCAATATGTTGCAATCCGTATTTTACACAAAAACTCCTTCTGCTTACTGTCTTCAGAAGATTTTGCCTGTAAATAATATTAATAAAATGTTGAATCTGTTAATGATTTGACACAAAGTTTCGATATTGGATCATAATGTTAGTAAATAATATTTTTCACCTATTTTTTAATGCCTCATCTTTATTTTTCATAACAACTTCTGTTTTGTCTGGTTTTATTTTTATCCTATGTTTATAAGGATTATTTTGCAATAAGTAGTTCTTAATCACTTATAAATATTCATTATAATATAATATCACTTAGGTATATATTTGTAATTATGTAACATAATGATTGTATTTTATGATAAGAGAATGGTAGGTACCTACTTACTCACACTAATTAACTTAGTTTGGGCCTATTCTATTCAAGGTCAGAACTTGTGCTTGGTAGATCTTATTCTATATTCTCTTTCCATATTCATTTTATATTATTTTTTTGTATTTGAATGCTAAACATGTACCTATTCAATTTATAAATCACCAATCAATGGTCAATTTCGAACGTGGGGTGGACACGGGGAGGTAGCCGGCGAGGTAATCAGAGCTGTATGGGCATGGGAATAGGGTCGGAGGTGGCTCGGCGCGCGGAGGGCCCTAAGGTCTTATCTTTTTCGCCAAGAGAGAAGTCCATGTGTCCCAGCAGTGGGAACGTTAATAGGGAGCGCGAATAACAGTAGCTGAATCATGGATCACTGCGCGTTACCTGCGAGGGCCCCGCGCTCTTGTTGGGGCGCAGCTGGGGGACGTGGTGTCCGGCGCCCTCCCACTCGGCGAACAGCAAATGATGAAAACATAAGTACATACATGCCTACTCATTTAAATTTATAATAAGTATAATAACAAAGTCTCAACCTTGCTTTTTCCTTTCATATATTAACAAAAACGTTATAAATTTCAAAGAATATTTTGCGTCGGACGCCCACCAACAAGATGGACAGATGACTTGGTCAAACTTGCTGGCTCACGGTGGATTCAAATGGCGACCGAGCGGAATTATTGGGCATAGACAGCCTATTGGTTTGGCGTTGGAAGTGGTTGTTCCCCTGCCCTGGGTTGTCCGGGGACCTGCTTTCAGACATGGGGTTTTTCTGTGACGTCCTCGTAATGTCGTCAAAACTTTATTCATACACCTAAATAAGTGTAACCTAAATAAAGGCATTTCTTTGACTTTATAATATTTGAAAAATAAGGCATAAATAGGCTTTTTGTGTGTTTTAAATAATTCAGTTTTACTTTAACTTTACAAATATGGACGCTTCAAAAAGAAAATGTAATAAGTAACTTCAAGAGTAACAAAGTCCATACAACCATAGACAACTTTGCAATGTTGGCTTTCGGTATATTTGGATTATTAATCGAATACAGTTAGCTACTCTCAGTCATGTTGTTATTAAATCAAGGTGAGTCAATTATGATAAAAACAATGTCACATAGGAGAAAATTCCTTAAGTAAAGAGAAAGCTAAATAACTAGCAATTTGACTAAGTTTCAAAGACGTGATGATTACATATTAATTAACTAAATTAATAAGCTTTGCAATACTAAACCTAGTCGAATAAAGAGACCGTTATTTTAATTCTTACAACTTGTATACCTATGTTCTGAGAAATAAATTATATTTCATTTTATTAAAAAATACCGGATAGGTACTAAACTAGTACAATAAGACATTTAATAAATTACTTGTTTATAAATATTATTTAATTTAATTAATCAATTTAAAAAGTTTACACATCTTTTCTCTGTGAAACTATGAAGTCGCGCCTAAGGGCCTGCTTTGTATTACCGAAGCAAATGGCTAAATATGGGGGAAGGTAATCTTCGTTTCAGAGAGTATTCGAAGACTTTATTTAGACCCAATTTCACCATTTTATGCTACGAATCCAGTTTTATTGAACCTAGTTCAACCTTTGAAAAATGACAATTAAATGTCAATTTGTTCTCAGTTAGCGGTAACACAAGTTTAGCCTGATCTGATATGTATTCTTTAATTGTAACAAGAAAACTATTTCATGTTTTATACCTTAAAATTTCCTTATTTTGAAGCCAATTAGGATAATTATTACGTGCAACGAAAACATTGGTTATATGTCAGGAATAATCACACAGCATCACCTAACCCCAAACTAAGCAGAGCTTGTACTATGGGTGTTAGGTGACTATACTACATAGTTCATTTTTTTTGTAAATACATACTTATGATAAATATAACATAAATATACCTACAACTCGTACAGAGTTGTAGGTGTATTTATGTATGTGTTCATGATTTGGGCAAATAAATTATCTTTATAAATTAACTGCTAATATAGCTTTAAAGAGCACAGAAATAGACTAAAGTGATATAATGTGGTAGTTGACACAAAAACAAACTGTCTTTTTCATTTAATTATTTAAAAATAAATAACCGTTACGAACAGTAGTAATCGTTTTTCTTGCAAAAAAAAAAATCCAAATCTAAACCATTCCCAGATCCCCTTGAACACATACAAAAAATTTCATCAAAATCGGTCCAGTCGTTTGAGAGAAGTTCAGTGACATAACACTCACAGAAGAATTATATATATATAAAGATATGATATCTTAATATATATAAATCTCGTGATTTAAAATCTGTTTGATTAGACAGTCTAACTTTAGATAGAATGGTTTCAAGTACTTGTAAATTACTGTGAATGCAACCTTTGAACAAAGCCATAACATTTTTCACGAACCATTTTTTATTGCTATCTTACAAAAAATGTCTTAAAATATAAATTTTAAAATGTTTTACGATTATAACGCCCACTTATTGTAATTAAATTAAATAAAGCATAATTTAGGAGAAAAAACGGCACTAAATATTTATATTACAATAATAAAGAATGCCCGTTATACATAGAAGTTATGGCATTATTAAAAAAAATAAGCTCTTATTTTATTTAAAAATGATTCATTATCGGAATAAAATAACTTAGTATGTTGGATTAATTATAAAGCGACCGGTGACTAGGACTGCAGAGAGAGGAACTTTTTGACAATACGCGCCCAGTCTTTCCCAGATTTTTACCAGGATTGAGTACGTATGTATATGTATTTGTTTTCAGTGACAAAGGAATATATTATGGTCTATAATAAATCAGTCGCAATAATATTATTAAAATCAATAGGAGTAAACTCCAATCGTGCGTCGTAGCTGACACACACACACTTTTTTTTTATTAATTAATTATTATAATAATATTAATATTTTTGTCAGGAAGAATGCAGGTAGGCTGTCACATCACTAGTATTCATAATTTGTAGAATCACTATTTATTATTTGTTCTATAAATAAAGGCAGGAAATCCCGGGTGGCTTGGAAAAATAAATTATTTTAAAAGGACATGGATATGGTGTTTGTGGAGCATATACAGAACGAATGGCCTTTCTTTCACGCATATTTTTTCTACAACTGCTGTCAGTGTGTGGTGCTTGTCCCTAATTTCTGTGGATTAGATGGGTCTTTTTGCAATTTACGACTATTACTATTTACCATTTCTTGAATAAGTTTATTATTATTATTGTTTTAGTCGCACGCAGTTCACATACTTGAATGCATTAATAGGCCTTACATAAAATATCCTATTTGCGGAGTAAAGTCTGAAGACTATTTATCTATGGTAATATTATAATCTGTTTTAATATTACAAAGCTATTTAATTTTATTTAAATGTTGGTCTTTTTAATAAATAATTTTAATTAGCCATACAAAAGACACGGTAGAGCAAATTATGCTGTCAATAACTATTTCCTTTCCGTTAATTAAATAAAT
This sequence comes from Gymnoscelis rufifasciata, assembly GCA_929108375.1. Lineage (NCBI taxonomy): Eukaryota > Metazoa > Arthropoda > Insecta > Lepidoptera > Geometridae > Gymnoscelis > Gymnoscelis rufifasciata. The sequence goes on along the minus strand of CAKMYF010000001.1, from coordinate 4,038,934 downwards.
AAATTATCTATGTTATTATTTTTACATATCAGTCAATATAGACGTTGCTTGTTCGCCGATAATCTTAAATAACAACGGATTTAAATGCAGTTATCATGAATAATCATCATATAATATAAAATCATCAATCAGCTAGCTTTGTATGAATGATGATAAAAAACAAATTAAAAATAATTTCAAAGTTTAAAGTGTACCAATACAGGAGACTGGTCCTGGAAGCGCCTCCAAGGCGATTTAAAAACATATAGCTAGATAGCTACTAAATTATGTAGCTACCTATATTATAGCAGAAAACTGCTTAAAAAAATAGGATATTTATGACATGCACCTATTTTAAGGCTTCTAATAAAAGTAACGGATTTGTAAACCTATCATTACATCTATCAAATAACTTGTTTAGTTTTATTTGTATGAAAGGTGAGTTTGGCGGAAAACCGGAAATCTACAAATATATTTGAGTGGGGTATAAAATGAAATCGCTGGCACATTACATAATATTATGATGTTTTACATTTAAGGAAATTAAGGGAAATGGAATCGGGGGTTTTTCAACAATAATAACTATTTACGTTATCAGGGTTTTTAACAATGTTATGATGACTTAATAAAGTTAACATATACCATGATTTGACGGTGCTTGAGTTTTCCGATATTTCCAAAGAAAAGAATTGCACAAAGCACTTGAATGTTGTTGTTGGATGAAATATTAAACATTAGAATGTCTTTATTATTTGTTGGATACTTTTAATGGTATTTCAGCAATTGGTTACTGTTTAATTCACTTACTTCTAACAATAGAGTGCGCAAATCCATCCGATGATTAAATATTGTAACTACTTACCAAGTGTGCTTACTTACCTAGTGTATTTAAATAAAAATAAATGAAGTTCCTACATGAACAATTAGTTATGTACGTATTAAAAGTTCAAATTAATATGGAATTTTGGTAAGTTTGGATAGACTTACATGTACATTTATGGCGTCTAAGGCACGATGTTTTATGTTCAATCATGGTGGTCTTTTATAATATACCGACCGGGCTTTCACGCGCTGTACAAAAGTACCGACAGAGCGATCGTACGAGATAAAGAAATATGTATCTATAGAAAAAGGGCCCTGGTGCATAATAAACATTACACTTAAAAGTCTTACCTAGATTAACAACTTTTATAGCTCTCATAAACTTATCGGAGACAGTAGGAAAAATATAGGTAAGCCAACCCTTTAACTTTGTCATAACCCCTATAATGTCATCCCTAAATGTTAATGCACTTACCGTTAACTCAACAAGGTTATATACGGTTGAATATCAAGTAAAGAGCGTTATCACTTAAAACTAAGCGTAGTTCGACTGATTTGAGCACGAGTCGGTTTCAACACAAACAAATGTAATCCTTATCGCGTTTGTTTTAAACTTCATAGTTTATTTATCTTTCCTCCAAAGCGAATAAATAAATATTAATGATTGGACTACCTGTGGTCATTTTCGCGGGGTTCTTGTTCACTGGTTTTCATTTCGTCGTAGGACGTCCTCTACTGGAGTTATTCCAGGAGAATCGCACCCGCGAATCAAAATCAGCAAAAAACAGCCCTTTTCAGGGCTAACATACGTTTCAAAAATTACATTTCCTAACCTAACCAATTATAAGGCTGAGGAGTTTGTTTGATTGAACGCGCAAATCTCTGGAACTACTATTGCGATCATTTTACTCATTAAGAGTAAGATAGCCCATTGGAGTATTTTCCCTTAAAAAGAAGCCTTTCTCAATAAATATTGAGGAAGGAGATTTATCAAAGTCTTTTTTTGATAGTTTTAAGTGATACTTGTGAATATTATTAAATAAGAGTGATAATTATAACTGATTGTGGGAAAAATGAGTGAATTGACACCGTTATGGATGGCAAGGTTTCTTTAGTTTTTGTATGAACGGTGAGTTTGGCTCGGGTGTTTTTAGACATGTTTCATTAAAATCAGTTGAGCCGTTTAAAAGTTATGGGGGTGGGAGTGGGGAAGGAAAACAGAAAAATCTGCACTGCTCGGAGACGTGACCAATAAATACGTACATTTACATGTAATTTTCGCAAATTGGGTTTCTCATCGCGAATTATATTTAATATCATTATCATAGTATCAATGGAATCTAATAAATTACTGTAAACTTCCCTTTCTAAAATATTTATGGATATATAAAAGTTTACGAAAACCAAGTATTAAAAATTCCTTTCCTATGTCTGCTACTTCTTCACTATTAAAGGTTATGTTAAATAAATATAAATATGTATTATATCGAGTGTTTTATTATCATGATTACATTCATGTATCATACTTGTACATGTATCGAAGCACAAATAAGATATTCTGTCATAGCAATAAGATTAAGAATATATATTGTTGATATAAAATTAAATGACATTAAACATAAGCAAATAAAACTGTTTGTAGTTATCATTTGATGTAGTCTATATAATCTGATTAATAAATAAGAGATTAAGTAACTTCTTATACCATTATCCGTATAAGTATTATGATCAACAATATTTCCATTGTTTTAAACTATTTTAGTGATTTTTTGAATTATTATGTAAAAATCTGTGTTTTTTTCTGTTGCAGGGACGTGAGGGGAGGTGGGCAGAGGTATTACAAACAGAAATAAACGGAATTTAAGGTAAGTTGTCTAACAAAATTTAGAAAAAACACCAAAAAATGTTGGTAAGGTAATGTTTTTAATATAAAATATGTGTTATTTATCCAAAAAATGTGATTCTTTCTGTTGCTGGTCGTGCGGGATGTTATGCGGCGACGATACAAACAGGAATAAACAGGAATTTGGAAGATATCCCAAACGAAACTTTCAAAAAGTCATCAATTATTAAATATTTTATATGCCAAGTATTTTGGCCGTGTGTTTTCTTATATTATTCTTATATATATAATGCTGAAAACAGCTCAAATAAATTAGCAATAGCTAAGAGCTCGGTCAACGGTCAAAATTAACTCAAAATACTTGTAAATAATGTCAAACAGTCCATCCATCTTTTCTTTGGTCTACCTCTTCCGACATATCCATCAACACACATATCTAACACTCTTTTCGTCACATGATATTCATCCCTTCTCATAATATGTCCATACCATGCCACCTATCATTAGAGCACTTGAAGGTGAAAACTTATTAAAACAATCTTTTCCAGCATGAATATTAACCCAATTAAAACTTTTGAAAAGAGTAAGTAGCTACTTAGAAGATTTTCAAAAGTTATAATTAAACAGTTTTCTTGTGGCATATTTAATGATACATTATATCGAAATATCAAAGTATCGATATTACAATAATTTTCAACAACCCTCGGGATTTTTTTTATAATTTTGAATTTAGTTTTTGTTATGTTGTCTTTCAAACTGAAAATCCAATCGATATAGTATAATTGAAGTTTCGTTCGTGTAACGATTCCATACGATTAAACGTATGTAATATTATCTCTTGTCCGTGTTCAATGGCGTTTCCCGCGGAAACACCATGTCTCCCGCGGTTAAGATTAGCTTATAAGCCTTGCTATTTAAATGGCCTATCAAATACTGAAATAATTGTTAATAAACGCGTGGGATACTAACCGCTTGTTTCATTAACCCCCTGTTTCATTAACCCCCTGCACTCCGCTAACTTTCCGCCGCGTCTCGATGTACGGAACTGAACGAGTGAGCGCAAAATGCACAACATTATTCGTATTTAAACATCATTATTCTTCATCTGAAAAACTTTGCAATCATGGTACAACATAATTTACATAAATTATAATTTAAAAAATGCCGTCCATCTGAAGTTTGATTGAGTAACATTTTGATTGCAAAGAGACTCAGGCGCATACTATTCTTCGTAAAGAAAGAATAATAATTGTAGAGAAATCTTTCCAACGAACTTCCTGCTGGATTTATTGAATACATTTTCCGCTACTCGCAGGCTGTCCCATTGCGGGTAAAAACACATGGCGTTGAAATTTTTCCGCAACGCAAATGAGTGGAAATTTGTTTAACAGTCTATGTATATGTTCCTTTGTCCCACTATACAGAAACGCCTGGGCCGATTTCAATTATTCACACGTCAATCGATTCCTCTCAGCACGGCGAGGGCATTTAAATCAAAATTAATTGTAATTTTTAATGCTTACTAAAACTGTGTTAATTGTATTAATTTCCTTTTATAAAATTCGTCTAGAAAACATAGAAATATATATCAAAGTACCTTAAAAAAAGTTGAGATTGTGGTCAAATGAAGACTTATCAATATTAATAATATAAAAAAACTTCTTCCACTGCTGGCCTAAGGCTCCCTCAATTGTTCTAATCATATTGATGAGATGAGCTGCAGCAATGACTGTGTCAAATTTGATCCAATTTGGCTTACATTTCTCACAAATTCCAAACACCAAATTTCACAGCGTAAAAAGCTAATCTGTAAACTGCTAAATGAAGTAGCTTACCTGTTTAGAGTTAGGTTGAACTATGTCCGCCCTTAGTTTTATGACATTTTGTTGCCGTCGTCTTTCGTGCAAATGGATGATACCGTGACTTCGCCAGGTAAATTTTACAGAAAAGCATAAAATGGTCACTTTGATAAGCTTTGGTATCTTGATGAAAAAGTCTGGTTTTAAAGCGCACATACATTTTTCAAGAAGAATATCTCTTATAGTCATGACTTTTTTCAGGACTTTACCCCGTCACCAACTGATCCAGCTATGATGAATGGCCGCGTGTCCAACGGAATAGATCTAAACGAATTTAGTAGATGTAATGTTATTCTGTCTCGTCCTTTGTCCGACGAGGCTAAAAAATATACGATTTAGTTAAGATAAGTTTGAAGCGTAGATTGTAAGTATATATGTAAACAATGAGGGTTAGGCGCAAAGTTGCTTAACCTTGTTAGCGTTTAAGATTGGCTTACCCGACAGGTAAGCCAATCTTATTTCCATTTCCGTTGCATCTCGTTTCAAATCACAACGATTCTAAAGAAGTTTCACTTCAAAAAAAAGTTCGCGATTTCCAGATATATTTTTTTAACTTTTTTTTTGCATTGTCCTTATAAACTGTACATGGAACTCAGGTGTAATATAAGTCCTTTTCATACTTTTAAAATGTATTTTTTTATTTTCCCGGGAAATAACGTATTTTCTTGCTCAATGTAAGCTTCCGTAAAGGCTCTTCGATATTGTTGTGAGTTTTAGTCCATAAACCATATTACTAAATCAATTACTTATTATTATACAACTCACCAGATGAAGACGTAACTAACAATAAATGAGCCACTGCCGCGACATAAAGATATAATTTCGCCATGTTGGCACAAACGATTACAAAGTTATATTATTAAAAAAAAAGACTTGAGCATAATTTTAGACAGGTCCTATGACGGCAATATTTACTGCAGTTTTTTTAGGTACCTACTTAATTAAGTATTATATAGTAATTTTATAAGCCGTTTTCCTGTTGGCATTGCACATATTTTGCCTATTTACGTGACGTGACCAATATAAAAACTCAATATTCTACTATAAAACTCATAAAAAATCAGACGATTATCGGTAGATTTCTGATAGTGTTTCCGCTTCAATTTTGTTCATCGGTTTTATCCCTATTGACCCCTGCATCCCTAAGTAAAAAAATAATGTTTACAAATTTAATTTAATGACAAGGCTATATTTGTATCCTTTACAATCCGTGCCAAGTTTATTTAGGAACTTGTAAAGTAAACCATGTACTTACTTAAGTACAATGATTTGTTTGTCAGAAAAAAAGTAACATTTTAATGGAATGAGTTTCAGGACAGCAAATAGTAACTTAATAATGCCTAAAATACTCACACATATCCTCAAAAACCAGAACCGCGCTTCATGCCGAAATCCCTTCTACATGTATGATAGCCAAATCCATTAAGATAAGAACCTAAATAGAAAGTATTGCTAGTATTTAGCTTTTGTGTTATGCACATTGCCATCAATATTTATCCTCCTTTAACATTTCATGATAAATGTAGTGAAGTTATAAATAATTAACTTTTCCATAAATTATCGACATTATTATTATCTCTCCGTAAATGTTACTTACATGCACTTACTTGATGAAACTTCACAAAAGTATAGTTTACATAACAGAAGAAACACAAAGGCAGTTAATTTTGACCGTTGACCGAGCTCTTAGCTATTGCTAATTTATTTGAGCTGTTTTCAGCATTATATATATAAGAAAAATATAAGAAAACACACGGCCAAAATACTTGGCATACAAAATATTTAATAATTGACGACTTTTTGAAAGTTTCGTTAAACACCATCATCTACACATACATACATAAATATATCATCACAATGACCTATGTAGTAAATAAATATTGTAAATCAGTTTTAGCCGTTCATAATAATCACAATGTATCATAAAAGTAAATAGTTAAAGTAGATAGTTAGAAGAGTTTAAGAAACATGTGGCATTAATCCGAACAAAAGTGTAAGTGCCTACCTATTTTACTGTGGTCAACACTGGTTTATGTGTTTTTTTTATGGGAGGCCGTAATGCCCGGCCAAAAATTGTCCAACCAAGAAGGAAAATAGTGTGAAAATGCAGATAAACCTTAACACTTACGTAAGAGTTTGTATAAAATTGTTAACATTGAATAGGAGTGTTCTACATAAAAAAAATAACCTTATTGATAATAAATTCATAATCATATCATAACAGACAGCAATCGGTGGTATGGACGTATTTTGATACTGTATCATGATACTGAAATAAATTAATGTTTAATTAATTCTTAACACAAGTTCAAGGACCTTATAATGGTATATTTTGTAAACACATTAATGCGGTGTCTGTAATAAATATAGTATATTTTATTTGCGTTTTAACAATGCATATTGTTTACATTTTATAAGATTTATATTTTTTATACTATTCCTCTGAAAACGGCGAGTTTAAAACAATAAAACACTGTATTTTCGTCGTGGTATGTTTGCCTCAAGATTAGTTAAATGAAAAGGGATTCTTTTTTTGTTAAAAAATGTCTCCCGTGTAACAGAATGTGCAAACCTTGTGAGTGAGCAATATAGATGCTTGCCGAAACCGTCAACTACAGATGCATGCAACTGAGCAAATAAATGATTTCTATTTCTTGAGACCGAGACTTGAACAAATATTATTGGCGATGCAAAGATTCTAACTAGCGCCTCTAGTTTCCAAGTCTAATCAGAATTATAAATAACTAGTTGTCTATTTTGTGTATATTATTAAACAGAGTATTTATATAACTTAAGTAGGCCTTGGTTCAATATATCAATATATCTGTCTTTGGTTTTCCTTCCCCACTTTCACCCCCATAACTTTTAAACGGCACAACCGAATTTCATGAATGTCTAAGAACACTCGCGCCAAACTCACCTTTCATACAAAAAAAAACAAATTTGGCAAACAATACTTTGTTGGTGACAAACAATAATGGAAAGGGTGAAACCGAGATGACTACTTCTACGAATGTTCGAGGTTGGACTTCAAATAAGAAGCTCTCCGAAAAAATAGTTTAACCTGCAAAGTGAGGTTTATCACTTATTAAAAAACATTAAACTCTTTATACACCATAACATGTCATGAAAAGAGTCTATACTTTGTTTAGTACGCTTACGTAAATTTAGTTGCCACCGTTATGAACAAGACATAAGATGAGGTCACGACATGATTACTTATATATATATATATCACGGCCTCTCCTGACCTGAAGGCGCACGGGTCTTTTTTCTTTTTTTTTTCCCGGCAATTATTCGATTTTTTTCCTTGGACCTCCACGAACATTTCAAGACTATGATAAGATAAATCCGTTAAGCCGTTCTCGAGTTTTAATCAGACAAACGAACAACAATTCATTTTGAATAAACTGAAAGTATTGTAGTGTGTGTGTAGTAAGTAGTAAATGCTAACTCACAGTGACCATTCACTAATAACTTAAGTAAAGAAATAAGAAAGAAAATAATATAAGTAAATACATAAACATATCTGATAAAAACTATATAGTAAAATAACACATTATTCGATTTCTACATAAATAAATATTTATAATCACATTACTTACAAATATTGCAATTAAATCAAATCATATTTCAATCAAAAATTTAAACACAACATTATTGCATGCAACAATTTATATTGCACAGTCTATCATTTTGCATGTCATGAATGTAGAATAAAATATTCAATATTCTTGCGAAATACAATAACTAAATCTTTTTTTGTACTAATTTTAACTTAAATCAGTTTTCTAAGGAAATATTACATACTGCATATACATATGTATGGAAGAAATATTGGGTGTTACTTAAGTATGTAAAACTTTATTGATGAGTATCAGTCGTAAAATTAATAAAAATTTACGATCGAATCTATTCAGATCATCTCAAAAGACTGGTAACGAAACAGTAGCTAAATTGGATCGATTTTATGGTCCCAAATAGTATTTTATTTTTATAAATATTATGCTATCAGCTTTAAACATTATTGCTTTAAAAAAGGTATAAATTCTTATAATGAATCTGTTGAAATGTATTTTATCCGATTGGAAATCATTTGATTCAGACTATTAAAGCAAAATAAAATTGAATGAAAAAAACAACAAATAATATATAAAGCCTCACTATAATTAGATTTATCAAGGTTAAAATTGTTTGATGTAAATAAAAGTTAAAGCAATTATTTTGTTTTATACTTGATTTGAATATTTCATATCTGTTAGATAAAATAAGTTTTATTATTATTAAGGTGGTGTTTTGTTCACTTAATATTTTATTCAGGGAAATATCCATTAAAGTTGATTAAAAACTACTCTACATAATTATATTTCTTCATCCAGGTAGGTATCATTGGTTTTAAACAGTTAAAAATTTTAAAAATATATGTTTTAGTTGAGGATCTTACAGTGTGCAATTCGCTTACATTTACACAATAAGATGAACTTCGGTCGATAGAAAAAAATACTTTAGCATAATAGACTATTCTTGTTAAAATCACGTTTGTTGTTTAGGAGATAGGTAATATGTATTTATTGTATGTTTTGATAGCATTTGTTGTTATAGCAGCAACAGAGATATTTCATCCTTCAAAATTCCTTTAAAACATGCAAATCAAATGATTTATTAAAATCTCAGTTTCTCCAAACAGTAGCCGATACTTATTTGACCACATACTAGTTTATTTATCATCATCTTCCTGACCTTACAACTTTTCTACACAAAATACATAGAGCTATTTTTAGTTTTGGGTTAGATAATGTGTGAATTTTATCTATATTTATCCAAATACATATTGATACTCACAGCAAACAGTTTGAGGTTTAAAAAGGTCGTGGGTTCAAACCCCGCCACGCACCTCATTTTTCTTCGTGAGGAAACCGGCATGTTCTTAGATCTTTAAAGAGTTTGAAGGACAATCCATAACATTAATGATCTTTTAAAAGTAAAAGCGATTAGAAGTAAAATTAATAGTTGAGTTCCTCGAATCGTGTGTCGTAAAATAATCTAAAATGTCAGTTGACTTATATAATTACAATGGCATATGTACGCTACAAGACATAACTAAGTACCACACATGACACTAGCAAGGCCATACATACCACTTCCAGTACTGTGACATGCGTGTAAATCTATGGACAATTCATTTCCAATTAAGGCTTTGTAAAACACTAATTAACCTAAAAATATAGTTATTATTAAATATTGAAAGAGAAAGAAAGAGAAACATTTATTGAACATTCTCATTGAAAATAAGTTCTTTTTACATTGAATTTTTTGTGGGTTCGAGAATGGTTTAGATACGGTCAACTAGGTGCGAAGCGGGGGCGGACCGCTAGTATTTTATATGAATATAAGAAACTGTATTCGACGTGTATTTTCTTAATATTTGTTTTGGTAATAAATTAATATTTTATAGAACTACGTCTAAATACACCAGAAAATGTTAACATTTGACACAGGCGCTTTTTACCCGAGCTTTGCGTAATTTTACAAGCACAAAAACTAACTATTCGACCGTGGATTTCTTTTATGAAAACAGGGACAAAGCAATATCAACTTTATTTCAAAGCGTTTCGATTCATCATACTTCATTTATTACTGAATGATTTATTCAACAGCACCTTTAAAATAATATTATACCTCTATGTAATACCTACTTAACTTATTATTTAAAAAACGTTTTTGTAAAAGTTGGATAAACTATCAAAAAGATAGTTTCTCTGTCGTTTACGTGTATTGTTTTGTTTCAACGTTTTAAATGTACCCTTAAGGAGTAAACTCCAATAATATTAAGTTTGGCCAGTAGTTTCTCGTTTTAGATATAGGTTAAGTATATTAAATATATAAAATAAAAAATATAAAGCATGTACTCAAAAGTATTCATAACTTTGTGTATGTTTCATTTATTTTTATTTTTATTTAAATTTTCCGATCCTTCTCATTGTTAAGGATGTGTATCGAATTAAAATTGCGTAACAACCATTCTAATAGGCTTATAGACTAAAAATTCCCAGAAAAGTTAAGTCCTGCTTGCTTTCCGATAACACATACGACTTATTTACCCTGTATTATATATGAAAGTGTGTAATGTATGTACAGTATCGTCTGCTTTTGTTTATTTATACTGTTAGCATTGCCAAGGTCGTGAAATAATGACATTGCAGAGGCACAGAAGTTCTAATATTGAAATATACAAGTATGTGTAATGTGAGATTTAAATATTAAAGTTCTCGGCCGAAAGGTGTTCATCGGATGTGCCTGGGAAAAGCAATTACAATACATTTTATAGGTATGGATGGACTCACAGACTCTTCTGTGTACAATTTATACACATTTTGAATAAATTAATATTCTTTCCTCAAAGCTCGCATCACCTGTTCTGTTTCTGGAGAAGTTCCCTTCTACTATGACCAGGTCCAGGGAGTGGAGTATCTACCACAGGAGAAGATCCTTGTGTATACAGTGAGTGATTATTGTATCTTGTGATATCATTTAAATTTTGATGCAATTTTTAAAACAATAAAGAAAAAGGGCTTCTAACGGAAGATCAGCGTTGTCTTGTTACATACATGATATCTATAATATAAAATATCTATTTATTGTATGTCTATTATACTTATTGAATTTATCAAATGTCTAGTACCCGAAACACAAGCTTATTATGTTGTTGTGAGGATTGTCTGGAAATATTTTTTATTTCTTTTTAACCAGGTTCTAGCCAACGGCACCTAGAACGCCGCTAGAGCCAACTACAACCCTAGATAATTTTAACAATTTTTATCTTCAAAATATTCCCCTTGTAATGTGTAATAAAAAGAAACCAACAAGAATCAATCTTTAATTCTTTTTTTTTTTCAATAATCTATTTAATTATTTTGTATTATTTTGTAAACTTTAACTCGCTTGACGTAGCTGAAATGTTGTATATCGTTTTTCTTATCTACATACATATATGTAGTTTATATATATCAACCACATTCACACGCACAGTCATACGAAGTTTCGGAAAAGAGTTTCCTTGATGTTAGGTTAGTAGTTTTATTTTAAATAAATAAGACTACTCATCAAGGAAACTCTTGTTTCCACAATAAAATGTTTAAAAGGACATGTGGGTTAAAGAAAGGATTGGAAGATAATGAGGAGCCCTTTCCTCAGCAGTTATTCTAACATAATTAGGGATTAGAAATAAAAACTTATGGTGTATTATTAAACCCTTTGATGTTTTTACGACATCGTAAATGTAATAAACTATGATGTCGCGATTTACACGAGCGGCAAGTCGTGTTTGACTTACACAGAGCGACCCTATGCTTTTTGCTAAGGCAGTTTATACATGAATTATTTTCCTTAACATAATTAAAACGTTCCATGGGGGTCATTTTATGAAACGGCGGGCATTTGAATAAATGATGATGAACAATATTAGTACATAGACATTTATCAGCGGTAAATCATAATATTGTTAAAAACCATGATAATTTATATAGTAATATAGTATGTGTTGCCCTGTTTTTTTAGGTATCTGTTCCGAGTATAGGTTTTTTTTTGTATTTTTCTAACAAAGTTCGCCGGGTCGGCTAGTATGAAATAAAATTTAATAAAATAAGATTGAATTAAAGCAATTATTTAGTTAAAATGGTCCCACTATTTATCGAGGAAGGCTGTAGGCTTTTTAATCGCGGAAAAACACGTCGTCGCGGAAAAATCCATCTATTTAGTTTGATATACTTTACACAGATGGCGTTTACCTAAATAGTGCCATATGAATATCATAGGTGGCGCTATTACCAATAAATAAAATATAAAATAATTTTATATATTAGGTCCTTACATATGAAATTGGCGTTTTGTATGGGAGGAACAAAAAGTCGAATATTTTTTAATATAATATATTTAATTAATCAAAGTATGAACCATTATTTTCTATGCACTTTTGCCATCTTATAGATAGTTCATTGATCCCTTTACTAAAAAAACCAGTCGGACGGGAATCAATAAAATCTTTGAAGGCGATTTGGACTGCCCCATCGGAGTTGAATTTTTTCCCTTGCAAGAAGTTATCGGGACTCTATTCGAGAGCTTCAATTATTCATGTATTCAGGCAAGCAGAAAACTCTTCCATTACCACTCCTATTATCCAAACACGAAGCTGCAGATCCAAAAATTGGCGCCACTTTTAAATTAATTGTGTGCCTATGATTTCGTAAGGTTTATAATATTCTAAAGATCTTCTTGCAAATCAATAAATTAATATTTCTTGACTACTCATACAGTAATAATGAAAAAAAAATCTTTTAAATCATAGAATACCCAATCTAACAAGTTATAGAAGATTGATATGGTTTCCTCACGATGTTTGCCTTCACCGTTAAGCGCACATACATTTTTCAAAAAGAAAAATCCTGAGGTGAGTTGTGGTGTTTGAACCCACGACTTTTGAATGAAAGTCAAGTGTGCTCCCACTTAGCCAACATGACTTTTATTATTTTATTATTTACGTAATAGGTAGGTTTACTCGTTTACAAAGAGCATAATGATGATGCATACAGTGAATGCATAAAGAGCAAACCCACGTCCATATAACGTATTGTCTATGTTTCCCGCTACCGCCAGTCCCTTATTTCCCATCATAAAGGTAATGTCCCCTGTGAATTATAAACTATAGCCCTGAGAAGCTTTCTAGGTCTTCATGCTCCATCTTAGACCACATCGTCACTTAACATCAGATGAGATTGTGATAAAAAAAGCGAATTCATACTGTTTTAGCCAGTAGTTAGTTTTAGTTTATTGATAATATAATAATTATACGTCACTTTTACATCTAGATTTTTAGTACTAACTAGTGGCCCGCCCCGGCTTCGCACGGGTTTTTATTAAAAAAAAATCCCAGCAATTATTAGATTTTTTTCTCGCCTTTTAAACCTTCCCCTTAATCTGGGTGTTTAATATGTGTAATGTATGTCTATTATATTAATTATATCAGATATCTCGTATCCGTAACACTTAGCGCTAACCCTGTGGTTAGATGTTTTTTTGTATATTGTCCGGAAATATTTATTGATTATTTATTAATTTAAAAGGATACTGATAGCCCTTTCAGCGTCCCATTCTTTATGGAAGCGAACGATAGGCCCCATCTTATCATAAAAAATACTCCTAAAAAATGCTTTTATCGTGTATTTTCTTCCTTTATTATTACGGTAAACTTTTGTATTCCTGCTTTATTTTATAACATTTATGCACGCATAAATCAATTGAATATTATAATTTAATTTAATTTAAATATTATAATTTAATTTTATTTATGATTGACTATGGACACGTCCATAGTCAATCATAAATAAAATTAAAAAAAAAAAGTTTTTTTTCCCTGTCATCTCGACGCAAGGCACGTCTAGTGGCCAGACTATCGTATTTCTACAAACAATTCTATATTATGTAAACATATTAGACAGGAAACGCAAAAACTGTTAAATTATTATTTTATTATATAAGTATGTATCTTTTTTTTTTAACAAATTAATGGTATACTCATTGTCTACGGGTACCTATAGTAAGTTTGTCACGGTATTTTTTTTACTATTTTGACAAGTTCTTACTATAATTTATAAATGTTTTCGGTTCCTGAGCTTCCCGACGGGGATGCCAGTATGGAAAATTCCCATACAACTCGGGAGATGTAGTGCGCTTTTGAAAGTTGTGATCCTTGACATAACGAACGCTTTATTGGATATAACTTTCCGCTTTGCTTTTATCTGGTTTATAAAGGATTTTCTCCAGTGTAATGTACAGTAATAAATAGATACTGATGAAATCGTGTCTCAAAATAAGAAACTTTGGGCTGGGCCAGCGAGTGAAGCGATTTTTTCGTGTTTTGTAATGTGGCCTGGAGAATCCATCTAGGTCTTCATGCCCCATCTTAGTTATTTTTCTTTTTAAGATTATTTCAGTATTCTAATCTGGTAAATCTGGGTTATATTTTATTTAAGACTTCAATAATATTAATAATGGAATTATACATTGATAAATTAATTTACAAGTTTCTGACTTGCCAACTCGTAAAAACTTTTCTAATTACGTAGGTACATTCCGAGACGTAGTGGGTTCACAGCGCATTATATTTTCTAGTTAATTTCGCGGATTTGGTGTGAACACTGGCTGGGCATAGTTGATAGGCCCTGAACATAACACAATTAATTTTTTAGAGATTTGATGATTAAAAACTGACTTTTCTATTAAAAAGGACTAGAATAAGTAATTTTACTAGTATATAATCACTTGTCCTGGTTGCTACCTAACTTTTTCTTGAGTTATAGGGGAAAAAAACTCAATTCCGATATCTGTAAGAAATATGCCCACTCTCATAAATTTAACTTTGCCTTTATTGTTATGGATATTCCCGGACCACAGTATTTTACTGGAACCTACGTTAATAAGTCACAAATGTAAATTAAGCTCATAGAAACTGTTACTCATAAGAAGTGATATATCTTTATTGTTCGGGCTTTTTGCTACAAATACGTAGGACAATAAATTTAAATTTAAAATTTAAGAAAAAACAAAATTGAATAAATTTTTATAAATAGACTACGTTTTATAATATCTATCGTAGGATGCCTGCTCGTAAATATACTATGATGAAAAAGGAAACATTAGTTTTTTAAAGGTGGTACGAATAAAAATGACATGCACTAGGCGTACATATGTTGTACTTCAACATTATGATTTGCAATGCGCTTATGTTCAAAATTAATTTACAATATTGTGCAAGAATCCAATAGAATAATTTAATAGTACCTATCTAAAGATATAAATTAGGTTTGTTTGGCTAAAGGTATAACTCCAGACGCAATCGTAACGCCTTATTTATTTACCGCCTTCTTTTGTTTGTACAATTTATAATTATGATATTATATCGAATAGAAAAAAAGGGTAAATGAACCGAGAATGAGATACGCTGTGTAATGTATTCCATCTCATTCTTTTACACGTTCAAACCTACAGATATATAATTATGTTTGTCTCTTTCTACGTAAAGGATTTGTCGCGGTGTAGCCACGACCACGATAAGCATCGTCTTAGTCCGCGTTCTTCGCGATGCAACGATGTTTTCGGCCACACATACAGCGTTAACTCGAATATTTGCCAATACGTCTTAAAAAATATGAATATAGCTGGGCCATCAACGAATTTAAGGGTTAAATCTATTCCTAAACATGTAAACTTTTTTTTGACTTAGCCAGAGCGGATCCTTAGGATTTTATGAAAATAATAATTTTTTGGTAGGTAATTATTTTTATATATTTTTTAAAGTTCATAGAATCATCAATCAAGCTGTGGTTTGCTTCATCAGTAGTTTTTTTGCTATCTTCAGACCTGTTTTAGCAAAGGATTGTCACTAGATAATGAATTAACACTTTCAAGAATGGAAATTGCTGCTAGTGAATTCGGTTATGATAGTATATTAATGAAAGTTTTGTGATTATTTAAACATATTTGTATATATTTATGTTTTATTTATTAGGTTAGATATAGCATGTATATTTACATATATGTAGGTTTATTTTATTTATTTAAGTCACTTTTGTTATATATAATCCTGTAAGTACCTATCTATAATTAATTCATAGTGCTAATGATGATCATAATGATTTATAAATATTACACAAAAATCAAATTGAATTTCCATAATAAACCTAAAACCTGTTTAAAGAAAGTCGTATATAATGCCTTTGTCCTATATCCTCCTAACAATAGGGGGATAGAATATAACTACTTATATTGTGCATAATTATGTTCAATACATCTAGCCGGTGCAATGCTGATACTAAATAAATAAATATAAAGTAAATGATAAAAAAAAGTTATTGTGGGTTATCCATAAGAGATACACATATACACGGACTTTTCTGTAGACTTTTTCCACGAGTACACGAAAACCATTACACCGATTCCAATCAAATTTAAATAGGACCCATTGCCAAGTGTAACAGCTATCCTATAAAAAAAGAGTCAACATAATCTGTAACGCAGGTACAGGAGAAAAAAAAAATATTTGCTTTTCACTTGACTTCTTGATTTGTTTATGTTTCGTTGTGGTTAGTTCAAGTAATTAAAAATAAATGAAATTCCGACATTAAACAAAGTGTTAAATGAGGTTAACGAAGACGAAGACCTACCATACCAAACTAAGTATCCTCTTCAGGGTAACTTAAATAGGAATATTTAAATAATAAATCGTTAATACTATCACTACTCACCTATCATTATTAACAGTTTTGTGATATTGTTTTAATTTTATTTTCTGTATATACTTTGACTCCATGCATTATAATGGGGATTATTTAAGAATATTTTTAAAATTAAATTTCAACAGGTTGCTTAGATTGCCGGAGTTGTTGGTACCGGAGAACATCTATAATAAGATCACAGGGTTATATTTCAGTTCTTCTTTAGATTAATAAAACTTAAAAGCATTATAAAAATTCTTTAAGCTAAGCGTCCACAAATGCGAAAAATTAAGCATTTCTAGATTTTGAAAGAAAGATTTTTTACTGGCAGCTTTAAAAATGCTAAAATAGCATGATATTTTTCTATCCCAATCGATGCTTTATATGTAGGTAGGTGCTTTATATATACATACGTGAAAAAAGACTCTATATAGCATTTTATAGTCTTATTTAAATCTTCATAAAAACAAGACTAAAATGCGGGTAACTAGGTATTCATAGAATAAATAAAAAATGTAAAACAGGAGTTCCTTTTTCAAAAACTGTTATAAACTTACCGTTAACAATAAACCTCAATTTTTTTAATTATCATTTCTTAGTTCTCTAACAAATTATAAATCTTGTTGTGTGATTTTTGTTCCAATGTTCTAGGTTCGAAGCAAATTGTATAATTCATAATTGGGTCTAATACAGTTTTTGAAACTTGGATGTTCGGTAAGTTTCTAGCAACTTCATTGCTTTTGTAGTTGTACGAAAAAGATCCAAAATAAATGTGTACCTACCTATTTGTAGGTGCCTTTAGACACGATTCACATAATTTTATATAGCCTATAGCCTTCCTCGATAACTGGACTATCCAACACAAAAAGAATTATTCAATTCGAACCAGTAGTTTCGGAGATTAGCGCGTTCAAACAAACAAACAAACAAACAAACAAACAAACAAACTCTTCAGCTTTATATATTAGTATAGATATAAAGATAAAATATCGATAAAAGATAAATTCCTAAATAATCATCAAAATCATTCCCATCGAAAAAATATATTCAATTAATAAGTTATTGTCGTCACTCTTGTGTTATTTGGTAGGTGTTCATTGAGCTATTGTGCAATAGGCGTGTCGTAGCTGCTATTATGTTTTGTAGAGATTTCCAAGTTTTAATTTTACTTACATATTTATACTCGTACCTAATATGAGTCCCGAATCAGAGTGTTGCTGACCGAATAATGTAAAATCCGATATTTGTAATTTTAAAGCATTTGGCCATCACAAATACTTAATTGCATATGTAGCTAGCGATATATAATGTCTTAACGGGGTTAATTGTTTATCTTGTGCACTATACAAACATAACTTAATAAGTATTTAAATAGCCATCACATATTGTGTGAATCGCTGTAATATGGACGCAAAATCATGAGTCTATGTTTTGATGACGAATAATAGTATCTAGCTAATTAATCTAATTATCTTACCTATTAATATCTCGTATAATACTCGTAATGCCAATTGTCAACATTTAAAGTCTATAATAAAAATACGATTATAAAATTGTTTTATGAATAAATAAATGTATTATCGTGTTACAGCAGGGTGGATTCGAGACCGGCGGTCGGTTCGAGGGGCTCGCCGGCAGAAAGGGGGTAGACCGTTTCGTTTTTAAATAACCGTCTGCTGTCTGTCAAATCGCAAAGACAAACACGATTCAGTTGTTTCCGTGATCATGGCGCTTGCAACAGCGTCAGGGAAATTATATATTTTTTTTTTTAATCTAAAAAGTGTATAAGCTTTACACAGAAGCCTAGGTGAAGTATGTCCATCTATTAACTTTTCAAATTATCTGGCATAATGTTTTGAATGAAAGATTAGATTTAATGTCATTTGTGTTCCTTATTGTTTTTGTGTGAATAGTATGTTTTTAAATTTAATTTTTGTGTTAGTTTTTATGTCATTGAATGCTTCGATTCTTTTTGATGGTTAAAAAGAAGAAAAACGTAGTGTCTTATATTATCTGGTCTCTGTTCATCTGATAATACCCGTGCGGAGCCGGGGTGGACTGTTGGCTTATAATATTTATATACATACATAGATTCTCTTACCTGTAAGTTGGAGAACTAAACTATAATTTTTCTAGCGCCCATCATACTTTTGGGGCATTTGTTTTTGTAACGTTGCACACACAAGCACTTGAGGATAAAGATCTTTTATCTTATATATCCTCAACTTAACAATCAAAATCTTTTGTGGTACCTATATGCGAATGTAGTAAATGGGTTGGTAATTAAAATTAACACTCAAATATCAATAATTTTCAAATCACGTGTTGGAAATATTTATTATTATTATTATTATTTATTTAATTACTTACGGACTTGCTTACCTACGTAATACACCGAGAATATAATCTAGAGTACCTACCTACCTACTTTGACAAAGTTCCATCCCATTTGTATAATTTTGAATACATAGTAATATTATATGAAACTGCTCAATAATAAATCAGTATTAATTAAATAGTTTTTTGATTTGTATTGTAATAAATTTCCAAAGAACCCCACGATCTTTTACAGCAATTCTATTCGAGCATACAAACATTATAAATAACAGTTAATAAAATTATACAAATTAAATTAAATGTATTATTACTCAGTATGTATTATTATCACAATAAAGTAAACAAACAAAACAAATATCCAACTTTTGACAAAAAAAAAAAAACACTCTTGTTTAGACTATTAAGTGAGGGTTATAAGCTAATTTAATTTCACGACCAAGTAGCCGTTATACATTCCCGATAAAATCAATAAAACAACAGCAACGTGGGGATCTGAAAAGCAAAAAGCAAGTGATAAAAATAACCACCTAGAGTTGACTTCCTCGAACATGCCCGTAGACCTGATGAAGGACATTATTATTAAAGTGGCAGTGGACAGGCTCTATAGCACGTAGATCAGATGGTCGTTTGGGGCGAAAAGCATAATATGTATGTATATACAAAAAAAAAAGAAGAAATGGAACAAATTACGGCATAAAAGTAAGTGGTTCAATTTATATCGAATATTTAAAAGTAAGCAGTTCTTTCAAACAGTTATAGTAATGTGTTACAAAATAAAGTATATATAGATAATGTATAATATATAGCCGCCGCCGCGAAGAGGAAGAAGGCCGCCGCCGCGGCGGCCGCCGCATCCCCGTCCAAGTCCAAGGCCGCCGGCAGGGCCGCGACCAAGGACAAGAAGGCGGCCGCCGCTTTTTGTTTTGTATTAAAGGTGACTTAAGTGCGAGTGTTCTTTGACATGTTTGATGATAATCGATAGAGGCGTTCAAAAGTGGGGGGTAAAAGATTATCTTGACTATACACAGGAAACTATATAATATGTATAGTTGTGTTCCTATCATAAATAGAATACAATTAATTTAGAGAATATAAAGGTTATTACGATTGGCTTGCGAGATTGTCACCATGTGGGACGTGGAGTTGGCGAATATCTTCCCGATATTCGTGTCCGTTAACAGCCTAACATAAAATTTAAAAATACTTGGTCTGATATAAAAAAACAAGGGCAACGCGGTACGATTTCACCATATGAATTATTTATCTTGAAACTATTTTAATATTAAATTTGTATTATTTTGACTATTCTAGACGCTTATATAAATTTTAAGCTGGCTGTACACGTAAGGTTTACTAGGCAAGAATAAGTCCCATGACTTAATTTGTCATTATTGTAATAAACATTTATTTTAGACATTTAAATTTAAAACATTTGATGGAAAGCTTTATTACTATTAAAAATAAAGTTATTCACTAAAAAGCAAACACTCACTAGGTGAAAACAGAATAAAATCTACATTATCTATTCTAATATTATATAGCTTGTCTGTCTACTGGTCATAAAAGAAATTAAGAAGCGTTTTGTGCATGTTGATGGTAGATCCCCTTAGTGATCAGGAAAACCAGTCGTCCATCTGAGCGACTGATGATAGAATGGAGCCGGTGGGATCAGGTCATGTAGTACATATTGTGGCACACGTTCCATCGTCTACACACGACTACATATACCTATCCCGGTCATTCATGATAAGAATGTTAAAGTATTCAAATGAGCTAGATCTTCGCAAAATAATTAATAAATCACGGTTACATGGACTATATAGTCTACCGATTATAAACTGTTAATAATGATGACTATGACTAAGCATCTATGATTATGTTTATGTTATTTATATAAAGGGAAAGTCTGTGTTAATTTGTCATTTGACTCCGACCGAGGGGTCAAGTGTTAGTACGTTCTGCAATCACTTCCTCCTTGGTCTGGGTGTTTAATATGTCTTTGTTTAATAAAAAAAATCTATATGTTTAACGCAACTTTAGATTCGATATATTACTTAATTGTATATGTTAATTTAAGTTGAAATTGTTTATTATAGTGACACATTATTATTAATATTATTAAGCCAATATAAGTGAAGTAGTATAAAAAAAAAAAGGTGTGTGTGCGATTCACACACGATAGAAGTGAAACTTCAGTAAATCGACGAAAGAATAAGAAGAATAAAAAAAAAGTGTGTGTGTGTCAGCTACGACGCACGATTGGAGTCTACTACTTACGAACTATTATTATGATATATTTCGAATAGAAAAAAAGGGTAAATGAACGCATCTGCTAAAATGATAAGAGAAACAAACATATATCTGTAATTATTCGGATTATTTATATTACTTCAATAAAGCGTATTACATAAAGTATGTTACAAAATAATATAAATAATATACAGCAATACCTCTTTGCGCGATACTTCGTAGTCTCAACTACGAAGTATCGCTCAAAGAAATTTAAATAAAGCATTGTATTTGTGTCTCTTACCATTTCCGTTTCATCTTTTTGCTTCCGGTTTGAAATCACTACGATTCTATAGAAGTTTCACTTCAAAAAATAAAGTCATGGAACTATGTCATGTGGGCCATCTTTGAAAAGTTGCATTGCAAGGATTCTAACTCAGTAGTAAGCAGACAGTATAAAATCTCAAAAAATTTAACATTTTTTTATAAAGGAATACAACTCTTTATTGTAAACAATGGAATATACTCTCTTAAATATCAGGTCGTAAAATAGAATCATTATAAATTCTATATTCGCATTTCGCTGTCATAGTCTTCTAATCGATAAAATGATTAAAAGGTCTCCTTTTAACTAACTCCTAACAAAGCTATTATTAGATAACGATACATTTGTTCACCAATTAATGGGAAATATCAATGAGAAGCATAACTCTTTCTCCCTAGTATATTTACAAATTTCATAGAGCCTTGTGTTATGGCTAAACACATGAAGATGTGTTTTACCGTAGTCAAAAAAATCATCCAATGTACTGTAGTCACAATTGAGAGAAAACTTTTTAGTTAACCACAAGTTTTGAACCAAATGTCTATACAAGTTGTTTCAAAATTGGTCAACATCTAGCCCCGTGGTAAGCTATAAGCTTGTGTTACGGGTACTAGACATCTGATATACTTAATATAATAGACATACATAGATATATATTTTTTATTATACATACTAAACACAATGCTTGCAGAACATACAACCACTTGACCCCTCGGACTAGGTCCTATTATTTAAGATGTCCAAGTTCCTGTCATAGACATAAATACGAATAAGAATCTTTGCAAAATGAAAAATAGTTAGAAGCCTATTCTCAGACCTACTGAATACGCATATAAAATTTGTTAAAAATAATAAAACCGTTTCGGAGGAGTACGGTAACTAACATTGTGCCATGGAAATTTAAACCGGGCATGGAAGTTATTTAATTTTAGTTAGGTTTATTTACAAAACAAAGAGCTTATTATTATAATTAAGAACTTATCCGTCAAAATTAAGATCTCATCGGATATATCTTGGATTTGAACGGATCCTATTGATTTTAAACTTAGAACTCGTGAACTTCTAAATATCTTTTGTTTGAACGAAAATCTCCAAAAACCATTGTGTGTTGCCAGTTCTAGCATCTGGATTCGAGATATGGTATCGTTATAGGTTTTTTTAATAGTGATCTAACTGCTGTTAAACTATCAACTAAATTATACCATCAAGTCATCAACTCGTTCACTAAAACACCACGCTGTTTAACAATCAGGCTAAATTCATTGATTTCTGTTTGATTGTTTGTAAGGGAAATTGAATAATTTCATACGGCAACTTGTTGTACTCGTACATAGCTAGTATTAAAGGTTTATCTTCTTAAAACACTTTTTTTAAAATTTTACGATTACATTTCTTGGTTCAAAAATCAATTACTATGTTAAAATAATAAATGCAAAACAATTTTTATATTCAAAATGAAGTCTTATCTAATAAAATGTTAACTAATTAGTTGAAATTTTATGTAAAAATGAAAGATTTTAGTCTTACTTTGATAAATCTAAGCTTTTAATCAAAGTCTGTACTTTTTTCTAAAATGCCATAACTCACTGGCGCCACTGTGTGATCAATAAAATGTACACATTATTGAATCAGCTGTAATTGCAATCAATGCGACATTCTGCGCAATGCAACGCGTTTTTTAATTAGGATCATTATCCTTAGCCAACTCATTATTTAGGTGATAATGATAACTTAAAAAAATTTCTACCAGACACGATATAGGACTTATTTATATTACATTTAACCAATTAAAAAATTCATTAACGCAATAAAAACATTAACAAGGAGCTGCAGTTGTCCACTATGTCACTTAAGAAAATGTGTAAATAATTTATGTTATCCATCAAAAATACTAAGCAACTTCATTTTTAGTATTTTTGAAATAATTTTAACCAAAATATGAGATACTTTGAGAGAGCAACTGAGATATTAAAGAAATATTTTTTCTTCCTTAAAGTTATGAAAGCTTCTAGTGACGACGGTCTAGTAGTTAAACACGGAGACCCTTAAAGTAAATACAAAATACAAAAATATTTATTTAGACAATGACGGACACTGAAGTAAAGATTTCTTCACCAAGGCGATCAGATTAAAAGTCGTTTCGAATTGCGACATAAATCTAAATTTAAATTTAAGAAAACGTTTGATTTGAATGTCATAATGTACATACTGATCTACATAATGTACGTACTACAAAAACAACTTTTTGAAATGCATGTGCTTGTTTACTAGAAATTTACATATCATTTTCGCCAATTGTTTTAATTTTTTTTGACCTTGTTTTCGATTTATCATAAAACATATTGTGAATACATTAATTTGACTGCCTCAGCGGTAAAAGTGTTTTATCTGTAATATTATAAAGTGTACACTCAAAGTGTTATTAAGTGTAAGTAATAAAATTCGTAATCAGTGAATTTTCAATTTGTGATCAAGAAATTAAATCAGTGTATGTGTAAAAACTGATTTTTCTTATTGAGAAATTTATGTGCGCTTTAAACACGTGCTTTAACGGTGAAGGCAAACATCGTGAGGCAACAGTTGTTTCTCAAAATCCGTTTAAACTGAGAAATGGTTAGTTATATCAATACAAGTAATTTACGGCAATGGTTTCTTATTCTTCTTCTTCTAGTTGGTAAGAAAAATAATTATAACCCGACTGCGACTTAATTTGTTTGGGATTTTATACTGTCAAAACACACACAGAAATAGACAGAAATTTTCAGACTTTTCAGACAAATTTTTTTTTTTAAATACAAAGTTATCGGACTCGTAATATTATTCTAGCGAAAAATGATGTGCACAAAATTATATCTACAATGTAAGAAATATACAAGAAAATACTTGATACTTGACTAGTATTTAGACTAGGGAGGTTCTATAGAATCGTAGTGATTTCAAACCGGATGCAAAAAGATGAAACGGAAATGGTAAGAGACACAAATACAATGCTTTATTTAAATTTCTTTGCGCGATACTTCGTAGTTGAGACTACGAAGTATCGCGCAAAGAGGTATTGATAACGTTTTCTTGACTAATTAAACATCCTACTACTACAACAACTACGGATACTTTAATTAGTACAAATACTAGTATTAAATAGTGCTTATAGATTGGATACTGGAGAGTCCATGTGGGCTCTTTGCTTGCTGTTTGCGGAAATTAGCTACGTGCCAGGAACATCTAGATCTAAAATGGACCTAGAGGTTGAGAGAACTTGCGCACCAGCTGCAGAGAGAACCCTTGGAACTTGTTCTTCTTTATCAGCTCATACAAGTTGATCGACAACAATTCAAAGGTTATGCAGGTGTGATTCCTAAATGTAAATGAGTCAAACATGTGGATCACATTCATTGTATTGTCTTTGTCTTGCTCTCGGAGGTGCTCCAGAATGCGGATCTCCTCCTGAGCTTGGCGATGGAACCCTTTTAGTCATGTTTATTTTATGTCTGTATTTTGTGTTACCTTGTGTTGGGTGTCCTTTCTTATTAAATAAATAAATAAATGCGAAAGTGTAATGTATTCCATCTCATTCATTTACACGTTCAATCCTACAGATATATATGTTTGTCTCTTTCTACGTAACGCCTCAACTTTTCGTGTTACACGCTGGAGACAAATTTATGCATTGTATTTGTATGCCATATTTTTGGTTAATTTAGATATTTTTCTAATATTGTAAAATCTTGTCTTACATTTTATGTTGTCAATCTAATAATTGTAGCGTTAATAATTTTTTACCGAAGTTTGTTATGTATCCTATAGGTATGTATTTATCTGACAAAGTTAAAAGTCTGACTAAAGCGGTTAAAGCACTCCAGCAGTCATGATGTTGTAATGTGAATTCTTGATGATCTTTCATGTATGGTATGAGCATTATTTCCATGGCTAGTTGCAATAGAGATCCGTATGTCTGTTTACGGTCGCTGGCAGCTAGTTCCTGGAATAACACTGTTAATTGCTAGGTAAATGTTTTGTTCTTCTCTATCTTGACTCACTGCTTAAGTTAACGTTGTCTGCGTTTTTAAGATTTTCGTCTAAAGTCGTGTACTTCTGTTTAGCCCAACCTGTTCTGAGTTTTACCGGAACAAACTGTATAAAATTTTGGAATATAATTTTTATTTATCGATGTTTTGAGGATCATAAAGAGTCCCCCTAAACTCCATATAAAATATGGGTAATGAAATTCTACAGCAACTGTAAAATAATTGTGATGGCGTTAAATGTATGGAATTTTCAAGTTTAAAAACAACTCTCGCCTATGGTAAATTCCATACAATTAAGAACACTGAAATAACTTCTTAATGGGGATTTTTGTATGCTTAATACGAATCATTTGCTCAAAGTAAACAAATCAAATAAGACGCAGTTTGCCAACTAACCTAGCGAACTAGCCAGCAAGCGCCCCGCGAAAGTAGTTTGCTCCAATAGGGCAACAGAAAAGCGAGGGAGTGTTATATAGATTTTGTATTAAGATGATTAAATATATATAAATATATATTATATTTATATATCTTTATTGGAAAACATGAACATCAGGTTTCTTATAACTATAGCACGATAATATACGCATTAGTTCGGAAACTGTGTCATGCTTTTTTTACACTAGAGGAAAGAAGCGATTAAAAACTCTAGCTCATTTTTGTATTGAAACTTTACAATCATTATTTGTTTGTTAGTCTTGTTTTTTTTACTAAGATTCAAATTAAATTTGGTACAGATTGTCTTGAGCCTGCGAAAAAACATAGGCTACTTTTGACCGCGGGAAAAAAACATTTTACGCGTTTTTTATTTTCATCCCGCAGGACGCGGCGGGGCCCAGGGGGGAGTTGATGCTGCTCCCGGAGGAGTTGGACCTAGAAGACAGGATGTGTTAGAAGGAGAACTGATACTGGTGAGTGTGTGTGTGTTCGTTTTCGAAAATGGCGACAGTTTTGAAACAATATCACAAAACATTTCGGACAGTATTAGTAACACAGACTTAAACTTCGTCTTCCCATCTTAGCTTAAGTCAATAGCGCCAGTTCTTAAGAACTACTCTGCTAAGCTTATCTAAAGCTCCGAGATCCGACTTGTCAGGGGGTTTGTTGGTCAATTTGTTTTATAAACATCCCTTTAGTTATTATTTTGGTTTATCTACATATGTAATTTGTTTTCTAATAGATACTATAACGGCAGAGAGTTTAATTATTTTTTGTCTATTGGAAAGTTCAAAGAAAGTTGGGTTTTGTGAAAATCACGGATCGGATTACGTCAGTATTTACTGACAGACGTACTAGTGATCGAACTTATAATCTATCATAATTTTAAAAATAATTAAATGGCTAAAAACTGGTCTCTCGGTAATTCTGTCCAATCAGAATAATTCAGACCCGACTTCACCGACATAGATACCACACAATAGGGTAGATGACTTAAAAATTGTAACTAGACCTTCATTTAGATTAGAAGATCACAGAACTATAAAAAGAACAAACTTCAGTTATACAAAATCTAGACAACTCGCTATGCTTGTCAGTGCCTCAAAAAAGCTTTCCGCCCTTTCCCGAATAATTTAAATATTCCCTTATACCCTTACATTTTCAATGCAGACGGTTTTCCTGTTAAACATGAATATTTAATGTCCTTATAACCTAAAAATATGTGAATCTAGGAGTTTTCTAGCAACCATTATTATCAAATAAATTAAACATCTAGGCATTCTTGAGAAAAAATGATTTCCTTATCTATAGACAAACAGACAACAAAATTCTGTAGGCATGTATTTTATTATGGAGTACTACAATACAGTGTGCGATACGGAACCATAAAAATCTTAAGGAAATTTGTGTTAATTATTTCTTGACTAGCATGACATTATTTCCTTAGACATTTCGATTTTTTTTATGTTACCTACGTATAATGTAATAATGTTTTTTTTAAATAAAATCAATTAAAATTTTAGTTAAGTTAAGTAATTACCTATAAAAACACAAATTCAATGAATTTTTTTAAGTATAAATAAATTTTAATAAATGAGCTATTATAGTAGGATTCAAACATTTTACAAAGTTGGTTAGCGTAGCGTAGGACATCTACCAATGAGATACATCAACGATTCGATAAAGAAAAGTATCCTTTTTTTTCAAAAATCTAGTCACTATCCAATTAATGGCCGCGCGCAATGTTGCTCAACTTTAGAAACATCACATTTGTTTTATGTGAGTAAGCCGCGTTGGCTAAGTGGGAGGACACTCGACTTTCATTCCGAAGGTCGTGGGTTCACTTTATGTGAACTAAGTCGAAGATGCGAAAAAAAAACTAAAAAAACATACAAGGGGGTGATATCGATGCACAAAAACACATTTTATTATGGACACAAAATGAATCACCTGTATGTGCCGTTATCACCAATTGTGGAGCACGGACAATAAAATAATGCAACTAATTATTATCAACCGAAAAATATAAGTACAATAATTGGTGTAAGGCTACCTAAATAAAATAAATTTAAGCTTAAATAAAATACAGGACAGTAAAATATAATTTTATTAAACTTCGTTTATACAGCAATGGCAAGAGGATGAGATGTGCACCATACGCTTCGGGTTTGATTTAATACAGCGACCCTACTCTAGATGTCGCTTATTTCACAAATAATTTCGTAGAAGAGGTCTAAAAACTATGGTGTCATACAGTAAGTTTGTACTTATTGAAGTAGAAATAATAAAATAAAAAGCCATTTATTTTCCTTTAAACTTAATTAAAACATTTGAATAAAAAAAATACCTGATAGCGTCTAGATATATATTTTACAAATCTATTTTCCCTTAAAGGTCCATTAAGCATTGTTAAAGCACATCATAATAATAACTTTATGATTATTATTATAGGGTTACATCATAAACAGGAAGAACGCAGGTAGCGAGTACTGACCGGGCTCCCTCGGCGCCTTGGGCCCGACCAGGTTGTACCAGGCGGGCCAGCGCTGCGCCAGCACGAGCGCGCCGAACGCCGCGTACCACGCCAGGAAGAACGCAGGTAGCGAGTACCTGAAACAACATAAGGAAAATTGTTAATTACATTTAATATATTGATAGCAGAATAATAGCACTATAATCACTTATCTCAAGGAAACCAATCTATATAAATAAAAATGAATTGTTGTTCGTTAGTCTGATTAAAACTCGAGAACGGCTGGGCCGATTGAGCTGATTTTGGTTTTAAAATGTTTGTCGCAGTCCAGGGTTGGTCTAAACGGCAAATAAAGAAAAATTGCCGGGAACTTTTTTTACCCGTGCGACGCCGGGGCGGGCTGCTAGTAAAAAATAATAATTAAAAAATTACATGTAAATGTACGTATTTATTGGTCACGTCTCCGAGCAGACTATGTGAATCCTATATCTATGATCGAGATATAGCAAGTTCTTCAGGTTTTACAATGACTAAAGTTTTATCAATTTTTTATTCTTCTTATTCTTTCGTCGATTTACTTAGTTTCACTTCTATCGTGTGTGAATCGCACACACACCTTTTTATTGGTAAAATGTTGCTTTTATTATATTTAAGATATATAGATATGTATGTTCTCTGTCACTTAAAAAGAGGGGTGTTATAAGTTTGACGTGTCTGTCTGTGTGGATGGAGTAAATTAACTAACAAAACCTAATAAAACTAACAAGTATGGGTTTCAACAATGTTTATTTAGAGAAGAAACGCTGTCTAGGTAGATATACTTCTTGTCTATAAATAGTGAATGTAGATTTATGGACAGTTTTTATATGTTATGGGTAAATTTAATAAAAATATACTATATATAAAATTGACAATTTTGGTCATACCTATCAACTATTGTCTGGAGTTTATCGCGGTCTTCTATTACGGACGTATTTAATTGATATAAGACAGAAAGTTCATTTTTCAATTTTTTGAGCTACTCAATTTCTGATATCCGACACAATAAGACAATGGTTAATATACATATATCAAACTCAACTTTCTTTATGGCCTCCTATATGATTAGAATCCGTTTACATCACTACTAAGCTATTATCACTAATGAATATGATTGGTGGATAAAACTATCGACCGTCGATCGTCGACTCGTTTACGCTCACGTTCGAAAGTGAGAACGTTAACGCATTTGATTGGTTGTTTGAAAATTTTCCCGAGTTCGTGTTGAATTGAAAGCCTTATCTCGCTTGTCAGCCATTTTTTTTATATTCGTCGAATACCGAATAATAACTAGCATTATTCGGCATTCGGCGAATAGTCGGCTGAAATAAACTTCTAACGAACAAAAAAACGAATGAATTCTTGACGTAGACCCTGGTAAATAAATAAAAATAATTAGTGTTAAAAAAAGGGTAAAACCAACTTTAACTTAAACTTAACGGAAGATTGTTTTGTCATGTGCAAAATAGCACGTGCTGAATTGAGATATTACAAAGCTGAAGAGTTTGTTTGTTTGTTTGTTAGAACACGCTAATTAGTTATAATGTATATTGATAGTCTTTTTTTTTAAGTCGGTTAAATATGAAAAATGTTGCATAAAAACAGTTTTTTTGGAAATTTCTCTTTTCCGACTCATTTGTGCAACTAATGCTATTAAAAATAAACAATATATATATATAATTAGTGTAAGTATATGTTTAAAATTGTACGACCCATACGCACATACGCAAGCGAGCGCTATCCTGCTCTAAGCGCAATGAACTCTGGTGACCTAGTTAATGGATTTTATTTAAATCCATGCACAATTCCCGCCACATCATAGTTAATTTAAAGCTTTCTGATGTGTTTGCATGCTTTATTTCGTAATAATATCATATAATTTTTATTTAAAAACAATTATTTCGCTGTCACGCTTGAATATTGTGAGAATTATAGCAGATTGAGTTCGTTCTAGAGCTGTGGAAACTAGCGGAATCGCTATTATCATTAATCATAATCACATATAAAAAAAGACGTGTGGCACACGGAGACTGCCGCGGTAAAGCTATTGCATAGCATTTTTTATCAACTTATGCAATCAAAATTAAAAAGCAACTCTGCATTCAAATAACTATTTCCTAACTAGGTTATTTATTAATCAAGGCAATCCAACAGCTCACATAACATACACTTTACTTAATCAACTCGCAATTTTGCCGTACCTAGGATTCAAACTAAACTAGCTCACCGAATATACACATACATTGCGGATTTCTTTTTAACTACGAAAAAATAAAAAAGAATGTTATCTCTGTCGCCTTATCGAGGGGAAGCTTTCGCACAAATAACTACTAATTCCGGTTGGATTTTACCATTACTCATTTAATATGAATAGTTGAAACTACACATAATATTATGACTGAAGCAAACCGGCAAACGCGCGTCGACTGCTGCGTTACATTACTAAACCGGCACAATAATGAAGGTATTTTAAACCGAATCATTACCTGTGATGAAAAATGGGTTCTTTACGATAATCGGAAGCGCTCAATTTCTTTATTTGCACGAACATAAGTAAAAAAAAGGAAGGTCTTAAAATAGTTACAGATGCATTATGTTCCCTTGGAATTGAGTCGTAGGCTTCAAGGAAATAGCTGTGGTCGTTCGAGACAGCGCGCTTTTAAGGGAAATGAGCTTTTACCAGCAAGCGTTCGTAACTTAGAACAACACTATATATGTACATTATGTACCATAAACATTTCATTTGAGACAAAAGCTACCAATTTTTATAATTCCAAATTCCAACTGATTTACACTGACCATGCTTATATATTGTCCTCAAAAGTTCTCCAACTCAGCATTTAGTGACAAACAAGGAAAGATACATACGTATATAAATAAAAAATCATAAAACAAATAAAGTACATAGTTTCATTTAAATAAAATTCAAGACAATGTTATTTCCTTGATATTTTTTGTTTAAGCAATTTAGTTTTATTAATTTTAAGTTGACCTGTCCATGTAGGATATGTGATTCTAAGGAAATAAACGTTTTGACTGACTTTGACTATACCTATTGCATACATATCTCTCACTCTTTCTTTCTAAGTATCGTATTTACATATATTCAATAAAAAATGCATCTATGTGGTATATCAGACACCTAACACCAAACAACAAACTCTGCCAAATGAAGGCTTATCAAATAAAAATAAAAAAAATGAAAATTCTATGAACTCCTAAGGATCCTCTTGCTTACAAACTGTTTATATTACTATGGGTCTCCGGCCGATCTTGGACGAAGGAGAATAATCGGATGCACGTTGGTTATCTGTGGTTATGGGGTAGTCTATGAGTTCCTTTATGAAAACGATTAACTATAAGGCTTATCTAACATAAAAAAATTTAAATTTTTGTTTACAACCTTAAGCAAGAATTTTATTTGTGTTTCATTGTAAATATGATTATGACAATTGTTGAGGCAAGTGCGGCAAAAACTATTCAGCCTATAGGTACCTTGAAAATTTGTATGACATGCACAGACATTTTTATTTATTGAAAAATTTTATGTTTAAATTTCGCTGCCCGGCGAGCTGGCCAAGCACGCCGTCAGTGAGGGCACCAAGGCTGTCACCAAGTACACCAGCTCCAAGTAAAAACACACAGCACGTGTGTTTTATTTACGCGGAAAACAAACGGCCCTTTCAATAGAAACCCTCACGATCGATTTTCTCGATAGAATTAATAACTAGTGTTACTCCTCACTCCTCACTCCGAATTATTCCTTTCAGCGCCCCGTTATCGGTCATCTCACTCGACGGCGCTGAGTCGGCGTTTTAGACTGCAGATCGGTGCAGTACGGTGGTGACTTAAATGGTAGATGTATGCGTGAGCATTATGTATTGCTGTTGTTTTTAACATCCGACCAAAAAAGAGGGGTGTAATTTAGTTATATTTTCTGTTTCCTACTTCATAAAACTTTGAAAAGTGCAAAATAATGAAGAACTATAAACATTTATGAGTTAGATACAACACTGTAGTAGTATCATTTAGAATGATGAAATATATTTGGAATTCGCCCGCTGATGTGGCCCGCACCATTAATATAAGTAATATTTTGTTCACTTTAATCTGATGTTGAAAACATCCACGAAAAAGCAGCCATGAAAATTCGGGTATCAAATGCTTACAATAAATTTTTTTGTTACTTCGTCACAATTGTACTATATAAAATAAATAAATAAATATTTCCGGACAATCTTATAATTTCTCCTATTTTGTCTCTGTTTTACATGCACTTTTTCTATACCCGGTTAATTCCAATTTGTAACAGGTCTCCCGCAATACAAGCTTGCCTCGTGCGGGGACCGCTGCTAAGTGAAATTACGAATAAAATCATATCATTGATCATAAGATATTTAACTTGACATCACATTCGCCACATTGCACATTGAAATTACAGACGTTCATTGCACCAAATTGATTAAATGTAATTATATGGTTTATATGTAACTATCAAGCAAAAATTTACTAATGATAATTGCCACAACCATTGTAAACAATTTGTAGTTTCGACAGTATATTAAATTAAACAATATAAATTGAACACAATTATTATTATAATTAATATTATTTAGTAACATACTTTATGTAATACGCTTTATTGAAATAATAAAATTAATCCGAATAATTACAGACAATGTTTGTTTCTCTTATCATTTTAGCAGATGCGTTCATTTACCCTTTTTTTCTATTCGATATATATCATAATTATCGTTCGTAAGAAACTTAGGCAGTCAAAATGTATATTGGTTGATCTGTCAGCTGTTATAACGGAATGTATTTTAATTCAAGTTTGTTTTTTTAACGTCAAAGGTTATTTACGATTCAATTAACATATACACATATTTTAATTTTACATAAATTATCATAAATTAACTACAAAAACGTAGTGTTCTCATGGTGCTTTGATAAATTATATCTATAGGAAGGTAATAACAAAATATTATCTTATTATAAATGCATAGCATTAACTCTTCAACAAAACAAGGTTACAAAAACGATAAGTTATGAGCACAAACAAGTCATAAAAAAATAGTCATCGATTTGGTCCCAAATGG
This sequence comes from Gymnoscelis rufifasciata, assembly GCA_929108375.1. NCBI lineage: Eukaryota > Metazoa > Arthropoda > Insecta > Lepidoptera > Geometridae > Gymnoscelis > Gymnoscelis rufifasciata. The sequence continues at coordinate 4,005,200 of CAKMYF010000001.1, read as the reverse complement.
TTTTCAATTAGATGTTTTAAAGATCTGAGTTAGCTGTTAGCTGCGTTGCGGAAGTTCCTAATACTATAATGATAAAACTAAATTTAAAATTTAAGAAAAACCCCCGATTCCCGTGCCTTAAATTCCTTAAACGTAAAACAACATAATATTTTGTAATGTGGACGCGATGCGATTTCATTTGATACCCCACACTAGTATATTTGCAGATTTTTGGTAGGTTTTTATTACAAAGTTCTGGTAACACTGTTGTATCACCTCTGTTGTCAGATGTCACTATTTGACTTTGATAGTTAAAAAAACTTAGAAAAATAGAAATAGTAAGGCCATCTTTAACTTTCTCATGCATTAGTGTCCCCACAAAATATCTACCTAAGATTTTGTCAAGGTATTGAATAGCTTACAATTAAAAAGCTTCATTAAATATTCATTATCGACGAAATTGTACAAAACTGGTCCGTTAGTTTTGTTTATAAGTGAAGAATGCATTTTAAAGTAAATATTAATGCTGAAAATGACGAGTAATTCTGAAGAATTGCGGACTTGTTGATCAGCATAAGTGTACATTCTTAGTATCCACTAATTTTGGAGAAATCAACAAGGTAAGAAGCAACGAAAACAATATTTATCTTTGTTTAATTTTATGAGTAAAACTCTCATAATAATTTTATGTTTTCGGGTAAATACGAATCCGACAAAGTTGTTATAAATACTTCAAATGGATCCGGCCATTTGCAGAACAAGCCCCGTGGACGGCCTGAGACTCAAGTTGATAATGAAGAGTTGAAGGCTATTGCTCGTTCCTGCAAGTCGTCGATGTCGGCCGTGTCTCCGGTCTGCTGCGGCTTGCCTAAACATTACAAGTATAATTAATATCAATAATCTAAATATAACAATAAAAAAAACCCCAATGAATAGTTCGCTAAAGGGACTTCTCTCTTAAGGCAGTCATACTGGGTATCAAGCATCTACATTTGTATAGATGATGAAAAAGATGAGTGCCTATAATAATGACTGTGTGTGTTCTGCTGAATGGAACTGGAAGGAATTGATTTATAAGCGCCTGTAAAGCTAGGCGTAGGTACTAATCGCTGTCCTAGCTTTCTTGTATACAAAAGCTTTTATTTTATTTATTTATTTGTTTTCGCGCAATATTATACACCGTATTGTGATTAATTCGTTTGGGGTGATGAATGTGATGCCATAGAATCATTAAAGTCTTATGGAACTGTTAATTGGTATTTGGTACGAAACAAAATTATGATATATTAACCTAATTTTAACTAATTAGTTAAATCAGGTATAGCATCTCTATTCAGGTTCCCACACAGAGACTTAATTAATTAATTAACTTGACTTAACTTCTCTCTTGACGAGAGAGACTAATCTTCGTTAGAGTTTATCGTTAAATACATTTCTATTTGATGGTACTGAGAGAAAATGGGAATAGCGTCCATTAAATAAAAATGAAAATTTTAAAGCTAGCATAAATATTTATTATTATTTGTTATAAAATACAAATTATCATTTTCCGAACAGTTGCGATGCCCCCCAACCGTGGGTAAAGGATTATCCACTCATTACGCCACATCCTGTATAACAACAAATGAATAAATACCACAGGATACCTAATTTAACTTCGTACCGAAACACTGCGACAAAGTAATTGCCAAAGTATGGTATGGTCGACGACATTGAGCGATTTGGAGCCCAGGTGAAAGCTATTTTTAAAGATGGCGTGACACCGGTGACCGGACACATTGTATATTTATTGAAATGAAAGCTCATCACTTGCACATAAAAAAATATAATGACTTTTTACTTTTAAGATACAAGATACAAAATCATTTATTTCCATTGCTTGGTTTTTCAATAGAAAGTTTTTGATAAATATTGCTAGAATGCTGTTTTAGAATTCGTGCTCCATTTAAATATCGTTAGTACTAAACTATTATGTTTTATTCTAACCTTTGTCAAAAATAACACTTGTCTATTTTAATTCGTGCAATATCACCCTGAATAGTAATTTCGTTTATCACTTTACTCCAGAATAACCCCCGTGAGCATGTAGCGTTTAAGAAAAACACGACATAATGAGGTCAAAGTAGGTTTAATTGCCTAAAAACACAACATATTGAGATCAAAGTAAGTTATATAGCCTAAATTACGACAAACTGACCAAAAAATCTAAATTACTCGTTAATTAAGAATTATTTATTTATTAATTAAAAAAAATTAAAAAATTAAGTTACCTAGGTACATATTTTTAAATATAACTTGACTTCTTTGTTTTCCCCCATTTATATTCGAGTTTTTTATTCTTCTTATTCTTTCGTCGATTTACTGAAGTTTCACTTCTATCGTGTGTGAATCGCACACACACCTTTTTTTATTTTTTATTTACTAGCTTTACAGGCCAAGCCTTTGCCCGTATTTTTAGATTTTCCCGCGCGATCAACGTATTTTTAATCATAAAAGATAAATGGGCTATCACTAATAAATATTTTTTAAACATACAAGAACCTTGGGTTTTTCTTAAATTTAAATTAAGATTAATTGGAAAATTCAAATCTAATAGGTGCCGTTTAACCAGTGTATGCAGCATTAGAGATTTCTAGCCAATTGCAATAGACCAGCCGACGAGCAGGATCATCATTGTGCAGCGTTTGAGTAGGTTTTATCTTAAATGCTTTATTTAATTAATAATGTTATGTAAGTAAGTATGTATAATTAATATATATATATATATATGTATGTCTAATATGTTAAGTTTAGTCGTATTTCCAATATCGAGACCAAATTGTGTTCTTCAAATTAATCATTTTTATTGATTGTTGAATTCGTTTTCAATCTTCAATTCCTTCTTGAACGTTTTCTTCAGTAACATGTCTATTGCTGCTTCCTCTGAAATTTAATCAAACATACAACTTTTAAGAGTTTGAAGAAAAAAAAAACTAAATTGAAATCGGTAAGTTTTGAGCAGGTGTGCTAAGACTTAGACATGTTTGATGAAAATCGGTTGACCCGTTAAAAAGTTATGAAGGTTTAGTCTTGTATTGTTGTTTGGTTGGTATCGTACTGGAATCCCCCATACTAGAATTTTACAAAAGTCTGTGCATACTGAACACAAAGAAAGGTTTCAACCGGAATATCTTTTTTTTAGCTCATGTGTAGGTTTGTCTTTTGTTACTCTGTTCGTTACTTTTACCAAAAATATATTATTACACGGGCGAACCCGCAGGCGGAAGCTAGTGTATTATAATTTGCAAATATTTCCAGTAGTTTGCAAACGTAGTTATAATAAAATATGATTTGGTCGGGGGTTAAAAAATAGATGTTCAGTATTTTTGGACAAGCTAAGGCCTAAACATAATACCACTTTTTTTTATGTAGCCATCATGCCTATTGAATCGCTTATTAAAAAATCATTAACATTTTGTACGATTTTCCGAATTGAAAGCCCATTGTTGGAATAAAAACTTTAAAGCGTTAATCTGTAGGTAAATCCATTTTATTCGCCAGTGACAGCTTTAAATGTTCGCGAAAACTGTGCAAAAACATGCAGGACGGGCGAAGGAAAAGGTATTTATGCAATATTAATTTATATTTACGATTTAACTGGTTGATTGGTGTTGTCTAAAATATCTACTTTGTTTGATTACAGACTTAACAACAAATCGGTCTTTTATATTTGAGACCTTAAAATATGGGAACGTTAATAGGGTAATGATGATGATGATGTATGTACCAGCTATTTTTTACCCGCGGTTAAGCGTTCTCCTGTTTTTGTTATAATGAGAATACTCGTTGTACCGTATTTAAAGGTAAAGGAAGCCTAAGTACAAACTTATAAAAATAGTAGAAGATTGTTTATTGGGCTAAAAAATAACATTGCATAATATGTATCTATTAAGTACGTTATACCTAAGCTAATGTTCATTTTACAGGCGGCACAAAAAGTGAACATAGTTTTCGCTGTTCAACAACATTTGTTTTGCAATGTGCGATGTTATTCTCAGTAATTATCCTATCGGCGTTTTTGTGGCTATCGAAAGACATAATATGATTGAGATGTTCATAAATTAAGAACTTAGATTATTACGAGTATTATAGATTCATTGCGCGCAAATTATTATGCATAATAAATATGTAGACAAAATAGGTCTCATGAAATAGGGATAAATAGATAAAATTAGAAATCTATAAAATTTATTGAGCTGTAATGGCTCCGTAGATTGTTGTAGTGTTGTGCTTTTCTTGTTTTTAAGGGATTTTCCGGTAAATTATAACGGATTAAACTTTTTTTTTTCTTAGATTCACAATCTTACGGAAATCTGCTTAACTCGGTTTGGGGGCTCTTCTGGTAACTTATGATTATTTGATCTGTATAAGAAGAGTCCCCTCTTTTCTCAGACTGCGTTATATAGTGTACGAAAATAGTTAAAAAGTAAAAAAAAAAAATGTAGTATGAAAATAGTCGGCCCTTTAAAAATTGTTATTAAGTCTCTCTGATTTAACATTTATTTCGTAGCTACCAATATTATTTTAATTCAAAATATTCAGGTTTCTAAACCTTATTTTATTACCCAAGTATGAGAAGCACTTAGCTAACGCTTAAATCTGACACACACCTCTGGATTTTTCTTCTTAAAAAATGTATGTGCGCTTTAAAACACATGCTGTAACGGTGAAGGAAAACATCGTGAGGAAACCGGCATGTTCTGTGTACTTAAAAGTGTTTAAAGGACATGTGACATTCACCAACCCGCACTTGGCCAGCGTGGTAGACAACCTTAGGATGGAGAGAATAATGCACAGCAAATAACTGGACGGTGCGGTGACATAAAATATATATCATCATCATCATTTCAGCCGTAGGACGTCCACTGCTGGACATAGGCCTCCCTCAATGACTTCCAGTGACTTCGTTCATGAAAATAAATGGAATAAGTAGGTACCTACCTATTGTTATAATATAAATTAATAGCTATGCACCTGTCGCGTACAGTTTATATCGTATGAGTTATCGTTTATCATTATCACAAATGTTAAGCGCATGATTCTCACCTGAATTCGGCTGCGTTTGCATATCCGCCGCCGACAATATTCCTTTCTTCTCAAATATACTCCTCACATTATTACACGATATATCGGCTGATGCATCAGCAAAGATCCAGGACGCTAACAATAAACACAATATTTGGCAGTATCTTTATGGACTAAGGACTGACTGTGTTGAAATGTACAAGGTTTATATACAAATAAATTCACAATATATACGCATAATAGTAGTAAACCGCGATGTCTGTTGAAAATCCAAGCTATAAATATAGACGGGTACTATCGTCTTCTGGACTTTGATTTTGAGTTTAGAGTTATTTCCTACATGTTAGACCTGATTGAAGAAAACTCCTGGTCGTTAGGGACAAATTTATATGCAAAACGATAATTCGTCTATCGTTTTAAAATATCTTAAGACGTTATATTTCACTTGAGCCATAATTTATTTTCTTATATTTCCGACTATTTATAAATTACATTTCTCTTCACCTTCTGCGATAGCAAAAATTACCTACGTAATTCTAAATTTCATACATTTGTAATATGCCAAGTGTCGGTGAAACTGCTGAGAAATTGTTCTCAGTCCCTTTATTTATTTAATACAAACGTACAAAATCACGGTGTTGCACGATATCTGAGATATTTAATATCACAGAACATACTCACTTAGGATTGCGTCCTAAAAATCCTAAATGTAATCTCTTCGATTACCAATAGGTATTGTATGTATGTCTGTTAATCACCAGCAGGTACTCACAAATCCATCATGGCTGTCAATATCAATCCGATAAAATAGAATTCATAGAAAAATAAAACTACTTGATATTTTTTTTACTCATGAAGATTTAACACGTCAATAGATAGGTAGGTACACCTGTTATTTGTACGCATCGTATCGAGAACTCTTACATAAACATGTCTAAGTACACACGGGCCAAACTCACCTTTCTTATAAAAAAAACTAAATTGAAATCGCTCCATCGGTTCGGGAGCTATGATGTCCCAGACAGACAAACAGACAGACACGTCAAACTTATAACACCTTTTTTTGGCCAGCGTGGTGAATTAAGGCCTAATCTCTCTCGTCAAGAGAGAAGTCCCTGTGTCCCAGCAGTGGGAACGTTAATAGGGTAATGATGATGATGATGAGATATTTTTTATCATGTATATATAACTTAATTATTAGTTTGATCCATCTATCTCATGCAGGGATTGGAATGAAACATCCATACTTATATTATAAATGCGAAAGTAACTGTCTGTCCCTATTTCACGCAAAAACAACGAGCTAATTCGCTTGGCTATGTCGGTGACCCGCGTTCTTCTACGTATCTCCTCATTTCTGATTCGATCCCGTAGAGAAACCCCGAGCATAGCCCTTTCCATAGCTCGTTGCGTACAAAGAAGCAAGTCACACTACCGAATTATATGGTATGAGCTTCTCACCAAATGGTGTTCTTTGCGCACTACTCACAATTGACAGAAAAATTTCCTTCAGGAAAGATGCAATGACACTCTGGGATTATCTTTACCCATTCCCTCAATCTAGGTAAGAATAACTTATTTGAGAACTAAAGCTGCATTGTGAAACATATTAAATAGAAAATGATGTCTTAAAGGTTTCTGGGCCCCGGGAATCGAACCCGCAACCTCCTGCGCCTCAGTCGGACCTTCGCCTACACAGCCATCGGTCATTCCGCGGGAAAAATAAAGCGGGTAACACCGCGGGGCACTACTAGTCTTAAATATAAATCGACACATGCATTACGAATTTTCGCATTGTATTTATACTACTTTGTGTGAAATGGTTGGTTCTATGGACATCAATTGTTAGTTCTATTCATTAAAAGGAAAAAAAACCTTACTAAACATCCATCAGTCTGCTGATGACACTGTACCAATTGACTAGAAATTTAGTAGGTATGACTTTTTACCTAACAATAGTTGATTTATTATGCTGACATCCTCCTCGTTTTTACTACTCTACTGATACATTTTTAACCAGGCTATTAATTAAATACCACTGTCTGTTCTGATGACGTTAAGGGCTTGTAGCCATTAGCATTTAGATAAGCCTGTTGTTTTTTGAAGAAAGTTGGTTTTATATTGGTGTATAATTTTTCGTTCAAGCTAAGAATTAGTGTAAGAGCAATGCTGGTTTGCCAAGATACATACACCAACTTAACCTTCTAAAGCTTGCCAGGAAAAGTTCGCTTTCAGTAATAAGGCCGTCTTTTGTTTTGCTATATCCTTCGCACATTTCCTTTGTACAACATTCCTTGCTGTTGGTGTTTCAATGGAGAATACTGTATTGAGCATAGCTCAGTAATTATAATCTGAATTCTCATTTAGGGGGAACGCCAACCATAAACAATAGAGAATATGCACGAAACTTTAAAATTGACTGTTACTTTTTCTTGTAATTTTTGTTTAAAAAAAATAATTTATTATAATTTCATAATGAAACTGAATAATCAAAAAGTGACTCTTTTTATATTCCCTCGCAAGTTTCCAAAACGCATCGCTTGGCTGAAATAACAGGTGATGCCAAGTTCTATTGGTTTCCATGGTAATAAACTGATTTTATCAAATATGGAAAAATCATAGACAACCTATAAAAAGACATTTATTCATAACTTTTGTTAACCTGTAGACAATAACAGACAAATAATTAGCAATAAATTAAAATTGCGACTATAATTTGAGATTTAAACTATCCTATCCCTCTGAAGATGAAGGAATTTCAAAACCTGTGAGCAAAAAAAAATGTGAGTAACAAAACATTCAGTTCCAATTTTTTCACCTGTAAACCTTGAAGTGGTAAAGTTCAAAATTCATATTATTCAGGTGTTGATGAAATCGAATTTATGTGTTTGCAAACCTGATATCCTATTAGTAAAAGTACCCCTTACGTTCCCACTGCTGGGACAATGGACTTCTCTCTTGCAAGAGAGATTAGGCCTTAATTCACCATGCTGGCCAAGTGCGAGTTAGGCATTCTAAAGGTATAGGTACTTACTCTCTTATACACATAAGCGCAAGTTGTTTTGACCATAAATACCTGCGAGATTCCATATTCGGTTTTCTACCAAACCAGCTACTGGAATACAAGACAAAGTGTATTGTATATTATACGCATAATTCTGATAAGATATACCTCTACCTTTTACTATCGACAGCTAGAAAGCCTGCTTCATGAAAAGTGTGAATCGCACATACACCTTTTTTTAATTTGCAGGTAATGACGTACATAACGACCACGCCCTCTGGACAATGGACAAATTCGTTTCGATGTGTATCCTAAATATCATCAATGAAATGTAGTAGTTTGCTTTTTTTCATTACAAATCACCGTTCCTAGAGAATTAGTAAGTATATGAATGTTCTTAGTTTGTTCTCTTTTTATAGGTAGATAGATATTCTGTGTTTTCAAGCTTTGAATTGATTAGAATACAATACATAATTTATAGAAACAGGAAATAACGTATTTAAGGTGAACTGTAAGGGCAGTCTGTTAGTTGTAAATAAAACAGACTCGTAACGACATCTGTTAGCGGGTTTTAGAACCGCCGTATCATAGAATCAATATATAGTATTTTTTAAATTTATTTCATTCAGGATAAATTTCCGGCAATATTTATTTATTTACATGTTGTTCGTTAATTTATGTCGTTAAAGACTTACGAGTAATTCGAGTTTCCAGTCCGAGCGTGGCGCATATTTTAATGATTTGATTTAAACTATCTTAAGATTCTTTATTGATAACATAGGTTACAGGTAAGGTTTGTATAAAGGTACATAGTTTCAATTATATCTACGTTTTTCCAATAAAGTAATAAGAGTGTAAGAACTCCATAATTGTGATAACTACAAAATTGTAGCTAAAATGCTGTGAGCAGGCTTAAAACGGCCATCTCATCAGCACCATCATCAAACGTCCATCCATTGGCGGCTAATTCCACTTTTTCTCCACATTCGCAAGGGTAGTTGAGTAATGCGTGCGTCAGACCACGGGAAAACGGGAAAATAAACTTGAACTTGCTATTCTTAGAACCGATTTTTCAATCCACTGGAGGGGAATTATTGTCTCTGAGATTATCTCTATGATATTACCTCTATATCCTAAAAATAAGAACTCCAAAATTGTAATAACTACAAAATTGTAATAACTGATAAAGCTGTGTTGTTCTATTCGCTTCTCAACTCAGTATAAAACATTGACTAAGAGATTTTATTTCAACTACAACAAATTATTATAATGAACAATGAATATAACCAATGATTTTCTTACTAACCAATTACATATTTTAAATTAGATTAGATAACACTTAACTTCTTTGAATGAACCGTCTCAGTTTAAAACATTTTAGTAATACCAAATACATAAATACCTACATCTATAGAAGACCATGACAATGTATTTTAATTAAATAACGTGCAAATACAGATAAAATTATAGATTATCCATCGTACCTAAAGGCTGTTTATAATCACTTGTAACGCGACTTATTCTGTTTATCTCCATCGTTGAAGCTTAACCCACGCTAGGGACTTATCGAGTTTAATTCCACTAGGCCATTACATAACGATTAAATTGAAAATTACACTTAAATCAACTTAAACTTTTTCTTTTTATGCTAAAAAAAAGTTACAGGTCTGGAACCTTAGGTATGATTTGTATATTGATAGGATCGAAAGGATTCTAATTAAATTCATGAAATATATTTGCTATCGTTTAAAAGTTCCCTATAGATCTTACAGTTATGATGACCTATGTAAAATGTTTCACATTCTCCCACTTTTTAAACGCCGCGAAATTGCTGATATAACTTTTCTACATAAAATAACCTTGAGATTTTTATGAGACTTTTCCAAAGCTCCTATTGTTTCATGATGGTATGCGGTTGAAAATAATTGTTTGATGTTGAGTAATTTGCAAACTTCACTCATTGTTGATTATTTTATTTATTTAAATGATATGTATAATGGACTAACAGTTTTAATACAAGATGGAAATGTTATGAGTGTCTGTCCTGTTACTAATATGAGAGAAACTCTTTATTCAAATGCAGCACTAGAACATGTCCTTAAATGGGGAGAACACCTGATTTTAGCTGACAAATCAAGTATAGATATTTGTCTTGTGCTATTGTGCATTGAAATCCCTCTCCATTCATGTTCTGTTTATTTGCTCCATTTATGTTTATTGATGATGTATAGGATAAAAGTACCTAATTAATTTTAATTTTAACATCAAACTATTTAGAAGATAAGAGCATAAGGTCATGTTGCTCCTCGTCTGTAAGCACCTATGTTTTTTTTTTTTAGTTTCTAAGATTTGTAAAACCAATCAATGGAAATAAACGATTTGCGTCAAACAATGTTCTTATTATGTAATAGGTATTAGGTAGGATACATTTCTTTTTAACCCCAAAAAAGTTACTTGTAAGCGTTTGGTGGACTAGTGCCGGTATTGTTCATTACAGTTTTCTCAAATCTGGCCAGACTATTACGGCTGATGTCTATTGTCAGCAATTGCAAACCATGATGGAAAAGCTAGCGGCTAAACAACCTAGGCTGGTCAATCAGTAATTTAAGAACAAGCAAAGCGTTTGCTTACCCTTAAAGCCAGAAGGGAAACCAGAGTCTTACCCTTAAATCAAACAATAGGCAATATTAACTATACCATGAAATGTCAATGTCATTAAATATACAGACATACAATGATGCCTGCTTTTCGTTAAATTATATACCTACTCACTGTTGCCATGTGTGTCCTGAGTGCATTTATAAGAGCGCCTAAAATTAAGAAATGCCTTATTGACAAATCGTATTACAATGTAAAAGATAATTTAAATACTAGACATTAGACATCATATTAAATTGTAATTTAAATTAACTTCCTAAATATTTGACTTTCTAATATTTATATAATATGTCAAATGCGTTTTTACAGGAACACCAGCATATGGATATTTTTTATGATAGTTTTAATCACATAAGCATGACACTCCGTCACGTTTTAAATTTTAATTAGTTACGATTGTTTATTTATTTATTATTTATTTATTTTCTTTTGTTTTTCGAAAAACTTAATAAACTTTTAAATATAATATAATAATTGAATAACTACTATTTTTTAATTATTCGTATAATCGTTTTATAAAAAAATACCCATGTTTTCATGTATTTCTTTAGGGCCTTTGGTTCTTAACATTGTAAAATTTATGGTAAAGAATAAAATCATGTTTTTTACTTCGCCTATAATAGTAGGACAGCAAAAATCCATGGCACTCATACATTTATTGCGTACAAAAATAGTTTAACAAAAAACTATTATTAAGAATACGCAAACTTCTACTCGTGTACATAACCTACCTATTTGACATAACAGCCTCTTGTTTCAACAGACCACCCCAGCGAGCGAGGGTTACTCTAGCAAACTAATTAAATCTTTCTTTAATCGCGAATGCTGCGAAAACTATTGAATATATAACAAAGTGATGTATTACAACTTTGTAGAACTTATCATTATCTACAAAAAACGTCGTTACATAATATCTCTAACTATTATAGTTTTGTGATAATAAGCGATTTTTTTTAAATAAAAGGCTTATCTTACATAAATAAAACAAAACTTCTGTGTGGCGTCCTGAGAAGCACCCGTTTTTAGTACATAATAACTTACCAGGAACCATGTCTATCCTTCTATCGACAACAAACTGCCGAATAATATAAAATCATTGCCATTGACATTGTTTAAAAAAAAACCTGAACACTTTCGTGACATCTAAATGCTATTTTGATATAAACTAATTTCTGATTGACTTGAATACAAATATTTACTAATTTAATAAATAAATACTATTTCTGCATTTATATTATATAATTTTAGGTAAAACATGTTCGGTGCTGTATCCTTATTTTTCAATTGTTAACAACCTACAACCCATGTTTGCAAATAAATGGTTTTTACAGCCTTACAGAATAGATGAAGCCGCGCACACTGACAACGACAAGTCTGTGTTGGGACTAAAATGTTTTGAAACAGACTTGACTTCAATGAGTATTCCATAGTTATTTTTATTTTTTTGTAGTCAATATAATCTGGAAATCATAAAACCCTAATGTTAAAGAATTTTAACATTATGGTTTTTCGAATAATCATTATTATTGTCCATCATGTGTATGACCAAAGTGTTTTTTTACTATCATTTTATTATATTCTTTTATTATTGGAAAAAAAAATTAACTAGGCTTCGTTTATGGATCTTAATCTTTAGCACAAAAACGGTGATTATTAAAATAAAATTCTTTAATATTATAGGAAAAATAAATAAAGTTACAAATGTCCAAGTAAAATTATTCGTTTATACGAATAATTTAATGTCCTCTGCGAATTCATGGAAAAATCCAATAAACTACATAATGTTAAATAGGTATTAACCAGGCAAGAACTCGAATTAAAAGTTACATACCTTAGTGCTGATCTCTTTTTCCTGAGCCTGTATCTTCACATAGCCAAAATGAGGTCATGAGCCTATGGTGGCCTTAGCCAATACCAAATAAACCTTGAACATGAAGGTTCTTGCAACTTTATATTTGTCACGGTAAACATTTCGTAGATTCTCAAAATATCAACAATTCGCTGTGATTAATCACGGCGGTAAACATTTTGATAAACGAAATATTTTATAACTTTATATTGATATAGAATTTGTAAAATACTGTTTTACTTGCTTCAAATAAGGTGGCGCAACTGAGAATTATGCCATTAGTTGTTGTACTTAAAAACTTAGTGCTTTTATAATTCCAATCTGATAAAGATTTCAACCGAAGTTGAGTCTTCGATAATCTCTATGAACATAGAACTCTGTCTGGAACCGAAATGTTTTTATTCATAATATTTTAGGGATGTGTGAGAATTAGTTGAATAATGATGTTAATTGTTAAAGGAGTCGGGAAAAAATAAAGCAGTTTTTTATTGTTTACATACATTGGTATCCATGGGAACTTGCTTTTGTATCATTAATATCGAATATTACGGATAATATTCCCCGGAGTGTAACAGTAAAACTATGCCGGTAATGTCCGAAATTTGGCCAATAATGCCCACAAAAATGAAATTTAAACTACAGAAAAAGGTAAGATTGAATTTATAACAAATTTATATGTGATTGGTTCAATAAATTAATAATAACTTTATACCGATAAATATATAATTTAATGTTATTATTACAACAGCATTCATACAATATATCTTTACATATATTAGGTCCTTACATATGAAATTGGCGTTTTGTATGGGAGGAACAAAAAGTCGAATATTTTTTAATATAATATATTTAATTAATCAAAGTATGAACCATTATTTTCTATGCACTTTTGCCATCTCTTCTAGAGGAATAAGATTTTGTCGGCTCTCAGTTGTTTCTTTCCTTTGGCCCACAGAACTGCTCTTTTTATGTCCGGCCTTTAGTTTAATATCTGGAATAATCTTTGTCACAGTTAGGCTCTATCTAATTCTATTTACAAACATATCACAGTCAGTTAGATGCTATCTGAGGGTTGAAAAATACAACTTTGGATTTACCCAAATTTTCTGGGAGTTTTCCCAATAATGCCTGCTATGATATCGTAACTTCCTAGCATGAATTAAAATTTGAAGAGAAATGAGTTCATCTCATACTTATCCGGTTTATTTTCTATCGTACCTAAAACAATCGTAGCAGTATCTCCGGCTCTATTAGGTATACAAACAGTTCGAAATTTAGTTATTCATTCATAAGGTAGGTAACCTACAGAATATACTTACTCCCAATCTGCTTATCAATAATTTTATGAACCTTTCCATAAATGTATATTTATATTTAAAATTCGGGGCTCCAATAAAAAATAATCCATTATCAAAATACCAGATCCAAAATAAGCAATAGTATCATATCGCTTTCACCAGAGTAAAAAGTGCAAATTGCAAGCGTTTTATTCTTTAATCCAATTTAGATATAACTTAAAAATGTATTAAGAACGAAACTTTTTTATTTATCGACGATTTTATATTACAATTGTATTTTATAACAGATTTTTACGGATGAAAAAGACTTGCTATACTTAACTATGTATTTATTTTTATGTTAGATAAGCCTAATTTTCGCTTGGGGCAGGATTTGGCTGGCTGGCCAGGATCCAACCATTGCGCTGAGCGCTTCCGATTATCGTAAAGAACCCATTTTTCATCACAGGTAATGATTCGGTTTAAAATACCTTCATTATTGTGCCAATGCATTCAGTAGATAATACATTATAATGCATACAAGATACATTTTTTCCAAAGTAATAAAATGTTTATAACCTCTGTGCATGTATATTATGTAGTGATGAGTGATCACAAGATCTATTTAGTTTTCGTAAGGAGGGTAATTCTGTATGTTGCCATGTTCATGGATTCACACCATACTTCTATGTAACGGTCCCTGTTAACTTCACTGAATCCTCATGCAATGAAATGAAAACCAATCTCAGGTACATATGAGACGTGCTGAAGAAGCAATGCAAGATGTGCCTGGTGCACATCGACAACGCAAAGAAGCCGGCCACCGGGGGTTTTTTTAGTGGGTCCGCCAGAACTCTAATAACCGTCTCTTTTATCGCCTTCTCGGCTCTTACATGTTTCAACTTGGATATTATATCAATCATGATGATTCACTATTAACTTGGAAAATAAAATTGAATCTCAAAATAAACAAGTTCAATAAAATATAATAAGAAGTATTTTTAGTTTGCTCCAGAAGATTGATGCTGAAGAAATAAATTGTTTTTGGGTTTACTTTAGCGCGTCAGATTGAAATAAGGGTGATACCTCAGCCCCAGAATATGAAATTACAAACTACAATAAAACAGCAAAGTGGGATATATCAACAATGTCAGTTATAATTGTACTCACTATTAACATAAAAGGAAGCATTATGGCCTATTTACTAGCGCTAATAGGATATAAAGAATTTTATCTCCATTAATTCTCCCCACCATTACATCTAATTCGTCAGGTTAGAAAACCGCATAAGAGCATTCTCAATTCGGCTTTAGAGCCGATTGACAAGACGTATGGACGCGTGTCTAAGAGGCAGATAAGATAGGATTAGCTAGTACTGAAATTGAGGGTAATTTTAAGCTGAAACCTTTACTTTAAATAATATTTGCCTATTTCTATATTACAGAAGGATGATGATGACAGTTACTATTCCCGGCCTCCAACTCACGTTGCAACTCCTGTAAAGAAAAAAATTACTAGTATTATAATATAATAGGTACTTGTGGATACACTGAATCCATTAAAATTAAAACTTACATCTTCTTCTGGAAGCATTAAACAAACAGCCGTGTATATCGAGAGATTTCTCATAAATGTCATATATGATGAACCTGATGATCACTGAGTATATTCATTTGTTTCGGGACTGTAGTTGGATTAAAACAAATTATGTCCAGTTGTGGATGACCCACCGATGAAATTATATTGATGATGATATTTTTTATTATTTTAAAACTAAGCAGACAGATTCATACACATGTTGTTGTTTGAGAAACTTTTTTTTTTTAAAAGGTTTTATCTATATTTTTGTAATTTTATGTCATGTACGCTTATTTTAAACTAAACATCACACATTCATGTAAATAAAGAAATTTGTAATTACACATGTCTTTAAAACTGTGAACGTTGTATATAAAAACATAGCGGCCCGCTCCGGCTTCGCACGGGTATAAAATATATAGCCTATGTGATTAAAATCGATCCAGTAGTTTTGAGAAAACCGCGGCCTCAGACGTTCAAACAAACAAACAAACAAACAAACAAACAATCAAACAAACAAACTCTTCAGCTTTATAATATTAGTATAGATAAGTAGGGTTGCTGATAAGTAAGAAAAACATAAATTTTCCTATTTGATAATTTAATGGAGGAAAAAACTTTTCTACTACTAGTCTAGTGAAAAAGAGTAGTAAAACTAAGATAGCTAGGTTTGATTTCTTTGGCATTAAATTTATCATGATAACTACGTACTAAAAATATTATTTTTTGGTTCATACGATTTTTCTAATGATAATTTTTCAGTTGTTATACATTTTTTAGATACTTATCTGATATTTTATCTTTACAGGTAAGTTCATCACTTTGTCATTGTTTACCTCCATGAGAACATCTTGACGAAGTAAGTTTTTTTATTTATTTACACTAGTTCCCATGCTCATTTAAAAAATAAGTAATTTATACTTAAACGTAATAATCACAAGCCTATAATTGTATACCTTACAGAATTTAAGTTTTAATTATTTTTCTGTTGGTGGCAATGCTTGTTGTACGTCTGATATTATTATTGAATCATTGAACAAACCGGAATCGTTAATAGCGTCGTACCACACTGTTGTATTTAAGTCATTTTGTGAATAAGTTTTATATTTATAGTGCCTGATTTGTTTTCTTGCACGCCCAGGATGACTGGTAGAGAATGCTTCTAGCATTAAGTCCTCCTATATATTGTTTTTTGTGCACAAAGTATAAATAAATAAATATTACCTACTAGGTACATAAAGAGCAAAGTTTAAATGCGCGCCGCGGGATCTTGTGCAGCAGGGACTGACAGACACACAGAGATACATGTCTGGATGACGCGGTTGATCTGCGCGCCGCCGAAGGAGATAAAAAATCTAACTATTAATTAATTTTTATTTAACAACAATGGGTTATTAGCGCATTAATGTATATATGTCATCAATTTAATTACAAGATGCTTGCTTGCAAGATGTTTACCAGCTGGGCAATTCTAAACTTGTTGTAGGTACTAGGTAGATAGAATAATAAATCTAGCTATATAGGTATTTATAAAATATATATATATTTATTCAAAAGCACATAGCTTTATCTTTCTATCGGAGCTTAATACCGATTCCAAACGTAAATCAAAGTTACATACTCAAACCTACAACAGCACCCATTACGAGTATTGATAATAAATATCAGTAAAAGAGACTACAAATTTAATTTCCTTCTATCAAACACAAAATAAATTTACAATTGAATCGAACTATTAATCGTATTCCTTTGATATTTTTAAGAATAAGAACCCGGTTTAGTGATGTGCATTTCATTAACTGATTTAATAAATAGTGTTGTGTGTTTAAACAAATAAATATCTAAACGGATTTAACCTGTTGATTACCGTTTAAAATTAACGGTCTTTGGATTTTATTTGGACAGGTTAGTAGCTAGTTTAGTAAATTAATTTATAGGCGTGTAATCATCAACCTTATATTGTCCAGTTTTTTTTAATTATTTTTGACCCTCGACCAAAAAAGAGGGGTGTAATAAGTTTGACGTGTCTGTCTGTCTGTATGTGTGTCTGTCTGTTTCATCATAGCTCCCGAACGATTGTCATTTACCGCGGGAAGAGATGCTTAGGGCAGTGGGTATGTTGGAAGCTGGACGCAGTCAACGCGATATCGCGGCCGCTGTTCACACACAGCCAAGCTTAATTTGCAAACCTTGAAAACCTCCATAAATTCTATGTTCTGATTCTATGTATGAAATCTTACTACGATGTTACCTTGCAGTGAGGTATAATAGATGTACTCCACATATGAAATAAATTAATTGAGATATGTATGGGAACCCCATTATAAATGTATATCTTAAGTGTTTTTAGTTTTAGTTTTTATGGGTCCCTTTTTATCTATTGGAACTATGTTTCATTTTAGCAAACTTGAAACGGGTAACATACCACGATTTGCCGGTTTTGAGTTTTCCGATATTTCGAAGCTATTATGATCACGGCATAAACGGATTCATTGAACACTGTTACTTACAATGCGATGCACGAACTTTTCAGAGAAATGAAGATGGATCAGTGGATATATCTCTACAAATGAGATTAAATGCCAAACAATGGGAAACACTGGAAGAGGCACAACTGTTGATAAAAGAATTCTTAAGAAACATGTTAAGAAGAATAAGATTATTAGAGAGAGAATTAAATGACTTAAAAAATATTACAAAAATATTATAAAATAATAACAGTTTGCATAGAGCATATCGTTCAGTTAGTTTGTTCGTCTTGTTTTATATAGTTTTGAACAGTATTTAAACTGTTCTTGATAAAGAACAATAGTTACAGTCACCGCCATGTTTTTCTGTCTTTCCGATGATGTACCTAGTTATCATCAATTCATCAAACAAAGAGAAAGATAAACATTTATTGGCACATCAAAACACAAAATGCAATAAAACAAAGAAAAACAACTAATAGGTTTTGTTTAAACAACCGAAATACAAATTAATATATAATCTCTATACTCCCTATACTGTCATTTTTATCATAATTTCAGCCGTAGGACTCCCACTGCTATTCTGTTTGATATGCCTCCATCGAAATAGCCGGTTATTTTGGTTGTCCAAATAAGCCGGAATGTTCGTGGAGGTCTAGGGAAGGTTTAAAAGGCGAGAAAAATCGAATAATTGCCGGGAACGTAAAAACTACTGAACCGATTTAAATGAAATTTGGTACACAGAATCTCTAGAGCCTGAAAAATAACATAGACTACTTTTTACCGCGGGAAAACGTCATTCCGCGGGAAAATCCATTATAACGCGGACGCCATTTTTCAGGACCCATAAAAGAGGGTGCGACTAGTTTCTGACATAAACAAATACCCACATTCGTATTTCGAACTTGGCAAGTGTTCCCCTATGGCCTTAGAAACTATAACATGCAGTTTTGCTCGAAATCGGGCTGGATTTCGAGTTATTCAAAATATTTTTTCTAAATCAACTTATAGCTAACTAACTATTAACTAGCTTAGATTAACTAGCTTAGCCTCATTTAAGCACAAACTTAAGGTCTGGCTTATCGAGCGGGCATTCTATAGCGTAGATGACATTTTCGACATTCAAATATAATTAATGTTGCTGTTCTATTTGTATTGCATTGACATAACTTTAATTTATTTTTTAAATATGATTTTATATTTGAATTGAAATGTATTATTTATATTCGATTTTTGACTTGTAAACGTATATTTTACCAATAAATTGATTATTTGATTATTTATTTGATTATTTATACCGACCTATTTTAAAAAAGCGTCTCCCACAAAAGAACTTGTTCGATTTACTGAAGTTTCACTTCTATCGTGCGTGTGAATCGCACACACACCTTTTTTTTATGCTCTATAAGCCTTTACTTGACCACAATCTCACCTGATGTAAAGTGAAGATGTGGTCTAAGATGGGACATGAAGACCTAGAAGATAGATGGCTTCTCCGGACCACATTAAGAAACACGAAGAAATCACTTTACATCAGGTGAGATTGTGGTCAAATGAAGGCTTATACAGAATAAAAAAAAATGTTATTAATTGAGCTAATTTCGCGTCTTATCTGGGACTAGTTATGATACCAACGATCTGTTGTGAAGTCGATTAGTTGCGTCAGGGTCAGC
Source organism: Gymnoscelis rufifasciata (assembly GCA_929108375.1). Classification (NCBI taxonomy): domain Eukaryota; kingdom Metazoa; phylum Arthropoda; class Insecta; order Lepidoptera; family Geometridae; genus Gymnoscelis; species Gymnoscelis rufifasciata. Next base: position 3,985,650 of record CAKMYF010000001.1, on the reverse strand, counting down.
TATATTATTGTGAACTTTCATAGTAAGCCTTTCAGTGATTTTTGTATGAAACATTTCGCTAATCTTATTTAAAAAAAAACAAACATCAGTATTATTTATTTATTATTTTATCAATTTTATAGTTTCGTATTATTTTCCGGTGACAATATTAGCTAAATGTGTAACATTTTTTGCAGTTCTTGAAGCTAAAAATTGTTTTGTGGATTACATTTCCAAAAAACAATTATAATTCCAAATACTTTATCAACTTATCAGATTAAATCTGTGCTAGAATTCAAGTTTAATTAGGCATTTTATTAAAAATGTCCTTGCTGATGCCCGTTCTTAGACAAATCTTCTAATCGTGGGAGACCAACTAGGACAATTGAGACATGGGTTCAAAGCCGAAAAAATCTTATTGTTTTGATAAAAAATGACATGCCACGGAGCCACAAAATCTGATAATAAGCGTAGCCTTTATCACGGGCAATTATATCTGCTGAGTTGTGAATCAAGCCAAATTGGTTCTCTGTAAAGAAGTTAGTCAATAATTAAATTTACAGCAAAATTACAAACTACAAATACAAAGGGTGTACATAAAATAAAATTATCCTCACATTTTTACGGAATGATTCGATTAGTGATATGATAACTAGTGAACTGTGTAGTTCGAGATAATTGTATGAATTAGAGAGTGTGAATTAATTGCAGCGAAGAGATGTCTAACATGAACCTGGACACCCCTAGACTATTTTCTGTGGGGTGTTATGAAACAAAGAGTCTACAGAACGACCGTAAACACCGAGGCAGAGTTACAAGAACAAATCATGCGATGTGCTGATGAGATAAGAAAAAATGCAGAAGTACACAATTACCTGGAAATCACGACAGTCAAACAAGAAATAGAAATGTCCACATTTCATTACAAACAGAGACTCCAACATCACACAAATCGTCTAGCTACGATGCTTACCAACACAAAAGAAAGCAATTTTTTTGTCCCTGTTTAATATGTATAATTAAAAATATCTATATATGTATGACTATTATATTGAGTATATCAGATTATCTAGTACCCGTAATACACTAAGCTTGTTCTAAAGATTTGATTTAGAACAGTTTATTTTAACCTTAACCTTTTAACCTTTTGTGATAATCACAGAATACATAATGCTTTATCAAGTCTTAGCGAATCGGAACTACCTACAACGTTTTAATAAATGCCGTACGTAATTATTTTTTTCACACACTGTAAACAGTGTAATATTGAATTACCAAGTTATAGATACAGATTTCATGTCAGAACTAATATTCACAAATCGAATTGTCTATTAAAATCCGAGTATGAAAATGTTGATATTGTTGCCACGGCTTTTAAAAATAGAATTATGACATATCGTTAACGTCTTTATAAAAGACAATCCATCCAGTTTGGTGTAGATTTAGCTCGATCAGCAGTTTCCGATAACTTCTTATGCTCGTATTCATAAAAACTCAAACTTTTATTAGATTTTTCATTGATATTTTTTAAGTCTTTCTGTGGCATCATAGATCCCAAACGAATTACCTGATTTCGATTCTGTTGTTTTATCAAAATCGATGTACTGATACATCGATTCTTATAAAACATCCGGGAACGTTAATAGGGTGATGATGATAGGGATGATGTGGATGGAAACGTGTAATAAGTAAACAGCTCTAGAACGTTGAGTAAGATAGTTACCTACTGTTACCCTATACATAAATCCATATCTTTTAGTCCTGCTTTAAATAAGAGGAGAAATCACAGAGTAAAATCTCAATGTTGCAGAACCACCTTTGCTAGCAGACAATACAAAAATCAATCGTTATATCTATATAATTCTTTAAAGTTTTTAAGCTTAAATGCCTTCAAATAAATAAGTAATTATGAGTTAATTCCACAAAAAAATTGTTAACCCCACTGCAACTTAACTTTTTGGGAATTTTTACTGTGTATGTTTATTAAGTGAGAATGGTTATTAAGCAACTTTAATTCGATAAATATCTTTATTAATCAGATAAGATCCTAAACGGTCAGCCGAATCGAAAAATGTTTAAAGAAAACTGTAATTTCTTGGCTTTTGGCATTTTGGTTAAATATTTGAATAAAGCTTTGTAAAACAAAAACACCCGACCACCACGTTTTGTTTTGAAATTGTGACAAATAAATTCTGTCTTGTATGTCTGTCTGTTTGGTAGATTAAACCCTTAGCCCTATAAAAGGTACTTATACATAATAATGGTTAGGTTAGGTTACTTATACATAATATTTGTTAGTAATTGTTGGATTCTATATAAAGCAAACCTTATCATTGCCATCAAGACAGGCCCTTGTCGGCGGTTAAAAAAGATCAAATTCAAGTGGATAGTCGGCGAAAAAACATATATAAGTTGTCTAAACTAGCGGATCAACAATAAATATTATATCGACAATATACACGATACAACAACAATTGACTGAAATGGGTATTACTGGACTTAAATTAAATACATGTTTAATCTAACGTTATTTATTTTTATAAAGTTTATGAGAGTTTTGTTTGCGTGAACACGCTAATCTCAGAAACTACTAATCCGATTTCAAATATTCAGTGTTCTGGAGACCAATTTATCAAGGAAGACTATAAAGGCTCTTTAACCAAAAAAAACTAAATTTAAATAGTTTCATCCGTTCGGGAGCTATGGATGCCACAAATAAATAGAATAAATAGATATTTTTTTATTACACACACCACTAAACAAAACTACAAAATTATTAATAGAAAATTAAAGTCTTATCTGTTAGCCAGTTTGAAAATTCTGTTCAATTATTTTTTGCTTCATGAATTTTGATAAGAAAGTGCAAGGATAGTATAAGATAATAATAAGATAATAATTCTTTATTGCGCACACAATTATAAAACAAACAACAATAGAAAATGCCATGTTTTTTTTAATGACTAATGTTACTATTAATTCGATTTTTAAATGATAAATTTTGACAGTAGACAAACATGTAGGTACAAATTTATATTGTATTATTCCCTGATCGATATTTGACTTTTTTTTTTAGATTAATTTTTAAAACTTATTTAATTGTATTTTAGTGACTTGTATGCCATTTCTCTTAGTTTTTACACCGAAATCGGTAAAACATGTTAATTCCTACACATTATTTGTCTGTTAACCATACATTAACACATGTTATCGAAAATAAATTAAATTTGTTTTTATCTTTAATAATCGCGGGAGGTCAGCTAAAAGCTTCGCCTCATTCCGACTTGTTAGTCACAAAGAAACGAAATTTTCGTTTTTGTGGTCCCCAAACTCAAATTTAACTCGCTATAATTAGCTTCCAGCATTAGAGAGACTTGGTTATAATGAACAAAGTTTATTACTTAATACATCATTTATGTACAAATTAAGTGTATTTTATATTTTGAATTTTACAATATGAGGCCAACATCTGGATCAGATAGCAACAGTCCATTTTTAAATAGATGTTAAGATATTTATGGATATAACAATAGATCTGTATCGTATATTACAAAGACATAGGACTTAATTTTATTTAATATTGAAATCTTATTCTATATTTAACGACCTGTAAAAGCAAATATTGAATTTATCAAAATGATATCACCGTCCAATAATTAAAAATTTTTTCTTTTAATACCAATATCAGGTTTTTTTTCAAGAATCTCTAAATGTTTTAACTACAAAATTCTTGGTAATAAATATATTTTAAAATTACAGAAGTATATCATTTCTGGCATATCATGGTTTTTACGGCGAGAAAAATTCGAACAATTTCCGGGAAAATTTTATACCCGTGCGACGCCGGAGCGGGCCATTAGTTTTTTCTAAATTCTTAAAAATTTTACATCTTTCATAGCTTAATTAAGTGGCTTACAAAAACTTATGTATAAGCTTAAACTAAGGCCTGCCAAATTTAAAATATTTTAAACCAATATATTTAACATTTACTATTAGTATTTTTTTTATTATTATTTTTTTTTTATTTTTTATTCGGCTACGATGGCTTTAAGGTTGTTAAAGCTTATTTTTTTAAGTTACTAGATCTCTATTAAAATTTATTTGTTACCATTTATGTTCCTAGAAACTACGACGATAGTTTAAGGTTGTTAATACTAATTTTTTTAACTTACCTACATGTTTGGTAATTTTTGCAGGATTTAACTGCACATGCGACCATTTTTAGTGCCCAATTTAACTTAATGAACTGAGATCCTCAGGCCGCTACCACGACTGCGCGAACGTCTTTTTTTTTATGTTAGATAAGCCTTCATTAGCAGAGCTTGTATTATGGGTGTTAGGTGACTGATATACTATTTGTATAGGTAAAACATCATAACTCTTATTTTCAGACGATTGCAGATATAACGTTGTAATCATCTCAATAGCTAGCGACCGATCGGGAGCATCGCGCCAGTTATGTGTTCCGCTGAATATTTCATCTCGCCAGGTAAGTTTTACTCTTTCTTTTGGCACTTGTTCGCGCGAAGCTCACTTTTAATATTAGCCGGGACTTTTACGAGCTTCTGCTATATTTGAACAATTGTCTTATTTCACTCAGAGATGGTAAAAAAGGTCTTTAAAATAATTTCTCCATTTTGACAGACAAACGGAACTAACCCTTTTTGCTTACTATTTCTTTAGGGTTTACACTGTGCGAATAGTTGGTAAGTACCTACATAAATATTTATTATTGTAATTTGTGTGTATTCTATAACTAAAAAAACGTTCTTAGAGCCAACAAAGATCAAAGTTCTCAACTTAATCAATTAAATACATCAGCAAAAATGCAATCCTGACAGTTTAGACAATTGTCTAAATAATAAGATGAGATTAGATGAGATAACACGAAACATAAGGGCCAAAGCACACTACCTTCCTCGAGCAACGGCGATCGGGGAATCGGTTGCCTTTTAATAGACCATAATATTTAGTAATGTTCACGCGATGCTCTTTCATTTGATACCCCACCCTTTGACCTTGAATAAAAAAATTTTTCTTACATGGGAATGATGGGGAACTTCTAGACATTGTTTATAATTATGTTTTAAACAATTTCACTGAAATTCAGCTTGTTGGGACTTTATGTAACTTCGAATGTCTAAATTGACCGGACGACTACCACACACACCAAAACATTAAACATAGGAATATTGAAGGGGGAGCCTACTTAATCCGTTGGAATACCTAACAGTACCTTGGTACTGACGATTATTTTGCAACCGATAGATAGGTCTTTCCTTACAATTTATATTTAAAAATTAATTTTGAAAACAAACGAGGGAATCAAAAAGGTTTTTTTGCTTCTATAGCCGTGGTTAATAACCACGACTTTCAGAATAAAAGTCGTTCAATTTTGTGAATTTAATGTCTTTACCATAACTTACACAGTAAAAGAATAAGTATTTTAGTCGAGTAGCGAGTAATTTAGTAGCTAAATGTCTGAACACCAAAAAAGAGGGGTGTTATAAGTTTGACGTGTCTGTCTGTGGCATCAAAGCTTACTTACATCTTAGCAAACGGATGAAGATATTTTATAAACAGTTTTTGAATAAATATGAGATTTCCGAAGATTTTGCTTTAGAAAAAGTAACAAAGCATTTATTTCCAGTCAGTCGAATACATTTAAATAAACAAGGCTAAACCTAGACCATGCCGCAATACACCAACTTTGCCATTTTGCAATAGCATTCACGAATAGATCAATATACACTAGGTGTAGCTCCCTTAGGTATGCAAATACGTGCCTATGTAATTATTCTCATCTGTTTCATCAAGGGCTACGTTCAGACTATAGGGCTATGAAAAGGGCTCAAGTTTATCATCATCATAACAAGGAATGAGGAGATACGTAGAAATAAAAATAAGCCATCTTTCATGATATACTTTCTGTGGAAGTTCAGCTTTGTAAGTCATTCATAACTATGTATTGACAACGGCAATATTATTTCAACATTGGGCAAAATGTGTAGTATTCTGAAACTTATAATCATGCCATAATGAAATTTAACAGAAAAGTTTAGGTTTCTCGCTGAGATCGAATTTTGAGTTACTCTCTGAGAATAAATAATAGGTTAAATAGTTACTTTGATTAGGCAAGCGTCAAATGCTTGCATAACACTTACAATTTTGTTAGCTTTAGCCATTGTAAGTATTCTGGCGCCTATTTCCTAATTTTATTTTGGTTGTGTTTTGGGAGTTCATTAAAACCACTCATTTATTAGTTTTTAAATACATTTATTAATTTTGTCGCACACACACCTTTATTATTTGTCCCAAAATCAGCCGCCGCTCGCGAATAATATACGCTCTACTTTCTTGTAAAACTCGTGTAATTGTGGTGGCCGTGTTGTGGAATCATATTTATAATGGAATCTTTGTTTTTTATCCAGACTAAATGGAAATGGGATATGCCCAAAAATAACTAAGCAAACAATGATATACAGGATGTAGCAAAAGTTTCGGTCACTATGATGGGAAGGTCTGAAAATATGTACCTACTTTTATATAAGAACTAGGTTATTATTTATCATAGGTATTCTTCTCGCCGTAAAAACCATCCTTAGACTTCTACGAACATAAAAAAAAGAATTGACCAAATTGGTACTTGAGCAATCAATTTAACTGCCCAATTTTTGTTTACTTGTTTTTCAGCATTCATGAAACGAGCTTTTCTGTAATCATTGGCCTCCCATTTCTAAAACAAATATTCAAAAAAAACATAGGCGGTCAATGCTTAATAAAAGGGATTTACTAGATAACAAACAATGCTCCATAAGCCAAAATTTTACAACCTATGACTGTTAATTGAGTTCTAAAACTCTATGCTTATCAGTCCTCGTTGTTTTGTACGAATATTATGTCTCGCATTGTCAAAATCGACACCAAACCTGTGTTTGCGAAAAGGTTTAAAAAACAAGAATTTAGGCTTCAGACCTGTGACAAAGCGTAACACAATATATTTGTGTAGAACTTTAATTGCATTCTGACACTATTATATTTTTATTTCATTTTTTGTTAATTTTTTGTTTTGTAAATTGGTGTTTTATAAAGAGTATTTCCTAAGTGAAACAACCGAGTGCGTTGGAAAAGACAGACTGCCTTGTTTATTATCATAAACAATTACACAGATACAAAGTACATGACATTGTAATTGTAATATTATTTATGAAATTACTATGTGATGTGATCTTCGGATCAATTTTGAGTACAGTATAGATAATAAACAACTGAATATGTGATATTATCTTTGATTTAAATACCTATCCCTTATATATAGAGCCATTATGTCTGTCGCTTTCCCTGGTTTTTTTCTCATTTTCAGTTTGGTGTAGCCCGGGCGAATGGAACCTAAGGAAGTTGGGTTAAATTGTATCATAATGGTAAATAAAAAATGAATACATTATGTTTATTTAACTAACAAAATGTACTTGATTATCGTCGAATGCATTGATTTAGCGATATGTTACATGACCGACCACAATACAGTTGTGTAAACCAAAAAAATCGTACACTATTTACATTTTCATGCGCGTGTTAACCGTTTACTGCTTTACTCCTCTTCTTCCCATGGCCGTTACTTACTGGAAATACAAAAGGATTGACTTTTTACTGCCGTATGCTGTGTTACTACCTTTTGAAGTAAACGGTTGGATTTCTTGGCTAATACAGCAACAACCACACTTACATACTAAACACTTACCCACATCCTCACAAACTTTATAAAATGAGCAGGATTTATCATTATTCTCAGCCGGCCCTGCACGAAAGCTCACATAAGAATAGATAACTCTTTACATTTCTTTAAGAAAATCCTCTTTTTCTTTTGAGAATGATTAGTTATAAAGTGAGAAGCGTCATTGTTTTTTGGTCCTATCATAACATATTATTAGAGAGTATTCGGGTAAAAAAAGTTCCCGCCAATTTTTCCTTATTTGCTCACCGTTTAGACCTACCCTAGACTACGACAAACATTTTCAAACCAAAATCAGCTCAATCGTCCCAGCCGTTCTCGAGTTTTAATCAGACTAACGAACAACAATTCATTTTTATTTTTAAAGATAGAAGATAGAATATAGATAATCTCAATAAAAATAATAATTAAGTACTTCAAACTCATGTCAGAAAAAAATGATTGAAAACTAGAATCGGCAATCGCAGCGTTGGACGTCCACCAACAACATACAGATGATGATGATGGTGAGGGCTGAGCTCACGGTGGTTGCAAGTAGCTTTCGAAAGTTTATATGGGATATATAATGGGAGGGCTATAGTTATAATATTTATATGATATGTTATTTTATTTTAAGTATATTCAATGTGCCGTATATAACGTTTTAGATTTAAGATATCTGTAAGTTATGTGTGTGTGTTTTTATAAATAAATTACACAGCGTATCCCGGAGCGTGATAAACTAAATTAACAATTTCGGTATTTTCTGCTCATTATAAATTTATACTTACATGGAAGTTAAACATCAATATTGTGGAATTCGTACGAGTAATTAAAATCGGTATTTCCTCTTGGAGAAATGAGTTCTGTACCTCATGATCTTGAATATTTATATTAGAAACGATCACTTTCAAGTCTTCTTTTGAATGCAAACAACAGCAATCAGATAAGACATTTGTATGTCCTTTTGGAAACGGACCAAAAATAGCCATTCAAAATAAATAAAATCGGATTCTTTTTTGGTCGGGGGTTAAAAATGAAATGTCTATTTGTTTACTCACATCTTTTAAACTTCTAAAATGGTTTTAATGCATATTTTAGCAATATATGGATGACTAAAAAAGATAATTAGTCCGTTATTTAAATGCAACTTTAAATGTCTGTGATAGTGATTCTAGCTTTTAAAATAATGTCAGTATTTAAATCATATGTTAACTAAGAGTTTAATAAACCAAAAGCTGTGTAATATAATGTTTTATCTGTTTCTTAGACAGACACTTGACAAAAATATGAGGGTTTTTTTCTTATTTACAAAAGATATATTCTGATAAGAAATCGGACGTACTCAGTCTAAATATTTAAATAAATTTAAAGAGGCTTTGAGTTTAACAAGTTAAGTCAATCGTTACCTATAAAAATATCTAATTATATATATCTTTTATAAAACTAAACATAATACTATACAAGTGATGTAAATCTATTTAATTACCCCAATGATATATGTAACATTTAATTCAATAGTCACCAAGGGATAACTTTAATTTATAGCAGTTATTGGCAGTCGTTTTAACTCAATTTTGAATTTAATATTGATAAATGAAAGACCATATACACACATACATCTACATAGATAGCGCAAGAACAAAAATGACTGACAAAAATGTTTCTAAGATAATGACTTTTTAAATTGTACAATAATTAGTTTTATGACTTTGAATTTTTGCTTACTATGATGATTACTGATGTTATAAATGTTTAATGAAATTAATTTAAAGTTAATAATTATAAAAATTTATTTAGTACTAAAAACTTAATTGTTGTTAGTTTTGTTTTGGGTCGCACAAATATAACACCTGCAATTTGATTAATTATATCTGTAAGGATTGGATTATCCAATTTATTTAGAAATGTTATATATTATAAAATATTCATTTAGAAATTATTTATCGATGTTTACTAATAAGCTTATTATGTCCAGTCAAATTGTTTCCGTAATTCCGACATTTAAATCGATTTTCAAAGAAAAAAGCAGTTTTATAGTTTACGCACACATACAAACCCAGGAGAACGAAGCACGTAAATTTTATCTCTGTTTTCTAAATTATATTCAGTATTGGAAGTAGTATAATCTGTGATCTAATATGAAAGCTCAATTTGGTCTATTCCATTATCGTCCAGAATATTCCCATCATATATCTGCCAAGTCGACGCAATCAACCCCAAGTATAAATACAATGTATTATACTCAGCCACTTCAGTGTAATCTCGAACTTTACAGCGAAGACACCGATTATCGTAAAGAACCCATTTTTCATCACAGGTAATGATTCGGTTTAAAATACCTTCATTATTGTGCCGGTTTAGTAATGTAACGCAGCAGTCGACGCGCGTTTGCCATACCATTTGTTAATTTATTTCGTCTTTTTATTTTATTTTATTTTATTATAAGTAAAATAAAATAAAAAGGTTTTATTTCAGACAACACAATAGTCCATATATAAACGAGTAATTGAAAAGTAAGAACACAAAAATAACCAAGACTATAAAAACAAAATAACATAAAAATTTAGCCCAGGAAAATCAGTGCAGGAAATATTTTCCAGTACTGATCACCCTCGGCACAAAACATTTCCCAATTACAAGAAGTTAAATTAAAAGTGAAGTTATTGTATTATGAAAAAGTTGTGGCATTGGGAACCACGTTAAAAACCATATTGTGACTTATAATTTTTATTAGGTATCAATAAATAACTATTAACACTATTATTATTGAAGTGAAACTTCTTTAGAATCTTTGTGATTTGAAACCGGATGCAACGGAAATAACATAGTTACCTACCACATAATAAATCCTCGACGTAACTGATATTCATCTTTTTTTTACAACAGAAAGCTGAAAAGGCTAAATCTCGGAGGAAACGACTTGTCAGCGGAAAACCTTAACCCTCACGAGTAACATAAACTTTTTAAAATAAGGTCAAACTATATTTAAAACACCAAATATACAAAAAATTATAAAACGCTTCCAAACATAAACGCGGTACTTGGTGAACGCTTTTGGTATAATCTTTCCCTTTTTGTACGAAAATTTATTTTAACATCCAAACAGTAGTTATTAAAAGAACTCAGTTAATAAAACCTAATATGTTTATTTAATTTAAGATGTCTCGTATTTAATAAGAATATTGTCTTTTATTCCTGCTTTTCTTATATTTGCAATATGTTTTGAGCCCTGATCAGATAATTTAGTAAGTTTAGTGACCGAAATCTAATTTAAGAAAAGGGTTAATTTCACATATTCAAATAGATTTGAACAGATCTCGTTGTATGACTAATAGATAAGCTTTTCAATACATTTGATAAATAAATTTTAAAATATTTGATGGCATTAGACCGTCTTTTCTATACAAAAGATTTGAACGACTGCTCCGTTGATTATTATTTTAACAAGGTTTTTATTTCTTTTGGGTGCTTTTTGTAGAAATGATTGTCCTGTGTTGAAAATATCTGACATTGTTGAGACTTAGGTATATATGTAGATAATAATGGATATAAATATTCATTACATAAATAAACTCCAAATGTCAAATATCGTATGTTCTCAACTTGGACACGAAAAGCTTAGAATATTTGTTGAAAGATATTTTGTAGGGATAAGCTATTTAAAAATGTTCCATGATCTTAATATAACTAAAAATGTTGAACCAAGATCTCTGATAAACTGATACTCACTAACTCAAAGACCCCTTTCATGAAAAAAAAAAAAAAATTGTCTCAATTTACTCGGATTTGGTAAAACATGCCCTTAATGTAATAGATATATGTAATTTTTGTGCCCTTTTACACATTTTTTACTTAAATATTTATGTTACTTCATCATCATGTTCAGTTCGGTGTACGCTTCTGTCATCATAACCTGAAGGAAAATGTAATATTGTAAAGTGTAGCTCTTGCTTGCTTCTCTAGTTTAGTACGAACATTTACATTTTTTAAAGTAAAATATTGTTACTTATCGGAGTCAAGAATTTAGTTTTAACAGCAGTTGTGTTCCTAAGAACTTACTAAACACATAATTTGTTTTTCATTCGCACCCCTTTTGCTCTATAGGTATTCCAATTTTTAAGCACCTTGTACAATATGAATAATAAATAATTACTTTATAATGCAGTTTCAACTTAATATGTTCTCTTTGGACTGGTCTGTAATATTATATTATATATATTATATATATATATATATATATATATTATATATTTTATTTTATAATATTATATTATATATATTATATATATAATATATATATATATATATACTAGCTTTTTACCCGCGGCTTCGCCCGCGCCTTCGTTCAGCTATGAGTCGTCTTACGGCTAATGATAATGATTTATTTACCTTAAAAACATTTGCAAAGTTTGCTTCTTAGGTAAATATTAATGTTTGCAAGAGGAATATTCTAAAAAATTAAGACGAAGCACGTTTTATTACTTAGTTAATTTTTAACAACACTTGTTGTGAACAAAGATAATATTTTACGTGTCTAAACCAAAACTTAATTGTTCATCTAAAGAAGTAGGTAGGTATGTAACTAGCAAAAACAATTGGAATTCGAACTATTCAATAAAAACGTTTAAGAATATATTTTAAGAACGTTTAAGAAGCTATTTAAAAAATAATTTTGAAAATCGGTCAACAATTGACGCAATCGGTGAACATCCATAGATTTTTTTGAAAAAAATAAACCAAAAATCTTTCTTTAGTCGCGAATGCTGCGAAAACTATTGAATATATAACAAAGTGATGTAGTACAACTTTTTAGAACTTATCATTATCTACAAAAAACGTCGTCACATAATATCTTTAACTATTATAGTAAAAATAAAAAGAATCCTGACAAGATTAGGTCACCAACTGAAATATTTTTGATTCATTAGAAACTTTTGACACACAGAGAATGTAACAAAATAGTCGAAAACAAATTTCTTCCGAAGTCTCAAGATACAAGCATACTTGCTTAGTTTGAGCTTCGCTGATATTTGTATTTTTCTGTATGCTCTGCTTTGGTAAATAAATGATTTTATTATTTTTATTATTATTATTAGAACTAGCTGACCCCAGCAAACGTTTGTTAGGTATATTAAATGCGCAAAGTTTGAAGAACCGCACTTGGCAAGCGTGGTTAAAAAGGGCCTAATCTCTCTCGTCATGAGAGAATTCCCCGAGTCCTAGGCGTGGGAACGTAAATATAGTTTCAAATTACTGACTTAACTAATTATTCTCTGTAGGAAGAAGCTCTAAACTCTAGCTTTTACTACAGATCTCTCAAAGGGAAGTGAAATTCACTTCAAAATTACTACTTACTACTATGTATTAAATAACTTAATGGCGATGAAGATTTTATAAAATACAAGGTAACTCAACTAAAAAGTCTTTATTGAACATTTCGCTAGTAAGCTACGTTATTTCGTCCTAATTTCTTATAGTTTTCTTGTTATTTCAGTCGATAACGGCCTGAAATTTCACCATGTCATATTCGCTATTACCAAGTCATCCAACTATCCTGATAAAATATAACTTTGCGGTCTCAACGGTTCACTATTTTACGTGCTACATAGCACATACCTGTATAAATCCACGTAATAATAAATCCTATTTTTAAACATGTAACCCTTTATATAGAGTATATTTGTTTCTCAAAATCAGACACTGACTGAAATATTTGAATGAACTGGTCAATTTAGTACCTACTCGCTGGAGTTATTTTTTCAACGGCTTTCGAAACACGCCACTGAGTGATTCGGTTGTGGAATTGGTTAAAAAATATTCTATTTTGTATGAGATTCTCAAAAATATAAAGTTGAACTGTATGATTCTATTTGTTGACCATTTCTTAAGAAAAACCATCGACATTGTTTTATTATGATTTCATAATATTTAAGCTTTTGTTTACCTAATAATATTGAAATACGTTGCATTACTAGATCCTATTATTTCATTAACAAATATATTACGAAGAAAATAAAAACAAAAAAAACAATAACAAACAATCATCTTACTACAATAAACTTATTCGGTAAACATTGCGAACAAAATTAGTTCTTAAATTAAAATACATTATATAGATATTTTATAGATATAGATACATAAGAACGTAGATAGGATTAGATAAATCTATAATAGAATCCAATTACTGAATAAATAATAAAATAATGTATAAACTTTTAATATAGATTGAGAAATGTTTTTCAATTTCCGTTTTTTTACCATATATATGTATGTACCTATTTCCTTTTCATATTTTACTAAAATGGGTGAAGTTGTTGTCGGGTAACATTCCTATACATTTTTCTTGCTAGTTTACTTAAGCGGAATTAAGCTGAGACTTAAAATGTTGATGTAAATGTTTAAAAGAATGAAATATTTACCTCCGAAATATATTTTGGAGAGAATTATTTACAAGTCGGTCATGGAAATTATTTATTAAACTTTTTAATCAAATCAGTTTTTTTCCTATTTATTTTTTATGTTTCTCCAATAAAATCACAGCACTATAAACAAAATAAAACTTAAATTAAAATACGGATAATGTTCTTATGTTAATAATAATTTAAACATCGTAAATAATTACTTGTTTACGGATCTGTCTGTTCCCTAAGACATCTTTAACTATTTAAATATTTATATATATTTTTTTATAAGCTCTAAAGTTATTAGTTAAATTCTCATAGCGTCTTAAGTACTAAACCGTGTTTAAACTATAAAAAAATATAATTTTTCTATGAATAAATAAAGAATTTTCAAAAACAATAAGCATTAATTTGGAAGGAAGGAAATTTGAAGGAACTAGGGCCCGCGGGAGATCACCTATGCGCTGGACTGATCAAATAATATCCGCAGTAGGAGTCCCAGTCAGTGATTTGTTTGCCTCACGACAAAACAAAGTTAAAGACATCCATTACAAGAAGAGGAAGAACTCTCGCCTACATATTACATATTTAATTAAGTTTTTAACAATATTTTTTAACACATATACGAACACATACAAGAACATCACTTATAAAACAAACGAATACTTCAGAATAAGTGATTTGAAAACATCAGGTTCTTTCGTATCTCCGTCGCGTATCCTCGGCGCGTATCATGATCGCTAGTTTGGACGCAAGCTGATACGCGTTAATGATACATCTAACTTATAAAGATAAATATATGTATTTATATAATATACTAGCAGCCGAAATAAGGATCGCACGGGTATAAAATTTTCCCGGATAAAATAATAAATACAAATAAGAAAAGAAGGCCGCGAAAGAGTATTAATAAATAAAAGATGTAACGAGCTTTATTATCCTGGATTCAACTTATCCATAAGTCGAAAGAATGCCTTTTACATGTGCATTAACATTTTAAACGCTCTATCAACTTTTTATTGTGACTTATGGCATAATCTCTCTCGCCTAGAGAGAAGTTCCTGTGTCCCAGCAGTGGGAACGTTAATTGGGTGATGATGATTTAATTTTATGTTTGCAAGCGATTTTTCGTACTTCCCGCCGAGGGGCTAGGTTAATAGGTTTTGCAAACACTTTCCTTGGTCTGGGTGTTTAATATAATATATTTATAAGTATTGTATTTCTATAATATTAAGTATATCAGATAACCAACGTATATTCCCGCGCTAAGATATTAAATTTGTTGTTAGCATAAACATTCATAAAACTTAAACTTCTTATTACCAATCTTCCATCAAAATAATGGCGACAAATGAGTCAAGGTATCTAATTTTCTAACAAACCCAGCAGTTCTTTGTAAAGAAAATGAGTTTACTATTTGTTTACGCTGACAATTTGTAAATAAGTATTTCGTTATTTGTACAACCTCCTGCGCCTCAGGCGGACCTTCGCTAACCGAGCCACAGAGGTCGTCAATAAAAAATATATTAAGAAAAGGGCAGGTACTTACAGAGTTTCCATTATGATGCGAGTATAACCTTTTACATTGAAGTACTAAATTGGGTCTAATGTATTATGTTAGGCAATATTTTACAACTAATTGGGCAATTACGTCTGGGTGGATGATTAGATGTTAATGTACCTTTACTTTAGTGCTTAATAACATATCTAACCCCATTAAGCTACGACGAAACAGAGAATATTTTAGTTTCAAATAGCTAATGTCTGCATTTATACCTTTCATCTAACATATACTCTCTCTCACACACACACACACACACACACACACAACCACGATGGAGAATAATAGCTCTATAACCAAAAATTATATCATTAGTAATATTATTAAGCTGAAGAGTTTGTTTTTTCAAACATTCTAATCTCAAGAAGTACTCTTTACCAAAATAATGTGAGCAGGCCCGACTCTAACTAGACGACCAATATCTTAGGAACAGTAAATATAAAATAAATAAAAGGTTAAATAAATAAATAAAAATCTTATACTTCGGACAACAGTTAAGCTTTGGCAATAGTTCTTTAAAGGAAACTAAATCCCATGCCATTTGCGTGCACTTAATGTTATGTATAACGCAATATGTACCTACTTATTTACAAAGTTTTTACAAAGTTATCTAAGTTCCTATTAGCTAATATGAAAAACATTTTATTATTTAGGTTAGCTCTTGAATTGAATTATCATATTTTTACTTTATAATTTTATTTAACTCGACACTGGCAATTTGTCGCTTCAAGTGCAAATTACAATTACAAGAAACTGAAAGGGAACTAAAGCTTTGGAATCAAGGTATTTACATTGAGATTATATATAGCAACTAGTGGCTTCGCACGGGTTTTTATTCAATGTTTTTTCCAAAATCTTTTAAGTGATAAACATCACTATTTTCTTCTTATTATTCATTTTGTTACTAAATTTATAAGCTCTGTAGGATAGTAGAAATATGGCAGTGTTCTTACCCATTCTTAAGCGTACTCGAGAAAATGGTTGAGCAAACAAGATCAATAAAGCAATGGCAACATTTAAAGTTCAAAGGTCAAAGTTAATGTAGAACAAGTTACTTCTTATTTAGGAACTATGTCAGATAATGTCTATCTTAACTAGGGATGGGTAAATAAAATGCAATGTTCGTTGACCAAAGTTTATTCAATGATAATGAAGGTATTTTAAACCGAATCATTACCTGTGATGAAAAATGGGTTCTTTACGATAATCGGAAGCGCTCAGCGCAATGGTTGGATCCTGGCCAGCCAGCCAAATCCTCAAAAAAATCGGTGCAACCCCAGACAAAAAAGTGTTATAAGTTTGACGTGTCTATCTGTCTGTCTATCGCCTCAGAGCGATTTCAATTTAGTGTGAGTTTAGTGCGAGTGTTGCCATCGTCTCTCTCGTCAAGAGAGAAGTCCCTGTGTCCCAGCAGTGGGAACCTTAGAATAGAAAAATACTTTGTTACAAACCAAACAAAGAAACAATACAATAAGAAATTAAAACGAAACCTAGAATGCGTAATGGGCGTTCTTATTTCCGCCAAGAGAGAAGTTCTTGTGTGGGCAGTGAGATCTCATTATAATGAATATTTTTTAATGAATACCCATTAAAATAATCACTTTGTATAAATAACAGCAACCACTCATTTCCTGCATGAAAAACTATACACATATATATATATACAGTGCAACCTTAATATAACGTACCTCAATATAAGGACTTCCTCGATTTAACAAATTCTTCGTAATCCCCTTGAATTGTCCATAAGAGTTAATATAAAATATACCTTTACATTGCGAACATTCTTTGCGTATAACCTCTTTATAACGAATTTTCAACTATCAAGAAAAAGTATTCATACCTCTAATTAACGAATTTTGCCAAGAAAACCACAGGGAAAAACAATACTTGCCAGGATTTTTGCCATAATAATTGACATAATGTATTTTGCGATTACCATGTTATACTCAAATTGAAGTACACATGTATTTTTATCTTGTTCAATCGTGCGTATCTTAATTATTATTTATTTATTTATTTAACCACACTATAACAATGGTTGTTATATAAGGCAAGTCAGTTTACAATTTAATCCTTAAAATATTAAACAACTAAAAATAATATAGACATTTTGGAATATAATTAATTGAACGCGTGAAGCCCTTAATTCAGTAATCATACGCCACATGTAATTTCCCTTTCATTTGACTTCCCACTCGGGTTTATAACAAGTTATTTAGCAAAAGTATTTTTAAATAGGCTGATTTGAGTTGTGTTGCAGTATGACAAGGATAATTATTATTATGCAATCCCTCCCTAAGCAGTTGAGTTCCATAAAGGTTTAGGTTAATATTCATAAAAAAAGAAAAAAGTTTTGGTCACATTTTCCTGGGTTTATAGGTATAGAAAACTATAATAACCATAACCGCAAAATATAAAATATAACGGTTTTTTTAAGTATTGAAGAGCCGACGACTTTATGAAAAGGACTTAAATACATATAAATACATATATGTCGGAGCAGGAGGCCTCTCTGGGTCAGGCGTCGTAGGTTTTTAGGGCAATGAGCTAAATCACAACACCAGGTATAACAGGTTTCAATTTAATTTTCTTGCAACACAAATTAACACGAAATAATATCACTGATAGATAAACTAGACTACCCTGATCAATTCTAGATTTGATTATAATCGAAATCAAATAGGATTACACCGAATTTTAGTGATTCGCCGTGGACTTGGTGCGCAAGCGACCATTCCGTTCTGACAAGTTTTGACAAGTGCCAAAACCAACATGGCCGCCCCGCCACCACAGATACGGAGCTTCACTAGAGCAAACCCGATATCGGTCTCGCTCTCATTCGGTCATCCGGCGCCACTGGCGCGCGCCGTCACGGCCATACTGACTATCGACCGTCCTCGGGCGCATTTCAGCAATTGGTCTTGAAACAAGACAACAACCATGACCTAGATATCCGCTCGTCCAGCCTGACAAGCCTAAAGGTTCCTAGATCTCATCTCATTTAATGTTTCGACTATTACTCGTGACTGAATGAGTGTGTCCTTTCGACCAGCAATAACTTAATGAAAAGCGGAGCATGGACCGGACGACACTATTCTTTCAACAGCTCAATGCACACAGAATTATGTGGACCGGACGAGTGTGTCCCTTCGACCAGCGATAACTTAGTTAAAAGTATTGCATGGACCGGACGACACTGTCCCTTCGACCACCCATCGTGTGGACCGGACGAGTGTGTCCCTTCGACCAGCCATAACTTAGTTAAAAGTATGGCATGGACCGGACGGCACTGTCCCTTCGACCACCCACGAGAATCAATGCACACAAAATAATGTGGACCGGACGAGTGTGTCCCTTCGACCAGCCATAACTTAGTTAAAAGTATGGCATGGACCGGACGGCACTGTCCCTTCGACCACTCACGAGAATGAAGACGTGCATCCCTTCAACCAAATACTCTTTGGCCCGGACGACACTCTCCATCAATCATTTCACTCAACAAGTTTGGACCGGACGAGTGCATCGTTGACCAGACTCTGGTGACAACAGCACTGTCCTTTCGACCAACTTCACAATCATCACACACAAAGTATAGGTATTACACAAATCAAAATGATCATACCGAAGACTGCGGACCATCTTATTCAGTATATAGTAAATTCGACTTCACACTGTACTTCAATCGTCTCAGGATCAGAGTATACACTATCAGTATCCGAACCCGCCGTTAGTGTATCAGAGCGGCTTACAGAAATGGTATCAGAGCACGCGCAGTTTCTAGATAATCTATCATAACTACTGTCTACTTGAAGGCTATCACTACCATCTACATCTATCGGCGCCGTCACGGTCTCCCCTTCACTCATTAGACTAGTTGAAACTTCCAGTAAACCTTCGTGCCCAGCAGGCACTGTGCGCAAGCCCTTACGTGCGTATTTGTAGGAGCGCGAAGAATTATTTAAGCCCTTTAGCTACTAGCTGTCGTTTTCAAGAACAGCGGTTATAATAAACGGTCCCTTAAATTTTCTATCCAGTTAAGTTTAACTATGCTCGCTATTTTTAATAAACACGAAATCCCCTTCAGAAAACGGACTCACGATTGAACGTCTGCGATTAAAGCGTTCTATTTCAGATGCTGCAGCCCGTTTAATATTATTTAAGGCGTCCTCCCTAATAACATCGAGTTCTAATCGAGCTGGTAAGTTTTGTGATACAGGGTCCAAGCCAGATATGCCTAATGATTGAGCTCGAATTCCAAACATTAATTCCGTGGGTGTGTATTTAGTAACAGCTGACCCGGTGCCGCTAATTGCAAGCTGAACATTGCCTAATTCGTCACGCCAGTTTTATTACCATCATTTTCTATTACCGTAAGCAAGCTGTAGCAATAAAATGGAGCTCAATTTTATGCCTAGCACAGAAGTCTTTGAATTCGGAGCTAACGTAACACCTCCCTTGATCTACTATAATTCGTTTAGGCGCTCCGAAAAGGGGAACAGCCTTTTGCAATGCTTTAATTGCACTTTCTGCATCAATAGACATAGTATGTTCTAGCCACACGTACTTGGTAAAGCCGTCAATTATTACCGAGCAGTATTTATTCCTTTCGGTCGCTCTTCCCGCTCAACTGTCCCGTAAAGTCAATGTGAATAGTGTGTCAGGGCACGGAAACCTTGGGTATCGGATGTAATTGAACAGGTTGAGCACCAGGTGGGCCTTTTGATGACTTGCAAACTATACAAGAATCGATAAACTTACGTACGCATTTCGACATTTGCGGGAACCAATACTGTTCGTATAATTTGTCGAGAGTTTTATCTTTGCCTAAATACTGTATCTCATTGTGAACGTGATTAATGTCCAAATCAATGAACGCGGTACTACTGGCAACCATGACACTACTTTATTTCGAACAACTTTTCTATAGAGAATACCATCACACACATCATAATTCATAAGTACACACACACACATACAGTATATAGTCACATCATAAGTATGCGCTACATTTTTCGGGTAATTCATCGTCGTTGAATTTTGTAGTCAAATCCCTTCAATATCACGCTTTTGTTCAACCGGTAACCAACCTTGATGTAACTCTACAAACTGAACAATTTTAGCCTCTGCAGTGACCGGTTTTGGAGCGTCCGCTTGGGGTTGCAGATTTCGAGAGAAACAATCAGCGCGCTCCACTCCGCGACCCTCACGGCAAATTAAGTCAAAGTCGCAGGCCTGTAAAAACGCCCACCGCAGGCGCACTCGAGCAGTTAAATAAACCGACCCTAGACCTCGACGCTCTAAGCGAATTGCAGTCAGTATATGAAACCGTCGTCCGTACAGACAATACCTGAAGTGTTCAACCGCAAGCACGAAAGCAAGTGCCCCCAACCCACACGAGTGATACCGAGATTCTACTTCGGTCGTACGTCGGCCGAAGTACTCCACGACATGAGGGAGACCCCCCTCCTCCGCACAAGGACCGCGCCATAACTCTCTGAATTGTCCCTCCCTATCACCAGGAGCATAGGGCCTGCAAAAGGAGAGGAACCTTCTCGAATGACCCCAGATTCTAGGAGCTAGTCTATAAAGACAACGCTGAACAACTTTGTGTTGATCGATTAAGTCTGTCTTAAGCTCCCCCGTTTTGACTCGATTTGTAGGTATACCTTCGATAATAGCAGGCACAGCAATGCTGCTATCAGGCACAATGTGAAAAAGCAATATCGTTGTTATTTGATCAATCGCCACCTCACTAAGGATCTGAGACGTGCACTCAATATTATTTTTAGGAGCTGACTGCCAACCTTCAGTAATGAAGTGGCACCTAAAGAAGAAGACTCAATATTATCCCCACCTATACCGCTAAGACAAACTAGATCATTGCACACAGCACCCGAAAAAAAAACTGACAGTAACTGATCAAGATGATCCGCTATCAAATAAAAAAAGGAACGCGCTCACCGGATGCTCCCACTGCCCCGCCCGAAGGTCGATGTTCACACAGACTGACGACTCTGACCGCGGCCCCATCACCGCTCTTTCCGTCCGGACACGCAGGAGCTATGTGGCCTTCCACATGTGTAGCAGGACACTGATGGTGACCCCTCCAGAAGTCGAGTTGATCCTGAAGATTGCTGCAGCCTGCTAGAAGGAGCAGCGTCATCCCGTTGTCGTTTTCGGCAGTCGGCCCGTGACCCGCAAGGCCACAATAGTTGTCACCATTAAATCTTTCATTCCAAATACGAGAGCGTTTAATTTCCGGTTCTTGTTTATCACTGCCGTCAAACCGTCGCGTTAGCGATATTCCACCAAGTGTTCTAAAGACTTGAGCCCTGGTTGTGATTGTATGAGCATTCAACTCTCGGCGCATAGCACTGATATTACGAGCCCCGTTATAATCTCTTCGATCATGTCTAATTTGGGTATGCGCTCAGTAAAATTCCACAAACGCATAGCGGCTTAGGATGCTGACTCCTTAAATCCAATTTCAAAACGCAATATATCATCAAAATAATCCTGATACAGTTTGGGTTTGGAAAACCTTGCGATTAAAGTTTGTTTAACCACATCCCAAGTCAGTTCGTTCAAATTCAGCCTAGTAAGGCACGCGGCGGCACGTCCTTTTAATGCACTTGTAAGCGCGACAAGCAAATCCACACCATCTAGCCGTTTTCCTTTTATAATCAGATCAGACACGTTACACTAGCCGTCTATGTCGGCATCCAAGTCATCAGGATTGAATTCCAATAGCTTCGTAGGAGTATTACTCACGGTTGCATTCTGCGACATCGATAGCACACGAGACAATAACGCTTCCATGTTGCTAAGTAATTTTGTGGCAGAGGATTCATCCATTTGTTGTTGATATCGCTCATTTGGTTGCCCCATACAATCCCACTTCTGATGTCGGAGCAGGAGGCCTCTCTGGGTCAGGCGTCGTAGGTTTTTAGGGCAATGAGCTAAATCACAACACCAGGTATAACAGGTTTCAATTTAATTTTCTTGCAACACAAATTAACACGAAATAATATCACTGATAGATAAACTAGACTACCCTGATCAATTCTAGATTTGATTATAATCGAAATCAAATAGGATTACACCGAATTTTAGTGATTCGCCGTGGACTTGGTGCGCAAGCGACCATTCCGTTCTGACAAGTTTTGACAAGTGCCAAAACCAACATGGCCGCCCCGCCACCACAGATACGGAGCTTCACTAGAGCAAACCCGATATCGGTCTCGCTCTCATTCGGTCATCCGGCGCCACTGGCGCGCGCCGTCATATACTTAAGATAATAATAAATATTTTCCTTTTTACGTGAAAGAGTAACAAACATCCATACATCCATACTTACAAACTTTCGCCTTTATAATAGTAGTAGGATTACGTACTTAATCGTTAGCTATTGTACTTGGTTGAAAAATCCATTTAATCGGATAATAATGGTTGACCAAATATAGAAAATAAAATTGCGTCTACTCATTACTCGAAGTAAGCTTTGAATTTTACATAGTGGGATTTATTTTGTTAATTATCAGCCATTATCTAAATCAAGTGAAATTTATTCTCTCATAATTAAATGATTCAGATAAGTAAGTACAATATTTTCGGTTTATCATTCACAAAAATTTACAATTATTTCAGATTATAAAAGCGGGTCATTACGTGATTTTTTTACGGACGTGAACAGATAAAACCTCCAAATTAGATATTTAATAACTCCAGTCAACCAAATAACTCATACCAACCAGACTGGTTCTAGATATCAAAAGAGTTTACTATTATTCTGTAGATTTTTGTATCATACCAGTATTTTACAAGTCAATTACAAACAACATTATAACACATAGGCACAGAGTAACAGTAGAGTTTAATACGACATCTTCCAAAACATTGTGTAAATAAATTATGTGTTTAAGGGCAGGATCCAGTTGATTTTGGTCTCCTACAATAGTAATTAGGTATTTTGTAACTAAAATATATATTTGAAAAGGCCATAAACATCATGGTTTCAGTAACAATAGAATTTATACGTAAGGTAAAGTATGTAGAGGTACCTAATACTCGTAGTCCTTCAGTTTATTTATGCGCTAATCAAGGTATTATTTATTTAATATTAAACAAATATTTCAAAAGTTATTTCAAAATAAAAATTAATTTTTGAATCAAGTACCGAAGACACGCCGACAGCTCCCGAATAAACCCGAGCGCGTGTGACGTCATAATGTTAAATCATTTCATAAGAATTTAACAGTCTTAACGAGTTTCCACATTTTTTTCATGGCCATTCCTGAAAATAGCAATTTCGGAACTCGAAACACAAGCCTTTTCACCGTAAATATTGCCGAGCTAAAACTGCAAAATCTATGCAGTACTTGACATACACCAATATGAATAAACTGTTACATGAAAGCGAATACAACATTAACCCAAGCAAACATCAATAAATAAGTAATAAAAAAATAGCTTCCCGATGACACAGATCTTGACTTTGATCTTGAATAGAATTGAGCTTCAACTTGTTTGGTACTGTACCTTTTTAACACAATAAATAAAAAAATAAATATTGCCGGACAATCACTGATCAGTCTACATCTTTTTGCACTTTTTAATAAACATTATTTTATCATGCTTCTTTTGAAAAGTATAGGTATAAACTGTACACGGAACTCAAGGTTTATTTAACTTAACAGCACAGGGGAGGTCTCCTTCTGTTACCTATTAATGTAATACCTGTTACCTTTAAAATGTAGCATTATAATTTTTTCAATATTCTTTATTATTTGACGAATTAAGCGTTTGAGACGTAGAAGGTCCGCCAGCCCTCTCCACCGAATAAATACATCTACATAATAAGTGTCAAAGACGACCTCTGTGGCTCGGTGGGCGAACGTCCGCCTGAGGCGCAGGAGGTTGCGGGTTCGATTCCCGCCGGGGGACCCTCAAAACTTTATCAATATACTTAGTAAAACGAATTCTTGTAAAATTCAAAGTTTATTGTGTAGTTGGCAGTTCTTCGCGGTTCGTTTTAATGTAAAGGTAAGTAAAATTATGTTGTATAATTAAATTAATGGCTAAAATTGGGATTGTCCGGCTATATGTATTTATTTATACGAAGCTAAAAACAGTCCTAGTTCATAATATTATCTAGAAATATTTTCTCTGTTACTAGATATACTCTGAGGAGAATAGAGATGACTTTCCGGAGGATTTAGCAGAACTTGCTGATGTTTTAGTCTTTTACTTTTAAATGTTTTACTTGTTGAAAAGTAAAAATGACTACGGTGGTACATGTAGACTGGCTATTTCTTGAAAAATTGTAACTTGAATTAATATGTCTACAATTGGATGTAGCCCTTCCTTAGAGTCTGTTTCACCACATGTTTCACCGAGTATAATTATTTAGTGGTTAAAATATAGCAGCGTTTGACGTGTGCCGTAAGAGATAAAATAGATTGCTTTAGGTGATAATTAATAGCAATTAAACTCGTAAGTAGAACTGAGTATGTCTATTATAGTAAGTATTAAAGATGTCTTAGTACCCGTAACACAAGCTTATGATATTTAAATGAAATATTTATCTATTTATACTAATAAATCTTCCTCTAATAGAGAATGAGAGGTGAGCACAGATATACACAAAAGGACACATGCAAAAAATTTTAAGAATCTATACTAATATTATAAAGCTGAAGAGTTTGTTTGTTTGTTTGATTGTTTGTTTGTTTGAACGCGCTAATCTCCGAAACTACTGGTTCGAATTGAATAATTCTTTTTGTGTTGGATAGTCCAGTTATCGAGGAAGGCTATAGGCTATATAACATCACGCTACGACCAATAGGAGCAAAGATATAGTGGTAAATGTGTAAAAAACGGGAGAAATTGTTCACAACCATGAGTTTTATTTATATTACACAATTATTTAATCATTTATAGCGTGACATATTTAATGGTTGATTTAGACCTTACAACGGATATTTACATTTATATATGATTAAAGCTAGACAATTTGTTGAACAAATTATCAAGTACTGTTTTTATGCGATTTGCAGCAAGACGCCGACGCCGCCCATTATACTACGCGGGTGCACCGTTTCGGTGTAGCTGGCGGACAGCGGACGGCGAGCGGCGGACAGCGGACGGCGAGCGGCGGACAGCGGACGGCGAGACTGCTGGGACACAGAGACTTCGAGAGAGATGAGGCCTTAAGTGAAATTTATCTAGAGACGTCGTGAATTGAATATAATATTTTAGAACTCACCGATGAACGCCAAGACCATGGCTCTAGGGTATTCAGGGAACATAGGGGACGGTCGATGCCATCCCAGGGCCTCGTAGGTTTGTCCATTACTCGACAGTAGGAAGTTATATTCCAGCTGCGACGTCTTATTCTGAATAAATTAATTGACTATTAAGAAAGATTCGTTGGGTCATTTTTAATGGTTGTTATGAAATAAAAAGAAACTCATAATGTACCTATTTTTTTTCTGGTGTCATTTCTATTATACAGGAATTATATAAGTTACAAGCTGAGCCCAGCAAACGTTGTTTTGCCCGCGCGTGTTGCGTTTGCGTCGCGGGGGCGATATGCACACAACATACTCGTCTCTACTTCTTGGAGGCGGCTGCCTTCTTGGAAGCTGCGGCCTTTATCATGCCGAATCAGATATTGGTATGAATGGGTAGATCTTAGATGTTATTCACAAAAGAGGTTTTATTCTGTTATAATAATAATAAAGACATTATTTCATGCATCAGAGGCCAATATAAACATTTACCTTACTGACTTAGACTGTCATTCATACAAATATGTGGCGATGACATGAAAATAT
Source organism: Gymnoscelis rufifasciata (assembly GCA_929108375.1). Taxonomy (NCBI): domain Eukaryota; kingdom Metazoa; phylum Arthropoda; class Insecta; order Lepidoptera; family Geometridae; genus Gymnoscelis; species Gymnoscelis rufifasciata. The sequence continues at coordinate 3,959,160 of CAKMYF010000001.1, read as the reverse complement.
TTGGGTTAGTTAAATCGCGAACAAAAAAATATATTATAATACGAATTAATAAAACTTGAAATTCTTTTTTTTTTTTTTTTTTATGATTTATCGATCGAGCTTTCATTTGACCACAATCTCACCTGATGTAAAGTGACGATGTGGTCTAAGATAAGACATGAAGACCTGATATTTCGACGCTGTTGCAAGCGCCATGATCACGGAAACAACTGAATTGTCATTGTCTTTGCGATTTGGGCAGACGGTTATTCACAAACGAACCGGTCTACCCTCTTTCTGAGTCTTTTATTACAGCAGCTTTGCTTGCGGCAAGCTTTGAGAGAATAATCCCAATTAGGCAAAAACACAATAAGGCGCCGCCTAAAAAACAACAGAAGCACATATTCATGACCTTGATTAAGTAAGTAAAATTGCCGGGAAAAAAAATTGAATAAAAACCCGTGCGTAGCCGGGGCGGGCCACTAGTTTTAAATAATAATGAAACGGTAGATAGAAATAGAAGTTTGTAGGGTGTCAAATGTCAATGTCATTTGACTATTGATTTCCATCAGATTTGTAGAAAGGTAACATCCCTATAAAGATTGATTGAATGATGGATTGGCCGATTTCCCGCCACCCACAGCGAGCCAGTCTTGTGAGGTGACTCTTACGAATAAGATAGAATGTACGAAATGTAATTTTGTTATTTTATAATAAATAAATGAGATTATGAAACTCTACACTGGCGCTTCCAACTAGTGGCCAACCATCGCGTACGTCGTCGAAGTGAATAACTCCGCGTTCGCGTTGCGTTGTGTTAGACCCAACCCCGAGAAAATACAAAATGCCGAGGACGCGTGCCCGGAAATCTCTGCCACGCGAGGATGACGACTCCGCCTCCTTCGGGAGCGCCGCGGACGTGGACCTCGCCCCAGCAGCACCACGGACAAACGTCACGATCTCCCAAGAGCAGCTATCCTCTATGTTTGACATGTTTGCTCGAACCCAAGCCGAGTCGAACATGAGAGTGCTGGAACGCGTAACCCAGCTCATAGCCGAAGTAGCTACTCCTCGCACGAGCGAGACTTCTACTCCACCTCCGCAGGCTGAGAAATATCCTGATGCTCAAAGCGTCATGACGCCAAACGAGAGTGCTGACGACGCCGCCAGCCGTAACTTCACATCGTTGCCGCCGAATTTTACAGGCTGTACAGCGCGCTTCAACGGCTCATCCAGGGACGCCGATGACCTGGAAGCATTTATTGATGCTATTGAAATCTACAAAGAGTGCGTCGGTATGCGCGACGACCATGCTCTGCGAGGGCTCCCTCTGCTTCTAGAAGGACAAGCTGCTATCTGGTATGTAGGAATTAAAAGTATTACTCGAAGCTGGACCGACGCTCTAAACAAACTGAGATGCGCATTCGGTAAGCGTCGCCCGCCGTATCACACCTATAGGAAGCTCTTCGCTCGAGAACAGGAGGAGGACGAGAGAGCGGATGTATTCGTAGCGAACGCCCGCTGCCTGCTCGCGAAGATTCCTGAGGGTGACCTCTCAGAAAAAGTCCAGATAGATATGGTGTTTGGCCTACTTAATCGTAGTCTGCGACAACACATCCACCGAGCCTCCATCCATAGCTTCGAGGCGCTTCTAGATAAGGCTAGAGAGGTCGAGGAAAGCACAGAAGAAAGAAGTAAAACAAAATCGCCTGAAAGAAAATCATCATTTTCCCGCCAAAATATCCCATCAAACCCACGCCACCGAGACGTTGCAACCGAATTGCAGATGGCGCCACCTACGGCCATTGCAATAAGCGGAAACAATCGTGCATGGCAACAAGGGCGCAGATCGAGATACGGTCGGTATTCCTCGCCTGGGCCTTCAGTTCCACATCGCATGAAAGAGGGCGCAACGGAAGCATCCGGTGAACGAGAACGAACGAACATGAATCGTTTCAATCCGCAACTGCGAGAAGTTGTTCCCGATTATCCCGCATCGAATGAAATCGATCGATCTTTAAACGATTTTTCTCATCGTTCACCTAATCGATCTCCAATCGATTTTCCTCGTCGTTCACCTAATCGATCCGTAAGATTCTGTTCGGTCGAATTGTTAACGTCGCCATTTTATAACCTTACTTCGGAGGTAAACAAACGTGATTCGAACGACTACGTAAATAATGTGAGTACAAATGCTAGTTCGGCTGTGTCATCGTCCAGAGAGTCTTCGCCGCGATCATGTGGGAGCCGTGCTAGACGTCGGCGCAGTGCCATGGAACGTCGCGAGGCTGCAGATACCATTGTTTCTGGCTGCGACGCGGTGTCTTCGGTGCCCGTTTCTTATTGCAAACCAACGCCGACTTGCGGCTCGCCCGCTGCATTGTTGTCTTGTGCTAATAGTGATGACAATAACAATCAACAATGTGAGTATTCTGTTGCTTTACCTCAGTGCACAAAATGTGATTTTCCCTTATATAAACAATGTGATAAAGTTAAGTTTGATTGGAACAAAGACTTAAATGAAAGCTATTGTGACAAAGATGTAAATTGTGTTTTAGAGTTAAGTAGTTTAACCATGCCTGAGCAGGCGAAGTATTGTAATAGGCCTATCTTAGAGATACAAATAAATGGTGTTGATGGCATAGCATTGCTTGATACCGCGGCCAAAGCATGTATTGCAGGGTGTAGGCTTTATACACTGCTCCTCAAACAAAAGCATCCTTTCCGCACCACTAAAATGCTTATAAAACTTGCAGATGGTAGTATGCAAGATACCACTGTAAGATTAGCTGAGGTTCAAGTCTCTATTTATAAAACAAATCTAATGGTACCAGTTACATTTGTCATACTGCCTTATGCCTGTAATAATGATACTTTGCTAGGAATAGATTTTATTGTAAAGGCCGGGCTAATTTTAAATTTCTCCAGCATGACTTGGCATTTACCGAACAAACCTCAGAATGTTTACAGTCTCAAGTGTGAGAATGATATCAGTAAGCCTGTTGAATGTTTTTCCACTGACATATTAAGGGATGATGAAGGCATAATGCTTGCAGGTGATGAAAGAGTTGCTTTAGAAAACTTATTGATGATGTATGATGATATTTTCAGTACAAAAGGGGAGTGTACTCCCTACGCAGAACACCACATAGACACCGGAGACCACCTTCCTATTGCGGTACCACCTTACCGGCTTACACCAGCCAAACGTGCAGTGATGGAAACTGAAATCAACAAGATGCTGAGTGATGGAGTAATTGAGGAATGTGAGTCTGCTTGGGCGTCACCTGCTCTACTGGTACCCAAGAAGGATGGTACCTTCCGTTTCTGCGTAGATTATCGTAAGTTAAATACAATTACTAAGACCGATGCATATCCGCTGCCACTAATAGATGATTTACTGCAATATACCAAGAAAAATTGTTACATGTCAACCATTGATTTAAGATCGGGTTATTGGCAAGTCAAGTTGACAGAGAGAGACCGTGATAAGGCTGCGTTCGTCTGTCCGTTAGGGGTATTCCGCTTTAACTGCATGCCGTTTGGACTTTGCAATGCTCCAGCCACCTTCCAGAGGCTCATAGACCGCTTCAAATCCGGGTCATCAGTCAAGGACCTTACCCTCTTGTGTTATCTTGATGATCTGATACTTATTACTGAAGGTGACTATGCAAAACACCTTAAAGAGCTTGAGATTGTTTTCCTTCGTCTAAGACAATTTAAACTCCGGGCCAACAGAGCTAAATGTATGTTTTTACGAACAAGTGTCAAGTACCTTGGCCATATTATAACAAAAGATGGAGTATCCCCTGATCCGGATAAAGTGGCTGCCATACAAAACATGAAAACGCCCAATTCTATGAAGCATCTTAAAAGTTTTCTCCAGACATGTTCTTGGTTCAGAAAGTTTGTACCTGGGTTTTCACAAATAGCTCAACCTTTGACACAACTTACAAGAAAAGATGTTGCCTGGAAATGGGGTGAGCCCCAAGAAACTTCTTTTGCTAAACTCAAAGAACTATTAACTACTGCACCTATACTCAGCCAACCAGATTATAACCATGAATTCATACTCAGGACCGATGCAAGCAGCTACGCAATCGGCGCTGCTCTCTTACAAGGCGAGTCACCAAGCACCGAGCGTCCCATCGAATACGCATCGCGCCTGCTCACTGCTGCCGAACGCAACTACTCTACAACTGAGCGCGAGGCATTGGCTGTCGTATGGGCTGTTGACAAGTTTCGCGGTTACATCGACGGACATCGAGTACGCGTTGCCAGCGATCACCAGCCGTTGAAGTGGCTGCTGACACTTAAGTCGCCGTCGGGCCGTCTCGTTCGCTGGGCCATGAAGCTACAAGCGCATGACCTTCATTACGAATACACTCCAGGTAAAGCCAATGTTATCGCTGATACCTTAAGTCGCCCTCCTTGCGAGGAAGATACTCAATCTACCTGCGGCATTTGCACGGTCGTCATAGAGACGCCTCGTTGGCAGGCGACAACCATTAGAGAAGCCCAGATGAACGATAATGATGTTGCCAAAATAATAAATGATATGGAAGGAGATGAAGAGGTGGCTAGTACAAGGTGGGCTGAAAGAGGTTATTGTTTGTCCCAAGGAGTGTTATACCGCTATACTTATGATGAGGACTGTGAAGAACCACAACTCGTTATCCCTGCTAGTATGCGCCAAGAAATTATGCAAGAATGCCACGATAAAGCTACTGCGGGACATGGTGGTGTAGATCGTACCATGAAGCGTATTACACAAAGATATTATTTTCCAGGAATGAGACGATACATAGCCGAATATGTAAAGACTTGTACAGAATGTCAGAAATATAAACCATCCAACCTTAAACCTGCTGGTCTTTTACAGACACCCGTCCCAGCGCAGCGATTTGAGGTGCTCGCAGTGGACCTATTCGGACCGTTGCCGCGCGGAGACCTCGGGGAGCGGTGGATCCTGGTCGTCGAAGACCCCGCTAGCAAATGGGTGGAGTTATTCCCGTTAGTTGATGCTACGGCGGAGGCGTGTGCGCGCGCCCTTATTGACGAGATATTCTTGCGTTACGGGGTACCACGACGCGTAATCTCCGACAACGGCGTGCAGTTTGTTGCTGATGTAATGAGACATGCTATGACGGCGCTTGGCGTTACTCAGAACCTTATTCCACTGTACCATCCAGAGGCAAACCCCGTAGAAAGGAAAAACAGAGACTTAAAGACACAGTTAGCAATCTTAGTTGAGGGCCATCATAAGCACTGGCCAGAGGCTTTGCCCGCCATACGATTTGCATTGAATACTGCTGTCTGCAAAACAACCCAACGAACTCCAGCTTACCTCACCTTTGCCCGAGAGCTACGTTCACCTCTGGACGCTCAAGCTGATATTCGCGAAGTAGTATGTGCCACAAATTACGTACCACAGATTTCCCCATATTTGTTGAAGCTTGCCGACGCCATCGTGGAGAGCAAGGAATCGATTGAGCGACAACAAGATGCTCGTAAGGCGGAGAAAGATGCTACGCGGCGGGAGGATAACTTTGCGATTGGCGATTTGGTACTTTTGAAAACCCATGCGTTGAGTAACGCTAGTAAAGGCGTAAGTGCAAAGCTGTTGCCCAAACAAGATGGACCATATATTGTGGTCAGACAAGTAAGTCCAACTACGTTTATACTTGCGCATTATCATAAACAAGACGACATAGTGGGTAAATATCACATTTCACAACTCCTTCGATACCACGCCAGAGACTGTGAACACTCCGAGATATGCCAACCGGTGGCGCCTAAGCGAAAACGGGGACGGCCCCGTAGGTATTCTTAAACTGCTAGTGTAAATTTCAGATATAGGTTAGGTTACTGTTTGTACATAAGTTGTGTTTTGTATATTTTTGTAAGTTGATTGTTAGTTAGTAATATTGTCTTAACATGGGGACCATTGTTTAACAATAGGAGGAGCATGTAGGGTGTCAAATGTCAATGTCATTTGACTATTGATTTCCATCAGATTTGTAGAAAGGTAACATCCCTATAAAGATTGATTGAATGATGGATTGGCCGATTTCCCGCCACCCACAGCGAGCCAGTCTTGTGAGGTGACTCTTACGAATAAGATAGAATGTACGAAATGTAATTTTGTTATTTTATAATAAATAAATGAGATTATGAAACTCTACAAGTTTCTTATATCGAAACTTAGTAAATATATCGATACCCGACAAATTGATAAAACCCCTAATTTTTAGTCGCGGGTTAAAAATGGTCCCATTAGCATTCAATATAAAAATATAAATATTTCCTGACAATCCACACAACAACATTTAGCCCCGTCGTAAGATCTAAGCTTGTATTACGGGGTACTAGAAATGGTGTACATAATATAATAGACATACATAGATAGATATATTATTATACATATTTAACACCCAGAACAAGGAGAAAGTGCTTGCAGAAAATACAAACACTTGATCCCTCGGCCGTCGAACCCGACAAGATTTTGGTCTGTAATTTTGTGCCCCATATTGTCTGAATTAAAGTTATTTTCAGAATTTAATGCCTTTTAGAGAAAGAAAGATGACAACTTTCTTCAAGCTAATGGCACGGACCAGGGAACATATTTTGTTTAGCAACATTTCGGTTTGGAGGGCTTTTTTTGAAACACCTTTATAATCAAAGTTTTCCCGCTCTTAGTACTTAATTATTAATAAAACCTCTTCAATTAATAACAATCGTAGGCGTTATTTAAAAACCCACCGCCTTTTATTTATTTATTTTAGGACTACTAACAAAGGTAACACCATACATTTCCTAAATTCTAGAATACAATATACATAAGTGCTCCTTCTTTTACAAGTAGGTAGGTAACACATGCTTACAGAAACAAAGATCTAAAGAATTAAGGCCTAATCTCTCTCGTCAAAAGAGAAGTCCCTGTGTCCCAGCAGTGGGAATCTTTTAATAGGGTGTTGATGAGTTTATGTTGGGACTTCACTTGTTACCAAGTTCCAGTCGCAAAAAACTTTATGATGATGGGGGCACCTCTAAACTTAACGTAAACAAACTGAGTTTTCTCGTATTCAGTAATGACCTATAATAGCATCTTTTAACAGGTATGCCGAAGCAAAAAACAAAAATAAATAAAATCGCTGCAGCGCCGCCGTGCGGTACAGCGTCAGCGCGGCGCGCTCCGTGCCCGGCGCGTCCGGCTCCTCCTTCACGCGGCGCAGCAGCTCCTGCACGATGGGGTGGCGCGGGTTGGGCAACACGATCAAAAACGTTTTACCACTGTAATATTATCTATACCGTGTACTGTATTGTTCTGAATAAAAGATGTTATGGGGATACACGCATTTATTCTTCTTAGTTCTTCTTATGTGGAAACACGTTACAATGGTTGTTATTATAGAGTGGCGGAAAAGAGGACGAGCCGCGATTTGACATTGCTTATATAGTATTAGCTTGTGGCGTTCGGAAACGTTTACTAACTATTATTTGTGTTCGGATACAATATACTACAGTTCCAACTCGGTCGAGTTCTGCCACACGGTACGTAAACATGCGACAGTGCTTTTATTAAATATGCCTGCCAACTTTTAGTTTCTATTTCGTTTTTAGACCATTTTTTTTCTGCCGCGAGGCGCGTATGCATAGCTCACGTTTCGTCCGTTTGTAAATCTTTATTAACTTTTGGAACATGGTCGTACACTTAGTTTCGACAAATTACACAATTAAAAAAAAAACAAAATAATACAAAACAAAACAAATGTATGGAATTAGAATGCTGTATGGATAGTATAACCGTGGTTTTATTGTTTGGTAGACTTGATCTTTCATAGTATGTTCTTCTTCTTAGTGTTTTTATTAAGTATAATTTTTGACTGGCTTTTTTTTGTTTTTTTGATAATGTAATTCAGTAACACTGTATGTTGTGTATTCATCATCCATCAATTTTTTTTTGAAAACTGTTGTTTTCGTGTTGGTCTTATTAAAATTTCATAAGAAACCGATAACCGTTATCTACGAAATACAATATCTGATAATTTTATGAAGTCGGAAGATTTTTCTACAATAATACTTGTTCACAAACTCTTCAGCTTCATAATATTAGTATAGATACGAACCTTGGCAAAGAAAAACTAACTAGAGTTTATGTACATAACCTAAACTAGGTACTTATATAAGTAGGTAACCCAATAAACAACTTTTCTTTACTCGATTGAAACAGGAATGAGGCGGTACGTAGAAGAATATAGTAGAAGGGGGTCACCGACATGTCCAAACGGATGAGCTCCTGGAAGTGGCAGTGGGCAGGCTATATAGCTCGTAAAACAGATGGTCTTTGGGGCCGAAAACTTCTTGAATAAGACAAGTTTTTTCTTGAAACTCGATATTAATATTGATGGATCTTAAAGTTATGGATCTGTGGGCAATTTTCTGGCAAATCTCAGGATGAGACTAAAACAAACAAACAAACAAGCTCTTCAGTTTAATAATATTTTAATAGATATTTTTTTGACCAGCAGTACTATAAACGAAACTTACCTGGTTATGTTGCGGCGCGGGGACCGCACCAGTTCTTGTTCTGACCCCGTTATTTTTCACTAACGGAACCCAAATCCTGATCGTCTAGTTTTCGTACACATGTACCGCGGAATCGCGGGCGGAATGCTATCATTCATTTTTTGCTGTGGATTTTTAATAAGAAAGTAATCCGACAAGGATCTATAGACTTAATCTCCAGTAACAAAAAAAATATATTTCTGAACGTCAGTGAAGAAAAACGGAAATAAAAATAGACTGTGATTGTTCTCTATCTAAATTGGGCATGTTAATGTTAAAATAAAACTTACTTAACCTTTTAATACAATAATAAGAAAGAATAAAATTTAAAAAGCATAGTACAATTAGAAAAAGCGTTTTTTATAGTGAATTTGGTCCAATTTTCCTATGTGTGATTGTATTCCTTCCGGTATGTATTCCTTCCAAATATGAATTATTATTTGGTAATATTTCCATAGAAGTTTTTTTTTATGAGAGATAGATAGACCTATGTTTGTCCACAATCTTACCTGAATCTCAATCTAGATACACACGTCAATCGATTCCTCTTAGTACAGGTAGTGTCACTAAAGACATTATGTTAGTGAACATTTTACTAGACTACTGGACGCCATTTTGTAAACATAAAGCCAAGCCAGTAAAGTAAGTTATTATAATTAGAATTTGGGAGTTGGAAAAACAGACTCATACATTCCAACCGAATTTCAAAAAGCAAAAGGTAATCAAATCGACGATTATTTTTTATGTTTGTTACCTGAGAACTTTCTTTCCGTTCCAAGAGACACCATTGTATTATTTTAAGAAATAATATTATAATATGAAGAACTTTATTTTATCTAAGTACAGACGCTGCTCTAACTTCAAGGCAAACGATGAGGAGCTATTACGTCTATTAGTTTTATTTCAAAGTGTGTTTAGAATATAAGTCTGAATGTTTTTTTTTGCTGAAATAAATATATTTTATTTTATTTTTTATTAAAAAAAGAAAATGATATATAGCCATAGCTGTGTCTTCAACAATATTTCTTGACTTGCCATAATGAATTCTATTCAAAAATAATCCTTATGATAAATGTTAAGACAGGTTTTTAGACATTTGTTATATTGCAGGAGCACAGCCAGGACGCTCAGCCGGTGCCTGTTCCCTCCACAGTGGTCTCCGACATAATGATACCTACCTTAAATCTATTTTCAATATGTTAACTTCATCTGAGGATTTAATGGAAAAATATTTGAAAATAGATTTGTGTTATAGAGCAAATATTTCATACCTGCCTGACATACGAGATCAAACGTGTATTTATTTATTTATTAACGAAAAACTTACAAATACATAGTAACAAATCAATATAACACCAGAAAGCTTAACAAAATTTTCACGGATACAAAACAAAATATAAAAAAAACAACTGTGAACACAAACAAACAAAACAGCATCGAAGTAACAACACACATAGATATACAACTAACATTACCTAATAAAAAAAACTGACGGAAAGTTATACTATATGTAGTTAGCGAACTATATCTTAAATCCAAATCTGTTGACAGATAAGAAATGGGTTTTAATAAAAGTGATCCAAAGATAGTTACCATAAGTTAGGAGCTGGATAAACGAACTTAATAACAAAGCCCATAGCAAATCACTAGGTGGACCGTACTGAGTAGTAAAATAGGAGTCACCACTTCGCAGCGTAAATTCAAATTCCCATACAAAATACAAACTCCGCGACATAAATCTCCCCAGCACAAGCCATTATCTACCCTAAGTATACTACATACGGTATTAAATGGGTTGCTGTCCGCGCCGGGTGTTGCATACAACATTTAAGACAACATTATTGCCTACATAGTTCAAAAGTCACCACCATTCAAGTCATTACACTTCTCTACTGTAATTATTCTAAACTTGTGCCAATTAATCGATTACAAGTGAGACTGAGCACTAGAGATATATTTGAAGAAAACCATTGCGAAATGCGCCAAAACACTTGAAAAAATTACGTTGACCAACTTTTGTTGACCTTGTGAATGATGAGCTAAAAGATTAATATATAAATGTTTATACGGGAAACGAATAATGTATAGAACATCAAAGGGGTCCTAATAATTTGGATAAACTGGCTACAAATCCATTATTTAAAAAAAAACGCTAATCTTGCCGTGTGTATAGTCCGGAAATATTTATATCATTTATGAAAGTAAGCATAATTATAGATCGACAGATGGATGACCAGGTTTTCAACAACAGATGATGTTAAAAATCTGGTCTTCCGGCGGGAATCGAATATGTGTGGTTATTTTGTACGCTCTGCTTATTTTATTTCACGGAGATTTTTGCTAAGAACAGTGTCTGGTGGTAGGCTTCGGCCGCGGCTTGTCACCACCCTCCGGGCTGGGCCAGTGCGTGAAACGATTTTTTCGTGTTTACCTTCTAGGTTATCATGAATCACCTAAAATTATAATAAGTATTTTATTTATAATTCATTGTCAATGAAAATGACACAATATTTCTCTATAATGTTTGTCTTCTAATGAAAGTACATAGATTCTTACACTTTAAACGCTAATATTATAAGCACATTTGAGATGAGCGATCGCACCTTCATTTAACACGTTACAGGTTATTACAATTATATTATTATTTTAATCCTTATTAGGATATGTCTAAACACGGCTGAGGTTTGAAGAGTGACTGGCGAGGCTCCGCATAACTATGAAAAAGAGAATATAGTTAGAAATAGGGTATTTGTCTATCATTAAAATAATTGTAACTAGATTAATAGAAAATACTTTTTACCTACATAACAAAACGGGTATGTTGGGGTTTTAACATAATTATTAGATTTCACAACTATCTCAGAAAATAGATAATTCTCCCGATGATTATTAATGAGTGATACACCTCACTTTTATGGTTAAACTATTTTTGGATTATCTCGTCGAAATTATTCTTTTAAAAAGAAAACCAAGGGTTACAACACAATAAACTTTTACTTTAAAACAAATGAAAACCAAACGTCCAACCCACAGCAATTCGACCATAAACAAACGTAATGACAGCGTGTTGACTCCACGAAGGCGCGAGGTAAAAAGAGAACCGATCGTGGCTGCGCTGGCTTTTATAACCAGCGTGCTTGTCAAGTCTTCAGTCTCCCAACACGGCCTATCGTGACTGGAGTCCGTCTCGGGCTCCTCTTAACCTTCAAGATCAGTTTCCAGGAAAGGCATTGACTTATCCAATCCTGGGTTATTGACTTGTAACCCAGATGGACCAGATAAAGGCTCGTCAATGGCACTGTGGTTCGTAGCAGAGGACCCTGACACGACCATCGCCTCAGGCGCGTCGACAGCGGCGGCTAGCGAGGACTCCTCCTCAACATTATCAGTAGCTGCATCTGTCAACAAAATTCACACATCCATGTATGGCTGCAGTACATACACACATGTGTGATAAGTAGCACACACACAATATATAAGAGGGGCAAAAAGTCACAGAGTATCTAGGCGCGACGTTGGCAATACTCCGGAGATACGCGCGACGTTAGCTATCTCATTCCAGTGACAAAAAAATGAACCAGAGTGTCTCGCGCGACGTTAGCGACACTGGAGAGGCAAGCACGACGTTAGCTCCTCGACAGGACAGATCGCACGACGTTAGCTCTGTCCTGAGCAGGACAGGTGGCACGACGTTAGCTCTGTCCTGCGCGATTGTGTAAACACAAGCACAGCGTTCGCTCAATGTGTTTAGACAACCGCACATACCATCAAAGAAAGCAGCACAGACATCAGGAGTCCACTCCCCTCGCCAGGGCACCATGTACCCCGCCGCTGCTTGCGTCGACTTGCCGTACGAGCCAGCCACCAGTTGGAGCTCGTACCGCCCGTGGAACAGCGCCTTCGTGACACGATAGGGCCCACGCATGCCAGAGTCGAGCTTGCCGGTTGATTGCGCCTGCTTCCTTACAAACACAAAAGAATTTAGGTTAAAATCACGCGGTGACTTTCTTCCTCTATTAACATAATTGTCTTGTGCTTGTTGATTTTGCCTGAGTCACTCCGATGTTCTTTGCCTACTCATCTCACGTAGAGCCTCTCGGTTAGGACTGGAGGCCTCAAATGCAACGTCACGGACCAAACTTCGAACCAAAGGAGTGGCGGCCTCGATGCCTACTAAAAGGTTAAGTGGCGAACGTTGGGTGGTCTTATGTTTTGTAATGTTAATAATTAGTTGCAATTTCCATATTACCCTCGGCCATTCTTCCTGACGATAGTTGGACTCTATACGGATCATATTAAGTACAGTCCTACAATATCGCAAACGCGAAGTGTTTCGGCGTGGGAAAGACGATACGGTCTATAATTAATTGGGTTATAACTTGTCAATTTAATTGACATGCTTCCTGTATTAACAGTAGATGTCGCCGTTCCTACAATAAAATGTTCAGAAAATTCCTCAACTATTTTTAGTAAATGGTCCAAATCCTCCCCGACCAACGGCGTATTAATGTTAACACTAGAATCGGACTGAACTATACCTCGTCAATTTTCCTAGTGACCTTCTGAAAATCACGCATGCGAACGTATCGAACACCTTCCCTGTTAAGCACGTCTGTACCCACGATTACAGATGTATTCATGTACTGAGAACCTACTACATATAAATCTACTTCCAATGTAAGGCCGTCAAACTCAATAGGCAACGTCATGTATGACGTACTTTCAATTTCTTGACTCCCTAACCTTTTTAGTAAACAGAAAGTAGGTTTTATTGTTGCACAATAAAAATGCTTGATAAGCGATGATGAAATAAGCGAAATGCTTGATCCACTATCAATAAGTACGTCAGTTGGAATACCCTGCACTACCGCCACTATGACGTCACTATTTCGAGACAAGCCACATTCGCGGCAGAAATTTACCTTATTTTTGTTATGCGATTCGACTTTTTGTTTGGCATAACAATTTCCAACACTGTGACCAGTCTTTTTGCAGAATGAACAAACTAAGGTATTCTTTACTGAAGACTCGAGCTTTTGGGGTGTATTATTTATAAATTTACCTTCGTTTGACTGGTGTTTTTGTTTTTAATTACAAGACAACTGTTTATGCTCGGTACTACCACAAATAAAACACTTGCCCTCTTGAAACTTACGTTTCCTACCATGAAGTCCGTCTACGTTATTTTTCGAAAACGAGTCGTGCTTTTGTGATGACTTTGATAACATAGGTTTGACATAAATCAAAAAGAATTCAACCAAGTCATTCGGTAACAGTTTGGCATTCGTAGCCGATGCACGTATCTGTGGGTCTGTGATACCCCGAATGATAATAGCCGACATTAGCTCGTCACTAACCCCCTTACTATTCGCAAACGAAGCAAAGAACGTCGAACATAATCTGTATACGTGGGATAATTATCAGAATTTGTACTCATAACTTCAAAAAGTATGTTAGCAACGTCAGGTGATTTAAGACACAAAGGTTTAAATTATTTCTTAAAATTTGTCCACGTGCGGTCATTAGTTACCCGCTTAACCATGTTTTTGCATCACCCTTCAAACAATTACCTACCCGCGACATGCATTCGTGACTATTCCAATGATTAACGGTGCACGCACGATCGACTTCGGCACACCAGTCATCAATGTTATGCAAGGCGGGGTCAAAATTGGAGATATAAAAGGATTGGCCAGACCTTACTGTGTTTCCGATCGATCGAATTGCATCCACAATTCGATCGGTTACCGTGGGATCCGCCGTTGAAGATGAACACTCCGGCCTCGCCGAATCCTGAACACGATCAGACGACACGTCCTGACCACGTACATCACTTCGCGGTGGCGATCTGATGATGGGCGGCTGATCAGGCGTACGCGTCAGCCGTGCAGATCGCGTCGGTGATGGTGACGCTGCGCGAAGGCGCATGACGTAGCAATCCTTCCTGCAACAGAGAAAGACCCTGGCGCCGCGATGGCGGTGAAGCCCGAGGGGTGCCGCATGTCAACGGAGGTGTGCGCCGCTCACGTGACCGAGTAGGTCGCGAGGCAGACCGTTCCTCCAATGCGGTTAACCTCTCCAGCATCATCTCCATCGCCGCCTCAGCCCGCCATCGGGAGTCCGATCCCGGCGTCGCTCTCGACTATCTGATCGTCGTGAACGGCGTCGTTCGCGGCCTGACATTACGCTTGTTCTCAAAATGTAACAAAGAAAATAGTGAGCGCAAGATTTACGTAATTTACGTCGTATCCCACTTCTGATTTTGGATTATCTCGTCGAAATTATTCTTTTAAAAAGAAAACCAAGGGTTACAACACAATAAACTTTTACTTTAAAACAAATGAAAACCAAACGTCCAACCCACAGCAATTCGACCATAAACAAACGTAATGACAGCGTGTTGACTCCACGAAGGCGCGAGGTAAAAAGAGAACCGATCGTGGCTGCGCTGGCTTTTATAACCAGCGTGCTTGTCAAGTCTTCAGTCTCCCAACACTATATACTACCTCTATAACGTAATAGATAAATATTATTTTTGCGTTTTGTTGTTGGCGTGTGTAGAACGGGTTAAGAAGAGGTTTAAAATCTTATAAAATTATAATGCTTAAGTTGGGAATTCATTTACTGGATTTCTGTTTTTCTGATTAGAATCAAATCTGTTGGTTACAAATAATAACGCCTAATTTAAGAAGTACGGAACTACGGAACCATCAGATCTATCAAATTCCGTAAGCGTTTTGCCCACAAAAGGGTCCTTGCGAACTGTCAACACATGGAGTCAATTGAATAATCCTCTTCCGCGAATGCAACAATAAAATAAATAAGATTCATATTTTAACATTACTTTGTTGTTCTTATTTTACACCATCATTAATCTGAAGCCGCGGAATTACCTTTTTATGGGAAGAGCTGATTTCGTTGGTAAAATTGTCGACAAACAAAAATCTTGTCAAAACTTTCTATTCGTCTACTAGAGACATTTTTTATTTACGATAAATACGTCCCATGACAAATGACTGTGAGGATTGTTTTCGTAAGCAAGGTAATTTATATAACTGAGACGTAGTATTTTCTCGTAGCATAGTATTTTATTTTAAGTTGGTAAGGTCTCTGTGTGAAAAGTGAAGCCTCAATCGATTTCCTTTGTCCTCGCATCATGCCTATTATCTTTGATTATAGCTAACAACTAAATTAGCGATAGTACTACCAGTAGTCTCATACGGTTTTTTTTTGTCTGCAGAAATTGTGAGATATAAAGCTGTTAGTTATCTATCCATAAATTAAAGAACCTATAAAAGTACCTATAAAACTTATTTTAATTTAATAAAAAACAACAAAAATATACGTATTTTTATTTAATCTGTATTTGAGATTTTTTACAAGATTATAGAAAATAAGGTTTTATTTCCTACCTACTTTTTAGTTTTGAAGTGCCTGACAGAAGTCGTCCACAAGAGGTAGCGGCCCGCTTAGTCGCTCGGAGTATTGAGAGAGGCGGGACTGGTGGCCGATTGGCGAAGTTTTTTCTACTGCTGGTTGGGCCTGAAACAATTAAAATATCGCAAGGAAAAAGAAGGAAGGTGTATAATGTGTTTAAGTTGCCCGAAGCAGTGCTGCAGCTTTAGGCAGTACTGATGACCCCACACATTAAGTATATGTTTAGGTATGTAGTATTTGTTTAAGATTACATTCCGAGCTCCGTTAAAGATCATTAATCTAACGAACAGAAACAACAACAAAATTAATAACATTTATTTCTATCTAATAATAATTGTAGTCAACTGAACTGAATTTTTAAAGACATTATCTGCATAAATTAAGATTTCTCGGAAATACAGACGCAGCACCATTATAATAAGTTATAAATCAATCTTGCCATGTCACAGGACATATTTTAGTCACCACCACAACCAACAGCGGTTCCTACAAAAATAACTATATATGAAAAATAACACATGAAAATAAACCCCTTTAAGGAAATTAAGGCATTGGAATCGGGTTTTTCCTAAATTTTAAATTTAGATTTATATTATTCCTCAATAGGCGAGACGACTCTAAAAATAATTAGACCGTTATTTAGATTATTAAAAAAATATATATACTTTCGCCGCGGACATTTCGAATATGAGTCTTAATGCAACGCAATAAGGTTTTTAATCAGGCATCTTTTTAAATTAAAAATTAAAAAATAATTATAAAAAATCTAACAGACATGTCACAAGAGATTAAAAATAGATACATAGTAAAAGACATGTAATATAAAATGTTAAAGCTGCTGTAAAAGGGCATTGTCAGAAGTAACTTATTCTATTAGAATACATTGGCAAAATGTCAATATTAATACTATACTATTTACTATATTATTAACTGCTGTAAAGAGAACCATTCGTGGTTCTTTTTATTTGCTCTTAGTACTTATGATTGTAGAGTGATTATTTTGCTAAAATTAGGATTTAGGGAAAGCTTCGCCTTAAGCAAGCTTATTTAACGCTTAATATTCTTTTAATTTCTCAATTTTCGACCCCCTGTAACTTCGTTGTGGATAAAACTAGAAGACTGAAATTTTCAGTAACCATGCAGGTTTGTAAAGACACGGTTTATTTCAAATTTCACTCAATTTGAACCAGTATTTTAAGAATTATAACGGGTCAAATTTCGTAATAAATATGAGGTTGCATTTGTATTGTTCTGTTCAAAATATCTTTACGATTTTAGCACAATAGGACCTCCTCGTGAAGTTTGTTTATTATAAACACGTGGTGGTTAAAAACATTTTTGACTATTTATTGCCTAAACAATAAACAATCTTCGTGCTTGAAGTATTCAGCCGTAGGTATGTTCGGTGAACTTAGAATTTACAATTAAATTGAAAGCTAGATCCTAGTATGAAGGAACTGTGTAAAATATGTAGTAAAGAGGTACCTAAAGCGGTAGGTATCACCTTACCTACTTATGGATATTGCGATAAAATAAATCCCTCTACAAAAGAAGCCCGTGGAATGTAAAAGAGATACTTAGACACTGAGAAAGTAAGCATCCATCATATTCAAGACTCAGAGTTTGTAGGGAATTACAGACTGAGTCGGGAATTATTTGAAGAGTTGTGCCAGGAGATAGTACCGCTTTTACCTCGAAAGGAGAGACGTCATGGAATTGAGCCCACTGTTAAGGTATAAGTATGTTGAAATAAAGATTTAAATTTTATTGTGTTAGTAAGTTATTAATCCTAAAAAAAGAACCCAAAATCTTTCTTTAATCACGAATGCTGCGAAAACTATTGAATATATAACAAAGTGATGTATTACAAGTTTGTAGAACTTATCATTATCTAAAAAAAACGTCGTTACATCATATCTCTAACTATTATAGTTTTGTGACAATAACCGATTTTTATGAAAAAAAAACCAGAAAGAATTTTTTAAATCGGTGCAGTAGTTTCAGAGCCTATTCGAGACAAACAAACAAACAAACAAAAAATCAAACCTTTCCTCTTTATAATATTAGTATAGATAAAACACCAGTGTTCACAACAACATCTAGCCCCGTGGTAAGCTCTTAGCTTGTGTTACGGGTACTAGACATCTGATATACTTAATATAATAGACATACATACATAGGTATTTTTTATTATACATATTAAACACCCAGACCAAGTAGTTAAATGAATTAAAAATTAATAATAATAAGCTTTTTAACCATGCTTTATTAGCTCATTAAACATATACATTTGTCTATTTCAAACAGCATTCCCCATAAAACATTTTTTTTAATTAGCTAGTGTTTCTAATAGCTTCTTTGCTCTCAGCCCAGCAGTAAATAGTGTAATAAATATATACACAATTTTGTTATAAAACTATTTATACATTTAAAAAATATTATTGTTTTTTATTTGCAGTTTAGATGAAATTCAAACCTTTAGCCGGGAACTATTATTTGTGTAAGATATTTATAAGGGTAATCAAAATTATATCAACGTGGTGTTTGAAGGTTGCACTGTAAAATGTATTCTCTTATCTACTTTGTTTTTTGTAAATAAACAAATATAATGTAATTTAACAGTCCAATGTTTTTCATTATTCGTAAATAATGGACGAGCACAATAATTCCATTAATGAAAGCATGACCTAAATTGCAACAACACATTTTTAAAGACCTTTTACGAGCTGACGAGCGTTTTATTGAGGAATTCTTTAAGCTGTACAATCAACAGTTTTGTAGCCAGTAATTATGGGAGAAAGTTTATATGTAATGTATTATTTGAAAAATATATGAAATCGGGTCAGGTCGCGATAATACCTTAGTTAAATATTTTTTCTTAATAGTTTTTTTTTTAATATAGAACTAATAACTCGAGTGCTCAGAATGAACAAATGTTTTCGGGAAAATGTATTTCTGTTGCCGCTATAACACCAAATACTAAAAACACATAATAAATAAATATCCCATAGGCGCAGTCAGGACTTGTTTTAGTGATTGTTGACTTCTTTTTTTTTATCATAAGTTTTTACTGACAAAAAGTTTCAAACGCTTCCTCCACCTACCATAATCTCAACAACACGGGCAAATCCATGAACTTATAGGTAGTTTAAAAGATGTAAAGACTTTGCATAACGTGCCAGTAAAAATCTCAAATGGAATGCTTTTCAAGTACATCATTTCATTAACCGATCATAAATATGAAACATCTCTTTTGATAGGTCACAAGCTACCTACCTAGAAATTTGAAAGATACTATACTGATGATTATGTAAGGGCACAGTAAGGGCTAAGAATATTGCAAAACAGTTAAAATACCTAATATAATCAATTTAAATCACATGTCCTTCAAACTTCCAACTGGGTTCCCCACGCCACGCACCGTCTTGAGAAATTAATGTGCGCTTTAAACACGTGCTTTAACGATGAAGGCAAACATCGTGAGGAAACCGCGTTAAGAAACACAATTTGTGAAAATTCTAATTAAATATACATTATACTGGCAATAGTAGTCATAGGATCAATATTAGTTAGAGTAAGTTTTTGTTTTCTGATTTTGTAAATTTAGTGTTTTATTTTGTTTACCTCCGCCGTCCACAACCTTCCTGAATTAAATTCTTTCCATACAACGGATGTCTGGAAGAAATTGCTCTAAGCAATAAGACCGCCCATTACGCATGCTAGGTTTAATTTTACTATTAATAATTCTGTGTTTTTGTTTATTGGTGTATGTAATAAAGAATTTTCTGACTATCTATCTATCTATACGTATTATTTTTGGTCACATCTCCTAGCAGACTATGTGATTCTTGTGTATCCTATTTTATTTTTCATAACAATTAAATACTTAGGTAATTCAAATATTGTCTTAGTCTCCTGGTGCATAGTTTGCTTAGACTCTCCATTTCGTTACTTTTATTGATGAACCTCTGAAGAAGCCGCCTGATTTTGAAAAATCCTGTTTTTAAGGCATAAATTAGGTCGGTACTATAAATTATTTCCAACAAGGTTATTTTAATTAACAGTGTGCATTTTTAACTAATTTTATGGTGATGTTGCTGTTATCTTATACAAATTAACTTATTTGAGACTAATGTACAAGTTAGCACACGATAATGTGCCGCAAACGCGTCTTTTTGGATAGTAAAACGAAAGAAAATATTAGGTATAAATAGAGTTCATCTGGCTACGATTCGACTCTTTCGTTAGAATTTCACTGAACTTCGCAGTCACAAGCCCCGCTCCAGAGCTACTATATCTTTGCACTTCCTTATTTAATTGATATGGCAGCAATAGGTATCAAGTATTTCTGGACGGGCCAACAGACAGACTAAACAAAATAAATATATATCTTAATTTGACGCGATTCTATAATGAGTATTACGAAATAGCGTTTTTTTTACTCAATAATTGACTATTGACCGCAGCTTTTTGTCATATCCAAATCACCAGATAATTATATGTATGAATAGGATATCCTACGACAAACATACGTACTCATAATCGCATGGTTATTACATCCAATTTAGTGCATGTAGACGTTAACGCGGCGCAGACGTGTGCGGTTGGCATAACGTTTCAATCGTTCTATTAACCTTCAAAAGACTAATATTCTAAAAAGTTAAATATTTTGCTAGGTTAAGTGTTTTTTTTTGGTTTGGAGTAAAATAGTACTGTATATTATGTATAAATAAATTATGCTCCAATAAATACCGATGTCTGTTAGTGCAGTGGGCAACAAAAAAAACAATGACATTTTATTTAAAAAAAAAGAAAATTTGCTTTGACAATAACGTTTATAATTAAACTTATTTACATAGTCCTATCCAAAGATATAAATCTAAATGTAAAATTTAAGAAAAACCACTGATTCCAGTGCTTTAGTTTCCTTAAAAGTAAGTTACTTTTAAGATTTTCAGATTTTTGGTTTTCCTTTCCCACTCTAACTCCCATAACTTTAAAGGTTATATTTTGTTTTGTTGTTCTTGAAATAGTTGATTTTTGTCCTATTTTCTGGTCGTTTACAATAAAATTGTCGTATTAAAAGGACGTTTACGTAGACGAGTCGGTTTGAGCGGATAATGAGCGCACTGAGCTCTGATGGTTTTTACAGATTTTCGGTTTTCCTTCCCCACTCTAACCCCCACAAGTTTTAAACGGCACAAACGATTTTCATGAAACATGTCTAAGAGCACTCGCGCCAGACTCACCTTTTAAACAAAAAAAACTTTGTGTGTGTCTGTTTGTTTTTTGTATTGTATTGTACCTACAAAGCGTTTTAATTTCTAAACTCTGTCTCTGTCATAACGCATTGGACATCTAAGTCGTCGAGTGTACCTTGACATTATGGATTTAAAGCAAATAATCACCTGGTAGTATATGATTATTATTCTAAAGGACTCAATATTAAACTGTTAACTAATAAAAGCTCTAAATCCATAATTGATGTGTTAAGTTAATAAAATGTTTATAAAATAAGTTGTTTTGGTGATTGTTACTGGCAACAATGTCGCCTTCCTTGCGGTACAGCATTGGTGAAGAACATGATTCTTCGTTACTTTTTACTGGTTGAACCTTTCTGATAAGTTTAAATATTTGGATAGAGGACACAACACATGTATCCATACATTCTAGAGATATTCAAACCCTTTTAAAGTTCTCAGAACATGCCGGTTTCCTCACGATGTCATTTATTGTTCTTATAAAGCTTAAGAGTTTGTTTGTTGGTTTGAACGCGTTAATCTCAGGAACTTCTGGTTTTGGAAGGCAATAGGCTAATATTTACCGCGGAAAAATGCTTTGTACCCTTGGCATAATCCAAAATCTAAATTTAAAATTTAAGAAAAACCCCCGATTCCTTATATTTATACCTCAATAAACTGCCATCCAACCACTTGTATAGAATATAATAGATTTATTCAGTACACATAAAGAGACACAGATATAAGTATAATTAAAACGAGACCGCAGCATTAATCCTTTAAAAATGAACTCTAAGTTAAAAGCCTTCGGTTCATTTTCGCCTGTCTCAGCCTCCACAAACATAGCTGATATTTCAGTGAATGTCAAAAGCTTTGTTTTTTACCATTTTAAGCGAGTGGACAGCCGGTATTATTATATATACATATGTGTTTTAAAAGAACCTCGCAAAAACTGGTTTAGATAATAATGAGGGTTGGTCCCCTAACACATAACATTCAATTTATAAACAGGAAACCCACCTTTACAATCCTTACGTAAAACACATTTATTATCACAGTAACAATTCACTTCTATCATGTGTGAATCGCACACACACCTTTTTTTAATTCTTAATTAAACAAATTCTTTGTTATTGTCATTATTTTCCGATAAAAACCCAGGACCCTCTGTTTAACAGGCCCATTATTTTCTTAACCTGAGAAAAAAGGTTCTTACCTACATAACGTTTACGTAGCCACTAAGGGAAATAGATCCGTTTTGCTTGCTCTATAGAACAGAAGCATGGTAATGTCGTCCGTTCGTTCAATCGGTTAACGTCAAATCCAAAACTTCATTTTCGGTTCCGTGCTGTGCCTAAATTGGTACGTAAACGTTCGCACAAAGCAGTCGGTTAGTAGCTTTGTTCGTGAAAATTGCCTCTTAACCAACAACATATTTATTTGAATAAAGATTAATATTATTATGTTGATACAACTAAAACAAATTATTTCGACCAAATTAGGTACCATAAAAACGGTTTTTGTTAAAAATTCTTATCTTTATCTTGTAAGTTATTTTTTTAAACATTTATGGTGTAATTAGACCTTTGACCATACTCTCACTTGATGGTAAGTGGCTACGTAAAATCATCTGATAATCCAGAGGTCTTAATAAATGAAATATAAATTGAAGATGATTTTATCAAGTAACAACTCTATTCATAAAAATGACAAAAAGTCTCGTATAATAGAACACTCGAAGACACTTCTTTTTAAATACGTATTATCCTGGCACGTTTTTTTCCTAAGTTAAGGACGATTTTTTCTATCCAATGATATGTCGCCTTTTTTTCTTTTGTTAATCATCTACCTAGAAAGAACACTAATTCAATTATTTCCTTGTATTTTCAGGTATTCTTTGGAGTCTTTACCCTATGGAATACTTCGCCAGGAAAAACTGACTGCCAGCTTTTACTCAGTATTATTAAGGCTAAGTCTGATCCCTATCTCGGGTAGCCAAGTGGCATTAAGCTGAGAATGCTCCTTTTGTTTATGTATCTATTTATGTTTATTAGGTTGGATATATTTTCGTCACTTTTGTTATATAATAATCCTGTAAGTATCTATAATTAATTCATATTTGCACTCATTTCCCCTTTAATGTCTTAATGATCCTATCCATTCAAGGTTGTCTGGTAGAGATCACTCTTGAGCGATAAGACCGCCAATTGACGACACACACACATACATATATTTATATAAATAATGACAAAAAGACATTAATAAAAGGGATAGTATAATAAGTTATGTTTATAATTTATCAAGATAGAGGTTTTACTTAAATAATAAAAAAAAACTAATGATGGAAAAGCTAGCGGCTAAACAACCTAGGCTGGTCAATCGCTCCACGCCACTGCTGCTTCACGACAACGCTAGACCACACACTGCCGGCTTTATGTATTCTGTGGTCTCGGCTGTGGATATTGTGCTGTCATGTTTTATATAATCTGTTATTGTATCGTAGACTGCAAAGGGAAACTTTTTCTTAGCAAAATGACCAAATATTTACGTTTATAAATTTTTAGGTGTTTGTCACGGATGTCAGCACATGATTTTAATGACTGGTTAAATTAATTTGCTCTCAAAATTAAAACTTTGCGCCATCAGCGTCCTATGACAAGCCAGGCGTCATTCATTTTTTCGATCATGATTGAAGACTAATCGAAGCAGTTGGTATTTATTGGTTGTTTACACTCAACGAATTTTTTATAGCTGAATGTATTTTTAAAAACCTTTCGTTCAAAAATAGAATACTTATGAATAATTTTTATATTTGGGTTAGCCTAAACCCAATTAAGCGACACCTTTCGTTTTCCATTCTATTTCTATTTTTGCAAAAAACAACGGGTCAACTAGAGGAATATCATTTATTACAACCACAATGTAAATTAAACGGCGAATCGTATATTTATAGAAAAGTTTGAGCCATGCTAGGTCAGTCTAAAATTTTAGCACCAAATTTTATTAAAATTTTATTTTTTTTTGTGTATATAATTTGTAAATGTTGTCGTGTAATCGCAATAAAAGAAGAACAATTTAGTGGTGCGACATAAAATCATAATGTAAATTTAGATTTATTATTTATAAGAAGATTAAGGTAAGAGAAAACATACTATTGATTGCAATGCTCAAATTGGTGTAACCGACAACAAACATAAACTTGGTTCGGGTCAATTGGTGTAACGTTAGTTATCAGAGGTACCTGCACTCAGACATACATACCGTACTTGTTCCTCGTCCTGCCGATGGGACCAGTCACTTTAACCGGCCAAGACTACCAAAGCTATCTGTTGTTGTGTGATTTAGATATAAGAGTCAGCCATTTTGTTTTTACAACTCACAAAATGGCGACCGTGTTTTTGATACTTTCGGTCGTTTTATGTATGTTTACATTTATATGTTTTCTATGATATTTCTGTTCATTTTAAAATAGTAATTATAGCTTGCACTGCTTGAATACAGCGCTCAATGATAGACAATTTATAAAAAATATTTAGTAGAATACATTTTTTGTTTACTTCATTCAACATACAATTATATTCAATAGGGAGGCTGTGATGGGGTGGAAATGGAAAATGACCTTTATGTACTTGACATAAAAAACCCTAATTCATCCATACACATACACATATTTAACTAGCTGTCTATACGCGGTTTTTCCAGCCATCAGGTGAGATTGTGGTCAAATGAAGGCTTATCGATCATAAAAAAAAAAAAAAAAAGACCGGATATAACTATCGTTGACAAAATTAACAAAACTGCAATGTTAATAGATATAGCTGTCCCCAATACACATAACCTTCAAACAACAATAGCTGAAAAACTATCAAAATATATAGACTTAAAGCAAATAATGATTGTAAAGTTTCAATACAAAAATGAGCTAGAGTTTCTAATCGCTTCTTTGCTCTAGTGTAAAAAAAGCGATGCGACCAGATACCATAAATTTATTTCCTACTTATCTTTAAGCACTTATGATTATTTTGTCAAGGACAAACAAGACTATACATTCTATGTTCTTTTAGATATACCTACCAAATACCTTACATCATAAACATAAGTTTTACTCATTTAAGTAGATACGAAATAATTGAAAATTTAAAGATTTAAATGTGGTCAACATCACTAGATTTTTCTTCTTAAATATATATGTATGTGCGCTTTAAAATACTTGATTTAACGGTGAAGGCAAACGTCGTGAGGTAACCGACATGTTCTGATAACTTTAAAAAAGAGTTTGAAGAAAAAATCTTATTATTTTGTAATGGGCATGTGATGCGCTTTCATTTGAGACCCATCTCAATTATATTTACAGATATACGGTTTATATTACCCACTTCAACCCCCATAACTTTTAATGGCTTTATGTTTTTTTTTTTTCATGTAAATTCATCAAACATTATCTTAACATATTATTATTATTATTCATAACACTCGGGCAAAAGTCACCTTTTATACTAAACGGGAATTAGAATAGAATTATACAAACATAATTTAAAAAAAACAATGCAAGACTGCTGGTTAACAGTCAGAAATCAAAGACAGTTTATTGTTAGATTTTTTATAAACATTTTTATTTTTTTATATACATTAAGTTTTTAAATTAATATAATATGATACCTATACAATAATAGTACTAAGGCACGATAGTACTATTATTGTACAACCTTTCGAGGATAAGCTGTCGAAGTACTTCTTGAGGAAAAGGTGGTGGCACTATGGAGTCTCTCTAGACCCGGAACTTCTTTATCATTGGACCTATGACTATCCTCTAAGTCATACTTTATGAGTTTCTTTAAATCTGAAAAAGTTAGATTATAATATGACAGATAACCAGACATAGGATTTGTAATAATGGCTTCTATGAGTACATTCTAGTCAATATTTTTAAGATATCTTCTCGTAAAGCTAAGCTATTTGTAAATATCACATTTCGTAATGTTGATTATGATTATGCTCCATTTCTTAATACTTATACTACATATTAACATTAACAACTCATTGATTTATTAACAAAAACTGTTGTTTTGATTCCTACACCATTATCCAATAACAATAAATATTAACTAGGTTAGTTTAGTATACAAAGGTAACACACATTATAATATAATTTATTATTTATATTATTAGATATTCAGTTTTTTTTGTATGAAAGGTGAGTCTTGCGCGAGTGTTCTTAGACATGTTTCATGAAAATCGGTTGGGTAGTTTAAAAGTTATGGGGGTGAGAGTGGGGAAGCACTGCACTTCCCGCAGCGCCGGAGCAGTTTATTAATCCTATTTTTTTTTATAAGAGCCTGGATATGATGGTGTGCCTGTAAAGCGCCATACTTCTTCGCATAAAAAACTATTTGCTAAAGAATTGTATTCTTCTACTACTCGTATATTTAAGTATTGCTGGTTTATATTATAACACTGGACACAGCATCATCTAACTAGCTCCCAAGATTATAAAAATTTCTTCTTCTTAATCGGTACACTCTTGCCAGAGCAGTCGTGGTCATCTGGACTAAAAAAATTTGGCACCATTAAATTTTGAATCTTGCTTACGTCTACTTACGTATTACAGGTACAATTTGGTCAATATTGCAACTTCACAGTGTGGGTTAGCCCAAGCGTTTTAGGAGAAAAAAATAAGTTAATATTATTACAAATATACGAGTAGTAGCGGAGCTATTTATAGACAAATCTGTAAAGTCAATTGATTAATTTCAACTCTATTTCTATTCGTTTAAGATATATTTTATGGGATTAGTAGTTCGTTTTTTGATTTGAACCCTATTTCTATAAAGATAAGGTTTGAATTTGAATAGAGTGCAAGGTTTTCAGTTTCCTTATTCAAATATACCACGAAAAAGCGGCTGTCACGTTAGAGTAGTGCATTGCTCTTTCTCTTTTGCAAAAGTTGATTATTTTACAGGTGTTTCATCTTTGCGTGCTTATCTCTCTCTCTCTCCCCTTTCTTATTCAAAATCCATGTAAGATTACAATAACTAAATAAAAAATACTGGACAACTATATTACACTTTATCAATTTAATAAGAAAGTGCCACGTTATAATCAATTTAATAAGAAAGGATTTATCTTCAGCCAATCTTTTTGAAGTTTTCTTAGCAAAGTTTATTTTAAGTTAAATTAGGTAAAACAGAACGAGAAATATCAATTAAAGAAAACAAATTAAAAAAAAATTTTATTCAATAGGTAGACAGTAAGTAGGTTTTAATTAAAATAAATAAATATTTCCGGACAATCCACACAACAACATCTAGCCCCTTCTAATTAGGAAGGAAGTAGGTACAAATACTGTAAAATTGTTTCAATTAATAAATAAATTAAATTATCAAAAAACAATGTTATATAGCCTTCTTCGTCTGTTTTCGTAATCATTCACGTAATGTAAACGACTAAATTAAAATATTTTCATTTCTTGTCACCAAAAATTTTAAAATAGATGGACATTGGACACCCACTCAATGCTCAAACTCAATTTTTTTTTATTGTATGTGTAAACAACTTTACTTTTTAACCCCCGACCAAAAAAGAGGGGTGTTATAAGTTTGACGTGTCTGTCTGTCTGTCTGTCTGTCTGTCTGTCAACAAAAGGACAGTGTTGTCGATGCAAGGAGGAGTAAGCAGTCCTGGATATTTAAACTGTGAGTATCTTTGTCTGTATGCCACCTCACGTTATATGAACCAAACCTTTCCTAAACCCCTCCTGCTTAAAAACTGTAAAACAGGTGTCTAAATCGTGTTTATGTTTTTATGATAGGGCGGTTATCATTAGTATTTATTATTGTTTGACTTGGTGAGAACAACTGGAAGTGAACGAAGGATATTTCATAAGAAAACAAATTGAAAATATATTCGAAACGCCTACGCCTATTGTCAAGTATGGCGTCTAACAACTAAATTCTGAAACGATGATGCTAAAATAAATCTTATTATATTCCTTTGCTAGTGACGTTGCGTAAAAAAATTGTTTAATCGATCGGAATCGATCAACTTTTGAAACACCGTCTTTAAGTTAAGTATAGGGCATATCTTTCTAGTATTCTTGTAAACGAAAACCGTGACGTAATGCTTTCGAGCAAAATTTACATATAACATCATGAAATATAAATCTAAATTTTAAGAAAAACCCCCGAATCGAATACCGTAATTTATTTAAAAATAAATCACCTTAATATTTAGTAATGTGCACGCAATACGCTTTCAATTGAGGACAAACATTGTGACACGAGATTTATATATATTAAGATATATATATATATTTACAGCCATTAGCACACGATAAGCGGTATCGCATAAGTTGGTAAATTTTAATTATATTGTTATAACAGCTATAAATATTGCTGTATACATTTCTGACACAAATGTTAGCGAATGTTAATGTTCAAGTTGATCATTTGAATCTTTTTATGGACACAGCAATTTTATATATGCTGTCTGAAGAGGTTAAGAAGATAAGGGATGAACCGCTATTACCCGCTGTACTCATAGAAAGGTATAACTCAATTGTTACAATG
Organism: Gymnoscelis rufifasciata; assembly: GCA_929108375.1. NCBI lineage: Eukaryota > Metazoa > Arthropoda > Insecta > Lepidoptera > Geometridae > Gymnoscelis > Gymnoscelis rufifasciata. The sequence goes on along the minus strand of CAKMYF010000001.1, from coordinate 3,930,371 downwards.
ACTTCTAGTTTTTGAACTCACATTTCACAAAAAAACACATAACAAGTACCTACCTAACAAATTAATGATAACTCTAAAAACTCCCATTTTCGCCGTAACAAAAAAAGAAACGAATAAACAGGCAATATTTTATGGAGAAGCATCTTTAAACAAACATTACCCTTTTTCTACTTTTTCAAAACACCAATAACACCGTCTAATGGGCCATAAATCATCCTGAATCTTGCATTATTAATAAACTTTTACTATAATATGTATAATGTCACTATCGTTGTATACTGCGAAGTTAAATTATTCTTAAGACTAAGGACTTCCACAGAATCCGATAAAAATTAAGCAATGGTTAGTTATATCTATCTAGAAATAGCTTTTTATTTGAACCATTGTCTAACTTTAGAGTTATGTCGGTCAGTCAACTTGATAGCTCGATACTTAAATCAGAGGTTTAGTTTTTTTTTTATCTATAAATCTAAAAATTCCCCGCTGTCAAAAAAACACCTAATGACGCTATTCTTGCAACTGTTTATAAGCGCTACAGAAATGATTGTAATATTATATTGCACAATTTAAAAAACAAACCAAATATTCTATACTCAGTGTCTTATTTACGTATTGTTGTAGACATTTTTATTGTTAATACATTGTTATGAGACATAGAAAACACGCAGAACCCGAAACCTGAAATTGTATATTTCTTTTCTAATTTTGATACTTAGATTTCAAGTATGGTCCTAACATTTTTATGGACCATAATTAAAATCAGAGTTTTTTTGTTTCATTATGCCTTCTGTGAGTGAGCGACGATATATTAATGTGAGAGGTAAGGTTAAACTTTCGGCACATTTGACTATAAAAATAGGAGGGATATTATCAGGTCCAGCAGTTTTATTGAGATCTAATGATTTCAATAGTTTAAGAACCACATTATTAGACACTTCTATATCGCATATGTATGTCGTGTCGCTGTTGATGTACAATGTTCAGACAGTTCAGATGGTGTATATGCATGTGCTGTCCTATGGATTTAGCGATCAAATCCTCCGCCCTGCCGAGGGGTTTTGGAACAAGTAGTGCTGCGTTTTCATTGTACTTCTGGAAGTCCTCGTAAAAGTTTTCAATCTTGTGTTCCAAGATTGCTGCTTCGATGTTATTGCTGCCGATCAATAGGGGAACCTTGTTAAATGCTCCAGACTTTATTAATGATGCTACGTTTTTGGTCAAAAACGCAGACTGTCCCTCAAATTCTATTTCAATGCAAGGTTTAAATACAGGTTCTAGACATCTGATAATGCTTAATGTAATTTGCTTGGAGGTATAATGGATTTTCATATAACAAGCATTTTATTATTGTATTGTTAAACTTATAATAGTTACCTATAAATAAGAACTCCAAAATTGTGAAATAATCCGTGTGAAAACAATCACAACATTTATTGACGGCTTTAAAATCCAGCGATGAATTATTTTATAGGTATTTTAGATAAAATATCTAAGCGAACAGGCAAATACCGATGTTGCAAGTTCAAATTGTAGAAAGGATATTGTACATTGCGTCAAGTTTTAAAGATATCACAAAAATACATTCGCGTTGAACTTAGAAAATATTTTTTGAAGTGAAACTTCTTTAGAATCGTTTTTATTTATTTATTTATAGATGTCGGTGTGTATGTATATTCACACTGTTTGTTACTTGCTTGTATTTGAGCATTTAACGTGTGTTAGTGTATGTGAAAACTACGTGAGACTTTTCGTCAAGAGAGAAGTCCCTGTGTCCCAGCAGTGGGAAGATCGTAGGGTGTAGATGGATGAATACAACTTAAAAAACCAATGTTAATGAGTGAGTCCTTTTTCAATTCGTTAAAGAGTTTTATTGATTCCCTCGCTCGTGGAGACGGTCCCTAATATAATATAATGTATAATATAATATCAAAATGTTAATGTGCCTAGATTCCTCCCACATTCAAACATTCCATATAATATCCCAACAAAACAAATTTTATATGTTTTGTTTTACCTAAGTTTTAATAGCGACAGTTAAATAGACAACCATAATCAACTATAATCACTTGTAAAGAAAAACAATTTTTCGTATTCAAATTTATTGGATAAATATACAATGTGTTAAAACTTTTACAAACAACCCCTTAAATGTATCAAACAACAATAAAATTATTTGGTGGTTATACACTTAATTACAATCCAGACCAGATACTGTTTAAGATGCCAAAAATTCTTGCAAACTTTCAATCTAAAAGATTCCTCAATACATTATAAACATACCACATTCATATTTGTACCCGAAAATATGTGTTATGACAACGCCAAAATTTGCTTTGCTGTGTCGTCGGAAGAAGTATTATCGGCAACAAATTTGTTCCTACATAAAAATTGTATCAGATGTTTTGCTGGTTTAAAAATAATTGTAACCATATTGCAATTATGATATAAAAATTTATTAAATAATAAAATTGTTGACTGTCTTAATAAAAGAAAAGTCTTAGTCAATTTAATGTGTTGTAACGTAATGTTTTTTTTTTTACTTCAAAACCCATCGCTCCGTGAACAAACAAACGAAACGGTTATTGATGTTCATGATTAAATCATTGATGTTTTTTGTGTAAAAGGAAGGTGGACATAACACAGACCAAAGGAACGCCATGACAGCAGTCCTATAGTGTATTAACAACTAATAATAAAATAATTATCCATCTTTATGAGTATATATGTATTATAGCTTCACATTATAAATTATATCTAAACAAAGTATGCCTGATTTGAAGACTTTAAACCAATATTACCCAATTCAAGAGGTAGCGAGTTCAATTCCCACCCAGGGGAGTGTTTGTATGTTCTGCAAGATTTTTTTCTTTGGTCTGGGTGTTTCATATTTATAATAAAAATAAAAAGTAAATATCTATGCATGTATGTCTATTATATAACCTCTGGAGTTTTCTTCTAGAAAAGAATATGTGCGCTTTAAACACGTGCTTTAACAGTGAAGGCAATCATTGTGAGGAAACCGGCATGTTCTGAGATTTTTAAAGAGTTTGAAAGTCTTTTGATATTCACCAGCCCGTACTTGGCCAGCATTAAAATCCGTCCGTATGCGGAAGTCTGAGATTATAAGATATAACGGATATCCGTTCTTAGGAACTGGGAACCATGTCATCGATTTTAGTATGAAATATAGCAAAAATATTGCTTGTAAATTATAAGACTTACTAATTTAATCAATGAGGTGTTTAGATGGTGCCCTTCCCTCAAAGCTTGGCTTTTATAAATCTTTTATAAATACTTCATAGGTAAATAATTATATAACCTTATTTAGCGAGTTAAAACGAACCCTGTGGACGAAAACCAAAGACTACTTAATATAACAGCGCAATCTGGAGCTAAAATTAAGCAAAGTAATTTTTTTTCTAATATTTTATATCAATTTCATACATTACTGGTCTAATATACGTTATACAATCAATGTTTTTAACATTAACTTGATTTGACCTTATTAAATTAATGACATTGTAATCGTAGTTTTATAAGTGCCTTTATTCTTTAAATATTCAAAATTATTTGTTTATGAAATCGTGAGGAAACCGGCGTGTTCTGAGAATTTACAAGACTTTAAAAGACATGTGACACTCACCAACCAGTTTAAATCTCAAAATATAGTTGCAATTTTAATTTATTGCTAATTATTTATCTGTTATTATCTACAGGTGTTCTGTTATTGTCTAACAAAAGTGTAAAATTAATGTCTTTTTATAGGTTGTCTATGATTTTTCTTGATAAGCTACGGCTTTTAGCTTATTTCTAGTAAAGTTATTATAATAAAGAGCTATCTTGCTTACATCAGTGCATTGGCAATCAGGTGAGATTGTAAACCAACAAAGATTTAGATTTATAATTATTAATTGAATTTTCCCGAAGAACGATATATTTAATGCGGTTTAATGTAGCCTGTATCCTAATGCAACGTGAGAGGTTATACTCTCTCCTTACCAAATTTCATGCGAATCAAAAAATAATATACATACTATACGTTAATGTCCCTCGCCAAGTCTGCCTTTCCTTATAAATAAATTAAAATTTAAATGATCAAGAAATGTAATTTACTTTTTGACTACAAACAGCAGAATATTTATTTCATAGGTTGACTTGTGCCAACGATATTCTACAGTTTTGCTTAAAATTAGTAGATAAGCTCGGGGCTTCACCCGATATTTCGAGGCCTTCCTTGATCAGGTTCTGTGGACAATACAATACATCTCTATTACTAACATACTATTTGAAGGACAATTTTATGGTATTCTGCTTATTGTCATTATAATGCAATAAAAAATCAATTTTATTTAAATTCAGGTCAATGCAGTGCAGCAGTCTTTCTGTTTGCATCTAGTTGATAAGTTTGAGATAGTGTCGCTTCAATCTGACTTTACTTACGACATCTAGTAGAAAGTTAAAGCTTTATCTCCTGTTTTTTCTTATTTAATGTATGTATTTCTTTTTATTTCTTTTTCATATTATTTATGTATATGCTATGATCTTTGTGCACCGTCTTTCGTGTTCCTAACATATCCTATCCATCCAAAGGTTGCCTGGAAGAGATCGCTTTAAGCGATAAGGCCGCCGATTGTCTTGAAAATTTGATGTGCGCTTTAAACACGTACGTGATTTAACGGTGAAACCAAACATCGTGGGGCAACCGGCATGTTCAGGGAACTTTAAGAGTTTAAATAACGCTTCTAAGGAAATAAACGTTTTGACTTTGACTTTGACTTAATACTACCTCTTACTACCCAGGGAAACGAAATTTTCCCGGCTATCTAACAGTGGAAAATTTATTGTAATCGGACCAGTAATTCCTGGGTTGAACGGAGCAACTCGAGCACTCGAGTTAGGATTTGTAACAGTACTGTAATAGTAGGTACTGCTACGTTTTACTATACCTATGTATCTAGTGTTTTTGTATCTTATTATTACATATTCATTTATTCGGAATTTAATAAATATAAATACATGCAGAGATACAGTGATAATAAATAATTATTATTTTATTATTGATCTAAAAATTCAGAATACATATTTAAATGTATCTAGTTCCAAAAAGGTCCCAACTCTCAAATTATAATATCCTATATACTATCCGGAATGTACATTACGCTAATTAACGTAATTAACATTTGCCACAAATTGAATAAGTGAATTAATTCCAAAGCAGGATATATTAAATACCACATTACACAAACATTTAGGTGAAAATATTCAACAAAAAAAGATTTTCTTTATAATAATAGGTACATACATATAAATTATGACGTGTAATATCTATGGACCTATTAGTAATTAATAGGTCCTTATTTGTTTTATTATACATATATTTGCCTATGAACTGTTTTTCTAATGTACTTGATTTTCTCTCTACAGAAATGTATTCGTACTAGGTAAGTAATTGATATTTAATCTTATTTTTAGGGTTTAGCACGGGTCAGTCAAAAAGGGAATTATCTCCAAAACTGTAAAAAGATGATCAATTAAATAAAAATAATAATAAAGAGTTTTTATTTGCGCTTCTAATGACATATGAGTTAAAATATAAAAGTATTTTTCTGGAGTGCTAATCGTTGTATTCGTACATAAGGGTACTATACAATATCTGTATGGTATTTTTTTCTCCATAATTCCAAAAATATCAATGAAAGCTCAAAATTACTGCACGATTTTTGCAGATTTTCTGTTTTCCATCCCCACTCTCACCCCATAACTTTTAAACGGCACAACTGATTTTTATCATGTCTAAGAACACTCGCGCCGTTCTGTTTACTTAAATAACCTTTTTATACATACTAAATAAAATTTATTAAAATCCGTAGGGAAAATTCACAGCGAACAGACTTAGGACTTCATTTTATGGGTATAATAAATAAATAAATAAGTAAATATATACTTGTAGTAGAACTATGCAGTTTTAGGGAACTATTTTAGAAATTTATTATTCTAAGGCTATGTCCAATTAACAAACCCTCTATAGACAAATATAACAAGCTTAAAGCGCAATAAAAGACTCAGAAAGAGGGTAGACCGGTTCGTTCGTGAATAACTGTCTGCTCAAATCGCAGCCGAAGACAATTCTGTTATTTTCGTGATCAAGGCGCTTGAAACAGCGTCGAAATATAGGAAAACTCAAAAACCGTTGAAACATGGTATGTTACCCGTTTAAGTCATACATAAAACCATAGTTAATTAGTTATGTATCAGTAGAAATGTGTCGCATTGTCTATATTAAGCTGGCCAGACTCCTTATACATTTGGGCCACACAAATGGGACAAACCATATGAAAAAAAAACAATAACATTAATTTAATTTTATTATTTATTTACAGATTTAATTACAAATATTAAATAAAGCATAAATTCAGGTAACAAGTTTTTCCCAAACCCAAAAATTACATCATTACAAGACCTTAAAAAATAAAATGCACATAAACAGTATCATTCAGTTTAGGTTGTAAAATGTATACTTTATGTTCAGATAAGTGTACATACATATTAATTAAAATACCTAACAATCTACCCAAAATAGGGAAGGAAGAGTGATTTAGGTAGGAAGCCCTACTTGAATAGAAAGATTCTAAAAATAAGTTGTCAAAAACCCTCATACTTTACCAAATCAGCAAAAAAATATGTTGGAGATAAAAAAAATTCCTGAACAATGCTACTCATGTTAATGAAAATTACGGCGCAAATAGGCGTAAATATACCGTATCTGTAGGTACAAAAAATTATGGCTGTGCGTTCAGCCGTTTGTTTGCTTTAATCAAATTTGTTATGAGGAAATAATTATGAAACAATTTATATAGGAATGCAGGAGAACGAGTGGCTATGGTAGGTTACTACAAAAACGAAACTGTATAATTTATCGATGGGTGTAAGGTGACTGATATACTATATAGATACATTTCTTTTGTAATTTCATATTCATATTCATATTCATTTATTTCTTAACAATTATTTTACAAATCGTGTTGAAAATTATTTAATTAACTTAATCAAAGAGGTCACGAAAGAGCTTCATCTCTGTGGTACACAGAAATGGAGGTATAATTAACCCCTGTATATTTTTTTAAGTTGTGCAAATCTTGGGATTTATAACCTATTTCGAAGAAATCGTGATGAGGCTATTTATTATACCGGATTCAATTTATCAACTTATTTAAATTGTAAAGTTACGGTAAAGGACCTTCTTTAAATAAAACAATATTTCCATAGAAGCCGTAGGAGCATTATGACAGAGCGCTGGTTTTCAGCCAGAGCCCGTGGCAACTTAAAATTATCAAGAAAAAAATATTAATAAATATAATTTTAAATATAATTAAATTAAATAATAATAAATTTAATTAAGGGTAACAATAAAACAACAGCAGCAATCTTATCTCATCATCATCATCATCATCAAAAATCTCGGTTGTTTCATTAAATTTTGATCGTAAGAGTTAATTAAAATATGTTTTATGAATGTTGTCTCCATGAAAAGTAATTATTTCTTTAGAATTCACTGAAAAAGTGTAAAGGAATCAAATCTCTTAAGTCAACGGTTTCTGTCTTAATAGGGGGCTTATTTTTTTTAAATTAAAGCCTAAACAACTTAGAAACCGTATCTTTGAAACGTTGCAATTTCTTCATTATTAGTTTGTGTCTGTGTCTGCTACGTTGTTCCCTCGTGTGCGCGGAATATTGCCTCACTCTTTTTATATATATTTTCCATTTTAAGGAAATTAAGGTATTGGAATCGGGGTTTTTCTTAAATTTTAAATTTTGTTGAATAAATAAATACGTCTAAGTTTGTGAAACATTCATAGCTATGTTGACATTTTAGAAATAAAGTTGCCATCACCAAGTCTAATCTAATCATGGACTATTACAATTTTATTCGACCGGATGGATTTAATTACTTGCGGGATGCGCGCAATAAATTTAACGGTTTTTTTAATATATAAACGTTGTATAATAGCGATTCTTTACAAATTGCTAGGCGATGAATATTTAGGAAGCACTTTGACAACACTAACTATATATGGTAGGGAGAATCACACTTCATCCTATTAAAAAAATGTGGCAAAGCTGTCTAAGTTAGCAGGAATTTTGTCTCTTTAAAACATACACTAATGTCAAATTTGGCATACTCAAGGTACTGCCGGTGCGGTAAGTCAGGACAGTTCAACAATTGCTCAGCCAGCATAGACTTTTGTTTCTCAGGTTTAGTAACTTCCACTTTTGGGAACATTTGGGCAACCTCTTCAGCAGTCAATGTTGAAAAATAAACCTATTATACTTAGTAATTAATATGCCAGATTTATTTGTATTGGAAGTGGGACAGTGACGTTTATCTCAGATAAGGATTAAAATAATATCCTAACAGTGAACATCATTTATATAATTATAGATAAGAGGCGAGTTAAATTAAAAGACTTGTTTGGGTTAAAATTTTACAAAAATGTATTGAAACCGGACTGAAATGAGATTCAGTGTTTTTCTCTATGGTTATTGGGGCACAGCACGTTTCGACATTGGACGTGTGCCGCACTGCAGAGATTAGAGAAAGACAGAGTGGACATAAGTCTTAATTACGTATATAAGGTACCTACTTGTAAAGAACTTAAAAGTTGTATACAAAGCACTCATCATTCCCTCAACTTTATTCATTTTCATTTTCTTATAACGCTATATAACCAAATTAATAATTTAATTTGGTACGATATATTCGGATACAATTTATTTGAATCGACAATGTTTTTTTTGTATTCTTCCCCATTCATCTATTTATATTTATAATGTTTTTTTAGGTATATATACAATTTTAGTCCTTCTGTACGTGAAAATAGACAGTATCTTTGGCCGTGGTTTTACCTACGTTGTAACGGATTTAACCGCTGAATGACAAAATGTAAAGAGCCTATGTTCATTCCAATGCACAACCTATCACCATATCGAATTTCATGCAAATCACAAAATTCAGCGCAGATGACGTAGATAATGTGGATATCCTAAGCTGCGCTTGGCGTGTTACTACTTATTTATGTCTAACTGATCGACTTATGGAAATAGCATAAAATCTGAAAAAGGGGTTAAAACTTCTCTGTGGCAACAGTATATTTTAGTGCCCAAAACAAAATTATGTAAGCCCATGGCAGAAATGACCATGCCAATACGTATAGAACCAACTTGTTTCCATATTTATAGGTAATACTAATCATACAAAATACTCCAATTGTTTTTTTACTTGGTGTTGAGACTTACATTTTTTCTTTCATTCCGATGACATGTGTGAAAAATGTAATCATATGTAAGGAATTTTTCCTTGTTACTCCGCATCTTATTTGTTTTTGAGAACATTTTCTTAAAATATTAATTTTTCGTATGAAATAAAAACTTACTCAATGAGCAAGAACATTTCCAAGAGCTCTCAAGATATTATTGAAAATAATGTTAAAATAAATTGATCATATTGAAATATTTTTTTTTATAATTATTGTTTTATTTGCGAGAATGTTGGTACAAGAGGTCTTAAATCTAAATTAAATGTCCATTAACACTCTACCTAAACAGGTGTATTATACAAACCCACACAGTTAATTCTATTCTACTCTATGAAGAACCCTTTCAGAAGTATAGATAGATAACTCTTTATTGTACACCACAAATAAAACCTTCAAACTCTTTTAAAGTGCTCAGAACTTACCGTTAAAGCACGTGTTTAAAGCGCACATAAATTTCGGAGAAATTTCTTGTAAAATCCAGAGGTGCGTGGCGGGGTTTGAACCCACGACCTTCGGAATGATTTTTATAAAGTTATCTATAATATAAAAATGAATCGCAAAATGTGTTGGTAAGCGCATAACTCAACAGCGCCTGGACCAATTTGGCCAAATCTTTTTTTTAAATGTTCGTTGAAGTTCAAGGATGGTTTTTACATTTCTGTTAATTTTAATTAATAAATTATTTGTTGGTTGACATAAAAGGATAAAAAAATTTTTATGTAATATTGTTTAACATCATTTATGTTTGTATTTTAAATGTTAAATATGTATACCTAAGTTATTGTTAGGTGATTAAGATAAAATATAATATGTAATTAATGTTGTCTCAATTAATAGCAACATTTTTTTTTAGAATAACACATCAAGGGTTTGTTGGAAATGTGGGTTTTTCTTAAATTTTAAATTTAGCTTTATTATTTAACTTAATCCTATATATATATATAAAAACAAGAAATTGACTAAATTTCAGTGGAACTGGACATAAAATTCTCCAAGCATTTTCTCCTTGGTCTGGGTGTTTAATAATGTATAATAAAAAATATATATCTTTGTATGTCTATTATATTAAGTATATGTCTAGTACCCGTAACACAAACTTATAGCTTACCACGGGGCTAGATGTTGTTGTGTGGATTGTCCGGCAATATCAGTTTGTTATTTAGGTTATTTAAATAAATATATAACCCATATTTTACAATTTCGTCACCTCCCGAGTATATCCAAAATATATAATATATCTTGATATAATTTCATTCCGAAGGTCGTGGGTTCAAACCCCGCCACGGACCTCTGGATTTTTCTTGAGAAAATTATGTGCGCTTTAAACACGTGCTTTAACTGTGAAGGCAAACATCTTGAGGCAACCGGCATGTTCTGAGAACTTTAAAAGAGTTTGAAGGACATGTGACATTCAATGGCTTACAAAGTGTAATTGTGACAAAATCACAGTTATATGACACACACACAGTCACAGTTATGTACAATACAATACAATCAATACTCTTTATTGAACAAAACACAATAAAACACAAAAAAAGATAAAAATGTAAATATAACAAATTTGTTGTAATTAATTGACTCAATATAAGATAAACTTTCTAATCTATACTAATATATAAAGCTGAAGAGTTTGTTTGTTTGTTTGTTTGAACGCGCTAATCTCCGAAACTACTGGTTCGAATTGAATAATTATTTTTGTGTTGGATAGTCCAGTTATCGAGGAAGGCTATAGGCTATATAACATCACGCTACGACCAATAGGAGCAAAGATATAGTGGTAAATGTGTAAAAAACGGGAGAAATTGTTCATCTTTGAAGCCTTCCGTTGCGTGCGCCGTGAAAACGAAGTGGACATATTGGTGTAAGTGTGAAAGAGTACAATGTGTTGTTCCTTATGTACTTGCAGGGAACTTCCCTCAGATGTTGTTCCAATAGAGACACAAAATACATAGACGGCTATGATTTTTCTTAGAGGTCTGTGGTTTTAGTTAGCAAATTCACACTGTGCCAGTTGAGCGAGCATGCGGTCGTGGGCAGCCTTACTGAAAATAAGTATAATACAAATATGAATAACCTTTTTGTTGGTAAACCAAGTTTTTTATCTTGTGTTTGTAACCTAACCTCTCTTCAGGTTTCTCAGTTGCTTGTAAACCCTCGAGTCCATGATAAACGGGATCGTTTCCAATGGCGATAAGTAGATTTGCTTTTGAGGGTTCCGTACCCAAAGGATAAAAAAAATATTTAAAAACATTTGATAATTTCAATATTGATCTCCACGATACAGGCTTCGCCTAGTGTAGGAGATCGCTGGTTAATATGTATGTACTGTAATTTTCTGTAAAATAAACATTTTTTTCATTTTCATTATATTCATGCAACAAGATTTCTTTCTACAAGAAACTCATAAGAAAAAAAAATCAAATGAGTTAAGTATAGTGGACTATAATGTACTTTTTTAAAAAAAAAATAAGACAAACATTAATTATAAAAATACGTAGGTGCACATAAAACAATTTATTAATTTTCCGGTTAGAGAAATACTGGTAACCCTGTGTCGATGTTACGTGTGTCGCGCCGAAATGGGATAAATGGGACCGATTTTACCACGAATTAGCCGTGCGAAGCCGGGGCGGGCCGCTAGTTATACATAAAACCTTCTTCACGTATTACACTACTTATTAATTTTTTTCTTTTTTGTGTACCTTATAAAAATCAAAAAGATTTTTCTATGTCGGCTATCTGATGTCTTACAAAAGTCTGCAACAAATTTTGTCGATGACTTTTCTCTCTCACTTGTCATTGCACATTCAGAGAGTAGCAGACTTCCATATTCTAGAGTAAAACAGCTAGTTCGCCGCCCCTTTTTCCTAGAGGAGTTTATTTTTAACCCCCGACAAAAAAGAGGCGTGTTATAAGTTTGACGTGTCCGTTTGTCGTCTGTCTGTGCCCTCTTAGCTACTGAACGGATGAAGCTTCTTTTAGTTTTTTTGCAAGCTCATCGCGTCTCTGGATTTTTCTTCTTAAGAAATTTATGTGCGATTTAAACACGTGCTTTAACGGTGAAGGCAAACATCGTAAGGAAACCGGCATGTTCTGAGAACTTTAAAGAGTATGAAGCACATGTGACATTCACCAATAAATTTCTCTTTATCTTTATAAAATCCTTTTGCTTCACTATATACGACAAAACTTAACAATGACACACAGCAAAAACACCTATGAATCACTATAAAAAATCTAATTATAATTATATGCATAAAACATACTTATAAAAACCAAATAGGTAATTATAAAACACTGTTTCAAAGAGAAAATAAATATTTACATCATTTTATAATTATGTACGATATGAAGGTATTAATGAATTTCAAGTAGATACACGTGTAGATTAATTATCTTACCACTTCAAAATTATAATAAACCTTGTTTCAATATTGTATTGATTTGAACTAGCTGAATAGCAACATACTAAATAAAAACAAGCATACTAACGCACATTAAAATCAGGCCGCCGCGGCCTCGCTCGTAAACATCTGAAGGATATTATCTAATTTTGACTTCATTATCATAAATTAGGCATCAAGTTGTAGCGTCGTATTGCCGGTTACTGCTCGGTGCTGCTCTGCACGTAAAAGGAATTACCTTGGAACCAAATTAAAACATTTATAGGTGAGCATTTCATGGCTCCCAAAATTATACGAAGACATCTAGATTGAATTTTGTCAATTTTGTCTAAGCCGCTTTTATGACACATATTAAGGAGGAAGGTTCCGTAGTCAAGATGACTTCTAATAACAGCATTATAAAGCAATGTCATCGGGAAGAGGGGATCGGTGAGAGATCATGACGTTTTATTTCAATCTCTTTGCACTTTTCAAGCTCAGCCAGAAATTCACAAATTATATAGAGAAGATCAGTGATGGGTAGATATTTTTTTTATTTATCTAAAATCTTGGCCTGAAGTGGCGGCAGTTCGAGACGAGTGGAAGGAGAAAAGGGAGACTTTTTGCCCAGCAGTGGGACAGCTAGGCTATTAAAAAAAAAATATTTTCAGGAACATACTTTTTGTTTCTTTACTGAGGTAAGTAGGTTCATTTAGGTGTTATAATGTTTATATTACTTCTGTATTAAATATCCTTTGTACCAGCAGTCATAATTTTGTGATTATTGGATTTTATTAAGTCTATGAAATAGACACACATACATAGGTATTTTTACTATACATATTATACAAACAGACCGAGAAGAAAGTGCTTGTAGAACATAAAAGAACTTGACTCCTCGGTGAAAAAAAAACATATTGTTTTCTTGTAACATTTTTCGATCCGACTGAACGTTTAAGATCTATATTGATTTCAAGTTGCGCAATAACCATTCTCACTTAAAAGGCTATACAGAGAAAATTCCCAAAGTCACCTTCGGGTTATATATTTTCTTACTTTTAGCTTGTTTATGTTTTCAGCTACTTGATATAGATACTGACTGTTATTGAGTAGAAGTTAAAATGCTTATTGTAATAATGTGACCATCAATTTAAGAGTTTTTTTTTATTAAAAAGGCGAATGGAATTATTCTGGTCATATATATATATATGTTTTCTTGGAGAAATGAATAGAAAATAACTATTTACAAAGGCCAACTTAAAAAAATGGGCTTTAAAGTTTTGCAGGGAAGAAATTTTTCTTTGTATGACGATAATTTTTTTGTTATTCATTTTAATGTATATACAGATTTTTTAGATAAATTTTAGTTTCAAAATTAAAACTTAAAATGAGGTAAGTACATCAATTATATTTGAATTCTTAGAAATTTTGTTTTGCGATGACCTCCTCTTTTGAGTATGATTTACCCATATTAACTTTTAACACGGTAAAATATAAACGCACTGTTCTGTTTTAATTGTAATACATATTAAAATGATAAGTCCATATTTGCCAATGCTTAAAACCAATTAAATACCATCACTACGTTTTAATCCAACTATCCAAATTCAGCGACCATGTGACCCAGAGACCATGAGATAAATTGTAGGCTATAATAGTATTCCATTCTCTTTGGTTTTAATATTTAAATTATTCACATTTTTAATTATGTAGTTTCTAAGACCTATATGTAGCAAGTACTTTGTAAACCTTATTCTTTGAATAAATATATTTTTATTTTTATTTATTTATTTAATGTTAACTTGAAAATGTTGTATTAATTCACTGTCTTACATTATAATTATTATTTAATATTAAGTTTGTGTTTTGTATAATTAATAAATTTTCTATTCTATTATACTATACTATTATTATAAGCCGAAAGAGTTTGTTGGTTTTCTTTCTTTATATCTAAACATTACAAACATGGGTAAGATTATATATATGTAATCTGTGATATAGGGCATAGAAAAATTAACTTCAATCAAAATAAAAATATAAGCGATATCTCTACATTGCAAATTAAAAAGACCTTTGGTTCCAAAACGAGTAGGTAGCGAAAAGTGGATCGAACTTGTACACGTATCTATCAAGTTTCGAAAACAATCTATTTTTAGGTTGAAAAAGCATTCTGTTTAGAATGTTATAATGTGAAACATGCTTGATTTATTGATTGATTTATAATATTTTCTTTGAATAAAAAACCTTACATTCCAGTATTATAGTTTTATTTATGGCAAATTTCTTGTATTGATACAATGACAAAATCTAAAAAAAATCACGATTTTTTTTTTATCGTTGTAAACATTAAGTTTTTTGCTATACGTCCACGTATGATTTACAAAAATATCACGTCACGTTCATACCGAAAAGTGTGCCTCAAATCGTGTAGAGAAATGAGTCACCTGTGACTCATGAACTTATTCAAATAATTATTAGTTTAAATAATTAAACACCTAAGTTGAGGCCACAGACATTCTTAAGAATATAAAATTAATAATTGCTTAACAACAACACAATCAATAAGTAAGAAGCCTTATGAAACTTCCTAACCTTCCTCGGTAAATATTTTTTAAATACGTCCTTAATAAGATAACTTTAACGTAAACAAAAGTGTTTATACTCCAAAATAAAGTTTTACGAGCGGTAGTTTTGTCAACTTGTCCAAATAATATTTAAATCTTGTTTTCTTAAACAATGGGGGTCTTTCTGTTAGCAAGCATTTCTATTTGGGTCCTAAATGCTGATTAAATTAGTATGTTATTTTGACATTATCTATTGATATTGTGTATAATGTAGGAAAAAATGTATTTGTTACCGCATTAAGATTTTTGTAATTAATCGCGAGTGTCCTTAGACATTTTATTTATTTATTAGGACCACCAACTAGAATATACACTTTCGAATACAGTTAAGAATACGATATACTATGGAAATTTTATATATTAGATTATAGCTACAACGTTTTGTATTTTATTAATTAATTGTTTACACATTTAATAATGGTATTATGAATGAATTCTGTATTTTGTTTTGCGCAGGGAAAATCTATTATTCTGTTCTTAAATAAATTATTCTGTTCTTAAATAAATTATTCTGTTCTTAAATAAAAGCTACAAAGTATTATTAGTATTATGAGTACAAACTTTTTAAATTATCACTAAGTTTGTTAACTCTAAAAGTTTTTAATTTCTTGCCAAATTAAATATCTTTGGTATTTAATTTATTTTAAGTACCTACCTATGTGATCTTACTTTTTTTTAGTGGACCGGCCGATAAATTAATAATAAATTGAAACTATGAGTTAAACAGTCTAAAAATGAAGACAAGTTCATGGAGCAGTGAGTGTTTGATAATTTATTTGATGTTTAGATCTATTTATGACTTTGACCTTGTTTGTCCTCCTATTTTTATATAATTGCTTGTTTCTCATGCTAGAAAAAGCCAGTAACTCGTACCAAAGGATTTATCATTTAATATTTATTAATTAAGCTTGATACTTACATATAATAACTTCTAAATTGTAATCGAGCCTCTTGGTAAGCTCTAAGCTTGTATTACGGCGGGTACTAGATATCTGATATACATAATAAAATATACATACTAATATAGTTTTTTCTATATTATAGATTCTAAACACCCTCACTTAAGTTTAGGCAATTATTTTCTGTAAACTTTAGCGAGGTATAATTTAGCAGATCATTTGAGTCGATCTTTGTTTTTGTCTACAATTACAGATTTTTCGGTCTTTAAGAAACATTATGCAAATTTAGTAAGCTCTTAGCTTGTGTTACGGGTACTAGACATCTGATATACTTAATATAATATACATACATACATAGAAATACTTTATTATACATATTAAACACCCAGACCAAGGAGAACCATAATATATATACAATACAATACTCTTTAGTGAAACACAAAATGTATAATACTACGGAACAACCGTTGTTCTGTAGTATTGTTATTAGCGTTACGCATAAGATGTTAAATACATGAAATAGCTTTCGAACTCTGTTCTTGTACTCGGACTGACATGGTGGCGTTTTTATACAAGCACTTCAACACTTCGATATATCGATTTAAATAAAAAAGGTGTGTGCGATTCACACACGACAGAAGTGAAACTTCAGTAAATCGACAAAAGAATAAGAAGAATAAAAAAAAAACAAAAAAAAAAAACTTTGCGTGAATTCTCTGGAAAAAAAAATATAAATACTTTTTTTTTTATAATTACCTACCCTAGTGTTGCGTAGTACAAGTAGTTTTCCTGTTTGATAAAAATACATGAACGCCTTGTGTTTAAATAAATAACTATTCTATTCACAAATCTCCGGCCGTTGCTATCTCCTGCCGTAAAACAAACGAGTTTGTAAGTTTAAGCACAGAGCCAAAGTCTAACACAACCTGCTTTTTAAAAAATCAACCGATTTTTCCTTGAACAGACAACTGCAAACCAAAATTAAAAACCTTACAAAATCTTCCAAGGCCAAAAATCTTACATGAATAAAAACTTATTCATGCGTTTAAGTGCGGGGTACCACAGGAAGGATATAAAAAATAACTATATAATGAATTCAAGACCGTGTTAGTCTCACGGCTTAGGCATCCGAATATTTCGAATAACTTAATGCGTTGAATTAGTAGAATATTGTGTAAACTTCTACAGATCAATCTGGAAATTAATAATTAAAATTACGAGCTCACACACATCATCACAAGCATCACAAACGCCTATTTAAATCTATTTAAAAAAGCTAGCAAAACATAGATAAAAAGAGAATGTTTTAGCCCCGCGATGAGCTCAAAGCTTGTGTTACGGGAACTAGACATCTGATATACTTAATATAATAGACATACACAATATTTTTTAATATACATACATATGAAACACCCAGACCAAGGAGAAAGGAATATAGGTTGTATAGGCTATGCATATTACTAGGAACCTGAATTCACAGAATAAACGTTTGACTACAAGATAGATAAAGAACAACTAAATTAAAAATATATATAGAAAAAAAAATTGGATTATATTGATGAAAAGTGGTATGAATTGTTACGATCAATTTTCAAAGATGATACTCTATGAGAGAAACGAGAAAGATGGATACTCTATGTGAATTATATTTTCTTTAATCTCATTCCAAATTCATTCAATTCATTTTTCACTAATTGGAATAATGTTCGTGTTGCACTTTTGAGATTACAACAGTTGACCTTGTAGACCACAGTAGCTCATGAGACGAATCGATACTATCCCCATGTATGTACCATTACCATTTATATAAACACGTTATACAAGCTTTGGCCTTTAAGTTTAAGTTTGCTGTTATTTTTAATCGCAGTAACATAAACTAGAGAAACTCACAACAAACTCCTATGAAACTTTAAACTTTTTGCTTTTTAATAAAATAGATTTGTATACAGTAGGGTTCTCTTTTAGCACCAAAAAAGGTCTCTAAAAAAATATATAATAGAGTTGACTAATCCTAAAATATATATTCGTCAGATTAAGAGACACAAACATGAACCAACAATAATGTATCTTAATCTGACGCAAGAAATGTTTTTACACATTACAATATATCAAAATAAGTAAGTAATTACATTACTTTTAGATTGTTTGATGCCTCTCACAAGGTATATTGTAACCTTTGTTTGGAGGAGGGCGCTGACACTGCAACAGAGTTTTTTTTTTTTAAAACGTAACTTAAGCATTTCAATACTGTATTGTTATACGGAGAATAGCATCATTCATCATCATGCAAGCCTTAGGACGTGCACTGACAGAGGCAGGCCTCGCTTCTAGATCTTTGTTGATCTTTGAAGCTAAATAGTTATTATCCACGTCCTGTGCGTGGTTACGACTTTGTTTTCATGCAATGCGCATCGTTCTCATAAAGAACAATGTCAAAGAATTAGATCAGCTGTATATATAAAACTTAACACCATTTGTAACCACATGAATCAACGAATAAATGAATATGAATATGAATATTTATTTCGTGAAATGATGACAATAGACAGAGCTGTGAGTAGTTAAAGAATTTGTTGGGCATTGTTTGTAAAACGCATCAACGCTGATTAGTTCAGCCTATTGTTCCATATATTTATTATATTATATACATTTTTTTCATGTACGTTATAACCTGCGCAAATGCAAACAGTTCAATACCATGGGATTCTCTAAGCCGATATTATTAACGCTATTGATTTTACGGTTTTAAGTAGCCCGTTTTAAATAGAGCGGAGTGGGTTTTTTTACTATCACTACTTTTCATCAAAGACAATATATTCGTTTATTCTGTACTGACTGTTAATTTTATGTAAATTTATTGGTGCCTGTATGTAATTTATCTTGCAGAGTACAAAAGTAAATATTATAAACATTAATGTTTAAGTATCAAGAAGCAAGTTAACTTTCGAGTTGAAAAACTAAATGGAACCCATATTTAAAAAGTAGGTAGACTAACATAAATATATATCATCTTTTTCGTTTATTTTCTATACAGTTTTCTGCGAGATTAAGACTCCTTATAAAGAGTTAGTGAATGTATTCTTGATACTTTTGCCTCGCACGCCCAATCAAAGTCTACTTTCTCTTTGAACTAGCTGCGTATCGCTGTTCCATGTTTTGAATTTCGAATTGACTATAATATCAGCATATCTTAATGCGACAAAATAATCCTGGTAGGGCAAACAGGATTTGCGCCTGGTATTTTATGGTTCAATAAAAAAAAACTAAAGAGTTATAAGGAAAAAAATATTTATTTTTAAACCCTTTTGATGAGAGAAATTATTATTAATTCACCACGCTCTGGCGAAGTGCGGGTTAGTGAATGTCGAATGTATTTAAAAACTCTTAAAAGTTCTTAAAACCCCACCACCCACAAACAAGTTACGACCGAAGCACCCAAGAAATACAGTCTCATTTGCCATGATACAACACATATTGCATATAAAAGAGTGCCTTTTAACAGTTACTTACATAATCTTAAATCTTTTGTATGTTACAAAATGCATTTCAACTAAAGATTTCTAATGCTAACTACTTTGTTTACTGTAGTTTGTGTTGAGTGTATAATCAAACATCACCTAACCCCAAACTAAGCAGAGCTTGTAGTATGGGTGTTCGATAACCGATATACCACATACCTAGATCATTTTTTTTGTTACATTTATGTATTACTTGTATTTCGATTAGCTTTCACTCGATTTAACTGATCATTCGATTATCGACTCTGTTAGTATAATAAAATAAATAGAGATGGCATTAGTAGTACTTCTATTATAAACAAAATACATTGTTTATTACGTACTCGTGTAGTATCGTATCGTTATGTATATAGGATTCATCTTAAGTTTATATTATAACTTGCTTTAACCGCGTAATAAGGGATTTTGTCGCGGTAAAAAGCAGCTTTGTAATTTACTGGGAAAGCAGCTATGTTCGTGCCAAGTGGAATATGTATGTATTTAAGTATACCAGATATCTAGTACCCGTAACACAAGCTTAGGCTTACCACGGGGCTAGATGTTGTTGTGTAGGTTGTCCGGAAATATTTATTTATTTATTTTAAATAATTAATAGAAAAAAAGGGTAAATGAACGCATCTGCTAAAATGATAAGAGAAACAAATATATGTTTGTCTGTAATTATTCAGATTATTTATATTCGAATATATTTTTATTGCCCTCTTTACTTCATAGTACAAAGTCAAACACCATTGCTAACATTAAGCTAGTATTTCTCATGATATGTTAAGTTTATGATAATAAGTATCATAATTATTCTAGTTGTAATCATCGGCAGTTCCTTCTACTATTGGACGCCAGACATGGAGCCCTATTAAAAAGTAATCGTCATGTGTTGTGGGCGCATGATTATGAGTGCATACTTTCATCAAGTCATCACAGCAACGAGGAAAACGGAATGATCGAAATTACAATATAATGCAGTCATAATAGGTATACCTACCTACCTTAAATTTTTGTACGAGGGAATTTTTGCTGATTAGGTACTCCGAATAAGTACTTATTAAACAAATTTTATCTCTGTAAACATTTGAAATTGGCGGCTTCCTCCGTAAACAATAAACGCTGAAAAAATAGAAATTGAAGAAAAATGAGACAAATAAAAAATAAAAAAGAGATGTGTGTGCGATTCACATACGATAGAAGTGAAACTTCAGTAAAGCGACAAATGAATGAGATAAATAAAAAAAAATACTGTGCAAATAAAGATTTTGTTCGGGCGATCACCCATCCAAGCTTTCTTTTCTATTAGTTGCTAATAAAGTTGTCATCTTTTTTTTTAATTCACCTATTGGAATGTTCAGTTCATTTGAAATTGCCTTCCATGCATCTTGGCGTAAATCACCATTTTTGGCATTTTATCTCGGTTTTCTGTCCAAACATTGATTTTTAGTTTCCCCAATATTCATTATATTTCGTGATCTTAACCCCGCTTATTGTCACAAAACTATAATAGTTAGAGATATGATGTCAGGACGTTTTTTGTAGATAATGATAAGTTCTACAAAGTTGTAATACATCACTTTGTTATATATTCAATAGTTTTCGCAGCATTCGCGATTAAAGAAAGATTTTAATAGCCTTCAACTCTTCATTATCAACTTGAGTCTCAGGCCGTCCACGGGGCTTGTTCTGCAAGTCGAAATTTCCAGAACGAAAACGTTGGAACCAAAAACGAACTGTGTTTTCGGTTGCTATCTTGTTTGTGACCCGCAATGGTATCTGATGTTGACATTATTATAATGTAACAATTATTCACATCATATCATGTTCAGCATTTTTTCATTATAACTGTGAAATTAGTTATTTTGAGAGCACAGATTGTTATATGCACTATACTGTTAAAATTGTACAAAATTGCCATGTTTACATTATATTTAACAAAATTGAACAATTAACAAGATCATGTCGCTGGATCTGCCTGTCAAGGAGGTTTACAAGAAGGTATGTAGTCTTATCTCTCGTCAATAGAGAAGTCCCTGTGTCCCAGCAGTGGGCTTACAATAAGTATACTGAAATGACTTGATGAGGCCCTAGCTCTTGGTCCAACTAGTTGGACAGAGCAGTTTGACCTCTGCCCTTTATTAAAAAACAACCATGCAAACTTTAAGAATATCCCTTGTAATTTCCTTAATTTCTAAAAAAGCCGTGTTGGCTAAGTGGAAGGACACTCGACTTTCAATCCGAAGGTCGTGGGTTCGAACCCCGCCACGCACCTCTTGATTTTTCTTCTTGAGAAATTTATGTGCGCCTTAAACACGCGCTTTAACGGTGAAGGAAAACATCGTGAGGAAACCGGCATGTTCTGAGAACTTTAAACAGTTTGAAGGAAACATTTTAATATAAAAAATCGCTTATTGTCACAAAACTATAATAGTTAGAGATATGATGTACAGACGTTTTTTCTAGATAATGATAAGTTCTACAAAGTTGTAATACATCACTTTGTTATATATTCAATAGTTATCGCAGCATTCGCGATTAAAGAAAGATTTTAGGTTTATTTAAAAAAAAATCGCTTATTGTCACAAAACTATAATAGTTAGAGATATTATGTAACGACGTTTTTTGTAGATAATGATAAGTTCTACAAAGTTGTAATACATCACTTTGTTATATATTCAATAGTTTTCGCAGCATTCGCGATTAAAGAAAGATTTTACAAAGGTTGTCTAGAAGACATTTCTTTAATCAATAAGACCATTACGCATGCTAGGTAAATTTTTTCTATTAATCATTTTGTAGTTATGTTTATATTGGTGTGTGTAATTAAGAAATTTATATCTATCTATCTTCTCGTACATTTTTTATGTAGCCATCATGCCTATTAAAGCAAGAATCAATCAGAGGTCGTATGATAACAAATAATGGATTATTGGATATAACTCGGGAGCTACTACGTTAAACTTGATTTAAAACTTAAACTTTAAAAATAAAAAAAATAAGGCTACTAGCAAACAACAGCGTTATTTTAAAAAAATTACGCTCATATCTGTTCTCAGACAACTTACGAATTTTATGTTTGTGAGAGTATATTATGAATTCGTAATGAATGTGGTATTAATCAACTTACATTAATTAATTTTTGTAAGTCAACAATTTGTTGCAACCGTGAGCTTTATTTTCATAATTTCAAAATTAATTCATTATTCGTTTAAGATCACTTTTATTATTTCATCTGAACGAAGATATACATTGCGAGTAAATAGTTACGAAAAGGGTTGACTTACCTCAAGGTCTGTGGAAAGAAACATTGATTATAAATAAAATGAACTTCTTTGTCATCTTCTTTTGTTTGTTTTGATTGTCTATTTTATAATGTTTTCTGAATTTATGAGAATAACTCAAGGAACTTATACCCAACAAATAAGTATAAGTTCCTTGGAATAACTGCGTCCACCGCGCAGCAGGCGCTCGCTTTTCGCATTCGCTCTGGCCCTGTAGGTTTGGCCGGAGCTTAGCCCCGTCACACATGCCCACACTCGCACGTTCACGATACTGGGCAGATTTCGCAAATGTTGAATAAATAAAATATTTTGTTAATTTCATTTTCTTTTAAGATACATGCAACTTTAAAGCGTGATAGGCGCAACTTGAATGTGTTTTTTTTATAATTTTAGTGCTTAAACGGTTAATACAAACATCGTGAGAAAACCGAGATAATTTGCGTCTTAATTTTTCGGATTGTGATATAATTTCAATTATAATAGGAAATATCGGTGACAGTAACATCAGTGCGTCAGTAGAAGCGAGCAACTTTCAGTCATGTGACAGTTTAGCAGGATTTTTCTATCGATAAATAACTTAAAAGCTTTGACATACACTAACACAAGTACATATTATTATTGTTAATCCCTAGAGCTTATTAAGTAAGTGATCAATATTGTACACCCTTACTCTAATTACTCACCCTTTAGAGGTCTGTAGCTCGTCTCCGCCATGCTCCCCGGCTTCTCCACCGAGAACCCGTGATCGAAGGTCCGCAACCAGACCAGGACTGATATGCTCATGTTATAATAGCTTCCTTATATGACAAACATTTTTTTTTATTGTAAATGTTAAACTTATAATATTTACCTATAAATAAGAACTCCAAAATTGTAATAACTACAAAATTGTAATAACTGATATAGCTGTGTTGTTCTATTCGCTTCTCAACTCATTATAAAACATTGAAGCGAACTGTCAAGACAATGTTATTTCCTTGATATTTTCGTGTTTCAACTGCATTTAAGTTTGTTCAATAAGAAAAATCCTGTTTTGCGTGTCGGGGTTTGAATACACGACCTTCGTTATCAAAAGTTGAGTGTGTGTAAGAAAGAGGTGAGTGTTGAGATGACGGGTGATAGAGGGAAATGGAAGCAGAAAACATGTTGTGCCGACCCCACGTGATGTGGGATAAGGTCAGGAAGATGATGTTGCTCTGAGGAAAACTTTTATTTAAGTAGAGTAGGTAAGATAGTCTAAGAAAGTAAAATATTGACTTATTTTTAAACTAATAGTAAGAATAACTATTGAGATTTATAACGGAATGTTTACCATGATTGATTAGGCAGGATCGGCTTTTTCACTGAGGTCGTCCAAAATGATGATAATGTTACTGTGTGAAGCCACAAATAATTTACATACAAACAACAAGGTCCTGCAGTCATAATATGAACGGTTGCTCGACCTGAGCTCTCTCACGTCATTTTATAAAAGCTGAGATTTATACACAATATTCTAAAGACCATTTTAAGTCATTATTCTAAAAGCCAGACATATCCGAAGGGTCTAACTAACGCTTCCCCAGACAATATACTATAGATATTTTTTTATTATACATATTAAACACCCAGACCAAGGAGAGTGTGCTTGCAGAACATACAAACTTTCACACTCGGCGGGAGGCCCACTGCAGGCCATCGCCATTGTGTACAGGGGGTAATGGTATATGTTGGCGGACAATTGTCAATCGTGTCGCGCAATCTTTTTTATTTTTTATTATTGATAAGCCATCATTTGACCACAATCTCACCTGATGTAAAGTGACGATGAGGTTTAAGATGGAGCATGAAGGCCGAGAAGATGGCTTCTCCGGACCACATTAAGAAACACGAAAAAATCTAAAAAAATATAATAGGAATATAATTGCATAATATATGTATAACCAACATTTAAAAATATTAGGTAGGTACCTATCACAACATCAAACAGCTATCCTGAACGCGTTTTGTTCCGAAATGCTGACGGATCTTTTTGCTCTTTAAAAATAAACACATTTTTTTATGTAAATAATGTACCTATAAATTATACACGGAACCCTAAGTGTAGTTTGAGTCCATCTCATACTTAGAGTACCTAGCTATCTATGATAAGATCTCAAACTTCTCAAATTTATTTTATTAACTCCCGGAAACGTCAATTAACCCGTTAATTAGATAATGTTTCCTTTTTCTGAGAGGTAATATGGTTTATTTATTTATCTTTTTATTTTTGGAGGGTTTTCTGTTCAAGTCCGTAAGCCTTGTCCTTTACCCTGAATCAATGTCACTAACATATAAATAGTTCTAATGTTTACAGAAATACTTAAATGTAATGGAATATTGTAACTTGCCTTTAAAGTTGCATACACAAGCATAAAGACGAAAAAAAGTTTTTTAACCTTTCCGTGTGGGATAAAATAAGTGAACTTTATGATCACTATGTTCTGGAGAATATGTTTGCACGATATCTCCGCTATAATGTTTATTAAATATTATTATTTAATTTTATTTTATTCGGAAAATAAACAGTTATAATTACTTATCTAATACACATATAATTTTTGGAGGTTTTGTCTGTTCACGTCCGTAAGAATTATTACGATGTAGTTATAATTATCTTTCAACATACCTACCGAACTAGGATATAGTCGGTGGAACTGATTTTTATTGTAACATAAACTGGCTAACAACATAATTGAATATCGTAAGATTTCGTAGTTTCTATGTTAAATAATTAATATATTCTTGTAGTATTTCTGTTTTATTTACTTAATAGTAAAACATAAACATAAATCCATTTTAATACTTAATGTATATAAGAAACATTTTCATTTTTTTTCATGATAATAAACATTTAATCAAAGGTATAAACTTTATGCAAACAAGTTATGTGGGTGTAAGAATTGGAATGAAAATCATATTTTTTGTTTTGATTGTCTGAAAGAGGAAGTAAGTCACTTTACTGGAGAATATCTCTACCTGATTTCCATTGTTTGATTTTACAAATCCAAGGAAAAGTAAAGGTATGGTCTTACACCACATTCACGTCAAACGTTTTTATTTGACCTTCTAGTTAACAATATGCAATAAATCCGTTTTTAGGGTTCCGTAGATAATTACTTCCAGCTCTTACACGATACTATTATTAGACTTTTTCAAATTTATTCTCTTTGGAAAAAAACTTGGATTAAAAAAAACTTGCGGCTCGTTGTGAAGCGTATGTCAATCGAAAGAGTTATTGCATAGAAATAAAAGGTGTTAAAATTTCTTAGAGTTTCAATGTTTAAAGATTAAGCATTAAATTTTAAAAAAATACAATAATCCCTATTAGTAGAGTGTCCCATACACTCTACTTAGTAGATCCAAGGTCACTTATATGCTTTATAATGCTGTGTGATTAGACCGGAAACATTTATTTATTGATAACTTTTCAGGAGTTGAAAAATACTTTCTAATTTCAGTATTCAAGAGAAATTTTCATCGATAGCAGTGTGCGGTACATATAGGATTTAGTTTGCTGCAACGTGTAGTAAATTCAATAAATTGGCTGCCAGCGTAATTAGCGAAGTAAGTCAAAGTAGCGAAAACTTGGCTCTTCATTCAAAGATTATAATTCAACCTGTGATTTTATATCTTCCAATAAACTGATAAAGTATTCATAGATGATCAAACCAACTAAAAAGTACAGTTCAATCACTATTTTACAAATCACTGCATGTGGAGATATAAGATTAATGGAAATTAAGTTTAACTTAACTAATTTGCTACAAGAATTGGAAGAGTAAAATATCCACGGATATTAAATAAGATTATATTTACAATCGGCCCCTTGAGACTGGTTTTTTGCGGGCCCATTACATTCTCTGAGTGGTCAAATGTTTGCATGATTTATAATAAAAAAATATATATTTCTATAATATGTATGTTATTAAAGAATATCAGATTTCTACCCGTAACTTGTGTCTAGGTTTTGTAATATCTCTCACATTATTATGAGAGATATCTCAGATTAGACACATGTACAAGTCGATTGAACCGTAGTACAAAACATTATACCGATTAAATTTAAATCCTAATTTGCAAGCAGCATCTTTCATAAATAATATAAAACTCACGGGTGCGTATTTCAGCATTTTTACCTACATTTGCAGCATTGCGTGAGTTGTTTAACCACCGACCGGAAAATAGGAGTGCTATAAGTTTGATTTGTTTGTCTGACTGTTAATAATATTAATAGTCATAATACTTAGGCTGATCCGGTCCCACTATTACAATACAATACAAAAACACTTTACTGTACAC
The DNA here is from genome assembly GCA_929108375.1 of Gymnoscelis rufifasciata. NCBI lineage: Eukaryota > Metazoa > Arthropoda > Insecta > Lepidoptera > Geometridae > Gymnoscelis > Gymnoscelis rufifasciata. The sequence continues at coordinate 3,903,047 of CAKMYF010000001.1, read as the reverse complement.
CAAAACAAAACAATAATTAAACAAATTTCAAATGAGGAAGAAGTTAGAAATGATAACTAGGTTCCGTTCATTATTCTTATGTGTTGCAAATAATTCAATTATATATAGAACTTGGCGTTATCACGAACTGTAACCTGATACTAGAGCGCACTGCAACAGACGGCTACTAAATTAGAAGAGCTTCAATTGGAAAGTCTAAGACATCCTCCGTACTCCCCGGACCTTGCTCCAACAGATTACCATTTTTTTCGAAATTTGGATAACTTCTTGCAAGGGAAAAAATTCAACTCCGATGGGGCATTCATAATGTCATGCGTCCGTAAACGCGGAATGTGTTGTTCCCTTTCAATAAAAATATTTTCATTTTAGTTGTAAATTACATACCTATGTGCCTACACTAACTCTTAACTCCCTATGCCTGTAACATTAACTATGTGAAGCTGAATTAAATATTAACACGAGAAGTAAGGAGAAATTACTAATTCCTACCCACAGACTAAAAAAACTAGCAAATCATTTATGGGTAACTCTGTACGTTTTTATAATAATGATTAATTGCGTAAAATGATCTCATATAGGTAGTTATCCTACATAGAAGATTACTAATAGTTATAAATTTTATATGGTCGAATATTTAGGCACAAGGCATATTTGGACAAGTTGAATATTAATTATCAGTAAATTGATAAATAACAGACTTATATATCAATAGTTTTGATAGACTCAGTATAGTTTTGTTTAGACTTATGACGTGTCTGCCTGTCTGGGACATCATAGCTCCCAAACAGATGAAGCAATATCAATTTAGTTTTTAACTTAATCATTTACGGCTCTATTTCAACGACATAAAGGCTAGTATCGATATTGTGTTGGCTGTATAATGTATTGGTATGAAATTACATAAATCGTTTTTTATTTAGTATTATAATTGTATGTTACCTATATACAATTATATTATTTAATCTGCAAGCTACGGTCATCAAATAATGTAAACGATATAAAAAATTTCTAATTCTAATCCTTGGTTGGGGGAAACTAGGATAACACTGACTACTCGCGTATGATATAATTGTGCATTATCCCTATGCTTCCGAGTTAAGCTTAGGGATAATGCACAACTCTTACCAACTCCTTAATTTTTGCAAAGATTTTCGATTTCAATTTAGTTTTTATACGAAAGGTGAGTCTGGCGCCAGTGTTCTTAGACATGTTTCATGAAAATCGGTTGTGCCGTTTAAAAGTTATGGTAGAACTTGGTAATTCCTTTAGTTTTTCAGTAATAAAAGACGTTATTTTATGATTATTTTGTCGTTTATTACTCGCTCTTCACAAATGGTCTGGCGATGAGGAACCTCAATTTTCATTGCCCCAAGAGGCTCAAGGACTCTCTGGGAATTTGTATAAGTCTCATCATGATGTTTATCCAACTTTGAAGACTGGTAAGCAATGTTTCTGTCACAAAATAAATGACCTTGAAAGTGTGCCTCTTTACACAATAGTACACTTGATCTTTAACTTGTAACAGAACAACAACCCACTCGATGATTTGTTACAGCCTAATTAACATGGCGACTACTGGACGCCATATTAAAAATAAAAAAATTAAGTCAACAAAATAAGTCATAGACTTTAAATTGATTTATTTGCGTCTGTTTAATGGTTTCCTTATTTCGTCCTGAAAAATAAAACTAGAAGATTCGATTAAGATTAATAATAATAAATCTAAATTTAAAATTTAAGAAAAACCCCCGATTCCAATGCCTTAATTTCCTTAAATGTAAAACAACATAATATTATGTAATGTGGACGCGATGCGTTTTCATTTGATGCCCCACACTAGTATATTTTCAGATTTTCTGTTTTTTACCGTCCTGTTACTTAAATTTAATACTACATTCAGTCATAAGACTACTTAAAATCTTCACAGTGAATTGAAATAACTCCAGACTTTAAATTTCCATAACATTAAAACAACTGTTTCTTACTTAAATATTACTTAAAAATCATAAAAGGATCAGTTTAATTGAATAAAGGAATCCAAACCTTAAAACTAGATTCGAAGAAACAAAATACAACACCCTGTGAAGTTTTGTTATTGTTTGGAGAGGAGAAATACTTTGAACTTTGTTCTTTAATCGTTATTTATTGTCTTGAACGAAAATATTTTCATAATCTTCTTGAAAAGAAAGGGCGCTTAACCCTTTTAAGAGAGGACTTTACTACGCGGGTAACAACGCGGGGCACAGCTTGTTCAAAATAATTTAAAATAAAGAAAAGCATGAATGTGCCGTTACACTTTGTCTGAACAAGGTTTTTTTTTTTTGTTTGTGGTTGGTAGGTTGGTTGAGCGATGCAATTTCTGCATATTATCGTGTTTATGGCATACTTATTCAGTCAGTTAGAATACGAATTCCTAAAGAGCCAATAAACACTTTTATCGATATAATATGTATAACGTAACGATACACCAAAACCATACAATGGAAGAAATAATATTTTTTAAAGGTAAATTTTCTTGTTTGGTTTCAAAGTATTCTTCCATTTTCATTTTACAAAAACCTCGACAGAGAGCTAAGTGATTTATTTAACGATGTACAGACAATTCTCGCGATAAACCATTTGGGTGGTACCGAAAAAATGTTTTTTTTTTTTATTTTCTCTGGTGTCTCGGCTAAAACAATTAGAGAATATTTTCTGGTCCTCACATTAACATCCTTAAGGGCCCTCTATATCACAAAGTTACTGAATATTAAATAAAATCAGGTTATTACCAAGGAAACGAAATAAGTTAATTTAAAAACTACTTTCAAGGATTAAGTTTCACTATACAATTGTGATTTATTTTTTATTTATTTTATTTATTTATTTAAAAGACCAACAGTATATCTTAAATAAACTTATAAAAGAACATGACGGTTTCTTCGCGATATTTGCCTTCAACGTTAAAGAACGTGTTAATAGCGCACCTTATTTTTTTTAAGCAAAAACCCAGAAGTGTGCGGCGGAGGCACCCATCACGTCCTTCGGAATGAGAGTCGAGTGTGCACCTACTTAGCCAACACGCCTTTTTATATAAAGATATTAATAATATACGCGTGTAATATGGCGGTTAGAAGTAGCCGGGTATCCGTTTTTGATATTGATAACTATTTCTTAATTAAATTATAAATAAACAAATTACAAAGTATCCGATGTCAATAAATAACATTTCCAAATAAATTAGTTCAATGTTAATCATGAAATAAATGATCATGAATGAAACCATTTTCATAAAGTAAATTAAATATAATAACAATTTTAACAGTAACCTTAATTGAGTCAATTAAGGACTAGATCAAACCTATCATTGCAATCACTGCGCTTACCAGAAACATACATTCTAAAACAAGAGGAAGAAATCCCTGATGCCATTTTATGGCTGAAGAGTTCTGATACAACACCTACACGTAGCTTCATTTAATTATAGGTCAAATATTACCCAGCAAGTGCAGCAAAGTGGTTTCAAAATCAGTTATTTCCATTGTTTGGATTTACAAAACTTAGACACGCGAATGCACGAATTGAATTAGATAAGGTCTCATAAATGTACTAGCTTTAGACAACTTTTTACTCAATAAAACTTTTTATTATTATTATTATTATTTGTTCAAAAAAATTCTGTGAAAGAAGTTATATTTATTATATTTAATATTTTTCTTAAATACCGTGCACACCTCTTAACACAAATCATAGTATATACATATACATACATGAAGTATAAATCCTCGTGGTTTGATGCTTGGGAGCTGAAATAGATAACGGAGTTACTAAAAAAAATGCACTGCCATTTAGTTTTAGTTAGAATTAATGTATTATTATGAGGACTAATTAATGTATCCTATAAAACAATTTTGTACGCATTGGAGTGTAAGTATGTAATTAACTCAAATTAACCACTTTTTAGAAATAGCATACCTATCACAAAAACATTTTTTATATACAAAAAGTATCGACATTCTAAAGTTGTGCCGAAAAAATTAAGACGAAGTAACGTAGCTTGCCAGAGCGAGATGCCATTAAAACCTCTTTTATTTAAGTGCATGTAATTTTCAATACAAAGAGTAGGTATTTTCTATTATATTGTTTTTTTTACATCTTTAATTACCTAAGTATTTAATAAACTAGAATAGAAAAAAATAACAATAAAATAAAATTAGGTTACGACACACAAAAATATATTTTATACCTTACAACTATTATGACGACAAAAATGCTAAATTTGACTTAACAATTAGATTTTTTGGCTAAAGTTTACTGGTTAGGTACTTAATTTTACATGTTTCTAGGATCGAGAAAGTCAAATTAAATTCTTGACTTTGGAGACGTCGCGTAGATTACTCGTGGTTTATTGAATCATAATTAATAAAGATGTAGGATTATTAGGTACTAGCTATACACGCCACGGCGTAGCCCGTGTCTTTGGATTTTTCCGCGGGAGCAACATATTATTTCCCGCAGTTATGGATATTTTAAAGGTAAAGTAAAGTAATAAACATATTTTTAAATCGGAGAATACTAAAAAATAGTAATGTATTCTTAGCAATCCATCTCCTTTAAGGGTTAAAACGGGGTTTAAAATGTTGTTAAGTGTATAAACTATTGCAATACACGGAAACTTACGAGATGATTATGATTATACGATTAAAGAAACTTGCACTCAATTCCGCTCAATTCTGAAGCCTTTGGATGTAAAGAGAGTAGAATGCTGTACTCAGTATAGTCTCTCAAAGCTTGAAGCTAGGATAGAGAGGATGCCTATTGAGATTGGTGGTTACAAGCCGCGGCCGAAGCCTTCCACCAGAGACTGTTCTTAGCACCACCCGGAGGTCACGTGTAAGGAATCAGAGGGTTACCTCTTACGGACGTGTCCCCGCAAGTCGGGGCAGTCAATTGAAAATTACTTTGTGTATTGACGTGTAAACTATGTTTTTTAACTGGGCAAACCAATTTCATGTGTTTTTTGTAAATATTAATCACTTTTATTCAGCAAAAGTCAGCTTAGGTTCGCGATACAAAATTCAAAACCCCTTTTAAAGTCGGTTATAATAAAAATGCCCAAAAAGAAGGCTTATAAAAAAACAAATTAAATTAACTGACTGACATTATATTGAGAACCTTCCCCTTTTTTAAGTCGGTTAAACTGAAAAATGCTCAAAAACACTAGACAAAAAATATGATACGTGATCACAGAATTTGGGTAGCCCCCTTGATGATTACATGGAAATAATTATCTTAACTTGGCGAATTACGCGACTCACAGATTTTTGGCTCATACTGCTACCCCATTGTAGACCAATAGGTAGCTGATAGCATCCAGATGCGTAGAATCGGAGTGCCGTTAGTATCTAGAAAAAAGAAAATGAAGTAGGTAAATTAAGTATCTGTAAGTGAATGCTAGCAGAAATCAAAGAAAGGCTAATTATTATCGTACGCTCATCTTTCTTAGATGGTGGATTTTCTGAGGTGGCAGGGACAAATTATAAACAAAGAGAAGTTCCAGAGATTTGTGCGTTTAATCAATCAAACTCTTCAGGTTTATAATATTAGTAGGTACAGATAATATCTATACAACGGATTAAATTGAGTATGGATATTGTATACATAAATCGTAAGGTATATCTTGATTTGTCTCAATATTATCCTCCGTGTATTGCATACGTTTAAAAATACTAGAAAATGATCAATGGTATTAATGAAGATTGATGGTAATTTACTTTTATTGATAATATTGATGGTGTGCCTAATTTTAAAATCATAATTCAGTAAAAATTAAAACAAACAACTAGATAAACAGTTTATCTAATAGATAAATGTTTGTAAAGATTAATAAAAAAATCTCTCATAAGAACCTTTTTTAATGTGATTTTACGTAATGTTTCCTATGTTGTTTCTAATAATAAAATTAAAATCATGTAATATTTTAGTCTTCGTCAGTAGGTACCTACCGAATTAAATTAAACTTATACCTATCTCCCTATTCCTAGCTTTACTTTGTAATAAAGAAGCCTTAACGTTTAGTTATTGTATGTTGGTATTCTTGACATTCTAAATACAATTGAATTTCACTCGTAGGTCTTCGCGTTGTTTACGAATTATGGCCAAAGTAAATATCCACTTTACTCCGGCACCGAGGCCCTCAGTCTATGAACACAATTACCAGCAAACCTTATCTAAAGCATTACAAGCTAATTATGTGTATGAATATTATAAATGCAAAAGTAACTGTCTGTCTGTCCGGGTAGTGGAGTGCCGATTAGCTCTCTGCCATCTCATTCTTTTACACGTTCAATCCTACAGATATATATGTTTGTCTCTTTCTACGTAACGCCTCAACTTTTCGTGTTACACTTGATTTTACTCCTCACAAAATTTCCGTACCGGGCCTTATAACTCAAATAAATAATAAATCTAAATCCTTATGACTCGTTTCTTAAGGAGTAACTCCAATACTACTACAACTATTTTTAATGTTATCCAAATGACGTACTAGTTATTATTATTTAGTCATCCATCCTATTGGACAGGACGGTAAAAAGTAGCCAATAGCCTTATAAATAGCCTATCTAACAGTGAAATAATCATTCAAATCTGACTCGTATTTCCTGAGATAAGCACGTTCAAACAAACTCTTTTAAATTAAATAAAGCAAGTTTATATGAGTAGTTACAATACCAAAAAACTACTCAAAAATACCTAATTTTGTAGAAATGGCAGCTGAAATAAATGTCTAAAATGCCAGCAATTCGTCAGCAAAATCAAACGTCAACGTAATTCTATTCTGAATGAGCGACGTTCACCTAACGTAAGCATCGATTATGCTACCGTTTGCGTCGGCGTGTAGCCAGATAAAAACGTAGCAATTGCAAAACAAAAATTGGCTGCGATAGCGTTACTTATTGCTTACAAAACAAATCAATAGTTTTTTGAACAAACAATATTCGATAACGAGAAATACGACAGGCCACAGCTGTTAGCAATGTTGAAATGCAGGATGATATACTGATCATAATTAGGTTATTATAACAATTGAATCAATTTGTATTTTGTTTTCTTGTTGCTTGATTATTAAAGTGAACATTGGACACACTACTAGTACCAAGTAAGTAAGTACGTAATGATCATGGATTGTATCAAAAATTATTTTTCTGTTGCTATTTGCAAAAAAATAAAATAAAATGCTAATTTATAAAACTACAACCAACAACCTAGAAAGATAAAAAAATAAGGATTTTGATTATTTCAAGGGCTCCATTCATCCGTAAAAACCGTTCATTCAAACTAGTTTTGTTTCTGAAAGCTGTTGCAAACCGTCGCACTGTTAATGGCCCTTCAATTGGAGTTCAAAGTGTGTACGATTTTTTTAGACTAACTGCATCAGGTGAAAACAAACATCAAATTTTATAAAATATTTGCATGCTATTTTTAGTAGAATATAATTGATACAATATTTTTGTTAACATCTGTGTGACCTACATTGTGTTCAAGCAAATAAATTATCTTTATCTTTATCTTATCTTTATCTTTATCTGGGAATATTTATTAATTGAATTTGATCATTTATTTGTTAGCATTATTAGTATTAAAAAACCAGTGTAGCCAAAATGTAATTGTAACGTAAAATTACATATATTAACAATAAATTACTATTAATGTCTATGTCTGTATTAGCTAATTTAAATGTTCGCCGGACCTTAAATAAATAATTTATTATATAATAGATAATTATTATCTTCTGCTTTTTAAGTCCAAATTCTCATTTAATTTGATTGATGACAATCATCTTCAAAACACCATAATCAAAGACAGACACGCCTGATTACCTACTCATTAACAAGATAATAAACAGCGTCGGTATTTCCAACAAAAACCCAAATATCAAGTCAAGGCCACCTTGTGGCCCTTACCTGCCAAAAGGTTGCCGACCGCTGGTCTAAAGGGTATTTAACTGAATTGGCAATTGGTATCATCAACAGAACTGCTCTCCCCAAAGTTTTATTTGCTGAGTTTCGATATTTTTCTGCACTTTGTATTATCGAGTGAAGCCCCGAGTAACTTTTTTGTGCATAAAATTTAAAAATAGTTTAACCTGCAAGTTATCACTTATTAAAAATCATTAAAATATAATAAATATAATGGGGGTTTTTTTTATTGTAAATTTAGATTATTGGCATTACTTTGTCTTCATCTGTAGTTTGTATAAACTCAATGCATTAAAACACGTTGAAAAAATGGCAAAAATCTTCGAAATTTTAATTTTTTTCTTATTATTAAGTTATAAACATTAATTTTAAAAGGGGGTTTCACACTAGTCTCACGCATACAGGTTCCTTTTCACTGAAATATTAATGCAACAATTATCCCATTATACATTCAAAATTCAAACTATACTTTCTGGGTGTTTTGTATATGTTATAAAAATATCTCATTGTACGTAATCTAAAGTATATCAGATGTTTAAATATCACAAGACAAAACATATTTATTTATTAATATAAATTAACAGATGTAGGTGAAAGTTTTGACATAGTGATTTAAACAGATTATATCATTAAATAATAATTTATTATGGGATTAAACGAACAATAGATATCAATCACACAAATAATCTGAGGCTTAGTTTAAAAAAGATAAAGATAAAGTCAACTAGTAACAACACTGAACTTATAGTTTAATGTTTTTATTATTAGTTACCTGTACCATATATAACATCTTGGATGAAAATTTCTGTAGTTATGTATGTTGTAAATAAAATAAATAAATTAAAAAAAATAAGAGCCATTTCAGTAGGTATTGTTGCATAATCAATACTTATCGTTTTATAACAATTAACAATACAAGTATAAATAATTGTAGCCCCCATATTGTATAGGGGATAGAAAATAAGGATTCTGTTAAATTTAGAAAACATGGCTATTTTTAAGATGTATTGTCTTAGTTTAAAGACATTTATTATGTTTATTACATTGTTTACCCATTTTTATTTATTGCAACTGTAAGTGCAATTTAAAATGTTTAAAGTATTAACTTTTATAACTTACTTTGGTTTGTACCTTATATTGTTCAGTAATTATCATCATCATCCTTATTAATCCAGAGGTGCGTGGCGCATGATTGATTGTCTTTTGAGTTGCCCGAACAATCATGGTGCATGTAACTGTGCCGAAATATCGGGAAACTCGAAAGAAAATTAATCTATACATTTTAAACAATTATAAAAATAAAAATATTAAATATTTCCGGACTACTCACACAGCATCACCTAACCCCAAACTAAGCAGAGCTTGTACTAGGTGTTAGGTGAAGGATATACTACACATAGATATTTTTTTTTGTAAATACATACATATGATACATAGAAAACAGCTTAGAAAATAATTTTATTAGCTTAAATAATGGTGAAATGTCTAGAATAAAATTAGTGGATGGAGTACTGCAGGAAAGCTCACCAGATATAACATTTGTAACAACGGATATTGCTATTTACTTTAAAACATGGTCAGTTACCAAAGAAAGTCTAGGTAGTGACCATCTTATCATTAAATTTAGACTAGATTACAATGAGTCACTAACTTTCATTAAAAAGAGAAATTTTAAACAAGCTGATTGGAAAAATATAATTTGTGTTTCAAGAATTTACTAAAAGGTTCATGAAACCTCCTTTGTGATAAACTCACTCAGTGGTCTTTAAAGCTCCTTGTTTTTTTTGTAGGATTTTCAAATATTGTTCACCATTCATCCGTCCACTTATTTCAGTTATTTCTCCAGGCCCCATAGAGGACATCCATCCCCAATAACCTAAAAATGAACGTTTATTTAATTTAATATACTTCTGAGGATAATAGATTTATTTTACTTATTATCTTTCCTATTTCCTAGGTGTTTGAGTCCAGCATACTTATAAAATTAAATTAATTGCTTGAATAAAGTGTCTTGCTCACGAGCACGAAGGATTGATTGGACACACACACACTTTTTTTTAATGGAAGTTATTGTTAACAAAGAACTAATTGTGGGTTACATAAAATCATGGTTGGTGAATAGTTTGATACCTAGGTAGTTTTCGCGTGAAAGCGTAAGAAACAAACTTACATTCGCATTTATATATATATAAGTAGGGATTTAAAATGTGGCCTATTAAAATGGACTACCTTAGATATTTTCAAAAATTTAAATATTATTTTGAAGAAAAAATGGCTCTGTCTCAGCATGTGCCAGGTTACAAATAAACAAAATAATTTAAATAAACAATTTTCTGGTGAAAAATTATGCAGTCATAGTTGAGGTTTGTTACAATAACATAGTTTAAAAAGATTCATGCCCAGCCATGTCCATGAGGACGTCCTATGTATAAAACGATGATAATGAATTTTCTAAATCGTAAGATAGGGAATATTATTTGTTTTTTATATGATTTTCATAGAGTGGAGTGGACACAACGCTGTGATTGGTTCTATTATAAATTAACTATTACTAATATTATAAACTCGAAAGGTTTTGAGGATGTATGTTTGGTGCACTTTTATGCAAAAACTACTGAATTAATTTTGATGAAACTTTACAATAATATAGCTTATCTATAACAGGTTTTCATCCCATGGGGTTGCCCGTGTTAAATGTCTTTTTCGATAACTGGCCTATCCAACTCTCAAATAATTATTCAATTCAATATACTTGTTGTACCAATTGAACATTATAGACAAACTCCCACTCAATTTTCCAGTTTGCAAATGCTACTTTTAAATTTATATTTAATCATTGGACAGTAAGTACATGTATTATGATTTTTATATTATTTATCGCAAAAGCTATACAGATAGCTTTTTACTACCAATAAAAATCGTATTTATAGTTGTAAGTATTATTTATTTTTATTTTGTAAAGTACCTAATATAAACGCTGCACTGTTTTAGCACCACCCGGAGGTCACGTGTAAGGATTCAGAGGGTTAACACTTACGGACGTGAACAGACAAATCCTCCAAAAACTAATATAAGAACGATGCAGTGCCTTGATGTTTCCGTTCACGAACGAGTTCATGATGGACATGGCCTTGCTGGAGATACCGGTGTCGGGGTGAACCTGCTTGAGCACCTTGTAGATGTAGATGGCGTAGCTCTCCTTCCTCTTGTGCTTCTTCTTTTTCTTGTCGGTCTTGGAGATGTTCTTCTGGGCTTTGCCGGATTTCTTGGCGGCCTTACCGCTCGTCTTGGGAAAAATATGTATTAAATAATAATAGCTCTTTTAATGATCTAAAAAACAGTCCGCGATAGTATATGTCTATCTTTTAAGATTAACTCACAAAAACCGTTTTTATGGTACCTAATTTGGTCGAAATAATTTGTTTACGTGACATTCTGTTAGAATCATTTGGAGTTAACAGATAATTGTGACTGTCAAATAATAACAGACAAATAATTAGCAATAAATTAAAATTACGACTATAATTTTAGATTTAAACTATCATATCTCTATGTTGTTGCGTGGATTGTCCGGAAATATTTATTTATAAATATTATTAAGTACATCTATTTATTTAAATTATATTTATCTCTTTACAGGTACGTGATGCGATAGACTTTGTGCAGCGCCCGAAACTTATACGTTGTGGTTACATTCTTACATTACATAGATTCCTAAGTTTCATTAATGTCACTTCTTAGACAAAGGTTTTGGATTTTATCCGCTCGCCGCCTCGTGAGACAAAGATTCCACTTGAGAGGCGACGGCTGTGCCAGGCCGTTCCTGTATCAATAAAAAATAAATAAATTTACCAAAAAAAATGTTTCTATGTAGTATATCATTCATCATCATCATCACCCTATTAACGTTCCCACTGCTGGGACACAGGGACTTCTCTCTTGGCGAGAGAGATTAGGCCATAATTCACCACGCTGGCCAAGTGCGGGTTGGTGAATGTCAAATGTCCTTCAAACTCTTTAAAGATCTCAACATAATAATATTAATCTTTATTCAAATAAATATGTTGTTGGATAAGAGTACTTCACTTCATCCATTATAACGCGGGTAGCACCGCAGGGCACAGCTAGTCATTCATATTCATAAACAATTTATTTTACAAATCGTGTTAAAAATGTCTTAATTCTAAAAATAAAATAAAAATAATCAGTTAACTATAATGCAATACAAAATACAATACAAAAACGCTTTATTGTACACAACACAGGAACATAAACACGTAAAACAAAAAAAATAATAATTAAAAAACAAGTGGTACAATGGGCGGCCTTATCGCTAAAAAGCGATCTCTTCCAGGCAACCTTAGGATGGAAAAAACTTTACTTAAAATAGAAAGGAGGTAAGGGTGTACAATATTAAAAATATAACAATATCATCTAAATATCATTATCATAAAAATATAGTACAAACATATAGTACATAAGTAAATAAGTAGACGTATACCTATATATATATAATATATACATATAAAAATATATATTTAAATACATAATAACATAAATAAATAAATTTAGTAGTAACGTTACGTTTGGCGTAAGTACTTATTTAAATTAGCACTTCTGGAGATAGAATTCCTTAACTCTTTTTTTAAAGACAGATACTGACTGAACCTTTCTAATGCTTTCGGGTAGAGCATTCCACAGCCTTGCGGCTTGCACGGAAAAGGATTTATCATAGAAGCTGGTACGATGGGAAGGTATACTAAGTAGGAGGTTGTCTGAAGAACGAAGGACATGGGATGAGTTAGAGTGGGACAGATGAAGAAAATCAAAGCGATCTTTTAAATAATGAGGATTAAGAGGATTAAAAAGAATGTTATAAAGTAGGAAGAGAATGTGGGAGTTTCGGCGAAAGCGAACTGGAAGCCAGTTCAATTGTCTACGAAATTCTGATATATGGTCGTATTTACGGTTATTTAAAAGAAAATGGTGCGTGCTATTCACTCTAACTGTGTCTGAGGAAATATTTACTTGATTTAATAACAAACACATCCATACATATTTTTTTAGAAACTCCTGATTTTATAATATAAGTAAGATATACTATTTATTTATTATTTATTTATTTATTACATTAATCAAAAAAGTTATTAAATTATATAAAAGAACTATACTTCTTATATTAGTTTTCAAATTATAAGGTCTGCATGCATTTAATCATTCCATTTAAAATCTACGCTCATACTAAACTTTAAAATTTTCTACATGGTAATAACATTTTTATACAACTAACGAAAACAGAAATAAAAAGAAAATAAAATAATCGTGAAAAGTACAAGTTTACAGATATTTTTGATATTTTTATATATTAAGTTTTTACAAACGTTTCATAAATGTCCAAATCTCGGTTTAAAAATGCAGATAATGTTAGAATGTTAGAACATATACATTTTCGCAGATTTTATGCTTTCAAACAAAATTCTTGCTTGGCAAAACCCTCCTCTTTATGTAAGTAGGTATTAAATTATGAGGATAACTAAATACCTATCCAAGACTTATTTTTATGTAAATATACCACGTTTCTACTTATTCTAATTCATAGGAAGAGAAACTCAACGAAATGGTCAAATTACTTGAAAAACGCTGCAAAAGTATAATTAAAAAATATATATTTATGTATGTATTTACAAAATTATTCATAGGTAAATTAAATGGGGTGGTTCTTGGAACATTATTTTGCCAATCCTTTCTACTAGATGAACCGCTACTACGTTCTTGCATATAAAGTGTATTTAATTCTTCCTGAACAAATTCAAGGGCTTTTAATTAAATAAAACAATTAGTAATTTAAATAACTAGCTACTCACTTCGATTTTGCACGTATTGCCGAAAACCGCAAGATCATCTCTTTAGTTGTTTTTGAGATTATTGCATTACTTACAAACAGTATCAAATGCCTAAAAGATGAATCGGCGGCCAGCGATGAAACTCATGTCAATCGACAGAGTAAATGATTACAAACAAAAAGTGTTCTATGATCAAATCTCCTAAGTGATACGGTTTCTGAGATATTTGGGTCTATACAATAAGATAATAAAAACTAAACCTTGAATGCGTAATGGGCGCTCTTATTGCTTAAAGCAATTTCTTCAAGACAACTGTGGATGGAGATAAAAAAAATGTTTTTATGGTACCTAATTTGGTCGAAATAATTTGTTTAAGTTGTATCAAGATAATAATATTAATCTTTATTCAAATAAATATGTTGATGATTAAGATCGAAATCATTATTCACAGGTTTTTTTTCTATTATTACAGCAAGAAATAATGGATTAACTCCTAATTTTCTTCCTTAATTTTCCGTAATTTTATCTGTTTTTCTGGATAATTTAATTGTAAATTTAGATTAGTCTGTAAGGTATTATGTTTATATGGGCATGAGATGCCTGAATTAAATGATTTATTATTATATTATAAAACATATTAAGGGGAAAAAAACTTTTCACGGCCCAGCCCGGAGGGTGGTGAAAAGCCGCGGCCGAAGCCTACCACATGAGACTAATTATTGTTTAAAATAAAAATATTACGTACGCATATTTAAGGCCTAATCTCTCTCGTCAAAGAGAGAAGTCCCTGTGTCCCAGCAGTGGGAACGTTAATAGGGTGATGATGATGATAAAGCAGGAATGTTATTCATTTTAAATGAAGTTCTAACGAAAAATTATAGTAATACATTCAATGTTGCGCCGTCTACTGCCACCGATAGTGGACGCACATTACGCCCCGACAGGCGGAAGTGAATGAAGTGCGTTTTAGTGAGATTTAAAGCAAGACCGTTCACTCTAAACAGAGGTTATAGTGCGCAATTGCTAAAAATACGAAAGCATTTATTATTATCTGTATATAATCTCTCCTTACCTAACTCCATCAACAATATCCGGAAGTTGTGCAGAAACACTGTCTGGATTCATTATTATTATAATTATTTATTATTTACAAAAAACCTGTATACACTCAACAAAAATAATCGTCGCGACACCTCACTGTTCAATGCGAAATAGAAATGAAAATATCTGGCTTCTACAGGGTGTGGCAGCTTATCCGTTTGGATATAGTAAATGAAAATGTTAATTATCTCGATTGGAAATAAAATTGTCTATCTGCGAGAACACATAATAATTAATACATGTCAGGTCTTAAAATTTAATATATTTCAATATTTCAACCTATTCAGCCCATTCAATGATTTAATCAGATTCAGCAATTTTAGATTTTTATTCATTATGTCATTTTCTTCCACCTTAAAAAAAACCTGACTAATGATGGAGCGCTTCCGTTAAGCACACAGGCTGATTCACACGTAGTGGTCCAAAATGAAATAAATAATTAATATTTCCTGACTAAATCGGTTGTTTATCATGAATGTAAAATCAAACGTGATAAAATGATCGACTTCATATGCATTAAAAAAATTCTCGGCCTACGTTCACGTTCAATATCTTCATCGTCTTTAAGGTCGTCGGTGATAAAATGCCCAAGATATTTAAATTTCGAGACACAATTTATGTTCATACCATTTAGGGTGATATCTAAGTTTTTATCTGGGCATTTCCCGCCGGCCTTAAAGACCATGTATTCAGTCTTACTGACATTATACACAAGGCCATGATTGACCGCAAATTGCTCACAAACTCTCAATAGCTTTCTAATGCCACCAACAGTTGGGCTCAGCAGCACCATATCGTCTGCGTAGCTAATGTTATTGATGGAAACCCCGTTGATTCGACATCCAATACGCATGCTGCTGAGCTCACCGATGAGATCATCAACGTACAGGTTGAAAAGCTTCGGAGACGTCATCCCTCCTTGTCTCACCCCGCACTCCAGCCTGTACGGCGCCGATAGAGAGCCTCCCCATCTTACAAAGTTCGTTTGTTTGCTGTACCAATATTTAAACAGGTTCAGGACTTCAACCGGTATACCCCTGTCTCCTAGCTTTCTCCAGAGCAAGTCATAAGATACAAGATCAAATGCTTTGGATAGATCCAGAAAACAGGCGTACACCGGCGTCCTGCGGTCAGTGTAGTACTGGATGGTGTGCTTAAGACCGGAACCCGAACTGAGCATCATGTAGGTCTAGATACGAATCTAGATAAGAATTAAGCAAACCATCCAATACTTTGGCAATAATGGTAGCTAAAGAAATAGGCCGGTAATTTTTAATGTCCGACACATCCCCGGTTCTATTTTTCACTATTGGTACCACTATTGTTTTCATTAAGTCCAAAGGCAGGTGAGAGTGACTCATACACATTGTAAAAAACATAGCGAGAACATTTGGAAGGTGCACACCCGCATGCCTCAGGTGCTCTACACTGAGCCCATCATGACCAGGAGACTTTCCACCACTCATTTTACTCAAGACTCTCCTCACTTGTCCAGCAGTAAAATGAGCAGGTGTTTCGTCCCCGCAGTTGACGGGCCCAGAGAAAACGTGATCACGTCGTAACGCTGTTAATGCTCAACTTAAAAACCGTCAAATTATGGTATGTTACCCGTTTTAGGCTTTAATATTATAATAACCATTACTGTTTAAAATGTTTAATCATTCATATCTTGTGCCTATGTTATAAATAGAACTGTATTAGTAGCTTATAATAATATAAACAAGTACGTCCGTAATCGACGATAATATCAAATATATGTTATACATACGTATGTATTATTATCAGCCATATTTTTCCTACTAAACAATGTCAGGGAAAATTGACAATACGCGCGGAGTACTCCCTTCTGAATCTGACCCTTGATCTAGCTTCCCAGTGAGAGCCTCTGAAGGTGTTGGACACTTGACACTTTGACACTACCATCTCCCGCATCCGTTCGAGAGTTATGATGTCCCAGACAAACAGACATGTCAAACTTATAACACCCCTCTTTTAGGTCGGTGGTTAAAAATAGATTTAAATAAACAACCGTGAAAGAAGAAAATTTTAATATAAACCTCACTTTTTAGGTTAACCTATTTTGATAATTATGATTGAAGAATTTGTGGTAAAGAATACAAACAACAAAATGAAAACAAACATAATGGTTATGTACAATATTTAATCTCATTTATAAAAAAAAAAATAACTTAAATTTCAAGAAGATAAAGTTCACGGTTTCCATGAAATGAATGGTTTGCCATACCCAGAGCCAGCTACATTTGCTCTTGTCGCGATGATTCGAGGAATTTTCAATGATTATAGCTACCCTGTGGGTGTCTACCAGCACTCACACATTCATATTTAATTTATTCATATATCTATTACAATAACAATATAATTATCTATTTTATTTATTTCCATAAATCACATTTAATTACATTCATACTTTGATATTTATCATCGATATTTATTACATAAATAAAATTATAAAGTAAAAAAGATGTTATTCAGTTGAACGCCATTTTGACAATCACGTTATAATACAACGATAAACAAAACTACTACAAAAAAATTGGTCAACGTGACGTTTGTTGTGTTCGTTGAAAAAGCTAATATAAATGAATTTACGAATGAATGCGATAAACCTTAAAGAAGAAGATTTTTAAGTCTATAGCGGTATTTCGACTGTCTGGCTGGGATGTGCTCGCGCCATAGTATATCTTCCACTGCCATCCTCCTGAACAGAAGATCCCGAAACCCAAAAGATTGCAAGAGTGGTACAAGAAAATGTTAGACAAAGGAATTATAGAAAGAATTATATTAGATTATAAAGATATACTCAAACAAGCAATGGAGGACAATATCTCGTCTGCGGCTGAGTTACCGTACTTTGAGGGTGATTTCTGGCCTAACGTTCTGCATTAAACTTTAAAAATAGAAAAGGGTTAGTTGACGTCAAACTTGAAAAAATTGATAAAACTGTGTTGTTCTATTCGCTTCTTAACTCATTATAAAAAATTGAAACAAACTGTCAAGACAATGTTATTTCCTTGAATTTTTCTGTTGTCAATTATCTTATCGTCTGCGGAATTTTATTATATAAAATAGACGACATTCCAAATAAACATTTGCGCATCAATTGTAAAAGAAGTTTTATTATAAACAAATTATGTAACTCACAATAACATTAAAAAAGAAATAGGTATATTTTCATTCTCATAAAAAGAGAAATTTATGTGCGCTGTAAACACGTGCTTTAACGGTAAAGGTAAACATCGTGAGGAAACCGGCATGTTCTCATTCCAAAGGTCGTGGTTTTAAACCCCGCCACACTCCTCTGGATTTTTCTTCTGGAGACATTTATGTGCGCTTTAAGCACGTGCTTTAACGGTGAAGGCAAACATCGTGAGGAAGCCGGATATTAAACAAGTTAACAAATAATAAAATACAGGCTACGCAAGAGATGCCTCAGATACATATTATATTAAGGCGTAAATAAATTTAATTACACAGTGCCAAAATATTTAGTAATGAGTTGTTTTCTACAAAAGCAGTGACAAAACCTAATTAAACAAATCTTAATTAAAAAAAAGGTGTGTGTGCGATTCACACACGATAGAAGTTAAACTTCAGTAAATCGAAAAAAGAATAAGAAGAATAAAAAAAAACAAAATATCTTAGTTGCTAATCAATATATATATAAATAAGAGCCACATAGTATAATATTCTGTAATTTTCGAAAATAACAACAAAGTTCAAGTATTTTCGTGGTATAAGAATATTTATTTAATAAAAATCTATATTTACTAATTACATTCCTGAAGAAGGTAATATCTGTATTTTCCTCAAAACAAACGCTACGCAATAGGCCTACAATCATTTGTTTATAATACCGATGTATAATATAAAAGGAAGAATCATCCTTTTGAACCCGCAAAATTAATTAATAGGCAAATATTAATAACAATTAAGGCCTAGAGACAGTTACTTTGCGTCACTAATAAATTTCGCTTCTGTAATTAAATAGATTTCCTCGAACTGAGGAAATATTCTTAGCTTTGGCCGTATCTTGTTTCCTTAACAGAATATATACCGTTAATTTAGTTTTGTACGTGTACATTTAAACAAACATATATTGCGTTTGATTTGGCTATCTTTATATATAATTAAATAAAATGTCTTATGTTATTATGTCGTATGTTTTGACTTGACTGTTATGTAATATATAACGTTATGGTAAATAAATAAATTAGAAAATCTGCAAATATACTAGTGTGGGGTATCAAATGAAAGCGCATCGCGTCTACATTACATAATACTATGTTGTTTTACATTAAAGGAAATGAAGGCATTGGAATCGGGAGTTTTTCTTAAATTTTAAATTTAGATTTATATTATTCAAGATGAAAAATCCAGAGGTACCTTGCAGGGTTTGAACTAAAGACCTTCGTACTGAAAGTTGAGTGTGCTCCCACTTAGGCAACACGGCTTTTCAGTAAAAAAAAAAAAAATAACTTGTAATCATTAGCTCCCAGGTCCTCATGACCTCTTGTTGTAAATTGTGTTTGGACCGCAATTCACTTGAATCCCAATTTAAAACCATTTGACCCCACATATTTTATATAGGGTTTCGATAAAATGTATGTTTGAAGTTTTTTTCATACGATCAAAAGTTTTGATGGGCAAGGTCAGACGGAAGTAATTATTTACTAAAAAATATAATTATATAACAATGTGCCATGATTTATGTACTGTTTAATCTTAAACGAATTTTCAGCTTATTATATTTCATTCCGATGTGAAAATCCTAATATGACCGGCCTAGTACGGACGATTACAAAATCAAATTAAAAAAAAATAGAATCCATAGAGAAATCCATAGATAAGCACAAAAAATTTCATCAAAATCGGTCAAGCCGTTTCGGAGGAGTATGGCAACGAAAACTGTGACACGAGAATTTTATATATTAGATATCATCATCTATAATGTAATGACAATCACTAAAACTTTCAATGCAACTGAAATGCAGGTGATAACACCTTTTGCCAGACATTGAGGGCGTTAGGTTTATGACCCGGTGAAATATTTGCATTACCAAGAAATACACTTAGTGAACGCGTCCACGGGAATAAGAGTTGAAATTTTTACTCTTTTTACCATTCCAATCAAATAGAACGTTTTAATGCAGAATAAGTATATTAAAACATTATGTGCCTTAAAAACACGCTACGGACCTCTAACTTCATTCCTATTAATAATGCATAATTATGATAGAAGAAGTAGGTAATGTACCTACTACTTTATTCGAATCAGGCAAATTCTAGAGTCTGCCTGTATTTAAACAGGTTTTATGCGGTTTTTCAGTATATTGAAGTATGTACCTATTTATATTTAACCAACCAATATAATAATATAGCTTGCATAAAAATATATAATTAAAAAATAAATATCTAATTCCAATCGAACGCGTGCTTGTTCATAGAATAATAAATAATTTTGTTAGTTCGTAAAAAAACCATATTCATATTCGACACGCAAGTTTAATTAACAATGGAAATAACCTTTCGCGGAAAATTATGCTTGACCGATTTTGATGAAATTTTTTGTGCTTATCCGGTATCTATGAGAATCGGCCAACATCTATTTTCATCCCCCTAAATGTTAGGGGTAGTCCATCCCTAAATTTATTTTTTAAAATTTTTTTGACAGAATTTTTTTTTATTTTTTTTTAAGATACTACATACAAAAATACATACAATCCTCAATTTTCACCCTTCTACGATCAACCCTTATTTTTTAATAGCCATTTTAGTATGGCAGTAAAATTCACATTAAATAAGCGTTGTATGAAACTAATTTTTTTTGTAATGTCTTTGTATTTAATTTTTGACGTTTCTAAGATTTGTAAAACCAAACAATGGGAAAAATATTTTGTATCTCGTAACATTTTGAACTAACGGAATATACAGATAGGCAGTTGCCAACTACAGCACTATAGAGAAAGAATTCAATAATTCAAATTAGGCATGTTTATTAGCCATAGTTTATCATTGGATTTTATACCTTTCAAACGAATTGTGAATGTTTAAAATAAAACGAGTAATAATGCATGTTTCGTTTTATTTTAGTAAGGTGCGTTGTAGAGTTTTTAATTTAGTTATAATTTATTAACTTCGAAACAAATTGAAAGGCATAAATTTTACAGAATGTTAAGTACCTATCGCACGTTTAAAAATAAACCGAAATAAGTCAAAACTTAAGGATTCCTACTTTTAATGATAAACTGAAGTAACTCCCCTCAAAGAATAGGTACAATCCGGGCGCCGAGCGAAACAAGGCATAATGGCCGATTTGGAAGATCACCCCTCTCTTTTTTACTAAAGCGCGCGACAACCCATTTCGTGATACAGTGAGTCATTCAGTGATGCGACGAACGCAGTGTTAGGTGGACGTACACTTTTTGTAACTAGAACGTATTATGACGAAATAGTTCAGTATATTTGCAAACGCAGGTAAGATTATTCCGTTCCATTTATTACAAAACAAGCACGATTTCGTTTTATTTCACTTTAGTTGAAAAAGGTGTTGTATCATTGCATGAAATATTTAGACTTTTAACAGTTTATCTTTAAATTCTTTAAATAGATTATAAGAAAATGTGTTTTAGTTCAGTATAGTTTCAAATTAAAACATTGAAATCAGGGAGCAATACAGTTTATGTCTCTTTACTATGAAATCTATAGTCACGTATGAATAGTATTTGTATTTGATTCTTTTTATTATTTAATTGATCCAAAAGTCTAAAAGTACTGTTAAGATTATTACAGTATATTACAAAATCCCGTTTTGTTTTATTTTTTCAAATTAGAAATAAAATTAATGTATTGTTCAGTTTATAGTTCTGGTTTGAAGATGACGTCTTATGAATTGATAAAGAAACGCTAGCTGAAACCAAAGTAAGTAATCATTTTATTAAAAAAAGGTGTGTGTGCGATTCACACACGATAGAAGTGAACCTTCAGTAAATCGACGGAAGAATAAGAAGAATAAAAAAAAAGTGTGTGTGTGTGTCAGCTACGACGCACGATTGGAGTCTACTACTTACGAACTATAATTATGATATATATATCGAATAGAAAAAAAGGGTAAATTAACGCATCTGCTAAAATGATAAGAGAAACAAACAACGTACCAACCGTAACATATCTGTAATTATTCAGATTATTTATATAACTTCAATAAAGCGTAAGTATTACATAAAGTATGTTACAAAATAATATAAATAAAATACAGCAATACCTCGAAGTATCGCGCAAAGAAATTTAAATAAAGCATTGTATTTGTGTCTCTTACCATTTCCGTTTCATGTTTTTGCATCCGGTTTGAAATCACTACGATTCTATAGAAGTTTCACTTCAAAAGTATTCAAATTATATTATCCATAAAAAGGTACTTAGGTAAGGTATTTTGTACTATTTTAGAGTTTGAAAGAAAAAACTGATGAGCAGCATCTTGGACCCGAAAGGTCTCCGCTGAAGGAACCCGTTTCTCTTTACAGAGAGTCTATATCACCACAATCGCAGTCCAGATCACCCCGTAATGAGTCTAGATCACCCCGCAGGTAGTCTAGGTCACCCCGCCGGGAGTCCAGATCACCCTGCAATGAGTCTAAATCATCAATCAAATTTTTAGGCTATTGTGAGTCTAAACAACATAATCTCGAAGAAGTTTCGGTTAGTTATTTGAAATAAGAACAGTTATAACTCTTTTAGTTTTATAACGCATAGCATTAAAACAGCATAGTTTATCGTTAACTTTGTTATTTACAGGATCCATCTAGCTGTCGAGTGAATCTGAATGTTCCAAATTATGTGATTTCTCCCTGTATACACAGATGAAAGCGACATAGATCTGAGTGACGATGACCCTAGTTATGTGCAAACGGTTGACTCCAGAAACAAACAAAAAAACTTTTTGTTTCCAACGTCATCTGGACCTTCATCCAGTTCCTGTGATTCTGATAGTTCAAATACAAAGATAGTAAGAGGCCGGAAACGACTGAGAGACACTTCAAAATGGAAACAGAACAAAATCAAGCCTTACGTAACAGCGGTCATTCTTACACCTGTGTATCAAAAACGGATTCCAGCTCAATGCCTTCAACCACCTTGTATGGAGAAATGCAAACTTGAATGCGCAAAGAAAATTGGTACGGACTCTAGATATCAGCTATTACACACATTATTATTATTATGATTACTATACAATATTGGAGCTTGAACGATTTGTATCAACAAAGGGCTTACACCAATCATCTATGGTAGATATTAAACTAAGATATCAGTATACTAATGCAGAAAAGCCCAGTAACCCAAACAAAGCATATTATTTCACTATTGACAGTCGACCAATTAGAGTTTGTAAAACTTTTTTTAAAGGCACAGTCATTTTGGATCGAATGATATTCACCACACAAAGAAAAATAAATGAAAATAACTTTTTAGAAGAGGACCTACGTGGTAAGCATGGTAACCACAAAAAAAATAATCCAGGAAAAATTAAAGACATCAATGACCACATAAATTCCATCCCTCGAATGGAATTACACTATGTTAGAGCTTCTACGTCAAAAGAATACATAGATGGGGGAAAGACAATCAAAGATCTTTATGATTATTAAAAAAAATACAAACACAAAACAAGAAAGAGACAGGAAAATATATAAACTACTATAACGTATTTACAAAAGGGTTTACCATAACTTTCTTTCAACCTAAAAAAGATATGTAAGATCTTTTTTTGTCTTATGGTAACTAGACTGCTGACCAGAAAAGAAAGCTTAGGGAAAAATACGACCAACATCTTGAAGAAAAGATATTATGTAGGAATGAAAAAAGGGTAGATCGAAAAAACGTTACTGCTAATAACAAAGTAGCCGTTTATGATTTACAAACTGTGTTACAGTGTCCACATGGTGACTCGTCAGCGTTCTGAGTTGACAGTTACTGAGTTATCTAAGTTAGATACTGAGTTAGATAATAAAAAAATAATAATAATGAGTTAGATAATAGCGCTTTTGACGCTGTACATAGCTATTTTTGGACTGAATCTGATGCAAAGCGTGGAGCTATCGAAATAGGTAGGTACGTGCGTTTGGAAATACTTGGAGAAAATTGCCAAAGACGCTGAACGTCCAATAAACATCATATTTTATTCTGATAACTGTGCTGGACAGAATAAAAATAAGTTTATAATGTATATGTACATGTATGCTGCTTATCAATTTAATTTTCAAAGCATCATTCACAAATTCTTAATCCGAGGCCACACGCAGAACGAGGCCGATAACATACACAGCCGATAACATACACAGCTTAGCAGAAAAAGAAGTCATTAAAAATCTAAAATCTGGCCCGATATACACCCAGTTCAATACATAACTCTCAAAAAAAGTAAGCCACTAATTAATGTCCATGAGCTAACGTATGATAGTATTCTGGACTTCAAAAAGCTGCAAGAGGAATGGGGCTTTAATTATGGTACGGATGAAAGCGGCCAAAATGTCAACTGGAATGATATTAAGGTATTAAATGTCACAAAAGAAAACCCTCATATTTCACTACAAGACATCATACAAGGAAGAAAACTTCAAGCAGGTGAATGTGTGAAATATAAGAAGAAAGATGAAATTGGTCACAGAAATGCGCTTAAACGCAGCATATACGCAGAGGCAGGAAATAAGTGCCAACAAAAAGAAGGACTTGAAAGAATGAATAGCGAAAGATCTGATTCCATCTTATTACGCTGGATTTTATAACTCAATTTTTTACATTTGATAAAAAATTTTGGAGTAATTTTCTTGTATTTTTTTTAAGTATTAATCTAATTGCAACCAACGAGACTGATTCAGACTAACGGGTTAACCTACAGTTATGCTGATTTTAATTGTGGTAAAAATAATTATTATAATTTTTGTTTGTTACCTTGTCTAGTTCAAGTATTTATCTAAGAAGCTTCCGTTTCATAAATTTTCTAATAAAGTTTAGTAAAGTTAGATCTCAAAAAGCATTCGTGATGCTATTGACTGTTAAGTTTTAATTTATATATTTTTTAAACATAATTAAAATGTTAATCATATTGATTAGTATGTGCAGTGAAGAACAGTTTATGCTATACTTACCAAATGCCTAATATAGCTTCTGGAGCCTTAGAATACACCCGAAAAAACTCTTCACTGTACCTACTTATTTGTTCAAGTTCCTTATACGACTGATTACTTTAACCGAAACGATTATTAAGATAACCAAAGCAGTTTTGATAAAACTTTAAAACTAAACAATATTAAATATTAAAAAGAATAAAGACGTTTAACAAAATATTTCTGTATTTTTATTTTTACTTTAATACATAAGTGTAATATGCAACAAACTTACAAATAGACTTTATAACTTTTTAATAATGAACTGAATTATTATGAATTAGTTTGCAAAGATTTACAAAATGTATAATTTATTTTTATACTAAACAGGCATAAGTTGAAACTTTATAAAACAAATATATTTATTTAATTTTATATAAATAATTTCATTAAACTGGTTACTCAATTGTGTCCGCTATACATTGCCCTACAATTATAGACCAAAAAAATAATGATAGCACCAAAAATACGTAAGATACATCGAAACATTTGCAACAAGGCAGAGACTCAAAACTTTGACAGCGATTTACCAAAAAATATACTTTTTGACTTATTTCGGTTTAGTTTTAAACGAGCGCTATGTACCTCATTGCAAAATAATTATCTCATAATTATTCTTAATTATTATATACTTATGGCACAGATTATCTACTCGGTATTTCGTCGATACCGTAGCTTAATTTGTTTTTTAAGCTACGGATTATTTTATTTATTTCTTTTGGCTTTACGGGATCTAAAAATATACTTTTTTCTGACTGGATAGGAACAGATTTATTATTTTGTGTTATAGAGGTAGATGCTGAACCGACGGACGCAAAAAAACTATTAAAACTATTTGCAATTTTTTCAGGATATGTTATTTTTTTTGAGTCGATAATTAATTCAATATTTTTCTTTTCCTTAACGTTATTTTTGTTAGTTTTTTCTCTTATAATTTTCCACATACTTCTAATTTTATTATAAGATTTTTTCATTCTTTCTATGTAATTTAATTTTTTTGATCGATTTACTGCGTGTTTTAGAGTTTTTTCGTACTTTTTGTAGTATTTTTTCAAAATAGTGCTTTTTGAGTGTTTTGTGTGAATATTGAATAAACGTTTATTTTTACATGATACTTTTAGGCCAGGAGTTAGCCATGTTTTGATTAGTGTATGTTTTAAAGTTAAAGTTTTTTTGGGAATACATTGATTTAATATTCTTTTTAAAGTCTCCTCGAATGATTTATAGTTAGTGTTTAAGTTATTATTTAGATCAATAATTTTATTCCAGTCAACGTTTTACAGTTCCATTTGGAATTTATATAAATTTTCTGTATTAAAGAACCGTTTGTTTACTTTCCAACGCTTGCAGGTTTTATGTTGGGTTATATAACTTAATGTGATTGCTTTGTGGTCAGAAAAGCCTAAGTCTTCCACATTGATCTGTATATTTATACCCACGCAGTTTACAAAAATTAAGTCTATACATGTCGATGATTTATTTGTTTCTCGGGTAGGTGATTTAACTAATTGTGTAAAGCCGTATTCGGACATAAAATCGAGTAAAATATTTGATTGTCTTGTATTTTCCAAGATGTTTACGTTAAAGTCACCTCCAATTATTAACAATTTAGTTTTATTAATTTTAAGCTGATCTGTCTATGTAAGGTTAAGCTTCTAACGAAATAAATGTATTGACTTTGACTTTGACTTTAAACTAGTCCTCCAAACACCCGTCCTTACATGGCGACCCTGCCAGGATATGGTGTTGAAGCGCATTTCTAAGCCGCGTATTAAATAAATTCCTGTAGAACGGGACATAAATAATTTCGAGTAATGGTCATGGAGTGACGAACCTATAATTTGGGACAAGGGCAGGAAGAAGATGATGAAATTCCTTTATCTTCATAAAAGAAAGAAAGAAATATGTTTATTTTTAACCACAGTCATACAAAAACTACAACAACTTAGTATAACATAAACTAATAATACAGATTACATTCGTAATGATTGAGGTTAAAGAACTAGGATACGGCTCAGCATAATGCTACGTGTCTTTGAGGTCAAGGTTCATCTCTCTCTTTAGCCGTAGAGTGTCCGCTACAGGGCTAAAGCCCTCTCTCTCATTAATGACTAAACGTAATAAAAAGTGAAATATTTTAATGAATATTTCACTTTCTAATTAAGGATTATAGGAGGTTAATAGAACGTTTGATAAAAAAAACGCTATTCATTCGACTAAAATAGACAACACTGTCACTGCGAAAGTCTCGGGCGTTTCTCAGAACAAAACCAAGTCTTTGAAAAGATTGTTTGGCGATGCTGATGATGTGGTCGTGAAATGTGAGCCTTCGGTCAAACGTTACTCCTAAATCTTTGATGACCGAAAGTCATCACGGGGCATTTAGAAGGATTGAAATCCATCTTGTTGGTAAGACACCATTGGCATACCGCATTCACGTCTGCTTGAAGCGGAGTATGTTTGAAACTGTCACACATTTTTTTTTATACAGATGTATTATGTAATAAGGTACTGAATAAGTTAAATAAATAACTTGCTTGTAGTTTGTTAGTGGCTAAATAATTGTATGTACTTTAAGGTACTCAAGTTGCCAAAACATTTGCTTGAATCTCATTGTTATAAACTATTTATTTGCATGAAGCTTGAAAGTAAAAATGCAATTAATTTATAAATATGGTTGTTTTTAACCCCCGACCAAAAAAGAGGGGTGTTATAAGTTTGACGTGTCTGTCTGTCTGTCTGTCTGTCTGTCTGTCTGTCTGTCTGTCTGTCTGTCTGTGTGTCTGTCTGTCTGTCTGTGTCACCATAGCTCCCGAACGCATGGAGCGATTTCAATTTAGTTTTTTTTGTATGAAAGGTGAGTCTGGCGCGAGTGTTCTTAGACATGTTTCATGAAAATCGGTTGTGCCGTTTAAAAGTTATGGGGGTGAGAGTGGGTAAGGAAAACCGAAAATCTACAAATATACTAGTGTGGGGTATCAAATGAAATCGCATCGCGTCCACATTACAAAATATTATGTTGTTTTACGTTTAAGGAAATTAAGGCATGGGAATCGGGGGTTTTTCTTAAATTTTAAATTTAGATTTATATTATATAATTCTAGTAGTTCTATAATGTTTTAAAACTTATTTAAAAACCTATGATAGTAGAAACTAAGGGGAAGCCAAACATTGCCTGTGTGTAAAGACTTTTCAAACATGTTGAAATTGTGCTTTTGAAGTTTATCCAAATATGACTTTATGGCTACTGCTGGAAGAAAAATTTGTCTTCGCGTTCCCATATTGATTTGCTTATAAATAATTCAATTTTTGAGATATCAACACAATTTTTTCACAGTTAGTCTTATTATTGCTTAAAGTTTTAGTTAGGGCTGAAAAAGGGGAATAAAATTTGATTTACATCTTCCTCATTGCTTAGCTGCTATTGTGCTGTCATTTGTTCTTGTTCTAACAGCTGGCCAGGAGAAGTTCCATGCTCTTGGACCTATCTATTATAGAAATTCAAATGGGGCCATACTTGTCTATGATATTACTGATGAGGATTCATTTGAAAACTACACCATCAAATTTCTATTAGTTAGTATGCGATTGTTTTTAAGTCGCTAAGCTATATTTTTATCGACATAGAAGCATTGCGGATTGGCAAGCCCAGTGTATGTTCAAATGAATAGATGACATGTTAATATTGTACATCTCACGAAACTTCAAAGTACTGTGACAAATTAATTTTTTGAAATAAGAGGGAAGTATTAACTATACCGACATTGAGTAATGTAGTACACAGTACACATCAATTTAAGAGGTGATGAAAACACGAATAATTGTGTTGTAATCGGCATTAAGCATACATTGTTCGGGCACTGGCAGTGTCAGGTGATATTTTATATGTGTGCGTGAACTGCAATGCGCTTTGTTTATTAAGTTTGTAGTAGTTATTGCGTGTACGAGTGATAACGTTTTTTCTAGTAAGAGCTAATCCGTGAGCTAATCCTAATAAACTTAAATCCTCCTAAGGACAGCTAAGATCCGTACCCCGTTATGATTGCCTAACCTTAATTAGCAATTAAATCTAGCTAACCGTTCAAATTGTGGAAGACTAAATAATCAAAACTTGCAGAATAAATGGATTAAAAAAATACAAGTTATCTCTATGTTATCTTTATGTTAGATACTTTTAAGCATTCGTTTATTTATCACTTGGCAATGTATGTTTCTTAAAAAGACACATCATTCCCTTTTTGATTATCTCTAATAATTGGAGTTTAAAAAATACTACCTACATAAATATTATAAAGGTATTCCAAAATAATTAAAGTCAAAGTCAAAGTCAAAACGTTTATTTCCTTCTAAACACATAATCTACATGGACAGGTCAACTGAAAATTAATAAAACTAAATTGCTTGAACAAGAATATCAAGGAAATAACATTGTCTTGACAGTTCGCTTCAATTTTTTATACTGAGTTGAGAAGCGAATAGAACAACACAGGTTTATCAGTTATTACAATTTTTCTTACAATTAAATAGTTTAACAAAAGCAAATATATTTTGACAAATTAAAAATAATTTCAAATGCTTGTTGGTGTTGGCTAATAGCTTGAAGTAATGCAGGGTTTGTCTGTCCAATTTGTTGCAAGACCGCATTTAACAAGTTAGGATTTTGTTGAATAACAGCTCGCATTTGTTGAAACTGTGGTTGAACCTCGTCTCGTTTCTCTGGACACAAGGGATTTTGATGTATTCAGCGTAATCGTGTTTCAAACCCACCACTTTTACTATAAACGTTTTAAACTGTTTTGCTAATAATTTAGGTCTATGGTCGTAGTTTTGAAGGTAATCTTGAAAGGGGGCGTAAAAAAGGGAAATTTTATAATTAATAAAAAGTATATACGAATATTACTGAATATTATATTAATTATTATTATATGAATATTACTTACTAGTGGCCCGCCCCGGCTTCGCACGGGTTTTTATTAAATTTTTTCCCCCGGCAATTATTCGTTTTTTTCTCGCCTTTTATACCTTCCCTAGACCTCCACGAACATTTCAAGACTATGATAAGATAAATCCGTTCAGCCGTTCTCACACATCAGCGACTTAATTTTTTTTTATTGTTAAATCATGGCGTGTCCACATAATAAAATAAGCGAAACCTTTTTAAGAATATATAGATTCTTATATATAAAAATCTATCGCAAAATGTGTTGCTAAGCGCATAACTCAACAACGCCTGGACCAATTTGGCCAATTTTTTTTAATGTTCGTTGGAGTTTAAGGATGGTTTTTACGGCTAGAAAAATTCGAATAATCGCCGGGAAAATAATTTGAACCCAATTAACACAAAGTCTGATATTAAATTAAACAAAAGACAGTAGCCAACATCTTGACAAATCGGGACCTGACAAATTTACCTGATATTACAAAAACACATCGTATTTAATAATTTTAGTCAAATTTATTTCTTAAGTTTTAGTCGGATTTATTTATTAAAATATGAAGTAAATGCTATTAGTGACTATGTTTATTTTGTTAGTAGTTTATTTGAGTATACATTAGCTTTGATTCACTTGAAATACGTGTAAATTCATTTTGGGGCCTAAGGAGTGGAATTCTCTCCCGCCGTCTGTTTTCCGAATACATACAATACTACCACTTTTAGGATCCGAGTGAATAGGCCTTTTCTGGGAAACTTGTTCTAACGTTGACCTCGTCTTTGCCTTCTGGCTAGACAGTAGTCAAAAGTAAACCCACTAAATAATAATAAAAATACAACAAACATAAGTAACTAAGAGAGAAGTCCCTGTGTCCCAGCAGTGGGAGCGTAAATATAGTGATAAAAAGATAAAGATAAAGATAAAAGATATTTATTTTTCTACCATACAATAATACATACAAACAAAAAAAACTTAGCTCCCGAACGGATGGAGCAATTTCAATTTAGTTTTGGTATGAAAAGTGTGTATAGCGCAGATGTTCTTAGACATGTTTCATGAAAATCGGTTAAGCCGCTTAAAAGTAATGGGGGTGAGTTACAGGAGGCTTCCAAAAATAACACGATCACCCTTCAGTGGATCAAAGGACACAGTGGATCATTCGGGAATGATGCAGCAGATGAACTAGCACGGCAAGGATCAGGAAGGAAACTATTTTATTCGTTAGAATCTCATCTATTTTAGATGTCGAAGGCTTTTGATTGGTGACTTTATAAATGTGATCTGCTAAAGCGTTGGCTAGCACATCTTTAGGAGCTTAAAGCGAAAACTAAATATAGCCTATGTCACTCAGGGATAGTGTAGCTTTCGAATGGTGAAAGATTTTTTTTGTTGTTGTGTGGATTAGTCAGAAATATTTATTATTATAAACAATAGACAGAATATTATTATTTATACCTTGCACAGCATTGATTCTTTCCAATTTATTGTTGTCATCTAATGAGATCTCCACATTTTGAGCAGCTCCTTAAATTATGTAAGAATTCATAAACAAATTCTATGTATGAGATGGACTTATAATGTAGATGTTAACAATTATTTTCTTGCTTTTTCTTTATATAAAACGACCACGTTCTACATTTAACATAAATGTGCTTGATTGTTCCGACTCCTTCAACAATAATTATATTGATAGAAATAATTTGAGGTTACAAAAACAGTGCCCTATAAAAGGCGCTGTCAACAGGAACGGGTCTCTCATTCCCTATCGCATTCTTGTTCATCAGAGATAAACCAGCACCAGTTTTCTTTCTCAAACACCAAAAACTAATAAATCTTGTATTCAAATAATCTGATAAACAAACACATCCATATTGTGTATAAAAATAATTTAAATAAAATATTTTCCGGACTATCCACAATAAATGGTAACTTAGTAGATGCAGTTTGTGATGCTAAAATTCGCAGTAAAAGTATCCGCACTTGGCCAGCGTGGTGAATTAAGGCCTAATCTCTCTCGTCAAGAGGGAAGTCCCTGTGTCCCAGCAGTGGGAACGTTAATAGGGTGCTGATGATGATGACGGAAAATTTAATGGATCGAATGAGAAATAAGACATAGAAGAGGCTAATCAGCTTCTTTAAGTGCCAGTGAGCAGGTAATATAGGTCATAATGTTATAAGTTACTTAGATAATATCTATATAATACAATATTATATATCTCATAAATTATATCAAAATCGTTATAAAATTTATCGAGTTGGCGACTGTTTTACTGTTTCTATAATAGTTCTTCCTTCGTTTTATCTGGATCTAGTACTACTCTGTCAAGAAAGTACCGGGAAAAGAAACATACATAGGAGATACATATTTAATACAGTGACACAATGGGCGACCTTATCACAACATCATCATCATTTCAGCCGTAGGACGTCCACTACTGGATATAGGCCTCTCCCTCACAGATTTCCACTATCTCCGAGTGCCCGTCGACTCACATGTGCGTTGTTTTGTGAACGCAACAAAACAAGAGAACAATAGGGTAGTTACGCAGTATTCTGTGGAAAAGAGATATTTAATATTTATCTATGAGCTGTTTTACAACAAGACATATAATTGCCATTATTTTAATGTCCTTTAATCGCTGATAAAAACTACTTTAATGAATAACAACTATTTTCCTCTGGTATTAACAAACTTCCGACGCTTCGCTTTCCTACACAAACCTACCATATTAATCTATTAATCCAATTTAAATGAATAATCCAAATAAACTAAGCCTGTTGTTAATTATGAAAAACAATCCCGTTTTTCGGTAAAATCAGTGATTTTCGTTTCCCTTTTCACACATTTTTCAGGCTCATCAAACAAATTTGGGTGATCAATGGCTTGTAAAGTGGCCTCCCCAGTGGAAGCGTCCTCCGTTATTCATTTATGGTATTCCATGTTCACGCATTAAAAATATTACTTATCACAAAACTGGTGTTCGACTCTGTGATTATTTAGAATTAGTGAATGAACTCTTATGTAATTATTTACACAACATTTCTTATTTATTTACAGTTCTGTGGAAATGATCCAGAGATCTTGGCTACTGCTGCAAAAATGGTGGAACCTTATTGTGATGCCATTGATATAAATCTTGGCTGTCCTCAATCTATTGCAAAGAGAGGACATTATGGATCGAATTATCTATAAGCAACTTCAAGTGTAAATATATCAAAATAACAGATTTAATAAACCTGGTCTAAATTCATAAAATATTTTTTGATGTTTGATAACTTTGAAACTAAGATTTAAATATTTCGCTTTCAGAGGTCTAGAATACTGTGTTGCCTTTTTGTTTATCGGCACAGAATATTATTAGCACATAAAACTGACCCGCCGCGCGCTCATTCAAATAACAATTGTATTCGCACGAAGCCGATGCCGTCCTGCGCTCGCTACACAATGCTTTACTACAGCTACTATGCACGCATTCAAATGAGTTCTTGTTCATTGTTTTAGCCGGCGACATTCTCCGTTGTAGTTCTCGCCCGCACCTGCCTATGAATATCGACGCTTTCGTAATAAAGTAGGTGCGATCACCCACACCGGCTAAAATCAAATTGATCAGTGTCGTTGCCATTATCAGATCAGTCGGAATGGCGCAGGGCGTGGGCGGCCCCTGAAAAGATAATGTCACTGCTATTTATATCGAATGTAGTTTTTATATGACGTTTTACAGACATCAGAAATAATGGTTAATAAAATGTCTTTAGTACACCTAAAATACACAATATTTTTTTTCTATTACTGTCAAAATCTTTGCATTATTAATATATTAATATTTTGTTCATGGTCCTATTATTATCATGATGACTTTCATCTAGAAAACGGCGTGGAAACTTTTTAATTTTGCTTAAATATAAAAACTATGTCATAGTTTTTTCCACTCTCACCCCCATAACTTTTAAACGACACACCCGATTTTCATGGATCATGTATAAGAACAGTCGCGCCAGACTCATCTTTCATACAAAACAAATTAAATTGAAATCGCTCCATCCGTTCGGGAGCTATGGTGCCACAGACAGATAGACAGACAGACAGACAGACACGTCAAACTTATAAGAGATTGGCAAGCAATAGGAATAAGAGTTTAAGATAAGTTAGTTAATAGACTCTGTAATGATTAGTTTATATTTTTGTAAATATAAGTATATAAGTTTATAAATTTAACTTGTCAATTCTGACTGTCTAATTAGGTAAAAAAAATAAAGTTCATCTTATATAATTTTGTTTATTTATTCATTGTCAAAAACGGGATATCGTACGTGGTTTAAAGAACAGTGTATATAAATATAAATAAATAAATAAATTAAATGTTTAATTGAATGTTTAACCCTATTCGTACATATTTGACATTCGGACGGTATTTAAATGTGTTTATCAGTCTATGTGTGTATGTTCCTTTGTGTTGGATTGGGTCTATACGGACCAAACGCTTGGGCCGATTTTAATGATTCATCGATCGATTCCTCTCAGTCCAGCGAGTGTAACTACCTCTAAAGACATGACGGTCGAAAGTTTGTGATGTTCTACGCGTGTTTGCTTGTTGCTCCTTCACTCAAAAACAATTGAAGGGTTTAATGACACTTTACAATAATTTAGCTTTCAGGAAAAGAAATACACTCTCAACACTTCAAAGTGTCTAGATATTGAATCTTTATGATTTTGCGGGTGCGGGAGGAATGCGAAAATTACATCAAGTATCAAGCTTAGTTTTAAGAGCTGAAAATTGGTAAATACATTAAATACATCATCAGAAATTAAATGTCAAAAGTCCATTTCACTTGACTTCTTGATTTGTTTATTTTATGTTGCGTTGTGGTTAGTTTAGTTCAAGTAATTATAAATAAATGAAATTCCGACATTAAACAAAGTTAACTATGTATGTGTGTGTGTGTGTGTGTGTGTGTGTGTGTGTGTGTGTGTGTATATTTATAAGTAACCTTAGTATCTATTTGCAATATTTTTTCTATTGCGTCATATTCTAGTTTATGGAGATGGTCAATTTAAGCTTTTTTGCAGTCATGTTTGCTTTTATGGTAGATGTTAAGTTTTTTATTTATTGAGTTATATAGATATGTATATTGTTTTTGTGTTATACTGGCTTGAGGCAAATTTGGACCGTGCGTTATTAAAAGTTATTAAACATTTTTAGACAAGCCTGCATCAATAGACATACATATATAAATTTTCTTTTATCATGCATATTAAATATCCAAATATTATTTTTTAAACATTGAATGATTTTTTACTTGGATGATGATGAAACATCATCTTAAATATTATATAATTTACAAATATATTAAACTATGAGTTGGTTGTTTTACTTAAGATTTCACTATATTTATTCTTTACTTTTTATCTATAAAAATCTTTATTTCGCAATACTACATCGTTGCAAGCCTTATTTTCTGTTTGAAAAGGCTCTTTATTTGTATCTTGGTATTAATCCTTAACAAAATAATTTATTATGTAAGATTGCTTTAAAACCTTTATATAACTTTTTGAATTATTAGATTCTGACATTCCATTTAAAAGATATCACGAGTAAATTTTTGAATACATACGGGTCGGTTTTTATCGTAACTTTTACATCTCTACTGACTTCCAAAATAATTTGTATTATTTCAACATAATTATTGTGTTTGTGACAAAACATACTTATGATCTTATTTATTTAAAGAAAACAAGAACATAGTGTCTTCCCCTTAAAAATAGAAAGTAAGCAAAGTGTTAATAAACACGTTCTTTATTTAAGTCATATGTAAAATGACTGATTAACCTTTAAAATGGCTAGGGTGGGCGACCAATAAAAGCGACCTAATACCTACCTACTTCCACTTACCCACTTAACTCCAACGTTCGAGAAACTATAGGTATGTCAGACATTGACTATCAAAATAATGTACAAAGTATTGTACACATTGAAAGGTCTACAGAAAAGTCCGTGATAGTATATGTCTATCTCTAGAATTTCATCGTTTAATATGATTTTTGTAGGAAATTCTTTAACATTAGGGAGTTTGAATTTAATACATTTAGTTTTTTTTGCGTTTAGCAGTAAGTTATTAACCGTAAACCAATTTAGTAGAAATAATGTTTTTGAATGATGGATCTTGTGATCGTGGAGAGGTATATAAAGTGCACACGATATTAAGAAATCGTAACAATAATTTAAAAGTATTGTTTTTATGAAACACAGCTAAGCTATGATAACATCTGTGTGTTAGATAGTAGTTTATTCACATACCTATAGATATAGTTGGAGTGTCCATAGTAAGTATTGAGGCAAAATAAAATAACTAAAATCATCCATATATATTTTTTTATTACACACATTCTATAAATTGTTAAAATGTGGACCCTCTGACTTGTATATTTAAATTTAGTTTCGATTTAAACAATATTTAC
Source organism: Gymnoscelis rufifasciata (assembly GCA_929108375.1). Classification (NCBI taxonomy): domain Eukaryota; kingdom Metazoa; phylum Arthropoda; class Insecta; order Lepidoptera; family Geometridae; genus Gymnoscelis; species Gymnoscelis rufifasciata. The sequence goes on along the minus strand of CAKMYF010000001.1, from coordinate 3,866,573 downwards.
TATAAATCTAGTAACGATTTTTAATAATATTTAATAAGAGTTAACTAGGAACTTTTAAAAGTCCCGAATAGTGCTGCAGGGAACCACAGGTTGTGTGTCCTAAAGACTCAAATTTTTGAGAAATTTGTCTGCCAACTCCTGGTAAATCTTGCAATTTAATATTGAACATAAAGTCTTCAACTAACTCCTCAGTGAGAAAAAATTGCCCATCAGGCTTAGCCTTTTTAGTACTTCTGGACTCGGCACGTATTGTCAGGAAGTTCCTCTCTCTACAGCCCTAGTCACCGGTCGCTTGAGCCTAGCTTCGCGACCAGTGATTCTCCGTTTTGATATATTTTTTACAGTAGGTAGTTTTATATAATTTATTATGTAATCTAATGTAAAAAATATATTTTTGACGTGTTTAAAATGAAATAAAGAGAATAATAATAATAATAATAATAATAATAATAATAATAATAATAATATACATTGATAGCGAGGCTTCTAACAAATGGCTAAAAATAGGTAGCCTATTCCCTGAAACAGAAGGATTTATAATAGCCATTCAAGATCAAATTATAAATACAAAGAACTATCGCAAATACATTGTTAAGGATCCTTTAGCTCTAGATGATAGATGTCGTAAATGCCATGTTCAATCAGAAACAATACAGCACATAACAGGAGCTTGCGTAACACTGACTCAGACAGATTATACACATAGACACAATCAAGTTGCCAACATAGTTCATCAAAGTTTAGCATATAAATACAATCTCATACAAAATAATCGGACCCCTTACTATAAATACAAACCAAACAATATTTTAGAAAACGAAACACACAGGCTTTATTACGACCGTGCCATACTTACAGACCGCACCATACATTATAACAGACCAGATATAGTACTTACTGATAAAATAAGAAAAACCACTTACCTAATAGACATTGCCGTACCCAACACACACAACATACAAAAAACCTTAGCAGAGAAAATTTCCAAATATATTGATCTGAAAGATGAAGTAACAAGAATATGGAGACAAGAAAAAGTCTACGTCATACCGATCGTTCTGTCTACTACAGGAGTGATACCTAAACACCTGCATCGCAGTATGGAGCTATTAGGGCTACATTCATCTCTGTATATCACCTTGCAAAAGGCTGCTATTCTTAATACGTGCAGAATTGTGAGGAAGTTCATGGACATAGACCCATCATCCACACCAGTAAATTAAAACACAAAACACGCTGTATTTACTTGGTATATATACCCGTAAATACGGTTAATACCAGTCTTCATGGCTGAGAAAAAAAAAAACCTCTAAGATAATAATAATAATTCGTAATGTGGTCCGGAGAAGCTATCAACCTTCAATGTCTTCATGTCCCATCTTAGACGATAAAAATCAACAAAGACGAACAATTTTGGAATTTAAATATGTTACCTAAGTTGCAAGCTTTTTATGAAAAATGTGTACTACCTGAAATTATCGATTCGAGGAAAGCTCGATCAATGCCGTTGCGGGAAATATTTTTGTAATTATATGATAAATGACTATACTCAAATAAATATAATTATTAGTTACATTTGTATGTTTTATTTATATAAACAGGCTACGACCGTGAAATCCATCCACCGAAATCAGAAAATATTTACTTGTAATAAAACTATTATTGTTTGTGGAGACTTTAACATTGATATCATTAGTAATCCTCTTGCAGACAGACTAATTAATTTATTTAAATGTTTTGGAAATAAAAACTAGCCATTTATGCCATAGACTGCACCTGACTGTACTTCGATATGTGTACTGCGGGATACAGTCGACCACATCAATTGTTTATTGTACATTAATATAGAATACGCAAAATTTGCCCTGACCGTAGTCAGCGCTGATCGGTTGGCGTTATTATCAAAGGTTTCTAGCGTCCATACAGATTGCTACTCGCCCATCTGTCAGTTCAGTTTCTTGTAATTGGACTCTGCGCTTGAAGCCTTAGTTGAATGGATGATCTGTTCTGATCCTAGGGCTCTTAAGAACCTAGAGGTAGTAGATGATAGAAGAATAACCCACATTTCATTTAGCAGTATCTATAAACTTAAATATACAAATTTGACATTTTAACGGAATTACAGCCTTCATCGATGAATATAATGGAGGATAATGATTATGAAAATGGGACCCGCAAATACTGGTCTTATATTTTTCGCTTTATCAATTTATAAAATATATAGGATATAGATATAGAGATGGAGCAAAAAATTCCCCGTTTTATGGCTCCTTTGTGGTCGAACAAAGGGATATCAATCAAAAGCCGATTTCTGTTAATTTGAGGATCTTCTTTGCTGACAGGATTGCCGCGATTTTAACCATTTTTTACGGAGGGTGTGTAGTAATTTGTTTTAGGGCGTTTAAAATTGGGTTTAATGACGTAAACTAGCATTCATTAACATGTACTTTGGGTGCATAAGTATACAAGTTATTTTTTTATATTTCTTTATATTTTTTTTGTAAATACATATTATACATATACTTTATTTTCCTATATTTGTGATATCAAAATAAATGTATATTTTCTTTCTTTCTTTTCAAAAAAGTCCTAATTATAGAGGTTAATTAAACATTTTATTAATATTCAAATCGTTTATAATTATAAATAAAAATGAATTGTTGTTCGTTAGTCTGATTAAAACTCGAGAACGGCTGGGCCGATTGAGCTGATTTTGGTTTTAAAATGTTTGTCGTAGTCCAGTTGTTATTTAGTTAAATAGTACTTGATGAAATACGTATTTATCAAGGTAAATTTTAAGTACACTTCCAATAATTTTTAATTAAAGTCTCTTATTTCGAAACAAATGAATGTGAATTTAAGTACCTAACACTCTATAGGTAATAACTGGGTAGATGCTAGCTGGAAATAAAATATAGTATAATAGGCATCATCGTTGCATATTAAATAGTAATATTTTTAATACTAGACACCTATTTTTCGCTTAATCAATTTAATACGAAAGTGTTTGCTCGGCCGGCCGCTCATTCACTCCTACAGTCCAACAATCACACTAGCTTACATCTATGTATCTTTATAACTACAACTGTTCAAGTTACAGTGTTTAATATATATTTAAAGACTTAAGTTATGATGTATCAAAGTCGACAACGTGTGTTTATTGTGTCTTATCATTATCATCTACTTACTGTTCTATCTATCATAATAATAGTTTCACAACTCGCCCCGTGCAATGCACTTCGTCTTAATTTTTTCTGCACAACTTTAGAATATAAGTATGAGTAGGTCTCATACACCAAGAGTTCCGTGAATTTAAATAGTTTATAAACTTATTTTAATGAAGTGAAACATCTTAAATAGAAAAACAGAAAATTAATTTGCAGTCAAAGCGGTCACCCATCTCATCCCAAGTACGGACCTCGCTGAAAAGGACAGTACTGGACAGTACTTGTTTAGGTTATAGAAATCACCGACTTTAACATTATACTGAGTTATGTGCCATTTGGAACGTTGCTGTAGAGTATGAAGATAATCATGGTTCCAACGTTTCCATACATCAGCAACCATTTGTTTGACAATTTACTTTTATTTTAATTTACTCCTGGCTATTTATTAGTACTTTTACTTAAAATTTATTAACCCTAATTTAACTGTTAATACAAATATATATATTTTTTTACCTCATGTAAAATAGCCTGTTAAATTCTTATTTTTATACATTGAAACGTAAGTGTGATAGTTATTACAAGTATCATAGCTCTCAATAATATATTATTTATGTATGTCTAGTATTATAAGTAAGTATATCAGATGTCTAGTACCCGTAACAAAAGCTTAGAGCTTACCACGGGGCTAGATGTTGTTGTGTGGATTGTCCGGAAATATTTATTGTTTTAACTATAATTATGATACAAGCTGTGTTGTTTTATTCGCTTCTCAAATCAGTTTGAAAAAATAAAGCGAACGGTCAACATAATGTTACTTCCTTGAAATATTTTTATACCAACATTTTTGTTAATTTAACTTTACGGTGACCTGTCTATGCCCTGTGCTTCTAAGGAACTCATCGTTTGACTTTCAAGTTGACTTTGACTTTTTAAACGCTTGTTGGAACGTGTCCTTAACTCTCAGTTAATATAAACAACTCACTCTGGGAATTTTTCATTTCCCGCCCGCCCCGGACCCGGATCATGACCACGCGACTATTGGTGCTACTGATCTGCAGGGATGGTTGGAAGTGCATCAGGTAAGGGAATCTAACATTTATAGTTTTTTTACAATCCTGGATATGCCGCCGATATAAACAAAATTAAATGTCGCTTTGACACGTCTGTACCTAATAAACTGTCGTTTGAAATGTAGGAAGGTACAGTAGCTCATATCTTTTCACCATAGAAAAGATATGCCCCATTGAACTCATTTATTTATCATCTTCGTCCAACCAATAAAAGAGCTAATGCAATAACATTTTTAAAAGGCCTTAATAGTCTGGACTTTAGGAACCAAGTGGCTTTCGCTCTACTTTTAATCATTATATTTCGTAAAAATATTAAGAAAGTAAGTTGCCTTGATGATTATGCTTATACTTATGGAAAAAATCCAAGTTCTCATGCCTTTTCAATATTACCTGTGCTGGCTATAAATTCTAAAAGTAATTTACTCATGAAAACAACTTAAACTTTAAGGAAACTTAATTTTATTAATATTTTATTGTGGCGTATATTCTATATATCCTAATTTATAATATTAATATACACTAAATAAAAATATTATTTTTTTATTTATTAAACAAAAATATTTATGACCAAAAATAATTAACTCTTATAAATATGATTTTTCCATTTTAACGTTTCTTTAATACATATTAAAACCAAAGGTTCGCTTTTCTTTTGAAAAAGCCGTGTTGGCTAAAAAAAGCCGTGTTGGCTAAAGTGGGAGGACACTCGACTTTCATTCCGAAGGTCGTGGTAGAAGTAAACAGATTTTATGATTACAATTTCCTAAATTAAAATTACATAAACATAAAAAAAAACGCGGCGCGGCGCGGCGAAGGCGACGCCGTGCGGCGCGGCAACGGCGGCGCCGTCGGCGGTTCTTCGAGCTACACGCGCGCCCCGTGCTTGGCCTGTGGCGAAAAATATGTTAATAGTAATACTGCTTCCTATTTCTGTGTTAGCGATTTATTAGAATATCGTAGGCCTGACCCATCTCTCTCTTCTCTTCAGCTGTAGAATATATACTACAAAATATTATGGTAAATTAAGACATTGGAATTGGGAGTTTTTCTTAAATTTAGATTATATATGGTATATAGACATTACTTAACTTATAATACTAATACAAGCGTTTACTAACGCTTGTATTTATAATAACTGCTATTTTTGGCCTATATAGCCGAATTGACTAAAACACACTGTAAGCCTTTTTATGCCTTATATTGCGACTGATAGAGACATAAACAAGGTTAAAAAGCTTTGAACTTAACTGTTATACAACAGATTTATCTCTAATTAAGGTTTATTTTCAAAAATGAGCAAGTTTATTGTTTCCACTCAAAAATATTCTTAACAATAAATCTTATTAGCGCCTCGTAAATGTGTGAAATGACTGATGTCAACCGAACCCCCCAACTAATTAGTGGCTGCCTACATCCATAAATAATACGGATAGGGATTATTTTGGTTACAATTTCTTATAATGTCCAAGGAAACTAAAATTCTTTTTAATCTTGAAATATATTTTTTGTATTCGGAACTATTCGTTAAAACTGTTCACAATACGTTATCGGCGATTAGAAACATAATGTTTACCAAACCATTTTCGTTGATGATAAAATTCTAAATTATTTTATTGGACGAAATTCCGCATCGTGAACTCGTAAAATAGCGTTTAGATCAAAGTATCGAATGTGGCCGAATGACAAGGCTTGAAACGTCATCAAAAGTTTGGTTTATTGTTTGTTGATTAGTACATTGAGGGTGCTTAGGGAAAGATTGTCTGCCTAATGAAATGTGTTATTGAAGGGAAATGTATTTAAAAGTTAGGGAGTTGGGGATTTCTTAGAAACAGACTCTTGTTGTTATAGCAGCAAGAGAAATACATAATTTTTCAAAATTTCAACTATATAATCACAGCCTGGTGGCAAACAGACAGACGACGAATTCTCTTTGGGCTACATTATGTCTCCCTAATTATTATTCTTGTAGGACCGACCGATATAATATAGATTTATATGTCATAAAAAAAACGATGATTTCTCAGTCTACTGAAATTGAATTATATAACAATTTTGATTAAATTAACGTCATTTCTTGTTTACATTCATTCTATGCAGTTATTAGGGTTTATTTACTCGACTTTTTTTGCTTTTTTGTCTGTTATACTTATATGCATGCTCAATGGCACTTCAATGAGTTAATCCGATCAGCTATGACTATACATAACATCGAAACAGTCTTCAAAAAGTGGTCGAAGTGGTTAAATAAATTCGAAGGTTTATTGGCAAATAATATATTACTTTTAAAATGTTTGCCCACCCTAGACAAAGGCAACAGCGTAAACACAAATAGGCATAGTCAACAAAAACGTATTCGGCTGAATCTTTAGATAAAATAAAAGCAAATGTTTTTTTACAGCTACAAAGGACTAGACTTGTACGTGATATGAATTCCAGCTCTGTAACTATTTACCTACTGTAAGTTATTATTATTATGTATTTGCAACCATGTTGTTTACAAGGTGTTATTCTAAGCTACATACTAGCAGCGCCCCGCGGTGTTACCCGCGTTATAATGGAATTGTTGACAATGTGCACATAATGATAGGTCAGATAGAAAAAAATAATAATAGAATAGGTAAAACAAATTATTCTAAATACTATAACTACTCTTATTCTATAACTACCTATATAATATTTAACATCAAATATATAACTACCAATAAATATATACATTTATATAAATTTAGATTTATTAACTCCTAATATCCTACTGAAACCCCGAGTTGATGATTATTTAGAGTTAATACAAATAGGTTAGGAAAGGATAGTAAGCGCTCCTGCACTAGACAACGCCGCAACCGCGCCGTCACCCGCCGCGCCGTCGTAGGGGGGGCCGCGCTTGAGTACTGTTATATTATGTAATGTGTGTTACGGTGAAGCGGTGTGGAGGCGGCGCGGTGGAGGCATCGTATGGTACAATGTTTTATAAACAAATCTTACCAGTCACCGACAGCGAAAATACCACAAAAAAACCAAACACATTAAATCCGTACATTTCCAAATAAATGAAAATGAATTAATATGAATATTTATGGCGATTTCTACACACTCAAGCTATAAGAGCAGGAATCAAATTAATGCTAATCATCACGACGACTGTTACGTGAAGTCTTTAAAGAAAAAAGCTTTGGGTGTTTGCGTCGAGGACTGAGACTTAAGTTGATATTTTTCCTCAATGTATACAAGAACCATAATAACACCTACCTATTTGACTGACCATGACAGTTTGAAATGTTGTAAATTACATATTTCTAGAACCTCTTTCTTAGGAGTCGGTTAAAAACATGGTTGACTACTTTATTGCCTGAGTACAACCCTGGCCGCACGCCCCTTAAAACAATATTAATTACCATTAGAAAATGCCAAAACTAATCTGTAAATATATTAAGTTGAAACATTCATTCTCGTATCTCTATTCATGTGTTTATCGCAACCCTTCTAATAATAAATCGTCTGTAAGGGAAGGATAATTTCATGATTGTCCAGTGTTTGGGACCTGAGTCCAAAAATTTAAACATACCTGTACATTTTAATGTATTATTGTTTTGTACAATAAAATCTAGTGATTGGAAGAAAATTGGTTTTTTAGTTTCCTTAATAAAAGGAAAAATATAAACTTATTTGATAAATTGATTGACTGAAATGAGTGAAATTATATATTTTAATTTTGTTTGTGTTCTTGGAGCAACAGCAGTGCCAGAGTGCATTTCTTCCAATGTATTCAAATTCAAATTTTTAGTTATTTAGGTGGGAAATATGGGTGTTTATAATATTTTCGAACTTATTAAGAATATTTTCATATAATGCATAGTAAAATTAACGTAAACATATTATGTTATTCTTATCTTTCCATATGAAATAAGGACGTTCAGTCAGCAATTTTAATGATATTCTTGAGGAAATTCATACGTTGGATATATTTTGCATTATTGCTATTATTATATAAGTAGGTATATTTGTATATATTTTTCATAACTTTTATGTACGAGTATAGGTTTGATTTTATAATGTAGTTTTGTTTTTTTGATACAAGATAGAAAAAGATTTATTTCCATTGTTTGATTTTACAAATTTTATAAACTACTAGTGGCCCGCCACGGCTTCGCACGGGTTTTTATTCAATTTTTTTTCCCGGCAACTATTCGATTTTTTCTCGCCTTTTAAACCTTCCCTAGACCTCCACGAACATTTCAAGACTATGATAAGATTTTTAATCAGACTAACGAACAACAATTCATTTTTATTTATATAGAAGATAAATCTAATAATACCTAGCTATATTTATTTATATTAAAACGCAGCGATCGCCAAAATGTATCTCAGTTGATTACTTCAAGAATTGAATACCTAGGCCATGTCATCCAAGAAGGAGTAGTAACGCCGTCGCCAGGGAAGACTGAGGCAGTCATGAAATTCCCTGAGCCTAGAAATCAGAAGCAGCTACAAAGCTTCCTTGGATTGCCGGGCACGCAAAAAATTTATGAAGGAAAATTGCCGAAAATTGGGAAAAATAAACTAGTAAGTGCTTACCTATAATAATATACTAATATAACACAATACATATACCTTCCTACCAAAACGGCTTAACCGATTATTATGAAATTTTATATGCGTATTCAGTAGGTCTGAGAATCGGCTACTATATATTTAACATTTTGCAAAACAACGCTTGCTAAAGTGTGTTTGTTGCTCTTTTACGGAATAACTGCTGTAGGGATTTTGATGAAACTTCATTATCAGAATAACATAAAGGCTTTTTATCGCGATACAATACGAAATCAATTATTCTGGAGTTTTCGACGATGATATTGACAAGGCAATGTGTTAAATAGTGTCCTACTTATTTACTGTCCTATGTGTTCGATGTTTGTTTTTTGTTTTTCATGACCTTTTTAGGGAGGCTAAAGTCTATTCTCCATTCTACCGCTGAAGAGAGGAATTTGACATTAACGCCATGTTCTAAAATGCAAGTATTTTATACATCATTTCTGTTTCACGATACTACGTTAAATAATGATTTTCCTTTCATATTTTATTCACAAAATAATCAACATACTTCTACATAACCAGTTCATAATATGCTCGTAATCTGAGATTGAATAAGATTACAAGGGCTCATCTAATCAAGATGGTTCAATGTCAATGACTTATTTAAATAAAAATCATGTGTTACAGCGAGGTTATATCCCGAAATCCACAAGTATAATGTACATAATAATATCATATATTATAATAATAAATTCATGAAACTTAATTAAACATAAGTTATCAATAAACAATTTTTAAATAGTTAGTGTAGTTTAATATTCTCCAATATTTTCCTATTTCCAGGACCGGAAACACTTTTATGCAATAAATATTAGTATAGGATCATGTTATTCTATATCATAAAATTCCCGATCCGCGTATAGTTTCTTCTATTTCATCATAAAACAAGTCATACATAACATACAGATGTCCTTTGTCATCGGTTACACTATTTATAAAAATATAATGTTTGGGTGGCCTAGTTATACAACTGTGGAACAAGAGAAGGCTTATTTTAACAGGAAAGATAACTTACTGGTCGAACAGGGTTGACGAATAGAACAAGCTTTAACCTTTTCATTTTAGGAATTTTATACCACACAGAAGCTATTGTCTTTTATCTGTTTTGAGTTCGTTGTTTTATTTTTTTGAGTAAAAATTGAATTTACATTATGATTGACAATTTTTAAGCCTGTCAATGGAACTAAGCAACATATATCCAAGCAGCATTATCCTTTATAATCATTTATAGAGTAATACGCTTTTTTCATTAGACTTCTCTTAATAAATGATGGTTTTTTCTTAAATTTTAAATTCAGATTATGTTATAATATACGTATTTACATAAAATTAACCATTGATTTGTCTCCAGACCAGCGCGCGGCCAGCGACCTCTTGCTGGAGATGACACAGACGCGAGGTGAGTCTCAGCGGACCCATGCCCATTCGCCCCACTGTTGAGGGACAGTGGTACCACTGCACCAGCCTCTCTTCACTTTACGTAGTGTTTTATATGTCTTTTGTTAAAAGGAACTCTGTAATGTAATAAGGGTATTAGGCAAGGTAAAACACCGCTCAAATCATAAACAGAAACATTAAAACACCGCTCAAGAGAGAGACACAGGTTTTAGATGAACTAGGGCATTAATTCCTATATAAATCTTGGAAACGAGACGCCTCGGGAGTGCGAGAGGCCGACCGAGATCGGCGCACCATCCTCCCTGAGCGGACGGCAAGCGTCCACCTTATACCTAGGTACATTCTTACATATAAAAATATAACCTTCAAAAACCCTTTATAAATACCTACATGGGTAGTCCGCTCGTACTTTTCACCTAGCTAGATAGGTACCTACATGGACATACACTCACACAACCTCGTTTTTTACGATTTCTTTCAAACGTTCCTAGGTAGGTACGTACCAAATACGTCAAAAAGACGTGACTACGAGATGTCTTTTTTAAGTTATCTTGAAACGTTACTCTAACGTCGAAATTTTCTGTAAATTTCTCTCTAAAATCCATAAAACGTAAGTTTCTCTGTTATTAATTTTGTATAATACTATAAAATTTCCTATATTCTATTTTAAAATATATAATAGACAACAGTTAGCTGTAAACAAAACTTTTAAATATATTTTTGGATGTCGCAGTTCTTCACCCCACTACCAGTATTACGTGAATAAAATATATTTAGGCATACACGTTAGCGGTTAAATGACATTTAACGAATTATTATTATCATGTCCGGCTATGTTCTCATTTAAAATTATATTTCGTCCATGGTCTCATTTTACGGAACTTCCGATTCAGATAATTTAAATGTGCATTGTATGTGCAACTCCGTTCTTACGAATATGTTAAAACTTTGTTACAATGTATCTTTTTTTAGCATTTCAATACACTCGTAAATCTTTTATTCATCTTCTATGTTTTCAAATGTTGTTTCTACCACGCTTGTTTACTAGGTATACTGTAACTTTTTCTACATTTTAACTTCCTGCCAAAAAAATGAGTTCATAAATAAAAATGAATTGTTGTTCGTTATTCTGAACGGATTTATCTTATCATAGTCTTGAAATGATCGTGGAGGTCTATAGAAGGTTTAAAAGGCGAGAAAAAATTTAAAGAACTCTTCCAACACCAGCTATATCACCATTATAATCACAGTTTGTTCTTATTCTATAATGTCACTAAATATATATCACATAATAAGGTAACACTAAGTCACAACACGTCCCCAAGGAGATTTCTTAGGGAGAAGGGGTAGTAAATAAGTGGGTTCTTTATGCTATTAGCTTTACTCAGTTCAGCCTGCACAGAATTTAACGTTGTGGTCGTCACTCGGCAGGCAAAGTCAAGCTCGAGTGGAAAGTCATGTAAAGTATTTACGGCGCGGGAGGGCGCGCGACCGAAGATCTCCTGCACGGTGGACTGCACCTGTGGAGTGGGGTTTAGTTAATTCATGGTTTCATTTTATATGAAACACACAATACGTGTAAATTGTGTGTCTAAATAGGTATAGAATATAATTGAATAATGTGTGGTCGCGAGTTAATAGATACCTACTACAGTACAGCTTTTGTCAATAAACATAGTTTTCAGTCACTCGCTTGAACATAAAGCAAGATACTATGTTTTTGAATGTAAAAGAATACCAGCATTGTTTGAAGATTTATATTTAGTTTATCCTAGGTGAAGCACGCAGCGCCCGAACAAATAAACGGACATGTCAACGCACAAAGGAACACATATTTCAACCGAGTGCCTGCCGAGGCGAAGGACATTATCTTACAAAAAATCAGACAACACATAATGGACAGCCATTTTATTTGAAGAAAATTCTTCTCATTTTAATGTATTCCAATTCTTTTCAATGATATAATGAACGATTAAGTTGTGAAATAATATTTTTATGTTAAGATACTTATATGGTATTCGGGACAAGAACAAATAAATAAATAAATATTTCCGGACAACCAACACAACAACATCTAGCCCCATGGTAAGCCCTAAGCTTGTGTTACGGGTACATCGGATATACTTATTTATTAGGCGTACATATCTAAAATAAATGATAAGTAACTAATTAAATATGTTTTTTATTTATAAACCTATCATATTTTTAAAAGACGTAGGTAGAGAGAGATGGACACATTTCAGTTCATAGGTACTTTGTTGTATTGTCTAGATAGGTAGTTATTAGACCATTTCAAAAAGTTTATCTAGTATAGGCTTATCTGTAACTTTGCATAAAAATTATTAACCCCCGACCAAAAAAGAGGGGTGTTATATGGATGGAGCGATTTCAATTTACTGTGAGATAACCATATAAAATTGCGTAATTGTATAGTAACTATGTAGTGTCTGTACTAAGGTTTTCTATATGAATGCGTCATGTTTACTTACTTTCTAATATAGGTATTTATGTATGTTGTAATTATGACTGTTCTCCGGAATCTAGAGAAGATAAATATCACCTCAATACGTCGCTACAACAACTCGGTGACCAGATAATCGAAATGAAAGCAGCAGCTCAACAAGAGGAAGACACCTGCTTAATAAGATGCATATATTTCTAAGAACATTAATGTCATGAATATTAGGCAAGGCACTTACAATAACAATAAAAATACAATTGTGGGCGATTTTATCGCTAATAAACGATCTAAAAGTCAAAGTCAAAGTCAAAACGTTTATTTCCTTAGAAGCACCGTTTTAACGGGATTGGAGTCTAGTTTTTCCAACCTTTTTTTTGTTTTTAATACAGATATCACAAGTAAATCACAAAGAAATTAACTTGCTGAAAATCACGGGAAATTTCTCTTGTGTTACTCAATAATTTTCAGCCCTTATGGCCCACTGCTGGGCAAAGGCATCCCTATACCCCCTTCCACGCACCACGCCGTAGTGCTACAGCATTACCAATAAAAAACCATATAATCTTTTTATTAATATATATTTTTATGACAATTTTTGCCGACTTTCGTTACACAAGCGGAAGTTGAAATCAAATGAAATGATAAATATTTAAAATATAAATAATTAGATGAGCCATGGAATATTGTTTCCACAATTCTACGAGTGTCCTTGTTTCTTTTGTCCACTGTTTGCGAATAATTGAAACAATAAAAGCTGATGAATGAGCGAGTTATGTTTTAAATGGCAATGTTTGCAAGGCCCGAATAAACAGTTTTCAATAGTATGCCCGGGACGCAAACAATTCTCGCATAGTTTGTGATTGTTAACAAACTTTAATTTTTCATGTAAGGGCATGTTAATAAATTTAAAACATGTGTTAATCGGATGCCTACCTTTACAAACGACACATTCAAATTTTCCTGACTTGCGGTCTAAGGAGTGCGCTTGCTGCGGCTTGTTTGACGAAGCCATTATGCTACATTCTCAATTAAAATTTAGGAATATAATTATGAAGTAAACACAAGTTTTACATGTTTTTGAAGTGAAACTTCTATAGAATCGTAGTGATTTCAAACCGGATGCAAAAAGATGAAACGGAAATGGTAAGAGACACAAATACAATGCTTTATTTAAATTTCTTTGCGCGATACTTCGTAGTTGAGACTACGAAGTATCGCGCAAAGAGCTATTGCTGTATTTTATTTATATTATTTTCGGTCAATTTAGACCAAAAAATGAGAGTGAAGTTACATAAAGTCCCAACAAGCTGAATTTCAGTGAAATTGTTTAAAACATAATTATAAACAATGCCTAGAAGTTCCCCATCATTCCCATGTGAGGAAAAATTTTTATTCAAGGTCAAAGGTTACAATAATGAGTTTATCGCGATTTTCAGCAAAACGGTAAGTTTTATCATAAAAGTACCTGAGACAAAATAATAGATCATAAAATGATCTATAAAAAATGTATGTATACTTTTTTCTATTTTTCATTTTGCAAAACAACGTTTGCTGGGTTCAGCTAGTGTATAAATATAATGTATGCTTAGTATATTAAGCATATCAGATGTCCCGTAACACAAGCTTAGAGCTTACCATTTATTATGTACAGACGCATACCTAACTTATATTTATTCATATACTACATAGATACGCGACCTCCGCAAAAAAAACATTGTGGAACATTAAAATGCCAACTTCAAAAATATTTATGACCCTACACTATAAATAACATTATAATAAGCAAGCAAGCTTAAGCACCCTTATTTATGTTGCCACTGCTGAGACATGGGATTTTCTCTGGACTTGTTGAACACACTGTCAACTTACTTGACATTAGGTAACCATAAAATAAATAACATGTAGGTATGTACGGGTATAAAGTTAAACCTTCCAAACAAATGAAACAGCTTCATCAGCGTTCTTTAAAATAATTTCAGGAAAGCACCGTAAAGCTCATCGCGCACAGAGTTTATTAATCAAGTAGAGGGACATTTCAGGGCTTAGTGGCATTTTTCTTGGAGTTTTCATTATTTCCTGGGACGGCAGAGCGTAAAAGATGTTTCTCAGTTGAACGCCATTTTGCGTCCCGGAGTGGTCGCGGCTTGTCACATACAAATCACACTTCATGCATACATAGCTAGGTGAATCTTTTAAATAAACAACAGAAAGATTTTCAAAATTGATATGTCACTGAAGTAAAAGACGTTAATAACATTTGTAACATTATATTAGTAGGTACCTACCATAAAACAGAAGAGTGGACTAACTAAACTAACGACTCATCTATGGCATGGTTATCACTTATACATTTAACATTTACAAACAAATGCTAGTCATGCATCATGCATGCTAGGGCATGAGGACCTAGAAAGTAGATGGCTTCTCCGGACCACAAAAAGGTTTATCATCATCACATAATATTTTTTACCAACAAATTACTATTATTTTAACCATTCATGATTATGATTAACCTGGAACAAGTTCCTGTAAGTCCGATGCTGTGCTCGTCATTTAAATTTGAAAAGCTAGGGAATCTGATGACTCTATGAATGAATGTTTACTGAAAGCAAGTCAAATTGTTGAAGAAAAAATACTAAACAGTGAACCTCCTCCCAAAAGAATCAGACAAAGTACTAGATTAAGTTATAAAACTGATGTAAATATGAAAATGGACCATGATTTGTAAAAGAATTTGAACCTTAAATAAATATCAACAAGAGCTGAGTTAAGAATTATTTTTTTATTATCTTTATGTATATAAATCTTCTGTACGTGTGTTAGTCATTGAACTCCTCCTAAACGGCTGGACCGATTTTGATGACATTTTTTGTGTGTGTTAGCAAACTTTTGTAAATTATGTTTCGAGAACTTTGACATAGGAGCTGGAAATAGGGTTACTTACTAAGATACTTTTTTATCCACTCAACCTTATTAATTAGGTCTGAAAATATTCAAGAATTTCTGTTTAATGCAGGCATCTTAACTTTGTTAAAGTAAATTTACCATTTTTTTATATTAAATTTCATATTAAAATTGTTGTAACAGCAAAACAAATTGTTTTCATGTCTTTATCAACAAATACTCCCAAATTATCATCTACCTTGTCTATTTTCATTAATTTTGTTTATTACCTAGCGCATGAATCAGTTTTAGGTACATAAAACACTCACATCGCCGATGTTTACGAGCGTATAACACAATATAAGCATGCCAATCATCATGGCATCATTAAAACCGGCATTATTGTAGGCATTGCGTTTAGCGGCCATATTTGTTCTAGATATAAGCCAGTCAACAACAGTTAAAATGTCTGCTGCCAGAAATCGTCAACCCCAGACACACTCTTGGTTGCCTCTATACGGAATCTCTTATAAGAAATAATTACAACGTAAAATGCTGTTAAATATAAAAGCTGTTTTTTGCTACGTTCCTTAAATATTAATTTTTATTACTCTACAAGTCTGGGCTAATTTTTTGCATAATTTCTTTCACATTATTTCATTTTTGTTTGCAATTTAGATCCGTAACAAGAAAACGTCCATCATTTCCAAACCATTTTCAGGATTCTTAAGGTTAATACTCGTACCTATGTCTTAATCTAGAAGAATAAAACAAATGATATTTATTTGCCAGAATATAGGTTGTACAGGTTCTTGAGTTTAAAGTAATGATCTCTATATTCGACTAGGTAAGTCGTGCAAATGTTTTAGTTAATTAATAGGTATTTGTCTATTTGATTCAAAATTAAAATTAAGCTAACATGTCGCGACAAGCAAGACATAAACCCTTAGTGTACTTTAAACTCGCGGTAAAATCCATCTATAGACACGAGTTAGGATAATGCCACTTACCTTTCTCTTGTAAAATAAATTTAAATTAAGCATATTTATTTATTCTCTTATACCTAAAGTCCAACTGAATGAAATGTATGAAAGTAACGTGTTGAATGTGTAATATTAACAAAAGTGTCTAACATATTATGACAATTGACAACTCTTGAAAACTATGATCTTTATTTAACAGTATGATATTTATATACTAGCTTTGTACTAAATATTATCCCGCGGTATAAGTAGATAATAAACAGTATTCTTAAATAAATATAGCTTCTATAATTTTTATGAAGAAAAAGATGAAGACGCATCCATAACCCTCGCACCTGGGTTTATATAAAAATACTTTTACATAAGAAGTGAGGTTTATCAATTATTAAATATCATTAAGATTTCATATATCATAAAAAATATAATTTCCTAAAACTATAAAAGTAATAAATAATTTAATTTACTATGGATGTGTTCAGAAACTCTTTGTTATTGCCAACTAAACATTTTATCAAAATTTATTTACAAACATAATAAATTACGCTTTCCAAGGAGGGCAAAGCAAAAACAGATATTCCTTTTTTCGTCAATTAAAAGATATACCCTAATAGATAATTTTGTTTCTTATCACCTAATCTTCGCAACCCATTGACTTCATGACGCTCGAGCCCGAAACAGAAAAATTGTTGCCAACGGCTGTTCCGGTTCCTTAAACATCCCCGCCCTTCTTTTAGGTGTTAGTCAAATGTGTTTCATAAAAACCAGTTAATCCATTTGAAAGATATAGCTCATCTTGAATTTGTAATTATATACGTATACATTATCTTCCGCCTATATAAAAAAAAACAAGCTAGATTTTTAATGAAAAACTCAAGTTAGTTTTTTGTTTAATATTAATTTTCGTGTTGAGCGATAAATTATTATCTAGAAAATCTATACCAATCCAATCGAAGCTGATCTATGCGTCTGATAACACCTTAGCTTTCGAGATTGATTTATTTAACAAAATCAACAGCCCTTAAAAAATTAACTAAAAACTGATGTCATAAGGACAATTTTATATCTTGTAATGTAAATTTATCTTCTTTCTTTGGCGAGTCTCTACCTACATGTACCTAAGTTTAATAAAAAGAGAGATTAGGCCTTAATTCTCACTCGACTTTCATCCAGAAGGTCGTGGGTTCAAACCCCGCCACGCACCTCTGATTATTCTTCTAGAAAAATGTTTGTTTGGTTTTTCAATTATATTTTTTTCCATCCGTAGCGCACCCACAATAGATTGCGCAAACAAATACAAATACCGAAGGAGATAGAGTGTCTGGATTCATCGGACGACCCAATTAGAAATATGCTTTGTGTATAGTTAAATGATATTATTGCAAGTGTGTTTGATAAAAAAGTAAAAAGCTTAATATACCTAGTATGTGGAGGAACCTAGATAGAATTCTACGGAAGCTCAAAGATCAATATTCATGTAATTTCTTGTCCTTTCTCGAAACTTTTTTCTCTTTTTACTTCTTCCGTGTAATAATTATGCAATACTGAGAAAGTAAAAGTGATTATCCATACATACATTTATTTATTAAGAAATTTGACCCGTTATAATTCTTAAAATACTGGTTCAAATTAAATGAAATTAGAATATACCGTGTCTTTACAATGCCTGCATGGTTACTGAAAATTTCAGTCTACATACCATGATTTGATGGTATTGAGTTTTCCGATATTTCAACGTTGTGAACAAACACACGTTGAAATATCGGAAAACTCAAAACCAACAAATCATGGTATGTTACCCGTTTCAAGTCATAATAATAACAAAGAAACAGTATGAAGTTTTGCACATAATAAAGGTTTTACAGAATAAAATGTTACTATAATTACCTCTAAAAATCCTTTGGCAAATGAGGGATTGATGGCAGCTTGATTAGCATACATAGCAACATGTTCGTGCCTAGACATGTGATATACTTAATATAATAGACATACATACATATATCGATATTTTTTATAATACATATTAAACACCCAGACCAAGTATTTAAAGTTCCAAGCGAAAAGATAAAATCTAATCAATACTGGCCACTTTAATCACAAATTTCTCCTCTTTGGTAAGGAATTCCAAATTCAAATTTGTACAGCTATAGACTCATGTATTTGTGCTTCGATGATCGTCATTCATTTGTTTTTTTTCTTCTGTTTTTTTCTGTTTGCGTCACTCATTTTACAAAATGGAAAACTTAAAATATCGCATTATTTACGAGTACGAGATTAGCCTTATTATACCTTATTTTGCGACTATTATAGAGATAAACAAGCTTTTATTGAAATGTTTATCAACAGATTTGGCACTAATTGAGCTTTAGGAATAACGTTTTTTTATCAAACGTTGGAAAAAATGATACACTTTCTATCTAAGTAATCAGGAACCGTGTTTAATTTTAGCTGTGTTCTGGGCTATCGAACAATGAAATCATATTTTTTCTTAAGCTTGTGTTACGTGAACAAGATATCTGTTATACTTAATATAATAGACAAACATATATACAAATTAAACACCCAGGTCAATTTAGTTAGCAACCTGTTAGATATAAATTTTCCTAATCATAAGCATGCCAAAATCTTGGGTTTGGAGCCTGTACGCTATGAGCGCACTAATCCTGCAGTCATATCTTAGTGTATGTTTATGGAAGAATTCTCAATTTCATGATACCTAAAACTGAATTGGACGAAGTCATTAAATTGTGAACTTAGTTAACCATAGATCGAACCGATTTGCCTAAAAATGTTCACTGCTTAGTCAAATATCTCCAACTAACCTAAGTCTCATTTCAGCTCGGTGTACCTACAAACTATTTTTGTTTTAATTGAATTGATTAATTATTATTAGAATTATTTAATTAATTGAATTACTGTACTGAACACTTACCCTTTTATAACGTGGGCAAGGCAATACCACGTAGGGATAAGTTGGTACTTATTGTAAAAAACCATACCGAGCCCTAATATTCTATGGCCATGACGTGTGTTATGTAAATAATTAAATAAATTTATCCGGGCAATCCACCCAAAAACATGCATTTTGGATGTATGAATTTTTTCCCTTGCAAGAAGTTATCCAAATTTCGAAAAAAATGGTAATCTGTTGGAGCAAGGTCCGGGGAGTACGGAGGATGTCTTAGACTTTCCAATTGAAGCAGCACTCTATCTCGTAAACTAGTACAGTATTTGCAGTAAATTAAATTATAAACAACATTAATTCACTCTTCGTGAAAAAAATTATAATAATCAAAGATAATAATAAAGATGTTCTAACTTATAAACCAATGGTGGTCAATTTTAAACTGCATCATAGCGGGTTGAACTAGTTATTTTCACTTATGTATATACATTAAACATGTCCATTAAAACAAAGTCCTATTTTTATTATAAACATTTCAGAATAATTAATATCACAACATTATTTAGCGATGGGTTCCGGATATTTAGACCTCAATACGGTAGTTTCTAAATCACGACGTTCAGACAAATAAATCATTATTTTAATATATATAGGAAATTTATAAACAAGCTTCGGTTAAAATATAGATAAAATTTATTTCTTTAGGTACATTTTATTGTGGGCCTTATAGTAGATAGAGAGAGATTTTTTCATAGATATTTCATACACTTAGAGTATATGAAATATCTATGAAAAAAAAATGCTGGGCGGTGTTCACCTAAAAATATTCAACTTGAGAATTTGAATTGGATAGAATAAGGCCGTAACATGTTCTAAAGTTCAAGGTTCAAATTGCTGGCGTTTATTATTTAATTAATAGAACATTAAAATTATTTCTAACAAGTAGCCAACCCCGGCTTCGCACGGGTTTTTATTAAAAAAAAAAATCCCGGCAATTATTCTATTTTTTCTCGCCTTTTAAACCTTCCCTAGACCTCCACGAACATTTCACATTTTCATATAACACTAACTTAAGTTGCTCCCCGCCAAAGTTTTATTTGTTTTATAAATTGCCTGAGGAAATGAATGAGACACATTTACTTAGTGCAAAACCGTTCGTAAGGAGTAAACTCCAATCGTGCGTCGTAGCTGACACACACACACACACTTTTTTTAGTTGCAGAATCGTTAATTAAAGTTGTACGTTATGTAAAATGATAACATCTTTTTTTGTATTGTTATGAGGATATAATCATCTATATCCTCCTAACAATACAAAAAAAGATATGTTTATAAACTATCTAATGAATAATGTATAATTGATTTAATTCTATCTTTCTCAAAAGTCTCCAAAAAAAGTCGTTTTCGAAGCCAATTGCTGAAAAGGCTTTTAGTATTATAATTATAAATTATTGGCTTAGTCTGAGAGCCACTGATAACTTAATAATTAACTTTTTAAGGGTTATTTTCGTTACGAAGAATCCACTTATGCAAAATGTTTCTGACAAAATATACATTTTCGATAAGAAAGTTTTGGATTAGACTGTAGGTACCTACTTATTACTTACTAATATTTAATAAAAAAAAATATAAGTCTTTTTCATGTATAGATATTTTTCATTATACATATCAAACGCCTAGCTAGACCAAGGAGAAAGTGATTGCAGATCATACAAACACTTACCCCTCGGCGGGAATCAATGAAAAACACAACCCAAGTCTCGGCTTAAAATGATTAGGCAATGATGTAATAATGATTTATGAAGACAATAACGTCTCCGTGTTTCGGTATCCAACAAAAGCTAGCATACGTACGGTCAGCGATAAATTGGTATGATCGTTTGAGTAGTCGAAACAATCTGGTAATAAAGAAAACCAACAAGCATCTCTGGATTTTTCTTCTTGAAAAATGTATGTGCGCTTTAAAACACGTGCTTTAACGGTGAAGACAAACATCGGTATTAAAAGAAATCAAGTGTACAATGTTGCCTATGATGAATAATTAACTATGAAACTATAAATCATTTATTGCTTGCGAATCTGGTGAAACATAGTCAGGTCTTATAACTAATTAGAGCTAAACAGATTCTGCTACTTTGAGCACACACACATTACATGTCACTTACTACATATAAAATAAAACAAATAAAATAAATAAATGAGAACTGTATTTCATATACATAATAATACTACTAGCTTTACACGCCACGGCGTTGTTCGTGTTTTAGGAAATACTCGCGGTAAAATACACAAACACTGTAAATATTTTTATGTGTATATTTGCAAACATTTTTTTATTTATTCCTACGTAAATCCTCGTAACATTAAAATGGGTTAACCGACATTACTGGGACTCCTACTGCGGATTTTATTTGGTCAGTCCAGCGCATAGGTGATCTGCCGCGGGCCCTGGTTCCTTCCACTTTTCCTTGCACGACCAGTCCCACGCTGCGGGCACAGCCAGTATCTAAGGAATAAATTAAGTACGAAACCTACTTACCCAATTTTGAATAATAGCTAATGTGACTTCATTTTTAGTTCAATAGTATATAACAGGCGACAGGACGGATATTTTCAAGAAATAAATAAAAGCTGATCCTTTGATAGACTTTATTCTCCATGTCATTTATTGGCTTGTAATTTGTTTTACTGTGGCTTTATCATAAGCTTACGTTTAGCGTTTAGTTTCAGTTTGTAAAGTTAGCAGCTCGTAACAATCGCGTAGCACTGTAGCGGCGTAGCACCGTAGACGAGCTACGGAAGCTTTCGTCATATTGTTGGCACCTTTTACATTGAACTACCGAGTTATTTCTTTTTGGGTCCTCTATAACCACTCTTTGGTTGTAGATAACCTTTATAGTTTTAACTAGTTTACGTTTAAGTAACAAATGTCCACTAATAGCCAGTGATTAAAACATTGAGCTATTTCACTCAGTCACATGTGACACAAAGCGAGATAGTTCTTGGCTTAACTATACATTGACACGTATTATTGACATTGCTAATCAGTGATTAGATTACTCGAAATTCGTCTCTGTTTCTTTTATATGAAAGTTTAGTCAAAAGTGATCTTCTTAGCTATTTTATTAAAAAAGGGTTGAGACATTTCATAGCTAAAAGTAGCGAAACATGAGATTTTTCATTGCAGTGGAATTAATAAATCAAATTTATTTTCGTCGGCAATACTTTTCTCGGTGTTCGTGCATGCATCGATAGGTCACAGTTCTGAACCTCACTTTTAACAGGTCGGAAAATTGAAAAATTCCATGACGTTCCCTTTATAGCCTTCATTGTTATGCGTTTATTTCTAAGTGAATTATTATAGTGTGATAATCCGCATAAAATTACCAAATAAATTCTAAAGATAAATACAATTACTTGTAAATAAGATACTCATTTGTATTGTATACCTTAGAATTAAGATGTGCTTATAAGGAAATTAACATTTTGACTTTGATTTTGAAGACGATTTATTTTGACTACTACCTCCAATAAAATCTAAAATTTAATAATAATAATCATTTTTTTCAAAAGTTCAGAAACTTAACAAACACAGTAAGTACATACAATAAAAACGAGCTAATCAACGATACAAGAAATGTAAAACTATACAACCCCAACCAAACCAAAAAAGTTTTCGTCAGCGCGATCCTCTTTTTTGGTCGGGGGTTAAAAACAAACGCACAAGCGGCGGCGATCGCTAAAAAGCAATCTCTTACAGGCAACCTTCGTATGGGAAAGAACTTGATAAAATAATTTAGTAATTACAAATATTTACTTTCATAAAATACCGAATGTGGCACTGATAATAGGACGAATGCTGATTTTTAAGTGGTTTGAACATTCGGTATTTTATGAAAGTAAATATTTGTATGTTGTCCGAAACAAATGTTTATTTTTCTGCCAATGTTGCAATTTACTGATCCTTTCAGTAGCTCGGCGCCTATTCATTGCCAACAAACAAATACTTCCTGATTATAATATAAGTATAGCTAAAGCCTTCCAAAGACTCAGCTTATAACATAACTAAGTAATTAGCACCCCGTTTGGAGCGGGTGTAAATTACTTAGTTTATATTTTACATCACTGGCACCTAGCTTTATATTAACCTTAAGGTCTTAAAGCCTGTACGTGTAAGGACAGCGCTGATTTTCAGTGGTACCTTATTGACGGCGCGAGTCTGACTGACACTACATTCTCTTTTATTACACTACATTTGATAGGGAGAGAACAGATTCCTGTTTCTTTATGTGTATACAAATACATGTTATGTTAGATAAACTTCATTTGACCACAATCTCAACTGATGTAAAGTGACGGTGTGATCTAAGATGGGTCATGATCACTTGAAGGCTTCTCCCAAATTACACACTTAGGTATTCAATATTTGCTTCAAAATTGTAATGTTACACAAATACAACATGACCTTGCAACTGCAAGGGGCTTGGCGAGCCCTTTATGTTCCTCAACATCTCTCTGATTGGACAGCGATTTTGTTAATAATATGTGACTTTAGGAGAGAGCAGCGCTACCCCTTTAATTTTGAACTGTCAAGACAATGTTATTTCCTTGTATTTTCTTGAAATTTATGCATATGTTTCTAGGGAAATAAACGTTTTGTCTTTGAATTTGATTAAATATAAAATAGACAACATAGATTAAAATGAACAACATATGGCTTTGTTTATCTAGATATCGAGCGAACAAAGTTTAAAAAGAATATTTCTTGTATGTTTTAAAAACAATACTGCCTGTTTTATTGACCAACTAAAATTTGTAAAAACAGGAATATGTTCATTATACCTTAACTTTTAAATGAATAGGTAAAGTTTTACTAATGAATATTCGATTGAACGGATAGACGCCAGACATTGTTTTGTCGATAACTTTTTATTATACCTAAACTTATAGCTTGTTCATCGTTTCCCCTGGATCGCGCTCGATCCATGCCAGTGGCCCCGCTCCCTCGATGGCCAGCCTATTGAGGAGATTCCTGAGCAAAAGGTATTATCGCACGCTACGGTTTGTTTACCATCTAATGATTGCGTAATTTACAATCTCGCTTTACGCATTTCGTCGTGGACTAAACTAATGCGAATTCTTGTATATGTCTTTACGTTTGCTAAGTTATTGCAACGTAAAGGAACACCCGCAGTTACGGCTGACCAGCTTCAGTTTGTAGAGAATAAAATAATACTCGCCCTGCAAAGAAAATATTTTGCAGAAGAATTTAATAGCCTACAGAAAGATGAGTCATGCTGACATTATATATAGGAGAGATTTAAACATAATGTCAATTAAAGGATGACTTCGGTAAAAATCCGCGTTTAATGCCGGTAAAGGAAAAGAAAACTATGTACTCATGTTAATGGCTTAAGCTTTTTGAATAAATTATCAAGTTATTAAGTTTACAATCTCGAGAGAGCCATTCTGCGCGATATTGGATGATGACGGATATCTTTTCACTAGGTTGCAACAGGAGCCAGAAGAAATAAGAGAAGAACCATCTAATTTATACACAAAAACCTCATTCCAAAGTGTATATTGTTTTCTCAAAGAAGTGTTATTAAGAGTTCCTGAAATTAAGTTTCAGGTATGTAGTGATAATAGCAAAGTTATATATCCAAATGATGTATTCGGCTTAAGTCCAGCAGTGAAATGAAATGAAATAAAATTTATTTGAGACACAATAACACACATAAATAAAAGTAGAATTATTTAGTAAAGTTTTTAAACTTTTTTTTTATTTTAAACTTTAGCACACTCATAAGTTTTACACAGCGTATACAATGTTTTAACTATGTTTCCAAAATATATAATGGATTTTAAACGTGTATGTTTTATGTGAAATAGATAAGGAATATTGACGAATACGTAATTAAAGTGAGTCTAATTTTTCTAAGTTGCAAGACTTAGCCTATAACACAAAATATAATCAATTAAAAATTACTAATTAGCTGAACATGACTTAACCAACATGATTCGCATATTTAGAGAAACATACATACTCTAGGTCTAAGCCTCTCATTGTTAACTATAGAGAATTTTGGACACATTTTCATAAGGCATTAAAAGATTAGCAGAACTTTAGAAAAGCCTTTAGTGATTATGTATGTGGGTTGGTTGAAATAAAAGAGTTATTGCACTATACTGAATCTATTCATTTAACACGTTACAGGTTATTACAATTATATTATTTATTTAATCCTTATTAGGATATGTCTAAACACGGCTGAGGTTTGTACCATAAAAACGGTTTTTGTGAGTTAATCTTAAAAGATAGACATATACTATCGCGGACTGTTTTTTAGATCATTAAAAGAGCTATTATTATTTAGTACATATTTTTTGTGTATCTTGAACCGTTTTCACGGCGCACGCAACGGAAGGCTTCAAAGAGTTATTAATTGTTAAGATTATCTTATTATTCACCTAATCTCCTAGCAGCCACGGATGATCAGTGCTATCATGATAGTTAATTACCTATTATAGCATTATGCTGAGTGGCTGCCATCACTCGGGTCATATTTTTTCTTAATTTCAGCTTGTTGAAACGACATTTTTTTGAGAGAGAGAGAGAGAAAACATTTATTGGCACAATACACATAATAACCAGTTAAATATTTATATAATACTAAATACTATTTAAACATAAATGTTTGAATGGTTAAGTGAAACTAAGTTGTTTTTATAATGCTAAGTGCCGCATCGGTAGCCGCTTGCTGAAGCAATTACGTAATGGGAATTATGCTAGACAAGTTTAAAGTTTTGCCCTGAATTTCAACATGGCCGCTGACACAGGAATGGATACTTGCTCCAGTCCGGAAATCACGGACTCTAGAAAACGACCCTTAGAGTCTGAAAATTATAAAAGCGATTTATTATTAGATATTTAATCAAACGTTAGCACTTTGTTTGATTTATAAAAATAAACTCTTAAGATTAAGCTCACCTTTTGTACAATTTCGGCTAAGTTATCAACTTTTGTTTGTGTTATTTTTGGATGCAATAAAGAATTAATGAATTACATATGTTAAATTTCTAAACTAGTTAGGAACTTAAACTAGGCAGATGCCATAAAATAAAGTTTATGTTGTAATTGCAAGATATTTATTATAATTTCAATAGGAATTATGCCAACCTACAACAGAGATTTTTTTTTTCCTTAAAATACACGCCTAAATAGGTGTTAAAGAATGTAAGCCTGCCAAGAAAAACTAGTGCTTATGATGTCAACTGTGAATACAAATCGACGCTACAATCTCGGAAACTCACCATAGAACACAACCAGAAATAGTAGGTAGGTACTTCAAAATATGGAAGTAACACCGCGGGGCACAGCTAGTTTATTAAATATATGGGATAGGAAGCAAAGACATTAACAACATTTATGCCCGTACATAAAATTCGTCGTTTAACAGATTTCGAATTAAAACCGGTAATTTAATATACGGTACAAATGTTGTGTGGCAAGAACACGCGTTCGTACACTTTAGCGTTCACTTTAGCGTTCACTTTACTTTTGCTAACATGGCAAATACAATTACTAAGTAAGGACCCATTAAACGAACAGAAGCTTTAAAATGATTAAACATATTAAACGGAAACCGACCGAACAGCACAGATGTTTTTTCTTCTCATACTAACTAGTGTAGCACGATATCATAACAGTAATATGTCACAATTCCACGGCACACATGGACGATACTATGATCATTGATGAATATTATAGACTTAATAAAGGAATGTTAATTTCATAGTTAGCGGTGAATATGAATGATAGTTCAGAAAGGAAAACAAGAGCACTTATCTGACACTATAGGTTAAAAAACCAAATTATTACCTTTTACAAAGAAATTTCAGAGGAATATTTTTTTGTATCTCTGGAATTGACACAAATGCTTAAGTTTTTTGTTATCTAAAACTTACAAGTGATTATTACGGTTTTTTCAATAATATATTTTTGTATGGTATTGTACCTACTATTATAGCATGCCCATCGCCACTATACCTAACGAACAAATCCGCTTGTATATTTCGAACTTGAGGAACTTGTCAGGGTGCTCCACGGGGTATTGCACCAGCTCCTGCAGCTCCCTCTTCACGCTCTGGAGACCGCCGATGTCCGTCCAGATGAAGAAACTTTGACTTACATGGATTTATTACAATATTTGACGTAAATTGTGATCATATATGTTCTGCGAAAGATAAAATCAGGAATGTGAGGTACAGAAGGGAACCATTCATTAAAATAGTTGAAATTTTATGGATTAATTATGTATGTAAAAATTCAAAAGTTATATACAGTTTTGATATATCAACTGTTTTCAACACTAATTAACTATTAAAAATCTTTTAAAACTATCGGGAATGGAATATTTCAACTATTTATGTCATATTAAAATCTATTTAGTTGAAAACTCCTTGGTTTTAAAAATCGAATACCATTTAAGTATTTATTTAAAAAAAGACTCGCTCAAGGCCCGCGATAGAAGCTATGCAATAGCTTAATTATTAATAATCTAGGAAGTACCATTGTCTTCACAGTCTGACTAAGCAGAAGTAAGCCTCAAGATACTTCTACTGGTCGCTTCCAGCATCCTGTATAATTATTCATAAATAAAAGTGTTTATCTATCAGGAAGCATGCAAAATCTAAGACGATAAATTTTAAACTTAGTTTGTATAGTTTATACACTGTCAACTTAGATACATAAGAAACACTAACTTTTGAAATTTTGCTTTTACAATGTACCTTAGTAGGTATAATTCAATATTATTAAAAACAAGAAAAATATTATAATTAACAATTATTTTTATTTCCCATCAAAAGTAAGAAATAGAAATGACAGATATTGCCAAAACGTTCCAAATGGTCCAGTCTCAAAAACACACTCCGTCTGCACATTGGCACTTTAAAATAACTAATCCGTTCATTCCGTCCAATTAACTAAAACTAAACTAAAATCCGAACCAACAATATTTCTTTTCTTCATCATATTTACTGTTTTAGGACTCTACAAATGAGCTGACCTTCCTGAGAGTGAGGAGTCGAAGGCATGAAATACTCATAGCACCAGATCGTGAATTCATCCTCATTGTTATACAGAAAAATATGATATTATTTATACAACAAAAATGGTTTCTCATATTTAAGTTTAATTTTAAAATGTATAAACTGTAGACGGGGACTCATTTAACAAATTTACGGGAATAAATTAAATTATTCGCTTAACCTTTGTTTATTGTGTTTGTTTTTCTTTATTGCTTTTGTGTTTTGTAGTTGTTTGATTTTGATGCTATTTTCCATTTTAAACTATTTTAAATTTAATTATTTTCGGGAGCTATGATGTCCCAGACAGACAGACAGGTCAAACTTATAACACCCCTCTTTTTTGGTCGGGGGTTAAAAATAGGACAACCAACAAGAAAAACACAAAACAAGATCAATAGATATAGTTGGTATCAATAGATACATTTATTTTTCTTGGTTGTTGCTTTGTAAGATGAAATCTTTTTTAGTCTTCTGATACTTATAAAGTATGAGAGTTTATCCTGAAACACCCAGTTATTTACTGGGTGTTTCAGGATAAAAAAATAGCTCTTAGCATAGCTCTTTAGGATTTTATAAAATTGTGTAAGTTAAATTATAGAAATATTCCCGACATCATTTAGGTCTGCCATTATATCAACAAAAGTTATATTTTTTTTTATAATTAATTAGTTTTCAAAGTTTAAAGAAGTACTCAAAAATAACATTGTTGACCAGATAACAATATAAATAACAAAATGTTTGTTGTATTTATTGAATATATAATTTAGCAGTCTATACACTATTTAAATCTTATTAATGACTAATCCTGTGACTGTATATTTGATTTACTAAGTTGTATTGTAAGGTATAGTGAGTGTAGATATTAGTAGCTATAAAAATACAGTAGTAAAATTATAAGATTTAAATAAACAAGGTTTGGCAACTCCCCGGGTTTTTGGTCGTAGTTGTAACTCGTAAAAGTTTCACGACTTTTATCGTCTTGTCTTACATTTCTTACGATATTTTGCCAATACTGCTATAGTAATCTTATAAAGCTAAAAAGATAAACACCTTAACTGAAAAGTCATCATATAAACTGAAAAGTTTAAATATCTATACTTTACTTGCAAAGTTGTCAATATTTAAATTTTTCTTTTGAATGAGTAAAGTAACTTCGGTCGTCGTCATCATTATCATTATCCTGTTATCTCTATCCAATTATGAATGTAATCAAAAGCAACTGGGTGGTGCGAAGCGGGGGCGGACGCTAGTATTTTATATTTGTATTGAGATTAGAAATAATAAGATTTTTTGAGTTACCATAATTATAAAATAATAATTTGGATAAAAGATTTAGGACTCTTTATTGCACGAATCGTCCTTCTGTTACTACTATAAAGCTGTATACTTTTCTGATTCGATATCATTCAGCAGCAGCTCAGTAAACAAACAAACAACATGTTTAAATTGGTAGGTTTTATCCATATTTATTTATTATAAGAGAACCTGTATTTGTGAAGAAAAATAAATAAATGATTATGATTAAAAATGATTAAATGATTATTTTGTCGGGGTATCTTTATTATTTTTCAATATCTCGTCGTGTTCTTCAAATCAAACTAACGACAAATATTAAGCACAAAATTGTATTAGTAAATAAATATAATTTTCAATCTGAACAGTTAAACCCTTCAGGCATTTGCATAAAAATATTTTCATTCAAATCACCATTCAAAAATGCGCGACTTTTGACGATATTCTTGGCATTAGCACTCGAACGAATGGCTCGCGAAGTATTTATAATGGCAGTGTTTTAACCCACTTTCAGTTTAATTCAACAACGTTATTAAGGGATGTGTTAAAATAATTTATTTACCTATTATGCAACAATATAACATACACGCACACATCCACACACAAAAACATGCCCACACACACAAACACACACACACACACACACACACACAAAATATACACACACATACACACACAAACAAACATGCATACCTACAGAAATATACACAACTTAAGCATTTCATCTTTTTTTCAACCAAACTCCCGAACTTTCGCATAAGTAGATATGTACTTATAGTTGCAGGATACTTTTAATTCCGAAAAACATAGGTACCTACCTGCTACCTATACCGTTAGGGAATTGTTATACATGTACAGTAATATTATCTAGCCATTAAGAAAATAGGTAAGTTTTGTAGATTAAAAAAAAAATCTACAACTGCCATATTTCGTCTATTAGCCGTAGCATATATAAGATATTAGTTACCATGGAAATATGTGAATCAAGCCAAGACCATTTTTCCAATGTTCATAATCTAATTCTGTGACAGGCCATGTGATTAGAGCCAATTATTAGACAAGAATTCAATACAACAAGTTATTTATAAGTGTATACAGCCAAATCATCGTTTGCACCGTAAAGGCTTGGATAATTGTATTGCCTTACAACTACACACACATTTTTCTATAAATACATACTTGTCCACATCTAAACTTTCCATTAACAATATTGTTAATGTGATTGGTCTGGTTTTACCCTTGATTAGATTCTGCAGTGTTTAGAAAACTATGAAAATGGGTGGTCCTGAATCCATGGTAGTAGAGGAAGTAAAGCCAATAGAAAAACCGGTAGACAGAGAAAAAGTAATTTACTTACATTGTGGTCAAATGAAGGCTTATCTAGCAAAAAAAAAACATTGTGAAATAGGTACATACAATAGGTATTAAATGATACATAAAACAAGAAAACAGCTACAATATTCTGTTCTGCGGGGTTTTGTAAAGAATCTGTGGTAAAATCGCTATCGAAATGTTTATTTGATGGATTTGAATGTGGTTAGCCATCAGTCCATAGGGATTCGCGGTTCCTTGGTCTGGGTGGTTAGGTTTGTTTGCTAGATCGTTGTTTGGATAATGTTGAGAAGTACCCTAGCATATTTCTAGAACGACGGAAATGTAATGCGTACCTACCTATAGTTTATGCAAGAACATCTCTGCCAACCCATGTGGTTAAATTAAGGCAAACCCTAGAATAAACACGGTTTTTTACCCCGACATATCTCAGTAAACTTTATCAAGATAAGTGCGTCACCCTCAAGGGAGTAAGAAAGCGTTTTTAACGAAAGATGTATGTACAGGCGAAATGGCTAAAGTTAAACAGGGACTAAAGTGCTCTGAATAAAAATACATAATTGAAAACCTCGTAATATACAGCTGAGCAGTAAATTCGGAAAGTTCTGCAGATTCCCCGAAATACTATAAAAGCGTAAACGTGAGTTTTACTCTAAAATAAAAGAGTTTCTCGGCAACTTGGGAGAGAAACCCTAAGGCCACCCTTTGTATTTTACCCTCTGTGTTGATATATTGTCTTGTTACTGTTTGTATTATTTTAGTGGTATAAAATATACATGAGCAACAGATGATTGAGTACAGAGGAAAATATTTACATGAAATTGGTATCCATATCAAAATTATATTACCTCAAACTACAGTTACCTATTGATATAGGGACCTACTTTTTAATATATTTAATATAAGAGAATTATTTAATATTAAATCCGACAATAAACCTTTATTCTCAAAAATGATCTTAGGAAATAATGCTTCTTATGCCCATTTAGTACGAAAATTTTGCTTTAAAACTAACACAATTTAAAATATCGAATGGAAAAAACCTTAAGCCTTCGACCTCGAAAATAAGCCATTATTTGTCGTAAAAAGTAATTGACAAATAAAGTTATTGTGGGTTATCCATAAGAGATAGACATATACCATCACGGACTTTTCTGTAGACCTTTTCAATGTGTACAATACTTACTTGCTCAGAAAGAAACTTTCCCATTATGGTCAATGGTAAGATTTCAAGTTTTGTTCAAGGTTATTTTTAAAGGCAAAAAACTTTTTATTAATCAAAATTTGGTTAACGAAGTAACGTAGCTTACTATATAGTTTCAACCTTTAAGTGGGGTTTACTACTTTGTAAAAACATAAAAAAACATTTTTAATTTCCAAAAATACATTTTATATGAGGAATAAAATGCTTTTTTATTTCATTGTAATTTAGAGTTCTAGTGCTAGGTCCTGATTGCAAATTAATAATGTTTTGCGATAAAAAAATCTCTTTTTCTTTATTTTCGGATTTTGATTTTGCGAATCCACCGGGATTCAAGCTATTTTATAAAATCATTACAAATTTTACTTCAACACGTGTTACTTCGTTCATTGCATGTATATTTTATTTAATGTTATTAAGGATGTTATTATTTTATGTGTGGATTGTCCGGAAATATTTATTTATTATATTTATTATATTTATTTATAAGGGTTGTAAAATTTGTATGAAAAATTATAGCCTTGTTTTGTTTTATTTAATGTAATACAATGCTAAAAAATATGCCAATTGGCAAAAAACGGAACCTTTATAGATTCATCTTGTCTGTTGGTCCATCCATATATCAAAGCCTCTGTTCTCCAAAACTATAAGAATCATACTGTTAACTATGGGTAAACTTCGACAGTTTGTGTATTCTCTAAA
Organism: Gymnoscelis rufifasciata; assembly: GCA_929108375.1. NCBI lineage: Eukaryota > Metazoa > Arthropoda > Insecta > Lepidoptera > Geometridae > Gymnoscelis > Gymnoscelis rufifasciata. The sequence goes on along the minus strand of CAKMYF010000001.1, from coordinate 3,833,498 downwards.
TTGAGCCGTTTAAAAGTTATGGGGTTGAGAGTGGGGAAGGAAAACCGAAAATATGCAAATATACTCGAGTGAGGTATTAAATGAAAGCGCATCGCGTGTACATTACAAAATATTAAGGTGTTTTACTTGTAAGTAAATAAATGGAATCGGGGGTTTATCTTAAATTTGAAAAATTTGGATTTTTAGAAAATAAATAGATATAAATATGTCTCTGAACTTTGAGAATAACTTGGGAATGTTCTTATAACTGGGTTATAATAATACCTATTCGAAGTTTCCCATGGAAATCCCCTTGTCTGAATCAAACATTCTGTAAACTAGAATAATGTTTAGTGTTTAAAACATGCCTAGAATATCCTTCTCTTTTTAAAATATAAGAAATATTCAGAGGGGTTACCTATATGTCTGTGTGATGTTACTGGAGCTTTTCACACACTCCAAAAAGTTTATCTATTCTAAGGATTTTGTTATTATAGCCCTCGCACTCGGGGTAATCTTCAAGAAATTAATAATTTCCCAAACGGGACTCGAACCGAGGGCAGTGTTGCCAACAGTTAACCTACCTTACCGTTGATAAATCGTTTGGATCGCAGGCCTTTTATAATTACGCGATTTTCAGAGTTCTTCACTATTAAATTCCAATATTCATATTGATATCAACAATATATTTAACATGAATCAAGCAAAACCTTTAAATTACACCAACAAACACACTTTTTTTAAATGCGGGTATATCATAAAATAAGCTCGTACAATTAATACTCCAACACTTGCCTTTGTTCTGTGTATAAAGTAATATTTTAATGTGTGCGCTGTAATCAAGTTTAATTTTCTAATGGAAATTAAACTTCAATAACTCTTCATACTTTACCACAGAAGATAGAAAGAAAGAAAAAGAAAGAAAGAAATACATTTATTTCGACAACACAAATACAGAAAAATAAAGTATATTTCAATATAATGTCGCGTGCCAAATTCATTAGTCCAGTGTGATAATGTCGGCACAGGAATTACGATAAAACAACCCAAATAAAAGCAACCCAAAATTGAGAGAGGTAACAATAGTACAGCTATGTGTAGCTCGTTTTGAACAACTAAAAGGATCAAAAGTTAGTACTACTGTTTTTTGTCTTTGAAGGAATAGCTATAAAACACGTATAAAGAATGATGTAATAATTCCAAAAAATAGGACCAAGACATACAAGTTTATTTTTTGCTTCCCCACTCTCACCCCCATAACTTTTAAACGGTCCAACCGATTTTCATGAAACATGTCTAAGAACACTCGCGCAAGACTCACCTTTCATACAAAAAAAACTAAAAATATAATATACATACATACATAGATATTTTTTATTATACATATTAAACACCCAGACCAAGGAGAAAGGATCATCATGAAACTTTGTACACATATTCTTGGAGGTATTAGAAGTAACATAGGATATAAATTTTTAACCCCGGAAAATATGTAATTCCGCGGGACAATACATTTAAACGCGGGTGGTTATAATGGGTGTATGCAGGGTCTTATTTGTCAATATTATAAGCACCACATGTATTGCCTTAGTTTAGGGCATGCAAATTACATAATAAAATAAAATAAATATTTCCGGACAATCCACACAACAACATCTAGCTGTATTTATTTCGGACATTTCAAATTAAATATTACATTACGTCAAGGTCCATATAATATAAGGTAACTTTCATTGATGAGTCAGCTTCATGGCAATACATTAAGGCTTAATAATGAACAGTGGTATTTTTTATTTATTTTATTTTATACGCGGTATGAGATAAGTGGCTGCTAGAATTCGTTAATATTTGATAACATTCTCCTTTATAATATTCCAACGAAGTTGAATTACCGTGAGGCTATGAAATTTTGATAATAATTTTGCCTGAGATACTTAATTTAATCGACTTCAGAAATGGAGGAGAGTTATAATAATAAAAAATTAATAAAATAAAATTAATAATTAATATCTAAGATGTTAAGAAATATTATGCGGGTTGGTAAATACCAGTAATACCAATACAATAGTATATTTAATAAATTATACAATTACCTGAAAATTTCCTAGTTTGGTGTGGCTACAAAAATAACGTTTTAACTACATAGGTACAAGGTTAACACTATTTCATTTGTCATTTTCTATTATCTTTCAACCTTTATACGTCTACTTACATTTATCTGAGAAAACTAAAGTATAGGTATTTTCTAAACTATAAAAATGAAAGTGAAAGCTATCGTACGGCACAAATTTTCTAAATTGATCAAATTGTAAAAAAGCTTCTCTCCCGTTTTATTTGCTTCATTTGTGTGGGTAAGCAACAAGTCAATATCAAGAATGCATAATTTTAAGGGTAGATCATGGTATTTGCTTAAGTTTTTTTTACATCCAGGCCTTCTTTATGTTTTACAAAAAGAAGTCAATATTATATTGTGAATGGTGCTTTACGTGTTCAGTAAGCAATTATTATTTGATCTGTTGATTTATATTTAAATAATATAAATATTTAAATAAATAAATAAAATAAAAAAGCACCGCTGAGTCCGTCGTGCTGTACAGACAGCCTTGGATAATTTCATGCAAATCATAAAATTATTATGCGTAGATCATTTCAAAACTTAATTATACTATTGCACTGCTAAAAAGTGAGTAAGTAGGTACTTTGTTGCTAGACGTTATTATGAAATTAGCTCATTATATTATTTTAAGTTAAACCTGATAATGTTAGTTTTAAATCATCAGTATGGTTAAGTTGTACTTTTGTTTTATGATAGTAACCGTTTCGGGTGTCTCCCATTCGGCGTCCAATGTATTTTGTTTTTGTAGCTGCATAGGTTTCAATCTATGCATCCAACACCTATAAAACCAATGCTGTTTCGCACAAAGGAAAGGGAGAAGAACCTTCATGGCCAACAATTATCTATAAGAAACATTAAATGTAAGGTTTGTATGCTGAATGTAGCAGAATCTGTGTAGCTTTAAGTAGTGTTAACATCTGTCATGTATCACTAAATTTCCAAAAAATAAGCAATTTATGATTTTAAACCTTATTAATATATTTAATTAATCAAAGTATGAACCATTATTTTCTATGCACTTTTGCCATCTTATAGGTAGTTCATTGATCCCTTTACTAAAAAAACCAGTCGGACGGGAATCAATAAAATCTTTGAAGGCACTCTCCTTCCAAAGATTGTCTGAAAGAAATTGCTTTAAGCAATAAGGCCGCCCATTACGCATTTTGTATTTAGCAGTAAGTCCCTTTTTGTATTGTTTTATATTTTGTTAAGACCTATTCGTTTACCTGATTCCTCCAGACCAATGGCTCGGAAATCATTGCACAAATCTTACTATTCGTATTTTATTTACAGGAACAAATAAAAAAAACTAAAATAAATCTAAATTTAAAATTTAAGATAAACCCCCCGATTCCAATGCCTTAATTTCCTTATAAGTAAAACACCATAATATTAAGTAGTTAGGGCACGCAATTCCACATGTCCTTTGAACTCTTTTAAAGTTTAATGAAAGCATTACGTCTGCGAAACTTTAATGCACTGAATCTTCAGTTTTCGTTTGAAAAAAAGTTCCCGGCAATTATTCGATTTTTTCTCGCCTTTTAAACCTTCCCTAGACCTCCACGTACATTTCAAGACTATGATAAGATAAATCCGTTCAGCCGTTCTCGAGTTTTAATCTGACTAACGAACAACAATTTAATTTTGATTTATATAGATTATTTTTTGTTAAAGCGGCAAGAGAGATACATCATCCCTAAAAAATTCAGAAAAACGTAACGGATGTATCTTAATCTTTTTCTGCATAAAATTTAAAAATAGTTTCGCCTGCTAAGTGAGTTTTATCACTTATTAAAAATTATTCATATTAATAAATAATAAAACTCTTTATTAAAAACCATGTTATTTTTTTAACTACCTTTAAGTGTACTCTAAACTTATTAGCATACAATGGTAACAAAGAGAAACATCATTAGTAAAACATTATAAATAAGACAAGAGTAATCAAAATTGATCTCTGAATAAGATACATACCTATAGGATGCTGTGTAGGGTTCACCTTGAACATTTCTTGAAAATACGGGGAGCAGACAGCACGCGGCGCGCGCGGCGCTCGCCCAGCGCGGCGCCCCCGCGCGCCAGCAGCTCGCCGCCCTCCGCCAGCTCCATCACGATGTACGTGAACACTCACCTCTGGCTTGAGGTCGCGGTGCACGATGCCGCGCGCGTGCATGTGGCGCATTTGAATTATAATATCATTCTTAAATACTGAAAAGAACAAATTAATTAGGTGTCGAAACTATAGCTTCTTTTTAATATTTTAATTAATAAATAACAGAAGGAAGTGCATAGAAAATAATGGTTCATACTTTGATTAATTAAATATATTATATTAAAAAATATTCGACTTTTTGTTCCTCCCATACAAAACGCCAATTTCATATGTAAGGACCTAATATTTATTGATAATAAAGTTATACGTCAAAATTAAAGCAACGCTGGTTTTCAGACTGCTCCTGCTTGGATTTGGATTTGGATTGGATGACATCACAGTCTGTAGTGTGTATATTTCATCCCCCAACTTGACGATAAACTTCAAGTACCTGTACAGAAACATGAAATAAAAGATATCTTTAGGATGAAGTCAAAAGCAGAAAACAAGCCCATTATAGTAGAATTAACATCAGTTGTAAAAAAGGAAGATTTATTGAATTCTATAAAGAAGTTTACTTTTATAAGTTATTATTATGCGTTGTTGTTATGCTGCCCATATTAATATGTTTCTTTTGCATTGTGTAAACTCTTGTGTAGTTTACTATAATGTTGTTTTTTAACATTCTCAGAAGATGTGTTATTTAAAAGTAACTCAAATCAATTAATAGATGTTCAATATACACAAAATATTTCTATATCTGTAAAGGCCTATGAGATTATTATATTTTCTTATTTCTTTCCATAATTTTCAATTAGTAGCCATCGAAATTTTAGTAATTCTTACTTACTTACTGAGATTTTCCTATATTATTGCTTTCCAATGTTTAGTATAGAGTAAAGGAAGCTCAACAGAAAAGAACCATAAAAAAGAAAAATTAATTTCCTATACACTTATCTTTAGTTGCCCATCAAAAGGCAGAAATGTACGAATATTATTTTTCCTTACAAATTGGAAGCAACGGCTCATCTCAGCATCGCTGTCAGTAATACATAGAATAAGTTACATTGCTAGTTAGGAATAGCTAAAGTAAGCAGCTGTTAGAAAAGTAGCTGGGACAAGTTTTTTCGTCGGAATATTTTTAGCTACGAACACTTATAGCCTTATCGACTTAGGTTAGCAGGTTAATCATTGCTTACCTAATTGTAGAGACCGTTATGAGTTCATTGAACTATAAGATGTTTTTATTCTGCGACTCCTGGAATTATTCAGATGGTAAGACTTTGTTACAGATATAAAGCAGTAATAATAATATTTCCGGACTACTCACACAGCATCACCTATCCCCAAACTAAGCAGAGCTTGTAATAAGTGTATAAACTATTTAAATACAAGGAACCCTTGGTATGAGACCATCTCATACTTTTCAAGTGTATTCAGTTTTTACCGTAGTCGCAAATGATGTTACTAGCTAGAGCCGTGTGAACGAGTTATGCTAATGGAGTTATCTGTTGTGGATTTCCCCTCAAATATAAGAGATATCCCGCGGTTTAAAGCCTTTTATTTCCCGTTATTTTATAGTCACTGCCGCGGTCTCTTCATTTAGATCTTTGGGAGTACTCAACATATTTTGGATTAATCACACAAAATACCTACGTGAATATTCATGTGAAAGTATCACCAACATTATATTCTGCTCTAACTTTCCTTGTAGGTATTCAAAATCTATGTTGACTAAGAATAAATAACTATGATTGAACAATATACATATAAATATTTACGGCAAATTTTATAGTTTAACCTAACCTCAAACTAAGCAGAACTTGTACTATTGGTGTTAGAAAATTGCATAAGATAATAAGGGTTAAGTTGAATTTAAGTGTTAGTCATCCTGAAGTTCCTTATGCTCCTACTAACTACTACCTAATCTACGTAACCAACCGCCGACGAGCTGCACTTGCACGCACACCCTGTGCGTCCGGGCAGCTCGTCGGCGGTTGGTGGAAAAAAAGGGTAAATGAACGCATCTGCTAAAATGATAAGAGAAACAAACATATATCTGTAATTATTCGGATTATTTATATTACTTCAATAAAGCGTATTACATAAAGTATGTTACAAAATAATATAAATAAAATACAGGCGCGTTTTCGCGATTGTCGGGGGAGACGTGTGTATACAATGGCGTTTTCACTAAACAAGTTGAAGAACATATTGAATTCTAACAAGGATAGTCAATTGACTGGGAGCGGGAGCTTGGAGCCTGCTCTATTTCAAAGTCGCTATTCTTTCTACGTTGTAGTGCTGTTTCAACAAAGTTCATCAGTAATTTAAGCCTATACATTTTGAAATTCGAGTAAAATATGTATCTGGCGACGCCAAAAAATAGTTGCTACCTGCATAATGGCTGAAAATTTAAGCCAATATAAATGAGTCTATAGTCTAGATGTCATAGGAGTATAGGTACCTTCGTTCATATTTATTTAAAAGTTATGCTTTTTATTATTGAGTTGATGATTTGTTTAAATCATCACGAAGGGCAATTCTGAAAATCTGTGTTTGTTCTGAGAGCAATAAATAAATACATATTTCCGGACTAATCACAAAAAAAGATTAAAAACCAATTATAATGTGGAACCTTGTATAACTTTACGATAATACTACAATTAAACATAACAAGGACGTGGATTTATTTTTAAAGTTTACAAAGTATTTAATATTTACTTAATAGACCGATGAAAAATATAATGTAGGTAGCATTATGTTGATGAAAATTTAAGTTGTGTAGATGATAGAGAAATTTTTGATGTCCATTTAATGGGTTATAATCCTTATTTTTTGTAGTGTTGCACGATGATAAGTCTCACATAAATAAACTTTCCAAGCAAGATAATCAGCCTTTGATAATGCTAACATGCGTCTTTTGCGTACCTGAGCGGTTTTTTACGCGCTGTTCTCTGGCGTGCCGCTAGTATTAAGTATATCAGATGTCTAGTACCCGTAACACAAGCTTAGAGCTTACCACGGGGCTAGATATTGATGTGTGGTTTTTCATGATGCTATCTTTTTTTTGATTTTTATCGCCCGTAGTGACGGTCTTCGGAAGGGGGTGATGTGGGGTTCACATGTATCTATTTATTTATTATTACATATTTATTATATTACGTATTTATTTAATTATTAAAATTTCATCATAATAATATTCACGCCTTGTCTTTACACTTACTTACTTTCATATTATCTACTTTTCAAATTTACTTTCAGTTCATACTTATGTTCATACTTCTATACATGTAATAGTCCATTTAATTTTGTTGTAAAATAAATAAAACGCAATTTGTACAGATCACTTGATGGTTCTCAAAGATAAAGTCAGCCATTGGACGGGGACGGCGTTCGGGGGTTGTTGTGGGGTACTCGTTACCGTTTGATGGCGAGGTAGTAGAGGTCGGCGATGGCGCGCACGCTGTAGTCGGGCACGAAGGAGTAATTTAAAACTGCACACAACAGATCATGTGTAGCGTTGTGCGAGACATATCGGTTATTTGATGCGATTGGAACTTAATACGGATAATTGAGTTAGTGGATACCTTGGAAAAGACGGCGTTATTTCAGGCTCATGTATTCCATACCTATTTTAAACGTTTTTATACCTAGAGTTATCAGTGAATTTTGTTAGTATTTGAATAAAATTTATTATTATTATATTATTATTAATTAGTCCGTCATAGATCTCTTTTAAAAAAGGTGCCATTTTTTTCTTGCAAACCAAAGACGATATATTAGGCTAGATAAGATATTGTACCTAAATCCAGATATTACCCATACTTACGTAGTAATTTATTATTCTATGCCCATACGCAACATCTCAAAATCAAACTTTATGTCAAAAAACAACTTCAACATCTTATATAATTCCAGGCTTGCTCTCGATTTATCTCTGACCCCATCATCAGATTTGACATGGCAACACTTAGCAAGCATCCCTTTTTGAGTAAAACAAGAATTTCCAAAAACACGGTTTTTTTAATGTGATAAAGCGATCAATATTGTAGTCGTTAGTGTGGAGTTAGTTGTACACTCAGCATACAACTTTTGTCGATTTGAAACAAAATACTTATAGATAACTCAAAAATGCAGTAACTCCATGGACTGCTAGCCCGGGGATATTGAGCCTTGCCGCTTACAATATATGATATTATTTTGATTAACACTGTTTGTTTGTATTACGTGAATGATTACGAAAACAGACGAAGAAGGCTATATAACATTGTTTTTTGATATACCATATATTTCTTTGTCAATTACCTTACATATCCGGCCTTTTTGTCCATAGATACCATTTTAACCATTGCTTTATTTAATTCTAATCTAGAAGAAGCCGTTATGTTTTTTCTTCCAACTGTTTGCCATAGAGAATTATCATAGACAATTGTTACAGATGAACCAGCAGTGCAAAGTTTGCGGGGAGATAGAGGGGCTAACTGAACGTGGTCTTTGCACCTATTTGGAACGTAACTGGATATTGTTTTTTGAGACGTGGGACAGGACAACGTTTGTCGGGACGACTAGTATATTTATAGAAAAAAATCATGACGGGCGGGAAGCTAGTAATAAATATACTCAATATTGATTACTAGCTCCCCGCCCGCGGCCTTCTTTGCTCGCTTAATAAAATATTTTCACGCGCGTACGTGCGTACTATGTGTAATAGTCAAGTGACAGTAAAGTTATTGATTTCAAAGGGTAAAGTCGCCCCAATAAAATCAGTTAGCATACCTAGGCTAGAACTTTGTGGTGCGCTGTTAGGAGCTAGACTTTACGATAAGATTCGCAGTTCGCTGACTCGTGAATTTGATGATGTGATGTTTTGGAGCGATTCCACAATTGTTTTGGGGTGGCTACGCATGGCACCAAACTTATTAAAAACATTTGTGCAGAACCTGGAAGAAAGAAAGGACTGTTAGGATGATGGTGACAGATTTACATAAGAAAAAGAAAAGCAAGCATTTCTGCACTAGCAGTAACATTTATCGTTAAACTTTCCTAATCCATTGTATTTGTTCAAAGTCAAAGTCAAAACGTTTATTGAAGCACATGGCCCACATGGACAGGTCAACTTAAAATTAATAAAACTAAAGTGTTTATAAAAATATCAAGGAAATAACATTGTCTTGACAGTTCGCTTCAATGTTTAAACGTTTTCTTGAAAGCTAATTAACTTGCTCGGAATTACTTCAGACTACCTGTGATATAATAAAATACCTAGCTAATATATGTTTAATATACCTAATGATATAATAAAAAATATGTACAAATGCATGTTTATTGAATTAAGTAAGTATATCAGATGTCTAGTACCCGTAACACAAGCTTATAGCTTACCACGGAACTAGATATTGTCGTGTGGAATGTCCAATTTTTTTCTAGGGATTTAAGCTTTTGGGAGCATGTCTCTTCTTCAATGTTGACTATGGCACCATAGTCTCGCCAGTATTCATAAACAAGACTTTTTTTTTAATTAATGCTTTTTTACTATTGTTTTTAATCAAAGATTAAAACTTCATTACCTTGTAACTGTTCATAAAAAAAGTATCAGATAATTTTGATTGAATCCATACTAATGCTTCTTATATTGAAAATTGTTGAGTGTTGGTTAGCCCAATTTTTACTTAAGGCTATTTAAATATAAACTAAGAATAATCAAGGAAATAACATAGTCTTGACAGTTTGCTTCAATTTTTACACTGAGTTGAGAATGTTGACTGATCATTATTGATAAACCAAGTTATTATTGTATTTTCAATATTTCATGAATGCTTTGACATGAATTCAACAAAAGATGCTGATACGTGATAAAATTCAATTAAGTTAACAAATATTGTTATATTAATTTCTGATTATTTCCGATAATTATTGCAAGTAGGTTTACCATTGAGGAAATCGGGCTTCACTCGTAATAATTGATTTTCCCGCGAAAACAGATATTTTACCGCGGTAAAAAGTAGCCTATATGTTATTCTGATGTATAAGCTATATTGTGGTAAAGTTTCATTCAAATCCATTTTATAAGGACGAAATTATTTGTAGAAGTTAATTTATTTAACTAACTATAAGAAAATTTTTTTTATTAAACATTTGATCACCTCTACCAAGGAGAAAAACAAACCTAAAAAATGAAACAAACCTGGTCGAGGATCTTGATGGGCGCGACTGGCAGAATAAAATAAAACATCATATAAGAACAACCGATGAGTTACCTGTCTATACCAAGAGCTATAGATATCCTTACGTACATCGCGACGAAGTTAAGAGTCAAATTAGTAAAATGTTAGAACAAGGAATCATTCGTCCTTCAGACTCCGCGTATTATCTCCGTCTTTATTATTTGATTCCCATGTGAACTGAGGATACAATACAATACAATACTCTTTATTGAAACACATAAAAATATATAATACAACAAAACAATGCTTAAGAACTAAATATTAAATAATAGAAAATATAAAATTCTTACTCTACATACTAAATATTGCAATGTTTGTAAGAAACAATTTGAGCCTATTTAACAGTTTTTCCGACATCACAGTACGTAATAGACGTTATAATAACAGGAAAAATTATGATCGATAATGAAAACGTTTAATCTTATTACGTGTTAGAAAGCCTATTTATCGAGGAGATTACAAATTTACGACGTTCTTGCGGGAAAATCCATAAAACACAGGCCACGCCGTCGCGTGAAAAAGCTTGTTGAAAAATAATTGCTAATTATTAGCTAAAAATAAATATCAGCCTATACGGGCCCTTCGGACTATTAATACTTTAAGTGCAGAGGAGGATGTTGACATATTCTATATGTCCCACGGCTCCGAAGGTCCGGATTTAACTCAGTTCGATGTCGGGGCTCGGAATAGTCTGTAGACGACTTACGTTCCTGGCGGGGTGAAATATATACAATAAACCTAAAAAACCCATTTTTTTCAGACATTTTATAATTAGCTTATTACAATCTTTTGAGAAGTTCATTCAATAAAATAAATACCGGAATAAAATAGTCTCTCTCCACATTCAAACTATTTCAAAGACAACAATCACTGCCATTCCCAGTCAATACGGAATCTAGTTTTGTTTAAGCCATTCTCTTAGTTATCACTTATATGATTACATTGTAATTTTAAGGTAAAAACATTACATATTAGAAAATTTTATACAAAAATAACGTTCCAAAGCGCACATTGTTTATCAAAACGTAATTTCTTTAAGACAACATTATAATGATTGGAAGTAAAAATACACCCTTTGATATTTTATACTTAAATAATGTGCTTATTTGTGGAAGAAACTGATATACCTGCGAAAAACAAGCTTAAAGCTTCATAAATGCAAAAAATGTAACTGGTTTTAAATAAATTTACTTTACTTACTTTTACTTTACTTTATATTTATATTTCCGAGCAGAGTGTAGTCGCTAGTTTATTATACAAACCTAAAGATCAATAGACCTACTAGATATTACGGTACTGCTTGTAGAAGTTGGTGAGGTCAGGGACTAAATCTTTGACATATTATTTTTTGTAATATTTATTTTACAGTACCTCAAAGATAAATAATTATCGCTAAGAATTAAACCTTTCTGTATTTTAATACAACAACCTACCTTCGCAAAAAAAATAAGTTTTGCCAGCGCGTGCTCGTCTCCTTCAGAACCTTCGACCTGCGAGGCAAACCTCCCGAGTGAGTACTCTACAACAACGGCACGTTCCACGCGCCCGAGCTCGTGAACCCCGGCAACCACAGCCGGCAGTGCCTGTTCACCTTCCTCGCGGCGCCGGGCCAGCGCGTGCTCGTCTCCTTCAGAACCTTCGACCTGCGAGGTCACAAAATTCTTTAACAATAAAGTAACGAACAATTTTGCAACTTGGTCACTAGGATGAAATTTTATGAAATCTCCATTCCCACCGCTACTTAACTTGTAATATCCTTGTACATGGATTTTTATACAATAAACTTAAGTTCCTATACTTTTTTGCATGTCATATTAAACTTCATAATTTATACTACAAATCTCTTCTAAAAAGTAAGGGTTTTAATTTTATGAATAATGTCTGGTTTTTGCTTGAAGGCCAATCGTCTGATAGAATCTAGGTAGTATCTGCAATATTCATAATGTCATAGGATAAGAAAATCGGTCCCTTTTCCACGGGGAGAAAATGACACCATTCTAATATCTTCGCCCGCGGTAAGTTGTAGTAAAATTATTGAACTGTGAAACGACAATGAAATGTACCAGCAACGATTTCGACTTTAGATGAATCAGCGTCGCGTCGGTGACTAACGCAGTTCTAATTTAGTTATAAATTTTTGTTTATGATTTATTCGATATTGGAGTTGTTTGTAAAACAAGAAATAAATAGGGATACTGCATAAGCTACTTTAAATTGACATTTACGGGATACAACATCTACCTAGACAGTAATTAAATAAAAATACGGCCTTTGATAATGAATGAAGGAGAATCTTTCTTGCCTGATTTATGGCTGATTTTCACGACTGACAGAAACTTTTCCAAGGATAGGTCTTCTGTTGTATCGGCCAAATTTTGTTTGTACAGGCACATGAAAAAATCTTTATCCTGCATAGATGTGGGTACAAAGGGCGGCCTTATCGCTGTGAGCGATCTCTTCGTGATTTATCCTAAAGTCCTAAGCAGCAGGCATGACCCACCCGAGTGTAAAACATTACTGCTACTTATTTATTAAGAGTTGCCAAAAAAGTAAACAAATGTGTTTCTTATTAAATTTGCTTGGAAATATTGGACAGTACATATTCACATTATTTATTGAAATGAAATGAAATTTATTTATTGCTTGAAATATGGTTTTACATAGGTGTCAGGTTATTTATACAGTTCTACATACTTCGTCAATTTAACTTTAGGTAAACGCGAGCTTAACGTATCGAGGTGTCTGTGAGGACTTTAAATGATAGCGAGTCTACGAGCCACAGGTGAGATGAAAATACATTTATTTTACTTATGTGATTTATTAGTATCAAACGAGTGTGACCGGGGCTATATTTTTGACAGCTGTATTTTGAAACATGCCTTCGCATAAATAAGGATTATGTACGCTACATCTCTATTTACCAACTTTGGATCTTAAGTTTTTTATATTAGAGATTGATACAGTCAGGCGTTCTAAGATCTATTAGCGTGGACAATTTTCAACGTTGGCAGGGAATGGTATGTCAAGTGTATTTAAGTTACTCCATACGGTGGAATGGAATTAACGTAACGTAACGCAATTTCTTCTAATAGTCGTAGTCGTCTAGGCACTATAACTTCGCTACAAAGGCGATAAAGGACAGTTAGTTATACCAAAAGGGATGGAAATTGATTTATTGAAACAAGTACATTCAAATGGACATTTTGGAAAAAAGAAAATGATAGACATTATTAGTAAAGACTATTATATTCAAGACCTGAATAAAAAGATTGAAGAATTGATTATGACTTGCATTCCATGTTTATTAGTCATGAAAAAACAAGGTAAACAAGAAGGATTTTTAAACACTATTGACAAAGGAAGTTTAGATAATGTCATTCCAGGAATAATACGTAAAAACATTTCTTGTTGTTATTTTTAACTGACTAAACTATCGTCTAAGATTTCAATCCATCGATAGCTTTTGTATTTTTAAAAGATATGTAAGCTCTTTACTCTCGATCTTCGATCGATTCGGCCATGCTTCACATCACACTACCAAATCCATTATATACTACAAGTTTATATTTTTTGCAATTGATTAAAGTGGACCGACCAAATAGCTTCGGCCAAACTTTCGCGACGTGTGGATTATCCGGAAATATTTATATTTACTGCATTTAAAGATTTCTTTAAAGTGTAACTTTACGCTAAGTGGGTTGCGTAGTATTTGAGTTAACAATATTTGAACAGCTATTTTCATGAGGTTTAGTATAGAGGGCTTTGAGGGGTGATAAATTGATTAAGAAATTGAAAAAGGTTTTATATTAATAAAATACAGAACTAGCTTGGTGATCATCATTGGTTAATAAGGAAGATAACTTGAAAATTTCATGAGTGTGAATGAAATGGCTGTACGGCCGTCTCGCTCGTGATAACGTTAATCAAAACTGGTTTATGTAGAGCACGATGTAGAGCATGTGTTATTTTATTTCCCGGTCCTGTGGGTTTTGTTGCCAGTGTAGATTAAAGACGTTAATTCAATAATTATTTAGTTGAATGCATGATTTTCAAAACGGTCGGAGGAGTCTGACATAGGTTCGATTAAATACGAAAATGGTCTGATAATAATTTTGTATTTTTGTAAAACATATGGTGTGTGTAATAAAGAATTTTCTATTCTATTCTATACTCTACATGACATAGTTTGTTGACTTTAATTATTGCTATTTTTATAAAATGGAGTCACAATAAAATTTCTTTCTCATCAGTTGAAAGATTTTGCGAAACCATGGCGTCTTTAGATATTTTGACGCCGCATCTAAGCAAAATAAATACTCCTCGCGCTCAGCAAATAGTTTACAAGGATGAGTGCGTATATTCCCGCTTGTTAATATTTTATCTACCTATTCCATCATCCTTAGATAATCGTTTATGATTAGTTTTACTATCATACGATCGTAACTACTTATAATATATATTACTGTGTAGGTAGGCTCGTAACTTCAATTTTTCGTAGGTTTTTTCTTAAATTTTAAATTTAGATATTTAATAGTAAAATTTTCATTTGCCAGATCTATGTGTATTTCAACAGTATGATGGTATCTGTGTATGAAGAGAGGTACACCTACGACTGGAACCCAACAGTTATATAGTCAGATTTAGATACATAGATAGCTCTTTATTGTTCACCACAAAAATACTATAAACAGTATAGTATGATAAGACAATACATCAAAGTACAAACAGCGGTCTTATCGCTGTGAGCCATCTCTTCCAAGCAACATTTGGATGGACAGGAAAGAAATAGCACGTGGGGGTAACGTGAAGAAGATATGATTATATTGCATTTATTGTTTTTTTAACAAATCATAAATAACGATCACAGATAGCCCTTACCTCTATTATGTAGTTCCATAAATTCAATCTTTAAGGCCATCTTCAATCAAAAATATTTAATTCTTGAGAAAATAATGTGCGCTTTTAACACGTGCTTTAACGGTGAAGGCAAACATCGTGAGGAAACCGGCATGTTCTGAGAACTTTAAAAGAGTTTAAAGGACATGTGACATTCACCAACCCGCACTTGGCCAGCGTGTCTTATAAAATTGACCAGCAATTCAGAGTCCCTAGAAAGTCGCATTGTTACAGTTGATTGTTATACAGAGCTAAAAATGATTTCTATAAAAGAGAAAATTAATCTCGAATCAGCCGTTAATTTTGTCCAAAATACTAATGAATGAATTCCGATATTCAAGACTTAACAAATTCCAAAAAGGTCAAACTGAACTCCCAATATGTTCAAAATAAGTTCCGCACATGTCATGTGCACTTGCTCTGTAAGGTTTGTAAATTTGCATCCTTTTATGAAGTCCATAATTCTGAACCAGACTATGGGTTACTGCTAATCTATGTGGCTTCATCGGATGTTCTGGCCCATAGTACAAAGTTATTTAAATATTTTATGTTCTTGCGAGTAAAGGTTTCTAGCCAGGCAACTATCTTCCATTACAAGTGCGGATATGTGAGTTAATGTGTGTTAAAATAGGCAATACCTAATTTCATAGTACGAGCACAACCTACATTTCAAACAGTGTAAATACCTGTTCTTGAAGTTGTTCCTGCAACTCTCTTCAACTTTTCTAGATTGCGTGTAGATAATTAATTGTAATTTAGGGCGTAACTTTTCATCAGTAGAACAAGCCCTAGGTTCTGTTCTGAGAAACTTGGATTGAATTTTGCGAATAATACAATTTCTAGGTAACTTATAATTTTATTGTTATTATTTGTTTTATTATCACGTTTAAATAAAATATACATTATCTTTTATTTAAATTAAGCAAAATAATTAAATAAATATTTAATTAATAAATAAATAAATATTTCCGTACAATCCACACAACAACATCTAACCCCGTGGTAAGCTCTAAGCTTGTGTTACGGGTATTAGACATCTGGTATACTTAATATAATAGACATTTGTATATACATAGATATTTTTTTTATTCAAACAAACAAACTCTTCAGCTTTATATATTAGTATAGATTTATCGTAGATTCTTATAATGTAATCAGTTTGTCAATAATCTTTAAGAATAAATTGCTATCATTGAAATGATAAGTTTGGTCGTCTTGATGTGACTGTTAACTGCGCTGGTGTGGCTAATGCTGCTAGAGTTTACAACTTCAAGAAAGACCTGCCATTTGATTTGAATGAATTCCAAAGAGTAGTTAGGTCTTAATTCACCACACTGGTCAAGTGCGGGTTGGTAAATGTCACATGGCTTTCAAAGTCTTCAAGTGAAATAGTATTGAAGATTAACTTATAAATCTTACCAGGTAGGGAAGATTTACATAAATATTCGGAGATTTTTCCGTGAATTTATTCTATAAGCTCTAACGTTCGTCTTAAATCCGAAAACAACATCCATAACTACATAGATATATTACCGATAGGTTAAACATTCAAGTCTTTGGAATTGTTGAAACGATGTTAGCAACCTTATCCCTTAATCATAGTATAGGAGAATGCTGAGGGCCTGTTTCACCATCTCCGAGGAAAATTAGTCAATGGTTTAATATATAGAGCTATTTCGCTCAGTCAGATATAGTTTTTGAGACAACTAACCATTGTTTAGTTTAATCGGATTTTAAACATTAGACCTTACTGTTATTATTTCATAGCACAATTCAGGTTAATGTCTAAATTCCTTTTACCCAGCTCCTTGCTAAGGGTGATCGTCTTTTGACACGAATACGTAAAAGGTGAGGTTTTGATATGTTTTGTTTGATATGGATCTAAGTTTTTAAACACTGATCAAAGCTTCGAAATGTGTGAGTGAGTCTATTTCATTTACTGATAATATGATTTGTATAAATATCTATGTATGTCCATTATATTAAGTATATCGCAGTGTAGGGTTGAAGGTACCCGTGCGCGAGGCAGGTCGCCCATGAGGTGGACAGATCAAATAAAGGCAGCAATGTACGACCCCTTATACGAATGCGCCAGTCGAGCAGCTGTTAGGGAGGAATGGAGACGAGCCGTGAAGCGTGTGTAAGCAAAGTCAAAGTCAAAACGTTTATTTCCTTAGAAGCACATGGCCTACATGGACAGGTCAACTTAAAACTAATAAAACTCTTCGTCTTGATATATTTTTTACAGTAGGTAGTTTTATATAATTTATTATGTAATCTAATGTAAAAAATATATTTTTGACGTGTTTAAAATGAAATAAAGAGAATAATAATAATAAAATCATTTATTCAGGTCAAATATTAACTATGCACATAAATAATAAGATACGATGACACTACCGAAGCTTTACAACTGTGTGGTAGTGTCAACGCCCGACTCCTGGACAAATAATCCTGATTTTACAAACAAACAAATTTAGACTAACTTATAAAAGATTACCATAATAACAGTTACAAGTTACAGTTTTTTTAAAGAATAGACATTAGACATAAATATATGGATATTTTTTATTATACTTATTAACGTTGGCGTCGTGGGAATCCTTGGAATAAGAACTTCCTCATCTTGAAAGTATCGACAAACGACATGTAATACACAAATCAGCATCTATTGAAATGATAAAGTATTCATTACACATATCGAGTGTTCATTGTTTTTATGTTGTTAGATGTATTATGAGCAAATTATTTATGTAGCCAAACAAAAGCCTTTTTTGTCTTATATACAATGGACGTGGAAACTAACTTGGTAACCCGATGACTTAAGGCCCAAGTATGTGGTACTTATATATTGTTATCTTTAAAACTACATAACCCGTTCGTTTGTAGCTATGAAAGTGGACAAAATTTTCTTATTTAATAATTACATAAATATAAATTAAAAAATGTAAGAAAAACCCCCGATTGCAATGCCTTAATTTAATTAAATGTAAAACAACTTATTATTATGTTATGAGACAGACAGACACGTTAAACTTCACACAATACAAAAGAAATGTTGTTCAGCACAATTTTATATTCAATTAAAAACTAATGATTTTTCTTATAAATTTTAACCAAAAAATCATCTACCCTAAAAAAATATCCTATGGGTGGGAATGGTAAAGAATCAAACGCTTGTATTTTATTAATTAATCTACCTATCTAAAATTATTAAGGGTTATCTGTGACCTATACAATTTGCCAGTGTCGAGTTAAATAAAATTATAAAGTGATAAAGATGTTGCTCAGTTGAACGCCATTTTTGTGATTGCAAAATGGTGTTCAACTAAGTAACATTTTTTCACTCTTTAATTTTATTTAAGGTATAAGAAATTGCATTGAATTGAATGATGAATTTTTTGCGATTGTCAAAATGGCGTTCAACTGAATAACATCTTTTTCGACCGTTCCATAAAATTCGTTATTCGAGGCCACCCCAAACAAGCATCTTCTTGCAAACTTCGTAACATTTTCTTTATGACACTACCAGCTACTTAGGAATAAATTGAGCGCATAAAATGTAAAACACAAAAGAATACGTTTAGTTTCAGATCTCTTTATTTTAAAATAATCGCAATCTAGAAACTATAATAGAATAGAGTGCGATAATTTATAGAAATTGTTAGAATTATAAACATTTTTACATAATAATAAAACCTTTATTCGCAGAATTAAGGTTTACAAAATACTTATACATTTAGGTCTTAGTGCTCTTAAAAGTAGTTTGAATCCAGTTTCGTTAGAATTATATGAATATGTACACACCTGTATCTGATTTAATTAATTATCATTTTTAAAATACATGAGTCTGAGAATTTAAACATACAAATATAGACGAGGTGTTTCAATCTTTTTTAATAAAATTAAACGGTACAATCGATGATGGTACGTATACTATGTGACCAAGAAATGATCTTAAACCTTGAAAATGGGCTACTTTTTTTACAACTACTTATTAGATACCTATTTTGTCTAGACATACCTACAGACACACAGACTTGTCTTGTTCTCAATAAAACATAGATAAAACACTTTTATGTACCGAAATGATAAAGATGCAGTTATAAACAAGCAAGCACTTTCTCCTTGGTCTGAGTGTTTAATATGTATAATAAAAAATATCTATGTATGTATGTCTATTATATTAAGTATATTTTACTATGAAGGGTTTTATGAATTCCAGCCACAAAAAGTATTTACCTAAATTTATATTACTTTGTCTTGGGTCAATTTTATATTCGTTCCGTATATTCTATACATATTTTATGTTAAACTCCCCGCCGCGTTTGTCGTCTTTATGTTCGGCATATACTCAAAATGCTACCTATGTAGATAAGTCTGTTTACTTGCTACTAAGTATGATGGGTTTGAGTATATTGGTTACCTGGTTACGAGGGAAATAAGATAGTTCATTACATGTCCATAATACAGGTTTCTTATCTATGTGGGGACCTTTGGAAGTCATAAACATAACTCAAGATGTCTAATTAGAACTACTTTGATGAGGATTCACAAGTATAGTGTCGTAAATGCACTTTTTTAAGATTGTACCTAATTGTTAAGAAATAATAAAGAAAGTATTCTCGGTAATCCCGTTTTAAAGATGTAGGTATAATAAACATAACCCAATTCTATAATTTTTAAATTCTACACATTAACTGTTGCGTTAATGTTATTTCCTTGATATTTTTTATATTAAAATTGTTAGTTTAATTAACCTTAAGTTGACCTGTCCATGTATGCCCTGCGCTTCTATGAAAATTAACGTGCTGACTATGACTTTTTTACTGAAAAAAAAATCACGGTTTGATATTGTCTCCTCAAGAACACGGTTTGTTTGATAAGCGACGTATATGAAAATTTGTATTTGAATCATTATGGTGTCTATCCATTGAAGTGTTGATGTTCCCGGCCCCAAATCTAGGGGGGCCCCAAAGTCCTCAAAACCTATTATTAAATAAATGAGTTGCTTACAAACAACATCATAAAACTAAAGTACACACACAGTTACAGCTACAGGCACAGTTTATTTATAACTAGAAGCTGCTAATATTCATGGCGAGAAGCCATGAATATTAGCAGCATAAAATATTTATTGTGTAAAATGTAGAAATGTTCGTTTCGCCGCGCTTTCTTTGAAAGTATTGTGAGGTAGATTGAACTTAATAAAGGTATACTTTTTTAAATAAAGTTACAATAAAGAAAATGCCGTTGTGATGTTCCTTTTTGTATCCTGACTCAAAAATTGGATTCCAATACAATAAACTTAAAATAAATTACGATTTGTTATTAGTTTTAAATAATATATCTTCGTCTTTATACAAAAAAAACTAAAAATTTCTCCCGTTTTTTACACATTTACCACTATATCTTTGCTCCTTTTGGTCGTAGCGTGATGTTATATAGCCTATAGCCTTCCTCGATAACTCGACTATCCAACACAAAAAGAATTATTCAATTCGAACCAGTAGTTTCTGAGATTAGCGCGTTCAAACAAACAAACAATCAAACAAACAAACTCTTCAGCTTTATAATATTTATTATATATTATATTATATATAACAAATCACTCAAACATGAATCTCCACTCCACTCAACAAGTCCTTAAACTTAAACCATTACGGTGGGTAAAATTAGACCGCCTATTGTGTTATTTTTAAGTTCCACAGTAGCCTTATTATTTATTATAAATTCATTATCTTACTTAATTATTATTGTGATAAATATCTCATCAACAGAGGACTCTCTTTTTAATGGGCTAAAAGTCTGTAAAAAAACCCAAAAAATGAAGTCACAGTCGGGTGATATTTTTTCGTAATAACAGCTTCTTATTTTTTTATATATAAACTGTAAAAATATATTGAAGCTGGTCTTCAATGCTCCATTTAGTAATGAGATCGGCATAATATCCTGCCCTGAGGTAATCAATGGTTTTTAAATTCTGCAAGTTAGTGATGACTTCTTTGTGATAAAGATTAGCGTCAACGCAATGTAGGAACACTGTGGTGGTCAGCATGGCAACTGAAAGAGAACATCATAATATTTCATATGGCCATATAAGTAATGCTAATAAATAAATCTACTAGCCTTCTTGGCTAAGGGGGTATCATGTACAAATATATTGTGGGCTTAGCTAGGATTATAATACGTAGGTATTTTCATTAATGTTTTTAATTTTTAAAGTACATACCAGTGAATCAAATTCTAACAAGTAAATATCAGGTCTATTATCTCTCTATCTTCAAGGTAAAATGAGTAATGTATACGTAAACTTATGCTTTCTCGGTGATTGCAATCGAAAGTGAAACAGGAAGACCAATTTAAGTACCTACCTACTGTATAGCATCGAAAAATGGTGAATAAAATCTTATATAACTTTATTTAACAAACGAGGGCTGGCACATAATCTTATATTGCTTTCACCATCTTTGAGGAGAAAACTTGGTATTCCTGAAGCTCCAAGTGAACTGGAAAACCCATACAGTCATATAAAAGAAGAATTAAGAGCTTTCCTTGAATTTGGGAAGAATTGCAATGCATTCTTAAGCCAATCGCCATTAAGTTTTTAGCGATTGCAAGGTCATCCGGAGCGTTAGTGCAAATGAAATAACAATTGAGTATTGTAAAGAAATAACTTTTCAGCTTTATAATATTACTATAGATAATAATTTGTGCGAATTTTGTTAACGGAATGTCATAATGTTTGTTCAGAGTTAGTTGTCATATTTATCTTACACTTATTGGCTCTTTCTGACTTTGCTCGGATACAAATATTTTTCTTTTGAATCACTATCTATTTCAGAAAACTACTAGACGATGCGTTGAGTAGTTTTAAATTGAAAATTTAATAACAGGAAGACACAATTAAATTTATAACATGTATCTTAAGGTATTATTTGACGTCATGATGTATTAACCTTGTTGTTCTCGTTCACTGACTGATGATTTGGCAACAAAAAGCAGCAGCTCAGGCGATAGCTTGCTTGTGCCATCTACTAGTCCCCAGTATAAAAACCCAGAACAGTTAAAACTTAAAGCTTCACCACCTAATAAAAAAAGCGAGACTGAAATTATGTTTACGAATTTCTTCTTGAATCAACTTGTGTAATATACAAGAAATTATCTTTAGGAATGCTCCTTGATTCAGGAAAATCCATTATTGCGAGCAAAGCCTGATTTGGATCAAATTTGACAAGGATATAAATGTATGTAGATAGATGTTACAAATGCAAAATTTTAACGTGATAAAAATATTATTAACGTGAATCTGTGAAATGATTTTATTGTATTGTGTTGAACGCTAGTTTCCATTGTTTGTGTTTTTATTGAAGCTTTAGAAGATATGAACAAGCTGTTCTCTATAAATAATGGTAGTGTCTGAACCAATTTAAAGACATTTAAATAATATAAATCCACATTCTTGTTCAGGCCTGTTTACTGGATTTCACGGCACTCATGCGGTACAGCCTTAATTATAATTTAGTTGTTAGGCGCTGACGAACTGAAGATGATATTTTGCAGACCTTAGTAACAATACACTTTGCTAAGAAACCAATTTGCACTATTAGTTGCGGCATGTTGTAGGTAAAATTGTAAATAGGTACCTTCTGCTCAGTCGGCGCTATCAGCACGTTCCCCCAGTGTAAATCGCGATGCTCGAATTGAAACGACTCCTCGCCGACAGCAAGCCCGAAAGCAATCTGTAATCAAAATAAATAACTATACTGATTATACCAAAAAAGAGTAAACAAAAATAATATAGCAAATTGACACAATTTTCTATTTATCTTACAACAAAATCGAAACAAAATACAAACGAATATTCAGAGGAAATCATTCATGAATATGTAAGCATAGACTTCTAAGGAAATAAACGTTTTGACTTTGACTTTGTTGGGTAAATGTAACAAGTCGAAAATAAGAATAATCAATTATAATCTCGTTAAAACTCTTGTTTATATACATATATGATTTCCGTAACAATTAAATTAGCTTAAAGTCGGATAGCCGATTTAACTTTATTAAACCTGCTAATGTAATCTTTCAGAGAACACTCTGGGTAAAAAATTAGCGTCTTTAAAAAACAAGAAAGCTTTTCAAATCAATAGCCCCTTGAGACACCTTTTAAACAATTTTAAATTTAATGATAAATATTGAATATGTAATAAGTTACTTACTTAGAAAAAGAAGGGTAAGTTCAACGTGTCTGTCTGTAGCATCATAGCTCCCAATGCCACAGACAGATAGACATATATGTAAAGTGACTTTCAGTTATTTCAGTTAGACTATTTGTTTGATAACTGTACAATGTTTATACAACTAAACCCTCATTATGTTTAAAAAAAAGGAGGAAGTCTTAATAAGTCTTGTATGACTTTTATGTTATTTATCTCACATCAAGAATAGATGTAGATGTGAATAAATTCTGTAAGTTGCAATTTAGTCGACTATGGGTGGTGTATACGTAAAGGTAGGAAGTATACTTGCTGGGTTCTTCCAATTTAGACGATGATGTTAAAGATACCTTAATTCAATAGCTTGACATCTATCCATAGATCAGAATTTTAAAATAGAATAATTAATTATCTCATAAACGCGAAAGTTTGTGAGTATGTATGTAAGTGAGTATATGTAAATAAATAATAAAAAATATTTCCGGACTAATCACACAGCATCAGCTAACCTCAAACTAAACAGAGCTTTTATGTCTATCTTTTAAGATTAACTCACAAAAACTGTTTTTATGGTACCTAATTTGGTCGAAATAATTTGTTTAAGTTGTATCAACATAAGAATATTAATCTTTATTCAAATAAATATGTTGTTGGTTAAGAAATAATATAATTAATTGACATTATACTCGAAATACAAATAATTACTAAAGCAATTGGACCGGTAGTTGCGGTACGTGTGGTCAGTAAAGCGATCAGTTTGTATAATCCCCGGTTAATGAAGGATTATACAAAAATATTAATTAGATATATGCGCAACAATATCTAGCCTTCAAACACAGAGCTCGGCATACTATATTCTCACCTAGATACATGGCATGTGCTTACAGAATAAACAAATTGAAACAATCATTAAAAATCATTAGATTTTGTACGATCTGCAATTTCTGGTTTCGGGTCTGGGTATTTTCTATC
Source organism: Gymnoscelis rufifasciata (assembly GCA_929108375.1). Taxonomy (NCBI): domain Eukaryota; kingdom Metazoa; phylum Arthropoda; class Insecta; order Lepidoptera; family Geometridae; genus Gymnoscelis; species Gymnoscelis rufifasciata. The sequence goes on along the minus strand of CAKMYF010000001.1, from coordinate 3,809,000 downwards.
TATACTAATATTATAAAGCGAAGATTTTGTTTGTTTGTTTGTTTGTTTGAACGCGCTAATCTCCGAAACTACTGGTTCGAATTGAATAATTCTTTTTGTGTTGGATAGTCCAGTTATCGAGGAAGGCTATAGGCTATATAACATCACGCTACGACCAATAGAAGCAAAGATATAGTGGTAAATGTGTAAAAAAACGGGAAAAATTGTTTCATCTTTGAAGCCTTCCGTTGCGTGCTCCGTGAAAACGGTTCAAGAAACACAAAAAATATGTATTAAAGAATAATAGCTCTTTTAATGATCTAAAAAACAGTTCGCGATAGTATATGTCTATCTTTTAAGATTAACTCACAAAAACCGTTTTTATGGTACCTAATTTGGTCGAAATAATTTGTTTAAGTTGTATCATGAAAGGTACATAATATGAATAATCTAAACAGTTTCTTGATTTATAAATATGATTACAATCAATCATTGAGGCTTTTATATAGCAGTGCCAGTCCCGAAGTCTGTTTTTCCGAATACATACATCGCGTTGTATGTATTCGGAATTCCACTAGAGATTGACCACGCCAATAATCATTACATACATCAATAATTATATATTTTTTAGATGACCTGTCCATGCCCTGTGCTTCTAGAGAATAAAAGTTTTGACTTTGTCTATGAATAATGATATAATTTAACGCATTTTAAAGCCAAATCTGCGGCATTATTTAATTATTTTTTTCTTTATTTATAAGCCTTCATTTCTTTGGTTACAAATTCAAAAGTAATTCGAACTCAGATCACTAAACTTTTGGTCTCAGGGCATTTCGTTAGAGTATCTATTGTTGGGTAATTTTTTTGCACCTTGGCATAGTTACTAACCTTGGATTACATAATTGAAGATTTTGTTCTTATAGTTACCAAATAATTTTGATAAAAGAGCTCAATAAACAAATTATCTTAATAAAATTATTTCAAGAGAATGGCGGCATCTTGCATAGAAAAGACTCACTGAAATAAGCGTCATCTAGTTTATCTGATGAATCGCATGTAAATAAAAGATAAGTAATTGCTTACAAACAAAAATTTGTTAAGTGGGGAATCAAATCTCGGATTCTGAGATAACTCGGCTTCTTAGTTTTTAATTCTGATAGATTTATAATCTAATTAGGCCAATTATTTATTTTAAATGTTCGTAAAAGTCCATGGATGGTTTTTACAGCGAGAAAAATAATTATAGTGGTCGGGAAAATAATATTGAATAATTACCCGTGCGAAGCCGGGGCAGCTAGTATACATATAATTTATCTGTTATATAATGTACTCTGATATGCTTTATAGAGTCAAATGACACAACAGTCGTCGCAATACCAAATTAGAGGTATATACAATTTTTATACTAAAAAAGAGATCTGTTCCTATGCTGTTTTGTATTGCGAGTTTAATGCGTCGTTAAATACGTGTAATGCTGTAAATGGTAAGTTATTTTTAAATCTGTCCCCCCAAAACCAGTGCTTTGATAACCTTATCTAATAGTTATGATACAATGATTTACGATTTAATTAGTACATTACGTCTCAAATTGCAAGTGTTTGTTTCGAAATATACAAATTGGACATTATTAGTGTTAAGAAACGTTAATTACAATGTTAGGATTGTTCGTCATGAACTGACATTTATACCATCATTCACGTTCCGATGACATCCAACCTCATTGGGGTGTAAATAGCTTACAAATAAAACCAGACGTACCATCTCGAAATTCAATTTTACACTCCGTCATCATAAAACTGACTGAATTTACGTTTCTGACATAAACGGAGTGATTAATTTAAGTGTAGTTATTTTTTCAGTTTTAATATGTAGGTAGTAAAATATGTGTGCATATGTATGTAATGTTTCTACCACAATGTTTCAACTAAATTGCTTTTTTAGAGAAATCAAGGTGAATTAAGGGATAGAATCATATATATCTAATTACTCTCTGAAGTACTCAAGTGGGTATGTAACGATAAGGTTTTTTTTTTAATAATAAAAAATTCGTAAGAACTTTTAAAAAATTGAATAATAAACCTACAAAATATTTTATTAAACTTTAATAGAACGATATCTTAAGAAAAAATCTGAAATGAATTCTAAAATCACTTAAATGGTTAAAGTCAAATATTAGTATATGGTATTTTTATAAATTCTAAAATCCTTTTAAATGGTTATGTCAAATAAAAGGTATTTCGACTTACGATAAATATGGTATCTTTCTAAATCGTGGCTACCTTGTAGTACATTAATTTTGAGCTATTTTTGTGTATTTTCTTGATGGTGGTCCTTATAAACAAATAAATCAAGTATACAATAACACATTTTTATATTCAGGATTTAAAATCGAGTATGGCATGCAAAAGTCGCATACCAACAAGTACTCAAAGGAAATTAGAGAAAACTCCTTACTTTTTTCTTTATAAAATATAATCGAATCCTATTATTGAAGCCGATAAAAATATACACAATAATATACAGTGAAAATAAAAAACAATTGATTTATTCAATTCAGCAGTCGCTACAAACAAGTAACATAACAGACAAAGGATAAATTTCCCTCAGCTAAAAGTACTCTATTAAAATCTCAAGTAATAAAAAGATATGTTCCGCGGAAATTTAACTTCTGGTTTACTAAGCCTACTCTTTAGCTTCCAGTGAAAAACATGACAAAATCGGTTTGTCGTATCAGAGATTAGTCGAAAAAAAATTACACTTAGATTAACTAACTGTGCTCAGCCAAATAAGGTATATTCCTATATGCCAAACACATAACTTTTTGCAGACGGGTTAATTTATGAAAATGTTAAATTTAGACATAAGATATACAATAACTATCGTAAATCAAAGCCTGCTTCCTCTCGCCCCCTGCGTCAATCAGGCGAGAATTTTATATATAAGATAATAATTCTTTATGGCGCACACAATAGTACAAGCTCTGCTTAGTTTGGGGTTAGGTGATCCTGTGTGAGTTAAAAAAAATAATAATAACACAAACATAAAAATATTCTTACAACCTTGAATGGAGAGGATTGTTGTTTAATAAACTAATTTAACAATGTTTTACAATATTATGAATTACTTTTCTATCCATTAAATCATGTTCAGCCGTTCTCCAGTTATAACTTATAAGTGTTGGAATTTTCAAAGATTTTTAAATTTTTATAAAGTTTAAGATATTAAATAATATAGGTGAAATATAGGACTCGACTTGCCATGTATAACGCCCAGTTGTATTATTATGGTTAATAAATGAAATTGAAATAGGATCCATAGAAAAGTCCCTGTGTCCCAGCTGAGGGAATGTTGATGATGGTTTGATGTTGGATGATGATTAAGATAGGCTACATGGGGTCATTAAATAATTTTTTTTAGCAGTAAAAATCAAGTTTTTTTAAATCAACTGTCTATGTAGATATTTATCAGGTCTCGAGGTACAGCAAATTTTTGGTACGGAACCATTATATTATAATAGCTGGCCCCTCCGGCCTCGCACGGTATAAACCCTCTGCATCGCGTGCACATTACAAAATATTATGTTGTTTCCTTTTTAGGAAATTAAGCAATTTGTATCGGGGATTTTTCTTAAAAATGCAGTTCAACAATCGGGCAAATTTAATCATAATCCCCTCATAATTAAACATAGCGCTACCAATGGCGGTCCATTGAGTGTTAAAACCGAGCATACACCCACTGTGTAATGTGTGTGTGACCTACAAGAAATAAAAGACAGAAAATACGTGACCATGAAAAGTTTTCTAATGTTCTTAAATTAATTTATCCTTTGCAAAACATATTTACTTGAACAACTAATACAGCAACAAAAAAATACGAATGCTTAAAGTAGTGGTTAAGTATAGAAATGTTAAAGACGAAACTGGGTTAAAAAAACGTAACTAGTGTGCAATAATAGTTCTCTATGTCACTAAATAATACAGTGCTTAAAATGTTTATTTTAAGCCAATTATTTTTAGTTGGCATTGGTGACATAGGTAGATTACCTGGCACATAGACTAAGGATAGCACAGTGTGACGTAGCGACGATATGACGTGTAAATTATAAAAAATAGAAATTTTAAATAATAAAATAATTGTTTTTCAATATTGAAATTCCGATATTGATGTCGTCAATTCCGGAATTGAAAACGATATTCGATTTTGTCGGAATTCCCTTATAATGTCAAACGCCTTTCAAGTATTGTTGCATCGGTTTCCGGACACAGTGAGTCCTTGTAGTAGGTAATGTTTGTGAATACGTGTTGGTTTAATACGTTTTCCCGCTACGTCTGTCTGTAGGTAAGTTTAAATACTTATCTCCGAAAGCTTTGCGTTTTCTCGTGACTTGTTTGTTGGCGCATTTCTTGGGTAAGTCACGTTTCCGGCGAGTTATCGTCTCTCGTTATCGGAAGGGTGACGTATTTGTAGATTTTGTAGTTGAACTTACACTTTATTCCACCAACATTCAACATTTAAATCGTAGGACATAATTTTTAAATCTAATCCCAAGACTAATTATTATTTAATTGGTAAGGCAACACGCAGACTCTATCGCGCGTCTGTGATAACCCCGCTCTACTAGTACTAGTCACTTAAGGTAGATAGATCTAAAGATTTTTTATTAAATTGAATAAGAGAGGAGGTTTTGTCTGTTCACGTCCGTAAGAAAACAGTTAACTTTTTATTTATTTTGAAACAGTTGATAAGATTATACGTATTTTTTTTTAAATGTTAGTAAGCATTTTAATTTTAAATATCAATAGGGACTTTTGAACAAAACTATTCAAATGTATTTAATTTATAAAGTTAAAAATGCAATAAATGTTTTATTAATGTCATGATATTACAATAGCCACAATATCTAATGAGCGTTTTAGGTCATAATTATCTCCTCACAGTTTAAATATCCAGGACTGCCTACTCCGCCTTGCATCGACAACACTGTCCTTTGTTAGCACAACACACACGATCTGGCCAGGCTATTTTGTATTGGGTTTTGTTATGATTATAGATTTTGCGGTGCGCGCGCGCGGTTTTTGCGGGCCCACTCGACTATTTTGTTGCTTACTAATCTTATTGTTGCCAAACTATATTTCAAATATCGTTATACATTGATTTATGGATGATTGTTTTTGGTTAATTTTCAGCCGTTGAGTTGTAACGAAAGGATATAATGAATATAAGGAAAAGTTCATACAACAATTTACTAATTAATGCAAAATATTATCAACTTATATGAATGAGTTAATTAATTATTCGCAAAGAAAGTTAGAAAAATTGTGTGTAAAATTAGAAGAACCTTAAATAATTAAAATTGTTGTTGTAATTTAGTACATTACCATGTTTTTGCCGACTTTCCGACTTTCAATGAAAAAAAAAGGTTCTCAAATCGACGATTTTTTCTTTTATTAATTCAAAGAAACTACAAAAAAAACTAAATTTAAATCGCTCCATCCGTTCGGGAGCTATGATGGAGCAGACAGACAGACACAGACAGACAGACAGACACGTCAAACTTATAACACCCCTCTTTTTTGGTCGGGGGTTAAAAATATAAACGTCTGGCGGAGGCTGTTACGGTTGTTCCCTCGCGTGCGCGGAGCATTGCCTCACTCTGCTGCGCGCGCTGGCCTCCCAGCCCGAGCACAGGGCCAGGCTGTGCCAATACTTAGATTAATATCTCGTTATATGTAGGTATATTTGCTTACCTTACAAGTTTTTGCCCTTGGATTTCTGACGCATACTATTTCTTATCTACTAATCATATTTGCTTTGTAACAAGTCTCTTTTATGTATTAGGACTACATAGTATTATATAATAATAGGTACTTCTTGTTTGGTGGCTGAGAACTTGCATTTGTGTATACACACCATGTTTCCGTTATTCGAGACAAAAATGGGCAAAAGTCGTGTGGCATTGTCGCTATCGTGGGCAATCTAATATGTAATAAATAACAGGAAAACTATCTGAGGGGAACAGCTTTAACCAAATATAATTGCAATGACCTGTTCGCGTTTTTAAACCCGAATCAATCAACATGTCCGGACGCGGCAAGGGCGGTAAAGTTAAGGGGAAGGCAAAGTCCCGTTCCAACCGTGCCGGACTACTTTGTAATCCTTGATTGTGTCAATATCTTATGTCATCCATCGTAATACCTAGACACGCTTTACTGATGTCAACCGGAAATGTATTTTCTAACCAATAATAGGTATATTTTTTTACAGCTGAAAACAACTGCATTTTTATAATTTACTAGGACTGCTCCGCGGTGCTAACAGCGTTAATAATGGATTTAAAAACAATAGTCCATTTCCTTTCTCAGGCTCTACAGACTCTATATACCAAATTTCTATCATTGTTATCTAGAATCTTATTCATTACATCCTACTGATATTATAAACGCGAAGGTTTGTGCGGGTGTAAGTTAGTGTGTTTATAGCTATTTCACGCAAAACTGGGTGTTTTCTATGTATCATAATTATGGATGAATTTACAAAAAAAAAATGTATCTTGTAGTATATCAGTCACCTAACACCCATAGTACAAGCTTTGCTTAGTTTGGGGTTAGGTGATGGTGTGTGAGTAGTCCCTGAACTTCTCTCAAACGACTGGACCGATTTTGATGAAATTTTTTGTGTGTGTTCAAGGGGATCTGGGAATGGTTTAGATTCACAATACGGTCAACTGGATATTGTTTTTTGAGACGTGGGACAGGACAACGTCTGTCGGGTTTAGATACTAAACGTTCATTCGGATCGAAAAATGTTGAAAGAAAACGAAACATCTTTTTAAATCCCTATTCAACGATACCCCACATTACATTACATACTTAACTTGTTGAATTTGTTTTAATTTTAAACCCCGACCAAAAAAGAGTGCCTCCACTGGGCAAACACCAGTAAAGTAAAGAAGAAAAGAAAACTGAATGTGATAGCGAATGATCAATCTTGAACCTGTTCAATAAGTTTCAAGAAATATGAGGATATTTATTATGTGCTATTGTATAGTATGATTTAAATATATCATTCTAAGTGCACCTTTGTTTTGCCTATGGAATAAATAATTATGAATTATTCCACGTCTACGTAAGAAAACGGTTACCCGTTCGAAGTCGGGGTCGCTAGTTCCACATAAAAATGATAACGTCGCAAAATAACAATCGAGTAATTTCTACTCTATTTTTAATGTAATTTTGAACAGAAATTCAGGTGTTTTATTTAACGAAACCTAGCTAGATCGATCATCCCCATAACTCCAAAGAATATTTTAACATGAAAATTGGTCAACCCACGTCCAAAATTCCGAGAAACGGCTAATCGATGTAAATATATACAATAATTTCTCAGATTAACTATCATCTCTGCTAAAGTGATTTATTATTCTAAAATGGTGATACTTATTTAAGAACCTAAGCATATATAAAAAACATTAATCTAAACATTGTTTGTTTCACTAGCTACTATCATAATCATTAAGTCTTAAGGTATACTGACTTTGAAAAGGGATCAATAAACATGTAAAAAACGGTCAACGTAAAATTATTGGGTTGGTCCCTAAGGGATAGAGTTTCTTAAAATCCATTCTTTTTGGACGTCTACACCCTATAAGAAATCTATGCGCCAAGTTTCAGGTTGGTAGGTGTATGAGTTTCTGAGATTTCGTGATTAATCAGGCGTTTCCATAATATTCGTAGATATAGGATTAAAATAATTTATCATGTCATTAAAGTATATTCTGCTGTATTCGGGCTCTGCCACATTCATTGTCTTAATGTTAGAAATAAATTTGATTTGATTTTACAAAAAACAGCTAAAAATGCAATTTATCCTATAAAATAATAAACTACATATTCAGACAACCTAAAGGTAGATACTAGATAGGCGTTTCATGTCATTACTTTTGCCAAATTTTATCTAGATGCTATTCAAACTCCATGGTTCAAGTATTTGCATTAAACGAAAAAGGGTAATTACTTATTACCTACCGGTAATTAAACATGTTTGCTATATAAACCCATCCGAAGTGAGTTGCCATCTACATTTGATTTTAAACCTACGTCGCGGAGCCTGAAGCACCAATAGCAAATTCCTAAGAACTTCTTCTTCTTAAGGTGCCACTTCATTACTGAAGGTTGGCAGTCAGCTCCTTAAATTTTTCTTTGTTCATTAAATTTTTCATACGATCAATATATTCCTTTTTAATATTTAATGTTTTTTATTTTGAACATAACGTTTAATACAAAGGTTTGGTAGGGTAAACAAAAACATTGGTTATTTACGTTATTTTTAAGTTCAAGCGGCATCATCATCATCAAACGCATTGGCTGATTTAAGTATACGGCTGTAACTGGTTAGTGAAGAAACTTTTTGATGATATTTTGATAGTCGAAGTTTTCTACAAAATGTAGTTTGTACGTTTTTTAGTATCGTAGCACGGTAGTCTTAGCCCATTTGTGAGTCTGGAGATATTTTTTTAAAATCTACTAACATATTTTGTCTAATTTTGGTGTAAAAAAAACGATAGATAGGCAACTGGACTTTGTTAATTACAGTGTAATGTCAACAATGATTAAAATGTTTGCCAGCGAGCTAATTCGCAAAACGTAATTAAGTTTCACCTGCAAGGACTGAATTTTTTATAAAGTTTATGGAATTTATTCTTTTCCTCTGTACAACGAATTAGAGGTTATCTCAAAACATTCCTCTTCGCACGAGCGTAATTAAGCCCAAGTACCTAAGTCAGTTGAGAGACGCTAGTTAATTAAACTTCGTCTAAACCCTTGCTAAATGTTATGAATACGCCACTCCGAAACACTGTACATTAGTTTTGTTCGCAGTCATTGTCGTTTACTTAATGACTGTAAGGCAGTCAGCAGTATTTATATATTTTGAACTTTAAATAAGAACTAGTCTATACAGGTGACATGTTCACAAAACCTGTTTAAATAATTAATGATAAAAAAAATCTACAATCAATGTTTGCTTATAGATTTATGCCAGGCATTACGCAATGTCTCTGCAATACTTAAGTAATTTATTGTTCCGTTCTCCATGAATAATGGTTAAAATATAAATTTAAATATATAATAAAATTAGAGCTATTTCTCTCAGTCCCATGGGACGAAGCGAGCATAGCTTTCACGTAAACAAAAATGTTTTTTTAAAAAAAAAGTACGCATCTCCGCGGTGAGGGAGTGGTATTTTTGGAAAGGGGAAACCAATGCCATCTGAAATCGAGCATTAGCACCCCCAAAATCCTGCGGCTGGATTCTGAAGCCAAGCCACGCATTTGTTAGCAACTAATATTTTTTATGTCCTTGTGATTATAATTGCCGGGGGAAAAATTGAATAAAAACCGTGCGAAGCCGGGGCGGGCCGCTAGTGTATAATAAAAATATCTATAATTTGCGTGTCTATTATATTACTAAGGATATTAGATGTCTGAAAAAGAAATGGAGACCACTGTATCATTCATTACAGTGGTCATACCATAGTTTCATAGTTTCATAGTTTCATAGTTCTTTATTCATCATAGGCAACATTGTACACTTGATTTCGTTAAAAATTTCTAATTATTATTATAAACACACGGTAATTAAAATATGGTCTTACATATTTATATTTCAACAAACATCATAAGCATACCCCTCCAGTATGAGCGGAATTACCTACCCCGTGTCAATTCCGCTCATGATGTTTTTATTCAAAATGTTTCTTGTTTATTTCTATCGGTCGAGAGTTTACAGTTTGTTATTTTAGCATCTGAAAACGTTCAAATGGGTAGGTTATTAAAAATTTATTACCTAGTTAAAAACTCACACTTAGTTTTTGAATAGATTAAACTTCAATCACACATATACAATAATCGAAGAAATAACATAAGAATACAGTATTACAAAACTTAGGACTAGTTAGGTTAACAATATTTATTTATTTTTTATCTTTAATAATAATCAGTTTTCTCATATATATTTTATTTTTAATAATAATCATTAATATTAACTTTGTTATTAAAAAGCACGTTTCATGTTGTTCTAACAGCTTCCCACAGCGGCGTAAAAAGCAAAGCTTTATCTTCTTACAATTCCTACCTGATGCAACGTGTGATGCGCTGTATCAGGCAAGATAGTTAACTGGAAAATCTAGAGAAAGCTTAATACCAAAAGATCATTTGCACACAGACAGACAGACCGACAGACAGACAGACACGTCAAACTTATAACACCCCTCTTTTTTGGTCGGGGGTTAAAAATGATGGGATAGGACAGTTTCCTTCAAGTTTGTTAAGTTTGCGAAAGAGAACTGGGTCACATCGACAATGTTACCGTATTTAATGTTGATAGATCTGAGGCGTTGGAGGTAGCAGTACAAAAGAATTAATTAATTAATTGTTAGCGTTTAAGATTAAGCCAACCTTATTTCCATTTCCGTTGCATCCGGTTTCAAATCACAACGATTCTAAAGAAGTTTCAGATTTAAAAAAAATCATTTTCCTATACCGAACACAAAAATGTCTAGCAGTGAACATCATACAGCATCATATATCATGAAATAATTAACATGAACAAAAAATTCGATCAATTGACACAGAAAGCAAACACCCATAATTTGGCTAAAGTAACTTTTAGTTGCCATTAACGAGGTGCTGTACGAATAGGTGCTGCCAATATCTGAAATGTATTTATGAATTTCCAAAAGTTTTATTTATTTATTTATTTAGTTTGACGTGTCTGTCTGTCTGTCTGGGACATGGATGGGATGGAGCGATTTCAATTTAGTTTTTTTGTAAGAAAGGTGAGTTTGGCCCGGGTGTTCTTAGACATGTTTTATGAAAATCGGTTGAGCCGTTTAAAAGTTATGGGAGGAAAGTGGGGAAGGAAAACCGAAAATCTGCAAATATACTAGTGTGGGGTATCAAATGAAAGCGCATCGCGTCCACATTACATAATATTATGTTGTTTTACATTTAAGTTTATCTAAAATTTTAAATTTAGATTTTTCCAGTTATTTCCGCTGGCTTCTTGTGTCTCGATGGTACATTTTGAAACATATTTTATACGTTTTGAGATAAAATGTATTTATGAAACATAGGCAAACTAGGTATTATTACGTGACACACAATTTTAAAAACATTTTTGGTATTGATATTCAAATGCTAAATTATTCAAAGAACTTTCCAAATTACGTATATAATTTGGTTACACAATGAAGGACGTCCGCTATAGGATTTGCTTTATTTTGCTGGCTCTATACAAACTTATTTATTCGCTTCCATGTTGTTGTTACATAGATTTTCTCAAAATAACAATAGTTTCGAACAGGACCAATATATTTAATTTATTTTATTTATTTATTTATTTATTTATTTATTTGTTGCATCATGTGGTTATAAAGGTGTTAACATTCTGAAGTTTTATCAAAATCCATTCAGTAGTTTTTGCGTGAAATAGTAACAAACACACTTACACACTCCCATACATCCTCAGAAACTTTCGCATTTATAATATTACTAGGATTAACATTATGAGGAAAGGTTTTGTCTAAATTTTTTTGGATGTATTTTTGTACTAGCGATGTCGGTATTTTTATGTAAATATTAGGTTAAACTCATGAACTATTGATATAAATAGAAAAATACTATGTTTGCAGTTTTATTTTCAAATTAATACCTACCTTTTTTCCAATACCTAATCTCTCTCGTTCAGAGAGAAGTCCCTGTGTCCCAGCAGTGGGAACGTTAATAGGGTGTTGATGATGATATTTATTTATAGTTAATTTGCAATTAAATGAGCAATATGCAATTACTAATACTCGACGACTTCTGTGGCTCGGTGGGCGAAGGTGCGCCTGAGGCGCTGGAGGTTGCGGGTTCGTTTCCCGCCGGAGAACCAGACTTTGTACTACAAATTCTGGTTTCGAGTCTGGGTGTTTTTCTATGTATCATGTGCATGTATTTACAAAAAAAAGTATCTATGTACTTAGTATCAGTCACCTAAACCCATAGTACAAGCTCTGCTTAGTTTGGGGTTAGGTAATGTTGCTGTGAAAAACAAAAAAATTATACATATCAGACACCAACGAGAAAGTCCTTAGATAGATTTATGCCAATGATCCCAAGAACGTATATCTATATACTATCTATTTTTAAACCTATTTTACTGTACTGTATTATTTACCTTCGTAACAATGATCGTCGACACAAGTGTGAAGGCTTGGATTTTGTATTTATAAAAACTCCAATTCTGTATTAGTTATCGTGGATTTCTTTCCTATAATACCATTAGTTTAGACATCCGCTAATACTATAAAATATTCTTATTATAATTATCTTATTTAAAAAAAAAATTCCATATAAGAAACTTAGCAAAGATTTTGTTATCTTCATTCAATTTTTTTTTGGAATTTTATTTAGTTTCTATTTCCAAGTTATCAATATCTATTGCACAACAAGATCTTTATTAGGTTATAGATCTATTTTGTTATAATTTAGTCTGTAGTCTTCGCTTGGTCAATGCTATTCGTATTGTTTTAAATTGAATGATCTTGATCAGGCAGTCTTGACCTCTACTCGGCAAACTACCTTTAGCAATGACACTTATCTCTTAGAAAAGAAAAGTAGGATATTTACGTTAATGGATTATGGTGATTAATGCTATTGTTTACAAACTCACGTCATATAAATGATGACCACCAGGTAGAACAGCTTCAGGGTAGTGGCGAGCAGGGGCCGCTGGAACAGAGGCACTGTCTGCTGCCAAAGAGAGCTGAAGTTTTTAGACATGTTTGAGGTCATTGAAAAAAAATTGAATATCTCCAAAACCATCAAAAATCGGATTTATAATAAATTTTTGGTATTATTGTAATTTTCAAATACAATGTATATGGAATAATATGGAATGAAATAAATTTATGAATTATATGTAATGTATAAATAAATTCAACAATTTTATGACAAGTTAATAATAATAGCCTTTATTCAGACAAAATATTTTTTTTACAAATTAACACTTAAGTTAGCAGTCGATGACATCAACAACTTTGTCTGTTTGCCCAACTTTGGCAAAGGCCTCTTCCATCTGGAAAATCAAAAGCTATATCATCTTAGGTACCTAGTTTCTTTTTCTTTTCTACCTTTCTTACGTAGGTAACCATTTACATAAATTATTTTAACTAGTCTGTAAAACAAGTAAATAAAGAGTTGGTAGGTAGTCGTATAATAGGTAGGTAACAGGTTGTTTAGCCGCTAGCTTTTCCATCATGGTTTGCAATTGCTGACAATAGACATCAGCCGTAATAGTCTGGCCAGATTTGAGAAAACTGTAATGAAAGAATAAGAAGAATAAAAAAAAAGTATGTGTGTGTCAGCTACGACGCACGATTGGAGTCTACTACTTACGAACTATAATTATGATATTATATCGAATATAAAAAAGGGTAAATGAACGCAGGCATTGTAATAGGCTCGACGGTCGTAACGACGGCGACGTCCTTTCCGCTGCCTCCTCGTAAAACGACATTATCGACTCACAGTAGCCGGAACGATGTACAGGACGGTGCGCGTACGCGAAGAATACTGATTACACATTAGTATTGACAATATTTTTGAATCATCATCATCATTATCTTGCCCTAATTCCACATCACGTGGGATCGCCACAACATGTTGTTTACTTATTTTTTCCTCTGTAACTCGTAAGTTTAATAGTAAAAGAAATATATAAGTATGAGATGGACACTGAACCGTTACTATCACCATTTTAAATAGTATTAATTTAAAATTTCTTATTTACAGATTACTGTAATTTAACGCTTCAATAAAATACGGAAACTGTACTGCTCTGATTGGTCGATAGCAGTGATTCATTCGTTTCATCTTTATTTAAGGCCACCTTGTTTCGAAGATTTAGGCATTTTACTCGCCCAGTCATAAATAAAAATATAATGAGTAGGTATATGTAGTACAGAAAACAAACACAGTAGGAGTGTGTAGTAATGAACACAAATTAAACATAGTTTTAATTATATTAATTTTAGCAACAAAATTAGGCTTTCAAATAATCCAACGGCTTGTGGTCAACAAGTAAATGCTCTAGTCTACCTTTAACTGTAAACATTTATCACCCGTTCATTAAAGGTTATTATTTTTTATATCTCTTTGTAATATAAACCAAGATTATAGAGACACATTCTCGTCTAGACTTCTAGACGAATAAACAGGTTTCTTCGGTGATTTTTCGGACTCCAAGACTTGTATACACTATTAAAGATTTACAGGGTGAAGAAATAACAGGAACCTTTTATGAACGAGAATTACAAAAAGTCAATTACGACCCCACCATTGAGTATAAAATAGATAAAATAATACCGTACCCAAAGGGGAAAATGGGACCTTATTACTAAGTCCTCGCTGTTTGTCTGTCCGTACCAGGAGTAATAAGCCGTCTAAGAACTTTGAACGATTGCCATATTTTTTGTCAATCCAGAGGATAACCATAAAACACCCATAGAGATACAAAACCAATTAATAAGGTTCGTTACATTGGTAGAGATAGTAATCTGCATAAAAAACAACACACCAATAAGAACAAAAACTTACCAATGTCATTAATGTTTTGTCAAATACTATTATGTATTTTTAATTTCGGTTTCCTAACTAGAACATTTGAAGTATCAAACTCCCTACATACTTCCTCAGGGAAATCTAACACTTCAATCTGTGAAGTATGTAGCTCATTTATGAAGTGGCCCTAATGATACGAGACAGGTCTTGTGCGAACTTGAGTGCCTTTATCTGGAGAAAATAATCGAAACAAAGCCTGGGAGCTTTTGTAGCACAGCCTTTGGAAAACAGTTGGGTAATTTGAATCACCATTTAATTTACTGGTTGAAGGAACGTTCTTTGAATCTTTAAATTCTCAAAATATTTGTTTTGTTTTGTTACCTATGGAATGTTTATGTGTTGATTGGAAAATAATCTTAGGTCAATAGAATAAAAAATATATTCAACATAGTTTTTAAGTGTAATCAAGGTAAGTACACCTTATTTGGAATTGTTTTGGTTAAAACATTCCAAAAGCTTTTCATTTTATTTCTTAATTCAAGCCGCTTATAATCAAAAACGACATAAATACTAGGTATATCTAACACTTCAAAATCTCCCAAGAATATTGCTTAGTACTATAGAAAAAAAGGGTAAATGAACGCATCTGCTAAAATGATAAGAGAAACAAATATATATCTGTAATTATTCCAGCTTAAAACACGCTAAAACGTTATACTCGTAAGGTAGCTAATAATGAGAATTTATTAAAAATTTAGTTCGTTTTGTAGATAACTACGATCTCACGTTTCGGGAATTTGAATTGATAAAAAAGTAGATCAAGAATTAAGATTTTGACCAGAATTATAATTTATCTATACTCACTACAAGCCTAGTTTCCTGTGATTGCTTGCTATCAACAGGAATAATGTTACACCCTGTATAAATGTAATGTCTTTAATTTTAAGTCCATACTTGGGTGTTTTTGTTTCTTGACCATTATGGTAGAAAAAAAGTATGTATGTAAAGGATTCTAAAAGGATATATATTGTTGCAGATTTTGTGATTGTGACACAATTAGCATCATATGTAGGTGCTGCAATAACCTAGAAGTCAATCCACCTTCCCTGATATACAGGTATGGTAAGTGTTAAAAAATGTATCGGACAACATTTTGCATTCGTTGTCAACAGTTTAAACACTCATTGCTATAAAAAGAAACGGTTAAATAAAAAATAAGACATAACATGTGTTTTGTTTTGTCAGGTTAGATGAAATCTTACTCTATTTCGATACATTTCACACCAAAAGCTGAAAATAAGAGAAAGATGTTGTTGTGTGGAATGTCTAGAAATATTTATCTATAACAAAATTTTGCCTCTAGGCCTGTGTCCATTATTAACTATCACTATATCATACTCGTATTACACACGAATCTTGTCGGCGTCGCGTCGCTCTGTTAGTATCAGCTATTATCGTATTAAGACGGCGGAAACCGGTTCAAAATTATAATATATTTACTGGTTTAATCACAATATGCCTTAGAAACCTCTTAAAATGCTGACTTAGATTCCAGATTAGAATGTATTTAGGTACGTTGAGCACCGTTTTACATTTTTATTAAGAAAACGGAAACAGTGAAAAAGTACATAACTGTAAATTGCCGTTGGTTACAATTGTTTATACAAACAAATCTTTACAGTTAACACCGTCTAAATTTTTATTCCGCTCTAATTAAATGAGATTAATTATATAAAAAAAAAACGAAATATTCAAACACGTCCTGCAAGTGCCGCTAAGCACTAATCAACGAAAAATGAATGCTTTTGAAGAAAAATGTTTCTGCGGATGTGGGTAAGTGTGTAATTGTGTTATAACTTTTAAACGGCTCAACCGTCTAACGTCGTTATTCATGAAACATGTCTAAGAAAAACCGGGCTAAAATCACCTTTAATATAAAAAAATACTTAATTGAAATCGCTCCATCCATTCGGGAGCTATGATGTCCCAGACAAACAGACAGACAGACAGACAGACACATCAAACTTAAGAGCATACAAACATTATTAACAGTAAATTAAATTGGTGCATAATAAAATAAAATGTCAATATAATAAAACAAATTAGGAAAAAAAATAACAACGATCACATAATACTTAATAATAATGTCAGAAAATCAATCAAATAATTAAAACCTTTTCGCTTTTTATACCAATTCTGAAACATTCTATACACAACATGTACTCCTATCAGAAGATCAAACTAATGACTGAATGATTAATAAATAAAACATGTTTTAATTAATCACATTTTTCATAGTTACAGTGAATATAGTAAAACGACTTAATTAATTAACTATGACAGCAAATACAACACAATGTTGTTCATAAAATAAAATGTATAGCAATTTATGTATAAACTGTGGGCAAACCCCTATGAGAAGTATGGGTCTGTGTAGTATCTAACACTTAAAAAATATGTGTCAAATGTATTAATTATGTTTCTTCAAAAAACAAGCCATATGACGAGAAAAGCGTTAGTTAATGTAGACTGTATGATATATTTATGTCATTTTTGCACAATTATTAATTTTTATTCTTTATTCTTTAGATGGATATGTTTGGAATATTATATTATTTACTATTCCTTTCCGTTATTTTCTATTCATTCTTTTCCTTTTTTTCCATTCCGTAGTTTTTATTCGTTTCTATTCACTATTTTCTATTCTATTCCTTTTTTAGTTGTCTCACCCGAGCCAGACGCGGTAGTGCGGCGGCGGGGGCAGGTTGAGGCACAGGCGGCCGTTGATAGGGTGATGATGATGAGTGGCAAGGAATCTTGGAGACTTGACCCAGCACAACAATTATAAAATTAACGTCGATGAACTAGTCTAGTATTATTTCAATGGTTATTTAGTAATAAGTTTTTAATAAATATTATTATATGTATTACAGGACCCATCAAATCCAAACGGATTTTCTACACTTTCATATTCTTAGCTGATTATTAAATAAGATTTTTATAACAACATTTCATATTTCTAACTCTTTGTGGACATTTTTTCACATAAAATAATTAGCCGAAGGACATAAGAACTCAAGTACTATCATTTAAAAACGACTCAAAAAAAGCTAACAAGACAAAATGCTGCAAGTTCACAAGGGCGAAGTCCATCACAGAATCCAAACATAGCTGAAAAGTTCTGAAGAACATTTATTGTGTAAAAACTGTATACCCCAAAGATGGGGTTATAAAATTGTTTCAACAAGCATTGTTATTGTAAATGTTAAATTTATAATAGTTACCTATAAATAAGAACTTCAAAAACTAGATAACAGTATTTGACCCTCTGAAGGGTTAGGTTGTTTGTTTTTGCCTCTGGGTTTGTTTTTTTTTTTTTTTTTTTTTATCACCGACAACCTTCGTTTTGGAAGGAAATGTTAGGATTTCGGATATCTTACTGAAATCTGTTTTAGAATTGCTTTTAATTCATGTTGAATTTAGTGCACACAAACGTAATTCTGTGTACACCTACCTACCTATATGGATATCGGCGTGATCGCATCAATAGTAGTATCTACGATTTCCAAAGCCCTGATCAGTGCACAAATAAATTATTTTAACCTAAATGTGTACGACTTTGTTTATTGGCGATAAAGATGCCTGCATTGCCTAACAAAGAGATAATAGTAACGGATTAGCAAGGAACAAATATTTTTCGCGAAGACGTGACGGACCTTCGTATAGCCTAGCTATATGGATGTAGTGCGTCATGTCCGCGGGAAAATCCATAAAACACGGGCAACTACGTGCCGTGGAAAATTAGTATAAAACATAGTAATATTAGGTAAATACTACCATAAACTTAATTTTTTTTTTATGTTTTCAATAAGTGATAAACCTTACTTTGCAGGTTAAACTATTTTTTCTGAATAAAATTTAAAAATACCATAAACTTTTTTTTATTGAATTCTACAACTCCCGATTTGCTTTGCATTTATTTGCTACAAATGGACAGTACCCACATTTATGTGTTTTTATCTCGGATAATAATGTAAGGTTAATATAGATACTAAGTTAATTTATGTATATTTTAATCAAATGTTTAATTCGTTCTAAATTCATAGTTTTGTTAATTATAATTTTTACATGTATTATCGTGACCTAAAAGTATGTATTTAAAGGCAACTTCCGGTTTATTGTTTGAGTTGACTTTATTTCGTAAGCCAATCGGCGCTCGCACACGCCACCGCTGTCGAGCGCACCGACCAATGAGGAGTGAGACCAAGTTGTCAAGTAGGGTTCGAGCGCTCGACGGCGGAACGCGACGGCCGGGCATTGGAACGGTGGCACTAGTCTAGGCAAGACAATGGAATATTACAAGCTAATAAAGAGTGGGAATTTTGTGAAAAATTAAAGTGGATTTTATTCTGACCAAACCCAAAAGGTCAGAAGTGGGATAGACGAGAGGATTTCATATCTTCTAAAAACGCCCACGGCTCGGAAAAACGTAAGTATTGATTTAATTCCTAAAAACATTTTATTTTAACGGGTAGATCGTTTCTGTTTTCCCTCTATCTCTTCGATTTCCTTTTTAGTATTACATGTAAGTTTACAGTATTAGTTACTAAGTCCTTAATCCTTTTCCCCATTTTTTGTATGGGTATTGAGTATTTTTTTTTTTTTTCTTTTCCAGTTAATAATATATATTTAAATTTTAAATTTTGCCTATCTACCATGTCTTATTGACTTCGGAAGAACAAACTAGCAATTTAGTACTTTGTTTTGGTTATGAAATCGTTTAATTAAATAAAATTAACATGCGATGAATCCAAAACTTGTCTAGAACCGATCTTTAGTCTAGTAGCGGCGCGGGTCCGGTCAAGGGCTCCAGTGTTTCTTTGTTTTACAAGCACTTTCTCCTTCGAGTTTAATAATCTGTTTATGTAGGTATATCTATATATCTATATATAAAAGAAAGTCGTGTTAGTTACACCACTTATAACTCAAGAACGGTAAAACAGATTTGGGTGAAAATTGGTATGGATGTAGCTTAGAGCCAGGAGACGGACATAAGATACTTTTCATCCCGGTCGACAGCGTTCCCGTGTGACTTGACATGAAACGTCAGTCACTATAAAACGTGTTATAACAAAAAAGAATCAGACTTGGAATAACAAAACGCAAATGATAGCTATGTAATTGACGTATAATGACAGCTATGTAATGACGTATAGATGACAATTTGATACTTGTAAGAAATCAATATTCAAACTATCTATATATATAAAAATGAATCCCTATTACCCTTGGTCACGGTATCACGCCTGAATGGCTGGACCGATTTCGCTAATTCTTTTTTTTGTTCTGTTCGTTATTATCAGGAGAAGGTTCTTATGAAAGAAAAAAAATAAAGGAAATTGCGCGGAAAATTAGAAAATTTAAAATTACTTAACCACCATATAAAATTATTAAATTTTTTAATGTAACTTTATGACATTTGACATAGAATTGATTGAATGCGTGCTGAAAATATATTCAAAAGAGGATGACTTTTATTTAATTAACTTAATGAAATCAAGAATCTGCTCATTTATAGCGTCTAAGACGGAACAAAGTTCGCCGGGTCAGCTAGTATATAATATATCAGATGTAAAGTAACCATAACACGAGCTTAGAGCTTACCACGGGGTTAGATATTGCTGTGTGATAGATAGATAATAACTTTATTGCACACCAATGCTTACAGACTAACTTAAAAATAACAATCAATAGCCACATACGTTGTACAATCGGCGGCCTTATCACTTAAAGCGATCTCTTCCAGGCAACCTTTTGATGGATAGGATATGTTAGGAACACCAAAGACGGTGCACAAAGATCATAGCATATACATAGATAATATGAAAAAGAAATAAAAATAAATAATAAATACATACATTAAATAAGAAAAAAATAGGAGAAAATACATAAGTATAATAAACGATAAATGTATTATTAATATATCACTACATGGTAGATAGTGTTGATGAACCATGCCTATAAAGATATTTAAGGATTTTGCTGTGTGATGTTTGCATAATCCTATTATTTTTTTAGTATTAGTATCAAGTTTTCATAACATAGAACCTAGATTGTGTGTTTGATGTAGGTTCAAAGGTCAAATGGGTTGAAAGGTCAAATGGGTCAAAAGGTCAAATGGGTCGAAAGGTCAAATGGGTCGAAAGGTCAAATGGGTCGAAAGGTCATTTGGGTCGAAAGGTCAAACAGATACAATGGGTTGAAAGGTCAAATAATTCAAAAGGTCAAATCGGTTGAAAGGTCAAATTGGTAAAAAGGTCAAATTGGTTGAAAGGTCAACTGGGTCGAAAGGTCATTTGGGTCGAAAGGTCAAATAAGTCGAAAGGTCAAATGGGTCGAAAGGTCAAATGGGTCGAAAGGTCAAATGGGTCGAAAAGTCAAATGGGTCGAAATGTCAAACAGGTCCAATGGGTTGAAAGGTCAAATAAGTCAAAAGGTCAAATCGGTTGAAAGGTGAAATGAGTCGAAAGGTCAAATTGGTAAAAAGGTCAAATTGGTTGAAAGGTCAACTGGGTGGAAAGGTCAAATGGGTTGAAAGGTCAACTGGGTGCGAAGGCAAATGTTTTTCTTTTGGTTTGTTTAGACAATTTATTTACTTATTTATTATTTTTTGCCCGGTTAAGCTGCTTTCTGGAAGTTTCAGATACAATGGATGAGGATGCAGTAGAAGCTCGAGGTGATGGGCAACGGAGTGGAAGGACCCTAGGTGGAGGGTACGACAAAATAAAGTCCCGAGGATAGGGGCCCACAGAAGGAGAGACCCTAGGTTGGAGGGTACGACAAAATAAAGTCCCGAGGATAGGGGCCCACAGAAGGAGAGACCCGAGGTGGTGGGTACAAAGAGGGAGAGACCCAAGGTGGTGGGTACAAAGAAGGAGAGACCCAAGGTGGTGGGTACAAAGAAGGAGAGACCCAAGGTGGTGGGTACAAAGAAGGACAGACCCAAGGTGGTGGGTTCACGAAGGTAAAGTCCCAAGTGGGTGGGCACAGGAAAGTCAAATCCCTGTGGGATGGGTTGACTTTAAGGTTTCAGGAAATGTCGAACAATAAAGGGGAGAGTAAGGAGTGCTACTCAACTGAGGACGATGGTGAAATGTATGCGAGGCGAAAACAAACTCACATTTCTATTGGCCTCTAACATATATTGTAGGGTCTCTAACATATATTGTAGGTCACTGTGTCTCACTTATTAAGGCAATGTCATCCACAAATCGTAGATGGTTCAAATATTCACTGTTTATATTTATACCAAGGCCCGACCACTGTAGTTGTTTAAATATGTATTCTAAGAGAGAGTTAAATAGGTTTGGTGAAATCGGGTCCCCCTGTCTCACGCCTCGTTCCAGCTGGAACACGTCGCCTTTGGTTTCTATTCTGACAGTTGCTTTACTGCGTTTATGGATTTCAATCATTATTTTAATATCTCCCTTCTTAGTCGGTCACTCTTGACAGAGTGGTCGTGGTTATGGGGGGTCCTTATATTGGGTTGCTGCTTTTGCAATGCGCCGCCATTGTTCCCTGTTAGTTGCGGTGCGGGAGCAGTCGGTAATGGTGGACTGAGTCAATTTTGAGATG
The DNA here is from genome assembly GCA_929108375.1 of Gymnoscelis rufifasciata. Lineage (NCBI taxonomy): Eukaryota > Metazoa > Arthropoda > Insecta > Lepidoptera > Geometridae > Gymnoscelis > Gymnoscelis rufifasciata. Next base: position 3,786,787 of record CAKMYF010000001.1, on the reverse strand, counting down.
AGGTCCGACCACCTTGTTGGAGAGCGACCACGAGACCTCTTTCAATATAGTTGTATGGTATTCCTTGGTCTATCAATGCCTTCCATAGATGGTTATGGTGTACTGTATCAAATGCCTTGGAATAGTCAACATAGGCCATTTATAGCGTTTTTCTGTATTCCAAATATTTTTCTATGATTTGTCTTATAGTAAATATGTGGTCAATGGTAGAATAGTTCTTTCTAAAGCCAGCCTGCCACGAGGTTGTTCGAAGTCTAGAATTTTATTGAGTCTATTAATTATTATAGTGGTGAATAGCTTATACGTTGATTGCAATAAGCTGATTGGCCTATAGTTATTTATGTTTAGTGGGTTCTTTTTTTTGTAGAATAAGGTTATAATTGATGTTTCCCATTGTTCCGGAATATGTTGTGTACATATTCCAGAACAACTTGCTAGCAAAGGTGCGAGTGGTTCAGACATAGCTTTTAGTACATCGTTGATAACGTTATCTTCTCCCGGGCTCTTCATGGATTTTAAACTATTTATGTTTTTCTTTACTTTAATTACTAAGATTAGTGGTACTTCATCTAAGTGAGCTTGGTTAACAGGTCTGTAATGAGGTTGACATTGATTTTTATTCTGGCGGTATAGATTTTTGTAAAAATCTGTTGAGACTTTTTAGGATATGTTTTCTGTTTGTGATCTTTCCTTCTGTATTGTCTTTCAGTGTTTGTATCCATTCTTTATTGTTAGTCAATCTTTTCATATTGTTCTTGGATGTTAGGTTTTTCGGTGATTGTTTTTGATAAGTTCACAAAATTTGTTTGGAGTGACTGGACGTCCGCTTTGTAAGTACATGCCGTTTAATTTTAAATGATTTTCTGTCTTTTCTTATTGTAGTAGTAAGAGATAGGGTAGCCCGTACCATTCGATGGTCTGTTGGTTGTGTGGTTGTTACTATTTCGATATTCTGTATAACTTTAGTGTTAGATTTACTAGTAATGAAGAAATCGATTTCACTAAGTGTGTTTCCGTCCGGAGAGCGCCAAGTCCATTTTGTTCTTCGATTTCTTCTTAAAATGAGTATTCATAATGTATAGCTCGTTCTCTAGGCAAAAGTGGATGAGCATTTTGCCTCGTTTGTTTCGTGACCCGTATCCCATGGTCCTAACACCAAAGAATCATTAGAACAGCGTTGACCAATTTTGGCGTTGAAATCTCCCATCAATATCTTGTTTCTTTTCTCGGTAGGCGCGTAGACTTATTTATTTATTTATTTATTTATTTATTTATTTATTTATTTATTTATGTATCTTACCCTATTATTACAGGAAAAAACCCAATGCAATAAGGAAGAATGTCAGAAGTTTGTTACATAAATTTAAAAACATTATAAATTATCAAATTAAAACTATCACAAAAATAAAAAACAATAATAAATAAAGAATGTCACAAACCAAAAACTAATAAAACAAAATAATAATAATACATAAAAGAAAAAGGTAATTGTGCCTATTTAAAAAACAAAGTGTATAACGTTGCTTTTGTGAACTCGTTCAGAGAGCAATGCAGTAAATCCAAGTTCTCGGCTGCTAGGTTAAGCGTTTGGATAGCGCGTATCAAAGGTGCTTTATTGAGTAGATTCGTCCTGCCTCGCGGAACCACCAGTAAGGGCGGTCGCCTGCGCCGGTGAACGAACCCATCCGGTGCGCTCAATCCTATCTCTGCTAAAATTGCCGGACTGCACAACTCCCCCCTGAACACTTTCAGGACGTATCTGGCTATCGCAACTTCTCTTCTCAATTCAAGCTTTTCGTATCCAACCATGCCGAGGACAAATAAGGTTGGATACATCAGAGGGTAGAAAGGGTACACGCCATACAGTCGCCAGTATAGGTATCTTATGTATTTATTCTGTAATTTCTCTACCATCATATTATATTTAACCTCATATGGCGCCCAAATGGCGGCGTTGCATTCCAATTTACTCCTAACTAAAGCTTCATATAACATTTTCACAACTTTAATATTATGAAAGCTGTTAGCCTGTCTTAACACGAACCCCAGTGTTTTAAATGCATTTTTGCATATTTTACTTATATGCTCCCGAAAATGCAGTTTAGAGTCCATGAGTACCCCTAAATCTCTCACCGATTCAACGCGTCGTAATGGTTTACCGTCCAATTGGTAGTTGTATTCAATTTTCGTTTTGGCTCGGCTAAAAGTAATAATAGAGCACTTATCTATATTGAACTGCAAACCATTAAGAATACTCCACTCTACTACTCTATCCATGTCTTGCTGAAGTCGCTCACAGTCCTTTTCATCCCTGATTGGTAGAAGCAACTTGAGATCGTCAGCAAAAAGCAAGCATTTAGAGTCTCTAACAACCGCTGATAGGTCGTTGATCAAAATGGAGAACTCTAACGGTCCCAAGTTACTTCCCTGACTTACTTGTATCAAGCCCAGATTATTATTTTTAAAGCGTAAGTCAAGTCTTGCTACTTTGTCGGATATGGCTTGGAAATCTATTATAGTTTTCTTTAGTTCCTTTTTCACAACAAATCCTACGCCATCCCTTCCACTCTTCTTACCGGTGTAAAGAAAAATATAGGACTCATATTCAATTATATGTGTACCTTCTTTTTTTACCTCAGATAATCCTATTATGTACCACTTAATGTTGCGGATGGCATGTTCAAGGTCTTCTTGTCGACCGGTTTCTACTAGAGATCTTACATTTAATGTGCAAATATATGTTATGTTATTTGGTTTGTTTTTGTGGATAAATGGAGGGTGGTGGTCATCTTCTCCCATGGTGACCAGCCATTTTGGGAGAGTTATGGTTTTCTTCTTTATTTTGTTTCTTGATATGTTTGTTATTATTATTATGGAGGGAGACCACTAGTTGCTACTGTTGTTGGTCATCACTTTCAGTGTCACTCGTGACTTCTGCTGTTGGTGTATTTGTTATATTCCGTGCTTGTATGTAGGATTCTATGGATTTGTTTTTTCTTTTTATTATTTTAGAACATTTTTTTGTGTGCAATCTTTGTAATAGCTTCCGGTGATGAGTTTTGGTTTTTTTTGTTTACGATTACTTGTAGACGGCATATTTAGTTTGGAATATTTCGGAAAGCTAGTCTTCTTATGATTTTCATTGTTCAAAATTATGATTTTATCATACCTTATGGCAATATTTTCACCTTGTTCTTTGCGTTGCTTGAATTCTAAGTTCTTTCCTTTTTTCCAATATCTTTGGTGTGAAATCTTCCTTTAGGTAGGTGGTAGAATCTTTCAGATGGTGTCGATTTTTTTTAAGATTTGTATTTTCATACCCAGCGTGCAAAAGGTTACAGTTATAGGCCTCACTTTGTTTGTTAGTTTTCCTATTCTTCTGACGGATTTTTTTTAACATTTTCATAATATCTTCTTATTTAAAACTTATTCGAATGTCAATCTAAATAGTTAAAATAACATTTGTTGATGTGCACTGACAGTTTATCTATGAATTTATTAAGTTTTTGCTTTATATTTTTCACTTTTTCAATTTCTTGTAATTATTTAGTACAGAGACAATGTTTACATAGGCACAGTGGCGCCTCCACCGTCTAATCTAAATAGTTAAAATAAATATCAAGTAGATCATAGTAACTGTAAGAAAAAAATAAATGTGAAATCGTTATTATTGTTAGGAATACTTTATTGCACAGTATAAATACAGAGTTGTACAAAAGGTGGGCTTAGTGCCAAGGCATTTTCTACCTGCCAACCTCGGACAGGTTTGGGATAAAAAGTTGGCGCGCAAGAATGTATAAAAGTGGCTTAATCTAAAGAGTTACAATATTAAAGTGTAAGGTACATAATTAAAACAATCAAAAATATAACAAAAACAATTCTAAATATATGTTTTATATTTAAAACACACACACATACATATATACATACAAATATATATGAATAAAAGGGATGGTTTGATAAGTTATGTATATAATTTATCAAGATAGAAGTTTTTAGTTGCTCGTTTGAAGTGGTCTTTTGTTTCTGCTTTTCTGATATGAGGTTAATAATTAATATCATTAAGTTAATAATTAATATATATCTTGTCCGATTGTTAAGCGAGAGGACTTGCTTCAAGTAGGATGGCCGAGCTGTAAGGTTAATATAGATACTAAGTTAATTTATGTATATTTTAATCAAATGTTTAATTCGTTCTAAATTCATAGTTTTGTTAATTATAATTTTTACATGTATTATCGTGACCTAAAAGTATGTATTTAAAGGCAACTTCCGGTTTATTGTTTGAGTTGACTTTATTTCGTAAGCCAATCGGCGCTCGCACACGCCACCGCTGTCGAGCGCACCGACCAATGAGGAGTGAGACCAAGTTGTCAAGTAGGGTTCGAGCGCTCGACGGCGGAACGCGACGGCCGGGCATTGGAACGGTGGCACTAGTCTAGGCAAGACAATGGAATATTACAAGCTAATAAAGAGTGGGAATTTTGTGAAAAATTAAAGTGGATTTTATTCTGACCAAACCCAAAAATAATAATCGAATGTGGTGTTGACAGTTTTGTTTTTACGGAGGGTACATATTCAATTTATTTATTAAAGCCTACGGCTAAATCAAACAGTCATGCAAATCCAGCTTTAATATTACATTAGTTCATAAAGTTTACCTTCGAAATTGCTGCTAATCCTTCGCTATGTTTGATCAAATATTCACTTAAAGTCAAGTCATTTACATATAATTTTAGCTAAAAACTGAAGACAGGAGACCTGAAATGGTTTGCTTTATGTGTCATGCACAGCTGGAGAAAACCCACAAACTAATGACAGTGTCCCGAAAAGCCAAGAAAAGAATATATTCGTCTATGTTTTTCCAACCAAATTATTCCCATAAAATTGTAAAGAATGGCTAATGAAACTCTTCATGGAGCTCATTAAAATTTGCAAAGCCTTGACAAGACAACAAATAATAAACAGTGCTGAAATATTATTTATTAACTAAGGGATACTTATGGCCCTTAGAACGTTTTCCTAATACATACATACTACCAGTTTAAATCATGTTACCCAACATTGTGTAATTTGTGTATAATTAAGTACTCATAATAACAGGTACAGGGAATATTTTATTGTCTTTTTGAAGGAATTTAAATGTTAATAAGTCTAAGGAATATATTTTATTTTAACTTTCTAGATCTAAAGAAACAAAACATATGTTGCTCATGGAGTCCAATCAACATTGCAGGGGTTATATAAATTGTTTATTTTTAAGTTGTAAAATCAAAGCAATTCGCATTCTTTCTATTTATGAGCTGAAATTCACATATTGCATACTAGGCGTATTAGTTTTTTATTCCTTCCTGAAAAATGTAATATTACAATACAATACAATATTCTTTATTGAAACACCAAAAAAACTAATATTACAAAGAATTGTGCATAGCAAAAGTGAGACAATGGGCGGCGTTATCACTAAAAGCGATCTCTTCCAGGCAACCTTTATATTCTTTAGATAAACATTTTTTGAAAGTGATAAACCTCACCTAGGTTGAACTTAAAAATGAAGAGGCTTCTGGGCCTCTTACTTTGAAAATTCTGCAGATCGAACTGCACATGGTGTGCGAATTTTATTATAATCGGTTAAGTGGCTTAGGACTCCATTGAGGACAAACATCGTGACACGAGATTTATATATTATATTAAGATAAAGTAATTTCAACTGAAAAGCAATACATAAAACATTCATACAACTTCCATACATTAATCCACGCAAATGCAAGGAACAGCAGACGAGTATTGGTCGCACCTTTTTGTCTAACATAACCTTAACTAATAGATGACACGGTTAAGAAAACCTTATTTTCCAACTCAGCTCCATTAGTATAGTATTACCGTGGCTTAATATTACGGTTGAGTTTAAATATGTTCAACATACCTACCGCCTAGTAGGTCTTTACATGTTGGCCCAATATACTGGCCCAATATCTAGGTCTAATTTTTTGTTATTAGTTAAGTCGGTGACAAAAGTCACATATACCTGTGCTTATAATTTTGCTATAGGCGAAGCTATTTTGTATATATTTTTCATTCAATTTAAGTATTTTAACGTTAGTGCTGTACTGTGGCGCGAGCAGAATGCAGTTATACCTATATTAATTACTATTTACAACTATATTTGAGATAACCTTGTATTTATCTCAAATCAGTAAACATAATGATCATGAATCATGACCACCCGCTGTAAATGAAAAATGTCATAGCAACACCCCCTACACGCTTCTACTTCCACCCTGTATACTCAACTAGTTTCTACCCGCAGTATGGGTAGTTTGTGCGAATTTACATTTTGACAATTCACATATCAAGTAGGCAAGTTCTTATGATTGGCGCTCTCGCGTCGCGCTTTTGCGATATCTCTGCCAATGTTAAAATGCTGTGCTGACATGATGTATCTTATGTCAAAACCATCTGTTTGCCCAAAAGTCCTGAAGGTCACTATAGAATAACTAAAAAAATGTTTTAAAATTAAATTTTGATTCAATATTCAAAATCTAAGCTAAATACATGATATATTAAAATTTAAAACACTTTAGGACAAATACAACCATTATTTAATGATTACTAGTCGTTTACATTTGTTTTATGATAAAATGAGCTTATGTACTTTGCTCCAGCATTACGCGATTGCGGTAGATTTCGGAACGTTAGATCAGTCAACGAAATATACAAATGTCTTTCAGTCATTTCCAGTGCTGATAAGTGTAGATTTAAAGAGTATAAATGTATGAAGTGCGGTCTGAAGGGTCATCTAAAGAAAGTTTGTGGTGTATTTAATTTACACAAATTTGACGTTGAAGGCGCGGAGCCTCCGTCTCAAAGTGATTGCAAGGAATGTGAAGTCTATTTAGCGTAATTCATGTAAAACTGTTAATAAATAAAATAGTTAATTGCACACATTACAGAAAAAAATTGGTTTGCGTTCAATGAATTTAGTAAGTAGCTCTACATAGAGAAAAGATCTAAGACATTTAAAAGGGAATTATATTTAAAAATATTAGTTGTATGTTCCGTCTGAAAAAAACCGTGAATAAATTCATAAATTCTTTATTGTACACAAAAAGGATACATTAAGGTTTATTAACAATAGCGAGCTTAACCCTATAAGAGTTTTCTTACAGCACATTCAAATAAATAATAATATACAATATAAAGCCATTTTTACACTCTTGAATAAACTATTAGCAGGCAGAGTCATATTTATTATTATTATTTTTGTCATATTTTTATAAGCGTTATGAGAAATCAAAAAGTAAAAAATACCTGTGTTAGGAAAATCTCGCTCTTCCAAGTACATAATTATTAAGTAGATTGAGTTATAAAAATGGCGGTCTAATTATTACTTTTAGTTATTTATTAAATTATTTACTTTACAGATACACGGAACTTCCTGCTTCGTCGAACCTACGCGTCAGCGCCACGGGAAATTTTGGTCGTCTTTTTAGTCTCGTAGGTTCGCAAAGAGCCATAGTAGAGTATGACTAGCGTCCTCCGCGCGGCACTCGCTCCCGCGTCGCAGTCGCTTTGGACGCGCAGGTGTAGCCAAAGCTATTATTTGAATAAAACTGTGATCTAAGCTAAACGTGGGGTAAAAAGCTGTCAAAAACGTGTTGTAAAAAGTGTACAAGACTCACATCCACGAGTTATTGCTTAGGATCGTACTCACACTAGGAACCGCAACATAATTATGCTAAGTCCTAGGATTCGTTTGCCACTGACGCATTAAACACATTGAAAAACTTAATTAATCATAATATAACATGGCACAACCGGCTACAGTAAGGTAAATCTGTCAAAAAAATACAAAATAATGAAATATAATTTGAAAATTACACTCTCGAATTGCTTCCTTTTATTTATTACTGGATTTCTATAAAAATATCCTGTCCATTCAATTGAGAAGGAATTATTTGATATTTAAAGAGCTGACGCTTTTTTAAAATCTAAATCGTATTTTAATTCAATAATATAAATGTACATATCTACATATATGTATGTGATCTAAGGCTGAATTGTAAATTAATTCACTGCCAAACTTATATGTAGAACATTGAGCCTTTTTGTTTTAAATGCTATGAATGTAAGTGCACTGTTATGTTATTCTTTGACAACAACAGCCGTGTTTCACGAGGGACAATCATTAAATTTAACCCCTAAAATATTTAAAGTCCAATATATATTAATAAAGAAAAGAAAATGAGTATTTATATTAATAAAGAATCCGTTTACAACAGTTATTATATAAAGTATAGTTAACAAAAATTGCGCACATTGTGAAAATCCTCCGATATTCACAGAAATGTTTTTTGTCACGATGTTGTTTGCGTTATGTTTTTAACCCCCGACCAAAAAAGTTTGACGTGTCTGTCTGTCTGGGACATCATAGCTCCCGAACGGATGGAGCGATTTCAATTTACTGAATATGCATATACAATTTCATAGCTGTGTCTGCCATTGTTGTTGGTTGTTAGATTAATATTCAGATTTAAATACTCGCGATGAGATATAATAAAGTTGCATACAGATGGCGGCACTAGTGAGCGGCCGACGAAGCTTTAATTTCTCATTGTTTTGTTTCTTTGTTTGGATGTAAAGTAAAGTAAAGTAAATTTATTTAAAACCAGTTACATTTTTTGCATTTATGTTACAATCATGAAACGGAGAGACAGCAAAAGTTAAAAAAAAAAAACAATTACAACAAATTGAATGGTTCCATACATCCATACAATCGCTGTATCGATGTGGATATTTTGAATGGATGGTCTTGAACTAAATACGCGTGTAAAAACACGTGTCTTCGGAATATATGGGACCGTAAAATTTCCTACTATTATTGATTTATTCCATAAATCCTATCGTACATTTGATGCAAAATAGCCGTTAACCCTCTTAAGTAGATAGTTATAAGATCTAAACGAACAGACAGCGGAAACTACTTAATTTTATAATGTAAAGATGCTATTGAGAACCAATACATTTTTAAAGTCGGTTTAAAAGTGCTCGGCCCTTAAAAAGAAGTGAAATTTAAACATAAATCAACCTACTTCTAGTATGACATATTTATGGATTATTTAATAAGTATGTCAAGAACTACGAGACCGATCTTTTGCTTTCTTAAATGGGACCAACAGGCAAAAGTCATAGACCTCCCTCATAGATTTCCAATTGTTTCTCTTTCTATCGTCTATTTAGTTAGATAATTCACTCGGTAGATCTGAATTATTATCCACCAAAGTATTGTAAAAAGCTTAAATTAATTCACAAGGTTTTTAGACAGGATCTTACTAAGTTTCCGGTTCGATCCCCTCTCAATTTCAACTTTATACGTAATAAGAAAGTGGTGGTCTTATATGAATAAAAAGATCCCATAACCACGTCACTGACAATCTAATTTGAAACTTATGATTATGGCATGGGAAAAGGTAATATGCTTGCCTATTAATAAAATTTGTTTACTAATTAATTTATTCTTTATTTTGTAGCTTCATAACATTGACATTTGATAATATTTGCATACCTGCTTGCGGGTTGAATACAACTATATCTAGTCCGTAAGTTCTTGACGATACATTTTTTTTTGTAAATACATACATATGATACGTAGAAAATACCCAACATTGCCGGAACAGAATGCTTATCATAAAATCTTTTTATGCGGCTGTATAGTTGCTCAAATGCAACCATACATTTATAATCTGGTACGGCGGTTGGATCGACCTTTAATAACTGTAAATTATAGTCGTCCAGTAATTTTAAGTTTATAGTAAATTCAACAAGTAATTCAATATCACTAACCTGTGAACATAAATAAAAATAATGTCCACCTAAAAAAAAATGGGGCAACTTTTTAAACCCAGAAATTGTAGAAGAATTTAAAATTTTTTCTTTGATGAATAATAAATAATTGAAATCCTTTCCTGAAAACATGAGACATTTAGTTTAAATTATTTTTGCAGAATCGTATTGTATGTTGGATCGACTTCTTTCCTCAGAAAGACCTTTAAAAATCTTCAATGTTCAGAACATGACTCATATTTTTAGCCTTCACTATTAGAGAAGGTTCTTTTGGTTTAGCATATTAATCTGGTCTTTAAACATCACCTTAGTAGCCATGGATAGCATAAATCGACGAAAGAATAAGGTATTATGATCAGATAAATCAAAGAAAATGTTCCGTTTAGTTTCACGACATTTAAGGTAAATTAGTCAATGATTAAAATATACAGCCCTCAATTCAACTGTCAGAGACAGACTGACGGAGATAACTCTATATTCTACACATTGACTAGATTGTTTGGACGCGGACACAAAGGGAACAAGGAAGGAGATATTTGATCTGAAGGTATAACGAATTAAACATCCCTTCGGCCTATTGAAAAGAACTCACTACATTGTCATGTTTACAAAATTTACAACTCTATTTTTACTTGACTGCAAGTAGACGGATTGGGTCCTAAAGTTCCTAAAACCTACGCGTCAGCAACGTGACCGCGACGCGGGAGCGGCTACAACGCGGGAACGATTTTTGCCACTCGAATAATAATTAATATAATAGGGAATCTAATTCCATTCCTTTCATTCCTTCGACCACAGCACCAATAATGTTAGCTCGATCTGGTAACTGTTGACTTGGCTCTGGGTATAAAAATATTTGTTCTACTTAGACTTTCGAAATACATACAATATAATAAGGCTATCTAAATAACTAGGTTTACTAAAAAAAAATTAGACATTGGCAACTTCTATTGCATCTGTTTGCCCCGATTTGGCAAGGCCTCTGTATAAAAAATTGAAGCTAACTGTCAAGACAATGTTATTTTCTTGATTAATCTTAGTTTTTATTTAAATTAGCTTTAAGTTGACCTGTTTATGTATGCATAAGCGCCTAGGGAAATAAACGATTACCATCCAGTTAACTTATAATATAACGCTTCTATAACGTCCTTTATTGATATTACGTTTGTAAACACGAAAAGTCCTATTTTGTGTGCTATTAGCACCGAGACAAACATAAATTGAACGTTTTGTGATTTCTTTTTAGTTTTTTTGTATGAAAGGTAAGTCTGGCGCGAGTGTTCTTAGACATACTTAACGTTTAAAGAAATTAAGGCATGGGAATCGGGGGTTTTTCTTAAATTTTAAATTTATATTTATTTATAAGTATGTTTTATTCGTAAGTGTGTGATTTATAACGTTTCAAAGCTTTTAAATCATACTATGGCAGTAAATTTGTGTCTTGCAGCTAGCCGTGTACACGAAAGGCTTATCAATAATAAAAAAAAAAACTTAAATCATTGGAAATCATTGATATCCCGATGGTTTCGTGTTCCTAGTTCAATAAAACGAGATAAAAATAAATAAATAAATTTATCCGGACAATCCATACAACAACATGCCAAGCTCTAAGCTTGTGTAACGGGTACTACACATCTGATATACTTAATATAATAGACATACATACATAGATATTTTTTATTATACATATTAAACACCCAGACCAAACACACATCGTTTACCGTGTTTTATAGATTTTCAACCAGGAATAATGGTAGTAAGGTATTTCCCACGGTAATTGCTCTATAGCCTTTCTCGATAGCGAATGAATAGTTACATGGGCTATTAATGCAAATCGTCTAAATACAAGTATTATACTTAGTTAGAACGAGGTATCACTATTTCTGCCCTGAAAGGTTTAACTCAAGTAGGTATTAAGTATATAGTAAACTACAAACTTCTTTATGCGGATAATACAGATTATAAGTATAATTATCATATAACTAGCGGCCCGCCCCGGCGTCGCACGGGTAAATTTTTCCTTATTTGCTCACCGTTTAGACCTACCCTGGACTACGAAAAACATTTTAAAATGAAAATCAGCTCAATCGTCCTAGCCGTTCTCGAGTTTTAATCAGACTAACGAACAACAATTCATTTTTATTTATATAGATTAGGTGGATGAGAAAATTGTCGTAAAAGATAAACATGTATGCACATTTTTACAGAGATTTTATAATATTATAACGCTAAGTAGCTCTCTGCAAGATATTAAAGTCGATCGGTTTTAACTGTTAAGTAAAATATTTATGTTCTTTTATTTCAATAAAAGATTTTGGATTTATTGTATTATTTTTATTTCCAATAATTTTTAATTTAATGAAGAAAATTATTCTTTTAGCTGAAGGTAATTAGTTTTTTTTTTAAATAGGAAAGAGACAACCCATATACTTACTAGGAATACTTTACTAAACAAAATTACGTCTTCAACTGCATTCGCATCAAGCAATGAATCATCAACCAGCCCGGCGATGACAAAAATAGAGCAAGTTGACACATAAATAATATTATAACCTATCTTAATCATTTTGTTCTTATCTTGAAATCTTTCTCTTATTACATTAGCTACAAAACTAAGTAGCTATAAAAGTTTCATTTACTCAAATAGCGACAAAAGTTCGAAGGCAATTTACGTTTGAAAAATGCACTTTTTATTGTTTGTCACTATGTGACTTGGTTCAGGTTATGTCTGGAAGCTGTAGAATTAACTCTGCTATGGGAATGGAAAAGTTATTCTCTGTTTGGGACGGGACACTTGATTCTGAAGTGAGATAAAATTGATTACATCGTGCTTACACTTTGTTTAAAGCCGAGTACCTAAAAGGATAATCTCTCATGGACTATTTTTTTGTGAGGCATGTTATCAAATATTCCCTTGGGTAGAATGATTTATTCATGTATGCTATTCGTATAAGGGTAAATACATAATTTAATATGCAATAATGATGCGTTTTTTTAAACAAGAACCGTAAACATATGTAAGTATCCCATCCCAGACAAAATGATTTAAAACCAAAATGTTTGTTTGAATACAGTGATGACAGTAAAATAGTTAGATACCTATGAAAAAATTCAATGCTAATTTGCCGGTCGTGAGAAAGTACCAAATAAACTTAAGTTATATTTTTTGTTCAAAAACTATTAACTTAACTTTAAGATAGAAAAAAGTTTGTGCCAGTCTTTTGATGTGTTAATTGCACAACACAGTATCGATTTTTAACTCATTTATTTACTCCTAAAGTCACAAACATAAAATATACGAAAACATGCACGTACACAAACCATTTTGCTAGTTTTGTGTAATATTATGGAGTGATTCAAATGAGTAAATCTAAACGAATATTTTCATGACTTTAAGAGTTTGTAACATTTCGGTAATCTCAGGAAGTAATTACTGGTTTTGAAAATTGAGAAATATGTATGTGTTTAAAAGACCGTTTATTGAAGAAATCTTTCCAAAAATAGGAAATACGATCTACACCACGTAACAAAAACTACATTAATTTACGAATTATCTATACAAAATATATAGGTACTAATACTAGCTGACCCCAGCAAACGTTGTTTTGCAAAATGAAAAATAGATGTTGGCCGATTTTTAGACCTACTCAATATGCTCACAAAATTTCATGAGAATCCTTAAAATCGGTGCCCTCAGCAGTGCAGGGTCCTTTTCCGAGGAAGCATCTGCAGTAGCTCTTCAGCAGCCTGACGTTATCAGCCAACTCCTGCGCATCGAAAATTAATTACATAACTAAGTATTGCTTAATTTACCCAGATTTTGTTATATAAGCCCTTATACTTAAACGGACGTGCAACTAGATGAGCGGACTGTGGAGGTCCTTAAGCTAATGATAATAATGATGAGTTAATGAGAGTCAAACCAACCGAATGTTTTCAAATTTAATATATCAAAGAACATCACACATCTTATAAGTACCTATCTAATCTTAATACTTATTATAAATTAAAATCGTTTTCAGACAATATTTAATGGTTTTCGAATAAATACACCTGCTATTGTTTGGTTGTGACACATTTTCGAATAAAACACCTCCATTTTGTTTTAATTGGTTTTGATTCAAAAAAAAAATCTTTGAAGTTTGGTTCAATCTTTTCGTGAGTGACTCTAGTGAGTGTTGAAGTGAACGTTAGTGTATCAAATTATTATTTTTTATTTTAATTGAAAATAAACTTCGATAACGCGTTTAATTTTTCCTTTAACGATATCTAATAATATAAATTTAAAATTTAAATACCCCCGAATTTAGTTCTTTACTTTCACTTTACGTTAAGTAAAAAGTCATAACTATTTATTTTGTAATGATGATTTTTTACAAGTCTTTTCGTGTTTTATCTAGCTGGGTTATAATTTAAATAAATGTATAGTGTCTCGAGCAGATTTTTGCTACTAAGTTATTTTATTGCAAGCCTTTTTTGGATTTTATAGGGAGATTAATATTCAAATCAGAGCAAGTAATTCCTGAGAATACTACGCTCATACAAACACTTCAGCTTAATAATATTAGCATAGATAATATGTCTAAGATGTTAAACTAAACCCCTAACTATAAATTTTAATAATGCTAATTAAAAATACATACCCTTTTTAACTGTCACAGTGCCTTTAATGAAATTATATGTATTGTGTGATATTTTTCAAGCCTTCGCTTAGCAAAGGTGTAATTAGGAATAATGTAAATTGTCGGGAAATAAAGTACTAACTTCATAGTTTTAAAATAAAATTTCTGTTTATATGGTATATACCTACAGCTAAGCTCTGTTGTCTCCATTATTATGAGATTCCTATCAAGATCAGGAATTGTATAAATAATATAAATAAAATACAGCAATACCTAGGTAACTACTAGGAGACTGTGTAATGTATTCCATCTCATTCTTTTACACGTTCAATCCTACAGATATATATGTTTGTCTCTGTCTACGTAACCATTGTTCTTGCTTAATTGTTCAGATATTTTGGGCATTATTGTCTCTTTGTTTTGAGAGCATTGTGGTCGTTATCGTGTTTAATGTTATTATCTATTCAGGATTATGAGAAACGATGGAACGTGAGAATAGTGCAAAATAATATGTCATAGAACAAAAATATGGATTTCGAAATTTTACATAATGTCAATTATTTGTTTAGCAATTGCGGAAAATATATCAAAAAGATGACAAAATGAAATAAAAAAAATTGGGCTCGTCCGGGATTTACTTTTGGAAAAACGGTTAGAATTTAAAACTTAAATAATATCAAGTTTTAAAAAAACTTGAAGAACATGAAAATACAAATTAAACAACCAGGATCATTAAGGTTCTTCACTAGGTACAAAAAATAATGTTAAAGTGAGTTTTTTGTAGCTTATGGCCAATATTTGAGTCACTTCATGTGTTTCGTGCACCTGAGTGTTTTATGTTCTTTCCTCTATGGCTGTCTATGGTCTAGGTATAAAATAGACGGTTATTATATCCTCGCCTGTTTTACAGATAAATTGATCAACCAACAAGGTTTTTTGTGTAAAATAATATAACTTGAAATGATGTTTTGTTATAGAAAAAATCACGCTTAATAACCAAGTTTCATTTTTTTACTTTACTTTAAAACTCAAAGCTTTGTTGATGAAATAATTCTAACTAACAAAACTTTCAAAGCCCTAATGCCATAACAAACTGTTAATAATCTCATTCATTTATAATTTCGTCATTCCTTATCTTACATTCAAAGGAATAAGTCAGTTCTATGAAAAAAAGTTGAACGTCTTTTGTTTTCCTCCTGAAATATTTATTTATTTATTTATTATTAAGGAATTAAATTCAGGAAAAGGAAATTTACTGCTGTTTATAAAAGAAATGCCACAAAGCCCCAATTTCACCTACAAATCGAGTTAATAAAGTTAATTTGTCAAAGTCAATTTTTAGTCGTGATGAAAGTGGTCAATAACTGAGTTGACTTTGTTTTCAAAAACGATAAGATCTTCTTTGTCTGAGAAGAATTTTATTGAAATCTAGGTCAAAGAACAAACAATACCAATTGTAATAAAAACGGGTCACAAAATTTTATGTAAACATGGCCACTGTTGACTTATTGTCTATTCTCTCTGGGACAACCTGAATCTTATGGCTGAAAATCAACGTTTGCTCGCCTTGAGCATGTTTCCAAAGTTGTCTAGACACACGTCTGGTCTTGTCTCAGTCATGACACGGGGATGTTGCACAAAACACTCTGCACAAGACAAGACTAGACAATGTCAATGTTCTACATTGACATAATGTTATATTCGGGCTTCGCGTATCCTTTTGTTTCTCTAAGTTAGCGTTACTTATAATTAAGAATTGTGTATTATACAATAAGTTTTGGGAAACAAATAAACATAATATTATTTTTTAATTTATTCAAAATATCTATCTATCTATACTTATATTTAACTAGTGGCCCGCCACGTCTTCACACGGATTTTTATTCAATTTTTATTACCCGGAAATCATTCGATTTTTTCTCGCCTTTTAAACCTTCGATAATATTAATAATGTATTAAACACACAGACCAAGGATAATAATAATACGTTACCCATTATTATTACTGCTAAGATGACCCGACGGCATAGGATTGGTCGAGGGCATGGGCAAATTCAATATTTATCATAAAACGAACCTACCTGATCGTTACATGCCTAAATTAACAGATAGATATAGTAATAATATTGTTTACAAATTATATATTTAATTATTTTTGACGAGAATTTGATAACACTGAACATTGGCTTATTAGCCATTGTTATTTGTGTCTTCCACTTTCAGTAAATATTTTCATTTCATTGCTTCTGTCGGAAAAATATTTATATGCGAATAACAACTATTAAAATCTGCCTATGAATTTAATATTATTATAATATCAACTATACTAATATTATTATATGCTAGTATAGACCTGAAGAGTTTGTTTGAACGCGCCAATCTCATCCTCTCCCAACTGTGACTATAACATCGGAAAACAATCCATCAACAAACCACTGGTCAGTTCCGCAAAACAGACTTCAAATTTGTACAATTATTTAAGTTCTTCTTTTTTATTTGTGCATGATTTTTAACTTTTCAACATCGCATGTACCGCGGACGAGACAAAATGCCTTATGACCTAGTCCTGGTCATACTTGACCTGTCCCCTGAGGGTAAGGCCATCTTTGGCCTTAAAACCGTCTGCAGACTGTCCGGTCTAGCAGTAGAGGCAGTGCTCAAATAAAACTTTAATAAAAAATTTATAGTTTATGGTTTCTCTGCCTTTGTTACTTGGTTTTTTATTTGTCTTTATATAATAAATATACAAATTATTACAATGTAGCTAAGGAGTAGTAAATAGGAGTTTTAAATAAAAATAATACAGTTACCGTTAAAATAATTGAAATAATTGAATCAACAGGCATCAAATAAGTTTAATATTTCAAGTTTTGCTGTGCACAAACCTTTATAGTTTCGCGCCACTGAGGCAAAGAAACGTATACCTACAGCATTAATTATAACTAATCATGCAGTCGATCCACAGTTTAATCTTCTCGTCAAATCCTGCCTATTGAAATATGAAGATGCAACAGCACATCCAGTTGTTCACCACTCACTCTGCCCCGACCTAACACTCCGCTCATCTCCACTGCCACTTGACATTATTGCCCAGCCTGCAAAACTCCCACTCGTTATTCATAAACAGCGGCAATCTTTGTCACGCATTCACTTTATCCAATCCAACCAAACAATATTATTTCGACGAAAAGCAAACTGCAAATTGGGTTTGCGTCAAATTACATTAAAAAGAAAAACAATTTAATACAATATTCTTATGTCATTCAAACTAATCATCAATGAAATTGTATACTTTTTGGAATATTGTTGAGTTTTTGTAAAAAATAAACTTAGTGAGATGATGATGATGATGATATAAATATTAAACACCCGTTTACACACCATTTAACAGTCATGGTAAATTTCCTTCTTTTCTCTTTCCTCTTTTCTGGGACTTCCGCGTCATTCCCTCTTCATCTCAATTGTTTGTTTTATTACAAATTCACACAAGCACAAATTTTATAGCCTCAAAGGCCTAAAGGGCCTCGAGGAAGGCCTATGTCCAGCAGTGGACATCCTACGACTTAAATAATGTTGATGATTACCTCAAAACGCAAATATAAAATCTATAAAATATCTCTGCTACATTTCTAAAAGATCTCTGTGCAGTATGACAGTGAACCTATCTATTAATTTAAGGTTTACAGAGCAGCTGTCTTACATCGAATAGAAAAAAAGGGTACATTAACGCATCTGCTAAAATGATAAGAGAAACAAACATATATCTGTAATTATTCGGATTGTTTATATTACTTCAATAAAGCGTATTACATAAAGTATGTAACAAAATAATAATAATTGTGTTCAATTTATACAAATCCAATTTTAGGATGATTGATTTCTTTCACTTTGAATTATAATATCATTCGTAAATACTGCAAAGAACAAATTAATTATGACAAAGCTCGTGCTGCGCTTTGAAAGCTGCCTCACGATACTTCTCCGGTAGATATGGTCGAAGAGAACCCGCAGAACACTCGCACGTGATTGGCCATTCGATTCCTGGTAGAGTGATATTTGTAAGAGAACTTTGAAGAGTTTCAAGGACATGTGATACTCATACCCAACCCGCACATGGCCAGGGTTGTGAATGAAGGCCACATCTCTCTCGTCAAGAGGGAAGTCCCTGTGTCCTATTGACGCGCTAACGTTCAGTTAAGCTAGTTACTACTACTATACGCATACATCATGCCACCCAAGACGAGCGGTAAGGCCGCCAAGAAATCCGGCAAAGCCCAGAAGAACATCTCCAAGACCGACAAGAAAAAGAAGAAGCACAAGAGGAAGGAGAGCTACGCCATCTACATCTACAAGGTGCTCAAGCAGGTTCACCCCGAATCAAGGCCTAATCTCTCTCGTTAAGAGAGAAGTCCCTTCCTTTAGTCCCAGTAGTGGGAACCTTAAAAGGTTAACATTGATGACTTCAGACCACATAACGAGGAGGATAATGTCGTTTCGTACTATTAATAATATCACCAAGATAATTTCACAGCAATTAAACTCGGGAATAAAATTATTGTAGTGCTACAGTTCATAAAACAGAACCAAAATATATATATTTTTTTAGAAGATCAAAGAAACCCACGTTAGAGCGTTATTGATTGGCGCGGAAATATGTAATGTATGTTTACGATTACAATGATAGTCATATATGGTGCATTATGCACACTGTACATGCATGCATACAGCAGATATTATAATTTATATTCAATTTATCTTCTTCTTATATATAAAAATGAATCGCAAAATGTGTTGGTAAGCGCATAACTCAACAACGCCTGAACCAATTTGGCCAAATCTTTTTTTTAAATGTTCGTTGAAGTTCAAGGATGGTTTTTACGGCGAGAAAAATTAGAATTATTGCTGGAAAAACCCTAAAATAGCCCTTTTCTTTTTCCGGAAGAAAGCGTTTGCGAAAATGATTCAAGTGCAACAGATTTTTCATCAGATGATAGCGTCAAAGATCCCAATTCCCAATTAATTTCAAAGAATAAAATATATGAATCAATCTCTGATGTAGCTATTTTACCAAAACCGGTCTGGATCCTATCCTATCCTGGATCTGGATGGGCCTATCATTACCAACTAAAACAAAAAAGCCACCGAAGGTCGGAAACTAACGCTCAGCAATATGCCCCAGCTACTCAGTGTTGATTCTCAGCAACACAGCAGTATTCAGGAAGAACCCACATACCCTAATACTGACATCTGATTTTAATAACCATACTCTTAGCTTCGATTCTCCGGCTGACCTTTAATAGTATGCTTAACTCAATTGAGAATCAACTGTAATAATAAAGTAAAGATAGGTTGCTAAAAGCACTACTATCTACGCAAATTTACTGAGTATTTTCGATACACAGCCAATTATTTTGAGGTTAGATGACATATAAAATGACATAGATATTCTGTCGTTCTCCAAAAGCTGGTTTTTGTTTGAAACAAATAACAATAATTTCATCCCATAACACTTGTTCAAACTGTAAATAAAATAATAACGGGAAGACCTTATTAACTACATCAATACTTGTTTAAATTCCCTGACATGAGCCCCGTTGGGGCATTACAACTTCATCATAAGATGTATTCTATTTACTTAAATAAACTATCTTATTAATAGGAACAGTTGGTAAGTAACTTAAATAAACTATCTTAAAAATAACGTCACATAGAGGAAAAATTAAGAAATTTCCTCGAAACATTAAATAAATAAGTATACCTAACAACCATCTAAATAATCACCAAAGACAATAAGACGTAATTAAATAAAATCTTACGACGACTTAAACAATAAGATCTTGATAATACATCTGCTTGGTAAGATTAAAGTTATAAAAGATTTGCTTCCTTAACCGTTTTTGTTTGTAAGAATTTACTCTGTCAATTGCCATGTGCATTATCACAGTCCGCAATAATCTTGTTTTTTTTTCAAAACAAACGCACACACATAGATTAATCTTAATTGACTCGTAATTATGACTCATGCAATAACTGTGTTGTTTACTATCATAACGCAGAAAACGATATCGGCATGTACTTATGAATTGCATAAGAAAATACGCGGTTGTGCTTCCCCATTCTTAGATTAAATAATAATCGTTTACACATACACAGTGTACCTGTGCAAAAATGTTATTTGGTCATAACATTTGCGTTTCTATTCACCGATTTAAAATAATTATATAATAATAATAATATTAGCTATAATTGCATTAGTTGATAAAAAATGCTATTTTTTATCAACTTATAAAATAATTGGCAATGTTATATGTTTTTTTTGTATTTACAAATTTGTTTAAATTCATGTCTTTTCTGTTATTTAATTTTCGAGTTTTGAACAGAGAATTATGGCGGCAAATTACTTGTAATTATGATGCATTACATCTGAATACAAACAGTTATGTCATGGATAGCTCCATTAGGCAAGCGTTCCAGAGGATGACCCTACGCAAGATAGTAAGATGATATTAAATAATCTAAATTAAAAAAAAAAGGTTCTATAACCTTCGTTTCCTTAAAACTTAGTGATTAGTTACGTGAATAGAAAAAACCACCAACTAAATATTGGGTTCCATTTGGTTATTCAAAATGGATTTACGCAAAATAACGCCTGAATCTATCAATTACTTTTACATGGCATTTTAATAAACTATTATTCTCTTTCCAGGCTCTTGGTGTACAAGAACAGAAAAGGCTACCAATCTCTTTCTTCTGGTACTGGTGAAGACGTCAAACTCTTGTCCAAACCTTATACGGAGTATAATAAGTATAGATGTAGCATAATGGGTTAAATACCTATCTATTGTAAACTCCCTTCACATAAATCAAATACCCTATTACATACATCAGCTATGAGCTAAGATAAGTATCTAAAACAAATAATAGAAGTTCAAGTTCTTGGTAAAAGTTTTAAACCCTTATTAAAATATTATTCGTACGATCAACTCGTGTTACGTATTCCTTGTGAAAATATTTCTGGGGAATCAATGTAAAAACAGACTGTTATAAATTTCTTTATTTGCATTATTAGCCGTAAGACAAAATCAATATGTTTGATAAACCTAACTTCTTTATATTATAAACTTAACTTTTACCTAATAACACTTTGTTTTTCTTTGTAGCTACCTAATGATATGGAAAATTACATCCAATAAAGTATAATGGGTTCCATTGGTAAAATTCAAATGAAACCTGACTGTTTGCCATCGAAATTTCATTGTCAACCGGACAGAATAAAACGAACAGGGCCAACACAACCTCGATCAGTTGTAAGCAAAAGACGACGTATAGACATATTATCTATACTTATCTATACTTATACTTATATACTTATAATATTATAAAGAGGAAAGGTTTGATTTTTTGTTTGTTTGTTTGTTTGTCTCGAATAGGCTCTGAAACTACTGGTAAGAATTTCCGTAAAACGGGACCTTATTACTTGGATTTCGACGTTTGTCGAAGGGTTGACAATTTGAGCGATGATGTTTGCCGTTGCCGCTATAACAACAAATACTAATCCTATACAACACACGTGATTTTTATAAAGCTTTCACCAAACCTATTTAACTCTCTCTTAGAATACATATTTAAACAACTACAGTGGTCGGGCCTTGGTATAAATATAAACAGTGAATATTTGAACCATCTACGATTTGCTGGTTTACACTCTTCTACGCTTTTTAAGAATACGTATTACCGTGTTCATTGGGTATACTCATCAAAGCTTTTGGATTATGGTCGTGAACTATGGTTTATTCAAAGATATTATATTTTTTTTTCTTTGTACCTTGCATTTTTTGCCTGTCACTTCACTTGTGCTATTATTTTTTTGATGACCTTAATCAATATTCATGATGTGATTAAAAAATATAGTTAAGTGTTTATTTTTGTATCAAAATATGATTTTTATTATTATTAAATAATTACCTCCTCTATTGTACCAAGATTGTTTTATTCGTACCACCTTTAATTTATATTTTATGGCAATCAAGGCTTGCTCATTTCAAATGGTTAAAACCTACACTAGAAATTATATTCAATAGCAATTTTTGATGGTCGTCAAGATTCTCAATATTTATCTTTCGAAATAAATATTAGGGTATAAATATATCAAAAGGCATATCAGGCAAACATCGTGAGGAAACCGGCATGTTCTGAGAACTTTATAAAAAGTTTGAAGAGAGTGAAGGCCTGAAATTCTTTCTTAGGACCTGTCTCTGTAAAACCAATTGCTCAATAGAAGCACGGGTAGCATACGTAAAAGGGAAATTCTATTAAAAATTTTAATAAACTCAACTAATGAGTGAAACATGCATGAAATTGCTATGGCTGGCTGAATGTGCATAACTAGTTTAAAGATCTAGGTACATTTTATTAGCATATGAATATATTTTATAACTACTATGTACAGTCAAAGTATCGTTTATATCCTTAGACGCACAGGGCATACATGGATAGGTCAACTTAAAGCTAATTTGAATAAAAACTAAGAATAACCTAGGAAATAACATTATCTTGATAGTTTGCTTCAATTTTTTACACTGAGTTGAGAAGCGAATAGAACAAACCAGCTTTATTCTCGACTTGAATTTTGCAAATTTAGCATAAATATTAATGTGGTTGCAACAACGATCTATAAAAATACCTGAAATTTATTTGAGAACTTTTTAATTGAAATAAACTTATATTACTAGGTGTTCAAACCGGAATAAGCTCTCTTTGTGATAAGGCAGGCGGACCGGTCTACCCTCTTTCTGAGTCTTCTATTGCGAGGTTGACAAACATTAGCGTTGTCACTGCTTGTTTCATTCTTGAACGCAACTCGATCGCGACACTCTTCACTCAGACTTTGACTTTGACTTTGACCGTGTCCTGGCAGGTGACCGGTGTAACGGGTTATTACATATAACATATTTTTACATGAACCGTTTCAAGTTTCAATAATTATAAATTTAATAAATAAAGGTTAATCATAATTAAATATTTTGTAGATGTGATGACAGATACAATAACAAAATGTATGTTAACAAAATTTTGAAAAAATATTACGCTTATAACATGTCAAAGAAAATGTAATTTATTAAATTTAAATTTCTACATCGGCAGTTTCGCCATAATATTATTTTATCATGTTTTTGACAATATAAACATTAATCGCCTCCATTTTTTTTTTTAACAAGACTTATTTTGCATGAAAACATTAGAAAGAAAGAAAAAAAAAATTATTTGTGTACAAAAATATAACAGAGAACATAATTAAATTAAACTTAGATTCAATTACACATACTGAATTAAAGAAATCTAAAAAAAAGTGTGTGTGTGTCAGCTACGACGCACGATTGGAGTTTACTCCTTACGAACGATAATTATGATATATATCGAATAGAGAAAAAGTAAATATTTTTAAACATTACCTAATAATATTGAACTTAGTACAATGGACGAGCTTATTGTTAAATAGTTCGTACGTAGTCTTTGGATGGATAAGATAGAAATTATATCATTTACAGGATAGGCGTGTTAAGATTTTTTTATTGTGAAGTGTTTAAGACCTAGCCGCAAGCATTATGAGTCTGAATAAAAGACATCAAATAGTATTTAAGAAAGCTATCATACCTAACAACTTTTGCAAATTACATTTAAGCTTTCTTAGTAAGATAATAACCGTAAGATCAAAACCCCGAGCTGACACCATCCGAGCTAACTCGAGTAGGTGTTCGAATGTTCAAGTCTGTGCAAACCAACGGAACTCTACAAGTAATTAATTATTATAATTTAAGTTAAGTATACATCTATTACTATTATTTTTTTGTATAAGTAAAAAGATTTGGGTCTTAAGGGAAAATGACACAAGAAAAAACTAAAGTAGTTTTACAAAACAAAAGAATACCTTTCTAGTTATGCATACTTATGTAAGGATCTAGATACAGCTTGGATTCGAAGTCGCAACAATAAAAGACAAAGAAAAGTGTAGGGTTAAAAAATACTTATGCGCAATGACAATAAACGTCAGTGTCAAAACAGCGCACTAAAATGGAGGAAACGCAACACGGGCCGTATGTCATCGAAGGCTATTTCTCCGAGCCAACCGACAAGAAACATAGTGGATCCGATCGATAGCATTCTGGTCATAATGTTAGATATAGATAAAATTTAAGTGCGTATTGAGCAGATACTGTGCCTCGTTACCGTTTTAATGCGGCATTTTCTTAAAAAATAAACTATATGCCCTCTATTATATCTTATCCTCAAATTAAAGAATAGCATATATTTATTCAGCAATATTAAAGGTACTTTTAATGAGAAACAAATGCAGGCAAGACATAATCATTAGGTACACATTTTGACACTAAAGGCAAACAATAATAAGTTTAATAAAAAGACTTCTTACTTAAACATTGAAATTTTATGGGGAGTAAAATCAAGTGTTAACAAAAGTTGAGGCGTTGAGGCGAACAAAAGTTACGTAGAAAGAGACAAACATATATATATCTAGGATTCAACGTGTAAAAGAATGAGATGGAATACCGTCGAAACGTCACCATAAAACTTACAATATGAAATAAAAAATAAACATAGTCAGACTGCGACTTTACTTTTTTGGATTTTTTACAGTCTTTAAGCCTAAATTCTGAACGACGACGACGCTCGGGCGCACCCAGCACGCACGAATCGTGTGAATTCTCAACGTTATTATTATGTTTATGTCATAGATAAGCATGGCCTTAGAACATGTCCAACTAAAGTTCAAGCAATAATAAATGCACCCGCGCCAACTAATGTTCTGGGGGTCAAGCAATGGCACGCACCAGGCGAACATATTTTGTTCGAAGATTTTCCATTTGCAAGCCCATTTGGCAAAAAAAAACTAAGGTGTACAATTGCAAATCCAATTTTATCCTATAATTATAATGTTTTATTTCATGGCATGTACCATTTATATGCTATTTAATTTTCCCACTTAAATGCCTGGATAATTATAAAACGGTTATTTCCTTAGACGCACAGGGGCTCTAAAACTAATATTTTTTTTTTTTTTTTTTTTTTTTTTTATGATTGATTAGCCTTCATTTGACCAAATGAAAATCTCTCTCGTTAATTTGGTACTATATCCCCCAAACTAGAGGTATTATCAATTGCCAACAGTATTGTGATATCAATGTCCAAAGTACATGTAGAATTTATAAAAAAACCTCATTCGAATATAAAGCTCGATCTTTACTTATATTGTTATTATAAATGCGAAAGTGACTCAGTATATCCGGCTTTCACGCTTAAACCTTCACTCGCAATAATTGATTTTCCCGCGAAAACTGATATTTTACCGCGGTAAAAAGTAGCCTATATGTTATTCTGATGTAAAAGCTATATTGTGGTAAAGTTTCATTCAAATCTATTCAGTAGTTTTTACGTGAAAGAGTAACAAACATCTGAGCAATGAATATTGGACAACGCGCATAGCAATTGATTTCATCCATTTTATATGAGCTCCATAATTTTTGTTTTTTTTCGCTGTGTAAGCCTTAGTTCGCTAATAATTATAAACATTATTGTACTTATGGACAACAGATCATCAATTTACGTCATAAAGAGGAAATCCACATCTATTCACTCATGAGAACATCATTCTACCGCCGAATACTAGGAAAAAACACGGTTTTTAACGAGAATAGAGGCGTAATCTCGTAATCTGTCCAATGACATTTTAAGTATTGTTTCTGTGAACTCAATTTGTAACTGAATAGGTTATTTGTGGATTTCCGTGGCAGGTATTGTGGTAGGTACATTGCACCCTACTGTGCACTAAGTTTTATGCGTTTGATAAATAATGAGAAATAATTGATGCCATTGAAGGTTATGTAATTGTTCAGAGAAAACAAATATTTACGGTAAATTAGACAAACATGAATAACTTGATTTCTCTTTTTAACATTGTCGAGTTTTTTATTGCTGGCTGATGTCATTAAATGGTTACGTTGCGTAAGTTTCATTTACCCATGTTAGCTATTCAATTTTACTGTTGATGTGTGTTCTTGTAATTTTTTGAGTTTCTATGGGAATTATGGTTTTAACTTCTCCACTTTAAAACTATACACGGTGTGATATAATTGGTGTAGAGAGCAGAAAGCCTTCGAAAACTGGGGCACTCGCGAGTATTTTTTGTAGCACTTTCAAATACTGAATCATTTGGCAATGTCGCGGACGTTTGATGAAAGACGCGTCACATATGGAATTCAAACATTAGTATTCTTACGTAGAGTTACGTGCACATTTTTTGGACTTTGTTATACCACTCACTAAATTTGGCCCTATGCTGCTCTAACTTGCACAAAGTGTAGTGACCAAGACAAGGATGACAATCCAACCAAAGTTCATTCACTGAAACGCATCTTCAACAATTGGTGGATTTTTCAAAGGTCGCCTTTCATTCTCGCAAGCGCGCCCGTTTTGTGAAGTTCGGTTTCTCTGTTTTTTTGTGAAAAGAAGTAGGGATAAATGTCTTTTTATTGCTTTTTATGCTTATCGATTAGTAAATATCAACTCATTGTAGAATAATAGTTAAAATAAATTCAGCAGTACCTACTGTGATCCAATGTTGTTGTTATTAATGTTCTTGGGGAAAATACCATCTATCAAAAACTACGCTATACAGTAATACCATTGTGATGTCTTGATCTACTTTGCCGTAATTAATGTTTATTACATACTTATGTATCAAGAACTGCAGTAAAAGTTTTGTTAAAGCTCTACTGATGACCCCTGCGAAAGTGAGCTGCCTGTCAACTGCCTATCAATAATAATGTTGTTGGTAAACACGACTAAAACATAAATGTGAAACTTAGTTTTTTTGTTACCTCTTCACTTAGAGTATCTATCTCTGTTTTATATCATCGTATTTTAATGTATGTAGAGATTCCATTTTTTCCTAAATAGATATTGTGAATCCAGATATCCACATAGTAAGTATTTAATGTTAAAATTATAAAATATTCACTTAAATCATATGGTGTAAACGGGCCATATAGATCTATATTAAATGAACAATGTATTCGAGGTATTTAATTGGTTAAGGATTAATGCTGTATTGGTTAAAATCTATTCATATGTTCTTGTTTTTGTTTAGTATATTTCATGTCTATTTTTATTGGAGGTGGTTTTATCGGATAGTGTAACGATGGCTTGTAATAAGAATGTAATATCCTCAATAAAAAAAACCTACAGTATCAGTAGGTAAGTCAGGTACTAGTGATGAATTTTACACCATTATCGATAACAGTAAATTCTTATTTTCTCCTATCAATAACATAACCGGGCATAATTATATATTCTGTAGTCTAACTTTTCTCAATTACCTAACAGCAATAAAAAGGGGTTCTGTACATTTTATTGAACCACCTTTGAAGTAAGCGGCGAGTTGTAAAAATGCTGTAAACATACCCTAAATGGCATTAGATCTAATGACTAAAAAGCTGTTAATAGTTATTTTTTTCATTATTTTTTTTTTTACCTATTCGTGTATTAAAGGCTAAAGGAAATAAGGAAATTTTTAACTAACATCATCTCCGGCTCACCTAATATATGATTTAGACGATATGCTTAATAGTAGCAAGCATCCAGATACATATGGATTCATTATACCTACATGAAACTTAAAACAATGTACGTCATTAGGTATGGGGGTTGTTCGAATCAACCATGGTCGTAAAACAAAATTAATTATGGCTCTGATACATTTCTTTTGCATTTAGAAGCACAGGGCATACATGGACAGGTCAACTTTGAAGAAAATTAAAATAATATGTGTCGGAAAACACAAGTGATTATTCAAAGACCTATTAATTTTATGGTCAGTACAAATGTAACAAAAGAAGTAAAATAAGTATCAAAGGCAGCTTGATATTTTCTATTTTACTATTTGTTACCAATTTTATGTTTATTTAAAGACAAAGATACAAAAAATAGGTGCACAAACCCGAATACTTTGTAATATCAATCCGGCACTACCTCCATACACGATCCATCTAATTGAAAATCTTTTTCCTTTAATATCGGCATTATTTTTTATTAGCTCACTTAATTTTCAGCTTCTCCAATAAGAATTTAATGCTTGTTTTATAATATCATCTAATATAATCTACTAGAAATATTATAAGCTTAGTAGACGCACACATTCGATATGGAGTTAAATGTGAAATGTTTTGGTAAAGGAAAAATCTGTTTATTTTCCGTAGAAGTTATGAAAATAAGAGATTTACAACATACACAAGCCCGGAGCAAGTTAAATTGCTTCATTTTATTAAATTGTAATGTAAAAAATCACTTATTTACATCAAAAGTTTTCTTTCGGAATAGAATCAAACTATAACAAAGTTAAAAACAAGTTTAATCCTGTCGATTTCGAGTTGATGAGACTCCAAACACGCCAAGAATTTGTCCTGAAAATACAGGATAATCTTAAACAAATTCATTTCAATATAAAATAACGCAGCGATGTTTTAGGCATGTCTATTGCTTAATTAATATAATAGGTACTATAGATATTTGTGTTCATCACCTATTTTCTGTATGTAGGTACAAAATGATCCCACGGCGGTAATCAATGCCTTTTGCGCCCACATTGTTAATTTGCCCACTGAGGCAGATACTCGTAAATCGCCGAAATGTACATTGTACGCGCATAACTTCCGAACCACTGCATCAAATTGGACGATTCTTTCTATTTGTGCCGATACGCGGTCTCCATTCGAGAACCATTCGGCCCGTTCGGTCATCGGTTCTACGTGCTACGTGGCCTACTACACACTATTACTACAGGCTTTGCCTAGTGTAGGAGATCGCTGGTTAATTTCTATGAAAACGACGACGAACGAAACGTTCCCACTGGTGAATGTCACATGTCCTTCAAACTCTTTTAAAGTTTTTTTTTTTTTATTATTAATTATAAGCCTTCATTTGACCACACTTCACTCACATTCATTTGGTCACTTTGCATCAGGTGAGATTGTGGTCAAATGAAGGCTTATAATTAATAATAAAAAAAAAAAACTTTAAAAGAGTTTGAAGGACATGTGACATTCACCAGTGGGAACGTTAATAGGGTGATGATGATGATCCTATCCCCCAGCAATGATATATAGGTGCAAATATTAGAGAAAGTTTGTTATTGTAAAGTTTACCGTATTTGCCTCGAGTATATTTGCAGTTATTCGGTTCTTCTTAACCATAACATTTAAACTGCTCAACCGATTTTCTTCAAACATGTCTAATAAAATAACAGGCGCGCAAAAGTGTCCTTTCATACAGAAAAAGAATCTTTACGAACTTCTTTGATATTTATTCTTGGAAACTGTTTCTGCCTCATTTGAACTGTAATCACAATTTCCTATTCGGTCGTTTTTCTACCATATGTTAAATATCGTATTATGTAGTATTTGAGATAAAGAATCATGTTACATTAAGAGTGTGGTACGAGGTATACAAGTCTTAACAATTTCAATTATTTCGTACGAACGAGCATGTTTTTTTTTTCTAGCACCCATATTCATAAAGTATTTCCCTTTTAAAAAAGTTTTTTTTTTATAACTGGGTGTCCTACACCTTACACGTAAAATTACATCTTACAATTCTACTTTAGGGTAAAATTATGTTCAATGAGTAGTCTAGATATATTCAATGGTCAACGATTTACTTGTATAATATGTAAAATCGTCAAATGTCAAGGTTTAAACTTTCACATTTTTGTATGCGCAATGATTTCTCATATACAAGTTTTTCTAAAAATTTATAACCTGTGATATTTTGATTGTCATCATTAGCACCGCCAATAAACATGTTCCCTTTCCTTACATTTTCTCCTATCAGACCTCATCACTCCTTTATGACTGATTGTCCTGCTCTTCTCGCCTAAACATCAATACCTTGCCACGAAAAAAACAGGGTTCGAACATTTACCAAGTACACTCTTTTAATCAACATAATGAATCGCCAGAATCCAAATATCAGCGAAAAACACAAGCTTTTAATCATGGAAATATTTATTTATTTATACACAGGGTATCCCACAGCAAAGCCACTTGGACCTTAAATATGGGATATAGAATATCTTACAAGAAGTCTTCATTTCAATTGAAATTATTTTTATTTCTATGTCTATTGATAATTTTCCACAATTGTTTAGGATTATTACTTGCATTTTGTATTTCTTCCTTTATTGATATTCGTTTGGAAGAAGCAATAACTTTCTTAAATATTTTTAAGATCGGACCAGAGATTCTTGAGATTAACGCATTCAAAGAAACCCTCCAGCTTTTTATTATTAGTATACTAAGATTTATCCAAGGTGTTTCAGAATTGGGATAGCGGAAAAGGTGTGAATGGCACGACCAGGCGAACATATTTTGACGAAGTTAATGATACTTTGTGATGTATTTGATGCGTATGAGATGGACTCACACTAGACCTAGAGGGTTAGTCTATCTGATAGCCCGTCCAAAAATACCGGACACTTATTTTTCGCTTAACAATGAAATAAGCAAGATAAAAACGAAGTCTTCAACTAAAGGTATTGTGTTGCCAGTAATAACTAATAACATGATAGATTTGAAACTTTACACCTTGAGAATATAAGGCTAAGGCCCCACGGCTAAAGTTTTTCATTTTTTTAGCCATTTTCCTAACGAATGTTTATTTTTTGTGTTTCTTCCTATTTTGTGAGTTTATATCTATTTATTTAATTTTTTTTAATAGTTGCAAGTGAATGTATTCAAAATGTTATAATAGATATAAGTTTTTTGTTATTTGTAAGGAAATAAATGTATTTTGTTTGTTTTGTTTTTTTAATTTACGTGCTTTTTACCCGACAGCCATTCCTGTTGCTATGCGTTCCAGGTACTGACGCCTTAGTATGAAAACAATGGCCCTTCGGAACGTCGGCAGCTCGCGAAACGTAATTGAAATACAGCAAACTATGAAAGAAAAATTGAAATCTTGTTAAGTCTTCATTATCATTAGGTATACCCCTACACTCACCTTATTCTCACAGTCATAAATAAGAAATTTTGTCTTAAGTTAAGGGCTTATTTTTATCATGAAAATTGTGTTTTTTCTCTTATAAAAAAATATTAGACGATAGGTATCTAAGCCTAATTTTTCAGACGAATTTCACTTTATCTTTCAATTGTTTCTTCTATTATTTTCTATTAGTTCCCGATATACCAGACCCAAATTCACATAATACTTACCGTATTTTATTCGACCAAAGTTGTCTTACTGCTCGGCAAATGTTTTATCAATGTTTTGTCGGTAAAACTACCCGATTGTTTGTTATGTCTAATCTGCTGAGAACAGATATGTGCGTCGTTCGCGGGGAATCACGCGAAGAATCTTGTCTACTTCAACTTCAAAGTCCATGTTTAGAATACGATCGGCTTCATCCATTACCTGTGGAATAATATTAATAATTTTTTTATTATTTTTACAAAGTAAAAAACCCCACTTATAGGTTGAAACTAATATTCTAAATTTATGTAGAAAAAATTAACAAGACTTAACTTACATAAAGAGCTTGTTAAGTAGAAAACAGCTATTTGATCCGAAGGAAAGAAGATACTATTATAAACATTGGTAATTTATGCAATATACTCGAGTGGGGTATCAAATGAAGGCGCATCGCGTGCACATTACAAAATAATATGATGTTTTACTTTTAAGAAAATCAAGGCAATGGAATCGGGGGGTTTTCTTAAAATTAAAATTTAGATTTTGTATTACTTTTTATATATGGCACGTCGCACTAGAAGATGTTTTGAAACGTTAATTTTGATCACTTACTTTTGCTGTTGACTGTACTATGAGTTCTTTCTAAACCATGATAACCTTTGCGCATAAACTTAGATAAAAAGTCAAATACCTATGCAGAATACAAATATTTAGCTACCGACATATGAAATGTCCTGCATTGTTTCGTTGGCTTAGAATATTCTGATGCTTTCGTTTTGATTTTTGTCTCTTGTGATTCAAACCAATTAGAGTTGAACTGCGGTTCTCCGACTTCTGACTGTTAGGAAAAAATATGTTTGTCATGTAATAAATTAATATCTCCAGACAGTCCACACAACAACATCTAGCCCCGCGGTATGCGATCATTATAATAGATTAACATCACATAGGTATTTTTTACTGTACAATTGAAAATTTCACTGATAATAATCGGTCCGGTATTTAACGAGTTGTATTTAAAAAAATCAAATATTAGGTCCTTACATATGAAATTGGCGTTTTTCGTACTGGCCACTTTAATCACAAATTTCTCCTCTTTGGTAAGGAATTCCAAATTCAAATTTGTACAGCTATAGACTCATGTATTTGTGCTTCGATGATCGTCATTCATTTGTTTTTTTTCTTCTGTTTTTTTCTGTTTGCGTCACTCATTTTATTATTTTTTTAATTATTGATTGGTTTTGTCGCAGAGCAACCATATCACTTAAAGGAAACCAAAAAAAACTTGTTACTTAACACAATAAACAAAAAACTTAGCAAGTACTTTTTATTAATTACATTGAGACACATTTTTATGCAGATTTTTGTTTTAATTCGAAATAAAATATCACAGACAGTCTGTGATCTAAGCGTTTCTAGTTTTAACAACGGAACAACGTAATTCCCTCGGTAAAGAGTAGCCTACAGCCTTCATCGATAAATGGGCTATCAAACAATGAAACAATTTTTCAATGTGCACGCGATGCGATTTCATTTGATACCCCACTCGAGTATATCTGCAGATTTTCGTTTATCCTTCCCCACTCTCACCCCCATAACTTTTAAACGGCACAATCGATTTTCATGAAACGTGTCTAAGAACACTCGTGTCAAACTCACCTTTCATACAAAAAAAAACTAAATTGAAATCGCTTCATCTGTTTGGTTTTTGATTGTTTTTAATGCGAAAACGAAAAGTGTCTTTAACTCATACTATAAAATAACTATTTTAAATCACATTTTTGCAATAAAAACGATTTTCACGATTTTTGAAATATGGTACTTTAGCATTTAACCAGCGATATCTATACATTACATATTTTATAATCTAAAGTATAAAAAGACAAAAATTACACAATGTCTTTTTATTGAAAAAATCCTAAACACATTTGAATGTATTTTTCCTTTTGAACTTTGTTTATACCCAATCTTCATTCATCATCGTCTGAAGATTCAATAAGCGTCAGAAATGCGGACTTATACAATACACATCAACAGGTATACAATTAAATCCGCTCGAGACTCGTAAATAATAATAATAATAATAAATATTTCCGACCCAAGTATAGGCATGTATAACTAAATGAATAGTAGCGATACATTTAAAATTAATTAACTATTGTATAAATAATAACATAAATACTGAATATTTATGGTTACATTATATACATTTTATTGCAAAAAAATCTTTCCAACCTAATTTATTTTTAAATGATATCGTTTTCCAACTATTTAAAATGATTCATTATCGGAATAAAATAACTTAGTTACGCGAACGTAAAGCCAGAAACGGCTGCAAAACTTAAATATAGAAAGTACAAAAGTAAAAAAGTATAATATTTACCTACCTAGTTTTTTTTTTTTAATCTAGCTAGATCGATGAACCCTTAAAGAACTCCTTTAATACCAAATTTCATGAAAATCGGTGGAACCGTTTCCGTGATTCTGTTTTTTTATGATTGTTAGTATAAAAGAAAAAATATATTGTTTAAATTTATTCATAAATTCTGTAATGTACACAAACATATATAGGTACATGAAGGGGTACGTGTGAATGGTTTTTGATTTTCTATTGGTTGCGGTGTTTTGTCATGTGATATAACTTTTTAAATTATCATGGTTTTTAACAAAAACAACAAAAACCGTCATATCATGAATAATATAAAATTTAATAAGTCAGAATGGATGGTATACGAAGTTAAAGAAAGATAGTCTTCTTTCTTATAAAAATTGTGAAAGTATTGGATAGATCCATAACTTACATTGAGGATATCTTAAGTATGTTGTATTTTAATGTAGGTTGAGAGCTAAGAAAATATATCCTCGACCCTTTCTATACAATGTAACATTCTTGTGAAAGCT
Organism: Gymnoscelis rufifasciata; assembly: GCA_929108375.1. Classification (NCBI taxonomy): domain Eukaryota; kingdom Metazoa; phylum Arthropoda; class Insecta; order Lepidoptera; family Geometridae; genus Gymnoscelis; species Gymnoscelis rufifasciata. Next base: position 3,752,166 of record CAKMYF010000001.1, on the reverse strand, counting down.
CAGCCTTTTTTTATGGACGTTAGATATTTGTTTGTCTCTAATCTCACTTGATGGTAAGTGTCGTAGATGTGTATGTAAAAATGTAAGATTTGATATTTAATGTCTTTAAAAGATAATATGTGTTCTTTTTTGGGTCAAGACTACGGAACCTCGCAAATAGTCGTAAAATTCGTAGTTTACTGTAATTCGACACATTGGTAATGCGTTAGTTTAGACACAGAAACTTTGGTGAGAAATGGGTTTTAAGTTTTTTTATATAGGTATTAATGGTCAAATTTTGAGTTATGTTCTTTTAATAAAATTGGAATATACAGTTAAAAGTTATGCTTCGAAAATACATGAAAAAAGAACATACATTCAATCATATCATACATGAAAAGGTTTAAGCGTCGAAGTTGGACCTACCTAATTGGACTGTTTGTCCTACTACAACACTACTAACAGCTTACTGCTTACCTTAAATTTTTAGGTCACTCAGAATTAGAATAAGACTCAACTTTGAAATGAAAATACCACCAGAAATCTTTGGAAGAGGCCTATGTCGAAGGACAAGCTGGGGCTCTCCACAGCCCCCAGAGAAATACCTTCTAGAATTCTAGACCTAGCTTTTTTTGGTTAATACCTTATGTTTTACATGTTTTTAGATACAATTGATTAAGAAAGAGATTCCCTCGCTCGTATAGACGTGCTTTTTCCTTATTAGTAATCAATTGTTCCAAGACCAGAAATAATAAAAAAACTACCTAAGTATATATGTATTCGAACAAAAAGGCTTACATCCAGCAATATTTTGTCCCAGAGACACAAATACAATGCTTTATTTAAATTTCTTTGCGCGATACTTCGTAGTTGAGACTACGAAGTATCGCGCAAAGAGGTATTGCTGTATTTTATTTATATTATTTTGTCATTAACAAACAACAGCACAGAAGACAGCCTAACAAACAGACACAAGAAAATTAACATAAAAACCACAAACAGATAATTAGCTGCCAGGCTATGCTGCCATGTACCAAAAAATCGCTTATTGCATTCATCTATTAACCTACAAATCAAATTGCTTTTGTTTTTCTAATTATTTGACTACACTAGTCCCTTAAAAAGTAATAACAGTTTGATGTGGACTGTACCTACTCGTAATTATAGTAGTTACGAGTATGCTACTAGTGGAAGTACGACTCGGAACCAAGTAAACAGCCAACTTATTTCATACACGCAAAATTGAAAGTAAGTTATTGTATCTTTGTATATTTCAAGCCTTATCTTTTCAAATCTGTCATCATCATCATCATCACCCTATTAACGTTCCCAGCTCAGCGCATGTATGGTAAGTGATATTTTTGGTTTTATCTTATTTTAATTGCAAGTATTAGCAATTCAAATTAAAATATTAGTCTCAATTGCGTCTGTGACACTAAAAAAAAGGTTTAATGGACAACACCGTACGTCCCATAGTAATGTTTCATAAATAGGTACATTTTAAAAGTATGAGAGTGACTAATACTACACCTAGGATTTTGTGTCATAGTTTAGAGTTCAAACACATTTAAAAAAAACACAAAAAAATATGTCATTGTGGAACAAAATAAATGTTTTTATTATTTAGTATTAAAAAATAAGAAAAGAAATATTTGTGAGTGCAAACAGATGCAGTCAGAGGTAATATTAATTGAATGTTTACTTTACATGGGAGAAAAGTCTAAAATAAATTACTTTGACCTATACTCACTAAATAAAATGAAATGTAAATTTATACTATAACAACAAATTATAAAAACAAAATAAATGGATATTTCTGGGGGTTTTTTTGTATTACGAAATGTGTCTAACTGTACACGGAACCCTAGTTGTAGTATGAGTCCATCTCATTCTTATCAAATTTATTTATAAACCCTTCAAATAAATTAATAACCTATGATTAAAATAACCTTTTTTATTAACTAGTTATTGAGCTTCGGTATTTAGTAGATAGAATACTGTAGAGAGTAGAAAATATTTAATCAGTACACATGGACAGAATGCTGGGTTTGATCAAAATGTTTTGTTATAAAGTATCCTGCATGTTCAGATTAAAAAAGCAGGTATGTTTACCGATGAGTTGATTACGGTTGATTTCTTTCAGAGATTGATAATTAAATTGTGACGACAATTACAACTTTCTCGATTAACGATAACGTAAAAACATAAAATCAAGATTAGTTCTGATTGTGTGTGTAATTTCATTAGCAAAGCTGGTAACGAATGATAGCTTACGTTAGATGGCACCTGAAGTTATCTCCGTGTATTATAAGGAACATGCTCAATAAATATGTGAAGACAAGTAAAATATACTTAACTTGGGAAACTGTCCGGTGCAAATTTAGCCATACAGACATACATTATGTTTATTTTGTAAAAACATTAATAATTATGGTAGGTTTAGGGTACTGAGCGTTTGTGTTCGTTCTTGCTGTGGCATGGTCGCCCATCTGTCGGAGCCTCTGAAAATTTAAATGCAATGTTATATCGTGTCAAAAGTACAGATTATTAAATATTTTTTTATGAATGTAGAGATAGTTAAAACCTTTACTGAAATGCTTATGTTTTATGAAATTGTTTTATACCTATTAGACTAGCTGACCCCAGCAAACGTTGTTTTGCAAAATGAAAAATAAATAGATAGATGTGTTTACATATTGAACAAGAAAACAAGTACAAACTTCGCGTGGGTATTATTTGTTATTTAATTCCTTGGTTTAGTCTTTTTTTAGATACAATACAAAGTTAGACTCGTTTCTACATAGATACATTTTTAACACCCAGATCAGAAACCGGATCGCGTGACTATCGCTTTCAAGTGATTTGTACGAAATTTCGCAGTCGCAGTCACATGCTCTACACTTCTTTACTTGATCTTTACACTTCCTTATTAAATTGTTAGGTATTAAATGCTTAGGCTACCCAATGCCCACAACTGCACCCATCATAGGAACACGTATTTATATGCGCGGTAGTCTTTCTTTATAATTCCTTTTGCCCAAGGAATTTGCCCTTTTTTCCAATTTGACCCAAGTATATGTATACTCCTTAACAAATTCTATTTGGCCTTATTTATTACTGTTATTTCTATTTCTTCACATTTGATATACGAAATATAATATACATAGATATTTTTACTTTTTTTGTAAATACATACATAATGAATGAATGAGACAACACCCAGACCCGAAACCAGAAATTGTGTATAAATTGACCAAATTACAAAAAAAATCAAAAAACTTTAAGACCAAATTACAAAAAAAATCGCATAAAATTGTTGTTACGACTCGTTTTAAGGACATTATACGCGTAAATACAAATGCAATTAAGGCCGACACATTAAACACATATAACATGCAGACAAATTTATCAATTCCTGATGATCATCATCATCATCACCTAATTATTTAATTGCGTTTATCAGCAAATTTTAAATTCGCGGACATGTTAACGAACAATTATCGGGACAGGACAGGTTAAATAAAAGCTTCTGATAATAACAGGAGCCTACAAAAATTATAATTTTAGTTCAAACAAACAAACAAACTCTTCAGCTTTATATATTAGTATAGATATAGATATATATCGGCGTACACGTAACCGAATATTGTTTTTTTTAATACTATTGAATCTTGGTCACCATTTAGCGTTTCTGGTCTCAAGTGTTTGTATGTTTCACAAGCACTTCCTACTTGGTCTGGGTGTTTAACATGTATAATAAAAATTATCAATATACATATGTCTATTATATTAAGTATATCAGATGTCTAGTACCTGTAACACAAGATTAGAGCTTATCACAGGGTATATGGATTAAATTTGTAACCATCACATTTATCAATACTATTTAGATTTCGAACGGGATATTATTTTTCCATGTAATTTAATAATAATATAATAATAATAATCTCTACACTAATCTTTTCATTGGAAATAGAGTCCAAAATCGTGCAGAACCTAACATAACATTCTAATTTCGGGAAACACCAATAGATGACACGCCTGTCAACTATTAGATTTTCATTATATTTGGAACTAATAGTAGACATATCATAATTTGTTAGCCGGAAATATTTATTTATTTATTTTTAGTTATTCGAATATCTACTTGAACTCTTCCTATTTGTTTCGTCGTTTAGTATATTGCAATAATGGCTACTGTTTTGACGAGTACCTCAATCGCCGCAATGCAATCGCAAATAACTTATTTGTAGCAGACCAAAGATATTTCAAGTCCATTTCCATTTAATCTATCGATCCACGCACACAAGACCGGCTGGCTTAAATGCTCTTTAGCCGAAATGAAATCATTGTCTCTCTTAAACCCCGACCAAAAAAGAGGGGTGTTATAAGTTTGACGTGTCTGTCTGTCTGGGACATCATAGCTCCTGAACTGAGTGTTCTTAGACATGTTTCATGAAAATCGGTTGAGCCGTTTTTTTTTCTCGTTTTTGTGAGGAAGCTTATGTATTTTATGTAGATTTTGTTTGCAAATTAAAACAAAAGGTAGAGTAGAGATTTATTTCTCGATTATGTACAAACCTAAAAAATCTTAATGATTTATTTAATACGTGATAAACCTCACTTTTACGTTACGGGTGTGTCTTAATCTTTTTCTGCATAAAATTTAAAAATACTTAGAGGAATACTGGGAATACTAATATTATAAGGGCGAAAGTTTGTAAGGATGTAACTGTTTTAGTTGCTCTTACACGCAAAATGTATTAATGGGATTCTGATGACACTTCACATTAATATAGCTTACATAATCAGAATAACGGATAGGAATCACGAATCATAATCGTTATAATCATCGATATAACAACTCATATAATAAACATACAAAGCCTTTTATAAAAAAGCCTTTTATTTCCAGTAGTATGTAGTTAAACATTGTTGTAATATACACCTATAGAGTGTTCTATCTTAGATATAAAAGTTTCTACTGGAACCCCCCTCAGGTAAAGGCCTCTTCCAATTTATATCCTCCTATAAATTATTTATTTATATAATAAACCACCGATTTCAAAAATTCTTTAACCATTCGAAAGCTACACTATCCCTGAGTGACATAGGCTATATTTAGTTTTCAAAAATAATATGATTCCTTACCAAACTCCGATCTTCGATCATAAGAAGAGGGAACTATTCATCCTTATTTAGAAAACTGCCTTCCAATTTGTACCATCTATACTAATATTATTCGCAAACCCGCACTTCACCAGCTTGGTGCATTAAGGCCTTTTCTCTCTCGTCAGGAGAAAAGTCCCTGTGTCCCAGCAGTGTGAACGTTAATAGGGTGATGATGATGATGATTCTAATATTATGAAGCTAAAGAGTTTGTTTGTTTGAACGCGCTAATCTCAGGAACTGCTGGAAAAAATAAAGTACCTACGTCTGCTAGGCGTCGTCTTACTTCACGAGCCAGTTTTTAATTTTCTGGCTCTTTAACGGGCTGTTTTTTGTGTTAGTGGTGCTAAGTAATAACCCGCAGCCATGGCGCTAAGCGACACAGATGTTCAGAAGCAAATCAAGCTTCGGCCAAACCTGTGCGACCAAAGCGACTGTGAAGCGAAAGCGTCTGCCGCTCGGTGGACGCTACCCAAGCTTTGCTACAGCCCTTAGCACACTTATGACAAATTGATAGTTCATCGACGAAGTTGAATAAACTTATGTGCGTGCGGGAATGCTTAGAATTTACCCCCTTTTCAACAAAATATTAGTAACATTTTAACTAAAGTTAATATCACGTAGGATCTATTTTACCAAATAATTTCACGCTATTTAACCCGAACGCATCATTACTTAAACTTTAGCACCATTCGTCAGCAACTTAAGTGTTTTTTGTCCTAATTCACCTTTTTCGCAAGTTTTTGGGTTTTAACGTAAATTAGTTAAATTTTGTTCGCATGGCGCGCACTTTATGCATCAATCAATAGTATGTACCTTAATCTTCTTATAAATAATCAATCTAAATTTAAAATATAAGAAAAACCCTCGATTCGAATCCTTCAATTTGTTTTATTCAAACCTTTACGATGGTATAGAAATATAATAATTCATACGATCGATGATTAAAATACCAGTATAACGGCATTGATAAAATAAATATCGATGCATCGATATTTTTTATCAAGCCTAGTCATTAATTTAACGTGGGTACAAAAGAACATGGAATGCGTTTATTAACGCTAAGTTATAAAAATTGGCACACTAAAGTATTACAAAAAGGCGGTTAGATCGTAAATCCAAAATATGATTGCCTAACAGTTTATTAAGACGTAAGACAAGTAAAGATTGCAAACTGAACTTTTGTGTGATGTGTTTCTGTGTTTAAAAAGAAGTGTGCTATTAGAGGTAATATCTGGACTTCTTTCTTCTGTGTGTTTCTTAGTTTAGCCTTCAACTCTTCATTATCAACTTGAGTCTCAGGCCGTCCACGGGGCTTGTTCTGCAAGTCGAAATTTCCAGAACGAAAACGTTGGAACTGCGGGCATAAAATTAAATAATTATTGCTGGGCATTCAACACAACAACATCTAGCGTGGTTAGCTTGTAATACGGGTACTAGACATTTGAAATACTTAATATAATAGACTTACATACATAGATATTTACATTTAACACCCCAGACTAACTTTCTTTGGCGGACGTTATTCATTTTAACTAAAAACTTTTGTTTGTCACTTTTATCTTATAAAATAAACAGATGTTTTCAACACCAAAAACTCCGTTTCACACAAGGTATAAATTACTAGGAAGTATTTTAACCTTGAAATACAGACAGTTTACGCATCTTGCGTGCAATAATATTTAATGTATCTGGCATTTAGCCACATCCTTTTTATGATCTTTGCCGTTTTACTGATTAATTCGTAGCTCGGAAGAAGTATCTTGGATCTCGTGGATCTGTTCGTTGAGAGGCAATGAGTTTTTCTGCGAAGTGAGTTGCAATTTACATAAAAAATATTTAATGTTTTGATTGGTCTTTAGGGGTTTTTCTTAAATTTTAAATATTGATTTATTATGGCATCCACAACAGACCGTCTTTTACTAATTATATTTAAAACTAAATTAATATTGTGAAATTAAAATTGAAATAGGTGACTCTTGTAATTTATGATTATCTTAGATGTTTGTAAGAAGCTATATAAAATAAATAGTTTTGAAATATGTGGTACTAGAGATACAAATTTGCATCTAAATATATTATGTTGTGTGTACAGGGTTCCCGATGAAAAAAAAAATCTAATCGACGTGTTTACGAAATACGTACTCCTATATCATACTCACCATATTGATACTGCAAGTAGTATCAAAGCCGTAAAGAACAGCACTTTGTTGTTCGGTGCCCTAGCTAGACTCATCGCAGATCAAGGCCAATGTTTTGCTGACCAAGAGTTTCGTAATTTTTGTGACGCATCTAACATAAAACTCCACTTAATAGCTACCGGCAGTTCACGTGCGAGGTAGAGCATATTATGAGCTCTTTGTTTCTGTGTGCGACATGTGTCACTAACCTTGTTACTTCCATCATACCATAACTACACCGTGTTGATATATGGCCCATAACCTTTAGCTTCAAAGCAAAAACCTTTGTCATGTCATCATAAATATTGTCTCAAAAGTCATTATCGTTCAGTCAGTTATCTTGTCTGCGTTTTATTGTATAAGATTCTGATTATCGGATTTCGCGAATATCTCGCTTTCTATTGCTTGAATGTGATAGAATGATGAGGTTTTTTTTAATAGATAGAGAATATCAAGAGGCAAAATTTAGTACACAGTTCAGCAGCAGTTGTACAGCAGTGTAGTACATAGTTCTTTGCGGTTTTTGAAAAATCCTTAAACATAGATTGTAAAATCTAACCATTTTGGAGGCGGGAATCGAACCCGCAACCTCCTGCGCCTCAGGCGGACGTTCGCCCACCGAGCCACAGAGGTCGTCGTGACACCGTTTGATTATAAAATCTTAATATTGAAACCTTGCATTATGCATACCACTAAGAAATTAATAGAAAATTGATTGATGAAGAAAATATCCTGAAATGCTGATTTAGGTAACTATCTAATAAATTCTCTATTTTATTTTCTATTTATTTTTTAACTATTTATCTCACATCTTTGTATAAATCTCTTTAATACGCAAATAAACGTTTTGAGGGTTCCGTACCCAACGCGTAAGCAATATTCCAAGACTACTCAGATAAGATAAATAAATAAATAACACCGGACTAATCACACAGCATCACCTAACCCCAAACTAAGCAGAGCTTGTACTATGGGTGTTAGGTGACTGATAAACTACATAGATACATTTTTTTCTTGTAAATACATACATAAGATACATAGAAAACATCCAGACCCGCAGAAAGTCGCATAAGTAGAGACTAAATAAATTAATAACCGACTTGGTATTACATGGATCTCACAACTTTTTACCGCAGAACAACTGAGTTGCGCGACTTGGTTTTTTTGACAAGTATTGTTTTTTTCGATTCTTATTGTTTTAGATGCTTGGGAGGAAGTTGAAGGTCGTACCTAAATCATAGTACAAACCTAATAATGTTGCTATCTCGCTTTGTTTTATCTGACTGAGCGACTACATCTACTCCTCAACTTGAGTGCCAAGACTTGTCTTGGACTTTAACTCAACAACTATTCAATATTTTTCTCGTCAAACACCTAGCTCAAAGTACATACATGGTTAATTGATAAGGCTCAATACATTTGGGTTTTTTCGCGTTTAGTAACAGATTATTAACAGTAAACCAATTCAGTACGCGATACAAAGAATTTACACAATTTACGGACAACTTACTTTACCTGCCTCCGTGTAATGTTAGAAATGTCACGCTCATTCACCGTATTTCAGTTGTAAAACAAACTGACACCGAATGTAAATACTATTGTGGACTGTTGTTGGGTGTTGTCATCCAATTTAAACTTATAATAAACTTATAAGTCTAGGTATTATTAATATAACAATTGTACTATTATATAAAGGATGCTTTAAATCTTATAATTATTGTTAAAATAACAAGAAAACGATACCGAAGTTTCATTGAAGTTTCACGTTATGTAACTTGTTACCAAATTTAAAAAGCTCTACTTACAAAATTACCACACACAGCTGGCCAATCACATGTGCTGTCCGGCTTGCGGCCTGTTTTGTACTCAGGTATGTTGGGAATTAAGCAAAAGAAATCTAGGCAGACAGTAATTCTCTTTTCCCTAGCTAATGTCATCTATTATGGAATTTCTGCTCGGTGCACATAGAGCCTGCTAAAATGTATGAATATACATCAGCATTCACGAAAATGCAAAATAACAATAGGTATTTCATGAATACTCCTTATTTATGTTTGGATATATCTTCTACATAGATACATTTTATTTTGTAAATTAACTTATCATATATAGAAAACACCCAGACCCGATGTAAAAAGCGCAAACTACAATTTAGTTTTATTTTTCTACGCCTATTCGCAAATTCTACGGTAATTGATTAAATCCGATGCGCGAAATTACTCACTTCTCACTTACCCAAATATGATTTGACAGGAGATCGAGAGGAACAGCAATTTAACCGGAGGGTTGTCATTCTCTGCCCCGCGTTTTCGTCAGCGCGATCTAGAGCTCGACCAGCAATATGTCTTGGCCCGGAAACAAAACCAAGATGTCCAAACTGGTAAGTTGATTAGATCTCACTGGTCTAGGCACTGTGTTCAGTGGTAAAAGTATGGGTTTCCAACAATTGCACCAATAATAATATTTATTTCAAACTCGGCCGGAGAAGGTATATCTGTACTTATTGGTGTATTTAAATATTCCAAGTAACCCAAAAAAAATGATGAGTTATTGTTTACAGACTTTCTCAGTAAGTTCTTTATAAAAATATAAATGTATACATGTAGATTTTTAACTGCACCATGCAATATTGTATGCATAAAATAAAACATTTATAATGCTAGACAATGTAGTACATATTGTGATTACGAAAAATCCCAGATTTACTGGAGGTTTATAACAAGGCTCAGAGGAAAGGACTATGCACTAATTTGTATGAGCCAGTGATAGACAGACTGATGTTAGCCGTCAAACAAACCCTGTAAAACTATGCAACAATCAGACTAGCGCTGTTATACTAGTCAAAAAAGAATGTTATCGACCCACGCCCAAGAAAAGCGGTAAAAATCGATATCGGGGTTCCTTTATAACACCCTTTTTTTTTGGTCGGGGGTTAAAAAATAATGCGAAATAAACACGTGATTTAACGGTGAAGGATTGTTTATATTTTGGACATACAAAAGCACAACTGTTCGACCGACTTTGTACCACCAAATTATCTTCTAAGAAATGGGCACAAGTAAAGAAAGTGAGACTTTGTTTCTCACGTTATTAGACTTATTAGTTTTAAAAAGATATCTTACACAATGAATACCTACAAATATTTTCTTCTTTTTATATATATTTCTTTCTACCAATAATTCATACTTTAGGAATCTTCATTCATAAATTTTTGTCGGATTTCGGCAATAGAAATAAATAGACTCTTTTGAGCCAACGTTATTTTTTCAAATGAGTTAAAGAAATACTATCTATCCATTTCAACGCCATCAAGATTAAACTCTTTTTATCCAAATTTCCATTTTAATTATATAAGAACTCGTTAAGTTACGATATCGCTTCAGGTCTTTTAAAACTTTACTTAAGCTAAATCTCATTTAGAATTTCAAGTTTTTACCAAAAACCTTTCTCGAAATCAATGAACTAATCCGTATGTCGATGACACGCTTTCTTATACGTAAATCCTTAATCCTGCTTGCCCAATTGCTTAACTAAGTACTTAATGTCATAATTCCAGAAAAAAAACTTGTGTGGCATGGAATTTTTGAAATTTTTATATAAGATTTAAGTATAACTAATGTTACACTTGAGTGCACATGGGATAGTTTTTACGGCCAAACAGCAATGGATAGCTTCGATACTTAAAATAGGACCGTAAGGTCTTAATAATTATGGGGAGGCTTCGGCCGCGGCTTGTCACCACCCTCCGGGCTGGGCCAGTGCGTGAAGCGATTTTTTTGTGTTTCGTAATGTGGCCCGGAGTAGCCATCTACCTTCTAGGTCTTCATGTCCCATCATAGAGTGGATACACATCCAGGACCACTCCTGTCTGAGGGCCGGCTGCATAAATACACAAATCACATTGCGCGAATATAATTTATTATACGAGCGCATATGAGGGTTCTCCGCGTGCGTGATTAAGATTCCTTTTATTTTTGTTTCAAAAAAGAAAGCGTAATTTGTGAAAGTTTTATTTTTATACAATATATTTTATTTTATAACAACTGGTTTTGTTTACATGTTTACTTCCAATATCTAACATGAAAAGATTTCTAGCATTGTGATCGAAGTTCTTAACAAATGTTTACTAACGTTTGTAAACATTTTTAAACAGCAGCTACTCAATATGCTCACAAAATTTCATGAGAATCGGTCAAGCCGTTTCGGAGGAATAAGGGAACGAAAACTGTGACACGAGAATTTTATATATAAGATTATAAAGCTAAAGAGTTTATTTTTTGAACGAATTCAAATTTGTACAGCTATAGACTCATGTATTTGTGCTTCGATGATCGTCATTCATTTGTTTATTTTCTTCTGTTTTTTTCTGTTTGCGTCACTCATTTACCATGTATGAAGATAATTTCACCCACTACTGTGTTACTAAATCCTCCAACGTCCTCGCTCACCTACAGAAACGAAAGCAACAAAACCATGAAGTACACATTCAAAGAGGTTTTCCCGCCCGAAACAAACCAGCAAGAAGTCTACGATAAAGTCGCCCAGCCACTCGTAGAAGGCCTGATCAAAGGTAAAAACGGTCTATTATTCACATACGGAGTCACAGGTAGCGGCAAAACTTTTACAATGACTGGTGAGCCTCAAAACAACATCGGTCGTTGACCTTCCAGCTCGATAGGCATATTGTCTTTCAGAAAGATACGCCGTATTTGTCAAGTGCGCTATTAATCTTGTACTAAGCCCGCGTTCGAAAACCTTGGCGATGGCAGGAATAATGGACACTGGTCGATAGTTGTTCATTAAGTTTGTTTAGAGGACTTAATCACATACATACCTAACCTAGCTACTCATCATACCAGTCTTTTATCAACAAAAAACCATTAGAACGTCGAGGCAAATAATGGTAAATTTAGCCGTTTGTCTTGCCGTACCGTACGTTACGTGTTTATTGAAGGAAACACTAGCTAGATGTTTACAGTTTTATTTTATTTCAAGGTTCATGTCCTTAAACAGAAATAAATCAAATTTCGATTTTCAAAGGTGATGTATCGATCGAATACTACATATCGATTTGAAAAAAAAACCAATATGCTTTGTTAAATACTTGAACAAAAAAATGTATAGGCGCATTTACCAGTATAAAAAAGAAACTCGTAGAAGAAAAAATGTTTATGTTAACTATTTCTATGTAATTGTCTATGATAATAAATGTATGGCAGTCTGTCGACATAATATAATGCCATAAATAGCCTTTTTTTTTTTTTTCTTTCATCGAAACCTGACTAATCTAAAGCTCTTCTTACCTTGGCTTATGAAGGTCAAAAACCAGTTTTAGCTGAGACTTTCGCTTTATATTCTGTTTATTATTTCATTGATCGGCTTGGCTTTAGAATCCAGCCGCAGGATTTTGGGGGTGCTGATGTTCGATTCAATAACTAGACTTTTCATAATAAAGAAGTAAAAGGTAAATAAAATATTTACTTGTAATAGCATTTTCAATAAGGGAAGAAGGGGAAAGAATTTTGCAAATCGGTAGTTTACCAGTAGTTTAAAAACTGTTCAGGTTTATAATACTCGTATTAGTATAGATGTCCTCATTTCATACCGAATTTCGTCGATCGAGCTATTTTTTTTTTGACCAAAATCGTGCAGCGATAAGTTATTAGTATTAATAGCCCACAAAATATTGCTGCCAGATTTTGTGATGATAACTTGACGTCACTTTTGAGTACAATTTGGTATTGATCATTCAATTAACTATATTATTTTATTTAGTGTTTTGATAGAAATAATATAAATTAACAGGATGATACCCAGTGTATGTGGTATTTGAGTCTATAATTTCAATAAGCAAATGCCTAGGTATAAATAGAATAAACATTTAGTCTGAAATCTTTAAAAAAAGTTATTTTTTTGATGGTTATAAAATAAATGCTACCAATACCTACTCTTTGACACAAGTTATACAGATTCTTTGAATAAACGCTTATTTTGAATGTTTGTTAGTATTGTATTGATTGCTGTGTTTACCATTAGTATAATAATTGTTTTGGGATTTTTGTGTGAAACTAGACCAGATTTAAGTGTTATATCTAATAAAATGGAAACCTCAGAATCGGATACAGAAGAGGAAGATCATATCTATCAAAAGTATATAAAATTTTCATGTCACAATGTTAGTAACCGTACTCCTCCGAAACTGCTTTACCGATTTTTACCAAATTTTATATGCGTATACAGTAGGTCTGGAGAATCAGCTTCCTTATGTTAGATACATAATACAGAGAACGAAGTTAGTTACATTCACAATATCCCGTTTAATTTACAAAATATGATTATATATATGTCATATTTACTGATATGAAATACAATCTAAATTCAGCAGGTACATACCGTAAACCACATATACATATAAAATAAATACCTTAAAAACTAACATAATACTATGAACTTAAAACTAATTAGGGTTTTTTTTTTATGAAGGCATCCCTTAAGCCTTCTGCTTGTCTCTGCTATTATTTACAGCTATTACCTCATTGGCGCGGTGGGCGAGGGTCCGCTTGCAGTGCAAGAGGCAGCGGGTTCGATTCCCGTCGAGGGGTTAAGTGTTTGTATGTTTTCAAGCACTTTCAGGGTGTTTAATTATGTATAATAACAAATATCTGTGTACCCCTAAATGTTGTTGTGTAGATTGTCCGGATATATAATTTTATAATCATATATTAATAGGTAATTTCAAATACAGTCTAATAACTTAGACTTCTCTGATTATCTGTTTTTCTGTCATCAAGAAAGCAATTTTCACGTTAGATTAACTAACTTTGTCTATGATTGTTGAAAAATTTGCCTTCAATGGACAATTTTCGTGCATAAAGTTATAAATGTATTTATATAATCCTTAGTTTAGGCGACATACGGCTGAAATAAAATAGGGTTGTTTCGATCAAGATATTGGTTTTATTGTGGAGGGTCTAATGTTTCGCTCTAGAGCAATCCCAAAAGCTTTCCACAGCTCCCTTATTATCACATTTTCATAGCATCTGAATGATACTTCGGATCCATCAGTGATTATGATTATTGAGCACCTTTACAATCCTTGTACACAGAATAAATATATGATAATGATTCGATTCTATGGGTGGTAAGACAACATGTCTTGAGATATCTTTTGTAGAATTTCACATATCACATGCCGATGATCCTTGAACTAAATAGATCCAAGCCAGCAATGTATATGACGCCATAGCTATGATGTTCATTGATATAAAAATTACGAGAATTGGTGCCCGTTTGAAAGATATCAGGATATTAACTTTTATGTTTTATCAAAGTGATAAACTCCTCATTTAATGTTTTTTAAATAGCAAGAATAAGTTTATGAATTAGTGTTGACTACATGGTTATTATAAATTTATACATAATAAAGGGACTGTTCATAAATGCCATAGTATAATTTTTACCTAACTAATATTTAATAACAAAACAATTCACATATTATCTGGGAGTTATTTTAAACATGAACATTATTAAGCTCTGTTTAAACTAGGACAATCAAGTGTAGTTTACAGTATAATAAATTAATAATTGTTGGTTGTCATGTCAGCCATTCGTCATTGAAAACACTTCTAGAGTTTTATTTATTTTTAAAAGCTTTATTATTTTTATTTCTGTGTATATTTGACATCCTATCCTATTGTAAAATCTGTGTTAACTTTTATGTATTGTACCACACTATGTAATTATTTGTTATGTTTTTTTTTCATTTGTGTCACAAATTATTTAATTATACCTTGTTAGGACAACAATTTGTTTTTTTAAGGTTGTTGTAAAAGTTACAGTTGGGGAATTCATTGATACATCTGTCAAAGATATATTATTGTCTAAACAACCTTCAATATTAAGCTATTTTCGTAATTTGAATCAAAATAAACAGTTACATTCAGAGTTTACGTTGTTGTTTGTGAATATATTGCTACTTTATGCGTCTGTGAAAGTTTCATTGATAGCATACAATTTTCCCTATTCGAAAAATATACTTTGAAAGTTGCAATAGAATGTCAGTCGCAGGGGACCGACTCGCGGTCGAGTAAAGAGCATGAGCGATCTCTTCCAGGCAACCTAAGGATGGACAGGAAATAAAAGTGACGAAAAGACAGTACGATGTTCACGAATAGGATACGGTTATGATGTCTCATTGTTTATATTGAACCCTGCAGATAACTGGACTAGGTGGCTGACTGCGGATGGAACACTTAAATCCATAAATGCTCATTTTTATACAAAACTACTGTGTTATGCTTGTCGTTGATCCATTGAATAATGTATGAATAAGAGAACAGTCTAATATGTAATACCGTTAAGCATTGTTTTTAACCCCCGACCAAAAAAGGGATGGAGCGATTTCAATTTAGTTTTTTCCGGACAATCTACACAACAATATGGTGATATGTTCTAAGCTTGTGTTACTAATGGGTACATAAATCATTATAGAACCTTGAGATTTGGCATAATGCAACGCCCTATAGAACTTATAAAAGAAAAGTTATTTTTTATAAAGTTTTATGGTTACCCCTTTGCTTGTGAACTCGTTAAAGCTACATATTAAACACCCAGATCAAGGAGAAGTGCTTGCAGAACATACAAACGCTCGCCCCCTCGGCGGGAATCGAACCCGCTACCTCTTGCGCCGCAAGCGGACCATCGCCCACCGCAATTGATAACCTCTAGTTTTTGCATTAATCTTAAACGATTTGCAACACGTGATAATAGTTGTACACAAGTGATATATTAACACAATTAGCGATGTTGCATATATTCCAACCGCCATGTTTATGACGATGCACGTTGGTTATATTTACGTATATCCAATATCTCAAAAGGTATTACTATCTTATGTACTTGTATTTTTTGACAGCTGGCGCCATTTCCAAATATATGTCACAGTGCCGATCGGTACAATTAAGTTATATACATATTTATTATTCGCTATATAATATATTTTTTATTTATGAATATGTCAATTTCATTAGAATGGTAACATAACGTTATCCTGAAATATTATTTTATTTATAAGTATATACCTTTGAATTCACAAGTCATAAATGGTATCTACTTTGGTAAAGTTACCCATCACCTATTTCAGCTTACAAATAGGATGCTTATATTTCTATTCAGTTACCGATGTGTTTACACATATATATATTTTGAATAATGACAAAAGCATAAAAACCACAGTATGCTTAAGACCCTAAATAAAATACTGCACACAAATCCTCTTTCCCTGATTTTGTTTTCTAATAATTGATGTTTTAAATACATACCGACACATTAGGTATATAAATTAATAAGCAAATAAACAGCTTCAAAATCTCTCGAAAGTTTATTTACACCTTTATTCACAGCATGATAATGAAGTTTTATAGACAGCAAGTGTTTTTTCACGCTTGAATGTCCGAATAGACATTTATAGCCTAAAATCTGGATTAACACAATGCCTACCTACTGTGTTCCTAGGTAAAATATATCTTGCCGCAACGCATTTCTTTATGTGCTAATAAATAAAACTATTACGCTATACGGGTTTATTTTATAAGCGTAACGAACTTTTATTGTACCGTAGTTTCCTCGAAAATTGCGACCATCAAGATTGAGTCAGACATAAAAATAAGAGATTGGGAGATTTAAAGCGATAATTGGTTTCCAATAAGTTGTTTTTAGTTTTATAATACGCAGGGGTTTTTGGGTGAACTTTCTGTGATTCTTACAAATTAAATGCTTCAAAATTCAGTAAGTCTCTTAGCTTAACACTGAATAGTAAATACGGTTTAACCATAGAATAATAAATTACTACGGCTTAAAGAAGTATGCATACAACATTGAAACTCAATTTACACCGAAAAGTAGGTCAAATTTAACTTATATATTTACCTCTACTTTGGATTTAAATAGCGATGATAAGCATTGTTTATAAATATTCTTTTACCTACGGTATTAACATAATTTGCGTTAATGTTTATCAACAAATACTAACATATAAATAATTTTTAAAATCCGTCCAGTAATTCCATACTAAGCGCGTACAACAATATTTATATAATAATGATGCAACAGATCGGTATAAAAAAATAATAAAAAATTGAAACAGATAATGGTTGAATTTTTATATCCTTGCTTTAAATGTGACTTATTCCTAGCCATGCCAAATCTACCAATATCACTTGGGGGATTATTCAACCTTTCTTTAAAGAGGGGACGCCTTTGTGTGACTGCTCGGATGAAGCTGATAGATAAAATTTGAAGCTGAAGGTGGAAGTATGAATACTGGATGGTGTGTGTATGCGGAAATGTCAATAAAAATTCCAGTTTTACCAATATTATCCTGTTTTTTTATAGTTTCAAGTTGCTTATAGGATAAAAACAAATAATATTAGTGAACACTATTATAATTAGCATTGGAAATAACGGTAAACTTCGTTTTCCTTGTAAATGGATTAAACCTTTGCGTTGACTCTGTTTATGTTTTTTTTTCAAGAGCAGCTGTTGAAGATGACATGATGTTTGTCTCCCGTAATAATTTAACTAAATAAATAGTTTCTTTGGTTGGTTGACTGCAATGTTTGTCCTCAATGGACTCCTAAACCACTTAACCGATTGTAATAAAATTCGCACACCATGTGCATTTCGATCCAACTTGAGAGATAGGATGGTTTTTACGGCGAGAAAAATTCGAATAATTTCCGGGAAAATTTTATACCCGGCTGAAGACACTGTCACCGTTTCTGTGTGTGGCATGCAGTTTTAGAGCTGTTCAACACTTGACAAAGGTTTGTATTTCCTTTAGGTACAATATTATAGACATAGAGATAGGTTAACAGAAGATTAAAAAGCTTGAAAGGTGGGTACCTCACGAATTGACTGAAGCAAACCGGCAAACGCGCGTCGACTGCTGCGTTACATTACTAAACCGGCACAATAATGAAGGTATTTTAAACCGAATCATTACCTGTGATGAAAAATGGGTTCTTTACGATAATCGGAAGCGCTCAGCGCAATGGTTGGATCCTGGCCAGCCAGCCAAATCCTGCATTCGGCGAAGGAACGTCTACTAGATTTAGGCTTCCTTCCCTCTAAAATAAATGGACCACAACCAGTGGCGCTGGCGTAGCTAGATGACTAAAGGCTGGGGCAAAAATAAATCTAGGGCCCCTTAACTGTTTAGGGGGGTCGGGGGGGGTCTCTCTTTAAATACTACGACTTCATGATTATCTGAAGAGCCATGATAGAATTTTGAAGGTTTAAAACACATAACAAATAAATCATTAATCCAGCCATAAAACTTGGTTTTTTTATTTCCTATTAAACACCGACTCAATCTTATCCTTACTAATATTATTAATGCGAAAGTCAACACAAAAACTGTGAACAAATTTAAATTAAATTTGTTTAACAGATTCGTCACTGTATATAATATTTATCTCCTAAGTATGTTCCGGTATTGTGGTGTTGCAATACATTATTTTTGTATTGTATTGTATTGTATGACCTGTCACAGACAACGAATAAGATATGCTTTTTTTAAAATCTATGAATGCAGAATTACTAACTTTTAAAAGTAACATAAAGTCTTCTTATCAGCAAAATACCATATCTACGATATTTAATATTTGAATGGAATTTCTGTTAATAGCTGGCGAGCTGCATGTAGAAATTGTTAATGCAAATATTAGCTTGTCCATGACATGGCGAGTAATGCATAAGACAAATGAACCGCAATTTCCGTCGCTAACTCACTTTACATAGTCGAGCAGACATAAAGAATTTCAACCTCATCTATATTGAATAGAACTCTTAAGATACAAGAAGAGGTGTTAGAGTAATATTACTTTAGGTAGAGTGAAATATCACATTTTAACCCCCGACCAAAACAGAGGGGAGTTATAAGTTTGACGTGTCTGTCTGTCTGGCTGGGACAGACAGACATAAAACATGTCTAAGAACACTCGCGCAAAACTCTTGGAATATTTCGTTGAAAATTAAAATTTAAAAGTTATGTGATTACCTGTAAATTTATTATTCTATGCTGTATGTAAGTATTAATAAATAAATATTTCCACACAACAACATCTAGCCCCGTGGCATGGGAATCTGTAAAAATACATTAATGTTATTATAATCTTATTAACATTATAATTATGTTATCCTTAAAAAAGTTAAGTCTTACCTTCCAGTGCTTCCAATGTTGTGAAATAAATCTCAAAAACAAATCCAATATTGTGTATGATGAACATATAAAATATTAATTGAATGTAATTATTCTGATGACTATGATTTTTTTTATTTATGTAAGTACTTCAATATGTTCTTAGCTAAATCAGACTAAATCATAAAACCTCATATTATTTTCCAAACAGTGTCAAAAGCACGGCTTAAATCGAGAAAACACGCAAAAACCGGAGTACGTCTGTCGACATAATACTTAACCGTGTTCTTAAAGCTATATATTAATTTTGTCTTTAATTTATTAAAATCGATAGGGAATTTTCGGTGATGTGGAATGCTTGTTAGTCTTCTCTTAAATAGGGAATTTAGCGCATTGCATAGGACCTGCTTGCAATTTTAAGTGAGGAATTCCAAAAAAGAACTAACCTACAAATAAAAGTGAAAACACCAAAAAAGAGGAACATTGGTAAGCCCCAGCAAAGCTTATTCATATTACGAATGGTCCAAGCAACCCTCAGAAGATAAGCCAAATCACTAGTCATAACGAATGGACAAGTGTCAAAAACGCAATCTCAGTTTCAGTTTCTTGTAATTGGACTTTGCGCTTGAAGCGACAATTTGCCATTGTCGAGTTAAATTAAATTATAAAGTAGTTCGGACGATTTCCTGGGACATTACATGGATTAACCAAAGTTTTTGTTTCAAAATATACAGGCAGGTAAAAGCCGGAGTATCACGCTGATATTTTTTTGATAAATATTTTGATATTTATTGGTTCTTTTGTAGCGCAAATATATTCTTCATTAAAAGCAACGTTTTTGAACTATTTTTAAATAATTACTTATTTGCATCATGTCGCTCTTCAACGAATTGAACCTTATACAAACGGAATAGAGATTACATAACTATTGTGTTATTGTTACGCGATTTTAAATCTTGTTGTTTATGAGATAAAGTGCCGATTCGCGTGGAACAGTTTCTCGCAATAATTGATTTTCCCGCGAAAACTGATATTTTACCTCGGTAAAGAAAAAAAGTAGTCTTACTTTCATTTCGGACAGATCACAAGTAACTGATAAAAAACGTAAAGAGTACTTCCGAACTCTTAAATTTCTTTATTGAGTAATGGTGTCCGTAATATAAATTATTTTTAGTATCTATATACTATACTATACCTAAACATAGATGGATCTTTGATGTCAATTTAAGATTAAATTTAATCTAATTCAATGTTTATTTTACTGAATTAAAGTTAATTTTAAGCGTTAATGTCTTAAGGAAGAGCGAATCCTCCTAATACAAAAGTACGTAACTTAAAAGCAGGTTTCATATTTTAATGTTTATTAAAAATAGACACAAACTTCTTATCCGGCTTATCAATTTTCCGTCAACCCATCATAAACAGACTCTTATTTTCTATACTATAATATAAATCTAAACAAAGCATAGAAACAAAAGATTTTCAAACGGTATCACGATGTTTAATAAGATAATTGTGCTCTACAAAAACTGAATAATATAGGTATTTAGTACTACCTACCTATATTGAGAAATTAGTGCGTGGAATATAAAATTAACTCAATGCCTGCTCCGACCAGCTCGCCACGCCTCGCCGCGTCGCCACGCCATGTTCCACCTTATCCCAATAAAATAAAGACCACAAAAACTGTTTTTATGGTACCTAATTTTGTCGAAATAATTTGTTTAAGTTGTATCAACATAGTAATATTAATCTTTATTCAAATAAATATGTTGTTGGTTAAGAGGTGCCTGTAGGTTTCCTATATCGAACAATGCAATTATAAACAATTCTTAAGACCCACCATTCTAATCAAAGTTTGCTGGATTTTTGTGGATACCTCGGGAGGAAAAGATAAGAGAAAGATCGCGATTGCGTCATAAAATAAAGAAAATGAAAATCAATTTTTTTTGGAGGCAAAGGCTTTGGGAATTTTTCAGATAGTCTTACCTGCGCTGAAAGCCGGAACATACAGCCGCTGCAGTTGAACGTAACGGAGCGGCGAGTCCTGTGCGGATTTAAGATATTGTTAAATAAATCTGTTAATATAGGTGTTAATGGGTCAATAATAGATTTCACAGCATCATTTGAAATTCCATCTTCACCTGGGCTCTTAGCTGATTTCATGGATGATGTTGAAAGGGCTATTGATGATGGTGTTAATACCTTCAAAGGCATTGCTAGAGATGGAAGGTAAGCAAACACTATTTTAGAAATATATTTTTTCAGTATAAAAACATTGAAGCGAACTGTCAAGACAATGTTATTTCCTTGATATTTGTTATTTAAATATAAGCTCACGTAAATAGGTATTAAATGAAACCTCATGATGTGGCCAAAACAGTAATAAATTATATTAAGAGTTAAAATGTTTTTACGAATTGTGTTTGTGAATATAATTATGATATTAAAAAAAAAACTTAATTGAAATTAATTATTTACTGTTTAGGTAAAGCAACAAATAAAATAAACTAAAAAGGAATCCAGGGATATAAGATTGTCTCGTAAATTTAAAACTAAATAAAATTTAGTTATCATCAACCGATTGAAATTGTGTAAACACGCTTAGTTTATATGGCAATGCGTGGTTAGCTGTGTTATTCTAAATCAAATATGGCGGATTATCCAAAATGGCGGGCTAGTATTTTTTTAAAAACACGAATCTTCTTTAAAGACAATTTATGAAAGAACACGGACTGTGCACAAGCCCTTATGCCCTTATCGCGATTTACATTAATCATCAAGCTCTGAGCCTTCTGTGTGTTTTCGTGTGTTGTGTTTATGGTAGGTATGTTTAACTCGATTAATAAACATAGTAGTTGTTAATATCATCTCATGCCAAAGGTGATGTGAAAATAAATGAATTGAATTGAATTGAACTATTTTTTAATCACTTAATATTGTTTAAGCTGCTTTGTGGGTGACATGCTGACGGTAAATGTAAGTATTTGTGCAATTTTTCCTTATTTGCTCTCCGTTTAGACCTACCCTGGACTACTACAAACATTTTAAAACCAAAATCAGCTCAATCGGCCCATCCGTTCTCGAGTTTTAATCAGACTAACGAACAACAATTCATTTTTATTTATATAATAATATTTATATGATAATGTATACAGGGTGTAATCAGACGACTATCGAAAAAAAAGGGGGGGTACGCAGGACACCAAACCAAATCAATATAAAAAAACCGCAGTCCATTGTTTTTTTAAAAATAGGGGTACCAACCTTTTTGAAATTTTTAATGATGAGGATTTTTGTATAATAATATAATTGAAATAGATAATACTAAAAATCGCTTATTTTTGTATCAGTTTTTTTTGTATGAAAGGTCAGTTTATTAAGGAGTGTTCATAAACATGTTTCATGAAATTCATGTAAATATGGAGTGAGAGTGGGAAAGGAAAACCCGAATTCCTTCGTCCTTTAACACAGACCAAGTTTACCCGACCTTGAGCACTACGCTAATTTACGCAAGCCATTAATCCCCCTCACTCCCGGCTTTTTAAATTCCACCCCTAATGAAGACCCCTGTAATTAAATTTTATTTATACATTTTTTTTATAAAAATTTAGAGACTCCTTTTAACATACAATGTGTTTAACCTGATTTACAAAGAACGCGTACGTATGAGTTAATCAAAATAAAAATCAATGCTCTATTTTAGACAAGTCACAGCTTTTCCTAAAATTTGTAAATATAATAGCCACTGAGACGAGTTATTGAATTAATTTATTGATATGTATACTAATGTATGTAATATAAGTATGTTATGTGTGAATTAATCTTAATACATACATATTATGTAGATTAGGAAAATATTATTTCTTTAGAATATGAAAGCAAATCACTAATTACCTATCTTATTATAAGATTTATTTAAATGAATTGGTCGCATTTTATAATCTAGGCTACAAAATTTGTATTTTTTTTTGGTCCTTCGCTAATAAGTAAACTTTTTTTTTTGTTTAAACGTATGTTAGCACTATAATAATATATCTAATGAAAACCTTTTGGTTTAGTTCGATTTTATTTGGACCAATACCTACTTGTTTGGGTGAATAAATATAGAAATACTAATAATATAA
The DNA here is from genome assembly GCA_929108375.1 of Gymnoscelis rufifasciata. Taxonomy (NCBI): domain Eukaryota; kingdom Metazoa; phylum Arthropoda; class Insecta; order Lepidoptera; family Geometridae; genus Gymnoscelis; species Gymnoscelis rufifasciata. The sequence goes on along the minus strand of CAKMYF010000001.1, from coordinate 3,728,512 downwards.
TGCTGACGAGTTTGTTTGTTTGTTTGAACGCAATATTTCATCGTGTGCCCTTGCAATTATTTCGGAAAGCGAAGTAAATAGATCATTAGGGTCATCAATATAAGGTAATGAGACAAGATTATATGCTATTTTGACCGGATAGCTTTTTATTTTAACCATTGACTAATTTTACTCGGAGATTAGCAAACAGGTATAGGTAGGGTAGGTGTAGGATGTTGAACTAATCAGAATCCTCGCTGGTTGAGTTTATGTCATACTTAACAGATTATTTTATTTTTGTGTTTCTTTCTATCAATTGCACAATGTATGCAATATTGAACTACTCGGAACCCTTGTCGTATCCATTTCGTTTTGTTTTATCGTTTATTATAAAAAAAACTACGTACAGCATTATGCCATGGGACCAACTATGGGATATCTCTTCAGACCAAATAAACTATTATCATAAAAGATAAGTCAACCACGATCACATCTAAAATAAATATGAGAAAGAGAAAACAGGACTTGTTGACATGTTTTTAATAAATATGTACTGTAGAATAGATATTTAACAAGGGATCAAGAGTAGGTAGTCAATTTTGGAATCGACAAAAATAACGACTACGACATGCGTTTGCCAACAACATATTTATTTGAATAAAGATTAATATTATTATGTTGATACAACTTAAACAAATTATTTCGACCAAATTAATAAAAACGGTTTTTGTGAGTTAATCTTTAAAGATAGACACAACATAACTAAAGAAGACGGCTCCTTCTACGAATTTGGAGAGGTCAGGACCTGATTTTTGTTGAATAATAATATTTTACTGTATAACTACACATACTGGCCAAACAAATGGCACCTGAGCCTGTTTTTGTTTGAAGATGTTAAACAAAATCTTACCTATATAAAATTTTCCCGCCAACGCACACAGAAACCGTACACAAACTGGATATTTCCACGTAAGCTTCACGTCAATTAATATAAAAACTCGCGCTGAATATTCATAAAGAGCTGTTAATTGCTCAAGTTTATTCAATAATGTAATGCCAATTTTATAATTGCATGCCTGGACAGGTAAAATACATTGATCCATGTAAAATTTAAGCCATAACAACGCTGTAACATGTATTTACGCAATAAATTAATTTTAAACTACCGACAGTAGGTAGGTATATAAATAATGTTGGAAAATCCACACAACAACATCTAGCCCCGTGGTAAGCTCTAAGCTTGTGTTACGGGTACTAGACATAGAAGCAATGTTAATGTTATGAAATTTAATAAAATTCAATGTTTTAAGTAGGCTAAATACTACTTATATGTACTAGGTCTGTTTTTTTTCCAAAACCTATTATGCCATGTCCAAAATAATTATTTAAATTATCTGTTATAAATAAATTAACACTGACCCCACACAACAAACAACCTTATTAACATACAACTGAAGGTCCACAATCCCAGATCCATGTAGTTATCTGCAGGCGGCTATCGTATGTCATGTACATGAAGATCTTAAATAATAACATTAATTATTATTATTAAGAATTCTTTATTGCACAAGAAAAATACAGAGTTGTACAAAAGGGTGGCTATAAAATAATATCGAGATTACTTTAAAGTGTTTGTTATATATTCTGTTGGTGTAGCCTATTTTAATAAATAAAATAAATAAATAACTTGGCAGTATGGCAAACTGTAACATCTTTTGTAACATAACTACCTACAATTACCTAGTTCAAATGTATTTTTACCCCGACGCATTTTCTTTTGTTTTAAACACCTAAAGCCGGATATTCAAAGACGTAAAACAAAAAATCACAACGATTACACAACACATACGGTATTCGCTGTAATCACAAACGGTAGCGATAATCTTGCTCTGGGAGAAAACGCAGGGTTACCACCCTGCGTTTTCTAACTAACTATTTTTCTTTTTGAAAATCCATATTTTTATATTTAATAATTATTTTCATACAAGGAACATCACATTTTACTCAATTTCATATTTTCAATGCATATCCCAACGTTATAACTTCACGAATCTAAACAAAATGCAAGATAAAACCAGCAAACGTCAACCCACCGCCATGCTCGACAGAGTTGACAAGCTTAAGGCCTTGGGAATATTCAATTTTGGTGTTCTTTATAAGTAACTATTATAAGTTTAACATTTAGCGATGTTTTATTGTTTTATTTTTCACAAAAAGTTCAGTAATTAAACACGTGAGTTTAAAGAAGTATTTTCATTAAGTATATAAACAAATTATTAAATAACTTCTTTGATTATGATGACAAAATTGATGTAATTAATACAAATAATAAATAAATCATTATTTCCAGACAATCAACACAACAACATCTAGCCTGTGGTAAGCTCTAAGCTTCTTTTACAAATTATAAGTAAACCATCAAGCCAACTCTTTTACTTTATAGATTGTTAAATCTTGGTACGTTATGATTATGAGAGAAGGCCAGGAGTAACTGCAGGTTCCATAATACATTCTTTATATGTCCACTTGATTACAATATCAATACATGAGTTCCAGTCCTATTTATGAAAATGATGTACCAGGTATGTTAATTTACTAACCATAAATGTTTGTTATACTTAGATAACAACATTAGGTATACGCCTAATGGATGTCGGTAAAAATATTGATTGAGTTCAAATGATGAGTTAAATCAACTCTAAAAAGTTTTCTTGAAATTAAATTAAATTAAACAATAAATCAAACAACATAATAAAAGTTTGTTTTGTGGCCCGTCTTAGGAAAGACATCGATTTTAAGAACATTTATTGAAAACGGGCGTAATCCATCCTTAATAATAATTTAACGTTTGAAAACTTCGCTGTCTTTCGCATGTCTATTTCAACGAAGTCTGCCAAAACACAAAATAATAATGTTTATAAATGAGTAAATAAATTGTTACCTTTCAACGAAAGAAGAGGAAGTCAATATTGTAGCAGGCGAATGGCAATTAATGAAAAAAAAAATCGATATACTTAATATAATAGGCATACATGTATAGATATTTTTATTATACATTTAAAACACCCATACCAAGGAGAAAGTGCTTGCAGAACATACAAACACTTTCAAGATACTTTTATTATTTTTTTAGATACCTACCTAATTTTATTGACAATACGACAAAAATATTGCGATCAATTATATAAAAAAGTACATTTTTTGCATTTATGTTACAATCATAAAACGGAGAGACAGGATATAGTTTCTTTGTTCTGTTTCTTTCTACATCTTAAATAAGAATCTTCTACAGAAAATAGCCGATGCGTCATTTTTTTTTTTTATTTGCTATAGTCCTTCCAGTTTAAATCCTATACTGTTCTGTCCTAGTCATATATCTTATTTAAAACCATATAAAAATGCTTGTATAACTATTTGTAAATATTGCTCAAAGTCTACAGTTGCAAATCATATTAAGTTACATAAAAGCGTTCAACGGCTTAAAATACACGTAAAATAGTATTTCTATACATTCTTAAACTCATGTTTTATGCAAATAATTGATTCTTATTTTTAACCCGAAACTCTTTGAACACCTGACCGACAGAAAGAGAGTGTCTGACAAGACCAAGTTGAAGGGCCGGATAGCCTTACCCACTCTCACCCCCATAACTTTTAAACGGCACAACCGATTTTCATGAAACCTGTCTAAGAACACTCGCGCCAGACTCACCTTTCATACAAAAAAAACTAAAAATGAAATCTTAAATGTCCCAGGAACATTTAAATTAACCATTATAAATTAAATGCCTTTTTTATTATTTCTCGAAAACTGTAAACTACAAAATATTATTATCGTTAACAAATTTTCTGCTCCGATTATTACCGTTAAAATATCTAGTAAATAAATGCACCAATTATGGAATAAATTCACTCTATAAGATCTACATATTAAGTACCCACTTAGGTATGATTAATACAATTTTGTCACAAAAGTTTTATTTATTAACATTAATAAGAACTACATAATTTTTTCTATATATTTTTTACATGAGTAAATAAAGTTAATTTTGTAGATGTAATCGACAAAAACTTTAAGCGCCATTTTGTCGTTATTTTTTTTCAACAAAAATATCTACAAGGTATTTCTTCGAATTTCTTGTGATCATGCTAAAACATAATATGATTGATTTTCTTGAAAGAAATTATGCAAAATGATTATATACTTATGATATTATAGTATATTTAAGTTTTTTAAGAAATAATTGTATCTTTTCGTAGTAATAAATATATTTTCATTTTTTTTTTTCATCTAGGTGCTTAAAGATAAATAAATTCATGGTATCTGGTCGCTTCGCATTTTTTACGGCTAAAATCTTTTAACTTTCTTATTAAATTGATAAACCTAAAAAAGTGTTAATTATTTTTGGACGGGCTAATAGACGGGCTAAACATTCAAACTATTATTTATTTTTTATCATACCTATTACATTCGTTCCTGACCATAGCGGCACTGCTCGCAATAAATGATTTTACCGCGGTAAATGTAGCCTACTTGTTATTCTGATATGGAGCTATATTATTGTGAAGTTTCATCAAAACCGCAATAACAACCAAAACGTAGGTATTTCGAGCTGCAGATAGCCACATAAATATTAAAAGAATAGCCTTGTGTATTGTAAGTTTCACCTATTTATTTAAAGAAATCGATTTGGGATCAAACTTTCGAGACTTTACCAGCGTATTGTATGCTTAATTTTATCGACGAAAAACTATACAAATGAGGTCGTACCCCTCACCCTTTCCCAATAGAAACAATTTAAAAAAATAGTTTTTTTATGACAATTTGCCAGTGTCGAGTTAAATAAAATTATAAAGTAAAAAATATGTTATTCAGTTGAATGCCATTTTTAAGACACTGATCAATTTGAGACACTGGCTGGTGACAGACAGACATACAGACGACGTCAGTCCATAACAATTGAAAATCAATTGAGTCTGGAATCTCCGTACTCGAAGCATTAAGTTGTTACGTAATAATTAACAGCATCCTATAGTGACGCATATCAATATTAAAATTATTGAATGTTTCATATAAATATAATATTAATAAATATTCATTAAACTATTTAGATACTAAAATAATACCAGTTTCAGTTGCGTGCATCATCCTCAAGAACTTGCAGCTCTAACCCAATTATCTCTTCATTTTGCTAGTTGTTATTGGTCTATCGTTATCCAAATGACCGCTCATTTTGGCTACAATTCAGTATTATACACACATGATAACGTGAACGCCTAATAATATAACAAAACTAGTACTTTTATTACAGAAAATAAATGTTTCGTATTGCCAACTTTTTTTTTTACCATATCTTCCCGAGATGCAACCTTTTTCAAAATAGCTACCGTTTTGCAACCAGACCAAGGAAAAAGTGCTTGCAGAACATACAAACACTTGACACCTCGAAGTTAATCGAACCTTATATGATTATTTAAGATTTGTTTCTGCAGAATCTATAAATCTGTTCGACGTGAATTGTTTATTTACTGAATTCAGCATCTTTTACATCAACGCTTTGCGTAAAGTTTATCTCAATCCATCATTATATACTACGGTATATTTATAAATATATAGCAAATTGTGATTTAACAGAAACTACCATCGAAATAATAAGATATAGGTTATTATTTACATGCAGTTAGGTGGGTAACAACTATTATAAGAAGAAAAAAGAAATAAACCCAGCCCAAAGACGCGCGGCCCCATGCTATTCTATGAACAAGTTCATTACTCAGCTTGTTCATAGAATAGTATGTAATTTCATCGCCTCTCTAGAGAACAAACTTGATAATATGGAACAACAAGCGCGTCAGAACAATGTAGAAATTGGGAATCTACCAGAGAAACGCGGCGAAAACTTAGTGGCGACCATAGAAATAATTGCTGAAGGTATGGATGTTTGTTACTCTTTCACGTAAAAACTACTGAATGGATTTGAATGAAACTTTACCACAATATAGCTTATACATCAGAATAACATAAAGACTACTTTTTTTCTTTACCGCGAAACGATCTTTCACAGTTAAAGCTTATGAGTCTGTAACAATCTTCTATAATTTCCAATCATAGCCGGCGAAAGAATCAGCACCGAGCACCCTCGTCTGCAAAACTTAGGGCTCGTAATGAATGACTTCCTAATTGCCGCCGCAGTACAACCCGTAATCCGGCGCGAAAAACAACTCTGCGTTTAATTGTGGACCTTGAGCCGAATTGTCCGGAAATATTTATTTTAATAGATTCACCATTTTGAGAACTATGCCATAAAGCCATACACATGTTTACACAAGTATTTAAACATTATATCATGGGTTTTTTGTGGCTATAAAAAAAAATTTAGTGTTAAAAAGCCCATTTAGTGAGGAAGGCTATATGCTACTTTTTAGCGCGGGATAAACCAAAAAAACACAGGCAACGCCGTGTCGTGTAAAGATATATATTAGATTTATTAACTCGCGGATATTGGATATTTTTCACGTAGGTTTTTGTTTATACGGTGTACTATAACGATCCTATTTTGTAATTCATTAACAAGCTTTCAACATTTTACCTTATTTTATATTTGACAATTACCACGGCAAAGTAGCCTGGATGTTGTTGTTCGTTAGTCTGATTAAAACTCGAGAATGGCTGGGCCGATTGAGCTGGTTTTGGTTTTAAAATGTTTGTCGTAACTCTGGGCTATAATAAAGGTACCTTATGAAAAAACCTTCATAATTGTAAATATGATATTCAGGTCACCTGTCGCCGAGCTTTCGTTGATCCGTCGACCGTGTTACACCGTGTTTATATGTATATACGCGTCATAATTACGCGCCTATTTATAATAACTTATTAAGTTATGATATTACAGTAGTGGATACAAGAAAAACAATTAACACAAGTTTAGTTCTCAATTAATGTCTCTGGTAATTTGAAGTTTATTAGCATATTTTTAAATTAGATATCTTTGGTCTGAATAAATCATTTATTTATTTTTTAAAATAGGCTACACCAACTACCCCCACAACTTTTAAACGGCTCAACCGATTTTCATGAAACATGTCTAAGAACACCCGGGCCAAACAAACCTTACATACAAAAAAACTAAAAAAACTTGTTTGTTATTTATTGTTTTGAAGCTATCACTAAATCATGGTCACCTTGATTTACAAGCCGATAGCGAGGTGACTCTAAAGTAATATTACAAGGAATACTCACCGTCTCAATCGGCCCAGCCGTTCTCGAGTTTTAATCAGACTAAGGAACAACAATTCATTTTTATTTATATATAGATTGATGACGCCAAGTTGGTAGAAGTAGACAGTATTGAAACCAAAACAAAAAATTACATGACTGATGAGAATTATGGAAATTATGAAGATGACGATGACAACGATAAAGATAAAGATGATTAAATATATTTTAATAATTAAGCATGAATAATAAATCTTTTTTTGTGTATTAAATTCATTAAACTGAACAGTTTTTGGTTTCTCATGTGTAGAAAACACAAAACTCCAAATTAATTTAAAAAATAATCCTGACTATCCGCACAACATCTAGCCCCGTGATAAGTTCTAAGCTTGTCTTATGGATACTAGACATCTGATATTCTTAATATAATAGACATGCTTATATAGTTATTTTTACTATACATATCATGGTACTAGTCTACAAGGGTGACCATGTTTACAAAACCCTGTATATAAAATATATATTATGGTATATATTTATAAATCTAAATAGTGTTGAGTAAAAGTTATAATGCAAAGAATATAACTTCACAAACTTTACCTCATACAATTAGTATAGATACCTCATTCGGTGGTAATCTCACCTTATGTTTACTCCCATTAGTATGCTGACTGAAAATCGGGATTTATACGAGGTACATTGTATTTGCACAGATTAGGTTTATTTATACATAAGTCATCTCAAAGACGAAAGTCGAAAGAACATTAAAAGTCAATTCATTAGATATCTAATAAAAGTTCAGTAATTAATTCATTTATTAAAGACTAGCTGTGCCCTGCGGTGCTACCCGCGTTATTAATGGATGAAGTCTTGTTTATTTTAATAGAAATATTTGTTTAGGTACTATAACTTAACCTATGGGCTGTGTATAAGAAATAACCTTCAGACTTTAATTTATATTTACATTTATAGTTATTTTTCCTTGGCCTGGGAGCTTAATATGTGTAGCAAAAATATCTATGTATGTATGTCTATAAGTAAGAAATATTTAAAGTGGAAATACAACAACACGTAGAAAATTTATTTAACTATACCATTATTGTATAATCATCATCACCCTATTAACGTTCCAATATTTTTCTCAAGAAAGATGGGTCGCATTTCGTGTTTGTTATTTAGAAAAATATTTAGTATCCATAATACTTAGCGGGAAAATTTTATACCCGTGCTTATACATCACCCGTGCATATACTAGTATGATTATATTTTAGGCGTTTCTTGTCGATAACATAAGAAATCTGAATTTATTTCTTTAAGAAACTAAGAATAGGTACTTATGAACTAAAAGAACCCACAACAAAATTAATTACAAAACTTGTCTGTTTCTTGACTCGAGTCTGTTTTATATTTGAATAATAGTCAAATACTCTATTATTTTCATTGACAACACTACCAAAGGACTTAACTCTTAGCCCCGCAGCGTAATTCTCTAAAAATACAATTTTGAATGAAGCCCAAAGTTATTAATAATTTTTGCGTAAGTACCGGCCACTATTTAGCTATATTTGTGCCAAAAACCACAACTCTACGAACATTTTCGCAATATGACCTAATGGTTAGTTTGTTTGTGACGCTTTCACGCGAAAACTACTCAACCGATCATCATGAAACTTTGTACACATATTCTTGGAGGTATTAGAAGTAACATAGGATACTTTTTATCCCGGGAAAATATGTAATTCCGCGGTTGTTGACACAGGCCATTATTTATTTTATAAATTATATTGGTGTTCCAAAGTAAAAAGATTCGCAAATAAATCAATCTTCTTTTTCAAATCCATCAACTGGTTGGATTAGAAATTGAAAATTTACTGACAAGTAATAGTCCCTATTTAATGGCGTTAAAAATAACCGTTTTATCCTAATACAATGTAGAAGGGTATGCGTAAGGGACAAACGGATGAAATAATGTTGATGTCTGTTAGCGTAAATAAGTTCATATGAATTAAGGACTTGGAATTTAATAATATACGCGAATCTAATATAAACTTTGTACATATCCTTTCTTTAAAAAATGTCCTTGAGAAATGTATGCGCTCTTTAAACACGTGCTTTAATGATGAAGGCAAACATCTACATCTTAAGAAAACGGCATATTCTGAGAAAAAAAGTTTGAAAGACATAAAGAAAATTTTTAATCTTAAATAATAAACATAACATGAACTTATAATATACATATTATGTATGTAAAAAAAAAACAATTTTAAACAAACATTCACAAACAAGGGAGAGCAATAAAAATGATGATAAACAAATTTTAAATTTAAAGTAACATCTAAGTCCTAACCTGAAAATGTTGGCATTATGTGATTTAAGTTCTATTTTTATGAACAAGGCTCCATGAACCATCTGAAAAAAAAAAAACAATTCTTTGTCTCGTTGTTTATTTTAGGAATGTATTCGATTGCAGAATAAATACTTAATATTATTTCAGCTCTGTTTGTTTATCTGTCTGTGATCTCGATTAGAGTTGTGAAAATTTTAGATTTTAAACTAAAAAAAAGTATGAAATGGACTCATACCAGAGGTAGAACTGGGGTTCCGTGTACATCCTAAATACTTTTCAAAGGAAATAAAGAAGCCTGGTGACAGACAGACAATTTCGGCCGTATTAAGTCTACTGCAGGTCATAGGCATCCCTCAATCATCATGAGCGAATTTCCTTATACATGCCACGCTTGGCAGGCGGTTGGCTAGCGTACTATTAAGTATTATAAGGCTGATTATGATCTCTTCGCAATAAACAAGTAGAAACAATTTAAAAGTCTATTAATTTGACAATATTTCCTATTAGTTTGTTTGTGACGCTTTCACGCGAAAACTACTCAACCGATCATCATGAAACTTTGTACACATATTCTTGGAGGTATTAGAAGTAACATAGGATACTTTTTATCCCGGGAAAATATGTAATTCCGCGGGACAATACATTTAAACGCCTTGTATACATTTAAAGAACTACATGTTCATAATTTATATAACGCTTCTTAACGACTAAAGTTTGAGCCAAAAAAGAAAAACCACCTCTTTATTTTTCAAGACTTTCATTAGGATCAGTCGTTGATCCATAAGTTCTTGCTCAGATTTATACCTACTTAAGTTTTCATTACACTTTTTACGGATAAAAAAATGTGCACGCGATGCGCTTTCATTTGATACCCCACTCGAATAAATGTAAAGGAAAGTTTAACTAAAGATGATAAGAGAACTTGTATCTCGTATTTGTTACAAATACTTTAGCTGAAAGGGTTGTAACTAAACTTACCAGGTAGTAACTTTTAATAACCAGTCAGATATGTAAATTTAATCTCTTATTAGGTACTTATGTATAAATCTAAATGTAACTAAACTTAATTACAAAGTAATATATACAATTCTGTACCGTGTTTAGTTTTTAATATAAAGAACCACTTTTAACACAATCTAATATTGCTTTTCTCACAATTTGATATTATATTATGTAACTATATAATTTAATTAATGATAGGTACAAAGTAAGTGTACATATAACATTATACATACATATGAAATGCACCCATACATAACAATGATCTATTTTATATCGGCTTGGGGTCTTGGGGTTTCCTAGCAGTAGACTAGACTATAGTACAATTTAACATACGAAACAATTAGGGGTTTCCAGGATAAAAAGGCAAATAGTGTATGTTAACGGGGTAAACAAAACCATGTGACCTCCGACTTATAATGTATGTTATCAATAAATGACTATTATGACTATTATGACTATTATTATCATATCGCTGAACATCAATTTATTTACGCCGTGGCTTATAACCATTTTATTTTGTTAAGTACAGCAAATATACCTAATTCTAATTTTGACATACGGTAGCGGAAATCTAATCAGGTAATCACAATAATAGGTTCCTGACCGATTTTTCGAACAATAACCTCGTTATAACCCTACAAATACAATTTGTTTTTTTTTGTATGAAAGGTGAGTCTGGCGCGAGTGTTCTTAGACATGTTTCATGAAAATCAGTTGTGCTGTTTAAAAGTTATGGGGATTAGAGTGGGGAAAAGATGACATGAATGCCTTCATTTGTCATTCATTATTAAACTTGTTCATTATTTTTTTAACAAAAGAAGGCGCACCGTCTATGGATAAAATACGTTTGGTATGCACAATCTCACCTGATGTTAAGTGACGATGTGGTCTAAGACCTAGAAGGTAGATGGCTTCTCCGGGCCTGTTGGCAGCTATGAAGTATTTAATATATCAGGTTTCGCTTATCAATTTGTAGCTGGATATTTTACTTTTATGCGTGTTTGCGGAATGTTTTTGACTTAAGTCTTTAATATTATTATTTAAGATGACCCGGTTCTTAATTGTGCAAAATGAGTTTTTTTTGTATATTTTTAGAAACGCTGACAATACAGACAGCTGATCAATCAAAAACACAAAAACCGCCATTATTATCACCTCAAAAGTTGATCATGAAACTCCGACGGTTTACAGTGAATTATCACATTTATTGCCGAATGCGTTCATTAAAAATGTAACGTGATTTTAAATACATACGCCAATTTTTTGAAAACTAACAGCTGTTTTTTAAATTACGTATCTAAGTTTATTTATAACATGTGCCAAAACAAATAGGCACATGTAGACTGAAGCTAAAAATTATAGTTATAGACACTAAAAAATATATAAACATTAAACGTCACTTGGTAGGATTGTGAAATTTGGAGAGATCCTTTTCTGTGCGAATCGTGAAAACCGCAGATTTCTCACGTAAAAACTACTGAATGGATTTGAATGAAACTTTACCACAATATAGCTTATACATCAGAATAACATAAAGACTACTTTTTTTCTTTACCGCGGTAAAATATCAGTTTTCGCGGGAAAATCGATAAAATATCCAATACCCGCGGGAAACACCTTGAAACGCGAACAAAGCCACCTGCCAAATATTGCTAGACTAGTTTATCAATAAAAAAGAAAGATAGAACGTACATAACAAATCCTTCCATATATTTTTTCTCTTACACTAGTCAGCAATGGTATTCTCATTGTTACTATGATACAAGTCAGTTATCATCCTTATTTCTAATGATAGATTTTTAACTTTTAACAGAGATGGTTGGAAGTCCAAATTAAAATAATAGGACGACAAATAAAAGAACTTTACATAACCTTACGACAATATTAGGGAATTGATCTGAATTAATCAATAAAATACCTTCCTAGTTCTTATTTATCATTATTATCGTTACAAATCTTTTTTTAAAATGTTCGTTGAAGTTCAAGGATGGTTTTTACGGCGAGAAAAAATAGAATTATTGCTGGAAAAACCCTAAAAATAGCCCTTTTCTTTTTCCCATACACATGATTTGTAACGCCATGTTTATGTTTGTCTGCAATTTCATAACTAATCGTCATTTAAGTAATACATGATACTACTTACATTACTTACTTAAAAATTAACGATAAGGGCTGACGGTGACAATTACGTAGATAACATTCTTGCTCTGAAAATTTTGACAGGAGCAAAATGTCATTGTCAACTGACATAAAAATAATCAATAAGCCTATTTTGTACAAAACGACGAACCTTATACATGATACAAAATCATTTATTTCTATTGTTTGATTTCACATAGGTATCTAAGAAACGTCAAAAATAAAATACAAGATTTTTCTTCTTGTATTTTATATTAGGTACAGAAAAGCCGCGCATGGCTTAAACATTTTTATACGGTCAATATTATAAATACAAAGTTACTTAATTAAAAAAATAAACATAGTTACCGGTCACATTAATATTTCTACGCTCTCGCGAGGATTAGGAGTATATGAGTACTACTTGAACACATTTTAAAAAAAGTTACTTGTAAGCGTTTGGTGGACTAGTGCCGGTATTGTTCATTACAGTTTTCTCAAATCTGGCCAGACTATTACGGCTGATGTCTATTGTCAGCAATTGCAAACCATGTTGCTGTTGACTGTGTATATTGTTGTTTTAAAAATGTGAAATAATAACATAATAATAAATAAAATTGCCGGACACTACACACAACAACATCTAGCCCCGTGGTTAAAAGATGTTTCTCTTAAGGACTGGATCATTTTGACACATGACAGGACCGTATTAAAAGACGTAAGGGAGGCCTTCGTCTTGTAATAGAACATCACCAGGCATTAAACAAGTTAATTTAATTCTCTCGTTTCTGCGAATGTTTCTTAGTTTAGGGTCAACCTTTAAAATTAACTATTCGTGAATGATCCTTAAAGTTGAGAAGGGTTTCTATCTGCACGCTTATCGCAAATCGTCGACATCGTAAATTACCCAGTTTATGCTCAAAAAAACATTGCTTGAATAATAAGTTAAATTACGAGACTACTCAAGAGAAGCTTATTATACTATACATTATCGTACATATAAAATTCTCTTGTCACAATGTTCGTTCCCATACTCCTCCGAAACGGCCTGAACGATTCTTATAAAATATTGAATTTGCAAGCTGTTTAGTTGTCGTGAGTCAGGGCCATTTTTCAAATTTTTGGCACCTATAGGTAGTTACATATCCCGAATATAATTATATAATTAAGTTTTGCTGACTAGAAGGAGTCTTGTAACAAACAGAATTATGTATGATTCTCTGAAAGGCTACAATAGGTAGGTACGTAACTATTGAATATTGAACGGTACTGACCTCTAAGAATTATTAAAATTTTAAGAAATTATTGTGTTTTAGGGGATCACAGCCGTTGAAGATGTAGCAGAAGCAATATTTCATCTAGAAGAATCCAATTGGGACCTTCTGGTAAGGGTTTATTCGTAAGAGATATTATTTACTTACGGAAATGGAAATAAATCTGTAATTTTGTCATACTTAATTATTAATTACTTATGATTTAATGAGATCGTAAGGAAAGAATCCAAAGTCGAGGCCATACACACACACAAACATACCCTGTGTCGAAATTATTCGTTTCTTTCCTTATCTTTTACTAAAGTATTTTTATCAGTCATCTCAACTCACATTTAGTTATTATGTAGATAAAAAGTTGACGGATAATCATTTATCACAAGTTAAAAAAAATTTCTTAATAATAGACCCTTTTCATCATGATAAGACGACAATCCAGACCATGCCTAAACATATCTCAAGTGTACATTCACTCAAATGTATCTAATAATGTTGGACTTGGTACAAGTTCTGTTTTGTAAATAATGAACCATTCTAAACCTATACTTTTACACATCATGGATGTAATGTAATGTTATTGTTAAATATTAAAATTAACTCACATGGCAGTCATTTCCAAAATAGTAAATCCATTGCTAATTTAGTAGCTCCGTCAAAATCTTACTAACATTATTTTTAGAACAACTCAGCTTCCATCTCTTATGTTGTTTTTATAACAATATTGGTGTACAACATGGTTATCACTTATACATTTAACATTAACAAACATATGCTAGTCATAGATAAGATCGTATAAAATCATATACAAATAAACATGTTAAAATAAAACGTTTTTAATAGCTATGGGTTAGATATCCTGTGTGCGAAGGTTTCAGATATATCTTAAGATTTTTCTGCATATAAAAATTTAAATGGGTCTATATCCAATTCACCGTGAACCCCCGGACAAGTCATATGATCCAACTACATCGTTGGAGGACAATCTACGATCCACTTTCTAAACCGCAGTCTCCATTCATCTCAGCCATTCTCAAGGTATGTATTCAAACAAACAACTCAGGTCAAATATAATTCTTTTCAGGTCCTATATGATTTACTAGACAAAATTGGTAACAAAGAAATGTCAATAACTTGCTGCTATAACAATGAATTCTAATAACACATAATAAATTAATATATACACATATATGGGGGCTACTTTACAACAAACGGGAATTTTATAAATTTAAGCACATTTCTTATGTTTTTTAATTGTTAATCTATACTAATATTATAAAGCTGAAGAGTTTGTTTGTTTGTTTGATTGTTTGTTTGTTTGTTTGTTTGAACGCGCTAATCTCCGAAACTACTGGTTCGAATTGAATAATTCTTTTTGTGTTGGATAGTCCAGTTATCGAGAAAGGCTATAGGCTATATAACATCACGCTACGACCAATAGGAGCAAAGATATAGGACAAGCTGTTGAACTTGAGCAGTGTGTTGAATATTTAAACTTACCTGGCTGTTTCAGCCCCACTATGCAAGTTTACAGCACCATCCTGCATTGTTTTATTTTGCTTGGTTTGTTCCGATGATGAAATTAGTTCAGTCTGTTAGCTCGGAAGGCCCGACCAAAAAAGAGGGGTGTTATAAGTTTGACGTGCCTGACTGTCTGTCTGTCTGGATACAAGATCATTTATTTCCATTGTTTGGTTTACAAAACACCCCACTCGAGTATATTTGCAGATTTTCGATTTTCTTTCCCCACTTTCGCCCGATAACTTTTAAACGGCACTCCCGATTTTCATGAAACATGTCTAAGAACATTCATTAAACAAAAAGTGTTCTATGATCAAAGTGATACGGTTTCTGAGATATTTGGGTCTAAAAACTATAGAAAAAATCTGTCCCCTGAGCTGTGTCCCACTTTACTTTATTTTTCTTTTTGACAATTTTATTCCGCCATCTTAACTTTCATAAGTTTGTTAATAATATTCTGATTCTGGAAAATGTACCGAACAATTACTGCCGATCCAGGAAACATAGACTATTCGCTGTCCCGGCGTGCCGTACTGTGGCTCATTCCAGGTCCCCCATCCCGCGATCTCTCTCCGCTCTCAACGCACTCCTGGCCCTGCGCCCAGACTGCGATAAAACGGGACCGATTACTATTATTAGGGAGGTTTTGTCTGTTCATGTCCGTAAGTGGTAATCCTCTGAAACCTTACACGTGACCTCCGGGTGGTGCTAAGAATAGTCTCTGGAAAAAAAAAGATAAAGATAAAAAACCTTTATTATGTCATAAGTTAAAAGTAAATTAAATATTCTATAGATTATTCTAAAGTTTCTATAGTTACATAGAGATTCCTAATGACATAAATGGTCACCAATCAGCATGTGCTATGACAGAACTAGGTCCTGTCATAGCGCTGGTCTTCCATGGTGACCAAAAGGTCCTGTCATAGCGATGGTCTGGTCTGATCTAATACATGCTGCATAAGACTATCTCGGTCTTTGAATTTATGTAGGTAAATGTGTTATGGTAGTGAAAACCAGCGCTGTGTCTACATGCGTGCTGACACAGCGCATGCTAATAGTCGACCCATTTCGTCGGGGTTTAAAAATGGGTCGCCAGAAGATAAAGCAGCTGATCTTTGCCTTTATTTCTGAGATAGAGATTGCATCACCAGAACTTGTTGATTTATTCCCAGATGCCTCATAATCTTGGTCATTTCTGAGTTTAATGTCTGGGAAGATAAAAAAATGACAGCGCGAAATTTCAAGATTGCGTGAAATCTCGAATTTTTGGGTTTGTGTTTTTTGAGTAACATCAGCATCTCAAAACAAAAGAACAAAATACAGATAAGAACATGCCGGTTTCCTCACGATGTTTGCCTTCACCGTTAAAGCACGTGTTTAAAGCGCACATAAATCTCTCAAGAAGAAAAATCCAGAGGTGCGTGGCGGGGTTTGAACCCACGACCTTCGGAATGAAAGTCGAGTGTCCTCCCACTTAGCCAACACGGCTTTTATAAATACATTTATTAATATAATTCGTTTCTCGACATCAGCGTTTAAATTTAGGACGACTTAGATCAAAGGCAATCTCTGAGATAAGGATAATGAAGTTACTTAAATTATTAGGAGTAATTGAATTAAAGATTTTATGATTATTTAAAAATTAATTAAATAAATTGTATTTGTTTTAAAAGTTTGTTTTCCTATGTGGATTGCTTATAAATATTATGCTATTATTCGGTCGAAGACGATGTTTGTCGTGGGCGTGGCTACAATTACGAAATTTTAGTATCTTATAATCGCAACGCGACACAAATCTTTGTCCGTTAATCTAGATAAGATAAGAACATCGCTTACCCTTTCACAATGATTTTAGCGTAATTTTGTCCTTAAGGTTATAAGTACCGAGAAACTCATACATACATAGACAACTTATAAGTGTGTTCCACTGTTCTCGCAAATCTACGATATGTACATACAGGAACAAATTCTTTAGATGTCGGGTAATTCAAGGTCTCTGTGATAAGTTAAATCGAACGTCCAAAATATGTATTCAAAATCGTTATTGTTTTGCCATTGACGAAGTATTAATAGATTGAAACAAATGCGCGGCCGATAGTGAAATCTGAATTGTGATGCTCAGTGCTCCGTGAAATCAGCGAGCGACGAACCTCTGAAGTCCGAGTGACTTGGGAAAGGACATTAGTGACAGTTTGCGGTGTTGAGTGAGAGTTGATTGGAGGGGGGTTCCTGTGCATTAGCTGCGCTCGCAACATCCAATTCGGTGACACCGTTGGATGTATGATCGACGTCCTGTTTTTCTAATGTCTCGACGTCCATCGTCACTTCTATGGAAGTGTCTTTTACACATTCTTCCTTTTTCTTTTTGGTGGGTTATATTTATTCAAAATTTCATTTTGGTTAAATGATGGTTTACAACTGCATAGTAAAATGCTTGAATTATGCAAGAAAATTATGTTTATTTGTTTTTTTACATAGATATGGACGTAACGATAAATATTTTTTTTTTTGTTTTTGCTATCAATTGATTTATGTTCAGAATGACCACCAATTTCCTCCAATGTCAAATCTATGGCTTTACGTGCAACAATATGAGTTGCACGTAAAGCCATGTCGAGAATTAAATAATCGGATACTAAATGTCAGAAATTCAATACCTAATTATTGTATATAAAAAAATTTTTGTTTGACATGTGATTTTCAGCATGGAAGGAGCGCGGAAGGTTTTTGTATCCTATATCTTACTGATAAAATAAGAAAAACCACTTACCTAATAGACATTGCCAATAGACAACATACAGAAAACCTTAGCAGAGAAAATGTCCAAATATATTGGCCTTTGTGTAAAACGATTTCAAGATTGTAAACTTGAATATATTAGGCGCTAGATTTTATACCTTGATTGTTTATGCGTTCGGCGCTTAAATTATAACAGGAAAGTAATATTATATACTAAAAACCATACAAATAAAGATAAGTGGCCGGTATGTCACTTTCACAATTTCATTATATCGGCACTTTCGACGACGAGCATTGAATCAATAAAGAAGTCACGTTGTTTAGGAATTAAACGGGCTATTTTCTGTGGATTTACTACAACTTTTTTATGACCAGTTAGTTTATATCATTCAGCAGGCCGCAAACTCACATATACCCTACCGTAAAATATATAACAATATTAGTAAAAATTTTTGCCCAAAGCCTTATTGGAACCCTGATCTGTCTAAAGCTGTAAATAATGAACAAGGAAAGGTTGTGACCTGAAAAATCATACTAAAAGTAGGACTTATATAAATATTTTTATTGTATCAATTATAGAATATAGTTAAAACAATAAGCGCTAAAATTAAATTATATCTTGATTTCATCATCTGACCTTTGATACATGGTTTGGTAATGGGTCATGGAACGCTCAGCCGAACCGTCATTTATATGTTTTAAGCAATAACAATATTGAAACATTAAACGGCTTTTACCGGGCTTTTTAGTTCAGTGGTATGGTCAATTTGTGTCGTAACAATATTATCCTCAATTATCCACGAAAATAGGTAATTTTAAGAAATTTACGCTCCAAGCTCAGTTTTTATTATGTAAGCACAATACGCTCATGAATGATAGTAACACTATTCGCTGCCTGCAACTAAAAGCCTATTTTTTTTTTTTGCTCGACTACCAATTCATAATTTTATGGTAATTGGTAATTTAGAATACCCTTCTCTTCTACTCAAGTGAGCTGTATGTTATTTTAAGAGTATTTTTAATAAAGATGTTTAAACCAAATAATTGTGTATTTAGTTTGTAAGCCCCTTCATAGATGTCATCACCGGTACAAAGCCGTGGTGTGTTTCAAATGCCTCCATGAAAACTACCTCTATATTAAGTCGGACTAGAACTTTTGAAAGTATATTCTTTTAGTCCCCTGCGAGGCGAGGGGGATAGTTGTTTTTCTTCAGAAAAATGTCTTAAAGTTTAAATGTACTATTATTATTTATCAACACAGCAGTTAATTATCAGTTGGTGGTACTTAATATATAAATATATATTTTTTTAATATATTTCCGGACAATTACAGAAACAGATATAACGTCTAACATTGACACTAATTAATTTAAAACACTAACTCAAACGGTTTTGTCCGCTTAAGTCTTCTCACTATGTCCGTGTTGTCGAGGAGCTGGATGGCATCGACGTTCATATGTTGATGAAGTCTTTTTTCGTGAGCTTCGATACTTTCGGTTTTTTCGCCTTCTTTTTTCAGCCAGCTGAACATTTTGACCGTGGCTAGTGCACGTTAATGAGACAAAATATTTGATTACTATACTAAATAAAGCACTAAATCACTGAGATAAATAATATTCCAACCATGATAATAAAAAAAGGTGTGTGTGCGATTCACACACGATAGAAGTGAAACTTCAGTAAATCGACAAAATAATGAGATGAATAAAATAAAAAAACAAAAAGAAATACTGGCTTCATAGATAAGCACAGATAACAAACTGATCTGATAATCTTTGACAAAAATATTAGTTAATTGTCTTGCATTTTTACTTGTTCTTTCTTAGTTAAGTGGATTCCGTAGTATCTTAGTAGAGAAAAGTTTGTAATCGTTTTTTATTATTTAGCCTGTATGCTTTACATAACGAATAAATGTATTTATAACTTGACTTGCCTACTTATATTAAATGGTTGCCCATTTAATATAAGTAGGCAGAGATTTTTTCAACATTTTTTTAAATGAAACTTTTTTACTATATTTATTTTATTTTTATTTATTTATTTACACTTTTACATTGCCATTACAGTACAAAACTAATCGACAATGGAAAATAATAGGTACATATAAATTAAATTACATAGTTTCAAATATATTGCTGTAGCTACGGAACACAAATCTTATTCATATACGGAACCATCATGTTTCTAAAACAACTTTTTTATATAATTTGTTTGTAATTTAAAATCCGATTTTTTTAACTATTATTTTGTTGTCCAACGGAAAAATATGTGAGTCTTGTTGTTCAATAAAATAAAAGTAACCGAGAATGGAACAGCCTTGCCAAAAAACACGATTTTACAGGAGAGCGTTTTTAAAGTTAGAAAAATTATATTTTCCGAATTATTGCTTTTTGAAAGAAGCTTCTTGAGAATTAAATAATACCCAAGTAAAACTCTTTATTGTATGCAGACCGAAAGGGTCAGTCATTCAGTTCTTGATCTGGAAACGACAACGTTATGATTCTAGCAGAAACTTCTACAGATACCTATTGAAAAGAAAATCGCACATAATGTAAATAATTTAAATAAGAAAGAGATATTTAAATAACAGAACCCCTCCAAATCCATAGTCAAAACATAGACCAAGTGGGTCTATGTTTTGACTATCATGTTCGCGCCCTATATTATATTGAAGGCTTTAAGTATGTCATGGAAATACTGTATTGCAAATTAATATAGGTAGCATCATTAACTTACTAACCTATATCTCAGTGGCTTAGTATACCTGAAAGCCTGATGTTTTTTTTTTAATTCTTCGTTATTATTATATTTTAATCACTTTTTTAATACGAGAGATCTGATGATGACATAATTGTGCTGATAGCTGTCCGCCCTTGGTAACCTTTAATCAGTCTTTCTATAGCTAAAACAGCTTGTAATTTTTCTTTATTTCTTTCTTACGTTTACCGTTACCGAATCCCCCATTGGTAAATTAAAACAAATTCATTTCCCTTGAATCCGCAGAAAGGAGGTCTCATCCCGGGAACAAAGTACGACGCGATCGCTAGTGAATAGAATAGAAAAGATTTATTCAGTACACAAACAGACACAGATATAAGTACAAACACAGTAAAAACAGAAAATAATATTCAATTAAAAAGCACAGAAGAGATAAAAATTTACTTCTAGGAGTTTGAAAGCGTCCTCTAAAGTGGCTGTAAACAGTTTCGGAGATATCACATCTCTCTGCCTAACTCCTCTTTTCAACGGAATCGCTTTCGAACTCTGTTCCTGTACTCGGACTGACATGGTGGCGTTTTTATACTACTTACGAACTATAATTATGATATATTTCGAATAGAACAAAAGGGTAAATGAACGCATCTGCTAAAATGATAAGAGAAACAAACATATATCTGTAATTATTCGGATTATTTATATTACCTACTTCAATAAAGTGTACCTATATAATTTGTAACATAAAGTATGTTACAAAATAATATAAATAAAATACAGCATTAACTCTTTGCGCGATACTTCGTAGTCTCAACTACGAAGTATCGCAAAAAAATATCGCTTGATAATATTTTGTCGCTTAGTTAGTAGTTAATAATTCGTAACGTACGTTAGTAGTTAACAGGTAACTAATCCCATTCAAAAAGTTATTTTCAAAACAGCCGCGGACTCCTGTCACAGGCGCTTCCTGCGAGAACTGAAAAGGGGAGTTCCTGTCACCAGACCAGGATAAGATTTAGGAAGGTATCCTCAGACGGTGTGGGGAGGGGAGCGGGGCGCGGGGCGGGCGGGCGGCGGCACGGCAGACAGCAGGCTTTAATCAGACAATTATTTGTGGTCAATAGTGGGTTCTAATCTAATGTTTTATGCACAAAAGTGTGAATGTGAAACTTGCGCCTGTCTGCAATACATAATAGGTATCTTATTACAGCAATTGATAATAATTTACTATATAGAGCGAATACAATCAACCAACATTTGATCCGTCAACGACACAAACGTCAAAATACTGTACTCATAGTACGAAAATAAATTCATCGCTATTAAAAAGAACTGATCAAAAAAAAAAAACCTACATGTAAAATGAAACCTGGACACATAAACTGCAATAGCCTATTTATTCAGGAAAATAGATGTTGTCATTTTAGATATACGGGAGTTTTAGTATCGCGGGTCGTAAAGACATTCCTGATTCTCGTAACACTGCATCCACAAAGAAACTTCATTTATAGGTTATGCTATATAAATTAGATAGTATTTTTAAGTTAGCTTTCAGATTACTCAAGACCAAATCTTCAGCAAATATTCAGTGATAATAGATATGATACGTCAATATATTTGTAAAACAAAGCAAGTTGGAGCACATTGCGTCCTAAATCCTGCCTTAAGCCGTAAATCTCACGCAGGTGCAAGGCTTTCAAAAAATGAAAAAGACATTTTTATTCTAGCTTTAGGTGCTAATGATACAAATCCTTTTGAAATATACAGTAACATATGCAACTTTCTGTGTCGGTTGAAAGGACAAAAGGTATTTATAGTGAACGTGCGATACAATCGACATTTAAATGGAAATTCACGAATTTTATTTTAGGGCCGAGGAAAATGTAGTCACAGCCTATTTATGACGTGATAAACAGCGGGTTGACGTCAACCTAAATGAATGTGCCGCAGAAAAAAGAACGTTTCCTCCAAAAAAAAACTCTAATAGTTCTAAGTCTGACGTTTCCAAAATTCATGAAATGAAACATATTTATTTGCCAAAAGTTTGGAGGACCATAACAGCTACGGAAAATGATAACGATTCTAGGACTGCTACTGTACACACAAATGCCGAAAATCCCATCTTAGAGGTCCCTATTTCAGATGACCCTTTAAATAAATTTTCAAAGCAGTTAATTTTAAATATTGTTGGCGATATTAAGAGTAAACCTCATGTCACTAAACCATTTGATACGCATACCCGAATATCCGTTCAAATATCTGAATCGAATCTCGAGGAAGATAAACAAGACAAACAGACAGACACGTCAAACTTATAACACCTTTCTTTTTTGGTCGGGGGTTAAAAACAATAATAAGTCCTAATTGTGTCCTAATTGTGTCTAAGTTTTGTAAAACCAAACAAAGGAAATAATAGATTTTGTATCTTGTAAAATTACGAATATTTATACTAATATTATAAGCTGAAGAGTTTGTTTAATTGTTTGTTTGAGCGGCTGTTTGGAATAAAATTTATAGATTTAACATAATGCTAGGGGTTGTTGTGTGGATTGTCCAGCAATATTTTTTTTATTTTCTTATATTTATATAGGTACATATTATTTTCAGAATGAAGGAAGAATTCACATCATCAGCACAAGAGTTCAGAGAAGCGTGCTATACACTCCTAGGATATAAGGTCGACAGAACTAAAAATATTTTTTTTTATTGTTTTCAACAGCATTTCTTTAACCAATTTTACAATATATCTTAGAGGAGTTAAAAAATATCTAGTATGTCTATTATATTAAGTATATCAGAGGTCTAGTACCCGTATTGTCTTGTGCCATTAATTATGCATATGGTAAGGTAACAGGAATAAGGTATTACATAATTAACGCAGTCTTTAGGATTGAATTTAAAGATTTAATTACAGACTTAGATACACCTTTGGCTTTTTTATGACCTCTTTAGCACTCTTAATACAGTAAAGTTTGGCTCTTACCCCCACATTTCTTCTTAATTCTGTTATTAATTCTAAATACATTTAATAAGTATGAGATGGACTCATTCTATCTACCTAGAGTTCCGGTACCTTAAACACATCTTGCAATAAAAATAAGAAATAAGTAAAAAAAATTTTAAATCCATAGCTCCCGAACGGATGGAGCGATTTCAATTTAGTTTTTTTTGTATGAAAGGTATATAATGAGAGGTCTTTAAACACCGATACCGTGTTATTGTCATCACAATTATGTAATAACATACCTAAAAGCCACACAGTTTCTCTAGCTGCATGTAATTCCTGCATATAAACATTCAAATTACTGTTTCCCCAAATGAAGGACATTATTGCTCATTAAATTATACGAGTACAGAATATTGAACGAGCTTTATTTCAGAGTAATGAAATTAAATGTTCTTACAATACTCTTTATTGAACACAACATGCAACCAAACACAAAAAGATAAAAATTTTTTTCGTGTTTCGTAATGTGACATCTTAGACCACATCGTCACTTTACATCAGGTGAGATTGTGGTCAAATAAAGGCTTACCGAGGATAAAAAAAAATTCCATGTACCTACATGATTAGTTTGATGAACATGTTAAACAATTATAAATAAGAATATTATTTCTCTTTTAACAAGCCTTTATTTAGTTTCCTGTCTCGGTGTTTTTTTTAATCGAATCCTGCATGTTTTTGACAAACTTCTCAGTGACCGATAACATTATATTTGAAAATGACAAGCTTTTGGAGTAATAAGATTGATTATTCTGTACTTCGTGGGTGTGCGTGAGATCAAAGCTAAATAAATTTAATCTCGATTTATGAATGTCAAATGTCTTTCAAACTTTTCCAAAGTTCGCAGAACATGCAGGTTTTCTCACTTGTTCAAAATGAAAAAAAACATATATGCGCGTGGGGATGTGAACCCACGAACTTCGAAATAAAATGAAGAAAAACTACGACCCTACGTTTCCTACCTGAATTGAATTGCACCTGTTTTTTCTGTTTATTGTTAAACTTATTTAATACAAATCCGATGGATATGTGACTTATTTCTATTAATTTATGGTAATTATAGGAAATAAAATCGACGCAGGCTTTAGCCCCTATCTGTCAGTAATTACGACAGTATCGATTACTTTTTAGGATGATTGATTTCTTTCACTTTGAATTATAATATCATTCTTAAATACTGCAAAGAACAAATTAATTAGGTGTCGAAACTATAGCTACTTTTTAATATTTTAATTAATAAATAACAGAAAAACATGCAGGCGAACTGTCAAGACAATGTCATTTCCTCGATATTTTTTGTATAAACAATTCAGTTTTATTAATTTTAAGCTGACCTGTCCATGCTTCTAAGGAAATAAATATTTTGACTTTGAGTAAACATTTACAAAAACTTCAAAGGAACACAGGGACTTCTCTCTTGACGAGAGAGATTGAGCCTTAATTCACCACGCTGGCCAAGTGAGGGTTGGTAGAGGCGCATAGCTCAACAAAACCTGAACCAATCCGGCCAATTCCTGTTTATAATATGTTCGTAGAAGACCGCGGATGGTTTTCTTCAAAATTTATTCAATATTTTATTCTTATTCTATTTACCCCTGAGTTCATAATTAGCAGCATTTTAGCTGACAGACTCATGAATTTCATGATAATTGTATCTACACATTTCCTTTATAATTTTATTTAACTCGACACTGGCAAATTGTCGCTTCAAGCGCAAAGTCCAATTTACAAGAAACTGAACTAACTAGTTTAATTTTTAACAAAACAATTTATTTTGAATAATCATCACTTACCAATCATAGGATGGCATTATTACTATTTTATTTCTTTATATTTTAATTATATATTATTATTAGGTTTTCAATGCATATAACCCAGTATAGGCTTAAGTTTTGTGCTCTACAATCCAACCAACATGTAATGTGCTATTATTTTATTTATTAGTTCTGAAGTTTCTGCAGTAAACATAATATGTTCTTTCTAAAATAAATAAAATGTATATCCTTTCATAGTAATATTTTGTTTTCTTTTGATTAAACATACTCACGAATAATCCGTTTGGAGTAAGAAGAAGAGTTTTTTTTATGGGTAACTGATATACTACATAGATACATTTTTTTTTGTAAATACATACATATGATACATAGAAAATACCCACAGACTAAAAAAACTAGGCAAATCATTTATGGGTAACTCTGTACGTTTTTATAATAAGCTTCCTCATAATGTAACAGAGCTTCCTATTAGAAAATTTAAATCATTTATTAAGAGAAGTCTAAAAATGAGTTTAAAAGCGATCATAAATCAAAATCCCAAAAAATGTTTGTGCATATAGAAGCCTGTGAGACTCCACGTCCACAGTATTGTTATGAAAAAATGACGTCCATACTTAGAGGTTAATTAATTTTTGACAATACTCTATAAACTAAACATTTATTAATGTAGAAAAATATATAGGTAGGTATTTCATATTTAGGTACTCGCATTAAAATTTCAGGTTTAAAATTTATGTATTGTTAATACGCCGATAAAAAATTATTTGCAAATAATATCATGTAGTGAATTCGTCGTTAGAATTATAGGACCGGTTGGGTTCAGATTAAGCAGAGAGATAATGCACGGGGTTCTTACTGAGGAGACATAATACCAACAATTGTAATTATACATTCCTCCTCCTAGCTTCGTGGTCCTCAATGCTAAGGGTCGTGAACACCCTTAAGAATCACTTTCTCTCGTACGATCTTTACGTAGATTTATTTTTTGTAAATACACACTTATGATACATAGAAAACACCCAATTGAGACCGTGGTTCAGGACGTCTAACAACTAGATGGACGGCTGACTTGGTAGCAACTCCTTCCCCGGTATTAATTACCCTCCAGTTCATTATATTGATCACTCGTGAGGGTTCCGTAACATATTTTAAGCTTATTTTTGTTTTTTATATTTACATTTTATTAATACCTAGGTATTCTTAAAATAACTTTAGCCGTGTAAAGCCTAGAAAGCAATTCCAGCAAAAATAGCGCGGAGAAGAATTTAAGTTAAAAATTTTAAGACAGTTTATTACGCAGTTGCCATGGTTGAAACCGGTTAGAACAATTAAATAGTTATTTTGCAGATATAGACTACGGTAACGGGCGATGTTATCTGTGCAAGTTATTTGAAAAATCATTGAGAAATATGAGAAAAGTCGTGTGTTATTTTAACCTCGATTTTTGTCGGCTATTTAATGTCCGAGTTTATTTAGAATTTGTCAGATCGATATCTTACTGAGAATTTGTTGGTTGATAACTTTGGTGGAGTTGGGTTTTACAAAGTTTTCATTATGTTGTCAGAACAGCTCGAGGCAGATATATCTAAGCATATATTTATTTATTTATTTCAAATACACGAAACACATTCAATAGAGCCCGTAAAATTCAACGATAATTAAAAAAAGGGATAAAATTTCAATTCAAATAAACAATAAAACATATTAAGTACACAACACACAAAATTAATAAAGAAAAATGTAAATAAACTATGTGTGACTATCTGTCCACCCGTTTGAACCCACGACCTTCGGAATGAAAGTCGAGTGTCCTCCCACTTAGCCAACACGGCCCGAAGCTCTACGCGTGCTAAACTACCTATGTAAACACATCATTTGATTTTCAGACGCGGCGGAGGTTAATTCCTAAAAAGTCTTTAGGAAGTCTGTTTGTCTGAAGCTGTATCTAAGTCTGTTTGTCTGAAGCTGTATCTGAATTGTTTGCAATAAACTCAAAAACATCCGGAAAACAACGGATCCCTGTGTGGTTTTCCAAAAATAAGAAAAATTTTCCTTAGTTAAAAAAACGAATAACTAAATTTTCGTCGATATAAGAAACTTCTCCGTTATTTGAAATAGGTATTTTATAATATATATATTTTTTTATTAAGACATATCTGTGTTTAATTCATTGTGATTTTCTCTACGTATTTTTTGTTGTTCTCATTAGCTGGAGAAGGTGAGTGGTGTTCAATAATTCTCGTTATTTATTAGTATTTGTGTAGCTATGGGACTTTAAAACTATAATCCACCAATGTTTTGTAAGATGTTTTCGATATTAGTTATTTTGTAAACACAAAGATTGTTTGGATGGCATGGATGTGTGAATGTACGTTTGTGACCCACGCTTAAATGGCTAAACGAATTTGGCTTAAACACGGAATATACATAATCCAGATTGGATTAACACATATTTTTTTACTGGAAAATATATTTTTATTGTAATGTGGGTTGTGAAACCTAGATTGAAATAATTCCATAAAATTATTCAAGTTTATCCCAAATCCATTAATATTAATATTGAGTTAAGCCTTATGTTCCTTTGTCATCACGTGACACAAATACACTCGGTTCCGGAAACGCGTCAAAACTCACAGAACCAATAAAGCCGCCATTTTTCACATATTTTCTCTCACCACAGAGCAATAATAGTGTCACAATGAACCGGATATTATTTACATGACATTGACTAAGCGAAATAGTGCTACGTTTTATCCATTACCTAACTAATTTACCTCGAAGATCGTGGATCAAGTAACTGGCTCTCGGCTTTTCTTTCCCTTGCTATATTAATAGTTAAAACAAATAGGCATGATGACTAATTAAAAAAAAAGGTGTTCTGTTTAGCTCTTCTGTTAGCCCGCCCAATAACACTGAACACTTATTTATTTAGCTTTATCAGTTTAATTAAAAAGTAACATGTAATAAATATTTTTTATGCGGGAAATTTATGACGTTTAGAAATCTTGTCAATTTTGGATCCCCTTGTGAATGGGTGTTCTATGATGAACCCAAATTCCTGCCTGCCCATTCTTCAGGATTTCATACTCCTATTACTTCCTGTGTAAATTATAACCTTTTTGTAAAGCGGCTACTGTATATTTTAAGGATTGCTAATTTATTCGACATTTTTGAGCGTACTGCTTTGGCAAGCAATTAGGACTAAGAATTAAGGTGAGCCTCACTCTTCTACGGGCGATAGTGAACCTTAAATACTACATCATAAGGTGTCTGTCAACATAATTCATACAGCTACCAACCGAACGTGATAAAAAATAGACAATTTACATTTAATTATCATAATAATTATTTATAACAGGTTCGTTCTCGTGATATAAATAATAAATATCTATTATGATATCTTAATAAATCCAAACTTAAACTCTGCAAACGCACAATGAAAAAAAAAAGATTTATGAGCAGTTAGATTTTACTTATTATAACAATGGTTACTATACTAGGTAAGTCATTTTAAACATTCTCTATTAATTAAATTATAGATAAACAAATTACAAAAAATCTTATGTCAATAAATTCAATAAAATTTCCAAATAAATGAACATAATCGTCAATAAATCTTTCATAGAATAGAATAGAAAACACTTTATTGTACACCACACAAATTAATATTAAACCTTACAAAAACCTTAACTAATTAAATATTTATATGAGGTAAAAAATAGCGAATTTAGATACTCGTCACCATCGTCTTTAGATCCAAATTAAGTTAAGTGCTTTAAATCGAAAGTCTGCAACAATTCTTTACTTGTTCTTCATGCCCCATCTTAGACCACATCGTAACTTTACATGAGGTGAGATTTTGGTCAAATGAAGGCCTAACTAGCATAAAAAAGTGTGAAATTAGTGTTCGGGATTTTTTTTTATTGTCTACATTATGTTTCTGAATTGTGGTTTCTGATCGAATAAAATTAAAAAAAAACTTTCATGTAACTGGACACTGGCAAGTCTGGTAAATTATAACTTTCAAGTAGCTGACAAGTTAATATTAATAAAACAACTCTCTGATACATATTGACAAGAACAATAATGAAGGAAAGTTTGTCTGCTTTTATAATATAATAAGGTGTCTATATTCAAAAAGCGAAAATTATATTTGACATTTAGTCATATATTTTGAAATACAACAGTTTTCAACATAACATGACACGAGATTAATATATATTAAGATGATATCAACTCAAACTACACCTAATATTCCGTGTACAGTTTATATTGCAATAAAAAAAAAACAAAACTAAATATTTGTTTTAATTGCCATTATACGCAGTTCGAGCGGTCCATCCATCCATCTAAGTATCTAACTGTCCTGGTGCAACGTTGCTTTACCATCTAAAACCGCTTTTGTTATAAGTATGGGTACCCCCTTTTATATTTATTTATTATGTCTTTTAGTATTTTATGTTGAATGGATTTCATAGGTTTTATTTGTAGTTCTTCCAATGCATATATATTATCAAACTAGATGATACAAGCTATTTTTTGATACCAATTAATCACTACCTTCCCTTTCAATCATATTCATATTGCAAGTAGGTATAGGTAGGTACTTATGTACATAAGTACATATTTATAGTTCTTTATTGATAACCTTGATCCAAAGCTGTGTATATTATTGTTCGTTTTAATATCTTCTTTAAAATGAATAGGAAAATACATTATATAGGAGCTCCTATATTATGTATTTTCCGATTCCATTTGCAAACTACGTGCCCGATTTTAATGTAATCTAATCGTAGTTTCCGCAAGCTAGGTATTAAGGGCCCGTAAAATTACGGGAGCTATGATTTCCCAGACAGACAGACAGACAGAAACACCAAACTTAATAACACCCCTGATTTTTGGTCAGGGGTTAAAAATTGAAGCTAGCGATATTATCACCTCTCAACACTTCCGTTGGAAATTATACAAGTCAAAGTCAAAACATTTATTTCCTTAGAAGCACAAGGCATACATGGACAGGTCAAATTAAAAGTAAAAAAAGTATCAAGGAAAATATCCCCGACAAAATATATTTTGCAATTTATTAACCAAATCCCACAGCCCCTGACATGCTCGTACACCTAATTCTATTCCTACCTCTTTTTACTATAGAGAAGGGAATCTGGTTTTCCTAGGAAATGTATGTTTACGGATATTGTTATTTTCCCGTAACGTATTCATACTTCGCCATAAACTGGAGTGGACGGACATAATATATTTATTTGTATTTTGAAATAGAAAAGATAGAAAAAGGATAGAAACCGGTGAAATTCTCTCGTTTCGAAGGCCAAGGATTTTTTTTATTTTATTCGGAAGGGTATGATGGGATGCCAGAGAAATCGAGGGTAACCCTGGAGTTTTGTTGGATGTTTAAGTTTTAAACGGTGATTATCAGTGTTTACCTATTTATGTTCAGCATAATAGTTTTTAATAACACTTTTTCTAAGATAGTACGAAATATTAAAAAATATAGGTCTGTTAAAAAACGATCATATCACGTCTCGATCTCTTAAAAACACTTAAAAAAGTAATCCGTCACAAGATTATATTATATTATACATATAAAATAGTATGTATAACGGTAAACACAGTTATTTTCGTTTAAAAAATGGAAACAACAATCAGGCTTGGTTTTACAGTATGCAAATAGACATGTCTATCTTTTAAGATTAACTCACAAAAACCGTTTTTATGGTACCTAATTTGGTCGAAATAATTAAAAAAAGTTTATATCAAATGCATCAAAAATGTCCTTAAACAACTAACATAGTAATTTCCTATACTTGACGATCTAGCCGCATGGAATTCTCATGCACGGTTAATATTGGAACAACGTAGCAGACACAGACACAAACTAATAATGAAGTGTATACCATATAAAAGCCATATAAGAGTCAACATTATCAAAGCCTCGGTCTGCCTCCCACTTGCTGTAGACCCTCTACATAGTGAAACATGCATACACACTACAATAACTTTGTCTTATATTTAAGTCAACCCATGTGTAAAACCGTGTTGGCTTAGAGAAATTTATGTGCGCTTTTAGACAAAAATAAAGATGGTGAGTGCAATATTTATACTTACTTTAAGTATTTTAATGATTTTTAATAAGTTGATAAACCACACTTTGCTGGTGAAACTATTTTTTTAATATTATGCAGCAGAAAATTAAGACAGAAAATTATTATTGGACAAATCATACTACAATCTTGATGAAGCACTTGCTGATAACTTTCATACTTCTTAAGTACCTAAATGTTTCTGTTTTTTTCTATGATTTATAAGTATATATTTAATGGTGAAAACGATCTATTTTGGAACAGAGATAATTTTTGCAGTGAGGCTGTTGATCAATAACATGCGAAATAAATGTTATAAATACGGCGACTAGATTCTGTGTGTAGTTTCTTTTTTATTGACTAATAAAATATAGGCATGCGCGCTGTTAAGTTTTTGATTGAACATTATTACTATCGTTACAAACCGAAGGGGCTAGAAGTTATATACGACATCTTGATATGACTTAGGTCTCGTTAAGACTTAGTCTCAGTTGGTCTAAATCTTGATCCGGATGCAACGGAAATGGAAATAAGATTGGCTTACCTGTCGGGTAAGCCAATCTTAAACGCTAACAAGGTTAAGCAACTTTGCGCGACGCCAAGAAATAGCTATTGCATTGCATACTACAATTTTCGAAATGATAGCATAGGTTTTACAGTACGGACTAACAGCTAACACATTCAAATTTGTTGTTTGTTTTGTTTTGTAAACGCAAATCCAGAAGTCTAATATTCTAGTTTTATACAGTAAAAACTAGCTAAGAGCAAACAAACATTAACAGAAAATTTCTTCCAACTTTCTACATGATAAACAGTTTTATTTGGGATGGATATACGTATTATTACTAAAATAAATTTCCAATGTTTAATAATTCCGTTTATTGTTTTGGTACATAAAATTAGTATGAACTATAAAAAGAAATTTATAAAGATTATGTAATTTTAATCAATATAATTCCATTCATCTATAAGACCACCCATTTAAATGTTATTAATTAATTCCATTAGACATAGCAATATTAGCTTAGTTGGCTAAGCAAAAAAAACCGAAAACATGGTCAATAAAACTGTCAAGAAACTAAAATTGTATCTAGATCTATCTCTATGTGGCAATGCCTTGCCCTCGAAGAACCAACAATTCATTTTTATTTATATAGATAGATTAGCCACATTTTTTGACAATCCATACGATAACCATAAAACAGTCTTAGCGATTAAGGACCAACTAAAAAGGTTCTTTTCTATTTTAAAATAATAATTAAATAGGTACTTACACCATATTTCATCTTCAGCGCTAGGTACTCAAAATTATAAAAACAGCAAATATATAAAATTTAAAAAGCTCAATTATTTAAATTAACGGCTGGATGACTAAAATTTTTAATTAGGCTAAGGGCTTATTTTACATTACCCGGAGTAAACTAACCAGTTAGTAATGTCAAGAGCATCTCTATAAAATGTGTAATTTAGATAGGATCAGAATGCTTTTTAAACTTCTGTTTTGAAATGCAAATGCTCAATTATTAAAACTCTTACACTGAAATGGAACAGATCGTAACTGACCTAGCGCATCGTTGCTTAACTTCGATGAATTTTCACAATAATGTAGCATACATATTAGAACATGGGTGGTTTTAACCGCCCTTTATGTAAAAATCGTAAGCTACTGTCATAACATAACCATTATTTTTCCTATTCTAATTTGGTATAGCCACCTACAAAGATAGCAAAATAGGTACAATACTTGACGTCTAATGACAAAATGCTATGAAGTTTGCCCAGCCAATTATCCTTTATAATGGCTAAATCGTAATATTATTGTAGCGTCTTTATAAAAGAAACTTCATAAAAAAAATTAAATAACTGTGATTTACGGAAACTCTTTAAACATCAATGGCTTTTGGTTAGTATTGTAATATTGTGTTATTTATGTTATCAAATCGCAATAAACAATAATAATTAAGCTGAGAGGAATGTAAGGCTACTTATTGTGCAAAAGAGTTCGTATAAATATGTGTATAAATTTGGGGAAACCTAGCTAGATCTTCACCGGAAGTTGCAATTTAGCGAACATTCCAAGCTGTTTATTATATCGTCTAGCTAATCACCTAGACTATTTCCATTATCATTCGACTTTATTGGATTTTTATTAGATCAACACGTAATTCATGTTTGCTAATAAAAAAGTCCACAAAACTAAACATGGTTTATAACATTAATAATATAGGTAAGTACATATAATATATTAAGCACCCTTATTTATGTATCCACATTTTGCGCAATATTTTTCTTGCATAGAGACATTCCATTTTTAGACTAGGTTATTTATGGCTAATAAATATAAATAAAAAATTATAAATATCACATCCTTTGTGAGTATTAATCAGCGAATGCAACGGCTCAACTTAGCCAACAGTCAAAAGCCTTTAAAGATGTTTCATATAATGATAAGTAGCATGTATACATAACTATGTATAAGTAATTAGCATTAAAGTCCTGAAATTCTGAGTTTTATTTGGTTTAGTTTAATATTGTACTTTAACATCCTTAATTTAGGAATATTCTTCCTGTTGTTATCTGTATTTATTGTTAAATGTTGGCCAAACTCAATTAGAGTGCATATAACATAAGGTGAGTACAGCTTATCTAAAATTATGGAATTTTTATCATCAATAAAAAAATTACGAGCACGCAGCACTATTAAATAATCTATTAAATCAAAATTAATTAACCTTAAGGTTCCTTTTGTAGGAAAAAGCCAAACAAATTTTGTATAAGCGTCAATCATTGTAAGAATATAATTGTACTTCTTGTTTGTTTCTGACAGCGGTCCTATATGATCAAGGTGGCAGAAACAATAGATGGCACCACTAATTCGCGCTCGCTAACTTTAACTAACGCCATCTATGATCGAACACGACGAACTAATAAACGTAATTGAACAACTCCTATCGACCCATTGCCCTTATCTACATGGGAGTCGGGTGCTGCAATTGCCCTAACTGCTAATCATTGTTTAAAGACGTTAAATTCAATGGAGATAAGTAGGCCATTTCCTTTGATGGCCTGCTATTTTGTATAAAAAAAAGACCTCCGCACCTTTGTGGGCGCTGGTCCGCTTGGGTTGTAGAGGTAAAAGAGTCGATTCCAGACAGTGTTTTTTTAAAGAAGTTGATAGTCTGTATATTTTTACAAAACGAGTGAAACAATTACTGACAGATAAAGCTTATTATACATACGAGTATGTAGGTTTATCACGCATGGACAGTGTAATAATTAAATCAGGCTAATGCTTAATCATGGTTTGACTGTTATGAGCAAAAGTGTTGTATTCGTTTATTATCAAGTATATCAGATTATAATCAGATGTCATACATACATATATAGACATTTTTTATTATGCATATCTTTTTAACTTAAAAGTGTGTATTTAAGATGTGCTATATACATTTTTGGGATTGTTACAACTAGTATAAATGTTTAAAGTAGTAGAAACACAAACAGGTCGACCGTTGAGTTGGCATTATTATTATCTCGCGTCCAAGGTGCATGGTACAGACATTGACCCTGCAAAGCACCTGATTGGTGCAGTGTTATGGACTGCGCTACGTAATTGAGATCTCTTGGCGACTGAAGTGTATTAATCTTATGTAATTGTTACCCTTTCCTTGTCTGGAGAATGTGTATTTCCTAAACAATAACACTTGTCGCCCACCGAGTGTAATAAATTTGATCATATCGTTTGTATCTGAAAGAAATTGTTTTAATTTTATTTATGCTTGTTACTCGCTCGGCGCAAACGGGCCACTTACTACAGCATCTTTTTGAATCTCTACGCACACGTGTGGCCTACATGTTTTTAATTATTTTCAACAAAGCTGTCGACAAATTGAATATGTGCCTACTGCCTAACAGACAGTCAGATCTTATCTTTCAGACTTATTATGACTATTGTTTTGGTTATCATATTGTAATTTTAGTAAAGATTAAAAATGTGACGCTTTCTTGTGTCTGCAAACAATACAAATACAAAGGAACAACTAACGACGTCACAGGATTGTTTACAACATATTACTAATATCGAAGTACTTATAAGCTATTCTCGGAATATGTAACACATACCGGCGATGACATTTTCCAAATTTGTAGTAAATTTTCTTCAAAGAATAAATTTTCCGCAAATTACAAAAACAAAACGGAGCACATTTACAATTACAATCGTTTCTTCATATTTTCACTTCCCCCCGGGCCCTATCAAACGAGTGTTTTGTTAACGGTATGACACTTTTGTTAAATTTGTATTTCTTTCGCGTTTCTTGTGAAAGAATTTATAATAACACTGAAAAAATACGTTTCCGTGGGTTATGCAACTCAATCCAGTGATTGGAACCAGACTCCAGTAAATGTTGTGCAATTGCAGACTTGTGGACATCTGCGTTCTTCACTGCCTTAATATGTTCACCTACACGACGGTAACCTCGGCGGGGCAAACTTAAAATAAGCAATAGCTAGCTAGTAACACGAATCGGAACCCGGTTGGTTGAGCGGGACGGCTATTATTTTATAAATTAATTCGCCCACCGCGTCTGTTTGCCTTTGTGTTCGGGATAAACTAAAGGCAATGAACCGAGATATTTGATTAGATTGATAAAAAAAGAAGTTAAAAGTATTATGTATGTTTTAATAATTAACTCCAAATTTAAAAAAAAGTATCAAGAGTAAGTCATTTGGAGAATGTTCGACAATTTAGACATGTCTTTTGTGTTACTAAAATATAATTAAACTTTTGTATTTAGGATGGAGGACAGCGTTTTATTAGACCATCAAATTCCTGATATATAAGCAACCTTAAAATTCTATGGATAAACATGGAGTTTTTTGTCTTTGATTCCGTGATTCTCATACCGTATTCGAACAGTATTCGCAATTTGAATACTGAGTAAAATCGATTTTGAGCGAAATGTACGTAACGACTGTATTAAAAGTAGAAACTTATAATTACTTCCAAACTGTTATATTTGTATCTTTAATTTATATTAATCTCAGTTCCGTCTGCACCTAAAGCGATCGGACCTGCGGGGGGCTGGGGGGTCGGATGCACGCGGATGGGCCTATATCTAGGCCTACGGGCTTCTTCATCCCCCATCACGAGTCATCATCAGCATAGAGGAAAATTTTTGGGTTTGAAAAACATTCGTAAATGTCGTTGATGAAAATATTAATAGAATATAATGATTATGGATTCTATTTAAAACCATGTAAAATGTAGTGATAACATACTCTTTGGATTATTTTGTTCTCTGATTAAAACGTGATTATATACTCTCTGGCAATGCTTAACCATATATTTTGATTTCAATAAAAGAAAGTTGTGTCTGTCCGGTTGTTCGTGAAATTGTAGACAAGATCATGATATTGTGATGACTTGATGACTTCTGAGTATAGAACAATGAGTGTTATCTGTACTTTTGTTTTGTATCTGTCTTTCCGTTCGACTGCCCCAGCTGGATCTCTTTAAGAAAGTAAGGCTTTGGCTAAACCTACGCGTCAGCAACGAGGAAAGCAACTGCGACGCGGGAGTGTCATTTTTTGCCTGAAAATGTCTCGAACCCCGACCAGACCAACTTTTCGCCCCAAGCTCAATTCGGTAACAACTACTCTCATTCTGGCTTTCCGCAAAATGCCGAACAGATAAATTGGGAACAGACTCAGTATCAGGAATATCATCATCACAAGGGATGATAAAGATTTTCAGATATAAGACATCACTAACATTAACACTTGCCAATAGAGCCTATTAGATCCTCAATCAGCGCAACTGTCATGAAGTTGCTGGTTAAAATTTATGATTTTTATTGATTGTGTATAAATTGTAAAACTTGACTTGCCATGTATAACGCCCAGTTGTATTATTCTGGTTAATAAATGAAATTGAAATTGAAATTACTCTATTAACAAGAAATCGATTTTATTGCTTAGTTGAATCCGCAAAGTTTTTCCGCACATACCACTAAGACGGGCTTATTTATATTTGCACAGACGCGCAAGAGATGCCTCTGTAAGTCACTCTTAGTGAATTAATGAGTGACAAGTCATACCACGAAGACGAATTTATGTCTAGTTGCAACATGGAGGCCGTCGTAACAAACCGTGTTAAAAAAGTAGTTTTTCGACTTAGCGCTGTCCTAGCTTTTCACGCCACGGCGTTGCCGGTCTTTTATGTTTATACCCGCGGGAACGATCTATTTTCCTGCGGCAAAAAAAGTAGGGTTTAGCCTTCCTCAATAAATAGGAATAGAAGATATTTGATTGTCACAGAGACATAGCTTTTTACTTGCAGAAACTTATTATATAGGTAACTAATGGATACCTTAAACTGTAGATTATGAAGAGTCTCTTTGGAGCAAAAGCTTTGGTTTCTCTGCGGGGACGGAGATGGGTGTTTACTGTTGCCGCTAATACAACAAAATACTAAAATTACACAATAAATAAATTTATAAAAGGACTAAGTACCATACAATAAACGTAATTTTCATAAAGGTAGTCTTAATTTTTTTCTGCATAAAATTTAAAAATAGTTTAACCTGCAAAGTTAAAGAGGTTTATCACTTATTAAAAACATTAAAAATTCATACAAGTTAGGTTAAATTTTGTCTTATAACCAAATAAAATTGAGTTGACAGACATAGAGAAACAAGGGATCTTTTAAGGATATGATGTTGGTTCAATCTAAAAATACCTTCCTACTTAAAACTGGCAGTATCGCGACTTTATTGACAATTTCAATATCATAAAGCTGAGATAAGATAACGGGGATAGAGATAAGGATTTGTGATCGTATTATCGCTAACAAACTCATTGAGTGACGTAAAGCTTTCTATTTCTCTCTTAACAACGCAAACAATCCAAAAATCTAATTTTCTTTTGAAGGCAGTTATTTTGTTATAGGCCTGGAACACTGTTGTCTGTTTACCTTGCAATGATAAATTCAATTCGTTTAGTTTTTGAAAGATATCTGCCATAAAAGACAATCGGAACAACCAAGTTTTATCATGTTATATGAAAAAACTTAACGTATTCACACAGTAAGCAATTACAGTTAAAACTTAATTGTTTGCACTATTAGGTGTGCTACAGTCTACAATACAATTATCTAAAACTGAACACCCTACTAAGGGATTGAACAAAAAACACACAGCACGTGTGTTTTATTTACGCGGAAAACAAACGGCCCTTTTCAGGGCCACAAAATATCGAAGAAATGGAAATGTTCTCAAATCCCCGCCACTGGTGACGAAACATTCCAGATAAGAATGCTGCGAGACTTCAAACACTTCTGCGCGAATCAGGAACAACGACATGTCTTATCTACTCCAGAGAGGCCCGTGTCCATATAGCCCATAGATATATACAAAAGATAAGTTTGTATGTATCGATTTCATCTAAATAGTTAGTAGGTATGTAATTAGTTTACCAATCGCATATTCAGGGCCTGTTGGATTATTAAAAAGACAAAACAGTGTCTCAAGTAGCTTAGTCTCTCGGCCTGTTTCAAAATCTCCGAGTAAATTTAGACAATTAGCTTTTATTTATAAATAGCACTAAATTCCTAATGATCTATTTCAATGTCATAATATCATTAAGTATGATTGTGCTACTATATAGTATTATCCGAAAACACAATTGCCAAGGCTCTTATAATCGTGTCATTCGAACATAACATACATAACTGTAATATGTCCTACACCGACTATAACAGATTACAGACATGTGACGTGACACCTTCGCCGTTCTCAGGCAAACGTTTTTGCGCACTTATTATCATCATCATCATCACGGAATTATGATGAATTCTATTCTTACAAAAGTCATTCTAACGCTCCTATTTATTAACTTTGAACAGCCATTTTGAATGGGTGTAGGACTTTTTTTTATGATATCAAAGTAATGAAAATTAATAATCGGCTATATATATAATTGAATTATTTGCAACACATAAGAATAATGAACGAAACCTAGTTATCATTTCTAATCACTTTGCACTACATCTTGAATTTTGTAGTTATTTTCGGAAGTTCAAGGAAAAGCTCGGCAAATTTTGGACAAGGTCAGATATCTCCTTTCAAATATGATATTATTACATTATAAGAAAAACTATTATATCTAAGACACATTGATACTAGTATTTCACAGCTATATAAAATGTAAAAAAGTTACTTGTAAGCGTTTGGTGGACTAGTGCCGGTATTGTTCATTACAGTTTTCTCAAATCTGGCCAGACTATTACGGCTGATGTCTATTGTCAGCAATTGCGCGCAGCTATTCCAAACTAGCAATGTATTACTAACAGCCGTATAAGAGACGGTCAAAAAAATAAAATCTAAAAATAAATCAGTTTTTCAAATAATATTATAATCGTTTGGATGTAAAGTCAAAGTCAAAGTCAAAACGTTTATTTCCTTAGAAGCACATAGCCTACATGGACAGGTCAACTTAAAATTAAAATTAATAAAACTAAATTGCTTAAATAACAAATATCAAGGAAATAACATTGTCTTGAGTTGACTCTGTGTGATTAGTCCGGAGATATTTTTATATATTTAACCCATACATTTAATAGATACCAAAAGATAAAATTATAGTTGTGAAAAATCTTAAAAGGCATAGCAATGTACACAATTAGTATCAATTACGGCTGATCCCTAGCTGTTTATTGCAATGTAATTGGCTATAAGAGAGGCGTCTGTTTATGGGGCTAAATGACCACTTGTTTGATAATTTGAAGAAGTATTTTTCCAAGTGCAATGTTTATTTTAAAACAAAATGTTGGTAGACCTTTTATTTGGGAAGGCATCAAATCACGCAAGAACAATTACATGATAAAGCTATTGTATTTGATAGCTTAAAGCTTATACGCCTCTTAACGTCTTCTAATGGTGGCGTCTCAACGACGCACAAAATATTTCAAATAACAATCGTCAGGAGCAGCTCCTTCCCCACTCTCAGCCCCATAACTTTTAAACGGCTCAACCGATTTTCATGAAACATGTCTAACAACACTCGGGCCAAACTCACCTTTTATACAAAAAAAACTAAATTGAAATCGCTCCATCCGATCGGGAGCTATGATGCCACAGACAGACAGACAAATTTTTTTGTTATTTTTTTTATTTTATGCTTATTTGGAATGTTGTGTTCAATGAAGACTATTGTATTGTATAAGTCATTCATAACTATCATAACAGAGTACCTAGCCTACATATACTATTCAGGTAGGCTTCGGCGGCCAGAGACTGTTCTTAGCACCACCCGAAGGTCACGTATTCAGAGGGTTAACACTTACGGATGTGAACAGGAAAACCTCCAAATATATTAATTGAGAGGGTTTTCCTGTGCGGGACTCGAACCCACATTTGTGCTGGATGAGCCTCCATTTGACCACAATCTCACCTGATGTAAAGTGACGATGTGGTCTAAGATGGGGCATGAAGACCTAGATGGAACTTTTTCGTTGTTACATCCCACTCAAAGACAAAGTCACAATTTGGATGTTACGGTCAGAATGACACAGTGTGATAGAATGTAGTGTGAATAGTTGGAAAAAGAGCCACACGAAATGTAGTCTGTGTTATATCACATATATAATCAGATGATTAAGTGGGAGAAAATTGTATTTCAAGCTATTCACACTTGTTGGAAACCAAGTCAGCGCCAACACAAATTTGCGGGGGGTTAGTAAATTTATCATTACACGTTCTGTTAAATTATACAGGAAAATGCATGTAATGACTTTTGCACACATACATTTAAACCAACATGTAATGCTTGTTTACTTATAAGTTGCCGGCGAGTTTTATGAGATACAAGATACAAAATCCACGAGCTTAAACCAATAACATAAGGGCTCTAACATCCTTAACAACTTTTGCTTGTAAGCATTTACTCTATCGATTGCATACATCACTGGCCGCAAAATCACGTTTTTTTTAATGGTGGACTAGTAGGTATGCCAATCTCTATACAAAAATGTTGGAACTCGTAGATCTATCTATTACAACATCTTTGACCTAGAAAAGTACTTTCCATACTATTAATGTACAACTTTAGGTCTTCATTCAATTCAATTGAAATAATTTTGAAGTCCTACGTAATTGACCACCAAACAAAAACAGGTACAATATCGTCGTACGGTAACTAAAATCATGTTTTTTTCTATTTCTTTCCAAAATAACTTTGAATTATGAACTTTTCAAAACAAAAGCTTCAATTGGAAAGTCTAAGACATCCTCCGTACTCCCCGGACCTTGCTCCAACAGATTACCATTTTTTTCGAAATTTGGATAACTTCTTGCAAGGGAAAAAATTACTTATCGGCAAGCAGGTTAGGCGTTTCTAATAGATGATTGGGTTTTAAAGAGGTACACATTAGATTAAATTCGCATTCAAACAAAGTATGTAATGATTATAATTAACGTCAGTTAGCCAAACAATTTGAAAATTAACCCCAAAAAAGTTACTTGTAAGCGTTTGGTGGACTAGTGCCGGTATTGTTCATTACAGTTTTCTCAAATCTGGCCAGACTATTACGGCTGATGTCTATTGTCAGCAATTGCAAACCATGTATATTTAAATAATTATTTTATACCTATTATATTTCAATATTATAAGAATATCTGCCGAAATTAACTTAAAAAAGGGCCTCTCGGTGTCTTTATAAACAAGGTGAAAAATAACTATAGCATAAAAAACGAGTTTTATAAAAGATTGAGGGTGGGTTTGAGTCATTAAAATGGCAAAGAACAGTCTTAGCGAGTAAAACAGAGGTCCATGGTCTGGGTGCTTAATATTTATAATAAAAATATCTTACCACGGGGCTAGATGTTGTTGTGTGAATTGTCTGGAAATATTTATTTATTTTATTTATCATTGTTTTTAACAATATTGTATCTTAAAACGGGTCAAACACCATGAATTGACGGTTTTTGAGTTTTCCGATATTTCGTCGCTCATAACTGATTTCACAATGATTGGACCCTATTTATTTCTCTACCTAATAAGCCCTGTATAGCAGTTGGTTCTTCAATTCCTTTTTATACAAGTTGAGATACCTTTTTATACAGTTCGTACGTCTAAAATGATCGATGGTTTGCCGCGTATTTATATTCAGATTTATTTTAACTAGGAGGATTACATCAGTCATTCATATTTCTCCTTAATTTGTTGAGTATCATACGAGTCATACACTTAAAATAATGTGTCCGTGCAAAGTTTACTAATTGATAAGAAAATAAATAAACAAAGCAACTATTATTTCATCTTTTATCAGCTATTTGTTTTTCTCCGGATGCACAGATCTTCTTCTAGGCCTTCATGCTCTATCTTAGACCACATCGTCACTTTACATCAGGTGAGATTGTGGTCAAATGAAGACTTATCAATAATAACAAGAAAAATAAAAAAATAAAAAATCTATAGTATGAGTCCATCTCTTTATTATTATTTTTTTGATTAGTCTATAGTGTCCCACTGCAGGGCAAAGGCCTCCTCCATATCGTCAAAAAGGAAAAGGACTATATCGTCCGCAAATCGCAAATTTGTCAGGCTTGTTTGCCACAAGATCTTCAATATCAATTCTTAGATCTTCAGAGAGATTTAGTTGTAGATTGGGTGAGTTAATTTATTAGGTAAAAGATATTTTTATTATTAAACGGTTTTATTTAGCTCGACCTGTTTGTTTTCATTCTTTCTTTCACCCCGTCAAGGGAAGCCGTTTTAAGCGACATCATTTGGGAAGACGTGTGCCGAACACACTGGCCGAATACCAGACTGAGCCGGCGGCTGCCGCATACTGACCGAGATCGATGCAGCACTAGATGTGAGCTGCAGAGGCTCATAGATAGTCTTCTCAGGGAACGAGTAGCGCACGTCGACCGAAGAAGAAAGAGAGTTGTAATTTCGAGGGATGATGAATTACTTTTGCCGATATAACAACAAATACTAAAAACACACAACAAACAAATATATAAGGGGGCTCCCATACAACGTTAAGCGACCGACCCAACTGCGTCTTTTTGAACTTCAAATTAAATTACTTTTTTTTTGAGAAATGTGTATAAACTGTGCACAGCACACTAGGTGTAGTATGAGTCCATGTCATACTTATCAAATTTATTTTTATTTAAGGATAAACTTTGATTACAAGCTTTCCCCGATTAGAAGCTTAATCCAAGTCAAGTAGCTACAGGAATACGAAATGTAATTATAAGCGCGCTTATTAATTTGCGTGTCGCATGCTAAATGTCACATGTTATTAAGTTATTATTAATTAATATTAAGCCTACTGAACTTTTCCTTAAACAAAAAAAAACATTATTTCACTAGCATCGCTGTAAACTTGGTGACTCAAAACACAACCATAACTTAACAGAACTTAAAATCTAAATTTAAAACAAAAAGTCAACATCTGCATTATCAGCGACAAAAAAATGGAAACTATTGCTTTTAAAAAAATTATAATATTAAAATAAATCCATTTTGTCTAAAATTAGTAGGTAAAAGAGTAGGCTTGGTTTTCGCAGAAAAGCTGTGTTAATAACGAAGTTATTAATACACAATCGATACGACATGAGCACGGTAGTATTACCGTGACATGAGGTTGTTCAATTAGGAATAACGAATATTTCCCTATTAGCGATGTTTAAAAAAATAAATGAGTCCGTTAAGATATTCGCAGAACTAGATAATTCGCTTCTCAGTAAGATCCACACAAAGATTTTATATTTTTTATGTTTATAACTCTTGAATTAATAATAATAAAAAGTAGTGTCTTGTAGATAAATGACCTCTATCGGGGGTCATTTTCTAGATCTGGATCAATATAATATAAATTAACAACTCCTACATACAATACAATACAATACAAAAACGCTTTATTGTACACAACACAGGAACATAAACACGTAAAACAAAAAAATAATAATTAAAAAACAAGTGGTACAATGGGCGGCCTTATCGCTAAAAAGCGATCT
This sequence comes from Gymnoscelis rufifasciata, assembly GCA_929108375.1. NCBI lineage: Eukaryota > Metazoa > Arthropoda > Insecta > Lepidoptera > Geometridae > Gymnoscelis > Gymnoscelis rufifasciata. Next base: position 3,683,702 of record CAKMYF010000001.1, on the reverse strand, counting down.
CTTCCAGGCAACCTTAGGATGGAAAAAACTTTACTTAAAATAGAAAGGAGGTAAGGGTGTACAATATTAAAAATATAACAATATCATCTAAATATCATTATCATAAAAATATAGTACAAACATATAGTACATAAGTAAATAAGTAGACGTATACCTATATATATATAATATATACATATAAAAATATATATTTAAATACATACTAACATAAATAAATAAATTTAGTAGTAACGTTACGTTTGGCGTAAGTACTTATTTAAATTAGCACTTCTGGAGATAGAATTCCTTAACTCTTTTTTTAAAGACAGATACTGACTGAACCTTTCTAATGCTTTCGGGTAGAGCATTCCACAGCCTTGCGGCTTGCACGGAAAAGGATTTATCATAGAAGCTGGTACGATGGGAAGGTATACTAAGTAGGAGGTTGTCTGAAGAACGAAGGACATGGGATGAGTTAGAGTGGGACAGATGAAGAAAATCAAAGCGATCTTTTAAATAATGAGGATTAAGAGGATTAAAAAGAATGTTATAAAGTAGGAAGAGAATGTGGGAGTTTCGGCGAAAGCGAACTGGAAGCCAGTTCAGTTGTCTACGAAATTCTGATATATGGTCGTATTTACGGAGTCCAAAAATAAACCGTATGCAGACATTCTGAAGTCGCTCCAGTTTGCTTAGCAGCTCCTCCGAAATATCGAGGTAACAGACGTCAGCATAATCAAGGATGGGAAATAAGAGGGATTCAACCAACGCAATTTTCGTGGCTATGGGTAAGAAGTTTCGAAGCCTTCTCAGTGATGCGGCAGATGCAAAAATCTTACGACTCACTGTTTCCATCTGTGGGACCCAGGACATATTGCAGTCCATAATTACCCCCAAGTTCTTGACATTACTACTGAGAGGGATAATTACTTTATTAAACACAAGTTTAGGGACTGCAAGCCAGTCAACCTTAGCAGACGTACGCGAGCTACCAATGATAATGGCTTGGGTCTTTAGAGGGTTTACGAGGAGACCGTGTGCCACGCTCCAGTCGTGTATAGTGGTACATGGTAGGTAAATAAAAATATTGCTGAAAAAATTAATATAAAATGCAATGAGATCGTAAACAAAGCAGAGAACAAGCGAGATTAGTTAAATAAAATAAAAACATTTTTACCTCTCATACATACAACTAGACATTTTCTCTACAAATTTACATATACATACATATTTATTATATTAATACATATATTTAGACTTATAACGGGAAACATACCATGATTTAATGGTTTTTGAGGGATATAGCTCCTGATTATAACTTACCATTGAAATGTATTATTAACATAACTAACCATTGCTTTGTTTACTCGGATTAAGGGAAATATCACATAAATTGTCTACGCCATACTCACAAAATCTTCTAAATAGCCAACATTTTATTGTTACAAATACCAAATTATGATTTTAATGACTTGTGTTCAACTAACAGAAAATTTAAAACTCATTAAGCTTTGGCAAACTCAACATAAACTTTATGTATTAATAAATAATGAGTACTAAAATTACAATTTTAGTGAAAGTTAAAATAACCGCGACACTGTGATACTTTCACATTTTTATTATTCGTAGAAATTTCCCTTTATTTAACCTTTCAAAACAAGGGTATATTTTTAAAAGGGTATATTTTACCTGGGTTGTTGTTTATATATGTAGTTGAAAACAAGAGTTGCGTTGCGTATTTATGCGATTGCATCTTTCGGAATAATATTTATAGGCCGCCTAAAACAAAATAACTAATGCCCTTTGAAAGAGGTTCATGTCTAGCTGAAACATTCACTTTTCCATGTCCGCAATAATCAACGATGACGCCAATTTTATTTGCATAATTTAAGAAACAATGACATAAAATAAACTTAAAGGTACAACACGGTTACAATGTATCAAAAGGTAACCACTCAGTTTTGTGCTATAACATCGGATATTTCCGTGATAACAGTTATGTTTTATTCGTAATATTCAATATCTGTTTGAATATTTAGTTCGTAAAATATGCCTAATAATGTGATTACCTAAGATGAAATGAGATAATTTTCTGTTCAATTTATTTAATACAAAATTATACTCTTGATGGACATTACATAAATTCTACGTCAACTTTCCGTTTCTTTGGTTTCAATATGTCAGCCTTTTTATCTTCTGCTAAGATAAGACCTCCTTCAAAGTCGGTTAATTATAATTATTTCGGTTGGAAGCTAACCAGCCCGCTTTGACCATTTCATGTTTAACCCGGTCACACCTCGAAATAATGTGACCTGGTTATACTTATCATTTATTATATCCATTTGTTGGACGAAAAGTTGCTTATTCTTTTCGTAATGTCATTCATTAAACTTGCTAGGGTTTGTTTCAAAAACATAGGAACATTATTTTACGTTTACAGCGTAACCTAGATAGCTACTTATCAGCACCTAGTTATCATAAATTAGTTGTTAGAAGTGACTGACTGACTGACCGTCATTTTTGGAACCGAGTGTACTATGTTATAAGCTAAAATATTGATATTGGGTCCTTGATATCCTACTTAAGTATGAAATTGAAAGGAAATTGAGCTAAATTATTTATACACCGTTAATAAATACCTAAAATAGATACAAAAAAATAATTGAATAATAATATAAATATTTCCGGACAATCCACACAAACAACATCTAGGCCTCTATAAACATCCATTGGGTATAAAACAAAAGTTCAATAATTCGAAAGAAGGAATCGCGCATCGCAGCAACATCAAGCTGAGGCAAAACCTTTTGGTGCACACACGCAATGTACCAAGTTATTTTGTGATTAAAATTATTCGAATGTTTCTCGCCGTAAAAACCATCCTTAAACTCCAACGAACATTTAAAAAAATAAATTGGCTAAATTGGTAGAGGAGTTGGTGAGTTATGCATATTTCTCAGTCAGTAGGTAAATGCCCGCATTGCAATTCAGGTCATCGCCTTATTAATTGCAATAAATTTATCAAATTGGATAACAAGCATAAAATTAAAATTATAAGTAAATTTAACTATTGCATTAATTGCATTTATGATCACCGTGTCCAAAACTTAACGTTACGGTATAATGGAGCCTAGCCGTGAATCAACCTTTTTTAAAGAGACCTGGGTTGTAATCAATGGTAAGATAGATTGAGAAAGAGCAAGCTTCTGTTATGCAGGCTTTCAAATGATTATGATTTTTACATGGTAATGCATCCAGACACTAATTTGTATTATGTAGACTGTAAAAAGTTTAACTAATGTCCTAATTTCGGCACGATAGCCTGCAATAAAATAACAATAACATTCACAAAATTAAGAAATTTGACCCGTTATAATTCTTAAAATACTGGTTCAAATTTAATGAAATTTGAAATATACCGTGCCTTTACAATGCCTGCATGGTTACTGAAAATTTCAGTCTTCTAGTTTTATCCACAACGAAGTTACAGGGGGTCGAAAATGGCCTGAATTGTTTCAAATGCTTTATTACCTTCCAAAAATAAACAAAACACACTCAAAATCACCAAAATCCTGTAAAATTTTCGACTATTTGATAAAATTTAATGAAGCAACCAAGTTTTAATTTCAAATTCTTACACGCGTCTTTAACAGTTTTAATAATTAACTTTTAAACCGTTAGATCTTACCGATTCCTCGTCACAGAAAAAAACACGCCATTTCCAACACTCCACAGATTAAAAACCATTAATGTCCCATATTTATCACGTAACCCTTATTACTGAGAAGTAATGAAAAATACGACTCAACCCTTATTACAGGGGGAGTGACCGCGAGGGATATGTCTACTGAAATGCGTCTTCGGCCTTCTGTTTAAAAATGTATGCAATCAGCCGTAAGTTATGGTCACCCTACAACACAACCCTATTTCGCTACTAGTCGCAGGTGATGTACCTGCGTAGTGAAATAGGGTTGTGCTAAAAGTGTGAATCTTTTAGTCTAAACTAGAGGAGGAAGATCCCAAAGAGCAGGAGGTTCAACCTCCAACTCAGGACCCTGGACCGGTAGTCGAAATCGTACCCACTCCTGGTCCCAGCTCATCGCGTCCACATTCCACAATTATTATTTTGTTTTACATTTAAGGACATGAAGGCATTGGAATCGGGGGTTTTTATTAAATTTTAAATTTAGATTTATTTGAGGATGCCGTTAGTATTTTTTTATAATATTCAACGATAAAAAGAAACAAATAGTAGAAATGTTTATCAAAAACTTTACACGTCAATTATAATAATAGAATAAATATATCGCCACTTTCTTATTAATTGATAAAGTAAAAAAAAGACTAAACAGAATAATTTCTTTATAAAGTCATCATGTCTATTGAAGATCTAAAAGACTATGTCCTGGCTATGCTAGGTATGAATTAGTGAATCCTTAATGCCATCAAAATAAGGACTACTTTGCCCAAGTTAAACACACTGTTGGCTCATAGCCAGATCTATTTTTGTAACACTCAGTTTATTGTATGGCAGAAATAACACAAAAAATATAATTTCATGCTAAAAAATATTACGGGGTTTTCTTGAGGAAAACTTGTTGAAATTTGTTTGCCATTTTTATTCGTATTCTATTATGTTGATTCGGTAATCAATATTAAATTTTTTGTTATTAGCAGTAAAATCTAATGTGCATTTTATTTTATTTTTTACTTTTCTATTTCGTTGTTTTATAAAGGCACCATGTCTCCGCCCCGTACAAAAGGACAGGTATGATTAGCGCTTTATGACATATCAGACACTAATCTTCGTCTCGAGCTTGAGATCATGGGACTTCCAATTGAAATTTCAGAAAAACCCCCGATTCCATTGCCTTAATTTCCTTAAAAGTAAAACACCATAATAATGTGTAATGTGCACGCGATGAGCTTTCATTTGATACCCCACTCGAGTATATTTGGAGATTTTTAAGTACTCTATCTTCTTAACTCGACCTCGTAGATGAACGGAGATGAAAAACTCAATAAAAAACATAGAATTGTAAAGAAAGTTCTTTGTAAAATTCTGATCAGTTTATTGTGCGGAATTAAAACAAATATGCTGCATTTGTGTACATATAATTATTTTTTCGCGAGCTTTCGCGGACGATAATATAAATAAATATTTCCGGGTACTAGATATCTGATATACTACACATACAAATATAGATATTTTTTTAGAATACTTATCAAACACCCAGACCAAAGAGAAAGCGCTTGCACAGAACATAAAAACATTTCCTTTTGCGGGCAAGAACAGTCTTGCGTATGAGGTGGACACCTATGACTTTCTGATGCCGAATGTCTGGCCAAACAGAGTAAGACCCTAACTCATCTAAATCATTTACCGCAAAATGGATCCCCAAGGCCTTTCTGTCAGTAAATAATGAACCCGCGGCGAGGTCTGAACCACGATCTTTGGAATGAAAGTCGAGCTTGCTCCGCCCTAGCCAATATGACTTAAAAAAGCGTATAACTAATTTAGTTAGAATATAAACATAAATTACAGGGCTGGTTAATATTATTTTGTTTTACATTTAAGGAAATTAAAGCAGTGAATTCAAGGGTTTTTCTTAAATTTAAAATTTTATTGTTCGAGGATTCAATTACATGCGTGCACCAGCCATCGGGAGTAAACATTTGTTTAGTTTGTAGGTTAGGATATGGTTGAGTTCGTGATGTTTGTTTCAGGGATTTCGGCAAATATGTATGTGCGTAAAACACGTGCTTTATCGGTGAAGGCAAACATCGTGAGGAAACCAGCATGTTCTGAGAACTTATAGAGTATGAAGGACATTTGTCATTCACCAACTTTTGAACGGCTCAACCGATTTTCATCAAATTATGTCTAAGAATACTAGGGCGTAATTAGCTTTTAATACAAAAAAAAAGCTTCATCTATGGCATCTACTCATCAAATTCAGAACCTTTTCCATTCTAAATCAAGTCATGACTCAAATTAAAACTTTTTTGTTTTAACCAGGCAAAAAATCAAACAATAACATAAAATAATCGGTTTCCTCACGATGTTTGCCTTCACCGTTAAAGCACGTGTTTAAAGCGCACATAAATTTCTCAAGAAGAAAAATCCAGAGGTGCGTGGCGGGGTTTGAACCTACGACCTTCGGAATGAAAGTCGAGTGTCCTCCCACTCAGCCAACACGGCTTCTTATCAAGTTTATTTGTTTGATACCTCAAAACGTTTACTTTCACCCTCGGCTGGAATCGAACCCGCTACCTCTTGCGCCGCAAGCGGACCCTCGCCCACCGCGCCACTGAAGCAGTTCAAAGCAAAATAGCGAATTTATCTCAGTAAATCGGTACTAGGTTTAACCTGATCTGATTCAGTCACTGGTGATATCAGGGTGATATTGGTGATATCAGGGATTAAAAATATTTGTAAAATTGTTTTTTTTATCCCCCGAATTCCAAGCATATCCTTTGAATAATACATGAATATTCAGAATCGGTTTACAACAATACAATATTCTTTATTGAAACACCAACAACATGGAAAATATTACATAATAACTCCTCCTTTTTTGAAGTCGGCTAAAATATACAAATTACTGCAATTTTTTTATAAAATATAATTGTCTTATTTTTATTTATTGACGTTGTGAATAACACATAGTAATAAAACAAATAAAAAAAATTATAGACTTAAAGACTAAAGCTAACTTGTTTTAGCTAAGCAAAACTGCGGGATAGCTTTTGACAATATTTTTCCCCGTTGGGAGCTTCGGAGCAAGTTTTTGAATAGAAAGGTAAGTGTTATTTTTTCAAAAAGTAGCCAGTTCTGTTCAGTTTCGCGTAAGCTTTCTGGTGATGTAATTTTTGTAGTAGAAAACCGATTTTTGGATTTTGACCGTTTCGTCGTATTTTTTTATCAAGCAAATACATGCATTAAAAAAATATTTTACGACTGCTTATGCTATTCTTTCTACATAGACGATTAACACGAATGGATCACCTCGGTCCTAATAACTACCATAACTTATCTATGATTAAAAGATTAAAAATTCCAAGATAATCTTAGAAACTCAACTCTTAAAAAGTTGCGACTCGTAGAATACGATTAAAAACAGTTTCACATTTTGTTTTCAATTATAATAATTACAAAAAGAGGCTAAATATAAAGTCAGCTAAATAACCGGTTTTACAAAGATAACTTTGTATAAATAGTACTTACTATCTCTATCAGTCTTGCAGCTTATCCTTTGAATTTGAACAATTCAATTTTTAAATTGTTCGGGGACGCACACATACGCATTCAAAGTTTTCTTATTTAAAGACGAAAGATTATATAAACGTTATTAAGACATAATGCTCATCATTTAAATCACAATGTAACTATCTAATTTTTTATTCTCTAGAAATACAATTTTTAATGGTAATAATTAATCACGGAGGTTCGTGTAGTATTATACTCGTAACTACCTAGGTGGATAGCACAAAATATGAAATTCTAACCGTTTTTTTTTTTTTTTTCATGTCTATTCTATAAGGTATTCATTTATATGCCCTAGTAAGGTATTTTATATGACTGCGTTGTTTGCGGGGAATTACCTAGCTGTAAGACAGTTTCTAACTCTCAATTTCTAAGTTCATTTATGTCAGACATCTCAGGTCCATATAAACATTAGGAATCTATCAAATTTTATTGAACATTTATCATGCAACAATAATTATATTATTATTGTGGAGTCCAGTGTTATAATTATATATGTTTTATTATAACGATTATTACTCATTTTCAACAAATCTAAGCTAGCTCATCATTATCAACAATTTCTCCTAGATGATTTACTCCCGCATCGCTCGCGTCTGCAAAAACGACTCCGGAGGTTTCCTGATGATGAAAGACATACTAAATCCTAAATAAAACGGTTTATCAAACAATAATCTTGTTCTTCGCAGTTGTACTGCCACTAAATTTTCTGAAAAAATGGCTAAGCTGTGAAATTCAGGTTTTTCTTGGCGAATTCAAGAGAAAGTTTGATATTTTTTTTTGTAAAACATTACATAAATATCAAACTTCCTCATAATAAAATTATAACTTTTTCATAAAATTGGCAGAAATACTTCGAATTCTCTTGTTTGCATTAACGAAAAGGCTATTTTTTTACTGGAGCTACATAGGTTACCAATTACATTTATGTTAAAATCTATACCTAACTCACATACTTTATCGAGCAATGTTTCTAAATTGTCAATAAATTCATTATGAGATACATTGTTAGCGTTGCTGACGCGTAGGTTCGGCTGAAGCCAAGCTTTAACTATTTTGATTGTACTAAAAAATCGTAGGAGACAATTTCATTTGTTTGTTAAATGATAAAATGTCTCTTTTTTTTCTCTCCATCATCATCTTTTATGTATTTAATTTGCAGTTCCATATTCAACACCTTTTGTCATGAAAATGAGTGCTATAAAATTCAGTCACTTGCAGAGCAGTGCGATTCCTCATCAGAAGTGTCGAATAATTCTTGTTTTTCTAACTGTCAGCAATGTTTTATCTGCACTTATCTGGAGTTCAATCACCGGGCACGAGTCATAGCTGTCAGTGCTCTAGTTTATAAGCTATCTATTGCTAAAAACAATGCTTACTCTGATTTATTACATCGGATGATAGACCGATTAACCTAGTTGACTGTCATCGATTTCTTTTGAATGTTTATTTGTTGAAACAAACCTTGTTTGCCGGTTACCACTTGGCAAATGGGGGATGGTATCGTGACGTTTAGCTGTTCTAAATCATATCCCGACTTCCGTGTTGTCCGGAAATATTTATTATTATAAGTTTTTAAAGACTTACTGTTGGTCTTTAAATGCATAGATAAATATAAATATATATTGAATAATTACGGGTTGGCCTTGGGCTGTCAAGAACACAATTTGACTACTTTTGATTTTCCAGAGGAGGACTTAATGCTAGAAGCATTCTCTACCAGTGATCCTGAAAATAAATTAGGCACTATCGATATAAAACTTATTTAAATATATATTAGACATATCCTATATTAGGTTAATTACTTCAATAAATTATATTAATAATAGGAACTGTTTTCGTACAAACAAGAACATATACAAATAGTATGTCCAACTTTCAAAATTAAAAACCAATTTTAATTTACAATTGAAAAAAATTAAAGTTGGTTATCAAGCAAAATGTTAAAAAATGCATAGAATATGTATAAAGAATTCAAAAATAAAACAATTATAAAATGTAATCTTAAATTAGGAAGACATAATTCAGTCAAACATAACGGAGATGATCTATGAACTTCACTCATGATATTCGAAATATGGTTGATTTGAATAGAATTAAGAAAACGCCAAGTTATCTTTTAAATCGGTTTATGAGTACAACGGGAAAGCAGATTTATTTGCTTATTATCTAATATATTTCCGGTTTATGGTAAATAATATATTGTTACCATAACAAGTAATTAAATTACTGTTTCCGGGTCTTGATTGCTTTATATCAATCATATGTATTTAAAAAACCGAGAATGTATAATGTAGTTTGTCTTTTAACCGACTTAAAAAAAGGAGGTTTCTCAATTCGACCGTATATATATTTTTTTTATGTATGTCCGCGGATAACTTTGTCGTTTATGAATCGATTTTGATTATTCTTTTTTTGTGTGATGACAGGTCACAGAGACAATGGAATTAAAAGAACATGTTGTGTCGACCTCACGTAATGTTTGATAAGGGCAAGAGAATTTTGATGATAGTTCACAGAAACATACTTGTATGTTTCTGTGAACTATCATCAAAACACAAACTCTGATATTGTCTGACTTTTAAATCATGAAAATAACACCAGATAGAGCTTATTTGATAATTGCAAAATCGGCCGCAAGGCGGTTATTTTAATGTGTGGATGATTGTTTCGGACACTTTAATTTATAAGATTTATTATTTTATGTATGTTAGTCTATGAGGTATATGTTTATATGGGCCTAAGATGCCTGAAATAAATATTTGTAACTTCTTCCAGGGTTCAAAAAAATATAAATTAACTAACAGATGGCCGTTGGGGCCGAAAGGTTCTCGAATGGAGGCCGCGGATTGGTAAGCGCAGCGTCGGACGCCCACCAACAAGATGGACAGATGACTTGGTCAAACTTGCTGGCTCACGGCTAAAAAGGTCATTGGGTTATAGGTAATGTACATGAAATGTCAAAGATTTATTACCGTATAAATTCAGAAGGTTATATGGACTAATAAAGCTACATGTAAAATTAAATGATTGCTTATTTTTTTTTGACGTTTTCACTCTAACCGCAAATTACGCAAACGACGCTAATAAAACCTGCAGATCGGTTTCCTCACATTCCTCCGTATATATAAATAAGCTGCAATTACAAATTCTAAAACATTTAATAATCTCAATTGCCTACGAAACATCTTGAATCATGACATAAGATATAAGATATATTATGACATAAGATATTGTTTTTAAGTCTTTATGTAGGTACAGTCAAGTTTAATTAGTTAAAATATATTCCAAATTTGATATGCGTATTCAGTGGGTCTGAGGATCGCCTACTACGTATTTTTCATTTTGCAAAACAACGTTTGCTGGGGTCAGATATTATAAATATAATATATATGGCCAAGTGACACGAGAATTTTATATATAAGATTACTTTGTATTATAATTAAACTTCAGCTATTAATTATTAAAAACATTGTGGTCACAGTGCACAGATACAGACCGCCTGCTCCATCCTTCCCTCAATATATCACACAATACAGATTCGTCAAGCTAAAAGTTCAAAAGACTGCAGCACTAACCCGATGAGGAGCTTCAAGGGCCCTCGTGAAGGGCTCATGCTCAGAAATTTGACCCGTTATAATTCTTAAAATACTGGTTCAAATTTAATGAAATTTAAAATATACCGTGTCTTTACAATGCCTGCATGGTTACTGAAAATTTCAGTCTTCTAGTTTTATCCACAACGAAGTTACAGGGGGTCGAAAATGGCCTGTTTTTTTCTAGATTTTTTAGTTTTTCCTTAATTCATACACCAAACACTACTTATATTCCAAATTTGAAGCTTCTAGGTCTGCTAGAAGTGCCTTAGAATTTTGATGATCGGTGAGTCAGTCAGACAAGAAAACGAACGAACATCGTCACTCACTTAATCCTTTCTTATCTTATCGCCACCGCGCGTTGTACGGATAAAATATACAGGCGTGCAATTTTTACGTTAATCTTAATTTCCAAGTTTTAATTTTACTTACATATTTATACTCGTACCTAATATGAGTCCCGAATCAGAGTGTTGCTGACCGAATAATGTAAAATCCGATATTTGTTCTTGCTTGCAGAGCAAGAGGTAGCGGGTTCGATTCCCGCCGAGGGTAAAATTGTTTGTATGTTCTGCAAGCACTTTTCTCCTTGGTCTGGGTATTTAATATGTATGATAAAAATATCGATATATGTATGTATATTATACAGATATCTAGCTTTCTGGGAATCTACGAGTAATTTGAAGGTTTTCGCTCGTGATTTAGCTGGGATCATTTAGAAACCTGATTTTTGAATGAGTCTCACGCTTCACTCTTTGTTTTCTCCTTCCTCAACTTTTTCTTCCTTATCAAAGATATCATCAGCTTTAATTGTTTTACTATCGAGGATATCTTCATGAGGTTTTGTTATTTTATTTGTTATTGATTGTTGCTTCGCTGATATTTGTATTTTTCTGTATGCTCTGCTTTGGTAAATAAATGATTTTATTATTATTTTTTATTATTATTAAAAATACGCAATTTTTTTAAAACCCATTACTTGTTTGGTATTTGTATTTAAAAAAATTTACTCATCTCTGTGATATTATGAGGAAATATCTTGGACATCTCATTCATTAATTTAGATTTTTTTTTGCAAATGTTAAAATAATTATAATTTAACCAATAAATAGGAACTCGAAAATTGTAATAACCACAAAAGAAATTGTAAAAACTGACAAAGCTGTGTTTTCAAAAAGTTTAGTAAGAAAAATTATGTATACATTCAATACCTACATACCTACTACAATAAACTTTCATTTCAATCAAATAAAAAAATACAGTCAATAAAATTAAAACTGTCGCCGGCATAAAGAAGTTTAACTTCAATAAGTGAACACTCACCTGTCCAATCATCTTGTAGACCTTCTCTCCCTCCAGGAAGTAAGCGCTGGCCACGCAGTTGAGCGCGGCGGGATTTTCGTGACTGTTAGGCTTCAAACGATTAGTATAACTTTTATCTACCTCATTATATTAGCAATAAATCGCATTATAAGTGAGTGTCATACGATTGGTATAAAAGCAAGGACAATGCATAACGTGAAGAACTAGAACTTTGGTAATTATAAGAATTTTAATATTAAACGTACCTAGTTACTGTTGCCGCCCTGATTAACGACGAACGTTTTACAGCCTGAAGACTTTACTCTTGAAATAATAGCGAATTCTTGTATCTATAATATATATATTAAGTTTATCAGATGTCTAGTACCCGTTACACAAGCCCTTAGCCCCGTGGCAAGGTCTCTCAAAAATTTATAAATTTTGATATCAAAATATAAGTGTCATACATACAGATACTTAAGGAAAAAAACGAACGTGTCGGTGAGTTTTGGCTGACATGGGTCTTAAAACTACGAGTCAGTTTTTTATTTTTTCTTTAAATTAATGGGTAATTGATGAAGATTTTGGTCTGAATGCCTCTGTTCCTTGACATCTAGCTAACATATTCTTCTTATTCTTTATGCTAAATGAGAGTGAGTACACTAAACATCTTGAATATAAAATTGAATCTTGCAGATGCATTCATTAACCCTTTTTTTCTATTCGATATATATCATAATTATAGTTCGTAAGTAGTAGACTCCAATCGTGCGTCGTAGCTGACACACACACACTTTTTTTTAATTCTTTTCTTCTTATTCTTTCGTCGATTTACTCTAAGAAAACAGCTATATGTCCGTGCCAAATTTGATCCAGGAAAATTAATAAGGCGAGTAAAATTTTTTTTTTTTTTTTTTTTTAATGCAAATATATATTTATCTACTTCTTCTTTTCCTTTATATATTTTCCCTTTTAAATAGTAAACCCTTTATCTATGGACTAGCTAATCGTTTTTTTATTGTTATTAATATATAGGTTTTTTTTTTTTTATTATTCATAAGCCTTCATTTGACCACAATCTCACCTGATGTAAAGTGACGATGGTCTAAGATGGAGCATGAAGGCATAACGTTAGTTTCTGCCGTCTCCAGTCGCCAGCATAACTAAATTACAGTAACATTATTCACCGTTCAGCATCTTACCACCAAATCATTAAATTTAAAGCTAAGGATTTTAATTTTAAATCATAGAATGTTAAATATCATTACGAAATCCCAAAAATGCTTAATGCAAACTAAATTGGCAACAACGCGCCGATCAGTATTAATAACAAGATATTTATAAAACTTATACCTTTTTTACATAGACTATATTTTATAGCTTAACTTTCCTTCATTACAATCTTGAGCTACTGAGTATCGGGCGATAGATGAGAGAATTACCTACCAATTCTTGAAAACCTAGTATTAAAGCAACTGTGACATACATATGGAAGTGGGTTGGAAAGTATTATGTTGTGTGTATGGCATCTGAAGCAAAAGAAAACAGTGTTTTTAATAAAACAAACATATTTTTCACACTGGTCTAACGTTCTTGTCACGTTGACGTATCGATACTATTATGCACACAAACATTGCGAGGCGTGTGTTGAAAACACGAATTACACCACTCGCATAAGGTAGCGAATGAGTACAGCGGAGTCCGTAATGGGTCCGTTCCGCTCGCAGTGGAAAGCGGGCATTACTCTTACAGCAGGGAAATCTATAAAATACACATTGTATTAAATATGTATCAATTACATATATCTTTTACTAAGCTGAGACTGTCCCTTTTTCTTAAAGTTATTTTGGATACTTGATTTTATAAATTTAATTGTAATTTAAATCGGGCTTGTCCGCGGAAATTGGTATTTTGCCGCGGTAAATAGTAGTATGTATTATTCTGATATGTAAGCTACATTGAGAAGTTTCAACCGAGCCAAAAAGGTCCTTTGTTAAAATAATATTTTCTCAGTGTACGAAATATGATGTCAAAAATAAATAAAATGGTTTGTTTTCATATCCTCAAATTTATTTCTCATTTTTTTGATTTGAGTTATAAGGCCCGGTACGTATTTTCCGTACCGGGCCTTATAACTCAAATCGTTTCTTAAGGAGTAAACTCCAAAAAAACGGAATATATTCCCGCGCGATAGTATGTGTGTGTGTAAAGGCTATACAGGGTGAAAAATCAATGGGCTCAGAAGGGAAAACAATTTTAATCCTTTAGCTAGCTCGTTTTACTGAAAGGATACATTTCATTATATTTGCTAATAAAAAACAATACTCCATTCAATTATGTATTTTGAAAAATTTGCTTGCCATTCAATTATGTATATAGCAAAAGATCGATCATTCGCCGTCAGTGACTAGAATGTAAATCCGGGTGCAGACCAATCACATCACTGCGGAAATTGCCTCGTTGTCCTATTTTTGAAGACAATTGAAATGAATAATGCTCAAAAAGATGCCCGAATAGGTACTCGTAGTATACAACAACACTCTCAATAATTAATAATCTAAATTTAATATTTAAGAAAAAAGCTTTATAGAATTCAATAATATAAATGTTTTTATTTGCAACTGCACTATTATGTTAAACAACTTACTATAATACTCAAGATCTCATCAGATTTGTTTCATTTCTAAATATGTAAGCTTTTCTCCCTAATATAAATAAATTTATATATTCTTATGACAAAAGAGGCTTTCTTAGACAACTTAAAAACTTGGTTAATTTATTTTCTAAATGTTCAAAAACAAAATTAATTAAACGTTATAAATTTAAGTGAAATATTATAAATAATAAATAAATATTTCCGGACTTCTCACACAGCATCACCTAACCCCAAACTAAGCAGAGCTTGTACTATGGGTGTTAAGTGACTGATAATGCATTTTTTTAGGAAAAGTTCATGAAATAAGATCACTGTAAGTAAGGACGACGCTGCATGCCGTTTTGTTAACTGTCTGATAGAGCAAGAAGGCCTAGAGAGATATCATTAACTTTTGGCTTAATTTATTGTACATATACAGAATACAGAATTTATTCATAATACCATTATTACATGTCAGAAATTAATTAATTAAATATGATTGTAGTTACATTATATAGTTACAAATATTTGAAACAAAACATTAAATTCTTTAATATTCTGAGCGTTTTTTGTATATGTATAGTCTAGTGTTTTGTTTATGTTATCATTTCCGTCGGGCGTAAGCAGAAAGCTTTTATTAGCAAATAAATCTAAATTAAAAATTTACGTTTAACCATCGATTCCAATGCCTTAATTTCCTTAAAAAACACCAAATTTTTTTGTCGTGTTGCAAAAGAAAACACAGTTCGTTTTTGGTTCCAACGTTTTCGTTCTGGAAATTTCGACTTGCAGAACAAGCCCCGTGGACGGCCTGAGACTCAAGTTGATAATGAAGAGTTGAAGGCTATTGGGTCTTTATGTCCCATCTTAGACCACATAGTCACATTACATCAGGTGAGATTGTAGTCAAATGAAGGCTAATCGAGCATAAAAAAAAATTGAACACATATAATTTATATTTAAAAAAACCATTTGTTTTGGCAATACAGGATAACAAGAGAAGAAGGGTTGACAACGCTATGGCGCGGAGCCGTGGCCACGATCACACGGGCCGGGTTGATCGCGAACATATGTACAGACAGACGTGGCGAAGGACTGTAGTTTATTTATTTATTTATTTACACAAGTAATATATATAATAAGTATAGATAGCTGACTCACTAAAAAGAAGTGATAAATAATATTTTTCTTGGCGTCAGTGATAAACATACTTTAAGTACCTATTTAATAATGAAATCAAGGGCCAGTGGTAAACAATTTTCACAAAAAGAACTAAATGGACATGGCTTAATTCGTTTTGGATGATCTATGATGTCCCAGACAGACAGACAGGCAGACACGTCAATCTCATAACACCCCTCCTTTTTTGAAAAATCAAAGTATTTTAATAAGAAATAGATGACTTAGTTGGATGATGATGATCATAGTGAATTAAATTATGTTTCTTATTCTTTTTCAGAACATATTGAGCCTCAGGAGAGTCACACGAAAAAATATGTCATCCTTTTAAGGTCCTATTTCATAATGTGCATTTGTTAAAACTTTCGATATATGTCCCGCTTCTGTTTGCAAAATATACTATGCCAGCAACTCGACGACCTCGCCTCCGACGAAGGCGCAAGAGGTTGCGGGTTCATTTCGATCGATATTATTGACATTATTTACAAGTATTTTGAGTTAATTTTGACCGATGACCGAGCTCTTAGCTATTGCTAATTTATTTGAGCTGTTTTCAGCATTATATATATAAGAATAATATAAGAAAACACACGGCCAGCGTCAACGATTTCGATGTTACTCAAAGACCGCAAAAAAACGCAAGATGTGTCTTTGAAGGAAAGTTCCGGTACATTGCCAAGAACATGCTATTATAGATCACAGAACGAAATACATAATCAATTCCCTAGCCTTCGAATTAGCCTAAGCCTAGGCTTCCGAGTTAGACATGACTAAGAGTCTATGAGTCTAAGAGATGTATGAGGCCGATGGAGAAGCACCACTTTTCGGGGCCATATGACATCACATCACTGGCAACACGCACGTCAGGGACTGAGGTATAAATGATAGTTTGCTGTCCGTGATTTTCATTAAATTTAAGTTTTTTTTTAATTATTTCTATATTAACTTAAACTATTATTACAATGAGAGAAATTAACACTGAGTAAATAACGGAGGCTTGTAATTATAAATCTAACTTAATTTGAAACTTTAGCATTTTAGGGAATCAAATAGAAGTTCGAATGCGTTGTAATGTTTTTCTAAACCAAAGTGATAAAATCATCGTGGCAAGCCTTCAGTGCCAAACCTTCCTGGAAATTCCAGAATAATTATGTTGAAAATAATCAAATGCAAACAATTCTTCATGCCTTTGTGCTTTATTCAAACCGTAAATAATATTTAATAAATGGAAAAGGTGTAGATTTAGAGTATATTTTAAAATTTTCGGTTTTCCCTCCCCACTAGGGCATGCAATTATCGAAACTTTTCGATAATCGATAATTCGATATTTATCGCTCTATTTATCGATAAATATCGATAATTATCGGTTTTGGTAAAGGTAAAATATCTTTATGTTTAGTTTTAATAAATACGAGCCTAAACCTTTAAATTAATATATCCATATTTTAGTTTCTACAACAATGTTTCAGGCGTGACTCCACTGCTAGACATAGTGGCAGTTTTAATAAATACGAGCCTAAACCTTTAACACAATTAAAACATAAAAATATACCTCAATATTTTACTCTCTGTAGTATATAAACTCTATTAAATTATTCCAACTATACTCTGTCAAATGTAACCTTCAGTATATTTCGATTATACGCTTCTACAAAAAGCTCACAATAATATAGCTCACAATAATTCGAATAACACAAAGGCAGTAATTGGGACCATTGGGTTGTATGTTATTATCTGTTTTTTGGGTAATTACATTAATGAATTATGGAAGTGCATAATGAATCATTTTGTCATTGAGATTGCTAACAGAAAAGTATTAAAATATACCTAATAAACAAATATTTCCGGACAATCCACACGACTTTGTTTTATACACATAGTAGATAATCTTCATACAATCACAAGATATTTACAGTACATGGTAGGTACTCAAGATTTACGGCAGAGTAGATGAACCAGACTAAGGTATTTTAATTTATGACATTAGTGCGGTGCCTATATATTAACAGACACTAGCTATATCTATAAGGAATTTGAACCTTTAACAAGAGTGTGTATATGTGAATGGCTACCTCAGTGGTTCTTTGTAAAAAGTCGAATTTAATTAAAATGACGAGCAACGATCCTACAGTCTAAAATATTAGATTATCACTGCCAGAGTAAATATAGGAACAGATTTATGTCTATTTTCAATACGGGAACTAGGAAGCGCATCGTAAACATCGACAAATCTGACACACAATACACCCTCCAATTGTCTCCATAACGGACTGCATTCGGCTCCCAGCCCATTGGAAAAACCTAGCAGGTGCGCACGAATGTCGCATATAAATAACAGACAAGGAGTTATCATAAATTGCAATCTAGGCTTTTAATTGAGATGCTCAGAACACATTTTTAAATAGTCGATCTTAATTAAAATACTTCACAGACAGACAGACACGTCAAACTTATAACACCCCTCTTTTTTGGTCGGGGGTTAAAAAGATAGATTCTATCCTTGAAAGCTTAAAGGATTTTTTCGAAAAATTAGTTAATTATAAAATCATCAGCAACCGCCATTAATTAAAAACGGGTCGTTCGAAAACATGTAAAAACTTAGTACTTACTTTACATTTCAATAAAACAATATGTACGGCAATAAACGTCGGTAATCGAACGTTTGAATTTTTCTCGCCTTTTAAACCTTCCCTAGACCTCCACGAACATTTCAAGACTATGATAAGATAAATCCGTTCAGCCGTTCTCGAGTTTTATTCAGACTAACGAACAACAATTCATTTTTATTTAAGTCAATCTCATTGGCTAAATCTCTCTAATCTAAATGACGCACTAATTATTTTTTACTCATCTATCCTATTGTTGCAATTAGAAGCTAAATTTATCCCCAACCAAGTTTGATATTTCTGTCTTCAAATTTAATTGTTGCAATTACTGTCACGCACCGGAAGTTACAACGATTTATTAACCCCCGACCAAAAAAGAGGGGTGTTATAAGTTTGACGTGTCTGTCTGTCTGTCTGTCTGTCTGTCTGTGTGTCTGTCTGTCTGTCTGTGTCACCATAGCTCCCGAACGGATGGAGCTATTTCAATTAAGTTTTTTTTGTATGAAAGGTGAGTCTGGCGCGAGTGTTCTTAGACATGTCTCATGAAAATCGGTTGTGCCGTTTAAAAGTTATGGGGGTGAGAGTGGGAAGGAACGTGGTCGGATTATTTTGTTACCGAACAACACACACACATGTTTTCGATAACGTCTGCAAATGTTATTCACGTGTCATGAAACCATAAAGCAACGTTACAACTAATTAAATTTAAATGTATTTAAATAATGTTTTTCCTTCACAGAACGAGTAAGGCAAGTGCAAGAGAAACTAGAAGAATTCATAGACGCGTTAAACAAAGAGAAATAATGTATTTGATTCTTAGCGAGCGTCTGAAAATAAAAAGTCCATAAACGCGTGTATTCTAGAACTGTCTGTCTGTACGTTACTTCTTTACTCTTTGATAGCTGCCTAATCCTTTCGTTATATTAATGGTTCCATGGCCAAAACAATATTACCGCAACATTAAGTTACTAGGGGGGGTTCTGACGAATGCGCGCGAAGTTCCCAGACAAACTAAACGTAGCGTAGGCTAGTATCCACAAATTAAAAAATTTAAATGAAATAAAAAACATACAATAGCAAATAGAAAATACCATAAAATAAATACCTTATGAAAATAAACCTGTTTTTATTATAGACATATTTCATGAAAATCGGTTGTGCCATTTAAAAATAGTGGGGGTTAGAGTGGGGAAGGAAAACCGTAAATCTGCAAAAATCTCGGGTGGGGTATCAAATGAAATCAATAAAATATACATATTATCGGACAATCCGCCGCAACATCTAGCCCCTTGGTAAGCTATCAGCTTGTGTTACGGGTACTAGACATCTGATATACTTAATATAATAGACATACAAAAAGATATTTCTCAGACTTTCTTTAATATCATACGAAAGTTATCTTAAGATTTGTTTTCTTAAATCATTTTATATGAATTTGATAATTATGCCTTCCTTTATTTTATATTCCTTTCCTTATTATAAATAAATTATAAACTTGATATCATTAATAGTTACGGAATAATCGCCTGTGCACACTTAACGATTACACCCTGTATATTAAGATGTTATAGATGTCAGCTGAAATGGCATGCGTGGTTAAAAAAATACATTATAGCGCAAATATAGATATGTAGTTTTCTTTATTGAAAAAAAAGTGTGTGTGTGTGCCAGATTTAACAAGTTATACCTGAGTGACAATTTCAAATGAATTGTAATTGTTTGTAAATGCTAAATGTATAAGTGGTAAATATGTTGTATGAACACAATATGTTGTATGAAGGTACGAACTACAAGAGCGACAAAAGCGTGTAGATGTACTATGCATTACAGAGCATTTTATGATGGAGGGACATGAACAATTTTAGTAAGCCATAACTGATCTCAGGCACGGAACGGAAGTGCCCCCGCCGCCAAGACATGCAAGCGAAGCGTAAGGGATTCGAAACATTTGGTCCGGATTTTTAAAAGGGTATTTGTTTGTCGAGAGATTTATGCGATTACATATTTTTTTTGCACGCTAATTAGACTAAATAAACCGATTAATAAGACCTACTACTCTCTTATATTACAAATACTATTATTTAAGATCTCACATGTATTATTATTTTTTTATGTATTCTTGCAAATAACTGTGCTTTCACTTAATTATCTCAGCCTAATTTTTATGTAGTGCCTACATATTAATAGCATTGATAGTACTAGAAATACTTATTGCACAATATACCTACTTATTCATAACTATTATACTCTAATTAGGTAAGATTGATAATGTGAATGGGATTAGTTACCTGTTAACGAATTATTAACTACTAACTAAGCGACAAAATATTATCAAGCGACAATTTTTTTATTTCCGCACACGACCATTAATTAGGGAGCCGACAAATATATCATGTCAATATTAATCATTATTATTAGAAATTATGAAAAGGTCGATATAAATTATTTAAAATATGACAGCAGATGACATGGTTTACAAATATTTATATTAATTCACAGATCAGGGAGAAGTCTAGAAACGATAAATGATTATGATTAAGGACCGATATTTCCAATGACAGGATAAATTTAACATATTGATAAAATCAGGTACTTACCTAATGTAATTGTCAGGTAGCATAGTATATTTTCTATATGATTACTTTAAATGCCTATGTCCAGCACTATGTTCTTTATTTCTAGTTAGTATGATGATAATTCAAAAAGGGAGTTTTAGAGAAGCATTTCGAGAAAATCTCAATGTTTGAAAATAATAAGAAAATTTCATTTCTTGGTGGATTTCGACGTGTTTCGTAAATATCTATGTGTTATGTAATGCAATATTGTATACTAAATATCCTAAAAATATGAATATTATCTATATATTTTATACAATGAACCAGAGAACAAGTAAATACCATAAAAAGTGTATAACCAATTACTTAATGGATTAATTCTCTTGCGCACCAAAATTTAATGTAACTTGACTAGTTGTTATGTTACAATGTTAGAGCTACCTTTTTACAGTTACAATTAATTATAAAGATTTTTTTACAACATTATATATTTTATAACAAAATATCTAACGTGCTAATGTCTAGTTTCGATATTATCATGAGGTAAAATAAGTATAATTCTATTAAATAATAGAAAGGCAGATATGGACGAATCTTAATAATGTTAATAAATAAACGGCAGATAAGTTTATATGGAACTTATGTTAAGTAATTTTGGTTGGAAATTCCCTAAGGGTATATTCAGAGAGCCAGGAAAATTACCAAAGGTTTTCACTCGGCACTTTATATAGATGTATGTGTGTGGACGGATAGATACAGAAACTCTTACAAAATGGCCGACGTTGACGTGCAAGTACAGTATACCACCACTGAAAGGAAGACCAGGAAGGTCAAGAAGACCTGGAACATTTATTTATGATAAACTATTAACAATTCAACAAGTATACAACCATCCCTCTATCTGATTATCTAATATTGGTGAATAATATGCATAGAAAAATTATATCTATCTATATGTGTCAGTCATATTACTTTGCGTACGGAAACCCGCTAAATAACCCTAATTACCCTAAATAATTAGGTGTCCAATTGAAAAACTCCTTACTTTTTATGTCGTTCTTTGTTGTTAGTATGCGTTGTGTGGTTTTGACTGGGCCCTTCTCCAGACATATTGTATAGCTCGTTATTCTAGCCTGTAACAATTTGAAAACTATTCGTCACTTCACTTTCCTCTGTAAAAATATACCATCCATTGAACTGTTGCTATTTAACCAAATAACATCGGAGCGTGTGAATTTTGCGAAGACGATGATGACAATAATTATTTTCCCAGACCTTGCAAAATTCATAAAAAGTTTATCATGCTGACTATAAAAAAATAATAAAGCAATAATTAAATTAATTACTTAATTGATATAATATAATAATTGCGCCAAATTTTATAACGGGACTTAGTGTATAAATCGTAGAGCTATCTGGTACAACCTGACTATACAGTTACAACAAACTATAATAAAGTATAACCAATTACTGTTGAAACGACATTTATTTCCTTTCTAAGCATCGCTAAACAATCCACGGATTGGCAAGCGCAGCGTAGGACGTCCACCTAGCCAGGCCGTTTCCAGCCGAAATTGGTGGAAATCTTTGAATGAGGCCTATATGTCTAGCCTAGGTTGATGATGACACATGAAAAAATTAAGTTTGTACTGTATATTCGTTATAATCTTAAAAAAAAACGCACAATTTAACACTAAAGGAAATTGAATAAAAATAAGCAGAAAAATAAGTATGCAATTTATTAATCACTAAATGCAACAAATTAGTTTAAGGGAGTTATTTAACAAGTTTATTTTTTTTATGCTCGATAAGTCTTTATTTGACCACAATCTCACCTGATGTAAAGTGATGATGTGGTCTAAGATGGGACATGAAGACCTAGAAGGTATGTAATCTGCTAGTTTAAATATGTGCGAATTTTTATTTAAAATTATTTATAATGTAAAGTGAATCCTCTAGGCAAGCATTCTAGCAAGTATCTTAATTGGTATCATAGTCGTGTTGCTGTCGCTATCCTATTTCCCTCTGTCATCTGTAATCTCAAATCTCATTATTTTCTTGTACGCATGTACAAACGCTTCCTTCAAATGTTTATCTTGGCCTTCCTTTTCCTACTTATCTATAGAAACGCTTAACGCCTTTAATTGTGTAGTTAATATCTAACATTTATTCTTACAGGATGGGTCGTACCTCGCTGAGTTTCTAATAGAGAAAGGATATGAGGTTCATGGGATACTCCGCCGCTCATCCTTGGAGACTCTATCTACGTTTTGGTTGAAGAATAGCAAAGAAACTACATTGGACATAGGTAAGTATTTATTTTTTCTTATCAACAGAGACACGTAGGTTGGTAATGTTTGACATATCCTAAAAGTAGGTCGTGTATGACAAAATTTGGAGCACAACGAAGTAAAAATATAATAAGCTGATAAGAGTAATTGCTCTAGAACTTTGACTAACTGTTATCTTTAAACTAAAAAGTTCCATAATGAATCCGACAATTATAGAGATACTCATATCATGTTTTTATACATTCCATAGAGAATTTGACCTTTTTTGTTTCTCTAATTATTGTCTAACATAAAAATAGATGGGTCCTTCATGGTAAGCATAAAGAAAAAAAATTCTGATGGTTGTGAAGAACATTTGATTGAGGAAAATAAGGACAATACGATCTGCGCTCTTTGTATTTTTATGTTTTTTGTTCTTTTGCTGGTAAATTAAGTATTTAATGTTAATAGGCTATGGATAGAAGCCGATTTTCATGTCCAAGATCACTCGTGCCAAACTCACCTTTCATACAAAAAAACTAAATGAACAATAGGTACCTAATGTTGCTATATAATTACATTTTGTGGGAAGTTACGATTCGAATAGTTTGGATATACTAGCGCGGCTTTTTAATCTATGTGTGAGACATTGCTACTTACCTCAAGATCTAACCCGAACGCTGGTGGTACCTATCACCAAAAATAAGACCGGGCCACACGCCGCCGCCGACGTCCACCTCGGTGACGCAGGATTTTAGCTTCCGCGGGTCCCATTGCCGGATCTTCTCGTCGTAACTAAGAAAAATAAAAATAATCATCACATTAATTAATAATACTGTCAGTACGCTACTATATATATTTATAGAGTGAACGAAATAGAGACGGACTGCAATTCAAATGCAATGGAATGCAGTTGGCTCGACTGCACGCCAACTGCCCGTCGACGTGCAGTTTGATTGCAGTCGAGCCAACTGCGTTTCCATTGCTATACGGGTTATACAAAAGATTTTCATCATCATCAGCACCCTATTAACGTTCCCACTGCTGGGACACAGGGACTTCTCTCTTGGCGAGAGAGATTAGGCCTTAATTCCAGAGCCCATCGCTTTTTTCCCCCTGTATATGTTGAATCCTATGTAATTTGCTGTAATTAGGATCATCAGGTTGGGAATAAAAAGGTGTTAGAGGATCCTAATTAATAGCCCAATCCCTTTTTCGGAAGCTATTAATTTGTTAAAAACCTTCAATCCTTTTATTTGTAGTATCTGGTTGTAACCTTTTACCCGTGAAACATCAAACGGAGTTTTCTGTAGAACTTACTCACATTTTTATATTTTATGTTAAATAATCACCCGATACTACGTTTATTTTTTTATGTTAAATAAGCCTTCATTTGAACTCCTTCTCCTAAAAGTGATCTCTACCAGGCAACCTTTTGATGGACTGGAATAAATGATAAAAGACGGTAACATTGCTCTGGTTACTGCAAACATCCCTTTCTGATCCCAGTTTGGCACAAATATTGCTATTGGAATTGTCGAAAGGGATGAAACTGATGAAAAACACATTTGTTGCATGGAAATCCCATTATATATTTATTTATTATGTGTTTTTAGTATTTGTTGTTATACATCATCTCTCAAAATTTAAACTCTATATCTATTGATCTGAATAAATGTTTTTTTTTTAATCAACACTTTGAACGCTTCATTTTTAACCACCGACCAAAAAAGAGGGGTGTTATAAGTTTGACGTGTCTGTCTGTCTGTCTGTTACATCATAGATCCCGACCCGCGGCGTTACCCGCGTTATAATGTATTTTCCTGCGGTAAAAAGTAGCCCTTGTTATTTTTCAGGCTCTAGAGATTCTGTGTACCAAATTTCATTTAAATCGGTTCAGTAGTTTTCGCGTGAAAGCGTAACAAACAAACTTAAACATTTATTTATGCAAAGAATTACATTTTATTATTAATTTATACAAAGAATCTCGCACTGAATTTCATATCAACAAAATTTTATTTTTACCTTTACACATACATACGTATTTATATACAAATATACATACAAATAATATTGCGCGTATAATACGCGCGTTTTAAATCATAATATTGTTAAAAACCATGATAATTTAAAAAGTCTTTATTCTGTTTCTTATTTCATTGAGTAAGACTATTGGAACTTATTTTTACACTTGTTAATGTTTTAATAACGAATTGATTTTTAATATTATGTAGTTATTATTAGGCATGATTGTTAGATTAAGCGAACTTAACGTTTGAATAACTTAGAGTATGATTAGAAATTAAAGATAAGATTTAACGTGAATTTAACCTAAGCGTAGCGTAAGAAATTTTAATGATTGTTGTGCAAAGATATGAAAAGGTTATGCCTACTTGTACAACATCATTGGTATATTTTGTAAACACATTAATGCGGTGTTATAAAAATAGTATATTTTATTAGCGTTTTATTTTCTTATTGCATCGTTTCTATGTTTGTCGTGTGTAATGAAGTATTTTCTACCTATCTACTGCGGCGCAAGAGCTAGCGGGTTCGATTCCCGCCGAGGGTATACCTTCTAGGTCTTCATGTCCCATCTTAGACCACATCGTCATTTTACATCAGGTGAGATTGGGGTCAAATGAAGACTTAACGAAAAAATAAATAAATACATATAAATATTTCCATACAAAAACATTATTCTATCCAACAATATAAGACTCTCAACAACTTGTGCTAAGCACAATTTAACTAAATAAAAAATAACTAGATTTTTCCAAATACTTTCTTCATTATTAATCAAATCTTGTAAAAATAATTACAAATTTAAAATTTTAAATAATGGCCACGTTAATGGTCTCTGAACTCGGTTATTGAAAATATGAATATTTTTATATTATCTAACTAAAAATAGTAAAAAAACTTTTTCTTCTTAGTATAAAAATTGGGAAAAAATAAAACTTTTTGTTTGTAAGTATTTACTCTTTTGATTGAAATGCTTTTTATCACGGGCCGCTTAATCCCATTGCTTAACAAATAACTGCCTTAGTTTATCATAAATGAAGTAATATTTATGTAGGAAGTTGTTACTGGATAGCTGCTAGAAATACAAAACTATTATAATATGCATATCTCTTGGCGATATGACAAAAAAATACTAAAAACACGTAGTAAATAAATATATAAGGGGATCCCATATGACAACGTGATTTTATAAAGTTAAGCTAAGTTGCGCGAGGCCAGTACTTGGAAAGGTCCGCACTAACTGCATCTTTTTGCACTTTTAAACATTCTTTTTTTAACCTATTTTTGTTTTTTTTAATTGCATAATGTGAAGAAGGTGTATACAGAACCCAAAGTGGAGTATGAGTCTATCTCATAAAGCGAGATAGCTACGACACGTTTTATTGACATATATAACCATTGCTTAGTCTACTCGGATATAATAAAATAATAAATGTTTTTTTTTTTCAAATAAAAGGTGGATCGACTTTGTGAAATAATATATGACATGTATATTAATCGATAAATTTTGTTAGAAAATGATAATTATTATTTAAAAAAAAACCGTTATTAATATCCGTTTCATTTAAACGGTTCAAGTGAACAGTTATTGGAAGTGGCTTGACATTGGCTAAATTTTATTTTATTAACCACCGACAAAAAAGAGGGGTGTTATATGTTTGACGTGTCTGTCTGACTGGGACATCGTAGCTCCCGAGCGCATGGAGTGATTTCAATTTAGTTTTTTTTTTTGTATGAAAGGTGAGGTTTGCGCGAGTCTTCTCAGACATGTTTTATGAAAATCGGTTCTGCCGTTTAAAAGTTATGGTGGTGAGAGTGGGGAAAGAAAACCAAGTCGTTCAATAAATCCTAATTCAACGCAAACGCTTATGGAAAGTGTGGCGCCCAATCAACAATTGCCCGGAAATTCCGAGCCACAAGCTTTGTCCATTCATTTCGACATTTAACTGGATCGAACTGCACATGGTGTGCGAATTTTATTATAATCGGTTAAGTGGTTTAGGAGTCCATTGATGACAAACATTGTGACACGACATTTAAATTTATTAAGATTTTGTGATAGCTAATTCTTATTGATTCTCAGTTGTAAACATTTTCTTCAAAATTAACTTAAGCTTTTCTTAATATAATCAATTCACAATTAACTTATATTTTAAATTATTTATAAAATTATATTATTTTGCATATATAATAATCAACTAAAAAACTTTGTAAATATCTCAACGATATAAGAATATTGCATTACAGGTAAAAGTATGTGGGTACCTTGAGTTAGAGCGGATAGGAAAAATGTCAAAAGAATTAGATATAATATAACAAGGGTAGGATAATTGCAAATTGAATTGTTTGACGACACATTACGGCATTAGTTTTCGGCATCTTATAAAATTTATTATTTTGCACGAGAGAATGTTGGACATGTCAACATATTGATGTATGAGACGAAAAGTAAAAAGATGTACAAACCTATGTAGTTGAAGAAACAGATGGCTTCTTATTATCGTAATCTTGACCGGCTCTCAATGAGATAAGCCCGTAAATCAAACTAGCGTTGTTAATTCGAAATGAATAAGTCACCACAGCGGTTTGCATTTTAATTAATACTTAATCATGTTTTATGTTTTTGAAAGTAGATAGTAAAATTTTGTATAAATTATATGACAAAAGAGTTTAAAGAATATTAATTTCAAAACATATGTATAAGGCGAGATTTCATTGATATTTTTGGAATTATGGAGAAAAAAATACCATACAGATATTGTATAGTACCCTTATGTACGAATACAACGGTTAGCACTCCAGAAAAATACTTTTATGATGAGTATTTTTTTTATTTCCTTTAATCAGCCGCTATCAGCTAAGGTATGCATTAAATAGTGAAAATTAATGCAATTGCATACAAGAACATAATATTATACTGCAATTGCAAACTACCCTCATTTATTACGCATGGCCGTTCGCGTTGGGACGCCTATAATACCTGTTATATTCTGAGTATTCCTACAATAATATATTTGTGTACTATCTATAAGTATAATTTTGTAGATTATTTAAATATTATAGTACTTAGAAAAAAAGGGGTAAATGGACGCATCTGCTAAAATGATAAGAGAAACAAACCTATATCTGTAATTATTCTGATTATTTATATGACTTCAATAAAGCGTATTACATAAAGTATGTTTGGTCAACCTGTGGTTTCGTATGTCGATTTAATGACAAATTTCCTATGTCCGGTTGTTTGTCCAATTGTATGTTATTTATATTATTGGTTCCGTTCCGTTAAGGTAATCAGATATTTAATAATAAACTTTAATAATCAGTTTCCTGGTACATAAGTAAAGATATTTGTTTCTCCTACTTGTTATAGTAATACGAAGTACAATGTTGACTATAGAGCCTGATTTTGAAGCTTGCATATTCTGTCATTAAAATAGCGAATGTAAGATATAAATCTAGTAATCAAGAGATTCCATTCGCTTGCTTTTTTTAACATTATAACCTATTACGATGATCTATAGTGCCTTTTTCGGCCATGTTGAACCTCATTGGTGGTCAAGTAGCATACAACACAACATCCTTGAAATATCAATTATTTAGACATTTTTTATTTATAAATTAATTTTCTATAATGGTAATTTCAATTGTAATTAAATTCAATGACTATTGTAAAATGACATTGCACGCCATATATTGGTATAATACATTGTTATATGTTATTTATTTAACCAAGAGTTTTAATTAATTCTGGCTCTAAATCAGACAACTTGTGATTATGCTTCATGTGGCTCTTCATGTTTCCTAGTTGTGCATATCCTCTGCTACAGATGGGACATTTGTGCGGGAGTTTAAATTAAGAGACTGGCTTTTAGAAAATTGTTTTTAAGACATGCATGAATATATGAATTTCAAAAACTGACATAATATATTACCTAATTACCAATTATGATTAAATTTTCAATTAATTAATGTGTATTCGTGATTCTTATTATTAAATTAGTTTTTTTTTTATGTATATTTTAGTGTTATATTATAGATAATAACTTGTAATTATTATAGATTTGCACACCTGTTTAGGTAGAGTGTTAATGGACATTTAATTTAGATTTAAGACCTATTGTACAAACATTCTCGCAAATAAATGAATTAAAAAAATATTTGACTAATTCATTCTGTTTTACGGCTGTTTTATGTATCATTATCTCAGAGCTCGTTCGCTGTATATGGAAGGTATTGCATTACTCGCGGTAGGTATTATAAATTGTTTGAATTCTCTTTGCTCTAAGTTACGCCCTAATAAGTAACTTTACGATCGTAAAACATCGTATTAATAGGCAGGTGGGTAATGTTTGTCTACTTGTCTGATTGAGTTATTTTATAGGTAGCATTTGTCTGGAGGTGTTCAGCTTAGACAAATAAAACACCAAAATAATACAATACGCTTTTATTGACTGATAAAATATAGGCATTTGTGTACAATTTTTAAACATATAACAGCCTATAATTTTAAGTATTTTTTGTTATATTAGTTTTAAAAAACTGAGTATTTGATATAAATGTGTAGAAGTTTTGATTCGAAAGAAATTCCTTATCATTGTGATAAAAGTACCATTTTGTTATAGATAAGGTAGATTTTAAGTGATTATTAATAAGTTTTATTTCGGATAAATAATTAAAAGACAAAATTCGGACACATCTGTTTTTATAAATCCCTGTCAAGTAGGTACTAATATCGTGGCGACTTACCTCTTCGAGATTTAACCGTTTAACCTGTTTGGAATGAAATATATCATGCTTTCTTCTCAATAAAAAATGGTTAACACTAGGTAGCCTTAAAATAATATTTTCTATCGCTTTTCAGATTCATAGTGTATATAAAATTTACTTAAAAACAATATGATATTAACAAGAAATAAAACGATGTAAGAAACGAACAAACAAAAACAAAAAATAACACCAGAATTAAAAATATAAATAAAATTAAAAATACCGTGCAAATGAATGTTAACTTGTATAACTTTTTGAGAGCTTCTGCTGACCGGCATACTGAGTGCTTATAAAATATAGACCACTAGCTGATCCCAGCAAACGTTGTTTGCAAAATGAAAAATAGATAGTAGCCGATTCTCAGACCTACAAAAAAGTTTATTTAATAACTGCATTATCCAATAAATCAAGTACCTTCATATTTATGGGCATAATAACATTAAGCACAATTTAAAAAATACCAAATTAAAGAACAAAAGGCCATTAATTAGAGCTCGTGTGTGCGTACACACTACGACTCCATCACTCGGTGCCTCTGCGGGGACAACCTACCGCCTCTGAACGGGCAGTGCGAGGCTCAGACTAAAGGTATGTTGTGTGCAAATACGACGAACTTTACGTCCTGAACAAACAAACAACAGAGGATCATGATATATTGATTCCATCATCTCAGCCGTAGGATGCCACGGCAGGACATAGGCCTCCCTCAAAAATGACATATTCACCTATATATTAATATTCATTAGGAAAATTGGATTATGATTATGTGGGCATTTCTTGAGCAATGACTGGGGTGATAAATCTAAGGGTTTATGCGAGGGTCGTTTTCAAGTTTAGGGTTTTTCTGTACGTTTTGAAGGTTTACGAGATTTCTATCGCGAAATAAAATGATGATGAAGTTCATAAATTAAAAAAATCTGATAACAATAGTGTTATTTCTCAAAGGCTTCACAACTCTACCGTGTAAATCGAAATCTAAGTAAAGCCCCAAGCTGTCCTAATTAGCTATATAACATTCACTTTAAAAGCCCAACAGACATATCAAGCTGGTTTAACACCATAAAAGTAATTTAATTTTAATTTGACTTAAAATTAGCTTCGTTTTTTTGGATTTGTGTTCCAATGTCGCCAATAAATAAAAACAAAAAGATCTTAAGAATTCTGTATCTACAATTAACAAGCCAACCAGACAAGGAGTGTCGTCAACCAGACTTCTAAGAATTTTTCTAAGGATCTTGTAATCTCTTTTAGAATTTCTACTTATGACTTAATTGTTTTATATTGATCAGCTATACTGTAATGTTTCACTTTACATACTTTCTCGACTCTAAGACGTAGGTAATATTCATAGGAAATGTAGATAAAAATATCATCAAGAAAATTATATTATTCTCTAAAGAACTTTAGAATTAAGTAGATATATATGGTAGAGTTCCCAATAAATAAATGAAATGGAAAAATCAGGTGCCTGCATCACAGACACAAACATTTTAATTCATTTTAATGACAAGCTCTGTAAAGATGAAAATATATTGGACAGGGAAGAAATGCTTGGCTGATTTAAAGACAAAATAGATGTCCGTTGGTGAAAGAAAATAATCTATTTTTGTTGATTGCCACATTATTTGTTCCTTTACTTCTAACAATCTACAATAGTCGGTAACTTTGACTTAATTTACTGTATATTTTATTTTAGGGCCCTATTTACATACATAATTTATATCATGTTTCATTGTGATAAACTATTAAATTGTGTTTTAATTGGTTCTTAAATGTATAACCTGTTATTATAAAACACATTATTATCTTTGTTCATTTAAGATTGCACAGTTAAATAGAAAATTTGTTTTCTTTATTTGCCTCGGGTCGGAGACGCATTTTGTATGTGGGATAAACGAAACGTTAAATTATGTATTCTATCTATTTATGTATTTCAAAACTTCAATGCACTCTAACATCTTTAGTTTTTATTTGTAAGATTTTTTTTTAAATAAGATAAATAACAAACATATATTTTTTTTATAAAAACTTAAAATAAAAAAAATGTATATAAATTATAAAACTTTTTTTTTTAAAGTTATCACAACATGCCGGTTTCCTCACGATGTTTGCCTTCATCGTTAAAGCATGTGTCTAAAGCGCACATAAAATTCTCAAGAAGGAAAATCCAGAGGTGCGTGGCAGGGATTTGAACCCACGACCTTCGGAAGCCTATTTCTCATAAAAAATGTGTAAATCTAAAAATCCGAACCGAATGAAAGCCCATAACTTATACGTCACGAAACTGTTTAATAGAATTCGGCTTAGTTATTTGAAATATGTATATGAGGAGGAGGACCGTTTCCACGAGCCAGCGAAGGAGATCGGCTTCAACTTGGCCGTGCTGCTGACCAACCTGTCTGAGCATATGCCTAATGAACCCAGGTAAGATGGCAAAGTGACTGCCTCAGTGGCGCGGTGGGCGAGAGTCCGCTTTAAACAAAATGGCGTTCAATTGCGTAACATCTTTTTCGCAATAATTTTAATTAACCTGACACTGGCAAACGGGCTTCAAGCGCAGAGTCCAATAATAAGAAATTGAATTGAATTAGCTCAGGTCATACATGGACAGGCAAATTAAAGTTAATTGAATATGAGGAACCCTTGGCTTAGTTGATTCTAAATGTACGTTTTTGTAAGGTTTCATGTGAATGATCAAAAGCCAACTCATTAATTTAAAAACCTTATGAAACATTGAAATATTGTAGTAAACCCGTATTCATAAAAATATTGAGAAACTTTCAAGTAATTGAGTTTTGGATGGTCATTAAAATAGCGGTCTTTTATTTAGTGTTAATTGATATTGAAATTCGCAGTTTCGATTCTATTGTTCGCAGTCTATGTTCTATCTACCCAACATTATTGAAAGATAATTGTTTGAGTTTAATTTACTTACATACAGTTTTAATTACATACATAGGTATGCAAAAATTGCAACAGACATTGTACTATAAACAATTCACACGGTATCGTACTTACGCAGATCTCGTCGTTGGCGTCTAAATGAGAAGCCGACGCGTCATTCGCTGTCGCAGAACCGTTCTGTGACCATTCAGTGAAGCCTGTAAAATGTGTCTGGCTAGGGCTAGCTAGATAGATTTGTTAGACCTCGATCACGAACTTATATCATAAAATTTTTGGAACCCAATTTAAGTACTTAGCAGGCTAAAACGTACCGAACAATAAAAAACAACACATATAGTATAATATGAATAAAATTGCGTTCTCTGTAAAACGGCACCCAAATGTAACTATTCAGTAAAGTAAAAGTGTTATAAAAAGAAATAAAATATTCAATAATGTAGACAGGATTCTTTTTAAAGTGATAAGATTTGTAAAGCAGAAGGAGGGGTCGGGGGTAAAGATGGACTGAGGGGACAGTTTTTGACTTTACAGTGGAATTATTGATACTAAATACTTTTTGTATTAATAAGTAAGTTTATACTTGGAAAAGCCTTCAATTGACAGAAAGGTTCTATATTTTTTGATATTGACTAATATTAAGTGAAGATGTTAGGCCAAGGAAATGTGTTCATTTCAATCTAATAAGTTTCGATAGCAATGTGGAGCAATATTTATTTAATTTTACATGACTATTAGTTTTTTGTGTGTATCTTTATGATCTCGGTCATTTTGTCGCAGACTTACAGGTGAATATTTCCGTTTTGAAATTCGGACTATATCGTGGCTAATAAAGGGAATAAATCGCCTCACTCGTGATTTTATTGCTTATAACCATAGGCTATATGAACTTTACATCTCAAAGTTTGAATAAAATTGACTTGGTTTACAATTTAAGCCATTAATTTAATAATACAACATAAGTTTACTCAGCGGCCTTTTCAAAGTCATCCGTTTAATAGGCTAGTTGACTAATATTAGAAAGCCATTTTAATTACATTACACATTACGTGGGGTTGGCACAACATGTTTTTTCCTTACATTTTCCTCTGTCTGGCTATTTTAAGTATGTAAGAGAGTTCGCTTAATAACAGAATACACCGGTTACTAACCGGGGCCAGGTTATTGTTTTTACATGGTTTAATAATTAATATACCATTGTCTTGTATAATGCCCAGTGTAAGTAATTAATTTTTAAGCAGCAGTTGTTTTTGAAAAGAATAACCTTGATTGATTCTATTCTACATTTATTTATAGTATGTGGACCGAGTAGACCCTTCAGCTGAAAATAGTTGTTGTTTGAACCCGCGGGTACAATAATAAAGAGGAAAATGGAAGGGGTGCCATACTTTAATTTGTATCCAGTAAATAAACCAATTATATCTTAAACTTAATAAGAACAAAAACTGTGAACGACTTATTACAGTCTTTCGGAGTAAATAGTTAATATTTTTAAATAATAAGTAACATACCTTAACTTAAACCTGGTAAATGGTTAAAACAACCACCATCTATGTACACAGTTTCTTTTACCCTCATTACATACTTACCGATTTTCATCAAACATGTCTAAGAACACTCACGCAAAACTAAATTTTTATACGCTATTTTTTGTTAAAGATAAAATTAAACAAATATAAATCTGCACGGTAATTAAACGTGTAAAAGATGACATTAAATTGATTTTTAAACCAAGTATCGCTCAAAGAAATTTAAATAAAGCATTGTATTTGTGTCTCTTACCATTTCCGTTTCATCTTTTTGCTTCCGGTTTGAAATCACTACGATTCTATAGAAGTTTCACTTCAAAAATCAAACTAAAATAATACAAATACAACATAATAAATCTAATAACATCAAATGAGATTTGGTTTGCAACGAGTGTCCAATACTAAACTAGCGCATAATTAAATGCTACAATCAAAAATGAGCCGTTTAATAAATGAAACCTTGAGAATGTACACTCTGGATGAATTTGCTTGTATGTTAAAAAGGCCTTCAGCAAACTAATTCAGGGTGCTAGCTAATTTTTAGCTCGTTGACCAAGCAAAAGCAATGAAACGACTAGAAATCTATTGTTAAAAAGGCAATAAATTAGGCTGCACGCTATCTCAAGCGCACCCAACACTTTTGTTGTTCATCATCGTTTAATTTTAACTCTTATGTATCAACAAACTCCAATGTTGATTAACTTTGGCTTCTCACACAAAGCTCTGTGCGACTCAATGTTTCTACATTAACAGCTTTATAACTTTTATACGTGGTAGGTTATAAAGTCTAGGATGTAAAGGTAAATAGCAGTTGACAAAATCTTTTTGTTCACAGGTAAGTCATCTCGGCGTAACAAATTGTGGATAGTCTTGTGATATCAATTTTATGTGAGTACCCATTTAGGAGAGCAGTCTACTTATTTAGATCTGATCATGTTATTTATATTTAAAAAAAGTTCCCGGCAATTTTTCCTTATTTGCTCACCGTTTAGACCTACCCTGGACTACGACAAACAAATTAAAACCAAAATCAGCTCAATCGGCCCAGCCGTTCTCGCGTTTTAATCAGACTAACTCCACCAAACGCTTACAAGTAACTTTTTTGGGGTTAATTTTCGCTTGGGGCAGGATTTGGCTGGCTGGCCAGGATCCAACCATTGCGCTGAGCGCTTCCGATTATCGTAAAGAACCCATTTTTCATCATAGAAATAAAACAAGAAGACTACAAAGCTTTAAACATACGATACTCAGCGAAAAGAGATATCATATCGAAACGAGTCAATAAACACCACCGGGGTTGCCCGCAAAAATGCCTCGCCGCTATATTCTCGCGGTTCGAAATGCGTTTCATCATTTTATTAATAAAAAGTTTTTAGTAAAAATAATTAAAGCTACATAAAATAAAGGTGTACATACAATGTTAAATTAAAATTAAATTAGGCTTTATATTTTTGAGCAGCGTGCGCGTCGTCAACACTTTCCCGCGGCGAGGACTTTAATTAATAGTCATGTATACGTAAAGTATTTAACGAATGAACTTTAATGAAGCTATGTTAAACGACCAGTGATTTAAGACCCGTTCTGCATTCAGGATACCGATCAAATTATAATGTCGTATCGGAACATGACATTTTTTTAAATCATCCAATTATCCTATTCTCTTATTATTGACAGTAATGAATGATAGTGAATTACAAACAAGCTGAAATTAAGAAAAAATATAACTTAACTTTTTTGGGAATTTGTACTGTCTTTAAGCCTATTAAGTTCGAAATCTTATTAAATAAATCTTTCTTTAATCGCGAATGCTGCGAAAACTATTGAATATATAACAAAATGATGTATTACAACTTTGTAGAACTTATCATTATCTAAAAAACGTCCGAACATTATATCTCTAAGTATTATAGTTTTGTGACAATAAGCGGGGTTAAGATCACGAAATAATCTCATCAGCTGAGATTGTGGTTAACAGAAGGCAAAAAAAAAGGAAAGGTGATCGAAATAAAACAAGTCGTCTATTTTAAGTCCTTATATTAGCGTCTATCTGTCTTGGTATGTACATTATTTTATGTAATAATCATCTATTAACGAGAAACCAATATTCAATGTAATTATTACTACCAGTTTTGAATTGCATCTCATAAAATCAGCTCTAAAATCATAAGTGTCTAAGTTTTTGTCGTCGTAAATAAGGATATAGAATAGAATAGAATATACATTATTACACACCAAATGAACAATACAATATGAAATTAAAACTAAACCTAGAATGCGTAATGGGCGGTCTTATTGCTAAAAGCAATTTCTTCCAGACAACCGAATGAAACTCAAAATATTCGCCTATCCACTGTAAAAGTCATTAAATAATAAATATATTTTTGATGGATTGCTTAGTCTAACCAAACCTGAAACTTACTTGTAGCAAATACATAAATGGAAAAACTTTTAAAGGCGTCAAAATTACTTTATCCTGGAGAAGAAAACCTAAATAGACTTGTTATTTACATGTACAAGGACAGAGACGGTGCCATAAAATATTACATTCCTAACCGGGAAAAACAAATAATTTTGACATGGGCCTTACAAAGAACATTGTAAGTGTAACAAAGAAAGAAAACCAAAAATAAAACTGATTCCGTAAAACGGCTCAAAGGAATATACATAGTTCAAAAACAAAACGTAAAAGATCGAAAAAAGAGAATAAGAAAAGTGCCTGCTCAACTGCACTGAATGTCCGGGTATGTGTTTTTTATTAATGAAGCGTCTTTAAAATAACACTAATACAATCTAGCATCAATCAATCAATCTATTATATAGGGTAATAGGCCAAAGAAAAGATGGATGGACTGTGTGAAAGAAGAATGTGTAAGAAAGGAGTGAGTGTTGAAATGAACTAATATTTAGCAATGAGAATAAGTTTCTGTAGGGTTTTAAACAAATAAATAAGCACCCCAATATATGTATGTTCCCACGGCGGCTGGGACATAGGGTATAAAAATAGTACATCTACATTAAATTATTGAAAAAAAATGGCATTTAATGATTTTTTTGGTAAGAGTCGTATACTACCGACGCATGCAGGCACGCACGCAACATTATTTTTGCAGGTATTTTTTGAAGTGACATACAATACAAATAAACAAATATTTCCTCTTCATATTTAGTATTTTAAACTGTATATAAAAAAATATCGTCAATGTGACATTTAAATATTTTATTATTATTTTATTTATCCCGACGCAAAGGAAATAGTAATAATAATGAAATGAAATAATGATTTATTTAAAACAAATAGTTATTTTACAGCTTTGGGCCAATTATAACTATTTTAGACTTAAAAACTAGACTTATTTATTACACACATTATATACAATTTAACAAAAATTAATAGAGCACACAAAAACAAAAGAAAAGTAATATAAACAATCATAACTAACGATAGACACGTCAAACATAATGACCCTTTTTTTTTGTCGGGGGTTAAAAAAGAATTGCAAAATGTGTTGCTAAGCGCATAACTCAACAACGCCTATACCAATTTAGCCAATTTATTTTTTTATTTATTTATGTTCGTTGACACTATACTTTTCATCCGTTACCACAACTTGACCGTATTTTGACGCTGCTATGTGATGTAGTGTGAAAAAGATGCCGTGACCAGTCTTATCTATTGTTTTAGAGCGAATCTAAGCGACCGACGGCTCATGCAAAATATAACGTTCGGTCGATTTGACCGTAGAATTTAATCGGTTCCTTTTTTTCATCTATTCTAATAAATCTAAATTTAAAATAAAAAAAAGCCCCGATTCCAATGCCTTTATTTCCTTAAAAGTAAAACACCATAATATTTAGTAATGTGCACGCGATGCTCTTTCATTTGATACCCCACTCGAGTATATTTGCAGATTTTCGGTTTTTTTCCCCACTCTCACCCCCATAGCTTTGAAACGGCTCAACAGATTTTCATGAAACATGTCTAAGAACACTCGCGCCACTCACTCACCGTTGGGGAGCTATGAAGTCCCAGACAGACAGACATTCACACAGACAGACAGACACGTCAAAGTTATAACGCAAATGCTCAACGAAATGTTACACCCATACGCAAATTTTTTGTAAAAGTAAGTTGTAACAAACAACCAAGACTCCTGTAGTTATATTACAGGTATTTAAAATCTCTCGTTTAAAAAGGCACACTCATAAATCGTATAAATTAATGTTTACCTAGCTAATTGTAACATTAAAACTGCTAATATGACTAGGTGGAAAATCGGATCGATTGGTTTGTAGCGCCATTGAATAAAATTATTTCACTGCTAAATACCCTATTTAGCAAGGAAGGCTATAAGCAACAGGATATTGCAGGATAAAAGTTTGATTTTTATGGCACCTTGAACCAATGGTATGGTTCATACTAAAGCAGAAAAAATCGAATGTCGATTTTAAAGGGTGAAAACGATATTTTTGTTAGAAAATTAGATTTTTCGATTAATGCATAGTTTATTTGTACATTAATTTTGTATTATTAATTTGTCACTTAAATTATTTGCTTTTTTTAGGTTTATATTCATGCTTATTATAATCGCCAATTTTGTCAATTAATGTTTTTTGTTTTTAAATACAATCAATTGAAAATTTATGTTGTAATAAGAACTTATAATCAAAAGTCATGCCATTTATCTTATCTCTCAGTTGTACTATAAAAAAATACCTAAATATCTCAGAAACAGTATGACTTAGAGATTAATTCGTAGCATGATAAAATCAACTTTATATTTATGTAGGAAACATTACAGTAATGTGCCACATTTAATGGAGAATGTTCGCTCTGAGTTAGTCAGTTACCTTCTTTTATATAAAAGGATATCTTCGAATTATAAGTACGTACCTTGTGATTTTAAAATATTTATAACCGACTACTTTGAACCTATTAAAAGGATTTTGAAGATTACACCGGATTTTTTTTTACAATATTTTTTTTTATAAACATTAAGAGAGAAATTAAAGAGAAAGACAGTTAAAATACCTCTAAATTTAAATATAAACCTACACGATACAGCAGCATAAGACCATCCAAAATAATCAAGAAGAAGAAGCGATAAAATATATTTACGACGACATTTATTCTTTCTCATTTTGTTTATTTCCAACTTGTTGAATATTCTACAAAACCAAAACACAAATCTTATTTTATCTGTGTTGTTACGTTTATAGAAATTGAGCCCCTACTGTTCAAAAACTATGCTACATAACAAATAATAATTTTGTAGTAGCAACCACATTCAAAAATCCTTATTATAGCTTGTTTAAACTTTAACACATTTTTCTTTAACTTAAACCCTAACTAGTAGGAAAATGGTGAAAAATCATAAGTTTTGTCACAAATGGCTATAGTCTTACACTCTGTTAATAACTTGCAATTTTTATCTGTCATCTTCAGAAAGTCCAAGTCTCCTTGATCTTGCGCCGAAACCATACATTTCAACAACATTATACAATCGTCTTCCGCTCTATGTGCGTTCAGATCAACATTTCCGAAGGTACCCGGAACCCTAAAAAAGGTTCTCAATTATGTGCGTATGTATGTTATTAAGTTTTTTTTGCCGTAAACCGATTATAATATTCTTTTATTCGATAGCCGTTGCTTGCAAGATTGTTCCCTTGTTCAAGCGAAGAATAAAAAGAAGATATTTCAGGT
The DNA here is from genome assembly GCA_929108375.1 of Gymnoscelis rufifasciata. NCBI lineage: Eukaryota > Metazoa > Arthropoda > Insecta > Lepidoptera > Geometridae > Gymnoscelis > Gymnoscelis rufifasciata. The sequence goes on along the minus strand of CAKMYF010000001.1, from coordinate 3,643,390 downwards.
CAATGAACACAACATCAAGTAGCCTCGTCGTAAGCTCTTAAGTTTGGGTTACGGGTACTAGACATCTGATAACGTACCCACTGCTGGGACACAGGGACTTCTCTCTTGGCGAGGGAGATTAGGCCTTAATTCACCACGCTGGCCAAGGGCGGGTTCGTGAATGTCACATATCCTTCAAACTCTTTAAAGTTCTCTACTTGTTATACGAACGCGCTGTAAATACTAATTTACTTCGTTATATTTTATATAACTATTATAACATAAGGCCTATCTTTCATTTCTTACGCACCGCAGTTATTTTATAATTTCTAAAAAAAAAAGTTACTCAAACCAGTGAAATAATTTCAAATTACATGCACTCAATTAGCCTTAGCCATTATTCGTCATAGTAATTTAATGAAAACGAACGGGTCGTTTCGAAAGAGAAACAGACACAGTTATAATTTAAGCATCTGAGTATAACTCACCTTTTCGTTTCATTTGTGTCCATCCTTTTCTTCTCCACCTGCCATAATTAATTTTTTGATAAAAGCAGTTGGTAACACATTGCTACTGATTCAATTGTAACCAATTAGTAACCTATTATTAGTTAATAATATAACCAAGGACTATAAAACGTTGAAACGTTTAATGACTAATATTTTGATAATCTGAAAACATTTTTCTTATTTTAAAATTAAAAAGAAATGTCGGTAGCTTGTGAACACTACGTGAATGTGAACTTTTAAATTATCAAAAAGTTATACGCACTCGATTATATCATGATATTTAAAATAATATAACATTATTTTTTTACCTTTATACATTGTAGTGTATGCCGTGATCATTGCGATTGCAACAGCAATTTTGGAAATTTATAAATAAATTCCCGTCCAATATAATTTTCTATTGATTTTTAATACTTTAGATAGCACTGCGTCGCATCGAAAGCCGGCATATAAAGAAAACTACTAAAAACCGTTACATGCTGTGCACGCCATGCGTCCAGCAAACATTATGCATACATACACACAATGGGCGATTTTATTCTGTAAAACGTTTATACAAAAATTTCTTTACCCGTTCTACTCATATTATTAATATTATAATGTTTACATGAATGTGTGCTCTTTCATTCCGTAATTGAACCTTTATTTGATCTAAAATTACTGGGCTAATTAGGTACCTAATTAATTAATTATTAATTATTACCCTGCCGAATAACGAACGAGGCGAACTGAGATCTGCACTGACATCTCGCCTAGGAGTGTTTTGTGCATCATCCCCCTGCCTGACCAGGCCCCAACTAGCCCAAACTCCCTGATGTAGTGTTTTAGTTTTTTTTCTATTCTTACTTATCTACCTCAATGAGACCTGCACTTTACAGGCCACAGTATAAGCTGAACTCAGTAAGTGAAGTGGTATTATCATAATTAGGGTTGATCAAGCAAACAGGTTCTGGTGCGCCCTGTTTCTTTAGAGATGTTGTCAGCCCATCTCGCTGCTATTATATAATAATTACTTACTAGCTGACCCCAGCAAACGTTTGCAAAATGAAAAATTGATATTAAAAGGCTTAAGCTTATAATTTATCACATAGGTACCTACAATTAATCATAACATATTCTTAAATTGTTTTTGGTATACCTAATACTCAAAATACTATAAATGATTTATGGATATTCTTCTTTTTAGTACTTGGAATTAATCACAAGAATGGCTCGCCAGTATAATGATTTGACCAGGAATAATACCGAACTTACAAAAGGTTTCCAACAAGTATGAAAACTCTCGCAAACGAATAAAAAATCTCTCGTAAGATAGAAATCTTGTCAGCGTAAGCCAGTAAGTGCACTGAAAGGCTAGAACAATGGAATGGAGATCTTGCACAGATTCGTCTAGCTTATGATATTTTCATCAAATTTCAAATTTCTTTTTTTATTTGAAAGTTCAATCCTTTCCGGTTAATAATCGAAAATAATTTCATTCAAATGGCTGCCTCGGCTGACCATGCAGTAGCCAACACGATCGGTCCAATTTTGAAAAACACAAATGCCTAATTTCCTTACAAGTAAAACACCATAATAATTTGTAATGTGCACTCGATGCTGTTTCTCATAAAACCCCACTCAAGTATATTTGCGAAATTTTTAACTCAATAGTTTATATACAAAGACGAAATGGAACAGTTTTACTAAAATATAAAACTAGACTAACAGTATGGGAATGTGCCCAGCGAAGAAAAAAGTGCACTGCGTTGCTCAAGATTATTGTAAGTACAAAATGTTTATTGCTTAAGAAGCAAAGATAAAGGATTTTAAAATTAAAATAACTTTTTAACGAACAAGTCAAAGCTTTACAAACAGCTTTATCTACTTCTTGTAGGTACCTTATATTTTTAGGTAGGGAGGTTTTTCTGTTCACGTCCGTAAGAGTTAACCCTCTGAATAGAAAAAGACCCTTATTACCCGAAACCTTCAAGAAGTTTTGGGTGAGGATAAACTTACAGAAATCTTAAAAGAGAGAGATCTCAAAATCTATTGGTTTTTTCTAAACTTATGAAAACACGACAAAAATAATTGATTATATCTCGGAATACCGCGAAATGAGATGATATATTTTTATAATTAAAAGTTTTCTATTTTGATATGAAATGAAATAATCATAAAGTTATATTTTTCTTAATTAACCTACAGGCTATTTATTTTAAAATACTTAGTTTATTTTTTGTAGGGAAAGGTATTTATCAAACTGAGTTTGTTCTAATTATTTTCGTAGGCATAGTGAACACGGCTTTTGCAAAGAATAAATGATCCTGTTGCAATAATGTGAGGGTAGATACCTATGGAAATAAATTCAGTGTTTAACCAACTACGCGTGTTACATTACAACATGGTGACAGCGGTGATGTATTTAATTGTCTTATCATAAAATTGAGAATTTCCCTCCTGGGATTCAAGGGTGGAGTCATAAAGTAACGTCATAGAGAAATGCACTTGAAGCTTGCAGATCTCATCCTGTCTCACATATCACCAAATAATTTATTAAATGACTACACTTAACGTTGATAACCCATAATCATATCCTTTTTCGATATAAAAAAAATGGTACGATTTTCCGGGGATAATATAAAAAACAAGTTTAAGTAACCTTGATTAAATCTACATGAATAATAATATAAAATCGATACAAGGTTTGGAGCTTTTTAGGGATTACATTTTTGTAAGTATCTTTATTTTAATAAACTTGTTTTGATTTGAAAATCTCTGTCAAATTTATATATTTGAATCATTTTTCAAAAAACAATGCTTCAAAAAGTGTTATAATTACCTTCGTTAAGAGCTTAGTCCAGGACCACTTCCGCGGGTGTAAGCCCTTAAGTGAACCACTCCCACTCTCAACACTCGTCAAATTCCAATGTTTAATCTATAATTTTAATATCCTGTAATATAAGTAGTATTGATACAAACGCGTGGTATTTATTCGAGTCCCTGGATGAATGAGTTTTACACAAGAATGGGCCATGATTCTTTATTATGTTATTAAAAACCTTGAAAACCTGCGTTTGTCTATTAACCCATCCAGCAATATCGCGACATGCGAATACCGTATTTATACATCAAATATTTGTCATTTAGGTACTTAAATAAACTATCTTATTACTAAGAACAGTTGGTAAGTAACTTAAATAAACTATCTTATTACTAGGTACAGTTGGTAAGTATTTAACATCATATATTAAAATAAAAAAAATTGTAAGTCAGTTGTTTCTTGTAATTGGACTCGGCGCTTGAAGCAACAATTTGACCAGTGTTGAGTTAAAAAAAAAGGTTAAAAGTGAAAAACAAAAAAAAAAAACGTAAAACGTTTATTTCCTTAGAAGCACATAACCTACATGGACAAGTTAACTTAAAATTTATAAAACGAGATTTATATACATTAAGATTAACAAACAATTATAAATGTCAATACACTTTCTCCCCTCATAAATTTTAAACGGGTCAACCGATTTTCATCGAACATGAAAACGGCGGGAATCACCGCCCTCAAAAATCCATCCGAAAAACAACCTTAAACCCAAGCACATAAGCACGATATTCAACCTCAATGGTATTTTCTATGCATAAATGTATGTGTGTATTAATCATGATTAAATATCCCGTTATAAATCTAAATAGTAATATTATAAAGTGTAAGCTGAAGTGTTTGTTTGAACGCTTAAATCAAAGCAACACATCAATTAGAATTTAAAAAATTCTTTGAATGTAATATAATGAACTTTTTTATGTGTTATCAAGCCTATACATATATATCCATTTATATTAATAAAGTAAGTACAAAAAAAAACACAGTTTTGTAAAAAAATTTTTTAATTGTCTTTGTTACATAAAAGTTTCGAAGGCTTTGTTAATTTTGTTATTGTAAATTCAAAAAGTCCTCTAATAAACATTTGTTATGATAATAATATAATGCAGCGCTGTGTCGCCGACACTGCGATATGCCCATTCTGTAGATAGTTAGTTATTTTTCTTCAAATATATAGTTAAGTAATATTTGCTTGCGAACGGCAAAAATTATCTGCGTTTTAACACCTAACTGAGATCAAATTGTCATTTTTTCAATGGTTGAACTTGATTGGTAGCATAAAATGGTGATGGTGACTTAATATTCTCCATATTTTCCAAACTAAAAGTTGGGTTAACTTTTAGAAACCATCATGGTTATTTAGATTTATAACGGTTTTTTTTCTGCTAGATAAGCTTTCGTTTGACCACAATCTCACGATGTAAAGTGACGATATATAGAGAGTTGAAATTAAGTGAGTATTTTTAGTATTTGTTGGCAACAGATGATGCATTTCTGTTGCCAACAACAAATACTGAAAATCTAAATTTAAAATTTAAGAAAAACCCCCGATTCCATTGCCTTAATTCATGGAAATTTTATATATTATATATATAGATCTTGATTACGAATTATTTATTAACACTCCGTAGCGCTGCAAGTATTTTTATAACAAATTATATTCAAGAAAACTACCAGAGAAAATGTATGTATGTTATGTGCGGAATAAGGTAATAAATTTTGTTCCATATAAGCATTTTACGTATTACTGTCAATGTGGTGGGATAATCTACGGTGAGATAAAACTTTTGATCATTCATGGTTTTTATGTTTATGACTAGGTAAAATGAACAACTACGTTCAATATGACTAGGAAAGTTAACATACGATGTTTATATCTAGTATCATCATAAATAGCATAAATAATTTTATGGGGATTAAATTACATAGCTTTGTTTGTACTGTGCTGATAGCTACGAAAATGTCATATTTTCTGGAAGTCGGTTGAAATAATCTAAATTTAAATGTATAAAAAACCTCCGATTCGAGAACTTTCGTTTCCTTAAAATCAGTTTTAAGGTAACAACAAAATTCAAAGAATTGAGTACCTCCTGCTTTCTTTGTACACAGATTCAGTTGAGATTTAAACAATAACTTAGTTAAATTATTATTTTTAAATATCTATTACGTAATTTCTTCCTAAAATTGTTACTAAGTTATTATTTATTACGAAAAGTTAGCCAATATATTTCCTACAAGTATTTTTGGGAGTACCTACCAAATAATGGCACTTTGATTGACTTCTTTCACACGTCCGTCACGCGCATAAACCTTTTTATTTCTAAAAACATCGCTATTTTGAATAGAACAATTTTAAAATTCGAATACATTGACTCGAGTCAATGTTCTCCATATTCATAAAGGGCGATGTAAACACGAAAACAAAATATTTTTATTTTAAGACTTCATTAACTTCACTCTCCCCATAACATAATTGATTGTCTATGTTTTTGCAATCAACCCTATTAATTATCTAGTTTCTATTGTTCCAGTTTCAATGACACGCGCAAAAACGCGAGAAACTTTGTGAGAACTTTTAAAGAGTTTGAACACTTTTTAAGTTCTCAGAACATGCCGGTTTCCTCACGATGTTTGCCTTCACCGTTAAAGCACGTGTTTTAAACGCACATACATTTCTCATGATGAAAAATCCAAGTAGGTATATTAAATCATCATCATAAACATACCCATTTACATTTCCACTGCTGGGACACAGGGACTGCACTCTGGTGAAGATATTACATACAAAGGGAATATCATTATATTTGCTTAGGATGTAATTGGGACTCTATTTGTCAACAAAATCTGGTCCCCCGGCGGGAATCGAACCCGCAACCTCTTGCGCCTAAAGCGGACGTTCGCCCACCGAGCCACAGAGGTCGTCGAATTGTTTCTTTGTTAGATAGCCTGTTCATATATTTTTCTTATAAATAACTTTTTGAATTATCATGCTTTTGAACAATATTATGATTTAAAACGGGTAACATACCATAATTTGACGGTTTTTGAGTTTTCCTCAAATCAAATGTTTATTTGCAGAATACAATTTTTCAAACATGTCAAGAACTTAAGGACTAGATATAGTTGTATTCAACCCGCAAGTAGGTATGCAAATACAAATATTTTCATTATGTCCTGGACGCAGACAGTTTTTACAAATCCCGATGTTATTTAGCTTTTTTTTATGAATTGATGTGGATTATGCTTGTAAAATACCTTTAGTTATTTTATTAGATTCAATTACATCCAGGTCGAGTAAATAGTATGAGTTATAATCCGGGTATCTAGTGTTCTTCATTTTATAGTGAGTTTGTTGGCGATGAACGTCGGGTTATCTGTTCCGTGGTGTTTTAATTAAGAGATTAATAATGAGGCAACGCATTAGGATTTATTCTAAACATACATTATTATAAGAATTTGTAATCTTAGTATTCTTTAACATTAAAGTCATATTATTTGAAACGTCATGATAATAAATATTACACGAAATTATAAATAAAACTGCCTTTTTCTTATTTATAAAAATCTAGGTATTTATATATAGCAAGCCAGTGTTTATACAACACCAATAAGGTAGGGTTTGTGTTTATGCACAATGCATTGATAGCGTTAAGTTGTTTATTTAAATTTAATACACAAAGTGGGTTACTTTACAACAGCAAGCTAATAAAAAATATGTTTCTGTTTATTGGCTAGATGACTTAAAATTACATTATTATTACATACTTAATTATTATTATTTTATTTCTAATGTAAAATCAAGTCTACTAATAAATAATCAGTACTAAATGTATACGCCACGAGCACGACCCTCACTCCAGAGCTTAGATGCTCTATATCTTGGTTTCATATGGAAGCCTGGTAGAATACGACAAAAACACCGTGTTCGATTTTGCTACCACGTGTGGACTTTAGTAGAGCCACAAGTTTCTGTTGAGGTTGTCCTAACCACTTGTTTGCAAGAGATACATTGGATTTCTACGTTTAATCAAAAAAATGTTGTTGGAGAGATCTCATTCTGAGAGATCTCATGAGAACTACACCTGGTATAAAATGTAAAAAATCATATTAATAATAATTCATTAATTGTCAGAAAGCTGTAACATAAATTAGTAGGTACCTATAGCTTAGATTTATATTTAAAAAATGATGAAAAATTTCACTCTGGCATATTACAAATAACAACAACAAATTGTGTGCGGTCAACACGTTCTGTGCACTCGGATATTGCTCATTTCTTGCAGCGGTTACAAGTATCTGTACGAGGTTTAAAAACATTCTACCTATCTAAGTAACAGCCTCTATAAACCCAGCAGGGTATTAAAATATATTCATAATAAGTTTGTATGTGTTTATTGTGTTGATGTGTTTATTTAGCAATCAACTTTTTATAGACTTTAATTGAAGGTTATGGCTCAGTGCTTTCTTTCAATTGATGACACTTAATTATCGTTTTTGTTTGTTGTTTCTTTTGCAAGTTTGCACCCAGTCTGAATCTGTTTAGCGTGGCTGTTGTTAGTGGCGACATGAAAACTGATGTCAGTAAATTCAATGCAAATGGTCATTTTAATTGATAATAAGGTATTTGACTTCTGTTGTTTTGCGTTGTTTATTTTTATACTACCTATATTATTTTTATTATTTGGAGATATTTTTTTTTGGATTAAATGCATACGGGTTTAGAAGAAACCAACGTTTAGATTCCAAGGTCTTTGTTTGTGAGCAATAGTTACAAATTCGTTCTAAGAAAAATCTTACAGAAATGAAGTCAAATTCCTTATAGTAGTTAAAAATAAATGGATCGTTCGAAATCAACAACAGCAGAAAAACAACGTTTAAAATAATGAAAACGTGCAAAGACGCATTAAACATCCTTTAAGAGTTAGACGAATGGTAATATGTTTACTAGAGGATTATTAATTATTAGAGGATTATTAGGAATGAAAAATCAACTTTAAGATCTAAAAATTTTTTTCATCGTTTTTATTTATTTTTTGGGTTTCTATTACATTTGTAATAGAAGACATCCAACAATCATCTATGATAACAGTCTTAAAAAACACAATAAAGACTTTTTAGTTGCGCTTTTAAAAACATATTATTTAAACTGATTGTAAAGGTATTAGATATTAAGGTATTAGATAGGTGTTTGAGGAATAGCAAGGTATTTCTCAGCAAAATAAACATCATTTATGCGACCGAGAACATTTTTGATAGACAGCTGCTTCTTGACAAAATACTAGTAAAAATATCATTCTGAATTTGGCCGGTTAATGATTTGATGACGTCATGCTACCACCCTAACAAAAATATTTAACTAAGAATATAATATAATTCAAGGCTAAATTACACTTTAAATAAAATAAGTAATAAGGCAGTGTCTCAATAAAATAATTATTTTGAATATTCGATTTATTAGAGTGAATAAAAGTTTTCTCGCTAAGTTTTCAGACATTCTAAAGGATTCTGTAAAGAAAATCTTAGATAGAAAAAAGTTAAAGCAGAAAGTTCTCTAAACAAGTTCAAATGCTTTTCCAAAATTATGTAAGGTTAGGAAAATATTATGTATAGGAGTTCTGTGAATACAGGAAATTAATGGACAGAGAGGAAAGGACTAAGGAAATAGAATTTTTACATTTGTTTACAAACGAAGAACTATCAAAACTTACTTTACTACTGACAATAGTGTTCACTTTTTGGATTTCGAAGATTTCTTGTCCTTCTTGCGTTTCTTCTTTTTATGCCTGTGATATTAATAATTTGTTAGTCATGATTAGAAGAAATGAGGTTAATGACTTAAAAAAAAATTAAGCCAATTAGTTAATTTTGTAATATTATAAGTTAATTTTGAAGTATTTTTGGACGGGCTAAACAGGTTTATTTTTTATGTAGTAATAATATGATTTGCGTTCAAGTATCGATTGCGGCTGCATTAAGTAGACACTTTCTTTAGTGAGCTACTGTACGTGGTCTGGTAACCTTGAATCTACTGCCGAATAGAATGTTCTTCTTCGTTATGAAGCTCGATCGTAAAAAAATGACGTCGAGCACAGTCAAATGTGCAAGTTGCAATGTGGTTATTGACGAAGTGATATGAAATTGGCGTTTTGTATGGGAGGAACAAAAAGTCGAATATTTTTTAATATAATATATTTAATTAATCAAAGTATGAACCATTATTTTCTATGCACTTTTGCCATCTTATAGGTAGTTCATTGATGTCGCCAATCGTCTCCAACCGTTCTAGGTTAATACCGTCGTTCGCGTTCGACATTGTTAATGCCTGGAACATTGAAATGTATACAAACTAAATTGTTATGAGAAATAAAACTGACAAAAAAAACAAAAATCACATTAGGTAACAAATTTGGAAATTAATGATTAGACGAAGATTTCATCCCGACGATCTACATAAGTATGTTTACCTACTTTTTTTACAAAATGTGCAATTAATGTTCTAAAAAAACTAATGTTCATTGACATTCATTTTTATGTCGGGGGTTAAAAAGGCTTACTAATAGGGAACTTATTATTTAAATCGGTATTTAGTAGTTCCTGATATTAGTTCCGAATATCCATAAATCCCGGGGACCGCAAACTGATGAGTTATAATTTGTTTCTTTAGATACTCACTCGTTAAATCATTTAGATAGATTCGATAAATCTTCGTTTATCACTAATTATAATGGGTCACATACCGTGATTTGATGATTTTTGAGTTTTCCTTACCCACTCTCAACCCCATAACTTTTAAATTGTTTTCCCTCAAACATCACAAGAACATTCTCAAATCAAAGCACAAAAATATGCTAAATAAACTATTATATTAAGTATATCAGATATCTAGGACCCGTAACACAAGCTTAGTGCTTACCACGGGGCTAGATATTACTGTGTGAATTGTCTGGAAATATTTATATTTTATATTTATTTTATTTTATGTGTTCTATCTTCGTCCTTCCAAAAAATTTTAATAAGCAAACGCATATAAGTTGAAATAGCTTGACCAGGTGTTATAAGATCTAAATAAATAAATATATCCGAAAAATCCACACAAAAAGTAAGCATTAAACCAACCAAGGCCAAGTGCGTGGCCTGCGTGGTGAATTAAGACCTAATCTCTATCGCCAACAAGAAGTCCCTGTGTCCCAGCAGGGATGTTCAGAGAACTATTATCAAAAATGTGAAATAAGTATGTATATTATTCCATCAAAAACATTATTGGCATAATAAAATTAATCCGGTAAGAAGTTATAAGAGAAATAACGCCAAGAAATACATATTAGCAATTTTTATTCACTTACAATTTACAATCATTTAGAATAGTGCTTGCAAAATTGATAGAATCATTGACTATTTTCATTTTTTATTCAGGGGCCTGCGAGAGGTGCGAGTTACCGCAGTTTTTAGGTTATCATTGTTATTTTTTTTCCTCTCGTAGGCCCATTAGGAGTGTGATTGTGCAAAATGTCAAATTAAATTTAAAATTAAACAAAAACCCCGATTCCAACGCCTTAATTTCCTTAAAAGTAAAACACCATAATATTTTGTAATGTGCACGCGATGCGCTTTCATTTGATACCCCACTCGAGTATATTTGTAGATTTTCGGATTTCCTTCCCCACTGGTACCGGAAAGAATTATGAAGATTTTGATGACCTGAGTGATGTAATGGATCAAGACGTAAGTACATAGATGCGAACGTCGAAGATATTAGTTGTTACATTGGGTGGTAAAGTTTACAAATTCTGAATGATCAATTAATTGAAGTCATCTTAATTTGAATACCAAGTTTATCTTTATGACTTATGTTAACGCATATAACTGCTCCTTTTTTGGTACTTGGCAACACAGCCTGGCAGCTAATTTTCTGTTTATGGTTTTTTATGTTTTTTTTTCTTGTGTTGTTTATGCTGTTTACTGTGCTGTTGTTTGTTTATGTACCAAAATAAATGTATTTCGTTCATTTCATTTCACTTAAAAATATATATTATTTTTGTATGATTATTATTATTTTAGTTTATTCAATAATGTAATTGCATGCCTGGACAGGTAAAATACATTGATCCATGTAAGATTAAGAGAAGCCATCCTCTTGAATAACTCTATCTATTACTGTACACTAGGTACATAAAAAAAAACAACTTAATTTTACACCATGAAAATATAAGTAATTTAATGTATTTTGAATGTTTATAAGATTAACATTATTAAACTTAGAAAGAAAGAAAGAAAGAAAGAAAACACATTTTATTTAGGACACACTAAACAAAGTACAAAAAAAAAATATATATAACATACAAACACACAGCAAGTGTCATTGTTCATCATCATTTATTCAAATGCCCGCCGTTTCATAAAATGACCCCCATGGAACGTTTTAATTATGTTAAGGAAAATAATTCATGTATAAACTGCCTTAGCAAAAAGCATAGGGTCGCTCTGTGTAAGTCAAACACGACTTGCCGCTCGTGTAAATCGCGACATCATAGTTTATTACATTTCGGGTCGAGAATCGAACGCGTCACCGACCAGCACAAGGTAACCACTGTTAACGAGATCTACTGCCCGCCGGAGACGTCGGTGCTGCTGGCCTCGTACGCCGTGCAGGCGCGCCACGGGGACCTTGAAATAATTACCATCACGAGTAGTGGCGTAGTAAAATGATTATTATTTAGGACCTTTTTCACAATCTCCGAGTTAAATAGCCAATGGTTAAAATACAAACGTGGAAGACGTATAAAGGCCGGATAACACAGTATTTTCTGGCGAATGACATCACCGCTTCGACGGATGCTTCGGGCTGCAAACGAAAGGGCACCGTCTTTAATCAAGTACACAGATTTATCTTCTTAGCCGCATAGCGCACCGTTTTCATAGTTTTAAGTTTAAATTTGATTTATATTTCTTTAGTTTATTTTAAAAAAGCTGATGTTAAAAAACAAACCTTATATTTTTTATCTCTGTAATTTAAAAACGTAAATAAAGGCGCGCGGGAAGAAAGCAGTGAAAGATGAATATTGGTCTGATTTTACTTACCTGTTATTTTACACCGCTAGTGAAAAACCTAGAAGGCCACCTGATACGGCTGTAGGTGCATTTGACCAAAATTCTTACAATAATAAGAGAAGAATTAATGTTTATTGGAAACAATTAGAAGAATATGAAGAAGCTGGTCCCAATTTTACATATAAAGTTGTGTCTAATCAAGGAATTTCAATTCAGTTATTTTGTATGAAATGTGACTTTCGCATATTCTCAGCATGTTTTATGAAAATCAACCCGTTTAAAAGTAATGAGTTTTGTACTTTTAAGAGAACTAAAGTTTTGGCGGTCAGGCCGTTTTATTTAATTTTAAATTAAGTTTATTATAATAAAAATAAATTAAGGAATTTACCAACACAACAAACGCCACTGTGATCGATGAGGGAAAACGAATGTAAATATATTTATATGACGATTTTTTAATTATCTTTAATTTCTTTATTGTTCTAAAGTAGTAAAAACACAAACAAGTAGACTTAACAGATCGTAAATGTTCATGACTTCGTTTTTTTGGCATTTTATTTAGTCATTAACTTTGGAGTGTGTACATGTTTATCGGTCAAATTATTTGACAACCACAGTTTTACTTGTTTATTTTATCGAGGAATTAATAATGTTGTTTATGTTAGTAGAGAAACTATTTATGTACTATTAAATTATATAGATGTATCATGAGTAAGACATGGCTACCGACAAGTCGAGTCCTTAGTGTCATATTCTATAAGCATTTCTTTAGGTTTTGTTGTGGAACCTGAAATTCATTATGATAACTAAGGCAAAGATAAAAATGCACTTTGTGGCTCTTGGTTGCTCTTGTTTTTATTTGACAACAATTTTCAATTAAGCCCAAACAGAACAGATTTTACGCATTTTTAACCCCTGACCAAAATAGAGGGGTGTTATAAGTTTGACGTGTCTGTCTGTGTGTCTGTCTGTCTGTCTGGGACATCATAGCTCCCGAACGAATGGAGCGATTTTAATTTTTTTTTTGTATAAATGGTGAGTCTGGCGCGAGTGTTTTTAGACATGTTTAATGAAAATCGGTTATGCCATTTAAAAGTTATGGGGGTTAGTTCTTAACTATTAAGATGATTTTAACTGTTCATATCAATTTTGTTTTATGTTTTTTAGATTATTTTGTCTACTCTTGAGTGAGATATTTTGACCATTTTAGGTGCATATAATTTTATGATGATACTTACTACTTAGGTATTAAGAAATTCCTTTAATCTTTATCGTGGAGATTAAGTTTTGTATTAACATGAATATTTCATCTGGTGCGTTCTTAGAGCGTTTTGACTTCGTTTATTATTTTGATCATATAAAAAAATATGTTACTACTTTACACAGGACCATATGTATGGGAATATCTCATACTTATCCAAATTTGATATGGTTAAATTTTTACTATCAAACAATTGCTGGGTAGTTAAGTTAAGTTAATTAATTACTCATGAATACTTAACAACAGACATTATTAGCAATAGCCAATATTTAATGTATGTGCATAAACCAAAACTAACCATGAACTATTTATAACAAACCTAAGAATTTAATAATTACTATAAGAAACCCCAGCATCGCCAAAGAAATTATTAAAATAAAAAATTATATTCTCAAACACCGATAACATCCATATCTATGTTTATTTAACAGGAGCAATTGATGCAAAATGTCACTTTGATATAAATAGTATTAGATAATAATCAACCTTCCAAACATATCTATCATTTTTGAAACTATCAAAGTTATCAACACTATTAAGACATAATTCTAAATACTAAAATCCCCTAAGTAACAGTTATATTCAAACCGTTTTATAACGGGTATATTATTGATTGTGTTGAATGATGGTGAACACAATATAAGAACAGAGATACAGAGATTTTTATTAACTTAAGGGTTTCAGTTTAAATTTGCGATTATAGCGCATAAATTACACGCAAGGACGTGTCTGTCTGTCTTGGGCATCATAGCTCCCGAATTTATTATGATGCCTAGTTTAGAAGTTATGAGGGAACTGATAAACATCTATAGCCACATACATAAAGGTCAAAATCAAAACATCTTCAAAGCTATTAAACAATTTCAAATGATTTTCCATGGCCGAATCATCGTTCGCTTTTGAAGATCATTTAGTATTTAAGATTAGGTTAAGCCTGGGGCTGAGAAGTTCTTCAAAATATCAACAAGATAACTTAGCAATGTAATAAGCCTTCAACACGTACATGAAGCTTTAATATCCTGATACATCCAAATCTTTATATACATATATAATTCTTCTGTGAGTGTGTATGTCGGATCATTTGTTTTCAGAGAAATCCGTGAGAGAGAAAGAGAACGCGAGCAGCGTGAGCGGGAGCGAGAAAGAGAACAGAGGTGAGTAATAAAGAATAATAAGTCAGTAATTAAGATTTTGAAGAATAATTGTATACAGTTTTTTTTGCACACGAAAAATCCGGCAATGCATTGTATTTCTATCTCAATTTTGAAATATTTTTTGTAAATCGATAAAGAGAAAAATATATGTGTCCGAATAGACCGTACGCCGTACGTTTTTTCTGAAGACACAATTGTTCAAAATTTTCTCTAAATGATTTTCGCGCTAAGAAAGTATTTTTTTTAAATTTTGCTATATTTTTTATGATAGAGATAAGCCTTCATTTAAAGGACATGTTACATTCACCAATCCGCACTTGGCCAGCATGGTGAATGATGGTCAAATCTCTCAAGTCGTGAGAGAAGTCCCTGTGAAGTTTGAGTTAGAATTAAATAAGTGAAGTTGAGGGTAGAAGAATAAACTATCTAAGAGGCGAAAGTAAGAACATAGTGTGAGTGTATGAACTGTAGGTTAGAATAAAGATTGGATGTATAGAAGTATGAACCTAAGTATGAACTGAAAGTAAATGTGAAAAGTAGATATATGGAAGTAAGTAAGTGTGAAGACAAGTGAAGACGTGAATATTATTATGATGAAATTTTAATAATAAATAAATACGTAATAATAAATATGTAATAATAAATATGTAAAAAATCCTACTTGCAGACTAGCTAAAAAAAGCAAAAGCTTTGAATGTAATGGTATCAGATTGTTTAACAAATTAAGCTCAGACACAAAAGAATTAGAAATTATATCTTTAAAAAAAAAACATCAAGTCAATGCTTGTAAAAAAATCTTTTTACACACTTTGTGAAGCTCTTGAGGCTAAGAAACTTTCATCTCAGTAAGTTTGTGCCAGCTGTATTTTTATTATAATCTATAATTTGAATTTATTACAATTTTCACTGATACGATTTGACATTATTTACATAGTATTATTACATGTCCCAGACAGACAGACACACAGACAGACACGTCAAACTTATAATACCCCTCTTTTTTTGGTCGAGGGTTAAAAACAGCAAAACAGTACTTTTAAAAGTAAAAAAATAAACTCGTTGCTTATACAAAAGGTTGAACATTTATTCATAGCAGAAAATATGATTAACATCTAGGAAGTGCCGAATTTTCTAAATTTCTGTACAATTCAAAGCTTTGCGACGACTTTCTCATACCAATGACTTTTTTTTTATTGTGTATTTTAGTTTTCTATTACTTCATTGTTTTTTGTTAACTCATTGTCAGTTTGTAGGTAATTACAATATTATTGTCTGTTATCACTAGTAATCACGTTCAATCAATCAATTTAATTTTGATAAGAACTAAACATTTATAAAAATTGATAACGACCTTAAATTGAAATCTAACGCATAATCAAAAGTAAAAGTAATTGTCGAGGCGCATTCCATCAAAGTCATCACTGTGTGTAAAATAATTCAAACGATAGGTACATATTTTCTATGGATATTATTCGTTTGCCTACATTTTATTTATTTATTTATGGATGACTTCTCTTCGCACCATGTATATTGAAACCCTTCCATTTTAAAGTATTTTAAGAAGCCGTTCTCATAGCCAAAGACAAGCATTTTAATCTCCAAGTAGAATGCCATATAAAATTTCTAATCTTAAGAATTCTCAGCTGACAGCGTAAAAAACGTACTTTTCAAAGAGTCCAATTACAAGAAACTGAAGTGAACTTGTTGAAAACCATATCGAATCAACAATGTCTTCCAAAACATACGGACATTGGCTGTTGACGGCAATATAGCCAGTGACGGTATCGAAATAAAAGAAAAAGAATTCATTTTCAAGGGTATATTTAAGGATAACATCATGATTTCTAAACAGACACATCAACAGATATCTCACTAGCAGCCAAGCTTATCCCATGATTCGACAGCAAATGACTTTTTAAACTGCATTTCTGGACAAATGTCATCGAACACACCTCACATTTAAACCTCCGATCATTATTATGTATTCTCATATGTTCTCTCAACGTGTATTTCCTCGCATAAGTTTTATGACAGACTTCACAAGCATAATTCCTCTCCCCTGTATGTTTAACCATATGAGCCTTCAACGCTTTCTTACTGAAAAACCTATATCCACACTCCGTACACTGAGCGTTCCGTTCCATCAAGTGATTCTTCTTAATATGATACATTAATAATGATTTGAGAATGAACACTCTATTACACACATTGCATTTGTATTGAGCCTCTGTGTTATGTACTTTCACGAGATGTTGGTTTCTCTGATAGTAACTCCGAAACGACTCATTGCGAAAAAGGGCCAGTTATTTTTTTAGCTTATTCTAATCCCTAGGTCAGGTTTAGCCTGATATCGGTTGATTTTTTTTTACCCCTGAAAGAGTTAAATAATAAATTTAACCACAATTTTACAATGTTTAAATTTAGGACCAATTTTTGAATGTTCTTTTGAAAATAATATTGCATATTGAAAGTTGGTGTTTTATTTTTAGAAAACCTGATATAACTTACAAAAAATAATAATAAAAACAGATATTATTCATCTGGTTTATTAACGCGGAGAGAAATTACTTTAGATTGATTAAAAGTAGTTAGGCCAAAAAAGTAAAAAAAAAAGAATTCAATGTTAGTTGGAGTTGAAGGATGGTTAATACGGCGAGTAAAATTCGCAAAGTTGCCGGTAAAAATAAAGAAGTAATATGTACTTCACTTGACCGATCACTATTTAAGAGACGCTGCTCTATTCCAAACAAACAAACTCTTCACCTTCATATTAGTATAGATATTCAGAGCCTTTGGCTACTGACCGACTGGATGACGGTTGCTATGGAAAGAGGTGTCTGGAAAGAATGGGGGGAGGCCATTGCCCAGCAGTGAGGGACGGGAATCAATAAAATCTTTGAAGGCGATTTGGACTGCCCTATCGGAGTTGAATTTTTTCCCTTGCAAGAAGTTATCCAAATTTCGAAAAAAATGGTCTTTGCTCGCAAAAACTGCATATTCCCGCAAAAAGCGCTATTTGACCCCGGTAAAAGTAGCCTTTATGTTATTGTGATAGTAACCTTTATTATTGTAAAGTTTCATCGAAATCTATCGAGTAGTTTTTATATGAAGGAATCGCAAAAGCTATTATGTGTTATGAATGAAAAATATTAGTAGGATTTATTTAATGTGAATTGTTAAGTAATTATTTGGATGTTATTGAGTATATACCTAGTTTACTTTTTATTTAATTTAGATATATAATGTTTGTCTCTTTCTACGTAACGCCTCAACTTTTCGTGTTACACTTGATTTTACTCCTCATAAAATTTCCGTACCGGGCCTTATAACTCAAATCGTTTCTTAAGAAGTAAACCAGAAGCCTGCCGTGCCGCATGCCGTATATCTGAGAGAAAGAGGCACGAGCTTCTGTTTCCTCTTCGTCTCGTCCGTATTACTAAGTAGGGGTACCACACTACAGATAAAAAAATACACGGGATCAAACCTTTTATTTTTGAAATTCCAAATAACCTCACTATATCCAAAAAACCCCACTTTACGGTACCTATCTAGAACAGCATTATACGATATATTTAATATACCTTATATTTTTATCCTGGTAAGTTCAACGCAACACTTATTTCCTTTTTCCTTGTTAAGATACAAAAAAATATCGTCCTCTATAAATATTGTAAGATATCATAGACATTTTAAGGTGTAATCAAAAAGTGAATCGATCCCAAAATAATACAGCTGAAGTTTGTTTGTTTGAAGACGTTTATCTCGATACTTATATAAAGTTATCTTAAGCACTTGTAAAAAGTCTTGTAAAACTGTAAAAGGTCTTGTATAATAATTAAATATAGCATTTATAGGAGGAAGTTATAAGCTCTTAAGCCCCTGAAATGTGGAGAATAATTAATATTCATCATATTTTCCTGGAATGCTTGGATAGAAGAAGACACTAACTTAGTATCTATGGAGGTATTACCCACGACGGAGAAGGTTATATAATGGGCTGCCATATAGGTATCAATTTTACAGCAAAAATATGAATAAGTATTATAGTTACCGCAATACTGCCAAACTACTTCATAGCAGCCCCAGCGGATTGATCTGGGGGTCTTTTATTAACTTCATTACGTTAAATCTTTAACGTAATGGAAAATGTGAGTTTGCTATTATGGTCGTCTGCCGTCTGAAATGATGATGAACCAAAATGATGTCAAAATAAAATTTTGTTCCCGTTAAATTTTAATACATTTTCGTTATTTTTATAAAAGTAATAGCACCTCTACCCAGCCAGGGCTACAACGCCGTGTTGGGGCATACAAAAAAGGCACAAGATTTCAGGTTTTTTAACTATAACGTCTTTTAAAACGTGTATAATTACTTACGCTCGTATTAAAACTTAAGAATGGAGCGTAAATAATAAGAATTGTTATTTTTTGAAAGGTATTAATCATGCCATGACCAATATGATATTATTCGTGTAAATTCTGAAACCTTGCAACATAGCGCTCTATTTTGATTCAAAACAACCCCAAATAAATAACCTTGCTTTCCTTCCTAACCAAAAGAGTAAACACAACTTAAACATGTGTTTAACAGAAGTCCAGCAAAAGTGATCCATAGAAACTATTGCTTAGCAGCTAAGAGCTTGTCTAAGCCGTGTTTTTGTTTTTTTGTGATAAAGCGGTTATTTTTGTGGTTCCAAAAAGGCATAACCCATAATTCTAACTTAGGTGTATTATTTGTTAGATGTCAGTGTGTGAAATGCCAACATGCACATTTTGGAGAACACAACAATGATGTTTCAATATGAATGAAATACAGACAGGACAGAATAAGACAGGTAAAAAGGAAATACTGTGTGTAATAGGTAGTGAAAGATTTCGATGTTGAGTTTCAAAGGTAGTGAATCAGGGTGTTTAAGGCGCCTGTATGGGCCAACGGCCTTGAGGATTCGGGCGGAGTCTTAAGTTTAAAACAACGAGCTAGCCCACGCACCACAATAAGATCTAATGAATCTACTTCGTTAAGATATCGTTAATCGTGAGAACTACAATGGGTTGCGAGATCCACTGTCTATGGTAATGGTTGCGAGATCCGAGGATTAGTTTTCTTTAATATATTTTAAAAGCCTTGACAATTTTAAAACTATTTTATTTTTTACTCGTTTTTGAGATAAGTACTTACAAATGTAGTCAAACAAAAGACTTCTACTTTTTGGCAGCGATTCAAAAAAATATGGCTAAGCGACAACTTGTAGACTAAATTTATCTGTGTAGGGAGAAGGACCCATGTTTAACACCTTATTCGCGTGGTGTTTTTTTTTAATTTAGTTGTTACTTCATGTGTGCTAGATGTGTGCTATTCATCCCTAGATTTTCCATGGAGTAGGCATGTAAATAAATATATATTCCATTTGGTTAAAAGAAGCCAATAGAGTTTTTCAATAATTCGGCTAATAAGCACCAAAGTAACAATTTAATATTAATAGATTGTTATTGCAGAATTCTAGAATGCTCCTTTTTTAAAACAAACTTTAACTAGAAATTACATTCTATGGTCTCTCAAACAAAGTAATATTAGCGGCCGTTTGCTTTTGATTAGAAGAACAGAAAAGACTTTGCCTTGTTATTTATATTCAAAGCGGTCACATTCAAAAATATCACTACATACTTACTAAAATTTATAATTAAAGCGGTCGCAACACAAAATAAGGCCCCTTAGCTTATAAAATATTCTGGTACTCACATGAATTTTTAGATCAAAGCAGCCATAACTCAAAATACGGCACTTTCGATTATAATTTTCACTGTATCTTTTTGCAATAAAACAAGATCATATTTTTGTGGTCTTTTTATTGCAAAATGTGTTTAAACTATACACGGAGCAAGGTGTAGTATAAATATGAAATAAATTTTTAAATCTGACAATAGTTCCTGGGATTAGCGCGTTCACAAAAACCCTAATCATTCGTCGAAACGACGACTATTTTTGTAACAAAATTATGAATGAAATAAAGGTAAAAAAAGAAGTAATTCAAATTGATATTATTTTTAAGACAAAAACCAAACTTATTAACACGTAAAACGACAAAATATGAAACATTAAAATGAAAACTTTCTACGTGGGATTTAAATTTTTAATAAGTATAGATTCGTGCCAGATTTTACTTGGCGACATTGTTACCTCTGCACAAAACTCAAGTACATATCTGCTCTTTATACGATACGATACCTACTAACAGTTATCTATTCGTTAGTCACGAAACTATTATTATTGTACGATTTTGAGATGGATATTAGATATATCATATCAATCGCTCCTGTTTTCTTACTTTCCAGCCTTGTGTATTGTGAGTTGCACTACTTAGCACTTATTCAGTTGTTAAATTCTCTTTGGAATGCTACAAATTTTAAAAACAATGTTTGTCTTTATTTGTGGTTTTATGACTATTTTTTTTTATTAAAATGCTACATGTCAAGGAATAAACCTCTAAATTTAGTTTTAATAACATTCAAACAAAATAAACGCAGACAGGATAGTGAGGCTTATCACTATTAAAAAATCCTAATTGTAACCACATGAAACAACAAATAAACGATAACATATTAAGGCATGCAAGTTAAATAAGTTTTATTTTCGACTTTCCAATTGAAGCTCTTCTAATTTAGTAGCCGTCTGTTGCGCAGTGTGTGGTCTAGCGTTGTCGTGAAGCAGCAGTGGCGTGGAGCGATTGACCAGCCTAGGTTGTTTAGCCGCTAGCTTTTCCATCATGCTACGACCAATAGGAGCAAAGATATAGTGGTAAATGTGTAAAAAACGGGAGAAATTGTTCATCTTTGAAACCTTCCGTTGCGTGCGCCGTAAAAACGGTTCAAGATACACAAAAAATATGTATTAAAGAATAATAGCTCTTTTAATGATCTAAAAAACAGTCCGCGATAGTATATATGTCTATCTTTTAAGATTAACTCACAAAAACCGTTTTTATGGTACCTAATTTGGTCGAAATAATTTGTTTAAGTTGTATCAACATAATAATATTAATCTTTATTCAAATAAATATGTTGTTGGTTAAGTGTACTTCATCCATTATAACGCGGGTAGCACCGCAGGGCACAGCTAGTACTTAATATAATAGACATACATAGATAGATATTTTTTATTATACATACTAAACACCCAGACCAAGGAGAAAATGCTTGCAGAACATACAAACACTTGACCCCTCGGCGGGAATCGAACCTGAGAGAACTAGATAACAATGGACCGATACAATCTTTAAATGGGATTCACTTGAAAACAAAAAAAAAAACATCAAATATTTCCCTAATTCTATTTACCTAGTCGTTTATGTATTATGTCCACAGAATGTTTTGATTAACGAAAATAAAGTTTCTTTTCTATGCAGAAGAAATTGAGATTGAAATTGAAGTTGAATTACATGAAGAAATTGAGTAGGTACATTATGCGCAATGTTTGTCCTCAATGGACTCCTAAACCACTTAACCGATTATAATAAAATTCGCACACCATGTGCAGCTCGATCCAACTTGAGAGATAGGATAGTTTAAATCTCAAATTATAGTCGCAATTTTAATTTATTGGTGTGTATGTGTAGGTAGGATACGTGAATAAAATCTGAATGAAATACGACGCGAACAAGATAGCCAACACCTTAAAATCATAAAGTTTATTCTCTTCTACTTTCAGTAAAGCAAACTATAATTATTTTTATTCAGATCCTGTGTCCCAGCAGTGGGAATGTTAATAGGGTGAAGATGATGATGATATTACCAAAATAATTAGGTGCCTTCAAAACTTCTCAAGTAGGTACATAACGAATTACTTAAAAATACCTAGATATTTTTACCCGACCTGGAAAACAAGAGGAAGTTCTCAATTCTTCAATAAATATAAATATGTAATAAATTAAATATGGCCGGTGCGATTTAATATTAAATTTATGTGATTTAGCAATAAAATAACGTGCTTATTTTATATAATCAACTTTTTTCAAGAATAATAGAAATTAAAAAAATCAAAAATTATTGGACTTTTCAGTTTAAGTCTACTTATTTTATATTTTTATCTATTTAAAATATTGCGAATAACCTAACGAGTTTCCACGTTTTCTGAAACTGTTTTCAATTTACCGTTATTTTTAACAATCGAAACAACGAAATGCTTAACTGGCCTTAAAATAAGGTAAAAAAAAATTCATCATTAGCCAAAACCGACGAAGTTATTTAATAAATCTTTCTATTATTTCATAACGTTATTTAGAAAAACCAACTCAAAACGTTACCTCCTTAATTTGGGTTTAAAATAAAAACATGCATTTTAATCACAAAACTGCGATGCGATGCGATGCGAATTTCTGCGATACGATTTTGTGCGGCAAACCATTATTAAATGAAAAGATTATTCTTTTGTCTGTGATCTCATATTTAAGAAAGGTATTAATAGATATCCTATTCAGCTTAACATTCGGGAAACTCCTGTCGAAGTAGTTCCCTACGTGAAATATCTGGGGATGTGGTTGGATCGCTCTTTAAAATGGAACAAACACATTACTGAGTTAATACAAAAAGTTACAAAATTTTTAAATATTTTCAAAATTCTGTCAGGTTCTGGTTGGGGAGTTCATCCCAAACATCTCAGAAAATTGTATATAGCTATTATTAGAAGTAGAATAGATTATGGAAGTTTTTTGTATAGTACTTGCAGTAAAAATGTTGTTTATAAAATTGACAAGTTACAAAATCAATCATTACGAGTTATCGGTGGCTTCATAAAAACTACTCCAATTCACGCAATGGAAAGTGAACTCTGTTTACCTCCATTGCATGTACGAAGGTTATACTTAGCAGGCAAATTTATGTTGAAAGCCAAATCTAGAGAAAATAATATAACAAATACTCTCGTTCATCAGTTATCACTATGCGAGGACAGTAGGTATTGGCGAAATGAGAGTTGAAGAGTAGGTACCTTAGTAAGTGAGTAAGTACTTACATTTTCCAACAGTATCTACAGAATTATGCTATTTTCCCCTCGATCCTAAACTTCAGGTTTAACAGGTACCTACTATCTTATTGCAGTTTTGTCCTTTAATATCACTTTCCATTTTTAAAGAAATTATTAGACTAAACATGACTGTAATCATTATATAGATTTATTATATTATAATTATATATTATATATATTTAATAAGTAATATTTAATTTAAAAATTATAATAATAATATTGTAATTCAAGATTTAAGACATTTAACTTTTTAAATTATCATGGTTTTTAACAATATTATGATTTAAAACGGGTAACATACCATGATTTGACTGAATGTCACATGTCCTTCAAACTGTTTAAAGTTCTCAGAACATGCCGGTTTCCTCACGATGTTTTCCTTCACCGTTAAAGCGCGTGTTTAAAGCGCACATAAATTTCTCAAGAAGAAAAATCCAGAGGTGCGTGGCGGGGTTCGAACCCACGACCTACGGATTGAAAGTCGAGTGTCCTTCCACTTAGCCAACACGGCTTTTGGGATAAAAGGATTCTTCTTTTATTTACTGGCATTCGAGGATAAAAGGATATGTTGTCAAAATTTGACATTTCATGACGGCAATTATGCAAATTTGACATTAGACATCGTTAATTTGTCGTGTCATTTCGCGTTTGTGGATAAAAATCAACTATGTAAAATATTATTTGATTTGATTGCCAGTAACTGCCTTCGCAACGTCATCGAATATTTTAAAAAACATGATTTTGGCGTCTATTTTGACGATGCATTAATGCATAAAAATTAAATAAACTGACTTTATTCACGGACTTATGCCTATGTATTATGGTCTTTTTTAAATATAATATGTAATAAATAATAATGCTCGATCTTTTGTTTTGAACGCCATATCGTCGCTTTACATCACGAGATTGTGGTCATATGAAGGCTTATCTAACATAAAGAAAACCGTTTAAGCGAAGGTGCAATACCCTGCTTAAAGATGACAAATATCCCATATGGGTCAAATAGACCCGGCTTTGTATAAAAAAAGTGAAAAGATTTCTTACGCGTTGTATCAATAGGAACAATAGGTACCTAGGTAATGTACCTACATCTTTTTCTTTTTCGTCGGGATTTTTGGATGACTTAACGATTTCGAGCAATTTCTCAAACTTATGCATTTTATATACATTAATTATGAAATTTATAAAGCGAAAAGTAGGTGTCCAGTATTTTTGGACGGGTGTGTTTTTTAGTGAAGTCATCATGCCTATTAAAATATAACTTTGTTACTAGTATATCGGTTAGCATTTTCATGAACTGCGGATCGAAGTTAGTTTATTTTAATCTAACTAGTAATGAATCCTCTCTTTGACTAGCTAGAGTAAGAATAATAATAATATTTTTATGTATAATTATTTACAAAAGGGAAAGTAAGTTTGTTTACCCATTCAATGATGTTACATATACTTGTATAGGTGGCAAACGGCCCTTGATATGGACAGCTTAATGTATTAGGGAAGGATTTTGTCCAGCTATAAAAATTACAAATAAATAAATATTTCCAGACAATGCACACAACAACATCTAGCCCCGTGGTAAGCTCTAAGCTTGTGTTACGGGTACTAGATATCTGATATACTTAATATAATAGTCATACATATATAGATAATTTTTTATTATACATATTAAACACTCAGACCAAGGAAAAAGTGCTTGCAGAACATACAAACACTTTCACCCTCGGCGGGAATCGAACCCGCTGCCTCTTGCTTAGATATTTTTTCTTGTTAAGATGATTTATTATTATAAACTTAAAAAAAAGAAGTTTGTATTTTTTCTTTTGAGTGGCTATGATCCACTGACTCATTATCTGCAGTGATCATACATTTAAACCAGTGAATGAACAATACTTCTAACTTGTTTTCCCAACCTTAGGAAATAACCTACATATTTATGTTTGTAGACATCTTAATGTAACTTAGATGACAATATGAATTACGGTGATAGTTCTGTCATTGTTAGTTAATAGCTACACTAATAACTCGATCTGATTATATATGCATTAAGAAGCTTTTCATGGTCGCTAGTAAAAACTTGCTGGGAAGTATACTTCGATGAATATTTTTTGTCCTCTTCTTCCTGTGCTATCTTTCGTCTTTTGTTTTCTATTCTGCATGAATTTTAAGAAATTTACACAGGCTACGTACACCACAGACATAAACAAATCTATTTATTGTTGACTGAATTATTTCTTTGTCCACGATTTTCATTTTAATATTACACTGGTAACGTACATGTATAACCAAATAGCACGCAAATAAAAAAACTTAATCTAAATTGTGTTGGGCTATACAACATGATTACACAATGAATACGGAATCCAGCAGTGGGATGATTAATAAGAAAACAATAACGACATGATAAAGAAATTGGAAAGAAAGTCGAGAGTCCTCCCACGTAGCCAACACGGCTTTTTGCATTCATACGTACAGTAAATATTTATGTACACCCTACTCAGCAATCAAATGAATATCTAGACCAGCCTTTTGAACGTATTTGAAGCAGAGAGCTTATATGTATAATGTTAAACAACAATTAAAAACATTTCATTATATACATTAAAAACCGGGATTTACTCACGTACTAGTAGATTTTATTTTCTTCTTTCAACGCTTCGGACAACTAATAGTCAAGAGAAGTTTTATCACAAAGGAGTTATGTTGTAAATTGATTGTATGAAACTGCTCTGGGGTTTTTTAAAACTGTTTCCTTGTTGTAACGATGATCATTCCAGATGTCGCAGGTGGTTCTCTGATCCTAGCAGGAAATGTTGTAGTTAAGGTATTTAGATCTATAGTGTATCCTACTAGACGTAAAAAAAATCTGTATGTGGAGTTTATATCTAGTTGTGCGAGGTTGAGTAGCGAGGGATGATATTATTATCATATTCTTTAAAACACAACAAGTACGTACGTACACGTAAGTAAGCGTTAGGTTAGTTACCTAAGTATATTATAGCTAATAACGTTTATTAAGTAAAAGTGCGTAAAAAAAATAAATTTAAATAATAAATAGGCAAATGAAGTAAATTAAAAGACAAATAAACAGACAAATAATTAGCAATAAATTAAAATTGCGACTTTAGTTTGAGATTTAATCTATCATTTATAGGCCGAAAAATGTTATTATAGTTTAAAAGAATTTATGGACGATAAAAAAATTTAATTTTCATAATTAGCAATTTTTTGTCATTTTTTATTTATAATATCTATGTATGTCTATATTATATTAAGTATATCAGATGTCTAGTACAAAAGCTTAGAGCTTAGATTACCACGGGGCTAGATATTGTTGTGTGGATTGCCGAAAATATTTATTTATATATTTTTTCATACTCTTTTGGGACAGGTGATATAAAAGTCCATATGAGTTTACACATAAAAGTATATTTCAGCCTAAATACAAGTGTATCATCTACAAATCTGAATAGTTAAAGGGCTAAAAGATTATTTACTCTTAAAATCTAATCCTCCAGTGATATTAACATAATACTTGAGTTTAAACATGGTAATCGTCACCTTCTCAATTATCTTGGATTAGGCAGTTATAAGTCATTTCCTCGATCATTTTCAGCGATATCTCGAAAACTGATTTGGCGATATCGTTGTCTCTCGCTAAGGCGGACTCTTCGCAGTAATAGCAGTTGTTGAAGTATAGACCTGTTAGAGGATCGGATGGTATCAAAATGCAACCTTAAAATATAGAGATTGGAGTGCAAAGTTGACTGTACGCTACCATTCTTGAAGTATGTTCGAATGTACCTCTATGTTTCGTTAATTGCTAATTTTCACATTACGACGTATAATAATAAAAAATAATTATACATTATAATATAATAATAAAATTTAATCGCAGAAGAAGACGACATAATTATGTAGCTAATCATATAATAAAAAGAGATGCAGTTACTTAAAACGCAACTTATAGGAATAATTTTATCAATTGTTAAATAAACTGGTTAAATAAGTAGCTCCTTTTGTTTTAGATAACAAAATCAGTCTGTTTGTCTGACTGTCATCCATTATTCTAAATACTGTTTTATTTTTCTTGTTTGAACTAAATTGTGTAATATAGCAGTGGCCACAATAATATCTTGGGCAAGAGGTATCTTACACCTCAATCCAATACTAAGCACTGGGAATCTTCGTTTCCAGACAGAAACGTCAAAAATTTATAATAAAAAAAACAAACAAATTGAACATATTTATATATACTTAGATAAAATATATATTAAATTTTTAAATGAAAACGCATCAGCCAGACCACCTTAATAATTGTAAAAAAATTTTTCTTAGTTTAGTAAGTATATTAATTATTTCTAATTAATGGTAATAACAATAATGGGCCGTTATAGCCGGCAAACAGCTAAAGTAAAAAGATTATTTGTCGATGTTGAGAGATAAGAGCATGACATACACTAGGGGGTACTCTCGGGCCTTATGTATATTGCGTTACTGAATCGATCAAACATTTATTAGCAGTATTGTTATTAGTCTTATTCAGTTGTATCCGAATAATTACAGATATATGTTTGTTTCAGATTATTTCAGTTAGCAGATGCGTTCATTTACCCTTTTTTTCTATTCGATATATCATAATTATAGTTCGTAAGTGTATTTTTAATTGTTTGATACGTTAGAGTTTTATTGAAATTTTGATACGTAGCATAATCTTAATTAGTAATAGCAAAAAACTATTTAAATTATGCTTAATGATTGGACGTAAGGCCGGATGTTTTCCTAATGTGTACCTTATTTAATAAATCTTCACTTGTATACGTTTAGTAATAAAGTTTATTACTAAACGTATAGAAGTGAAGATACTACATAGTCCGGTCTTCGGCAGAAGTGTCATTTTCTTCACTATGGTAAGTTGAAAAATGTCTGCTTTGTAAGCTCATTTGCTTAGAATAAAGCATCTACGTAGACCAAAAATTAGGAGTTAAGCAATATTTCTTTGTCATCAACTTACAGTTGATTTTTGTATGTAGCTAACTTTGTGAGCTAGATGTTATTTTGATTGATCTAGATATTTTCTATACCCGATCTCTGTATTTGTGATTAAAATGTAATTTATAAGAATGTTGTTTAATTTTTTTTTTTTTTTTTTTTATTCATCTCATTCTTTTGTCGATTTACTGAAGTTTCACTTCTATCGTGTGTGAATCGCACACACACCTTTTTTTGTTAAAATCTTAATGTGTTTCACAGAATACATCTACTTACCAAGTTTCTACAAAATTTGTTTATTGGCAATTCCTTGATTTCAATAGGGATATTATTAAAAATGCGTCCACACAATGCCAGACAGCATTGTCTTTGGTGTTCTAGATATGACAATTCTGTCTGGGTTTCTTACGGTTCTTGGATAAATATCAAAAAAGTTATGAAATTTTATTTAACCTGATCAAATCATAGATTCCAGATTGGAAACCTAAATCTTATAAATCTGATTATGAAATTGCAGCAATGAAGGCAATAAAAAAGATTTTTCCTAAATGTAGATATACCTATCTACCTTTTAAACAAGTGTGGATTGAGTCAATGTAGGGACCTACCTACTTTTGTGTTTATAGGTACGGAAATATAATTATACATTTTGACGCAAATTCTTGCATAGCTTCGTCCACCTGTACATTTATTATTATATATGTATGTATAAGTATAGTACATAAACCCGATTGACTAAAGACAGAATAATACATGTAATAGTTATTTTAGGCACAGTTAATTTAAACTCTATGAATTCGGTTCACCTCACTAACCTACATTACAAAACCACACCAGATGAAAATAAATGATGAATATGACAATCAACAGTGCATGCTCAAAATTGAATTTCAACTAAAATTTGACCCACTTCCCGGTGTCCGATTGAGCCTTCGGCTACAAAACCAACAAGAAGCATAGTCTAAAACTATTTTGCTTTAAAAATTATTAAATCAAAATTGATGTCGGCGTTTTTCAGCGTGCGGAAGTCGGACTTTGCGTCGCCAATAGCATCCAGGATAAAATAATAGACATATATAATACATTAGAGGTATAGTTATTAAAATAAGAAAAAGTGCGTACAAAACATACAAACCCTCGGGATGACGTCTGCGGCTATTTACGGTTTGAATTTATTAAGACCGGTTCGTAATAAAAGACTGAGATGAGGGTAGACCGCTTTGTCTGCCAATTAAACTGTTAGCCGACTCGCAGCATCAGTTCAACCGCGACCATGGCTCATGAAACTAAGAAACCGTGGATCAAACCTTTATGTGTGCTTTAAATTATCTTTAAACCAATGGCTGAGACTAAAACTTCCTTCTTAACTGACCTTATTTTATGTACCAACTTGAGAATGGATAAGATAAGAAATCCAATCCATTTGGTACACTCCTTTATTTATATTAATTGAAGGAAACAATGTAATTATTATGTTTGATTTGCAATAAATTACTGAACTAAACTAATATAACACCTAGATGCTTTATTTATTTATTTACACTTTTACATTGCTATTACAGTACAAAACTAATGCGACAATGGAAAATGATAAGTACATATAAATCTAAATTTAAAATTTAAGAAAAACCCCCGATTCCAATTCCTTAATTTCTAAGTAAAACACTAATATTTTGTAATGTGTACGCATTAGAGCAGCCTTCAGTTACTTCCTTACAGTTTTTATCCTCATTGTCGTATATCGACTATTCTATTACTAGCATCTGAATACATTTTAAATAGGAAATGTTTATCTATTTGGGATTTCTTATTTATTTACTGTAGTCCTCGACTTCAATTATATTGCAAAATGTCGAAGAACATTAAACATTTAGTCGTTGATACCTCTGCATTCATCAAAGCTGGTAATCTACAAGATATTGCCGAAAATGTTTACACGATCCAAGAAGTTATTGATGAAATCACCAACGATAGGCAAAGGAAGAAGCTCGTGGTGCTTCCATACGATCTAGTCGTGAAAGATGTTTTTACAGAGAGCATCAAATTTATCACAGATTTTTCTAAGAAAACTGGTGATTATACATTTACCCGGGGAAACTGTTATTTTACAGCTGTACACAAAGTAGCCTATGTGATATTCTAATAATGTAAGCAACATTATTGTGCAGTTTCATCAAAATCCCTGTAGTAGTTTTTGCTTGAAGGTCAACATACACACCCTTTTTTTATGGATTACATCTCCAATTGCTAAAAATTGACTTTAGGCAATTACAGATGTAATCATAGATATTTGTGAATGAATTCCGGCCTTAAACCTTAGAAATTGATTAAAAAATTAAACCATAGGGTTTCTGATTATCATTCTGTTGTGTGCATTTTTTTTTATGTATTTCAATTAATGTTTTAAATTTATAGAATTGTCAAGGCACCTGATAAGCCGTTGCTGAGAAATCACATGTACCACCTCTAACGAAACCAAGTGTACAATTAGTTCCTAAGGTGGATGAATAAACGAATTACTGAATTACTGAATAAAGAATTTTCTATTGTATTCTAGAATGCAGTTTATCTGCGAATTATCGTTGTTATGACATATAAAAAAGAAATATATACCACTTACGGACGTGAACAGAACCGGAGGTCACGTGTAAGGATTCAGGGATTGTCCGGGAATATTTATTTATTGTGTCATATTTCGTTTAAAACCACAACCTTACTTTTAGTTTAAATAATACAAAAACATCGAGACGATTTTCACAAGATATTATATGTAATTATTGTATTTTAATATAGTTAGAGATGCGAACAAAGATTTTACACATAAGTTATTATCTTTAATAAAATTAAATTTATGTAATTACTATGTTATCATTAACATTATTAAATCATAGTAAATTGTATTTCATCAAAATGTTATTTGTACCTACCTATGTGAATGTTACAAAAAGGCGAGCTTAATAAAAATATATAGAAAATATATATTTGCTAACTTAATCATAATATGTATTTGAATTTATATTTGAACTCGTTATTTGTAAGCTGCTGATAAGTTTTAATAATAATTTATTAATCTTCTTGCTAAACTGTAGTCAAAAGTAAACCCATAAGATAATAAAAAAAAAATATATAAATATATATACATATATTTATTCTGTATGTAATCGTCTTCAGGGAAGCGGTAGAGCCTCTCTTGTAGGATCGCGCGCAAAAAAAAAACAATAAAAAAAAACTTTTAAAACGTTTTTAAACGACAAACGATATTTTAAGGTATTCTTAAGCCCGTGGCCCGAGTCATACTCAATCTATACCTACTAATATTATAAATAGGAAAGTGTATGTGAATCAGTAGATTATAGCCACACATAAGTAGATTTTTAACAAAAAACAACGGAAACTTGTTTGTCTAAAATATGGTTTGCATTATGCACAAACCCATTTCACGCTACAACCCATAAATATCCATACATTTAGGTGTAATTATTAAGCTAGATTGACCGGGTTCTACGGCAAAACAATTATTACACTACTATGATTACTTTACGAGCTTCTATTCGGTTTGACCTGTCGAAATAATTTTGATTCTTGTGATTATGATAAAATTGTATTGATGCTTTCCTTAGAGCCAATTGCTGTAAGGAAAGGTTTTGAAGGTTCTTGTGGATTTCCTATGTTAGTAATGTGTAACTTATGTTTGAGCATCAATATGCCTTTGTTCCTTAATAAGTAAATTTTAAGTGATGTTAACAAAGACGAAGTATTCGAATAACATATTCTAAACTAAAAATTACGTATATAAATAAAGTTTCAAAGAATTCTATGTTCTAAAGTTACAAACATATACCAAAAATAAAGCAAAACAAATATATGCTGCAAATAGAGAACCTCCTTTATTCGTTAAAAGTCGATAAAACAGTGCCTATATTAATATGTTTTTTTTCTATTATTCAATCAAGTGACGGCTTAACATAACTGTCTACCTCTACTCTATACCTGACAACCGGGTAGCTTGTCCAGGCAGTCTAAGAAATAATGTGGAAAAGTGTGGTAAAGTAAAGTAGAATGGTGTTTTTATGCTATTCGAGTATGTTTACATTTGGCTCGGCAGGTGTTCTGTTGCCTATTTCTAACTATGGCTAGTTTAACTTTTAATTATAATGAACATGAATCTTTCGATTTCTACCGGTTGTATATATAAAATTTAATTTAAGTATCTGAAAGTATCAGAATCTAATATGAATTTTATGCCTGAAGGCAGGCATTTTAATTGGCCAATACAGTGTTCGACTTGTGAACACGCCAATGAAACGTGTCAAACTTCCATGTTAGAAAGAAGCTTGCTAGTTATTCAGCATATGGAAAATATTCTAGTCGTTTCTGTGAACATTAAACGAGTATTTTGAGTTTTGCGTGAGCGTAAAAGGGTTTCAGAAACCGGCTAAAAATAAGAATAAGAAAATATTTATTGTTAGGACTGTGTACAAAGGTTTTAAAGTAGAGTCACAGATTATATGTATCTAATCTGTGGTAGAGTTGAGAAACAACAGTTTTTTTTTCAAATTGGGCGTACAATAACATTGCAGAACAATCATCATCATCATTACCCTATTAACGTTTCCAATGAATCCTGTAAAATTAATATATATTTATTTATTATTATATATTTATGTAATGTATGTATTTTATTTTATTTGTGTACACATATATTTATATTTGTCATATGGAATAATTATAAGCTAAATTATTTAATTAAATATTGCCTACTAATTATTTTATTAAAGTTATTTTCCATCCAAAGGTTGCCTGGAAGAAATAGCTTTTTAGTGGTTATGCTTCCCATTGTACATTTTGTTTCCTACGTGTTGTTGTATTTTTCACCCGTGTGTGCAATAAAGTGTTTTTGTATTTGTATTTGTATAACGGCTTATCTTTGATTTATTATTATATAAGCTGTTGCCCTGCGAACATTTCTTTAAATTAATTTAAAGTCAGTCACATCAAAACACAAATTTCAAACAATAGTCGCCGGTAGCAATTACACAAAAGGCAAAAACTATTATGTATTTTTTTTCCTTGTATTTTAATTAGTATTTTATGTTTGATCGCATGAATAACAATTGTATTGTAATAATAGGTATCTACTAATTTAATATAATAAATAATTTTCAAAATCATAACAATTGTTAATATCATATTCTTATTTAGTTTTACCATAGAATAAAAAAATACCTTAATCTTTCTTATAGAAAAAGACATCTAAACATCTTTAGAACCTATCAACGATAACTCACGATATGGTTATTCAAAGATTTTATTGATTCCCGTCCGACTGGTTTTTTTAGTAAAGGGATCAATGAACTACCTATAAGATGGCAAAAGTGCATAGAAAATAATGGTTCATACTTTGATTAAAAATATAGTTTAACATTTATTACAATGTTATTTATCAAAAAGTCGATCGAAGTTGATATCTAACAAAAATATGATTATGAATTTGCTTGAAATACGAAAGCTCAACGAAAATATCAAACGGGTACATCTTTTCCTGTAAAAGAATTTGTATCTCTCAATAAATCTTCGATTTTACGCCGCCCGAACAAAATCTTTTTGCACAGTATTTTTTTTTTCATCTTATTCTTTTGTCGATTTACTGAAGTTTCACTTCTACCGTGTGTGAATCGCACACATACCTTTTTTTTTTTAAATGAGGATACAGGCGACTGGGCCCACTACAAAACTAGGACCGCGGTCCCAGTTACCTGTTTACAGAAGGTCACGGGCGCGCATATTATTCGAAAAATATATCAAAACCTCAATATCAGTTTTGATGATGATGACCTACCTATTCGTGTCGTCTGACTGTGTATTTGTATCTGTCTGTGGTATCGTAACTCTCGAAGTGATTTTGTTTAGACTTTCTTTCTTTCCTTCTTTTGTTTTTATATTATTTAAGTCTTTATTAAACAAAAAATTTGGCAAAAAGACGGAATAAACAGATTACCTATGTTCCATGCAGTTTGACCACATAGGAAATTATTTTTTATTTATTTATTTAGACGCAAAAGACATGGATTTTTTTTTATTTGATTTCGCTGAAGATTTTGTTTGTACGAACGCGCTAATGTCACGAACTACTTAGACACAAAAAAATTGTCTATTTAACAAGGAATTCTACAATAACTGAAACAAAATACAAATTTATTTATAAGAAAAGAAACATCACAATATACAAATTTGTGATGTTATTGGCAAACATGGGAATCATTATTTACCTTTTAACTAATGCCCTGAATTATATAAATACCTAGGAGTTATTTTTTATTTCAAGTATCATGGTTTTTAACGATTTTAAGACTTAAAACGGGTAATATACCATGATTTGTCATTTATTGAGTTTTCCGCGACGCAAAAGCAAAAATTATGATATATGAGTGCGGGATGGAGGATGCGAGTAGTGACACGAGAGAAGATAATAAAGATAAAACGCGGCAATAAATAACAGAAACTAAAGAAAATTTAAAGCTAGTTCAAATCTTACTTGATTAAACCCGAGGGAGTCGTTTTCTCTTAAAAAGCCGATTAATCTTTATACAAAGATTAAATTCTGGATACCTATTAAAGCTTTGCCCAAGTAAATCCTAACTTTGCATTCATAGAGTATATCAAACCTTTTTGGGATATAACTTTCATAGAATGTAACCTCTTTGGCATAGGCCCTAGATCCATCAACGGATATTCTAACATAAATATGTTAATTGGGAGCAACTTTTATATTCGAATAGTTTAATTTACGCACCTATTATTTTTAAGAGCTCATTTTGCTTTATAGTTCTCTTCAGAGGGGTGGTAAATGATGGAGCGTTTGACGTCTTCATATTTCTTGATATTATTTATTTAACTGCAAGCTTTATTTTATGGACGATAGAACTTTGTTTGTCCACAATCTCACGTAAAACGACTAGTATTTTAATAATTTAACATAAATTAGCCCAATAAAGATTTTTACATGTCAGTCTGTGTTTTTGATAGGTAGATAAAATTTTAATTTGTTTCAAGTTAAATTAGTTGGATATGTCTAGTTTAATAATCAAATGAATTATTATATTGGCATGCATTCAAATTCTAATTTGAAATATAATACGAGTATGATTGAAACTCAATATGATGCCGCAGCATGCCTCTACCTCATAAACTCATAATAATAAGAAAAATGAAAACCATGGCTTAGATGTCTAGTACCCGTAACACAAGCTCAGAGCTCACCACGGGACTAGATGTTGTTGTGTGGATATCTATTTACTTTGAAAGAAATTGTTTGTTGCAGACCGTAGAGTTGAGGAGATTTTGGGAAGACAGCACCGCCCTTCGTGCTGTTGTTTACAAAGGGTATTATACTAATCATTCATTAGGTTCCGACAATATCTATGACATAGGGTTTGAATATTCTAATTCTAAGTGGAGGAACTCAGATCTGCACTGACATCTCGCCTGGGAATGTTTTGTGCATTATCCCCCTGCCTAACCAGGCCCCAACCAGCCCAATTCCCTGATGTAGCGTATTTTTCATAAAATAAAAATCATAAGTTTTTCCTTATATTAACTAAAACTATTACATTATGGAATACTTAAAAAATTTAGCAAAAGAAATTGAGCATCTGCGGCTAACTTTACAGAGAAAACAGGCAATTATACGCGTATTATATTTTTTTAATTTATGACCACCACAGAATAATGGTATATTTAAATTTAAATTTATGTGATACTACGAATATATTTTTACAGAGTGATCCGGTTATATTTTATTTAATAGAAATGATATACTTCAAAGTTGGTCACATAAAAGCATGGAAACAAAATCCAAAGGTAGAGTAAATTTATTTAATTATTCTAATTTGACATCACAGATTGAACTCCAGTTTTGACCATCTATCTTGTATTTAATTTAAATGTTCTAGTTACTGAGTTCACCTTTGTAAAGATGTTGGATACCCAAATAGAATTAAGTTTTAGAAAACAATAAATACATTCATTCATTCATTTATAAACACTAATTCCTTAGTTCCTTTAATATAAATTTATTTTTCTTTGCTTATACCTATTATTAATTTTACATTTACAAAACATGCTTGACATAATCAGGGATAATTTAAGACATATTATAGTAGTATATAATGAAATATTATAAGACGTTTTTAAACTAAAGTTATTTAAATACGTTTGCTGGATAGCCCGGGCTTCAACTTAATGAAAAACATGCACTTAAAAAGCTTATTGCATTAAATGCATGAGCTTAGTATTTCTCAATAGTCATAAAATGAGCATCTAGATTTTATAAATTACTTATAAGATATAATAAAAACATTGATTGAGTGAAAAATATTATGCTATATAACTTTTGAAACTATCATGGTTATCAATACTATTTAGTAGTTGTCTGCCGTGTAGCTGTCGTTATCAGATTCCTGTTCTTTCTTCTGTAGTTTAATCTTCTGCCTAGGCATAGGCACCCACGAGTCCAGGTTTTGCTCACAGCCATATATAAGTATACCATATACACGATATAAGTATATATACTATACCTACTGATTACTGTACAATACAAGGATGAGTCAATGAGTGAAAATATTGACTATTGATTATAGAAACAAATGAATACCTTTAAGGCTTACGTAAAGGCTGGTTTCTCGATCCCAATTATATTAATAAGTAGATAAGTAGGTTTCAAAAAAATCATAAAGTTACTAAATTTTCCTCGATACAGGCTTAGCCTAGTGGAATAATTTTTTTTTTGTTATGAAGTTTAATTTGTATTTTCTTTAATTATTGACTTATTTTTACACATTTAATTTATATTTCATACCGTTTTGTATCAATGGAAGGCCCATAAAAGTAAAAAGTCATACTATTTTGTGATGTGCACGTGATGCATATTTGAGACTCCACTCGAGTAGGTATATTTGCAGATTTTAGGTTTTCCTACCCCACTTTTACCCTCATAAGTTTTAAACGGGTCACCCATATAACGTACCTATATTGGGCATGGCCATGAATATAATCCAATGCGTACCTATCTATGGACCTATACGCGTAGATACGCGTAAACAATTCCATGTTTGTTAGAAATTTATTATGATTAATATCAGGCTAAACGACAGTGTACAGAGGTTATTAAAGGATAAATACGCTATATTTTTATTATGTAGGTACCATTATGCAAATTAGAGTGTTTTGAACACTTTTTTGGACAACACAACACAGCTGTAATTATTTGATATTTTCCTGAGTTGATACTCGGTATCAGAAAAGTAAAAAATCGTCTTCATTGGACACCGGTATCCTATGACGATCATTTTTTCTTCGTTCCTGAGAAGCATAATGATTCCTATGGTATCTCTAATCAATACTAAAAATATATCAGTCAGTGGACATGGACGTAGGTAGTTAAAAATATAATCCTAAATTCAAAACAACTTTGGAATTAGGTACACTTGTTTGTTGAAAAAATTACTCATCACCCCGTGACTATGTCCGAAGATTTATAATAAAATATTCACAGACAAGATCACAGATAAAAATATTATTAAGAGGTACGAAATTTTATTTTCCTGAGTTTGTGTAGAAAAATTATATGAATCACGTAACTTACAAAGGTGTGGGTTTGAATCCCGTATTCGTTACGTGATTCGTCTTACTTTTTACTCAAGGTGCACTTAGAATTCTCTAACAATATTATATAAATAGAAACCAAATATAATTATTTTCAGAAGTTATCAGCAAGCTGGATGGATTTAACAGCAATACATCAATAGAAAATTCTTCTTCCGTACATCTAATTAATAGGCTTATAGCTGCGTTTTGCTATTTAAAATATGTTTGAAAACTTTCACGCCCAAACCATGGCCCAGACGGATTTTAATGTAGTTATGTAATTTTCAGTATTGATAGTGTATTAAGGTTATATCTATATACAATAAAAATGGGATTGGAAAGCATGATTATATCCACTTTGCAATGCATTAGTTTACCTACCGTACGTAACGTACTGGCAAAACACCAGCCCTGTCCACCATAGTTTTCATCGCAGTTACAATATACGACAGATAGTCAGATAGTCAGAAAATACATATTAAAAAAAACAGAATGAACAGTTGCACATTATAACTTGATTTTCATAAGAATCTGGGTTCTAAATAAAACGAAAATATATTTTGAACATGTATAAGGACAACATCTACAATATTTGTTGTAACAATTCAACCAACTTATTATACATACACGATAGATCCAAAAAAAGAATTTTAAGCGTAAAGAATCAATCACACGTATTTTTCGTCTCCTGTAAATTTTGTTGAATGTCTCATTCGCGGTATTGACTGCCGAACGACGATATGCAAAAAGCATGATTCGTAAATTGCCAAGGCATGCATTCGAACAGCACGACTCAAATTATGAGAGATGCTGTTAATTTTTTTTGTACCGAAGCCAAGGTTTTCATGATTCGTTCTTTTTCAACGCTAGCCATTAATTAAAAACATAATTAATTGCATAAAAAATAAGTTATTTTTTCTGTTAGGGGTACCCTTAAATATCTAAACCCAAAATTTATCTGCAAGTAAATATAAAAAACAAACACAAAAAGTAAAAAAATAAACAAATACAGGCACTTTAATAATTAAATTTTAAGAAAATAAGAATAAAAGCGCTCGGGATGGTTATGGGCGAGCAGAATCATACTGAGGCTCCTTTAATAAGTACTACTTAGGCATAACTTTTCACGTACCAAACTATAGAAGGCCATACACTTGGGCTGTATAATTGTTTTGTTTTGTTATTGAATCAGTCTGAAAATTCTAGAAACTGATCCCGAACTTTACTTATACTAACTGAACCCGCTTTAAGTGTCATTTAAAAATGCGTTCAATTAATTTTCACAGTTAATTTACTAGAGTAAAATCTATGACATAGATAGCCATTTTGTCTTTTCTATACACGTTAAAAGGTTAATAACTTTATGTGTACATAGAGGCCTCTATGTACACATAAAGTTATTAACCCGATGACGAATAAAAATACGACTCACTGCAAGATATTGTTTAAATAATCAATTCCTTCTATAAAACCTCGTTCGTAAGTAATTTCCTTTTGCCTTTGTGTAAGACTTTCTGTATTAAATATATCATTGAGGTTATAGAAATACTTCTGCAGATTCGTAACCATAAGTAACCGTTGACATTGCTTAGTTTACTTGAATGTTGTAAAATAAGCTCCTGGGGCGTTTTCAATTTGAGCGATCAAATCGTACGACAAAGGGTTTGCAAGCTTTTAATAACTTATAATTGTATTTTGCAGGCCCCTATGTTTGAAGACATGCTTAATCCCAAGCACAAACAAATACATAGTATTAGTGAATTTCTGGTCCCTCTAAGTAATAATGATACGTCTACCCAATCAAATGATTCCAACATCATCATCGTAGCAACCAAAAGTGAGGATCAGATGGCTACATCTAATGAGCATGAGGTGGCTACCACTATTGGAGATCAGGATATGACAATCTGTAATGAAGATGCTATATTTTCGTTTGAATTTGTAACTATAGTATGGTATATACACATATAACGTACAGTATACGTTTTACACATTACGTACGTTATTCGCAATAAGTGTAAAACCCATACCTACTACAAATATATTTTTTCGAGATTGTTACCATGTGGGACATTGATTATATAGATATTAAGTATGTAATCTGTTGTATAAATATATTTTAGACGGAATATAAATTAAATGAATAATCATAAATATCTATAAAAAGATCAATCTAGTCAGCATGTCAAACGTATTAAATAGTATTTTATCATTAATCAATAAATATATATAAAAAAAATATATAATTCTTTAGTTAAGTTAAAATTATATTTCAATTATTAAGAACTTAATCAAATTCATAAAATCATTAATTTATTTATTGA
Organism: Gymnoscelis rufifasciata; assembly: GCA_929108375.1. Lineage (NCBI taxonomy): Eukaryota > Metazoa > Arthropoda > Insecta > Lepidoptera > Geometridae > Gymnoscelis > Gymnoscelis rufifasciata. Next base: position 3,602,606 of record CAKMYF010000001.1, on the reverse strand, counting down.
GATTATTTTATTTTTATATTCTATAGGACTTTGTCGAATGGTGTTAAGTAAAATGTGCCAACTAAATCACATCATTGATCATGTACCTACAGGATAGTTTGAGATGTCGATAAGTCGCGAACGTTAAAGTAAAGCAACGGTTCACTTCCATAAGAAGTTCACAACCCATAAACATTAACATACCTAATATGCCAAGGATACTTTATATCGACAATCTTTACACAGGGACAGCTTGTGTGCGAAAACTGTTTTGCCTGAAAACGTCTTGCTTTGTGGTCGTGTAGGTAGTAAAGCGTGGGTAGAGTCACAAGGACAGTTTGTGTAAAGATCGTCCAAACCTACGCGTCTACAAACGGACTTTATTAAAGGGGTGAGGTTAAAATGCTTATTTATTAACAATTATTAAGTTTCTTACTTAATTTATTGAGAAATTTATAATCTTCGTTATTATTAAGTGAGCATTGAGATAACTTCAGTAACGAGCATTTTGATGATCAAAGGCATATATATATATTTCTCCGTACGTTACGGAGTAATATATGCCTTTGACCGTGTTATCATCTCCATACCCAAAAAATTTAATCGACTTTCTTCATAAGTTTCCTTCAAACAAAGGTATTTTTTTAAATAATGTTTTTTCGCGTAGGTACTTGTCATCCCTAAAAAATTTTTTTCATGTTATGATCTATTCAAACTCACGTTTTAGGAATAGTATACATAGATAACGAAGAGCCATCATCGCGTGATCCAAGGGTAGTCGCCCCCGGAGTTAAAAAAATGTATTTATTCACAAAAAAATAAGGCTTTACAAATCATGAAACGTTGATATGGGTCTTTTACGGGAAATCCTCGGAGGATACACTAGCCTTAAGACTAATTAAAAAAGGAGTTTAGAATTAAACTGTAGAAAATAATTTGATAAGTGACAATATCATAGATGTTTTCAGATGTCTGTTAACGAGTTCTATCATATTCAACTCGCGTTTGGCCAATTTGTGTGTGGCCTGGCACTTAAAACTAAAACAATTTACCTTAATTTCTATCACCAAGGGGATTTGATAAGATAATATATTAAAATGACGTCAATGTTTAATATCTTGGATTAATGCCCTTATTACCCATTGATACACTAATATGAAATATCTCTCTTTTCTAGATCTCATTTGTATTATGCTCATTATAGAGTATCGTATTGTAATAATTCATTTATATACCTAATAATAGCTGACCCCTCGGAATTATAATTATATTTTTGTTTGTATACCTATAATAGCAACCAAGCCTGCCAAGCGTGGCTCATATCCAGTAGTTGACATGTATGGATAGTATGGATGATTTTTAACCCCCGACCGAAAAAGAGTAACGCAGCAGTCGACGCGCGTTTGCCGGTTTGCTTCAGTCAATTCGTGAGGTACCCACCTTTCAAGCTTTTTATTTAATTATTTTTATTTGATGCTCGATAAGTCTTCATTTGACCACAATCTCTACCGATGTAAAGTGACGATGTGGTCTAAGATGGGGCATGAAGACCTAGAAGGGCTACACCCAGCATTTATATTAAGAGGTACAGGGAATGTATTATATTATTTTAGACTTATTTTAAGGTTTTGGTATTTTTAATGTATACAGGCTAACACAAATTACAAAAAATACTATATCCCAGTTAAAGGTTGTGGTTCTATAGACAACAATAAGGTTGACATATATCTCTCCGTTTTTTACACATTTACCACTATATCTTTGCTCCTATTGGTCGTAGCGTGATGTTATATAGCCTATAGCCTTCCTCGATAACTGGACTATCCAACACAAAAAGAATTATTCAATTCGAACCAGTAGTTTCGGAGAAAAATTGGAATGTCATTATTTCAGCTATATATACCACGCGTCAGAGAGCAAGTCATTTAATAGACAAGTAACAGCACTGCATAAAGTTCTACCATGCTGTAATACGATCATTAATATGCCAAACTAGAAATTTGTTTAAGGACAGTTTCTTAATTTCAATAGAGATATTATTAAAAATGCGTCCACACATTGCCAGACAGCTTTTTAAATTCTTAAAGTGCATTAAAATCGAATAATATAACAAAAGTGATATTTGCATTTACTGTCTTAAATTCCTGCAATTTAAATGTTTTAATTAATAAAAAGTATATACGAATATTACTGGACAATTATCATTCAATAATTTTTAATAACCAGACATATTTGAAGGGTTGAACACCCCCTTAGAGCGAATAAAGGCAAGAGAGAACTAATTATAAAATAAGACTACAGTCATCATTTTCAGACATAATACCAAAACAAGCAATCCTTTTTATCTAACGCTAAGTCCTCGGTATCAAGCGGAAGACTGACAAGTAAGTGTTACAATTCATGTTATGTACTATCATCATTTCTTTGTCCATGTTGGCAGACATTTTGACTTGACAACATATTTTTTAAGTCAAAATAAAATGCAAGCACAATTATCTAATTTTGATCAGTCAGATTTTGAAACATGTAAATTAAACCTCTTTCAATATGTCCACCAAAGGTTCGGTAATATAATTTCTATAAATTTATTTTAAAATCATACACTCGTTAACAGCGCTTTAACACTCTGGGCACAGAATAGACAATATTACAATTTTTTCATACAAAATTAATAAAACCATCTGAACCAGGTGTCAAGATAACTGGCGTGGTTTAAAAGATTGCTTCAAATGCCATTATTCTTATAGATTGTCCATCAATATAATTATGTACCTAATTTATATATTTAAAAAACAATAATAAGACTTACAGGTGAAGAAATACTCCAACTTTTCATCTAAACTTAATTTCAGCGTAGAATTTTCCACGAAATAATTATTTTATTCCAGCAAAGTATGTTAAGACTATAAAAATTAATTCCCCTTCGAAGGGTTTCCTGACGCTTGAGCGGAGAGCAATAATAATTTCCATTTAGTGTTTCCCGTTAAAAATGCAAATAAATTTATTTATTATAAATATTTCCGGACAATCTACACAACAACATCTAGCCCCGTGGTAAGCTCTAAAACTTGTGTTACGGGTACTAGATATCTGATATACTTAATATAATAAACATACATAATATAGATATATTTTTTTACACATATTAAACACTCTGGGTGTTTAATATGTATAAAAAAATATATCAAGGAGAAAAGAGCTTACATAACATACAAAGACTTTTACCCTCGGCGGGAATCGAACCCGCTACCTCTTGCTCTGCAAGCGGACATTGCCCATAATAATCAATCAGGTATATCTGTCTGTTTTTCTCGTTACCTATTAAAGCTTTAATTGCTTTAATCGTTTTATATTTTTTATCATCGAGTACCCCATTCTTGAGATATCCATTGAACTCTAGGAATTTGTACAGGCTTTCAATAACATCAGATATTTCATCCTCATTTCCTGAAAAACAAAACAATAAAAATTGACCAAAATACCTACATGAAAAGAAATAATTGTATTCCTAAGATTTCTTAGAATGATCACTGTTCCCAACACGATAACCTTTTTACTTTTTAATTTTTTCGGGGAATATAATAGTATTTAAATAAGTAAACATCCACTATATTCTAATTTAGGTAACTTGATTCGTTTATTGCTATATATGTAAAAAAATATAATTGTTTTTCAGGACCAGATACCATGCTGAAAAAACTCGCCTGGTGAGGAGATATGGTTACGAAGATAAAATCTGGAGTGGAGGCCTACTGCCCCGGTCTGAAGGAAGGGCGCTACCAATGCCCGAGTACAGGTAAAAAGAAGTCCGAGTCGTCTACGATTGATGGTTTCTTTACTGTAGAATGAAAAAAATAATTATATTGTTGCATACACTTTGCCATAAATTTTCGCTAGTAGGCATTTTAAAGACGAACTATTTACTGTGTTATGCTTATTTTACTTTCATGTTCATGCAAATATGGTAAAAATATTTTCTTAAGGAGGATCTTTTGAAAATGTATGAAGTAAGTATTTAGTATATGTAACAATTTTAATCAAAATTTATGATAGCTTTTTATAATGCTAATCTGTCGCATATCAATCGTCTGATTTATTTTTCATAACATAATAGCTATGCCATTAGTATTATTAACAGTGTATCAAACAGAACATACATTTGTATAACAAGCTCGTTCCTATATTTTGCTTTATGCAAATTGTTGACGGCAAACAAGAGTTATAGCTAAGTCGAGCTGCAAACATTAGATCGGTTTTAGAGAAAGTTCAAAACTAGAAACTTCGAAGATGTTATACGGCATTTCTAGGTAACTTTCGAAGTTGTCGTTTGATACAGTTTGTATGAATCTCCATTAGGAATAGGTATATGTCTATCTTTTAAGATTTACTCACAAAAACCGTTTTTATGGTACCTAATTTGGTAGAAATAATTTGTTTAAGTTGTATCAACATAATAATATTAATCTTTATTCAAATAAATATGTTGTTGGTAAAGAGAATTTGTTTTATGTTAACATAGTTATTTAAATATCTGAACCAAGGCTTTATTATTATTATGTATGTCTTATAATAAACAAAAACACGAATAAAAAGTAAAACTAATATAAACGTCACAGTAGTTACGCGCTTACTGCGGTTTTGACCGCGAAATTACGACAGTAGGTATTACTAGTTCATGTGCTTGAGAAAGACATGACCGCGCAACCCACTTCCACAATTAATTCTAAATTGTGAGAAGCAGTTTTTTACGCATTTTAATTTAGCGTAAACACTTTTATTGTTTACATTTTGTTACACTTATGCAACGTTTTCATAACCATTCTAATTCCTTCTTCGCGGTACGCCATTTTGTTAACCCCCGACAAAAAAAGAGGGGTGTTATAAGTTTGACGTGTCTGTCTGTCTGTCTGTCTGTCTGTCTGTCTGTCTGTCTGTCTGTCAGTCTGTCTGTGTCACCATAGCTCCCGAACGGATGGAGCGATTTCAATTTAGTTTTTTTTGTATGAAAGGTGAGTCTTGCGCGAGTGTTCTTAGACATGTTTCATGAAAATCGCAAGGCCCGTTTAAAAGTTATGGGGGTGAGAGTGGGGAAGCAAAACCGAAAATCTGCAAATATACTAGTGTGGGGTATCAAATGAAAACGCATCGCGTCCACATTACATAATATTATGTTGTTTTACATTTAAGGAAATTAAAGCATTGGAATCGGGGGTTTTTCTTAAATTTTAAATTTAGATTTATTTATGTTTGAAAATAGAAAAGTACAATGGCACACAAAAGTTGTTGGAAGTTTTTCTAGGTTATAAGCAGAATTCTTTGCTCTAGTATAAAAAAAAGCGAAGCGACCAGATACGATAAATTTATTTTCCTTATGTTTTATATTAAATAAATGTTTTAAACATTTTGAATGATGTAAATATACGGAGGCCATGTTTTTATGGCTATCTGTTTACTTGGCTCATGCTTTTTATACCTCGGTAAAACTTATCGTAGAAAGATTCTACGAATAAATTAATTTAGACTAAATTATATTTATAGTAGGTAGGTCATACAGATAATTGACAAAAATAAAATTTCAAACTAGTCAACATATTCTTACTCCTTTAAGTAAAACATCTCATCCCATGAAACTTGAGGGTATTCTGTAGCCTCAGCCCACAGTTCCATAGTTTCTGAAGTGTTAATTGACGAATAAAGAGAGGAATTAGATCGGCTAAGATATATTATTAAAATGTTATACTATTAAGGGCATAGTAATATTCTCCCGACTGAAAAGACATAGTATACTTGTGGATACAGAAAAAAAAGGTGTGTGTGCGATTCACACATGATAGAAGTGAAACAGAATCTCGGATTTGCATAATATCACCATAATTTACGTGGGTTATAGATTTTTTTTAACATTTTTGGTTATAAAAAACATAGTGCTAAAAGTATGTCTGTAACAAGGTTTTTAACATACTGAAATGCAATGGAAGCATAGCTTGTACATAATATTATATATCTTAAATATAAAATTCTCGTGTCACAGTTTTCGTTCTCTCAAAGCTCATTAAGTAATAAAGTCTTTGAATCTCGTATCCGTAGATCATCACTGTTATAGAAACAACTAAGTAGTTAACTAGGCAACTAGTTAAAGACCACCGACAGAGCCGGTATCTTCCTTATATTATTGTTGTATGTATGTATGCAGAGAGCAGAGGTTATGAGTTGCTCTCCGCACGGTGCCTTTGGAGGTGTAGACGTCAGCGACTCTGGCAGTTCCATCGGATCCAGGATGTAGCTTCTGGATACGTCCCATACGCCATTTCAAGGGAGGCAAGTTGGCTTCTTTTATGACGACTAAGTCGCCCTCCTGGTATCCCCTTTGTTGTATCCTCCATTTGCTTCTTTGTTGCAGTTCACTCAGGTACTCATTTCTCCAGCGTTCCCAGAAGTGTTGTCGCATTTTTTTCAGCAGTTGGTAACGATCCAGTCTGTTCAGGTTAGCGTCTAGCAGGTTGTCTCATATGAAAGCTCATCGCATGCACATGACAAAATAATAATATGATTTTATACTTAGGAAAGTAGGTTTACATCGTTTATATTAAATTATAAATAAATATTGCTGGACAATCCACACAACAACATCTAACAATAAAATAAAAAAATGTTAGCTTCTAGTCATTTAAGTGTGTCAAAATTCTGGGTACTTCATAGCTATAGTGATTCATAACCAATAGTGTAATTAATCCACAAAACTACTATAATTAACACGTCGCGTCGCCTTACGAATTGAATTTTTATGTATTGTGTACTATTTACGAATAATAAACAAAGGATGGTGCTATGTTTATTTTTTATTTTTGTTTTTGATGTATCTAAGTTTTGTAAAACCAAACAATGGAAATTAATGATTTCGTATCTTGTATCTTGAATGTTAATTTGATAAATAGTGTGTGATATATATATGTATGTAGTTCTCAGTTATATATTGTGTTAATGTACTATTGCTATTTATAGAAGTGTGCTTAGGATTATAAGGTTAAGGATATTGTATTGTGACAATGAATAAATAAACAAAATTATATAAGATGAACTTTATTTTTTTACCTAATTAGACAGTCAGAATTGACAAGTTAAATTTATAAACTAATATACTTATATTTACAAAAATATAAACTAATTTTAGTTGTTGGATTAAAGAAAGTTTTTAACTGAAAATTAAGAAAATTATTGTCATTAGTTATTTATTATGAAAAAAAACATAATAATTAACTATGTAGGAACTTGTTTATTCTTATATTTATCTAGGTAATAAATATGACAACTAAGAACAATATAAGAACAAAAAAAATATGAAAGGGTTTCCTTGAAAACAGAATACATATGTAGCATTCTTCAAGGCTTATTTTAAGTAGGAATCAACCTGAGGGATAATGAGTTTCGTTGTTAACTTCGCGATGATATTCTAATATATCTTTTTAATAAGTATAAATGAGTAATTTTTATTTTGTGATCTGCATCTCGGAAACAGCTACAAAGATTTGCATGAAATTAAATATTATAAGAAGATAGTTTTTGGGGAGAAAAGTCTTTCTCTTATCATTCAATATACAAAGTGTAACATGGTCGACGGATCAACGAATCAAAAGGCTTAGCAGCATGATGCCAAATATTCGCTTATTGACGTGTTGTTGATTGTATTAACGTAGGCAGCATGCTACTTCCGAAACGATTATTAATAAAAATTGCAGTACTGCAGAAATAGAAAATAAGCATGGTGCGATTACTTGCATGGAAATTTCTAATAGTTGTCATCGTGCGACATACTACAAGTTAAAGCATAAAGTTGGCTTATTTTTTTTTTAAATTCATGCAGAAAAAATTAAGAAGTAACCCAATAAATTATCTGAGACAACTGAGTAACTTTGCAGCAGCTACCGAGTAAACCGGTTGTAGTAACCCAATAAATTATCTGAGACAACTGAGTAACATTGCAGCAGCTACTGAGTGAACCGGTTGTAGTTACCCAATAAATTGGCTGAGACAACCGAGTAACATTGCAGCAGCTACCGAGTAAACCGGTTTTAGTTACCCAATAAATTGGCTAAAACAACCGAGTAACATTGCAGCAGCTACCGAGTGAACCGGTTGTAGTTACCCAACTTTACTCTGTTGTTACTAATGTAGGCAACTGTATTATTATTACAGAAATATTTTTAACCAACCTTAACGGTTAATATTTAACAAGCAATAATAACAACCCCATAAAATTAAACGCAATGACAGTGCACAATACCGATCCAGATTCTGAAAGCGAATTCCGAAACAGAGGACTTTCTACCCGAAGGCCAAAAGGAATTGGATTAAATTTATTTGAAAGACACAAATAGGGATGATTTGTCTTGGTTATTTTTTTTACAACTTGTTGAAATAAATAATGTAAATAACAATATATACAATTATTCTCGGCTACGGTTTCAGTAGATGAACATTTATTCTTGGTACTAACAAGACCATTTTACCATCTTACACAACACAGATCATGCCAACATGTAACACCTTGGTAATATTCTATAAAGAATCTCAACTCAAAGTTACTTGATATTTCGTTTACGTTTTATTATTTAGTAACCTAAAAACTCCCTGTGAACAATGATATAATAATTAAATAAATAAAATAAAAACCGGACAATCCACACATTTCGCTTCAATGTTTTATGCTGAGTTGAGAAGCGAATAGAACAACACAGCTTTATCAGTAACTGCAATGATAACATGATACATCATTGCAATTTAGTTTCGGTTCATGTAAATTTTTAACCCCCGACCAAAAAAGAGGGGTGTTAACATATAAAAATATTAAGCGTTCTTTCATTAGACCTAGAATTACTCTACAATCTAACCATCACACAAAAACTGAATTAAGTACCGTTTGTTCGTTTTTGAGTTTATCCCGAACATAAAGACAGATAGAAGCGGCGGGGAAAACATGAGGCAGTTGTACACAAAGATTTTGTTTTTACTATGATGGCAGTTTAAGCAAAGTTTTAGCAATGTGGTTGATCTCTCTCGGTACGATGGTAAGACTGGTTCGTGCTATTACCATAATTTATCACGCAGTAAATCTAGTTTTATTTGTGGGTATACATTCGCTATAGGAAGACATCTAAGAAACTCATTTATCCGAGCGTAGGTTTTCCGTAGGTATATTTCCCTTCGATTCAAACAACTTCACCAGCCCTCATATTTTAGAATTATATAATTAATAAAAATATATTTAACGATGTATGTATAATAATAATAAACTAATCAGGTAATATTTCACAGACAAATCCTAATTTTAAGAAAATTTAGATTGTTTTGTCCGAAATAAAAGATTATTTTATAACTAGCGTTACTACTTTTTGCCTACATTCTTGACATGTGCTATCATTTCCGACTATTGTTGATAGACTTGGCGACTGGGGTTTCTTAGAACTTTATTTATGGTAAGTAAATATATAATTTTTTATAGGTGACATATTTCTTTAACTAAGCTAAACTAAACAGATTTTAATATGAATATTTTTAAAATCTTATACATACAGATTTTATCCCTCGATTTTGTAAACATTATTTACCTATCCATGGCTTAATCAACTGCGTAATGTGTTTTTTTTTTAATTATATCGTATTTTCTACCAGATGATTCCAAATTGAATTTATTTTTAGTCCAAAGCTGTTTTTCCATATGTATACTAATATTATAAAGCTAAAGCTTTTGTTCTGTCAAACAAGAAATTCTTTTCTGTTTTCTCAATCAAGTTTCACAGTTGACTGTGAGAAAAGAATTATTTTTCACTGTTTCGTAATTAACTTCAACAACTAGGACCATGCTAGGAACGTAACTTTCTCATTATATTGTTATAGCAAAAAATAGGTGTCCAGTACATATAAATAACGGACAGAATAAACAGAATATAATTTTTTGATGTAGTCATCATACTCATCAATCCTGCCACTTATGATGCCAGATTTTGTCATATTCAACCTAAAGACTACTAAACATATTAGGATATAGTTTAGGAATTATGCAAATTTATTTTTCAGTTAATTTAAGACAGTCGCAAGTGAAACTGAGAAATCACTTCGATTCTTAGTAGATACGGTAGCAAAGAACTTACGTGCCCTACGCAATTATATGTCGATGATCTTATCGCATCGGAGTTAAATTATAGTCGCAATTTTAATTTATTGCTAATTATTTGTCTGTTATTATGTATAGGTTAACAAAAGTGTAAAATAAATGTCTTTTTAAAGGTTGTCTATGATTTTTTTGCGCTCAAGAGTTTTGTAACTGCTAAACTAGAGAACGCACATGAAAAGTATACAGATGCCGAATCTATAACGCACACAAATAAAACTTATTAGATGGCGTCCGTGACTGGCTTTAGGTCCGTCAACAGCCAATGGCCGTATGTTTTGTTGGACATTGTTGATTCGATAAGATTTTCAACCATAAAAAAATTCGCCGTAGTGGTGCGTTTGACGTAAGTCTGTGAATACTGTATATATTTATACAACAACTGCTGCAGTCGAGTATTCAAAAAAATAAAAACATACATATTCGCGCACACCAGTAAATATATACCTGTATTCATTTATTTTATTTTATTTTAAATAAGCCTTCAGACACAATGTGGTGTATTTACCTAAGCATAACATACAAATTTCATTATGAAGTATAATTGATTTATCCTACAAACAATACAGCCATATAAAGTAAAATTTAGGTCGTCGGCGAATTTTAATCAAAATGCAATTACAACTATTAACCGCTAAAATATTAGCAAACTTTTTAGATAAGCTATAATTTTGATAGTGAGATTATTTTGAGTTGAAGGAAATATCTTAACTACGGTGTACTAAAAATAAATAAATAATATAGTGTTGTGCTTGCCTATTATAGGCACATATTCCATAGTTAATAGTGTTAACAATGTCTACTAAATATTTTATTTTGTTATATGTGCTGTTGGTGTTGCCTTAAATAAATAAATAAAGGTTTACCTCTTCATACTCTTTGAAGTTCTCAGAACATGCCGGTTTCCTCACGATGTTTGCCTTCACCGTTAAAGCACGTGTTTACAGCGCACATAAATTTTTCAAGAAGAATAATCCAGAGGCGGGGTTTGAACCCACGACCTTCGGAATGAAAGTCGAGTGTCCTCCCACTTAGCCAACACGGCTTCAATAATAATAATAATATGAAGAAAAAATGTTTGTTCTGTTAAAACAGGCTTTGTGTGGAGGTTTCATATTTTATCACATGAATTTAATGCGCATGTAATGTTATGTATTATTTATGTATAAAGTGAAATATTTAAATTGAAACTTTTGAATAAATGAATATTTTTTACTGATTACTATGACTCAATTATTTTCTTACCATTATTGTCACACCATCTCTTAAGTAAATAAAAATGCATGCCATGATCCTGCTTACTCGACCAGTCTCTCTTATTTCCCTTAACTATCCAGTACCTTTGTCTTAAAAAGGACATGGTTAGTCGGGGTCCACCATGAAAGGTCAACTCGTGTGCTTGTTGAATAAGAAGCTCACATAAGCGACCGGTATATGGAATTATAATAGGACATTTCATTTAATTATTTACTTTCTTTCATTATTATCTAAAAGTAAGTTTAAAATAAATCATAGCAGTAATGACACTAAAATATTAGGATATGGCAAATGACTTAAAAATAATATCAGCCTTAGAAGTATAGCTATCAGAATGTTCATGAAGCATTTTTGTTATGTTACTTTAGAGTGTTTATTTGTTAAAACTTTTTCATGTTATTATTTTATTATTGTATGCTCAGATTGGGCAAACAGTTAAAAAATTTTATAAAAATTATGTCAAGTTGGACAATTGACAAGGCCTTAGAACAATGGAGCTTTGTGAACCACAATAAGTCTTTATGTCAATGACAAAGTGGCATTCTGCAAAGATTTGCCGCACACAAGGAATAGCAACGTTTCACGAGGACTTGCATATACCTACGTCTAGCAAAATAAATATTTCTCAACGGTGCTTAACTTTATAAATTAAATCAAACTCATCATATATTAACTAGTAGGTATGTACCTAAAGGGACATATTTTGTTAGTTGAACCACTCTGGGCGACTACTACTTAATTATTTATTAGCGAGTGTATAAATTAGTGAGGGCTTAATTCGGGTTTTTTGCGATTTGGGTGGATTTAAGATTGCTTAGGATAATTATCAGAAAACAAAAGTTTGGGCACTTTATAAACTGCTTAATTCCGCAAAAGACGCTGGATGTATAAGAAATAAAGGAAATGCATATAATGAAACGCTTAAGTATTGCTAAACAAAACGTTTATAGTTGTGACCGGGAACCATTCTATCTAGAAATTTTTTTAGTTCTCTAATTTCTATAAAAATAATACATTTTACCAGTATTTTAATATTTAATTTGGGGAAAAAATTAAGCATGTAAATACATGTGCGTTTAAAAGTTATGGGGGTGAGAGTGCGGAAGGAAAACCGAAAATCTGCAAATATACTCGAGTGTGGTATCAAATGAAAGCGCATCGCGTGCACATTACCATATTTCTATCTGGAGGAGGCAAAGTATTTATGGTAACTCTATGAGGCATGGCCATGGGACAACCTATTAGGTAGTGTATTTTATGAGGTATTAGAGGATTTCGTAAAGGAGGAACGCGAATATATCGATAAAATGGCGGGATTTTTACCAAATTTGATATGCGTATTCAGTAGGTCTGAGAATCGGCTACTATCTATTTTTCATGCTGTGCACACGACTACATTCAACTCCCCCGCGAAATGCGATGAGCAAATCCCCAGCGAGCATACCCCGGGCATGATGATCAATTTCGAACACTAAACGTAATAATATTCCATTTTACGACCCCTAAAGAAAGACTACCCCGGGGCTTAATTTGGGTGGGTTTAAAGTTGCCTGACATTTTTGTCTATGCAATTATTCAGATCTATGTATGTGGCATTTGTTTCAAAATCATGATTCAAGATTTGAGGAAACTAAACAAAAGATTTTTAAAAGTGATTTTGTAATAATGATAATAATGAAGCCATTTATTCCAATATTTAAACTTATAAAACATTTTTTTTTAAAAAAGTTACTTGTAAGCGTTTGGTGGACTAGTGCCGGTATTGTTCATTACAGTTTTCTCAAATCTGGCCAGACTATTACGGCTGATGTCTATTGTCAGCAATTGCTAATTTGGTCGAAATAATTTGTTTAAGTTGTATCAACATAATAATATTAATCTTTATTCAAATACTAGCGGCACGCCCCGGCTTTGCACGGGTAATAATTCAAAATTGTTTCAAAATTATTCGAAAATCCTTAAACTCCAACAAACATTTAAAAAGGAACAAACTTCGCCGGGTCAGCTAGTTCAATATAAAAATATTATTTAAAGTGCATAAATGTAATGTCTGTTGATAACATTTTTCTAAAAACAAAGTTAATTCAATTCTTTAATAAATATTTATAAAAATAAAGGTGTGTGTGCGATTCACACACGATAGAAGTGAAACTTCAGTGAATCGACAAAAGAATAAGAATAAAAAAAACAAAAAAAAAATGCTATGTTTTAACGGGGTTGGAGTCTAGTTTTTTTAATAACATATTTAATTTTAATACAGATATCACAAGTAAATCATAAAGAAATTAACTTGCGAAAAATAGGAAAATGGCGGAAAATTTCTCCCACTTTATTGTCAAAATAATTTTTTTTCATAATTTTTGTTGCCATGTATGGGTTTTTCTAATTAGAATTTAGTAGAATAATTATTGACAATGACATCTGACATTGACACTAGCAACTTGTCTTATTAGAAAATAGAGAAAATCCTCCGGGACCAGTGTTTTTATGTATACCCTGAAACTGAAACACTTGTCTTGTTTTTTTTAATGAAATTAATTGTACCTAGGTATTATCTGCTATATACTGCTGCATGTGTAGTGTTATTTCATGCTTATAAACTCAAGCAATGTTATCAATAAAAGTTTAAAAAATTATATGTATCTTTTAATTTGAGTAACCAATATTAATATTATTTTCCCGCGGGACAACGTATTTTCTCGCGGTAAAAAGTAGATAATAGCCTTTCTCCATAAATGGGTTATCGAGAGATAATTAAATATTTTTAAGTTTTTTTTGTATGAAAGAAAGATATGGGGGTGAGAGTGGGGAAGGAAAACCGAAATTCTGCAAATATACTAGTGTGGATTATCAAATGAAAGCGCATCGCGTTAAAAACGGGGGTTTTTCTTAAATTTTGTCGCTGACTGTTGTTATTCGTATTTCCCTACCAGCCTTATTTCATCAAGTATCACCACTAATGCTATGATTTCTATTCCACACAACCATCCATCTGTTTAAACTCATTTTCGCAAAAAAAAACCGACGACAAGATACATCTTTAATGGTTTGCTCACAATAACCTTTTTTATGGTAATCAACTCCTAAAATAATAGATACACTACAATGAAGTTGTTTTTTAAACAATGAAATTAAATGAAATTAATACTTATCGAAATATATACGTTATTCATTACAAGTATTTAATTCTTTTTCTTACCCACTCTCACCCCCATAACTTTTAAACGACTCAACCGATTTTCATGAAACATGTCTAAGAACACTCCGCGCCAGACTCACCTTTCATACAAAAAAAACTAAACATACCTATCCATCCATAACCTTAAAAAAGAAAACGCGGCAAATTCAAACGATCCAATCTACCAACGAGTAGTAAAAGGAAACTTTTATATAATGTTCCTAATTACTTAATATAAACTCTAACCGGTTTAGTACGCGATAGAAACAATTTTTGTTTGTCTATTTATATAATTATTGGTCTCAGCCCTTGAAGCGTCAGTTTACCAGTGTTAAGTATAATAAAATTTATATAATATAAATATTTCAAATGATAATCTTGTATGCTAATAACGAAGAAGCTTCGTTAAAGGCTGTAATATAATAATATCATTTTTAAACATAATATATGTAAATAAACGCAAATTATAACCTCAATAGATTTTTTTGTTCATGCTACATCTACTCAACCAAGTTTCCTGAAATTTCATATGCCTACATAATTGTATATATGTAAGGCAATAGGCTACCTTCTATCCCTTAAAAACGTAATATTCCCGTAGGATTTACTATAAACGTCTCTCAAGATATTAAGTATTTATATTTTAGATCTAGGTTGATATTATTGAACCGACCAAATTAAATTTAATTAAGCATTCAATGAGTGACGCGACCGCTATAATATTCACAATGTTATAGGTACTGTTTATTTTTTTATTTTGGCGGAAAAGTTCAAACTCCTTATAAATCGTTCACTGTACCGTAGACCGTTTAGACATTTTGGAATAAAAAAAGAATCGGTGTTTTTTTAAGTAAGTACTTATAGATGTATTTGGAGTGGTCACCCATCCAAGTTTTCGTTTCGCGTAACATCATTTAACTTTATGAAAATCACGTATGGTGTATGAGAGCCAAATAGACTAGATAAGTATCACATTATAAACTCCTTTTGTGAATAAACATATTTGTATATAGAAACTAGCTGACCCCAGCAAACGTTGTTTTGCATAATGAAAAATAGATAGTAGCCGATTCTCAGACCAACTGAATACGCATATAAAAAAAAATAAATATCTAGATAATGTAGTTTATCACTCACCTTACACCCGTAGTAGGTACAAGCTCTGCTTAGTTCAGAAATATTTATTTATTATTCCCATCAGCCAGAGTTTCAAATTTATTTATGTGTATGTGTGTGTACTGTGACTGCGAGTGGATTCTTTAATAATAGGTAGTAAACTTTGCGACAGTAGGTTTTACATGATTATAATTTCCTAAAGAAACTTTAAGGATAATCTATCTCTGCAAGCTTTGCTCTCCCGGGCATCTTCCAGTGACCTGCCCTTGCCGCTCTGCGTGTCGCCTGACATGGCTCGAAGGGCCATATCACGATAAAAATTTTATTTTTTACTGTCAGTCACATGCGTTTTCATACTCAGTAGGTATATTAAAAAAATCTTTCCTCAATACTTCACCATTTTTAATTCCCTAACAAATATCCTTTAAATGAAATATTAACTATTAGTACTATGAGGATGAATGGGAGATTGTGTTCTATATGCTAGGTATCCTAATAATGGTGATTGTTCTTAGCTGCGAACTCGGCTTGGAGTGCGCTTCAATTTGTTGTCACAGATGGTATGCTATGTACCCCCAGTTGAGATTAATCATTGCAATTTAGAAGTATATGAATACCTAGTACCTTGTACCGGTTTTATGTGTGGTATGTTTAAATATCTAAACTTCGCAAAGTTACGCAAAATACCCTGAATTTGTAAATAAAAAATAAATATCTACCAATCTACCTCTTATTAGATACAATTACTACACATGTTATTATCTATAATACTTTATTTATAAACATTTATCTATCACGTGTACATCTGGCATCCTGTAGGTATCTAGTTAATGACGTAAAGTACCTTTGGGGGCGTAAACTTCCACGATTTAATTAATTTAATTAGCTGCAATTACTTATTTTTTAAGTTATTTTTTTAATTGAGTTCTATTATAAATTATAGTTTCAAGAAAGGAAATCTCAGAAACTATTCTAGTAAAGATGTATCTAACATTATTTATACTTTTAGTAATAAATCGTAGTTAATCTACGGACTAGTGTTATTTTTACTATTTTAACGATAACGTGATTCTTGTCATGCTAACCGGAAAAACAAATAAAATTAGGTACCTTTTTTAAATATAAGATTAGATAAGATTCCATACCAAGAAAGAACACAAAACAAACACAAAAACTGTACCTGTAATACGTAATAGGCAGTCTTATTATAAGTATAGTTTCAGGAAAAGTTCAGGTGAGGATAACTATCTGAGATAAGGATTTCTATATTCATTTTCATATTCAACATATCTCCGCGCCGTATATAATTACCCCTTTAACACAAAATATTATTTTATCGGGGGTTTTACTGACGATAACCTTCGTCGCCATCGTCTGTCAAAGAACTTATGAAAGGCAATCTACCAATATGCCTTAAAAGAAAGCTTCTCGACATACGGATCTTATTTATTATTTATACACTCACAGATAATACACTATATAGTTTTGTTTTGTTTTGTTGATGTACCTACATGGTTATTGTTCTTACACACAAATTTTTGTATCATACATATCTTGTCGTCGGATTTTTTTGCGAATTAACAGAATTTTGGGCCAGATGGTTGTGTGGAATAGAAATCATAGCATTAGTGGTGATACTTGATGAAATAAGGCTGGTAGGGAAATACGAATAACAACAGTCAGCAACTTCGTTTTTAATTAAATTTTATCAAAGTCGTCTCCTCGTAAAAAGTATTTATTGAAAATAACTTGACAATTACTGAATCGATTTTTATAAATTATCCAGTGGTTTTTGCTTGAAAGACCAACAAAGACACTTACCTACTTTTATCCTCACAAACTTTCGCGTGTATAATATTAGTGGGATTTGTACTATAAGGAGTGTCTGACGAATACTATTATAATTAGCCACACGATATGATCCTCAAATTTACTAAGTCATTATGTCATCACAAATCAACTAATAGGTACATATGGAATGTTACATAATATTATTTTGTTTTACGTTTAAGAAAATTATAGCATTGGAATCGGGGGTTTTTCTTAAATTTTAAATTTTTATTCTAATTGAAATTTTAATTTTTAGTGATTGTAAACTTCTTCTAGTCATAAACTATGTATACTATCGTCAAATCTAGATGTTCAACTAGAAATACAAAAAAAATATAGATTTTAAAGTTGAAAGATTCTTTTGGGGTTAGGTTTAGGTGCGATCAGATATGTTCAAAAGGTGTTTAAAAAAACATGTAGTTGTCAAAGCACGTTTAAAAAGCACTGAGCATATTTTGATCCAGTGACATCTGTGGAAAAGCTTTCCGACGGCAAGATCACCTCCGAGACCACAGGTAAATATCAAAATATTGTATGTTATTCCATCTACGTTATATCTATAATAGTAACCAGTTCCATAAGTTCTGCTTAATGCTGTAGTTATTGGCCGATTATTTATTGCCAGCGTGTTTGTTTACGTTCATATTTATTTGTTAAGACTATATTCGAACGTTTAAGGTTTAACCCATGGTTTCGTTACAGAGAAGAATATTATTTATCTATCTATTCATATAAATAAAAAATCGAATGTCTCGTACATTTTAAAATAAGTGTTGGTAAATGAGTAATCCAGGTGGAACAAGGTGCAATAGTAGGTATTTAAGTAAGATAGGTAACATTTATATATAACATAAATGTACATAGGCTTTTCCCATGCCATGACACAAACCAGATATTATACTTTAAAATTTTTTGCTTATACAAGATACAAAATCATTTATTTCTTCGTTATAAGTTGGTTATTCATGATTTATAGTCTTGTATTGAAAATTAATCAATATTTATCTCTCTACACCGAGAAAATAGATAATGTGCAAGCAAAGAAGTAATTTATTACCAAGATTTGATTATTGAATTCGTTGTTTCTTTAAACATTTTAGAGAGATTATTTGAAACTTCGCTAAGAAATTCTTGTGGCAAACCATAAAACAGGGCAAGCTATGGCTTGCAAAGCTAATCCCTTTATACAATTATCTACAAAATTATATCTAAAACTAACGCGTCAAAGGATCTTTTATTAAACGCCCAGCCTTTGTTCCATAATAAAACAATAAATTAATAATAATACAAATATAATTTTGATGTGAAGATGCTTTTGCAAAGCCTCTTTTTTTCTAATTATGGTTTCAATAAAAATACAAGAGGGTCTATTTCATTGCAGGTCATACATTCGTTGGAATAAGACAGTTTTCTTTGTAAATGTGAGAGAAATTAATTCACAATCTTATTCATCTTGGGATAAAATATAATATCAAAGATAAGACTGATAAGATATACATATATTATTTGCAGATTTTCGGTTATTCTTCACCACTTTCACTCATAACTTTTAAACGGCCCAACCGATTTTAATCAAAAATATCTAAGATAACTCGCGCAAAAGTCCTTTGTACAAATAAAATAGCTTCATGCGTTTGGGAGTTATAATTGCTACAGACAGACAGATATGTCATAATTATACAAAAAAAAATGTGTGTATATTATGTATATTATGGTGTTAATAAATTGAGCGTTCGAGGCCTAAGCTGTCAGAAAACAGAAGAAAATCTTTTTTATTTCCGTACACAAAGGGTAAAACGGGACCGTATGACTAAGACTTCGTCGTCTGTTTGTCCGTCTGTCACCAGGCTGCTAATAAATAATAATAAAATAAATAAATAAAATAAATATTTCCGGACTACTCACACAGCATCACCTAACCCCCAAACTAAGCAGAGCTTGTATTATGGGTGGTGACTGATATTATACTACATAGATACCTACTTTTTTTTTTTGTAAATACATACAAATGATACATAGAAAACACCCAGGCTTGCAACAGCATAAAAAATATCAGATATGTTACCCGTTTTAAGTAATAAATTAATAATACTGTTAAATATCATGATAATTTAAAAAGTTAAATAAAATGCGACGTTTTATTTTCTTATTTTTTTGTTGATTGTTTTCTCTTTCTACATTCAGCGGTAACCGGCATATAAGTTTCAAAACCAATAATAACATAACATAACATAAGGGAGGGCGTTTACAATAGTAAAGTTTTCCAGGAAAAAAAGTTTGCGCGTCTTTGAACTTCGAAGGTTACGACCAAAAAGTTTTTAGTCATACTAAAGAGTTTTAATTTTTTCTAAAAGTATGTCGTGTGATACGTGCAGTTCGGATAAACCTGTTAACAGACACCGAAGAAAAAAAAACAGAAGAAAAAAAACAAATGAATGACGATCATCGAAGCACAAATACATGAGTCTATAGCTGTACAAATTTGAATTTGGAATTCCTTACCAAAGAGGAGAAATTTGTGATTAAAGTGGCCAGTACGAAAAACGCCAATTTCATACACAAAACATAAAATAAATGAAGAATGTCATAATAATTAATAAATGGAGCTGCTGTACAGGGGCATTGTCAAATTATGCTAAAATACAAATAAATTTTATTAAATAATTTCATTGAACAATTGTACAGAAATATGTTGACAGTTAAAAATCAGCCATTATCGTAAACGTCACTATAGTAACTTACTTAAAACAGAGTACTGAGGGAACCACTTCATAGTCATGACATTCCTGGGCAGATCTAAAGAGCACTGCCACACTTCGCCATTAGCCTGTGACTCGCGACGCTGGCATTTGTGCGCGTGTAATAGCAGGACGAGTTGCTGTTGAATCAATTTCCTTTTTTCTGGATCAGCAATGGACCCAGTTGCCGGTGGCTGGGTTAGGTTTGACAACCGGAAACGACTCAGTACTACAGCTAACCATTCACTTAGTTTTAATAAATTAAGCGATACATTTAAAATTAATTAACTATTACCTTCATCATGTTATACGTAAAATCGAGTTAGTTAGGTACCCAAAACAACAACACAACAATACCTAGTACAGTAATTAATCACGTAAGCACCCAATAATCAATGGCATCGTCTGATAATTATGCATGAAATAGGAAAATATTAAAAGATATTGACTAAGAAAGTTACTTGAGGGTCAAAAATGGATAAATCGTTAGCGTAATATATACCAAGGGTTCCGTAAACAGTTTTTATACTTATTGCAATAAAAAGAAACACTTAATGACTTATCATTTAGTTTTGCTATTATAAATATATAATTTTTTATATTAACGAATAAAATACTTTGTAAATTGAATATAAAGTGTTCAATAGAAATACATGAAGTCAATATTTTATTGATTTAGTTAACAAACTATGTTATTTAGCTTATATTTATTACTAATGGCGCGCCCCGGCTTCGCACGGGTTTTTATTCAATTTTTTTTCCCGGCTATGATAAGATAAATCCGTTCAGCCGTTCTCGAGTTTTAATCAGACTAACGAACAACAATTCATTTTTATTTATATAGATATAGATGTTTGAAAGTTTCGTTGTAGTTCACCAGTAAGCCTCCATAAGAAATAGTTTTCAGCAAGATACTAATAACCCTGAACTATGGAGTCTTCAAGTAGATACAAATTTTACGGGTTTAGGCTGATTTTATTATATATTCTGCGTCTTCCGTCTTTTATCATTTATTCCAGTCCATCCAAAGGTTGTCTGGTAGAGATCACAACTATTTGTTTTTTTGTTCAGGTAATTTTTAAGTAAATTCTTTTTTGTTTGACACATGGTTAGATACTAATGTCCTTATTTATTTACAGTGTCACGTATTTAATAAGACATATTTGTATGATAATGATATTTAGATATTGTTATATTTAATATTGTACACCCTGGCCTCCTTTCTATTTTGAGTTAAAGGGTCAAATGAAGGCTTATCAAGAAAAAACAAAAAATCTATAAACACATGCATTGCCTTGACGTGTAGAGCTAGATATAAATAAAATGCCGACGACCTGACGAAGGTTACAGGCTGGAAAAAGATGTATTTTCGAGCCATTTTCAATACTTGTTTTAATTTAGGCTTTGGGAGTCCTCGAGTTGACGTGTGCTCAACATGTCTTCAGCTTAATGAAAAATTAAAAACTGCGCAAAATAATAGAGACAAATCTATGCTGATGGCTGAGAAAACCGTACATAAACGTCGTGCTAAAGAATTTTTCAACATGTTAAAAGAAAATAACCGTAAAATAAAGATACTTAGTTTCGACTGCCAGAAAAATATGCCAAACATTGAAACCTACATGCTGCAAAAAGTGTTAATTTCAATTATACAACAAAATTAATCATATTTTAAAAATCATGTGATAAATATTATTGGATTTATTTATATTTCGCATTGTTATTACTTTAGTACATATTTCGTATATACGTGGCGTTGCGACAGCGCCCTCTATACCGGTTTTTTCTAGATTTTTTAGTTTTTCCTTGATTCATACACCAAACACTACTTATATTCCTTTAATGAAAATGTAATGTCAAGTTTGCAGGTACATTTTATAATATGCATGACTGACGTATAAGCATTCGTAAATTGACTTTTCGAACAAATTAAAGATTTATAATTTGTTATGTTAGAATTACCTAGTTGAATTATGATTATAAAATTGTTGAAGGGGTCGCGAGAAATCAAGCATTTACTTGGAAAGTTTTGTGTATTTATACCTATAGGTATCTATGGCAACTGACAGAGTAACAAGCAGGTTTGCAGAAATTAATTTTTCCAGCAAGAAAGGCAGATATTTCCAATGAAATCAATTACAATGGCATCTCGGAGCGATTCCAATAATACTCGGCAAATATCGCTGCTTTGCAGAAAGAACGTCATAACTCAAAAAACGTGATTTTGGGGTTGAGTATACACCTAGGCTCCGAAAAAAATCTAGTTTTTTCTTAAAAAACGTCGTTTCTCTAAGGGGTAAGGTGAGAGCAGGACAGAAGATGTGACGTTGTTGCTCTGTCTCATTTTGTGAGGTGGTTTGCGGTAAGAAAGTCATTACTCAGTAGTGGTGCTAGTGTGTTCGCGATGAGTTGTGCATGTTCTCTTCAAGGAAGACATATTTCTGGTTTTGACGTTCTTCGAGTAAAGGTTGGTTGAATTTATTACGAATTAGTTTCGGAAATAATGTATCTAAGTGAAATGTGTCGTTCTAGCTCAAAATATGCATGTGATTGCTTGTGTATTTATTTTGCGTTATGTCATTTTAGCAGAAAATAGTAAGAACTACTAAAGTATTATTATAAAATATGACGATAATGACTGTAAACAAAACACAAATAGATGATTTTAGTTAAAAATTAAGTCAAAATGGATCATTTTTCCTAAAAAAAAACATTGTTATTTTTGTATTTATTGACGATTATTTTAAGTTAAAACGTTTTAGGTAAAATAAAAAATACATTTAGTGATCGTATTTTACGTTAAATTATTATTTTTGCAGACTATTCGTTACAAATGGCGATGCCAGGGAGTTCAAGAAGCAAAAAAATATTGGCTCTCATTGAGAGAAATAGGAATAAAGCACCTGATCAAGAATCTACAATGGATAAAAGTAGTATGTACTGCTATATTCATTTTTTTTACGAGTTCTACTGGTCATAATTGAATGAATTAATGTCCACTATATTATTATTGCTCTTAAAACATTACAAAAAAAACTTTTTAATGAATTATGACTTTATTGATTAATACTATCCGTATTAACTGTATTTTTTTCTAGGCTATGAAAGGCTGAAATCGCAGGCTCCACCAGAATTAGATATACGTATTCAAGTACCACCCGATTCCACTGAGGTACCAATGAGTTACAAAGATCTGTTCAAGGGTCATCCACACATGAGTTTGAAAGACTTGATTATGAGTTGCAAAAACCTATCCCAGAACAACCTGTTATACAAGATTCCAGTAGTTCGCCCAGTTCATCATCTGATTCTTCGGATCTTACGTTTCATGAAGGAAATTTTTATTTTCCTTTATTTTGTCCCTAATAATAATTTTGTATGCGAGTAGTGTTAAGCTGAATTGTTATTTTTCAGACAGCGATGATTCTTTTCCAGGTCAGCAAAAGAATAAAGCGATGGTTGCAATGTACTTACTTGCGGTGCAAAAACTACCTCATATCCAAACAATCACCCACAAATACCTCATAAAGGGCCACACACAAAACGAGGGAGATTGCGGCACACTCACTGATAGAAAGGCAGGTAAAAAAGCTACTTAAAGGTGGGCCGATGTACTCACCAGAGGCCTTTATTGGTATCATGTAAATGAAATGTGCACAGAAGATTTGTTTTGATTGGAAAGATGCTTGTTCTCAAATGGGGGTAAATATTTGGAAGAATGAAGAAGGAAACTCTGTAATCATAGCTGATCTTAAAATACTAAGAGTTGAAAAAAAGCCTTCGTACAATGTACTACAAGACTTCTTATGCCGAAGAAGAATTCAAGAGGGCAGTTACCTATTATAAAAAAGAACAGAATGATTGAAGTAGATGTCAAGAAGGCGTATGATGAAAAACCAGGTGTAACGGAAAGAAAGAAAGCTGATTTATTGGATTTACTCAATAAAAACTTTATCCCGAGGTTCTACGCCCCATTTTATAATTCTTAGTAAGAACCATAACGGACTTTGCGAGGAGCACATTGATTGCTGCATATTGATTGCGCAATAATCTTTGTTTTTACAGAACTTATATTTTATTATTTTGTACTAATCAATAGCAGTCTGATTAATGTAAGTACATAAAAAAAATATTAAAGCAAATTTTGTTAAAAATGTAAAGACTGATTAATGGGTAATCGGTACTTAGCTAAGAGGTTGATTTTTATAAGTTTAGCTAACGTTTTCAATGAATAGAGATTTGAAAGTGTCTATGTTTCAGTTGATGTTATGTTGTGAATTTTGTTAAAAGATTTTTTAGAAAGTCATTTTTTGTTTTATTATGAATATCCAAAATCAAAATCAAAACGAAATATTGTCATTAACGTCCTAAGTCCATATAAAACAAATTTCGCTTTATAATTTTTCTGTAAGAATGACACATTTTCTACCTTGTTCTAAAAAAATACGCATAAGATTTAAGGAGATCATCGCACACAATAATTGCTGATATATTTAAATAAATATTGAATTGGGTATTATTTCATTCTTATGAAGCTTCTTTCAAAAAGCAATAATTCGGAAAATATAATTTTTGTAACTTTAAAAACGTTCTCCTGTAAAATCATGTTTTTTGAGTTATGACGTCCTTTTTGCAAAGCAGCGATATTTATTTGTTTGTAATGAATGATAATATTATTTTTGAGTACCTACTTGCCTACATTCCTAGTTAGATAGATAAGTCACGTTAAGTTGTTGGTGCAGTTAAATTTGACGGTAAGGTTAACCTACCTATTTATTCTGTCTAATAACTTGCCAGTTAATGTGACAATCAGAATGTCAAATATAGTCTGATAGCGTAAATATATCAAATATGGAAGATGACTTAAAATATAAGTCCGTTATTTAGTTCAAAAATGTATCTTGAATATGTTGAAATGTCGGTCAAACCTAAATGTTACAGTCAGCGTCCATAAAATCGTCTAGATTTGTCTGAAATTATCTAAAAAAAACCTAACACCAAATAGATATAAGCAGTTTGAACCATCCGAAAAAACTACAAAGCGTCGGGCATCAAATATTGCACCCTCTCCAGTTGCAGCACCATCTGAACCGTTGGCGAAAAGATCAAAACCGACGAAAGTCCGGATTAATCCGGTGTATGAAAAACATGACGCAAAATGGTCACTCTAAATACGAATCTTTTACTTAAAAGTCTTTGACATAAATGTAATGAGGAACATTTAACGACAATTTTGTTAAGCACATACTAAGTTAAATCCTGTTCACGGCACCAAATTGTAACGGATCTCCTCTAAATATTTATTTGTAAAAGAGTCTCATAAGGAGAAGCATCAAATTTGGAATATAAGTAGTGTTTGGTATATGAATCAAGGAAAAACTGCATATTTTGTTTGTCTTATCATAAAACTAGGGAGTTTGCCCACAAATATTTGCTCTTATAATCCCAGTCCTTGCCTCGGGCTTCGATATTACAGATAGCTTCGAGGAAAGTGAAAAGGATGCCACGTTGACGTCACCTGTCACGTGAAACTGGCCACCACTGGAGGTGGATCTGTTGACTCCGAAGTCCACTTAATGAAGGTCTCTGGAGTAGCTCTAGTCAGGAAGGAACCAAACGCGCGTCGACTGCTGCGTTACATTACTAAACCGGCACAATAATGAAGGTATTTTAAACCGAATCATTACCTGTGATGAAAAATGGGTTCTTTACGATAATCGGATTATTCTATTCAACGACACTTATTTATTTTTTGTATGTACCTATCTGCTTGGGTTTTCACGTGAACGCTTTAATAGCTGTAACAGATAACTATTATAAATAAGACATTTATTTTCTCAACACCTATTACTAAAATTTATTTAATTGCGCAATTAAAATGGTATAATGAGTACCTCTCTATCACCCCTAAAAGGAAACGATGCCTAATTTATTTTTATCGAAATCAGTGATAATACCTAAGTCGTTATCATATCAAACGGCTATTCATTGTGAATCTCATTCGTTTATGACGATCGCAAGTCGCCTTTAGCAGATCAAGCAAATATCCTGTTGCTAAAAAATATTAGATTTACTTCAATCGGAGATGACGAACCATCTCCGAGAAATATGAGAATAGTTATAATATAGAGCTATATTGTTCAGTCACATGTGACAAAGCGAGATAGCTCTTAATTTCACCATTGATACGTAATAATGGCATAACTAACTATTTCTTTACTCGGCTTTAAGCCATCCTTTCCATAACTTATTAAGAGACTTTAAGCCTGTATTTAATGCCTTTAGTGAAGCACCACATTTCACATACAGCATAAGCAAAGGGGTAAAATAGCCGACACAGCATTTATACGGGCATTCAATTATTTAATTTTATTTACCACTATTTAAGAAGTATAGATATTTAATTTAAAAATATTTGAGCATAATGTTCTAGACTATAGATTTGAATTAAATGATCTGTTTCTTCATTGATAAAATTTTTCTTTAGTGGATGATAACAAAAAAAGTTAAACTAAATAGAATATAAAAAAAAATATGTAGTCATCATGCCTATTAAAAACTGTAATTTCTTCATTGCATACTGTATATACATACTACAAACATTTTAATATACATTTCAATACATTATACTTGACTGGATTACTTTTCTTTAGATTTAAAGAAATAAAATCTTTCTTTAATCGTGAATGCTGCGAAAACTATTGAATATATAACAAAGTGAGCGTTTTATTTTGCTAAGAAATTTAAAAAATATTGAAAATAAAACGGAAACACGTACTGTAGACACATAAATTCGTAAATTTGTTATGATACTTACCTAAAATAAGAAACACCATCCTTTTTACGGACGTGTCTAGAACGCTAATAGGATGAACTTTGCTGATGTGAGTCTTATTTTTTTTTAACTTTCGACCGAGAAGAGGGGTATTGTATGTTGGACGTGTCTGTCTGTGGCATCATAGCTTCCGAACGGATAAGAGAGCATTAACAGATAAAACACAAGAAACCAATACAAAGCTAATACAAAACCAAAAACACGATACAAAAATGTACGCGTTCAAATAAAAACTCAAAAGCCAACATATTCTCAATCATTGAACGTTTCCAGCTATAAAGGTATTTTGCTCTAAAATTATCATGGGCTCACCACCGGCCTTAATAAATAGAAAATTGCTAATTTGAGCTTTTTCAAGTCATAACACCTCATTTGAAAGTGCCAGTGATGGTAGCTCTCCTACACTTGGTGAAAACCTGGTACAAGCTTTTTCCTCGGTCCATAAAACTCTTAATATATGTCACATAAACGCACAAAGCATTCCTTAGCCCCCGAAGATGTAGCCGTGCTGGTCTTGGATTATCACTACTGACGGGCCCTGGTCCATGATGCGACCTGTGAAGAGATAAATGATCTTAAGAAAGAGGGAAAAATTGTTTGTATGTTCTGCAAGCACTTTTCTCCTTGGTCTGGGGGTTTAATATGAATAAAAAAATATCTATTTATGTATGTATATTATATTAAGTACTAGCGGCCCGCCCCGGTGTCGCACGGGTAAAAAAAGTTCCCGGCAATTTTTCCTTACATTTATAAATATTATAATTATAGGGAATAAAAATTAATGATTATTTTTTGCAAAGTTGTTTTAATGTTTCATTGAACTTATTTTACTTGAAACTATTCTAAGATATTTTTTTATACAAATACTTTATTAGGATCTACTAAGTAATTGATTACGACGGTCTAAACCAATCTGTTTTGTATTACTACTTGGAGGCGCCAGTATCCTTTCTATAGTGAAAACCTGTTTCCTACACATTCTCTTACAATAAGAGTTTTAATGAGATAAGCGGCCAGACTGTCTGTATATATACTTAAAAAAAACTGTAAATGGTAGAATATATGCAATTTCATAGATACATTGGTTGTATAAAAGATGGCAAGAACTAAACAATAGGTAATCTCAACTAAAATATAAAAAGAAATATTAAATTATATTATATGTTAGTGTGTAAGGTATTTATTTTATATGCAGAGGTGCTTTATTTTATATTTATTTTATGTATATATATATATTTTTTTATGTATTATATTTATTTTATGTATATTTTTATTAATTTTTGCTTACAATCTCTGTGTGATCAATATATACTGAAATTATTTATACTATGGTATGACCGTAAGGTCACGTGATTGTCGCGGGAAACATGATCCGTGAACTTCAAACCATGCTATTTATGTGTTTATATTAATCCTTATCCAAATAAATTATTTTATGGTCAAGACCATTTAACCTATAAAATAGTTTTTAGATTATTTAAATTGGACTTTCCATTCAAAAGATATTACGAATTAAAAAAATCAAACTAGACATCTGATATAGTTAATATAATAGACATACATAGATAGATATTTTTTTATTATACATACTGAACACCCAGACCAAGGAGAAAATGCTTGCAGAACATACAAACACTTGATACCCTCGGCGGGAATCGGTTTCGACAAGACTCGATAACATAAGATCGGGGCCACTTTAGGCCGAAATTTTAATGTAGGATTGTGTATTTGAATGCATAGAATCAAATAAAAACAAAAAAAGGTTTTCGCCAAAAATGTCATAAATATTATGATAAATATCAAAGTATTAATATAATGTGATTTATGGAAATAAATAAAATACTTAGATAATTATATTCTAATTGTAATTGATAATATAAATAAATTAAATTTAATTAATATGTACACAGGGGAAAAGTAAATAAATAAATGTACAAAAGCCTAACAATTTATTTACAGCGAATTCTTGTTTTTAATTTGTTTATTTACAGAGGTCGGATTGGTTTAAAACAAATCTCATTGTTCAAACAATTATCCTCATATAGTTTAAAATTCAAATATAAAAAGGGCGCTTGTGTGTTTTTGTGAAAACTATGGATAAAAGCATGGGTGTCTTCGCTGCAACGCATAAACCGGTCAATTTTAGGAACATTTATGCAATAAAAACGATTTTGGACATTTTTAGTTACTTAAGTCATTATTTTGGTGTCTAGATTAAATTGTTGTTGTTAATTTTGTTTGATTATTTTTTATTTAGATTAAGATGCATGTTTATTAAGATTAAGATGCATGTATTTATTTATTTATAGAGCTTGAAGGAGGGCGATGATACTACACAGTTATAAGCTTTTGTAACATCGTACTTCCAATAACTATGATTTACTTACTGTATTTTTATTGGCACAATAATGAAGGTATTTTAAACCGAATCATTACCTGTGATGAAAAATGGGTTCTTTACGATAATCGGAAGCGCTCAGCGCAATGGTTGGATCCTGGCCAGCCAGCCAAATCCTGCCCCAAGCGAAAATTAACCCCAAAAAAGTTACTTGTAAGCGTTTGGTGGACTAGTGCCGGTATTGTTCATTACAGTTTTCTCAAATCTGGCCAGACTATTACGGGAACGTAGTAGGTGTGTTGTTGTTACTATACTAAACAATTATTAAAAACTATTCACTTATTACCTTAGAAATAATTAATTAATTGTTGTGTATTGATCTGAGAGTTTCCCTTCAACTTAACTTAAGATGTATCTTAATTGTTATTTATAAAAACACCCGGTTCACATGTGTATATAACTCAATTTGGACATTTTTTGACATAACTCGTTCTTTTTACATATATAACATTAATTTTTATGACTGTAGGAAGATACGTGGTCGACTCTCAACGACGATATGATGATTGTGGTACGTGGTGGACTTACTGCACGACGTGATCGTAACGTGACAGCGCGGGCATTACTTAATATGATGCTTAGATTATGACCTGGATAAAAATGTATAGTAGATAATATTAAAATTATGTAGAAGGACTGGAGAAGTATCTGTATGAAATAATATTTAAATGTGCTTATAATAATATTACTTGTCACTATTCATAAACATAATATAGCTTCAATGTAAGTATATATGTAAATTAAGTGTTCCTTTCAATTGACTCCTTACTTCATGAACCTGATACAGTAGTGCGTAGTTTTAAGAAACCTGTGATAATATCAACAAAAATTTTAAATCAAAAATTATAATATATTCTGATGAATGCCTACTAGATTTTTATGTGCCAAGTTTAAGGCAAACATTGTAAGGAAACTGGCATGTTTTGAGAACTTTGAAGAGTTTGAAGTTCCTCGCTGCGAAGTTGTTTGCGAAGAAATGAGACGTTTTTGCAACATTATTTTGTATTCAAATAGTATTATTTGAGTTGATTAAAGTAATAATATTTGAGGAGAGAATTCGTTTGCTCAATTTCGAACCTCATTGTTTATAACTTCGTAATGTACTAATCCTTCAATTCATGTTAGCCTAGTAAGTCAAGGAACGAAATACCTACAAACTTTCTTAATTTCTTTAAATTTCAGATAATGCCTTGACATTTCCGAACCTGAGTTTTGAATAAATCAAGGTTTTTAATACTGTTACTAAACAACCATCTAGTTTTTGCAATATCAGTTATTGTGGTTACATTCATATTCATATATTTCTTACAGTGCATTGGCTCGGAGGACCTACTACCATAGAGAGAGATGTTCCATAAATAATATATATATACATAGACCAAAAAATTATCAGCATTTTTTTAATGTATTGGATTTGTGTTTTTGAAATACAGAAGAGTTTAGTGATGAGTAACAATTTAATTAGTTTTTAAATAATCTTAATATATATAAATCTCGTGTCACAATGTTTGTCCTCAATGGACTCCTAAACCACGTAACCGATTATAATAAAATTCGCACGCGAATAATATTTATTTTGAGACAAGCTTCGTCCGAGGATTAACCTTCGTTAATAGTATTATGCAACAGGCATTTAATGATGGGTATTTAAACACCGAGTTGAATGAAGGTAAGTTATATAATAAAATTCTAATCGATTTTTAAAAGCAGATGATGTTCTGAATTGAATTATTGTTCTTAATTTGTATCAAAAATGTTGGAAAATGGTTGCAACCATGGCAGGAGAAGGTGGCAACATTATTATGGACATAAATGATTCTCTTAAAATTTATATATTTTCACAAATAAATAAAAAAGAAGGCTATGGAGAGGGCTATTTATTTATTGCATCGAATCAGGAATAAGGAGATATGTAGAAGATCGCGTGTCACCCAGAAACTGTATTCGATACTTGCGTGGAATCGGAGATTTGTTCGCATTTTATCCAGTTTCGCATTTGGTAAACTTTTTCGGTTTTTCATGTTACCTCGCAGATCATTAAGCATGATGACTGTTTAAAAATAGGTATTTATTCAGTACGTCTGTTAGCGCGGCCAAATAAACCTGCACACGACTGATCTGGAAGGTGAGCTTAGGAACTCCGTCAAAAAAGAAACACGACTTGTAATAGTAAAAAAAAGCAAAAAAGTATTTTTTTTAATAAAAATACAGTAAATCGTAGTTATTGGCCGCTGATGATCTATCCCTCAAGATAAGTCCAAGTTTTGTAAAACCAAACAATGGAAATAAATGAATTTGTATCTTGTATCTAGATACACCGTGTGTAGGTAAACGCGGCGGAAGAATTTAATTTATAAATAATATTGGAAACCTTCTTGATTTTAATCGGCATTGTTGATAGCAAATGTCTACTAAACAGAAGGTCTCCAATATTATTGTGCAAAATTGTAAACATTGTTAATGAAAATAAACATTTTGAGGTTGTTAAAATTATGAATATTTGAAAGACTGTCGTTTGTTATGTTAAATATTGATGTTGCTCAAAACTCTTGAAAGTGATGGTTCCGTTGGTTGAAACAATTTTACTCAGACTGTTTAATTGCTTTCATACTATTATAAACCCTATAAGCTATTGAATAAGACTCGTTTTTCTACCGTGAATTAGGTGGCCGATAACCGATAGATGGCTTCTCCGGACCACATTGCAAAACACTAAAAAAATCACGAATCACGAGGATTGTAAAGATAGAAATCAATAATCTATATATAACTGTAAATAAACCTTTTTTTAACGTATTTCCTAAGCATACATGCGCAGGATAGATGGTCGTTGGGGCCGAAAAGTTCTCGAATGGAGACCACGGATCGGCAAGCGCAGCGTAGGACGTCCACCGACTAGATGGACGGACGATCGTTTACTGTCCTTAATTAAATGTCCAGCTACAGAATTATACCTTAAAATTGAATACATGGTCAACCTTTGATATTAAATACTTTTTTTCTATTTATTTATTCTTTTATTTACAGCCATTTAAAGCATAATAATCTTTGGCTGTGACTGGAGATTTTAACAACTCATTGAACCATCTCGAGTACAGTATGAAATTACATCTAACATTTGAAGCTGCGGAGAAGTACATGAATGGCGTTTTGTGTCATATTGATATGTTAAAGAAGATAGAATTACCTAACAACCTTATACATCAAAATATAACACTAATTGTTTTTATTTGAGTAGGTACCTACTTATTAAATAAACCATAACTAGGTAGTAGTTAATTTACAGGTCCTGAAGGTTGTTATAATAACCTAAAAGCGAGTTCGAGCCATCCAATTAAGAACTGGCTGATAGCAACATAAAAAAAAAGAAGAAGTTCATTCATTCATCATCACCCTATCGTACAGTCATAAAATTAACAATTTTGATAAAAAATCCATGTAAACTACCTTTTACTACATTTTACCTACATGGTAAAATTTTAGGTCATTAAAAAAGCTGGTATTTTGTATAGATTCCTTAAATATTTTTTTTATGTAAATACTTAAAATATATGCTATCCCTATTCATACACGTATAGGGGTTAATAGGGACGGCATTGAGAACAATAGAGAAATATGGTCAGGGTTGTCACAAACCCCCAAATAATATTATTCAGACTCTTCACGATTGAAAGCTGTGACAGGCCACGTGCTTAGGTGAGTATAAAGCAAATGATCATTAGTGTAAAACATTAGTTAACGAGACTGTCGACAGAAAACACATATTGAAGTAGTAATATTAATAACTTTCCAGAACTTTATGTTTCCACGGCCTACCCAATGCCAGTTTTGTGAGCTAATATTTTCTAAAACAAGTCATCATTATTTCAGTTGTCCACTGTCTGATATCAGCAGTTTTTTCGGTTGGAAATAAGTGTTAATTATATATGCCATAGTGCATCTAATTATCAAGATATTGATAATTACCGTCGAAAATGCTCACACAACTATCTCCCAGTTACAAGGAATACCGAAATAAGAATAAAACTAGTTTCTTACTCTTTGTGTACATAGACTTTGTGCCCATATTGGGTTTTTTAGCCCCTTTGCTGTACAAGCTATACTTTTAGTCAGACAATTTATTATAAAGTTCTTGACCGTCATAACAACAAGATTATCATAAACACCAAATAAACGTATATTGTAAACAATAAACTCAATTACCGAATGAAATAATTTACCCTCGCATTCATAAAAACTCCATGTACAACTGAATTAGCTAAAACACAAAAAGCCTAGTTATGCCATATTTTGCGACTATTATAAAGGGTAAATTATAAATATATTTATCTCCGTACATCATCACCTATCCCTAAACTAAGCATAGCTTGTACTATGGGTGCTAGGTGACAGATTACCATGTAGATACATTTTTTTTTGTATATACATAACAAAAAACTCAAAGATCGCACAGGCATAAGTCCTACGTGGGACATCATTGGAATATTTCATTTTGTATTCAATGCGTCGCGTCGCGTCTACTGTCGGTCGGGCAGAAATACCAAGTTATATAATTTTGTATATTTCCGCCGTGTCTGGCGGCGTACCGATTAGATTGTTGCTTGCTAGTCTGGCTTGGAGACGGAACGAAATTAAATCGCATTAATAACTTAATAGGTCAGACGTCTAGCTGATCATTGTTTTATTAATCCACATTAATGAAAGAACGAACTGTCAAATGTACTGTATCTGATATAATTCGAATAGCAATGCAATCGTTTCGCAGTGTATTTGCATTCATTTTATGGAAAACGTGGGCGAATAACCATTGATGAATAAATAATTTAAGAATCTTAGTAAATTCATTTTATTTCTATACCATAGAATAGATATTTATGATTGTTATAAAACCAAGAGGGCTCTCAAGGCGGCCAGTGTCCTCGTACAAGATGCTTAGTAAGATTAGGGTTGCCAACTGGTATTTCAAAGTGGCTGGTTAATCATGGAATAAATGTTATTCTAAACATGTTCATATTATATAATGTAGTTTAAAGGTAAACGACATTTCTATTGTGCGCGTTTGTTACATAGATTTCGCATTGTTATTACTTTAGTATATACGTGGCATTGCGACACCGCCCTTTATACCGGTCTTTTCTAAATTTTTTTCCTTGATTCATACACTAAACACTACCTACTTATATTCCAAATTTAAATGTCGATGTTCAAATGTGTCCTGCAGTTCACACTATGACGCGCAGTTAACTGCGTTCTTCATCGACCCGCGAGCCAAGTGATCCACCGTCCAGGGTAATGGTTTCTTGATACAGCTATTGGTTATGTAAACTTAAATCTATAATATTATCTATCCAATAAAAGCGTGAATTAAAAATCATTTACGTAAACTCCGTTTAATAAATACCTTTTCCATATGTTTAAATGCTGATATAACTGAGTAGTTACTTAATTGATTTTTTTTACTTAGAGTAAAATACTTACTTATGTAAGTACCTACCTAGGTACCTACCAAAAAAATAAACAATATTTTTAACCCATCCATTTTATTAATTACTAGTTGTGCCCTGCGGTGCTACCCGCGTTATAATGGATGAAGTACTCATAACCAACAACATATTTATTTGAATAAAGATTTTATATTTTTTCTTAAAATAGTTGGGCAGAAGACACCGTAGTAAAATAAATATTTCTGAACAATCCACGGACTATAGAGCGTTCAAAAGAAATATATATACATTTATGAAACATAACATGACGACCTCTGTGGCTCGGTAGGCGAAAGTCCGCTTGAGGATAAATATTTTTTCATTTTCTATTTTCAGTCTGCCCTCCGCCTAATAAAAACAAGGTTGTATATCTTTGAGATAAGTTTTGTAAGCTGCTTTATTAATGATTATTGGTTACTGATATTCTATTTGAGGGCTTATGTTTTTTATTTTGATAGGTTTTTTTAATTTTTCGGATGGTTATGGTTTTCAATTATATGATTAAAGTATAACGTTACCTGCGTCTTTTGCCCCTTAACCAGTATGTATTTTTAATTTAAGAGATACCATAAGATAAATACTTGCCTCATGTTCCTATGACTATGATAGTTTATTTAAGAAATTACTAATAACATAGGCTGCGTATACATTTAGTAAATTTATTATTAGCGCGGTATATTACGAAATTCCGATTGAACTCTTGATTTTAGAAATAGTGTAGCATCTGAGTTGGCTGGCTGAACATCTAACTCTTCATATTAAATAAATTATACGCGCCGGCCGACTGCCGTCCGCCGACTTACTGCTTGTTTATTTACATGAAAATATCTATCGAATGTTAATGACCATTAGTTTAATTATACATTGGACGGTGACAAAAGGTATGTTACCCGTTTTAAGTCATAATAAATGAGTTCATTTAAAATAATTCTGTTATTTATTTCGGAAAATAAAGATTATGAATTTAATAGTCCCGCCTGTTTCTGTCGTCTTTATGTTTAGGATATACTCAATAGCTACAAAACGGTTTTTGATGACTATTTTCAGAGCACTCGTCACAGCGACTAAAACGCCCAATTTAGTCAGTCTGGGAGCCAATTGTGCCTATTGTGGGTTCTTATTTTAGGCCTGCATCACTTAAATGAATTAATGCTTAAAGCCAACAGTGTTAAAAAAATTGTCTTAAATAGGTAACGAGTTACTTAGTTGTCTAAATTAAATGTATGACAATAAAGAATTTTGTAACCCAATAATATAAAAGAGTTACAATTGACAATGTTTAAAAACGAACTCACAAAATTGTGTGTCATAGAAGATTAAGCAGGAAATTATCGCTTTGTGTATCCCAATGATATTTATTTTATATGATGTCATTGATAGTGAAAAGAATTCCAAAATAAAATACAAGAGACCAATCAACCACCCTGTTTGTAAAATGATATCACAAAACCATTATTCACGCAAAATTGAGTTTTATTTAACAACCTCCGTTTATTTTTTTGAAAATAAGCTTAAAACTGAAAAACTAAAACTAGTAAGACTTATTGAATCAAAATCGATATTTGTAGCGTATTCGTTGATTTTAACAAATTTGTTTGTAGAAGTATGAGTTAACTATGCATAAGCAAATGTATGTATTACTCTCATTAAAAAACAAATATGCCCTACGCAGTCTAGGTCAACCCACGGATATGTGGGATACTTTGATAATTTATTTAATGTCTTCTAAATTACACTCTCAAACTTTAATTAAATGGGAAGAGTACCTAAACACGGTCGAAGGTCAGCCAACTCGTTTATAAATAAACATTGGACAGTTTATTCCAATGATTTAGAGAGTGTTGTGTATCAAAATGTTTCCACTAACGCCGCCGATCGTAAAAAAACTTCTTGGATGGAAAAAAGGGCCGGAGGGATCTTCTCTTGCCGAGGACAAGTGGTCGGAAAAAGCTGTGAAAAGTTTAGTCAAGAAATTAAAGAAAAATGGAGCCATAGATGAACTGGAGAGAGCGTTATCAAGTCAGAACTGCCATACCAGATGTGTTACAATACCCAGGTCAGTAAAAGTGTGATAGTTTGCCCAAAACTTCCTGAATTTTTTCCCTTGCAAGAAGTTATCCAAATTTCGAAAAAAATGGTAATCTGTTGGAGCAAGGTCCGGGGAGTACGGAGGATGTCTTAGACTTTCCAATTGAAGCTCTTCTAATTTAGTAGCCGTCTGTTGCTTCCCATTTTGTCAGCTTTCTGTCCATTCATTGCTATTTCCTTATAAGTCAGGTTCATTTAACCACTCTTTTAACAACTAAATGGTCAATTGGACATTCCTTGAACTGTCAGTTGCATTACCAGTCCCGGTCCGGCATGCTAAGTCACTACCTATATTCAAAAACATGGTCAAAGAACACTATTTGTCCTGTAGCCACTGAAAGTGTACATTTGTCCCTAATAAAACATTATAATTATGTAGTTTATGTATATATTTATGTTTTATTTATTAGGTTAGATATAGTATGTATATTTACATATAATAATGTAGGTTTATTTTTTTTTGTTCAATAGGCTTAGTCAATTATTATGATCCATATTTATTTGATATAAAAGAAGCTTTGTGAAGAAATATAAATAAATAAATAATAGAATAGTCCTTACCTGAACATATGCTTGTTAAAGAGCTGCCCGCCCCGGCGTCGTACGGGTAAAAAAAGTTCCCGAAAATTTTTCCTTATTTGCTCACCGTTTAGACCTACCCTGGACTACGACAAACATTTTAAAACCAAAATCAGCTCAATCGTCCCAGCCGTTCTCGAGTTTTAATCAGACTAACGAACAACAATTCATTTTTATTTATATAGATAGAATATAGATAATCTCCGCTATTTCACGGACGCTTTTAACAACAAAATTAAAACTTTTGAAACTATCATGGTTATTAATATTATTTACTGGGAATCTATAAGGGAGGTCTATGTTCAACAGTGAATTACCTACAGGTTGAATAATGATGAATTTCAATAGGTATCTATTGTCTTTATCACCTAAAGATGAAGCAAGGTTAAATTAATTGAAAAGAAATTATATCCGTGTCTGACTATTTCCTCATCAGTCAACGTATATTTGTCCTTTCCAGGCTAAAGCTGAGCTAGAGAAGTCGGGCATGGCTCCAGAGGCCGTCGCCAAGTTTTATAGCCTGAAAAGAAATACACTATTAATTTATTTTTTTTATTGTTTTCGGGTCTGGGTGTTTTCTAGATATTAGATATATGTATGTATTTGACGCCAAGCTGGTGGAGTTGGGCGGGCCTCCGTACCTGGTGCCGCTGGTGCGGCGCGACAAGGTCTACGACCTGCGCCTGCTGCTGCAGCACCTGCGCCGCGACCAATTGTTATTATAAGATAGACGAATATCTAAATGATACTATTGCTAATATTTGAATTTCTTTGTTTAATGTATTTCATGTAATCTAATTTAATGTATTTTTTAATTTCTTATTTAATTTTTAATTCCAATACTTAATTTTTAATAATTAAATGTAAGTGTGTAGTCTAATGTTATATTTTTAATTATAATTCTGACTGTTTTTATGTAATTGAAACTTTGCACACCTGAATATTTAATTTTTTAATATTTTGTTAAATAAATTCTATTTAGTTTCGACTGCTGCGAAACATTATGTATTTGTAAATGGTATTTGTTTTAAATCTTAGCTTTTTGATTAGGCCCTCTCAAAATAAAAAATATACAAACATAAATTTTAACAGATATCCATTAATGTAATAATTATGCAACCCACATTAAAACCAAAGAAACCCACAATTCAATTAAAAAAAACTAAATTTGGATTACGTACCCTTTATCTAAGTGTGTTTGTATTGTTTACTGCTTTTAATTTCATGTTTTAATAAGTGTTGTATCTTTATTTTTTAATCTTTATTATGTGTGCGTTCGTTTCTGTATATTATTTTTTCTAAAATGTGCTGTTGTGTCCAAAATAAATGTTTTTGAAGTGAAACTTCTTTAGAATCGTTGTGATTTGAAACCGGATGCAACGGAAGTGGAAATAAGATTGGCTTACCTGTCGGGTAAGTCAATCTTAAACGCTAACAAGTTCCAAAATGCATTTAAGAATAATCGATATTCTGAAATTCTTATTATAACAACATTATGCTGAGTGACGTCCTTTTTCATTAAATAAATTATTGTGTAAGTTTATTTATTAATAAATAATTTCGATTCATTTTAATATCTTTTTTTTCTAAATGGTCTTATTACTTTAGAACAAAGATTTTCGACAAGTTTTCCCGGCTTATAGCAGATCTAAAGATATTTGACTTATTATTAAGTTTACAGGTACTATAAGTTACAATTCTCATTTATACACCAGCTGCGAAACTCTATATCTTATTGGTTGTAAACAGTTGTCAAAATATTATTTCGTTGTTAACACTAAATATTCGCGATTTCTTTTTTAAAACGCGTTTTCGGTACAAGACTCGGAGTGATAACCGGTTGACATTTAAGGGGGGAGTTTTCCTTGGTCATAATATACGGGGAACTTAAAAGAATTCGATAATGTCTCTAATTCTCTCTGGTTTCTATTATTTGAGAATATAGAACGAGAGAGAATGATGGAGAGAGATAGATCAGAGCCAGCTAAAGGATCACCTGATAGAGCGTCAGCAAACTTTCAAAAAAGGAATTCCTTTGATTTGATGGCAATGATGGTGGAGAAGAGAAAAGAAGTGGCATTGAGAGAAGCAGCTGCAGCTATGCTGATGCCTCACCATCGAACACCATCTATTGAAATGATGTCAGATGGTTCATCCCAGCCTGCAATGTATGGTCCTCCTGGTGCGTTCCTTGGAGCTCCTGACATACTCTCAGGTATATGCATGACCGCGATCGCATCTCCAGTCACCATGTCCCCATCAGGTATACTTTCGGCTTGTATCTCGGCAGCTACCGCGCGAGGGGCTCACCTTTTGCTGACAATCGCTGTTTCATTCCCTACCTAGTAGAAACCCGTAGTGTGCCCGTAGTAAAATACAATTACCAATTCTCCCGCCCACTTTCTGTTTGATACCACATGTAACAGCATGCTGAGTTTACACCTCACGGCATCACTGCCTACATCGCTCCTCTTTTTCTTGGCATTTTCGACCGTTTGTTTATTTTTTGTAGTTAAAAATGATCCGTAAATAAATTTTAACATAATCTATAAAATTCTCGTGTCACGGGGTGCGTAATCGAACTCCTCCGAAACGGCTTGACCGATTTTGATGAAATTTTTGTGCTTATCCGGTATCTATGAGAATCGGCCAACATCTATTTTTCAGGTAAATCGAGCATGTGTTCGGTTATTTATTATGGTTAATACGGTGCTCGCAGCACTAAAAGGACGGGCATCGGCTAAGAACGGGATAATCTGCCGATGCCGGTCGGTGGCCGTTCGTACAGCGAGTGCGAAAACCCGTTACTTTTGCAGCATGCAGCTTTCGGCGACCCTGCGATAATCTCTGTTATTTATCGCATACTGTTTCTGCGCGACTGTTTCTGCTATCGCCACTGTGTACCACTTGACCCTAGATAAATATGATCTAATACTGTTATGCCGGGACACGGTAATAATGTTCTTAACAGTATTCCAACTTCATACCAACTATCGAATCGCGAGCTATAGGTACCAACGCACCTCGATCGAGGTACACATCGGGTACAGCGGCACACTGCCTGTGTCGTGGAGACCTGAACTATAACCAGTTACAATATGAATAAGCCTTACATAATACATTGGCCTACATTCAAGAGAAAATAAAATAATAAAATATACCAAGACAATGTTATTTCTTAACATAGTTGTTTTTACTTTAAGTTGACCTGTTCATGTATGCCCTGTGCTTCTAAGAAAATAAACGTTTTGACTATTTTCAACTTTTGTTAATGGCTCATTATTGTATTATTTAAAAAGTGTACCCAACTGGGGAATCGAACCCGGTTGTTTTGAAAAAATAAACTTACACTATTTCTATTCAGATATCGTT
The DNA here is from genome assembly GCA_929108375.1 of Gymnoscelis rufifasciata. NCBI lineage: Eukaryota > Metazoa > Arthropoda > Insecta > Lepidoptera > Geometridae > Gymnoscelis > Gymnoscelis rufifasciata. The sequence continues at coordinate 3,561,585 of CAKMYF010000001.1, read as the reverse complement.
TGTGTAGGTCTTAAGCAGTAAATATCTCTAAGAAACATAATGTCTAAAATGAATAAAATGCATTTTTTTCACATACTTAAATTTATCATAGTAGGTGTTCAAAGTGACCACCGTTACAATATTCAGCAAGTTCAGGCATGTAAAATTGTCTCTATGGTTGTTTGTACCTCTCTACTTGAAATTAAATGCAATGTAGTCATTTATGTTATTCGTAACTATTTAGTCAGTTCTTTAGTTACGTCACTTGCATTCTAACGTACTATCTTATTTATTTATTTAATAGGACCACCACAAAATATTATGGTGTTTTACTTTTAAGGAAATTAAGGCATCGGAATCGAGGGTTTTTCTAAATTTAAACTTAGATTTATATCGCTAAAGAGCAGATATTCATCGTATATTTGTGCACCTGATGTGTTATTACTTATTACTTACGAATTCTGTAAATAAACAACATTTTAATTGATTAGAAAAAGGTAGGTTTTTTTATTTTTATTTAAATTTAGACACTGTCTAAGAACGACACTTTGTTTGTTTTATATCTGATTTGTATTTATTATTTATGTTTTCCCTGACGTTAATTGTAACGAAAACTGTCAAAGTGTCGTTCTTAGACAGCTTCACATTTTGACACTAGAGGCGCTAGTTAGAATCTTTGCATCGCAAATATTGTAAGGGCTTTTCTAGACGTTTAAATTAAGAAGCCTGTTATTCTTAAAGGTAAAAAGAACCTTATTAGTCTACGTAAAATTGTAAGTGTTTTATAAGAACGTTTTAGTTTTACCTTCTAGCAGTTAATAATATATTGGTAGCTTCTTCTATTTTCATTAAAATATTCAAAGAACGCAAGTCATAATAACGAAAATAGAAGCTAAATATTTTTTAAAATAATCTTGATTTATTGTAATGAATTAATGTTTTATTTAACGGTTTTATTATAAAGTATTTTTTATGGATGTAATAAGTTATGGGTTTATTTTTGGCAATGACGTTTGTATCTATAATTAAATCAATCAATTTATAATAATAGATAAAATATAATGGGTTACTTAAAATCTATTGTATCGTTTACATTTATATCGTCTAATATACTATAAAGAACAAAATAATAATTATTATAAGATAACAAAGAGACATACGAATATCATTTTTCAATATTATACCATGTTTAAATGATATTTTTGGAGTTTACTCCTTAAGAAACGATTTGAGTTATAAGGCCCGGACCCGAAGATGACTGCTCAAATACGGAAGATGAGGATTAAAACAATATTAATTTCTGATTATTTATGCATGGAGAAATGATTAAAGTCTGAGTTGATTGTTAAAACTTAAATTTTTAAGAAATTATGCTTATTTTTTCATTCAAATAACCATTATTTACTGTAAGATACAAAGTTTTTATAGCATACACAGCATTAAACTTTCCGTTTCACAAATTAACAAAATATCAATTATAGTGTTAATTTGTGAACAGTTTCAAATAAATATTTAAATGACTTTTTAATTTATCACCGTTTAGACCTACCATGGACTACGACAAACATTTAAAAACCAAAATCAGCTCAATCGTCCCAGCCGTTCTCGAGTTTTAATCAGACTAACGAACAACAATTCATTTTTATTTATATAGATAGAATATAGATAATCTCCGCTTTTGTGTCAAAGAGCAACAAACATTCGCGTTTACAGTATTAGTAGGATTTAATGAATATTGGTAGGATTTATCCTATGAATTTTAGTGTAACGTTATTGATTAGACAATTTTAACAATCGTAAGATATAGGGTTTTTTGTGATAAGTAGATATTATTTAAGCTCTGTAACTTTTCTCATGTAGTTTGTAAGATACCTTCGTGCTCCAGCGACCTCCATCCTCAACAAAACCTACTCGAGTGGGGTCTCAAAAGAAAAGAACAATTAAGCACCAGATTCGAATCAATCTGCACTTAATTGTTAGCACTCCTTTTTGTTGTTACTTTGCCGAGTGTTATTTGCCTAAAGCCGTAATCGTTACGGCTTTAGGCAAATAATTCCGTTGCGATTAATAATGACCCAAGGTAAGCTATAAGCTTAAGATAGAGCTCACCTTATTTTACCGCATTTTAATAGCATCTGTCGTAAATATTATTGTGTACTAATAGGCATGATGACTACATAAAAAAAGGTATTCTGTTTAGTCCGCCTGTCAGCTCGTCCAAAAATACTGTACACCTAATTTTTAACCTCCTACCAAAAAAGAGGGGTGTTAACAAATAAATGATTATGATTTCAAGTGTTTGTATGTTCTACAATAACTTTCTCCTTGGTCTGGGTGTTTAATATGTAGGTAAGTATAATAAAAAATATCTATACCTATATATGTATGTTTATTATATTAAGTACCTATATCAGATGTCTAATTTCGAAAGCACCAGTCATATATCTTATTATATACATCACTCGTTAGGTCTCAACTGGAATATGCTATTCATGTGTGGAATCCATTATACAAAAAATACCACAACCAAATTGAAGATGTTCAACGTAAGTTTCTTTAAGGAAATTAAGGCATTGGAATCGGGGGGTTTTCTTAAATTTTTTAGTCAATTATTGAGAGGGCTACTGAATGTCCATAGCCCCAAACACTAAACATAATTAAGTTAACTACTGTTATTATTGCTCATTTTTCAAATTTATGGGCTATTGCTCCAGGATATTCTGTTGTATGAGGTAGGGTTTCAATTTGTAGGATAAAATGCATCTATAATGTAACTTACTTATATCTACATATATCAAGCTACCTGTTACAACGAGAATCATTCTTATAAATAAGTAAATTAGTAATTATTATACGAACCCCCTCCCGTCCAATTTTGAGCAGGTAGTTCGGCGACTCTGGCATGAAGCTGAAGATGACGCAATGCGCTTTTTTTAATTAGTTAAAATCAGTGATACATTTTTATACTTTTTAATGAAGTCTTAATTTTACCATTTCTTAATTTTCCGAATGCCTCATTTTCCTAATTATAGTTAGTTTCAATGAAATGGACTTAATAGAAATTTTCATCTGCATACAGAATTCGTCTATTCTAAACTTAAAGTTATTCATCAATAGTAAAAACACAATTGAATGAATTAAAGCTTTATCCTTATAATGAATGGGTCTGCCAGTTCATTACTTTAAAAATATCACATATCGTTCCAAATACATTTACGTTTACACTATACAAATGCAGTATTATAATGAAGAGAATTAATAAAAACCAAATAAACTGTTTTAAAACTATTTGCAGATAAGATGGAAAAGTATGATAATATACTTGATATATACCAATAAACTTTCTCAGTTGATATGCAAGATTAAAGATCTTTGGATTTGTGTTCGAATGAAGAATCCATTTATATCGCGGTGATTAGTAGTCACATAAATTCCATTTGAATAACAATGTGGTTGGCAAGTGTGTTATTAGGTTGAATATATTGGCGATGCAAAGATTCTAAACGACGATTGCCGTATCAGCTAGTTTAAAATAATACATAAATCAAATATAAAATTTAAGAAAAACCCCCGATTCCAATGCCTTAATTTCCTTAAAAGCAAAATCGAATCATTAACAATGCCTCTCAAATGTTTCAAACAAGACATGTGCCTATGTTTGAATAGTTAGCAGCAAAAAATATAAAAAAATAAAGACCTACGCCAAGTAGTACAACGTTCTTTATATAAAAAGATGTCTATATTATACTACAATTCGTTCAATATATTTTTTTATATATAGAACTATTTTTACCTATTAGTTATTGTTAGTAAAGTATGATGATTTAGTTTTTGCTTTCTGTAAATTAATTTAGCTACTTTCTCTGTGTTAGCTGTAGGCCTTTCTTAAGAATAAATAAATAAAACTGCAAAAGTATTGAGTTTCTTCTTCTTCTTCTTAGTCGTAACCTCATGACTGAGGGACGTGACTATGGCGTCTCATCAGCTTTGTCAACCCTCCTCTCCATCGACTCCGGTCCTGAGCCAACTGCTATTTATTTCTCCGGAAAATATCAGTTTATGCAGTAGGTAGCGAAGTAGTATATTTTAATACAATAAGTCATCAAGGTAAGTGCCCATTATCTTACAGAAATATGCAAAAGAAAATACAATAATGCCACTATACTGTTTGTTGCAATTAAAAGCAGACCTTTCATTTGACTAATTATGCCTGGTGGCTTTTCACGCGATCAAAATTCATTCAAGAAATAAGATAACAGTAATAGTGTCTCGTTTTACCCTTTGGCTACGGAACTCCAAGCAAATTACGCGACAGTTTCAGAACGTTTGCAATAATATAATGATTTCTAATACAATTTAAAAAAAAATATGTTTACATTCAATACCTACATACCTACTACAATAAACTTTCATTTCAATCAAATAAAAGAATATAGTCAATTAAATAATCAATATACTAAAACAATACAGTCAATAAAATTAAAATGAAAAAAGGTATATGCTAATGGACAAGAGTATTGGAAGTGTGCTATTACTAAGAAGAACAAGTGCATTGGATCTCTCACAATCAGAGTATGTACCGATGCATATTAAATTATTAAGTTTTTTATGTCGCAGTTTTCTTAATAATAGGTAAGTTTGTACGTAATAAGGACTTCAAAGTCTAAGCACACAATAATGAGTTAGGAAAAATCATTACCACATTAATTTTAAAGATTTTTTCATAAAACATTCAATCAGTGTAATAATGGTTAAACAATGAAATCAAAATGCCAGAAAGGAACAATTTTACATAAATCTATGAGTCCATAATGTGCCAACTTTACAAATGGAGCTTCTTATCATTTCAGATTTTAATTTAAAATCTATACTATACTAAAAAGCTGACGAGTTGTTTATTTTTTTGTTTAAACGCGCTAATCTCAGGAACTACACAGTACGATTTTAATAATTCATGAACTGTAAGATAGCCTATTTATCGTGGATGTCGAGAAAATATGTCGTTTTCGTGCGAAAATCCATAAAACACGAGTAAAGACAAAGCTAGGGTTCGATTTCCACCCAAGAGAAGGGTTTGTATATTCCGCACACACTCTCGTCTTGGTCTGGGTGATATATAAATGTAAAATAAAAAAAAAAGGTGTGTGTGCGATTCACACACGGAGAACTCTGGACTTTCATTCCAGCTCTGATTATTTTAGAAAAATGTATGTTTTATACATGTGCTTTAACTTTGTGGTGAAGGCAAAAATTGTGAGAAAACCGGCATTTTCTGATAGCTCTGCAGTGTTTGAAGGCCATAGATTTGTCTTTGTCTTTGCGATTTGGGCAAACGGTTATTCACAAACGAACCGGTCTACCATCTTTCTGAGTATTTTATTGCGAGGTTGAGAAACACTAAGTGTTTCTCAAAAATATCCGGAAACTCGAAAGACAATCAACCATGGTAAATATCCCATTATAAATCTAAATAGTATTGATAACCATGATAGTTTTGAAAGTTATAAAACAAAATAATGTTCTTAGACCACATTGTCACTTTGCTTATGCTTATCTAACATAAAAAAAAAAACCCTGGTATTTTACCCGCGTTTAAATGGATTTTCCCGCGGAATCACATATTTTCCTGCGATAAAAAGTATCCTATGTTACTTCTAATACCTTCAAGAGTATATGTGCAAAGTTTCATGATGATCGGTTAAGTAGTTTTTGCGTGAAAGCGTAACAAACAAACTTAAAAATATATAAATTAATCATACTTTGTAAGTTTTACTTCATATTTGTCAGCTGTTTTAAGTTTCTGCTTCGGAATTTATGCAATTACAAATATGATTTGAATATTATTATTTTTTATGCCTGAAGATGCATCCGTAACCTTCACACATGTGATTCAAATAGTTTTTATTTCCATTTGTTTGAAATGAGTTTTGTTGGAAACAAATGTTTTATTTTTAAATGTTTGATTTTTTTTTGTTTTTTAGTATGCTGTAACAAAATTGAAACAGACAAATTGTACACTAATTTATCTAATAGATAACATTTCGGAACCTTCACACTAATTCTCAAACAAGTGACAGATAAGAGTGTTTGTTCGTCTCAAGATTTTTTTCATTTTGCAAAACATCGTTGGCTGTGGTCAGATATCTATAAAATAAAAATAAATCGTAAAATTGGTAAGCGCATAACACCTGGACCAATTTGGCTAATTTTTTTTTCAAATGTTCGTAGAAGTCCATGGAAAAATCGAATAATTGTCAGGAAAACAATAAATTTAACTTGAAAAGGTCGTTAAGTGGGCTCTATTTTCCGCTCTTTGGCGTGAAGTAATTGAAATATGTAAATCGACCAGCTAATATTAACTGTAGTAATGTCTTATATTATTTAATGTAGTCCGGAGAAGCCATCTTCTAGGCCTTCATGCTCCATTTTAGACCACATCGTCACTTTACATCAGGTGAGATTAACTTGCATTATGGGGAGTGATTTAAATTCTCATCTGTTACTCATAGAAGTACTACCCAGAAATACTCGGAGATGTGACCAAAAAAAAATACTTACATTGACATATTATAATGTTCTCAAATCATATTTCTCATCACGAATTATATTGAAAATATCAATGGGATAAAATACATTACTAGAAACATGATTTTCTGAGCCGATTACTAGCAGAAAGATGAGTAAAACAAGGTTCGATAAATTCCAATATAAAAATAGATTTATGCTTAGGCGTTTTAATTAGATATATCGTATACTCAACATAATGATTTTTTATTGAATCGTTCAATATTTTAGACTTTTTACTTCGATAGGTTACAAGTTAGGAATGATATCGGTTCAGTGTAATTGTTATTTTAGAAAATCAAACAAAAGGCTTGGTTGTATGGAAACAACGTTTGCTGGGGTCAGCAAGTAGGTATATTATAAACACAGTATTTAAAATATAAACGATTTCTATATTATTATTATTAAATTTGTAATTATTTCGTCTATGATCAGGTGACACCTGAAACACAGTATACATTTTCACATAATATATTGAATTCCTTGGATGTGTGACCGAATCTTTTTGTGTATTAATTCTTAACCCCCGACTAAGAAGAGGGGTGATATAAGTTTGACGTGTCTGTCTGTCTGTCTGTTCGTGTATCTGTCTGTGTGTCTGTCACGGTATAACAATCGACCAAATGTCTGAGAGAATTTACTGGGTAGACGCCATGGAAGATTACATCTCAAGCGCGGATATGCATGGGCACTACTTCAAAAGGATCCTATGGAATAATGATAAGGTTACCCACCCGTTCGCAGTTGCTGTATTGAAGGATAAAATGTACTGGGACGATTGGAAAGTCAAGTCTATTTTCATTGCCGATAAAGACACAGGTGATAATATAATAACGATTAACGACTCCTTCAGTGGATTAATGGATCTGAAAGTATTCGCGCATTTCAACGTCTATTTGATTTATCTCTCATTTACTTATAGACGCTTAGCTAACGTTTCTCTGTACAAACAAATGCTATTAAAATTAATAAATTGTCAAATATTGATCGATAAGTTAAAACATTTTTAACCCCCGACCAAAAAATAAAACGGCGCGTGTGATTCAAATGACGATATCTCTACATTTTTGTAGGAAGCTGGTATGTTTATCTTATATCATCGGAATTGCTATGAAATAAGCTATTACATCAATAATGATTGGGCCCTGTATTACCTTGCAATGTATTAAAAATTCTAGTTTGAAATCAGAATGAACTCTGTTCATAATAATCTGAGTAGGTCTTCTGTTTTAAAACTTCTAAAATTGCTGTAATTCCTTCATCTCGCTGTTGACACTGTTGAATCTTTTCTTGTAACCCTCCGGTTATAACACCTACGGACAAACTATTTTTTCATGTTCCAACAGACAAAAAAGCTAGAAAAAAGTGGTGTAGTGTTATGAAGAGAGATCCTTTATCAAGCAAAAGTACTCATTACTGTTGCGATGATTTTTATCGCATTTTTATCTACAACTAAATACCTAAAAACTCATAAAAAATCAGACGATTATCGGTAGATTTCTGATAGTTTAGTGCACGCTTCACTCGCGCATAATTTTATTTTTATTTAACGAATATATTTTTTTTTTTGGTGCAGTCGAAGAAACGTGAACATTTTTTGTGATAGTGTTGGGTTATAATGAAAAGGAGATAAGGGAGTTATTTTAATTAAATAGGTAAGTAATATTATTTTCTTTTAGCAGATTAAAATTTAATTTTATGCAAGTAGCTAACTTGCCGCTCTGTTTAGCGTTTGTGGACTACGAGAAAGCCTTCGATTCGGTGGAAACATGGGCGGTGCTTGAGTCTCTCCAGCGATGTCGCATTGACTATCGATATGGTTTGGGCATGTGTAAGTCCTTCTACTACTCACTACTTTACACTTTACTTTGCTTTTTAGTTCACTTACTTCAGAGATTAGTAGGTATCTCTGAAGTAAGTGCTTTTTTTAGGGGTTTATGGTACTAAGAACATACCTTGAAATTTGCCAGAACAGCAAAACAAAAAGTAAAAGTACTTTTTATTCAAATTTAGAGTACTTAATTTATTTTTAACTTCTAAAAATATAGATAAACAACCAAAGGCTGTAGCATTGTTATGTTTGTTGTTGTTATGATTTTAGTGGTTATAACATTAGGCACCTTGTAAATAGGAAGTATTTAACTACTGTAGTTCACAATAAGGGAAAATTAAATCTGCAATAAATTGTTACTCAGAGTTTAACGAAATAGCTAAATCCACTATAGATACGATAAAGGCAGCTTACGTATCATGTTGCTATGTAAAATGTTATGTAAGAATTACAAAAACGCGAAAAAATCCCTAACAAGACGGTCCGATAAATTGAGAAACAATTGGAAGACAAAATAAACCTGCAGGACTATTGAACGAATTAAAGTATTGTTTGAAAACAAAAGACATAAAAAAACTCATCATAATTGTTGGGCAAGGCTCACGAAATTGTCAATTTTTTGTGATACTTTTTTGGATTTTTCTCCCGCTTAAACTTGAAGTTAATATATTTCATGTTTTTCTTAAGAAAATATTGCTTGAATGACTTTACTATAGGTAACTCTTCAATGTTTTCTTTTTAGAGGAAAGAATGTTATTTCTGTATTAACACGAGATTTTTTCAAAAAGACATTCAAAGTCAAAGTCAAAACGTTTATTTCCTTAAACACTAATTTATAAAAATAATAAAGACACTGTCAAACACTGATGGGACACCACAGGTAATTTAAATCTAGCGTCTCATAGTTTAATGATTATGTTATCAGCCATTATTAAAATTTTCCATTAAAAAGACATTTCTTAAAATTAACACGCAATAAATTATGACAGAACAACAATTAGAATATTAAGACATTATGAAGTTGAACGGCTGATTTAATTTTTAACAATTCTTATGAAAATGTGATAAAGTTTTTGTTATTTGATTTAGTATACGCTAACCCTGACAATGTTATTTGTGACCTTATCAATACCTTTAAGATTACCTTAGAATGGAGCTCTTTGTTCTTAAATTTCACATACATTTTATATCATCAACCAAATAATGCATAACAATCTTCTCATGCGTGCTTTCTTAAATTTCATAACATTTAAAACTTTCGATCATTCCATTGAGACCCCAAAACATCAAGGTTTCCTTGCCATGTAATATCTACTAGTTACGGCTTTCTTATCGAATTTAGCTTCATTACCGCCATTTGAACTATTAGTGTGAAAACTTCTTAATGCATTTCCGATATTTTCGAACTTTATTTTGTATATTGCGTACAATTTCTCTGTTTAACATAATTTGTGTGACAATAAAACTGAATTTCTTAGCTTCTGAAGCTCATTTCCATAATCAGAACGGAAGTTTGGTACCTAAGTACAAGTATTTCTTTTGTACTTTCTTTTTTACTTGATGATCGTTGTTTTGGAGACCTTACCTATAGAAGCCACTAAACAACCGAGAATTTTCAGCTCACAGAGAAATCCTTCTAATTAGGGAAAATAACCTTCTCCTGGTAATAACGAACAGAACAAAAAAGAATTAGCGAAATCGGTCCAGCCGTTCAGGCGTGATGCCGTGACCAAGGGAAAAAGGGATTCATTTTTATATATATAGATATCAGATATTATTATCTTGTACCGACAATTTGCCAGTGTCGAGTTAAATAAAATTATAAAGTGAAAAAGATGTTACTCAGTTGAACGCTATTTGGCATCTTAACATCTTTTCACTTTATAATTTTATTTAACTCAACAACACACGACGATCGTATTCCAGGTTATTATTTTTATTTTCCTTATACCTCTTATGATTATGCAACCTAATTAATTTTTTTTTCTTTTTGACAGAGAGTTTTCCGATCGTGAAGACGATTTTCGACGGATAACATTGTGGATAAAACAAAAAACATAATATGCAATCACTTGAAACTTTATATTTTATTCATTTCACTAAAATTCTATGGCTAATAGCTTAGACAAAGCAACTTCCTTTATCTGTATACCGACCGTTATATATACACATATATATGACGCTCTTTTATGTGGCACCTTCTTCAAAACACCAACCATCCACGACGTCTTTTCTGAAAGTTCTCTAATAATTACAATCACTTACACCAACTTAACCTTCTTCGGTCATAGGAATACAACAATTCGACTTATGTAAATGGATCACATACTTTGACACACATTGATCACATACATGACTTTGACTTGACTTTAAATACCTACTCAGTTACAACATAATTTCGACGGAAGTCTGCAAAATTTACAGTTAAAATGTGTAGCGTAACTGAATTTTTGTAAAGTTAGAATTATATTATTATGCTTAAAAAACTGTATACTCAACTTATTTTACGTGTTTTGGCTGAATTAATGTTATAGGCAGTTAAATTATTATGAAAAATATAAAATTACATCGCAATGTAGTTATTAACCCCCGACCAAAAAAGAGGGGTGTTATAAGTTTTACGTGTCTGTCTGTCTGTCTGTCTGTGTCACCATAACTCCCGAACGGATGGAGCGATTTCAATTTAGTTTTTTTTTGTATGAAAGGTGAGTCTTGCGCGAGTGTTCTTAGACATGTTTCATGAAAATCGGTTAAGCCGTTTAAAAGTTATGGGGGTGAGAGTGGGGTAGTGGACAAGCTCTGGGAGGCCTTATGCCCAGCAGTGGGCAAAAACAGGCTGCTGGATCTCACCATATCAACATCATTATCATCCGATGTTGATATGGTGAGATCCATGTAAGTCACATAAGAGAACATAACAGCAAGTACAATAATAAAAAAATAAATAAAAAAAAATATAATTTAATTTTCAAGCATTTTCGACGCACGCTGCTACCATACACGCAAATAACCTTATTTATAAAGCCTTTTTTTTCCTCTTCAATCCACCTATGAGGGGATCTAAAATTACTATTTCTTTTCTATTCCACTTGAATCCAATGAAGGGGATCTATAAATATTTAATATATTTCTATGGAACTTTTTTCCCGTGTGAATAAACAAATGTTTGTTTAGATGTAGTACCACTTCCACACATTGAAACAAGACATATTGAGAAATAATTTGCATTGTAAAATAAAACTTTATGGTGAAAAGTTGAACTGAACTAGTAGTGAGCGTTGAATCGACGAACCGTTTTTTTAAACTGTTTTTCTACAGACAACGTGTCGACTGTTTTGGCCTTATGTAATAATTTCGCGCCAGATTTAATATTTATCAGTAAAAGTACTATCAGCTGTCACCATCAGACTCTTCGATCTTCAAATTATAGATTAGTACCCGCATGTATTTAAAAAAATACCCTACCTAAAATATATTATGATTTCTTCCTCCCAAATGCCACATCTATTATTCAACATCTGTGATCCTAACCAATTCATTTTGTTCATCTTTAAGTTTACGAGAAAATACAATTAATACAATTATCTTTTAGTGTTAGTTCCTGCTTTTATATCATTGAAATCAGCTGACTCAACTTTGGCTTGAATGTTTAAAAATCACAAATAATGTGAATAAATAAGCATTATCTAACTAAAAGTTATAACAAAACCTCATCAATATTCAGGACAACGGGTATGAGGAATAAAAAGCTTACCAATGTCACGAGCAATACAAATTCCAAATTTGATAAAACTTTCCTTTCAGTTTCCCTTCACAAACTTAAAATTCGCTTTCCAATCATCTGAAAAAAAATCAGAAAACTTTCCCAACAAAAAAAGCTCCGAATTCCGAAAGTTATGCAATCATGAAATTTACCGTAGACCGAACTTATGAAACTGTAGGCCTTTGCCGCGGAAAAGTTTAAATTGCCCTTTTTCTTTTTCACTATCTTTAGCCGGCGTTGGGTTCACTTTTTCCTATTTAAAACTTTGCCATTTTGTTTTAAAACGGTGGCCTCGAGTTGGGAACTCCGCTCGCTTGAACAGTAATCAAAACAATGTAACTGCATTTTTATTTTATTGCTGCTACTTGGTAAGTTAAGTCTACGTTTAATCCTACAAATTGGAAGTCAATGGTTCGTTTTTTAATTTATTTTTGCTCGTTTAAAGCAGATGGTAATAAAACAATAATCTCTCTATAATGTATGGATATTTCAGTACAGTTAATAAGACTTTTACCATAACAATTAAATATTTTGCCTAACGAAAGTAAACTTTATTCCTTATTCATTTAAGTCGATAAGAATAACTGTTGCCTTAGTCTGATTAAAACTCGAGAACGGCTGGGCCGATTGAGCTGATTTTGGTTTTAAAATGTTTGTCGTAGTCCAGGGTAGGTCTAAACGGTGAGCAAATAAGGAAAAATTGCCGGGAACTTTTTTTACTTGCTTGGGGGAGTGTTCGGATGGATTAAAATTGGGGGAATCTACACTAATTGAGCATAAATTCCACCTTTGATTGTCAAAGTGGATTCCGTAAGCAATGTGGATTGTTTTGCACGAGCGCCACTTGAATAATTTATGTCACGAGCGTTTCAAACTTTCAATTGTAAACCTCCCAATCACTCGCCTTTGTCACAAACCCACATCGCTCCTATTCCCTGTGGAATTTTCATGAACAAACGACACTGGCTTCACATCCGAGTAGGATCAAAATGGACTATTAGTCAGCGACTTATGATTTTGCATCCACATTACAGCATTCCACACAATATGCAACGCCAAGTTATTTCTTAGGCATAGAGCACAAAAAAAGCAATTAACACATGCCTGTAAATTAAGAATAAATACTAAATGAAAGAGAATAAGACATTTCAAGCCATGGCATTTGGAAAATGAATTTTTTCAGGGCAGGAAACTAAATAATATAAATTCAAGAAGATTTTAGACTTATAATATATTCAATAGTTTTCGCAGCATTCGCGATTAAAGAAAGTTTTAGGTATTTTTTTTCACCTTGGGTTACATTATTTGAGGTTTGGTAAGGAATCTTTTTTTTTTCAACAGTGGGAATAATAGGGTTCGTTAATAGGGCGAAATCGATGACGATTAGGCTCATGTTAACATCATTTTCTTGCCCTTATTCCACATTAAGTGGCACAACACGTTTTTCCTTCCAATTTCCTCTGTGATTCAATGGAACAGATGGAGCTCTGGCTTATAATTAAATCTTTTTTTTTTATTAGCCTATGTTGTCCCACTGCTGGGCAAAAGCCTTTCCCAACTCCCTCCAACAATCCCTATCCCAATTAATGATGTTTCTTATTAATTTATGATGAATTTGTATTGGATTTATATTGGATTTTAATAGAACATTGTTTTAGTTGACAATGCCACTACTCGGCAGCTCTATTATTAAGTTACATCTGAAATTGAACGTCTTGTCTGTTCAAAGGAAATAAATGTTTTGATTTTGATTTTGACTTTGAACGGCAAAACGACGGAATCGATTTGTCTGAATTTTGTTATGGACAATGCGCTTCTAATCATTCCAAATTTTATATTGTTTCTGATCTTATATGATAATCATAATAGTTTAATGAGTAAATTATTATCCTCATTAAAGTATATCAGTTGACATTGACATTCGAATCCATTAAAAAGCATACTTAATTAAATTATTAATAACATAGATTATGATATAATAAGATAATTTCCATTACCATTCACAATTTGCAATAATTATTAGAAATTGTGATAATAACTGGAAAATTTCCTTTAAAAGGAAAAATTTTCTTATTATGTGATATTTTTTTCTGTTTTGTAGCCAATATTCTTGTTTTTCTTTCGTCGGTCGTTTGTTATGTACTCGTACCAACTATCTGCTATATACTGCAGATTCTCAACCTTGACTTATTGTTTAATATTTTATTTTTGACGAATCTAAGATTTGTAACATTAAACAATGGAAATAAATTATTTTGTATCTTGTATTAATGATCCTCAGCAAAATACCTATTTGCAGTCATTTCAAACAAGCAACCAGAAGAAACATTCGTTGATAAGAGCTAATAAAGATTTCATGTTATATTACAAGTTATTTATAATTTTAGAGTGGTTAAAAGCCCCTAATTTAACCCTAACCATTAGCTAAAATATTTATTAAGTTTTCTAACAGCTATCATTTTTTTTCAATAAGTATAAAAAAAATCAATAAAACAATGTTGAAATACACGGAACATTTGGTGTGTAAGTCTATCACATACACAACTTTTTTATTTCAATGATTAATAGTTATAAGAATTACTGACTTTTAACACACAAATATGTTCCAATTACATTAATTTATTATGTATAGCACCAAATAACAGAACGTAAGAATTATTCCAAGCTTTTAAGCTCATAGACATTTAGTTTTAATTGCTTTGTCAATTTCAAGACGAATTCACATCCATTTACCAACAAAAATAGAAATTTTAATTAGTTTTCGTTTGCTACATGATATTTTATTCGGTAAGTTTTCTCAATTTTACTTTTCTAACAATGCTTGAATTTTAGCTATAATATCCTGAGAGGATATGTAAATATCATCAAAAAGCATGGTTTCTTCTTTAAAAAATAATAAGCTTAAGAACGTGTGTTAGTTCCTATGCAGTTCTAAACTTGGTAACATGATTGTATTGATATACTTTGACAAGTAGCTATTTCTATAAAAGAAATTCATCATTATCGCTCTCACAGCCGTTGAAATCGTATTAAGAAATGTCTACTCAAAGCATATATTCTAAAATTATGCATCTCTCGTATCTTTAAAGATATGAATTATTCAAGCACTTTCTCATTGGTCTGGGTATTTAATATATATTATAAAAGTATCTATTAACGTAATATTTTTACATAATTCCTATAAGCCACTCTCAATATCTGTCGACGTTACTATTGTTAAATTAAGTCATTAATGTCTCAGGTATGTTCATTTAAAAAAAAGGTGTGTGTGCGATTCACCTCTGGAAGCTTCAAAGATAAACCCCAGCCGAAGCTAAATAGGGGATTAAAGAGGCAACTGTTTAAATAATCTCTCTATAGGTACTCTTAACGAGTAGCTATAAAGTCAGACATTTTTGTCTTAGCAGGTAAGTTTAAGAAGAATCAATCCAGTAGTTTCAAGTTGTAATCATCATCACCCTATTAACGTTCCCACTGCTGGGACACAGGGACTTCTCTCTTGACGAGAGAGATTAGGCCTTAATTTAAATTTTTTATCGAAGTTTCTAACTTGCCAGCTAGTTCGCAAAAAGTTTGACTTTTAACTCGAAACCTTCTTTTTGTACGTTCGTTCTTTGAAAAATCTGTTATATTGCACCTTTAATTTGTGGTTATTCTTCCCCTCTTTTATCTCCATAACTTTTAAACGTGTCTAGAACACTCCCGCGTAAGTCACATTTAATACAAAAAAAAAAACTATTTATTTTAATAATTTTTTGTAAACTAATAATTGAAATAGAAATTTATTTGTTTATTTATCTTTTTATTCTCATTAATTCAAACGGTGTACTTAGATTTTATTATAATTATTTTCAATATAACACTAATTTATTATGTGCTATTGTATAGTATGATTTAAATATATCATTCTAAGTGCACCTTTGTTTTGCCTATGGAATAAATAATTATTATAATTTTCATGATTGTGTAATCAAGTGTAATAGTCGTGTCTTCAGTGCAGTGTCATTTTTTATAATAATAATAACTATCGGAAATTTGAATAATGGATTCTGGACGCAAAAATTTAATTCCTCATCCTTTCAAATCTCCAAGTAACATTTTCGGTGTGATTACAGTGATTATGACCTTACATGGGTAAGTATTGACTAAAATTTTATTTTACAGAGGTTGGCCAAACACCCACTGGCAACCAGCCTTTCCCCAAGAAAGCCGTGGACGTATTCTTCCCCGCTGAAGCTCAGAACGACTTCCCAGTAGCTCTAAGAAGCAAACAAAAACAACAGAGAGAATGAATGTGTGATGACTATGACATTTGGTAAACTTTTCTCACCTACGATATCCTTGATCCTAACTTGCACATTTAAGAATATCTCTGCACGCTTGTCCCTCTCAGCCTGCATAACCTCGAGGAGATCTTTCAGCCGGTCCAGCTCCTCCTCGGTAGGCAGAGGCTCTTCCTGTAACTCCTGGATGGTGACGCCCAGCTTCTCAGCAAGGTCGCGCTGCCATTCGAGGAGGCGTTCCAACTTTGTGCGACGCTGTTCCACTTGTTCCCTGTACCTGTGAAATGAGATACACACATAAATCAAATTTAAATGAAATTAAACAAAATCAATTCAAATTATATTACATTAAATTAAAATTAAAACAAATTAAATTAAATCAAATGAACATACATTACAACAAAATTAAATATAAATTAATCAAATAAAATTAAATGAAATCAAATTAAATCAAACAAAATTAAATCAAATTAAATTAAAAATAAACCAAATACTTAACGTAAAAAAAATGGGAAATTATGATGATGATGATTGTGAAGAACCAATGAATCCAAATGAAAAACTTCTGGCAAGCAATATACACTAAAGACTATGCCTGTAAATTACCCTTTGTCCCTTGGTATTTCCATATCTGTAAGAAAAAAATAGATTCAAGTAAGTATCAATTATTGATTCCAAATGTTTGTTCCCGATATCTCTCGGCGCAGACTTCAACTATGGTTCTGATTTCCTAATAACTGGAGGGACTGGATTCGCTGGAAAAGGTGAGACTTCCTAGTGAAGGTTGAAGGTCTGATTCCCAGGGAAAACTATATTTCTTGTAAGTGGGAGGAACCTACATGGGGGTTCCAAATATTTTCGAATTATGTGGCACTAAATGGAATCGTTCGATTAAGCTTTACTCTACGCTAATGTATAATGACACAGGTACCTATTATGAGATTCTGGGAGAACGGTAGTGCCGCTAAGACAAGTAAGCAAAACTTAAACATTTCGTCGGTTTTTAGACCCTAATAGCTTGGGTTTCTAATACGCCAAATGTTCTTAATTCCCAGGATAATTCATAAAATTTATTCATTTCACAATTTTTACATTGTATCTGAATATAACTTTTGAAACTATCATGGTTATTAATATTATTTAGATTTATAACGGGATATTTACCATGATTGATTGTCTTTTTAAGAAAATATGGGTTCTAACGAATAAAAAACTGTATCTAATAACTTATTCAGCATGTTTTTATTTTTATTTTTTTAAGATAATAAGAATAAACGCGGTTTGATCCACTTTCTTGTCCTGTTATACTGTCTTTAGCCTTATAGACGACGCCATATGTTCCTTCGCCAATTTTTTCAAAACGTGAAAAGTTCTCCATCATTGATAATTTCTACTTAGCAATTAATAACCTTGATATCATATCTTTAGAGTTCCAAATAACTGGAGATCTTTAAGGGAATGAAGGCATTGGAATCGGGGGTTTTTCTTAAATTTTAAATTTGATATTACGAATTACGCCTCGTATTTCAACGAACGTTGGAGAACTTGTCTCTATTCTAAACCTGTCAATCAGTCAAATATTAATATTTAGGTACCCATAACTACCATAACTGAACATAAATCAGTAATTATTTTTTTAATTTGGTATCAGTTAGGAGTAATGTTTTAAACACATTATGCCGAAATTACGTTGCTAAAAATTAGGCTCAGATATCTTTGAATACAAAAAGAAATATTACTTAATTGTGGTTGATTATTACTCCAATTTTACAGAAGTCTCCAAAATAAATAACTTGACTTCTAACGAAGTAGTATCTAAAATGAAAGAATTGTTCTCCCTATTATCTCATCGACTAATATAGACGAACTGTTCACGAAACTTCTATTTAGGGAATATTATTATCTACTAATAAATTAGTACGTTTGTCAGCTTGACCAAGAGTACCGTAAACATAACTCCGAATTTGAAAATAATATATGAATGTATATCCTCAAATACCTTCCAATATATAAATTAATATATATATTTTATAAGTTATACTAATAAGCTCACCTATTAACGTGCCCACTGCTGGGACACGATGTTTGGCTTCCCTGTTAAACAAACACTTTCTTTAACCTTTTATCCATTTTAAGAGGATATCTGGCTGAAGATACAAGAAACAAGATACAAAATCATTTACTTCCTTTTTGTTTGGTTTTACAAAACTTAGACACGTCAAAATAAAATACAAAAAACAAAAAGAAATAATCATAGGTGCTTATAGATAAGTAGGAAATAAATTTATGGTATCTAGCTCACTTTTTAATTGAAACTTTCCATTCAAATTATTTTATAAATTTAGTACAAATCTCAATAAAGTGCGAAACTTGATTTTACGTTTGCAAATAATTCAAATGACGTATTCATTATGTTTTTAGTCTGTAAGGAAATATTATTGAAACTCCAACGAAAACTAATTTTTATCCCCACGAATGAATCTTTATTTCTATCGAACTAAAATAATTTTCTGTATTTGTAGTATTGTATGCTTATTGTGCCACAAAAAACTTTATTTTATTTATCCAACAATAAAGAAAATATTGTAATAAATACGATTTTTATAACCTATGTATATGGTGATGTATATTATGGATAGTGTTTGGATAAAGTCTATGACAATTAAGAAAGGTCGAATCATGGTATTTTACCCGTTATTATATAATTGTTATATTTTATTTTATAGTTATTAGATATTGTTAAAAATCATGATAATTTAAAAAGTTATATACAGATTTCAAACCGGATGCAAAATGATGAAACGGAAATGGTCAGAGACACAAATACAATGGTTTATTTAAATTTCGAGGTATTGCTGTATTTTATTATTTTAGGTTTACATCATTACATCGGTTTGTTTCACAACCTCCGAGTAAACTCAGTCGTGCAACCGGTAACGGTCTCTATATATTAAATATTGACAATTTAATTCGGAAATTGAGAAACAGGTACTTGTCATCTTTATGCAACTTTACGAAACATAACACCAATTACTGCGCTCTCCAACCCGCTTACTGAGCGTGACAAGTATGACACCCTAGTATGATGTAATCTACTTGTATAAGGGAGGCACAAGTCTAAAGAGAGATAGATACGAAGAGAGAGAGTTCTCCCCACTAGTCTTCCACACCCAATAACCTTCAGCCAGCTTGATTAACCGCTCAGTGTTCTACCCCGCAGTGTTCCAACTTTTTTTGAACACCCCACTTTATAAAAGGATTTTGTTGTAAAATTAATATAAATGAAAAATAGATACATAGTAGCCGATTCTTAGACCTACTGAATATGCATATAAAATTTCATAATAATGTGTAATTTGCACTCGATGCGCTTTCATTTGACCATATTCATTCAATAATATTGATTTCATTTGCCTAAAAGAACCTACCTGTATTCAATTGTATATAGTTTTGTATATCCTTACTAGGTGCAGTTATGATTATGTTGCATGGTATTTTTTGTATATTAATCAATCATTTATTAAAAACCAAAGAAAGTATACATAATTAACGCTGGTTTCTGATTTGAGCTTTTTCAAGTTTTGACAATAGTCCCAACTGAAAGTTTTGGCGGTTGCACATTTTGTCGTTTGTTCTTTTGGATCGTCAGTGCATTTTGGCATAGTGTCTTTAAGGACCCGGATAAATAGGAAGGTAGATTTTAATTTTAAGAAATCGAATGATAACTACTGAACTCAGATTATCAAAGTTCTAATCTATCTGCAAAATGCGGTGA
The DNA here is from genome assembly GCA_929108375.1 of Gymnoscelis rufifasciata. NCBI lineage: Eukaryota > Metazoa > Arthropoda > Insecta > Lepidoptera > Geometridae > Gymnoscelis > Gymnoscelis rufifasciata. Next base: position 3,541,390 of record CAKMYF010000001.1, on the reverse strand, counting down.
ACTCTAAAACTTAACGTACACTGTAAACCTAAAATTTTATAATAATTCTAGATGAATGACGCTTCAAGCGCAGAGTCAAATTATAAGGAATTGTAATGAATTGAATGGTTATATATATTTAATTGTCCGCAATTTTTTTTCGTGATAATCTCCAAGCTTACACCGGAGTAAATCTGTGCAGAAGTTGGACTTTACTATGGATATGAGTGTTGACGGATCGCTTCTAGATCATTCCAGAGGTATGTTGTTCTTTTGTTGTTAGAAGAATTTTGAAGGATATCCGAGAAATATTAACCATTTAGTTGCCTCTTGTAAAGGAAAAAAGGTACTTCGAAATATAGCTTTTTCGGGAAATATGTGCCCTACCAAATCTAAATTTTCCTTGATCTGGGTGTTTAATATGTATAATAAAAAATATCTATATTATGTATGACTATTATATTAAGTATATCAGATATCTAGTACCCGTAACACAAGCTTAGAGCTTAAAACAGTTCCTGCTAAAAAGGCGTGCGGTAGAATGCGATTCAAATTATAATCAGTATTGTATGCGAAAGACATTTCTAACCTTTCCATGTCTCCATCTTTTTCCGTTATCTTATAGGTATACTAAAATGTTAATGTTAATATAATGGATGGGCTGATGGTGATGGTGTAAGAAAGAGGTGAGTGTTGAGATGACGGGTAATAGAGGGAAATGGAAGCAAAAAACATAAGTCTTAGGAAATACATCATACATACATATGTGTTAATATAAATTAATTAATTTATTTATAAGGAAGTAATATATAATTCCAATCTTTTATAGTAGTAATAAACACAAGTATTCAGCACAGATAAGCATTTTCTCAGTACTTCACTGAATGACGTGAAGTTTTATCGATTTCAATTATTTAAGTAATGTTATCGATACCACCCGGAGGTCACGTGTAAGGATTCAGAGGGTTACCACTTACGGACGTGAACAGACAAAACCTCCAAAACCTCCATTGAGCTGCGGTCGCCACGGCGGCGGGCACCAGCATCATTACTCACAGGAAACCTGGATCAATGTACAAAAACTGTAGTGTACTGCGATGAACTTGGAAAAAATGTTGGTAAGTTTTTAAATATTAGTATGAAACATCCAATGTCAAAATATTTGCACGTTTAAAGCTAGACTCGGATTTAGGCATGAATTACAAAGTTTCACAGCTAGCATAGAGCAGCATCTGGTTAGTTGCCATTCAATTCCAAATTTCAATAATTCCTTTATCTTCAGGAAACATATCATAGTTTCAAGCCCCGGGAATCCAAACAGCTATTTCCTGTTTAAGTATGTAAATGGCGTAATTGTGTTTTTCTACGAGCCATCGGAGAGATAATTTGAGTGATTTCTTGTGTGTATATTATTATCTAGTACAGTAAAATTATGTGTACCTAGTACACATAATTTTCTCAAGTCTCTCACGTTGAAATTAAATAGATATATGAATTAAAAACACTTTTCTCATAAGTCAAAGTCCTAGAAGTTAATAAAAAACGGCATCAAACAATGTTCAAAAAAATATCGTCATTTATGCCAACCGCCAGCTCCGTGTGAAATTACTGCCGTGAATCGCAAAAAATACAGGTCGCATCCCTCAATCCAGTGGATTATTCAATGTCCTCGGAAATACTGCAAGTACAAACTGAACATTTTGATTTCCTATTTTCAACTATCAAAATACAAAAACAAACTTTATTTCATAAAATACAAAGATCTTTATTTCGTAACTTTATTCATATTGATTTTACAGTGTTTGTGGTTTTTTGTCAACAATTTTCAACTATCAATCAAGAATTGAAAAAGCGAAACTTTCAGTAAAAAGTTTTAGCTCACGTTGGATGTAGGCCTCCTTGATTCTACCCAAATAAAATCAACAAATAATGAAGTCTATGAATATCAATCGATCGACTCAAGCCTGCCTACACAGTGAATGAGGATACCTGTTCAACATTACCAAGCCAAACCACATTACCACCAAGCCAGGATACCTCAACTGCATCACCGTAGAAACAGATATGAGCAGATCAATTACTTAGGTATTAAATTAAGATGAATGAACCTTAGACCTTGAGTTTGTTTGCAATAAAAAAACAATCTGCAATGTTGTTGATAAACTTATGAAATGCATTTGACATTTGGGGTTATTGGAAGTTTGCCACAAGACAAAAGAGAAGCACAGACATAGAAAAAAGTAATTGCAGCATAATAACCCTACAATCTTTAAATTGTAGCTGACTTAGGGATATTCATGGAAAAAAAGTTTGTAATTTGTTAAGTATGTTAACTTCCAGTATAGAATTTCAGATAGTATTTTTTTTATATTATAAGATCTTTTTTTTCCCTGCCGCCAGCCCTGTAGGTTCCTAGAGCCCTAAAGGTTCATCACCAACATAACTGAATGTTCACTACCGGATTGGGGACCCTCATTCCGGATGCCGGAACGTTCTACGCCATGCGGTCGTATTTTATAATTTCCTTGCATATTTAATCTAAATTTAAAATTTAAGAAAAACCCCCGATTTTAATGCCTTAATTACCTTAAAAGTAAAACACCATAATATTTTGTAATGTGGACGCGATGCGCTTTCATTTAATACCCCACACGAAAATATTTCCCTCTTTTTTGGTCGGGGGTTAAAATATGTTGCATTCCAATAAAATAGGCACAGCAACACTTTGGGGGACCAGGTTATGGTCAACGATGGTTTAGGAAAGGTTTGGTTCATATAACGTGAGGCGAACATACAGACAAAGATACTCACAGTTAAAATTGTATCAACAGTTTGCCCAATCTGAGCATACAATAATAATACCATGACAAAATTTAACAATTATGCACTATAAAGTCACATAACAAATCTTAGAATTAAAAAATATAAGCAGCTTCCAACCTTCGAAATTTCACCCACTACTGTGTTACTAAATCCTCCAACGTCCTCGCTCACCTACAGAAACGAAAGCAACAAAACCATGAAGTACACATTCAAAGAGGTTTTCCCGCCCGAAACAAACCAGCAAGAAGTCTACGATAAAATTTTATTTTATAAACGAGAATAAATATTGTACATAACAATTATGTTTGTTTTCATTTTGTTGTTCTCATGGGACTTATTAGCTAAACCTTTGAATTTATCATCGGGTGTCTCGTTACCGATAGTTAAACGGAGGGAGAGAGAGGTGTTGGAACGATTAGCGGGGGTTAATAGGGCGATACAGAGGTCCTTTATGTACAGAATCCCAAAAAGGAATACTTTTAACACATACAATTCCTTTGTTGCAGTTGTTTCATCAGCACCACAGACAACAGAAGTTGTATCGAAGAAGGGGACATCAAAATGGATAGAAATATCTTCAGATTCTGACGATTAAATGTTATGTTGTTTATTCAAAATGTAAATACATTTTTTTCATTATGACATGGTCAATTCATATTATAATCTCCACTACATTGTTTTTATCCTTTTACTTTCATCAAAGTTTAAGATTGAAGGAACAGTCTAATAAATCATTATGTCAATGCTCAAGCAGAGCGACCACCGCCCCGTCACCGCCATCCTCGAGGTGCAGGTGCTGCAGGTGAGCCTCACGCGCTGCATGGAGGTCTTCTACGAGGTCGTCGGCGATCTCGGCCCGCCCGACGCGAGCGTCGTGCTGCAGCCGCTCGACGACGCCGGCGCCGACGAGACCGTGTTCGACGATCTCGCGATGGCCGCCGTGCTGCAGGAGCTCGCGACGATCGGAGAGTTACATTAAATTGTATGTATGAAATGAGCGGGCGAATGAAAGTGTGCTCTATCATTTGTATGTAGGTTGAGCCGTATTTGTTCCTATTAGGGTAAGTTTTTTATGCTCGATAAGCCTTCATTTGGCAATTTTTTTATCTGTAATATCTTCGAAAATATTCACTTAAACCATACGGTGTAAAGGGCCATATAGATCAATATTAAATGAACAATGTATTCAAGGTATTTAATTGGTTAAGGATTAATGTTGTACAAAACAAAATTATGACCTCTAGACATATGTATAATTTTCCTAAGCTAAAAGTACTATTTATATTATAGTATTTTTGTATCTAATTACATTTTACATAATTACGTCTAAACCAAATAGTTTTTTTTTGTATCAACGGTGAATAATGCGTGAGTGTCCTTAGACATGCTTGATGAAAATCGGTTGAGCCGGTTAAAAGTTGAAAGGCTTGAAAGTGGCGAAAAATAACCGAATGTGTGCAAATATAACGGATTTTCATGCAGTTTTCAGCAATAAGTTCTATAGTTATTAAAGAGGAAGGACCTACTCTATCATTTTCTTCTGTGCAAATAAATATAAAACGTGGCAAGTTTTAATATACCTAAAGCAACTGTATGTCTATCTTTTAAGATTAACTCACAAAAACCGTTTAAAATATTTAAAATTCTTTAAACATTAAAGAATTTTGAGACGAAATTTGAAGACTTGGATTTACTTGGATCTCTCCTTGATATTATTAATGAATATATATTTTTTTAGTTTAATTAACCCCAAGTTGACCTGCCCATGAAAAAGAAAGAATGAAAAAACATTTATTCAGTACACAAAAACAGACACAGTTATAAATACAATAGACACAGGAAAAACAGAAAAATAATAAATAAAAAAAAGAGAACTTATCTCGTAAATATACTTGAACACATTTTTTCTACTTTTTATGAACGAAATAATTTTGGTTACAATTATTTCAAAATTCAGAAGCTATTTTTTATAGATTTTAAATAAATAGTATTATAGTTAAGTTAGGGTATTTAAATGAGTATTTAATAGGTAAAGATTTATTTATTGTAATTATAGGAATTCTATGAAATAAATATTTATTTTATGAAACGTATCTCAATTAATGTGTTCTGCCCTTATTAATTAACTTATTTTAGTTTTGGCGGTTAATGTTTTAAATGATTAGCGATAATCAGACCCCATAAACCCTTCCTTATAAATCCTTCTTATAAATAAATAAATAAAATAAATTTCTTACAAATTATTAAGTTTATTTAAGCTACTGCTGGGCTAAAAATGCGGAATGTAAAAACATTACTTAATATACCTAGTATGTATTTAAATTGTTTTAAATAGAAATGTTAGTTTGTTTGTGACGCTTTCACGCGAAAACTACTCAACCGATCATCATGAGACTTTGTACACATATTCTTGGAGGTATTAGAAGTAACATAGGATACTTTTTATCCCGGGAAAATATGTAATTCCGCGGGACAATACATTTAAACGCGGGTATAACTTATATATAAAATTCTCGTGTCACAGTTTTCGTTCCCGTACTCCTCCGAAACGGCTTGACCGATTCTCATGAAATTTTGTGAGCATATTGAAAACTGTTGTTTATGAATTGTTTCTTATGGTCTCAATTTATCTAAGTACCTACCTACTAACAACTACTGCTACAATTACACATTCAATTTTAATCATCATCCTACTTGTATATATATATACTGGCGCAGAAAATGACATGTAAGCGAAGTTTTTGAAACGAAGTTCCTGCCGTAAGGAACGGCTTTGAGATAGGGATTTAGCTGCGCGATCGAATTAAAAAAAAGTGATTGTAAAACCGTGGAATACCTCAAATAGCGAATTTTCATATTAATTATAAAATATAGTCTTATAGAATGTGAATGTGGTCTGTGAAGCTAATAATATGATTTATTCATAGCTAGGTAAGGCTAGGTATTCATAGTTAGTGAATACGTAGGTTCACTAGGTTTTTTGAAATTTTACAGGTCTTGTTTTATCACTAATCAATTAAAAAAAAAACACCTACTAGTTAAATAGATGGTATCTGAAGTACGTTTATGAATTAGGTACCTAATATAACAAAACCCTAATAGGTATATAAGGAATTTTTATTTATGGTTTTTATTTACTATATTTTATATACACACATAAAATACCACATATAAATTGGCTCTGAATAGAGTAAAGATTCTAAAAGAGCCATTTAAGTTTGTCTCCTCGGTCTTGTTGTTTCACCCATAATTCGCTCATTCGTATTTATATATTTACATGTAGACACTAAAATATTTATTCGCAAAGCCCCATTCAGTGAAGATTTCCATAAAATGTTAACTCGTCAACATTTAATAACATTGAAATTCCTTGATTGCAATAATTTGATTTTAACAACTAAAGTTGCGAAGTTTGAAGCATTTGACAATTTGAGATTTAAAAAAAATTATACGAACTACTCAACTGATAGAAATATTTTTTATATTTTATTTAACTATTATAAACGTTGTAACATCAACTAGTCCTCCTCCAAATAACGACGATTATTACGAAAATGGGGGCATTGCTAATTACAGAATAATTATAAACTTCCCTCTTGATTATAGTTTGTCTATTACTGATAATTTCAATCAGTTAAAAATATTAATAATCAGTTAAAAAGGGATACCAGATGTCTTGAACGTTACATAAAGAACCTGTATAATTGAAGTTTAAAAATGTTAGCAAGTTAATATGTATACTTCGTTTTTCGCTGAAACTGCAACAAGCTTAGAGCTTATGCCTATGAAGATAAGAAGCTGGATTCCGAAAGAGTTTCCACTGTTTCTTACAAAAATCCGAACTCAAAAATTGTTTTTTTATTCTTATAATGATATTAATATGCCATACATGAAAAGTATAAGTTCTGTATCAAATCTGATCCCATGGGGAAGGCATTTCGGGATAGTATTGTCTAAAGAACACTTATTTAAATAAAAAAGTTTTTTTAATTGGACTGGGAGCTCTTAGGTTATTGGAGAAAAGATGAAAACATAACCACTTGGTATTTTTGAATATAAAACATAAAAAGGCTTTGCCGTAACGCTGTATTTGAGTAATTAAATGAAATACTAGCTGATAATAAATACTTCAAACACCTTCCCCTTAAGGTATCTAGAGGGTAGGTATTTAAGAATAAAAGATGTTTTTTTTTCGTCCGGGAGCAACTGATCACTCATTTGAAGCAAATGATAAGGTAGTAGAAGCAGTGAATCTCGTGTTTACAGACAGACAAGTAGCATTAAAGCTACAAATGTCATGCCCATTGGCTTGACAAAGGCCAGTTGCTGAGAATACAAATAAAAAAGAACACGTGAGTCATTCATTACATCCTTTTGAACCTTACACAAAATATTGTTTTTAAATAGGTATCTCAAAGAGGAACTGACAGTGTTTCTTTCGCATTTATAATATTGGTATGAATTAATTTCCAATTTCAAATAAAACGAAATGAAATGAAATTTTATTTACAACTTCCAAACCGACAGACTACGAATGTAATAGGTACTTTTATTTCACATAAAACCAGAGAAGAACATTAAAATCAGTCCAGTAGTTTTTTTTATTAACGATAATATTTCATTTGACCACAATCTCTTACTTGATGTTTCTGAGATTATTGTTTACATATAGATTTTATTATCCTCTAAATAAAATTCGCATCTCGATGTCTCGATGTTGCTGGCAAGTTGGGGTGTTTGTTCTGAGTGCGAAAAGGGATTATGTCGCTGATTGTTATTTTGAGTTTCATTAATGACATTCATTATTCAGACGAATTCTCAACACAAAACCTCTGTGGCTCACTGAGCGAAAGACCGCCTGTTCGATTCCCGCCGCGGGACCGCCATTTATATGCAACAAAACATTGATTGGTGAGATGTTCATAATAGTAGCAAGGCGTTATTTCTGTGTCATCTATACATATTTTAAATTAAAGTCACCCACCGCGTCTTTATTTCTGTCTTTATGTTCGGTAGGATCAAGTGAGATTTTCTCCCCAGTAAATCCATCCAACAAAAAAAATTATATAATGTTAAATATTTTTTTCGTTTATAGTAAATAGATCTATTGAACAGATCCAGGATTGATCTAGACGAAAACTTTTTCCTATTAGATCAAGTTTGTGCTGAATAGATCTAATGAGAGGTGTTTTTAGGTGCGTTCTGAGTAAATCTATTATGGATCTAGTGCGATATTTTATACGCAACAGATTTTATTGCTACCAAAACAGCAGCTGCAGAGTTGAATAATGAAGTCATTTTAATGTTTGGAATTACTCTATAATCTCATTTTGGTCGTAATTCATTGCATTTAACACTACCTTCCCCTAAAGACACAAGCTGCGCTTCGACCGTTTATTGTTTATATTATGTAGAATTTCATTAACTACTATTAAGGTAGGTATGTATACAAAAGTATTACTTTATACTGTACATCATTACGTTACAATATTAGAAGGTTTGAAACTTACCGTGCCAAAACACAGTTAAATCTAGCACGGACTCAAGGTTGAGGATTTTTTATGTGACGCTTAAAATATCATACGTATATGTATATGTATTTAAAAGCCACGTCACACGATTTTTAACTCCATGCGTTGACACTATTTTTAGCTTCCTTAAAAAAAGGAAAAAATAGATGTACAATATTATTCTATAAAATCTACTGGTACAAGTAGGTACAAGAGAACTAAAAATTGAAATTCATGTTGCCTTTTCTTATGTGCTAATTGTATAAAGTATTTTGCAAACGAATATAAAAGACAAATACATTAAGCTATGTAATCTGATATAACAGGTTGAATACATTTCAGTCTAAAGCCCTTCTTATTGAGTTTACAATATTATTCGGTTTTTTATTGATCAATCCTTCGGCACATTATTTCATGGAAAAGGCTTTTTAAATTATCATGAATTTTAACAATATTATGACTTAAAACGGGTAACACCATCATTTGATTGTAATATATATATTGTTTAAAACCCGTAATCTATTAGAAAACAGTGTTTAAGTGAATAACTACTTGATTTAATACATAATGCGCTAAGTAACTAACGTAAGGAGCTTGAATTTAACATTACTGGATAAAACATTATTAATTGAATTGCTTTGAAAGTTAATAGCTTCGCATAAGCGGGTTTTAATATTGTTTTAAGCCTTAGATTTATTGATGTAAAGGTTTATTCTAAGTAATGTATGAATATGTATTAATAGTGCACACTTATAATGGGCGCGCTACTTGTATAAAATACAATGGAAGTTAAATACTGAGTTACATAATTAAAATAACAAGTATTCTCAAAATATTTTTTAAAATTTTTAATCGCGTTTTATTGCTATTGTGTCAGTTGTCATTTTTCGCACTCTAGAGAATATTTGGGTAACTATTATAAAATTCTGTTTAGTAATTAATAATTAAGGTTTAGTTTTGCTTGAAAGTGAAACAGAGAGAGTTACTTTGGCAAATATAAGTAAGGTTAAGGATTTACGCATCATCATCATATACAATTTGCTCTTTGCATCTTACATTTCCGCGAACAAATTGAGCAAACGCTAAGATTATACATTTCAAAAATTTACAGAACGAAATATAACACCTCACTGGATGACAAAGAGTAAATCATGTTTATACTTCGTTAGTAAATCCTCTTCGCGCCACGAGCCAGTGAACAGGAGACGGAAACTCACCGCATGGGAATCGGTTTATAAATAGGTAAAAGTTCAACAATACCTTTCATGTAATTCTTTATAAATTTGATGAAAATGTTTATTGTAGTTTTATTATTGTAAACAACTGACCCGAAAAACGTCCGAGCTCTTTATTTTATAATATTTTTTATTATCATATTGTTTTTTTAATTTTATTTGTATTTGTATTGCATTATTACGTGTATAATTTAGTTTAATTTAATTTAAGTTCTGTTTATATTATTATTAATTATATTAAAAAACAAACAAATAATCTCCTCAGCTTGCCGTGACCAAGGGAAATAGGGATTCATTTTTATATATATATAGATTAATACCAGAGAAATAAAAGCGCTAGGTTTACACAATATAACATTAAAACAATATAGTAAATAAAAAGAGACATAAGATTATTATTATAAAATTAGTAAATACAGTATTATTTAATTAATAAAAGATCGACTTATATAATGAACCCAGCATATTGAATATTTAAAAGATGTTTTTTAGGTTTGAGTTCTTGAAGGGCTATTAAGATTCTACTGTCAAATTGCTTATAACTATTTTATATCCTTCTATCTACTGCCAAAAACACACGGCATAATCTAAATTTGACATAAAAAATAAAAGATATATGATATTATAGATTAGTACCGTATATCTGCGCCACTGTATATACGAATAAGTTTTAAAGTGTAATCATTGTTACCAGGCGCTGATAAGTTTCTTAACATTTATGTATTTGCTTTTCTCTGAATAATAAAATTATTTTACTAAATGATTTAACTACTTAACTAAACTCATGGAATATTTGGCACTAAAACTAGTACAATCAATTACCACGGAACCCAAGTAACGTAATACCAAACAAAAAACGCTCCATAAATATTGCTATAGGCATGGGTTTCTAAGGTTATTTAATGGTGCCTATCTATACTAAAATTGATTATGAGTTATTTGACTGGGTGTTTGCAATTTGACATATTTATTAAGTAATTGAGTTTGGTGATTAATTTGTTTTCGCAATTTACGAAGACTCTCGTTTAAATAATGCGCTTTCCGTCGAATGTAGGCCTTTAGTTTAAGATCATATTTAAGTATCCTGTTCACCGATATTCGCGAAATGTTGGTCTGCAGAGCTAATTTCTTTTATTTTTTATAACTTTATCTGACTATTTGTAATCGAACTGTACGGCCGCCCTGCGTTGGGCAATAATAGTGAAAGGACAATCAACTTGATCTCGTTGGTTGGCTTAAGTTAAGAAAAATTTAAATCCGCCACTGATTATGATTCAGATATCTACATAAAAATATAGTATATACATATGGGTAGGTTATAAATATTAAGTCTTCTTAGTTAGATTTCGTAACGCCTTGAAAATTAAAACATAAACGTTCGTACATGAAAACTTACCATTTTTAGATGAAGATGATTAGGATGCAGTTTGAACTTAATTAACGGGTATAACAATTAACTAAATATATGAGTTTTAATCAGACAAACGAACAACAATTCATTTTTATTTATATAGAATAGATATCAGATGTCTATTACCCGTAGCACGGGGCTAGATGTTGTTGTTGTTGTTTTTTTTATTTATTTATATGGGGCTTATAGGTATAAACGTATAAATAACTGAAATTAAGGTAAAAAATCACCTTTCATAAGAATTAAATTGCCTGGATTTAACTGGAACTTAAAAACTTAAATGGTATTTAAAATTAGGTAGCATTATTAAATCCAGGCAACATGTTTAAATGTTTAAACATCTTTCATTTTTCTAATAAAAGTCACCGAACGATGTGATGAGTTTTAATGATATCATGAATATGCAGAAAGTATATTATAACTTCAGATATTTGGATTAATCTATCTTGTTTGGAGTTTGCAAACACTGCCATAACTCTTCCACTTGTTCCACAGTCAGTCTGAAAAAGGACAATAATTAGGTTACGTTTTCACCAATAATTTGCGAGGTTGAGTTGCAAGGAATGGGTTTTATAAGAACCAATAAAATTTTCTAAGAAAAATATTGAATTAGAAACCTCCTAAACCTCCTGAGCTTTCCTGAACACGAACCAATGAATTAAGGGTATAGATAAACCAAGCTCTATCAAAACAATTATAGTTAATTCAACAGCACAATTTCAACAAAATAATTGAAGTAGAATCCCGAAAAGCTTGACTATATATAAAATGTAACATGAAATCTGTTCAAATTTTAGCTACCAAACAGGCAGAAGAAGGGACTTAATTTTTTAACGGTCAATCGAGCAATTCTTGTTTTATGCTATGTATGTATGCAATGCTCACTAACACCGAAATATCTTTCAGTAAAACAACAGAGGAGTTCTTTTCAGACCTCATGGCCGAAACAGCATTTGAATTTTATAACTTTGTACGAATGTCGGCTGAATGCGGATAGGAGCGTGCGTGCCTGTTGCGTGCGTCACAGCAACTTCAGTCTCGGTGCCTACGGACTTCGGGCGCGATCGGGTAGCCTCGGCTTAAGTCGTGATATGAATTTTTGTGGGCATTAGGATGCAGTGAGCGTGTTGTGCCGACCCCACGTAGGTAATGTGGGATAAGAGAATGAATGATGATGATTATGAAGTGCGGTGAGCGAAGCACTTTTTACTATGTGGGAATTTATATGGCGTTTATTTTCGGCGGGCAGTACTATATGCAGAATCGGCCAAGGTAAGTGATGTTTTATTGGTTTTCATGGCCATTGGCGCTCCTGCGATCCCGGCTTCCTTCCGCTTAGTCTCGCTGGAAATCACACGGTTACTTACATTCCCTGAGAAATAATTAATGTGCGTAGGTTATATTCCAAAAGTAGAAAAAGGGGCACTTAATTTTTAAGCTATTGCATAGCGTAAAATTATTTTCCATGCTTGTAGCATTATTGATCAGTCTAATATTGTTATTAGAGGTTCAGATTATTTTAATAATCATGCTGGGCAATATGGTTAACTTATATTTCAGGCGATAATATTACTTAGTATATTATAAACTGTGTACCAAGTATCATCCAAATCGGTTCAGTGGGGTTTTACGTAAAAGCCGGGCAGAGAGACAAAGTAACTTTTTAATGATGAGTCGAGGGCCTTTTTGGGACACTATGTATTTTATATATATATAGAGGTGTATAATGTATATGTTAAAGCTATAAGTGGTAACTATGTGGTATTACTAAGAACACCAATATTGTTATAATAACAACAGAAGAGATAAAAGCTGGGTTGTTCTCTTCTCAACTAGAACATATTTTAAAGATCAATCATCATCATCTACATCGAAGAATCAAACGAATCTTTGCTTAAACACATCCACATTTATTAGGACACATAAAATGTTTATGTACATAAAAACGGAAGAACTTTATTGAATAAAAATAATTACGGTTTTCTTTCTTAAAATCAAATAAATCCACTAAATATTTTTTTAAATCACTGGATAAAACTTGTTTAAAATGTATTTTATACTAGTGGCCCGCCCCGGCTTCGCACGGGTTTTTATTCATTTTTTTTCTTCTATCGATGTAGACGTCTTAGCTTCCTAAGACGTCTACATCGATTTTGTGAAAAAGATATTGAATAATATGTATCATAAATAATTGATTGTCGTCATTGTTAGCTTTCAAATGATACCGCTTTACCGATTTTTGCCAAATTTTATATGCGAATACAGTAGGTCTGGAGAACCAGCTACTATCAATTTTTCATTTTGTAAAACAACGTTTGCTGGGGTCAGCTAGTTATTTATAATTTTAGGTTCTCAATATGACATATAGATATTATGTATGTACATAATGGACTCTGCGATTTGAACAATTAAATTGTCTAAAATGACGCTTCTATACAAAGCAATAATCCTTGAATTTAAATGTACGTACAAGAAATCATTGGTTATTGATTTGATAGACTGTGAACATCATCGAATGTGTGTGAAAAATATACAAACGTGTTGATGAATGGCACACTGACTGTAAAATTACATTTGCTAGTAATAAACCTAACTATTTAGGTTGAGCTATTATTCTAAATAACGCTACTAAGTTACATGATGTTATTTTTCTACACTTTACTAATATTACAAAGCCGAAGAGTTTTGTTTTTTTTTTACGTAAGAAGTTTTTGAATATGATAAATATTGCTGGCTGGATGGATGGATTAACGAAGCAAGTCCCATTATTATATAGCCTCGACATTTTTCACTATACATATGTATATTAAGTCCATCTTATAAATTTATTACAAAGATTCCTTAACACCCAGATTTCCGTGTACAGTTTATACACAGCAATAATATCAGTTAATAATTGTATTACATGTTATGTGATAGTTTAAATAACAAAGCTTGGGAATTCACTTGCTTAAATTCAACGGATGATCTACAAATAAATGTTTTATCTATCTATCTATCTATCTATCAGGGGAGGGACCTGAAGAAACTAGCTCCTCAAGGAGTCAAGTTGTGCAGCAAATTGAAAATGCACTAAAGCAATATGTGTGTGAACTGCAATAACAATATTTGACTTATGTTTACTATGTTATCTTTAAACCTAGGGGTTATATAGATAGGTAAAAATATAAATAAATAATTTCAACGAAATTGTTGCATTGTAAAAATAATGTTTGATATGACAATTGTTGAGGCAAGGGCGGCAAAAACTATTCAGCCTATATCTTGTAAATTTGTAAACGATGGAGCCCGAGCAGAGCTGGTGGCACGTGTAGCCCTGCTCCCAGTCGTAGTGCTCCGTGTCGCCGTTCAGCAGAGATAATATCAAGTGGAGTGAATTCCTACTGCGGGCAACGCCCATTATAATACATAGAAGTATTATATCAAAGCTATAGGAATGTATTATCTGCTTGAAATTAATTAATTTTATAAATAACATAAATTTGTATTTGACCAAGGGAGAGTATTAACAATAAGAATTGATGTATTGATGATCTTAAACGAACTCTAGTTATGATATTTAAGTCTAGTACCTAGGTAAAAAAAAAGATAAATGTAGGTAAATATAAGTTCGTTACATATTATATAAATAATGTAACGTGTATGTTACTCAGGACATGGACCCGGTGCGGCGCCGGCCACGAGCGAACATAGTTTTATATAATTTTGTATTTATATAATACTTACATAACCTAATGTTAGTAACATTAATTGAAACCCTTGAAATAAACTATAAAAATAATAACAGAAATGGAGTTGGGCAGGACACTTGGCGAGACGAAATGATAATAGGTGGAGTAAGACAATCACTGAGTGGCGTCCAAGGAACGCCTATAGGAACGTCGGTCGTCCAGCAATTTTAATCACAAAAATCACCAAAGATAGGGCTGTACGCTTTTCAATATATCCCCTTGTTATTTCCATATCAATGAATATAATAACCTGTGAAATTAAGAACTAAGTTCCCCATATTGGAGCAGTAGTCCCTGAGTTTACGACGTTTAAACAACAAACAAACAAACACTAGAACGTAAAAGGCGAGCCGCGATAGAAAGCAAACTCTCTGAAAGCGGAACCAGTGTGGTTGTAGATGTTAAAAGTTCTGCCCAAGGGAATAGAAAGGAAGCTTCTAACTCTCTTAGCTCTGTCGAAACTGACGCCTGTAAATAAATTCGAAGAAATCGTTTATTCATTACTTTTAAGTGAAAATTGTTAGTACATTGCAAGCTTGTCTAATCACATATATAATTTGAAGCGTTATAGTATCGGAATACATAATTATTAACTATTTTCAGAGCGGAATGTGATATTTTTCCATGTTTTACCATGGAAAAATATCAGACATCATGGCATTTGGAGCCTTGAAGCCATGTCCAGAGTGTAAACAAGGCCAACTCGTGCTGGACACGTTTGGCTACAAGTGTACAGGTATGGAGATATTTTATTTTACATAGTATGTATAATAGAGAGATAATAATATTACAAAGAGGTATAAGAAATTGCATTGATTGAACTGAATCATTGTCTAATTTTACTCGGTGATGGTAAAACAGGCCCTAAGATTCTCTTTTAATGTTTGTGTTCTTAGACATAGTTTTATGAAATTCGTTTGAATTTTGATTAAATTATTGAAGTGAAACTTCTATAGAATCGTAGTGATTTCAAACCGGATATGCAAAAAGATGAAACGGAAATGGTAAGAGACACAAATACAATGCTTTATTTAAATTTCTTTAAAACTATTATTTACATTAAATATTATATATTCACCTTTTAAGTAAAGAATTGTATCGAATAAAAATAGTAAGTAGGTATAGTACCTACAAACATGTTAACGTATAAGATAATTTAGATTCCTATATTCTGTCGGACTAACATTTCCTCCCATGCATGTTTATCAGCAAGCACATTTGACATAATTAACTTTATAACAATTGAAAATTTAAAAATCTATTATTTTGGAAACTAATTGCCTTTTAAACTGAGAAACAGAAACAATTCACTATTATTCGTATAATTACCTCCATTGGGTAACCTAATAGGTATCGTGATTCTTAGATACCACTACAAGATTATTAAAATGTGACACCTTACACCTATAGAGATTCTTAAATAAGTGGAGCTATAAATTACCGGTCATGAAGTGGAGGGCTCGCCTGACTGCCGAAGAGAAGAAGCTAGTGGAGACACGAAAAAAAGACATTCAAAACAAGTTCCGTGAAGAACTCGGATTATTAGTTGACTAGCTGTGCCCTGCGGTGCTACCCGCGTTATAATGGATGAAGTACTCTTAACCAACAGCATATTTATTTGAATAAAGATTAATATTATTATGTTGATACAACTTAAACAAATTATTTCGACCAAATTAGGTACCAGTAAAACGGTTTTTATGAGTTAATCTTAAAAGATAGACATATACTATCGCGGACTGTTTTTTAGATTTTTAAAAGAGCTATTATTCTTTAATACATATTTTTTGTGTATCTTGAACCGTTTTCACGGCGCACGCAACGGAAGGCTTCAAAGATGAACAATTTCTCCCGTTTTTTACACATTTACCACTATATCTTTGCTCCTATTGGTCGTAGCGTGATGTTATATAGCCTATAGCCTTCCTCGATAACTGGACTATCCAACACAAAAAGAATTATTCAATTCGAACCAGTAGTTTCGGAGATTAGCGCGTTCAAACAAACAAACAAACAAACAAACAAACAATCAAACAAACAAACTCTTCAGCTTTATAATATTAGTATAGATTATTTGAATAAAGATTAATATTATTATGTTGATACAACTTAAACAAATTATTTCGACCAAATTAGGTACCAGTAAAACGGTTTTTATGAGTTAATCTTAAAAGATAGACATATACTATCGCGGACTGTTTTTTAGATTTTTAAAAGAGCTATTATTCTTTAATACATATTTTTTGTGTATCTTGAACCGTTTTCACGGCGCACGCAACGGAAGGCTTCAAAGATGAACAATTTCTCCCGTTTTTTACACATTTACCACTATATCTTTGCTCCTATTGGTCGTAGCGTGATGTTATATAGCCTATAGCCTTCCTCGATAACTGGACTATCCAACACAAAAAGAATTATTCAATTCGAACCAGTAGTTTCGGAGATTAGCGCGTTCAAACAAACAAACAAACAAACAATCAAACAAACAAACTCTTCAGCTTTATAATATTAGTATAGATATTCCAAAGGCTAACTTTGGAAACACGAATGACGGGAATACCAGCCGGCGATTTTTCGAAGAATACGAAAAATCTGCAGAAATAACGGGGATCGACCAGAACCTAATCTACCGATTAAAAGTAATCCATGGGTCATCCGTCCATTTCTCTTTGTTTGTTATTTATTTTATTTATAAAGAAGAATAAAGTAAAGTAAAAAATTCTTTATTTGACATAAAATGAGGTACAGTATCAAAACAATGGCCCCATAGGCTCCCGAACTAGTTAAAAACTGTATTTCAGGAGGCAGTGGCTTCTCCTATATTGACTTATTGCAAATTATGAACACTATTTGTACATAATATGGTATAATACAAAATGGTGGGCTTAATGCTAAAACATTTTATACAATTTATCGAGGAAGGCTATAAGTAGACTTTTTACCGCCGGAATATAAAAAAACACTTTGTTTAATTAACATAACATTTATGTTTTACTATTTAGATTTCTAACAAGATATTTACCATTATTGATTGTCTTTCGAGTTTCCCGATATTTCCGTCTAAATATCAGCTGGGCTAAGATGCTTAAAGAAGATGCTTTATGAAGTTATCTCACTGTTCGTCTATATAAAAAGTCACGTAAAAGCATGTACATGTTTTTTTTTGAGTAAAATTAGACAATAGTTTAAGCATAGAGTTATCAAGTCAACTGACAACTGTCAGCGACAGACTGACCGAGATTGCTCTATATTTTATCCATTGACTATGTTATTCGAAGATTGTGAAACAAGCCCTAAATATGATTGTATATATACATAACATACATTTTACAGTTAGTAAGACGATTTAAAAGTTGTGTTTCGTTCGTTTGCGTTGCGTTTATCGTTGACATTGAATGAAAAAACCTGTTCGTAGAAAAAACTACTTTTGCCGTAATAAGAAAACAGTCGACACGTTGTCTGTAGAAAAACAGTTTAAAAAAACGGTTCGTGAAGCGGGTCGAATGGACCGATTAGAGATTCTTCTAGGATTAGACCTAGGATGTTCCACTAGATGTTGGTAGTCAGAGGCATAACTCGTAGTTGGACTATAATATAAAATAAAAAGTTACTAGGTATAATCACTATTATAATTGGGATCATAGAATAATCAAGATCACGGTAATACTTCATGGGGCAAACAGTAAATATTAAAAAAAATATATATTTCCGGACTTTTTGATCACGTTTCTAAAAGCCGTGTTGTTTTGATTCTTTCTATTTCTTTCCTGAACAAATTGCGTCATCTGGTTTACGAGGGGCATAATAAACTTAAGATCTTGCGGATTGATCAGTAGTGCTCTTTTGCAAACGTGATAGTTGTGTTTAATCGAGTTTGTCAGAGGATGCCTCAACAAAGACGAAACAGCTGCCCACGTCATCCTGGAATGCGAGGGAGTAACAGCACAGCGACGTGAAATCCTTAAGAACCCAAGGTCACTCCGAGAAGCCTGCGAAGACCCCAGGAAACTTCTGCGCTTTTTAGATTTTTTTCCCCGACAACAAAAAAAAAAGCGTGAAAAAGGAACATACAGATAGTATCTCACGCATTAAAATAAAATGATATAGACATTTTTTATTTAAGTCAAAGTCAAAACTTTTATTTCCTTATACCGACCGCATACTGACCTAGGTACCGAAGGTAAGGTAGGTAAGGTGTCAACCTAGAGAGTAAATAAACAAAAAAAGAATAATATAAAAAATATCAATTAATTAACACAATTTTTTTTTATTTTTATTATTACTGAATTTTTGCATTATTTAAACTCTTACTAATAATAAATTGAAAATAAGTGATGAATGATGTGATGTGATGACTCTAAAAGAAGCGATTATTAATTAGATGTTACATTCATCTAGTGTTAATGTTGCATTCCTTAGAGCCTGTATCGCATTCGGAAGTTATAACATTCATTGATATTATAGGCTAGTTGACTAATTTTGGAAAACCATTTTAATGGATTTATTTTACTCGGCCACTTTATACGCGTGTCTAAATGTGTGGAACGTTAATAGGGTGATGATGATGATGAAGGTACATAATACTGTATATCAGGCGTGAGTTATAAATGAAAAATCTAAAACATAATGTTCAAAATGCGACAATAGGTCTGATACCACTGTTTTTATTTCATGACATTGCTTGTAAACATTTTAATTGTAAATAAACACCATATTTCCATTTAATGAAGCATAAATCTTAATATCTTATAACATACCCCCAATGTGAGAGTTATTATGAATATTGCATATATAATATAAATGACTAGAACAGTTAAACTAAAAATGAAAAAAATTAAATTATTTAGAGATCAGCCAAATAGAACCTAGCGGTTAATAAATAAAAAAAAATATTTCACATTAATACTGTCCTTACTTGCCATATTTTTAACTGTATCCTCAACCTGCCATTGTTTGTGTAAGGCTTAAAAACACCTGTAAAAAAATAAAATCTTACAAATTATAATAATATAACTCTTTATTACACACCGAGATAAAACAAAAGGGACTTATATAAATAAATAAATAAATCATTTATTTCAGGCATCTAAGACCCATATAAACATATACCTTAGACTATAAATTCTGTTTGTATCACATCTGTATATGTTACCAGAAACATAATTATGTACTTTGGTTCATCTATGGCAGCAACAGTACGTAATACCATAATTTTAATGTAATATTATGATTACTAACAATGTGTAACAATTAACTACCTACCCAACAGTACATATTTCACAGAAATATAATTTTAATGAACCAGCATTTCTTTAACAGCCCTAAACTTTCTTCTAAACAATTTCTTTATGTTCATCTGTGAAGTCTACTTTCCAATGGTATCAAATATACAATGATATCAAAACTGGGTTTGTATTCAAGTTGCGAACGTAACATAAAGTATTCACGAATAATGGTGGGGTCTAATCCCGATGGGAATTTCGCAGATATTTACAATTAAATTTATTATTAGTTAAAAAACTCCGATTCCATAACTTTACTTACCTTTTAAGTAAAAAGTCATACTATTTTGTATGTGTATATGTGATGCCATCAGTAAAAATATTCCCAGATTAAAAGGATAGGAATGGTAAAAGCGAGTATCATGAAACTTTAACAGAAATCTAAACGACAATAAAGTATGCTTTCATTCAAGACTTTTTCTTCCGATCTCCTAACAAATCTGTGAAGTATTTATTTAAATGTACAAGCGCGTAGAAAACTCTTAAAGTCAAGAATATATTTATTTAATGACCTCGACTAGCTGACCCGGCCTATGTTGTTTTAGTTTTGCACGAATGTTCTTATACATGGTATCTTTATTCACAAACCTAAATAAGTTCTAAATCTGTTTAAAAACAAATCAACAATCACCCTTTGGTGGTTTGTTTATCTCTTTAATAATCGCAAAATAAGGCATTTATAGGCTTGTGTGTTTGATGATCAGATTTTATAAATTCTTAGAGCGATAGTTTTTAGCTCAAAATTATTCTATATGTCTATATTTATATTAGAAAGCTATGTGTCTATATTATTTTTAGTTTGAGTCGATTATTTTAAAATATACGGAGGATATCAAAAAAACTTTATTTCGTATTGACACTTTGGTATAACTTGTTAAATCTAAATCTAGCACGTCACACTAGAAGATGTTTCGCATTCCTTTAAGTTAAGTTTAAGTTGTTTAATCTTATATATAAAATTCCCCTGTCACAGGTTTAGTTAACGAACTAATCCGAAACGGCTTAACCGATTATTATGAAATTTTATATAAATATTCCTTAAACATCATTCTGTGCGTTTTACGACTGTCCTTCTGAACATTTTAAAATTAATCTTAGGTAGGTATGCGTTATTTTATTTATGTTATTTTATTACGTGTAATTCGCCTAAAGTATGAAGTTTACTTTTAATTCTTATTAATTTTAAGTTATGTGTGATATAAATAAATGATAACGAAAAACTGCTAAGTAAACAGTGCTAACTCTGTTTCTTAGGGCTAAAAATGTTATCAATATACTTGGGTACTAAGTCAAAATCAAAACCGTTAATTTCCTTAATAGTACAGGGCATACATGGACAGATCAACATACATTTATTTTAAACTATTTTTTTTATATAAACAGGATAATTATCAATTAAGGTCTAATCTCTCTCGTCAAGAGAGAAGTCCCTGTGTCCCAGCAGTGGGAACGTTAATAGGGATTATGATGATATAATCTATCTACTAACCCCAAAAAAAGAACGTTAGCCGGGTCTAGACATACATACGTAGATATTCTTTATTATACATATTAAACACCCAGACCAAGGAGAAAGTGCTTGCAGAACATATACAAACACTTGACCCCCCGGCGGGAATCTACGTTTAGATAAGATTCCTTCATTTTGTACATGTTTAATTTTAAAGTGCAGTAAAACGATATTTCGAAAATAAAATTTGTTCCTACCTAGATACTTAGGTCGAGAGCTATCTGCATGTATGGTTGAGATAAGAGAATTTCGAAAGGAGATGAATGAATTGCGCAATTCTCTCACAGGAATCAACGTGCGACTAGCTTCGAGCATAGAATAGAAGCAGTGACGATGTGGTCTAAGATGGGACATGAACCTGACCTAGAAGGTAGATGGCTTCTCCGGCCCACATTACGAAACACGACAAAATCGCTTCACATCGGTGGTGACAAGCCGCGGCCGCAGCCTACCACCAGAGAAAACGTAATGTGAAATGAGATACGCATCAGAATCTCCACACGCGGCTGCTAAACACCTCGCCATTGGCTTCAGTGTGTTTGTTTAAAATGTTACTTTATTATTTCTACAATTAATAATATCTGTAGGATTTGTAATCAAACTCTCCAATGAAACAGCACAGAAATTAGCGGAAGAAGATGAAAAACAACATAAAGTTAAAGTATTTAAGTTAGCGGCATCCGAGGAAAATTTCTTACCTCAATCGCAAGAAACAAGAACAGAACAGAGCTCAGAGAATGAAATCTCTATCGTCACCAAAAGTCAGGCTTCCAATTTACATTAATCTTACTCATTAATTCTCTTAACAAACTAAACAGAACTACATACAAAGCCGTACTCAATTTTTTCAATTTGTTTCATGTTTTAATTACAGTCAAATATCCTATTTGATAAAAACATTATTTAATGCATTTGGATCAAACAATACCGGAAATTTACAGATAAATGCCCATAGCTTGCATATGATTGGCCTAGGTATATGGTTTATACCCTCCATAGGCAAGTGATTAAGCCCGCTGATTCAAATAAATTAAAAATATCTTTAACTTCAAATTTTCTTGGTCTTCTTCCCTATAATATGAATAGCTGGAAGCGTTTTTGATATGAAAACCTTCGACCAGTCGTGTAGTCAGTTATGATTTATGGAAATTTGTTTTGCATACACGTAACACGAACATACCTCTTTGGCGTAGACAGAGAAGACAATAGATAGTCACAGAGTACATCTCTTTCACGCAAAACAGGTACAATATTAGGTGTGAAAGAAATAGAGGCATTTTTTTATATACTTTTCGCTGTGATTATTTCATGTCATCGTTAAATATTAAGTTAACAACTAGGTAATTCAAAACAAATATATTAAACTTAACTTTATTAGTATCACACAATATACTACAACTAACATATAAATTAAAAAAGAAATAAACTTCTTAAAATCCTAGTAATTTAAGTTTTTATGCGTGAAAGAGTTACTTTCTCACATCCATCCACTAACATATTCAAATTAATACCATAAACCAATTACTAAAAAAAATATTTATTGTTTATATTTTAATTAAACATGAATAAAAATTAGGCACAGCCCGTATAATTATATAACTTTATCTCACAAACGAAATATACTTAAATGAAGAACTTAGAACGATTTATATTTTTGGATATTTCTAAAAGAAACATTCATATTTTGCTCAAAGAATAAGGCTCAGGCTACACTGGGAGAGAGAGGATGAGAGAACGGAAAGAAAGAAGGAGAAAGATAAGGGTATTTTACACTACTCGCTTGTGTATACGACGTGAGTTTTATTCCAGGGACTCTTTCTTACGATTTATCCAGGTATTTATAGTCATCTAGTTATCAGGACACAATCTAGATAAACAGGATAATCCCCTATACAGGCCCTCCTTATTGAGGCGCTACCAACTCTTTAGTTTCTGCTAGGTTACACACGCAATTTGGTTAGAAGTTTACTTCAAACGAGTGGTAGGTATCTACAGTAGGGTAGGCATGGCTTGTCTATGTACTGAAATGTGACCTCTATTTTTTTCGTGGCTGCTGTGTTCTAAATAACATACATAATCAAACCTTCAATAATGCCAACACCTGCACCACATACTACATCCAAAATGAAATGACGCTCAGACAACACTCTAGACAAGCAGGTGGCTGTAACCCAAGCCATTAATGGAGGGAAAAATATTAATAGACTTAATTAAAATTTCGCAAATATTGGTTTTATCCACCGATTAGCCGAAAACTTAAGAAAAGAATAAATAATAAAAATAAATGTAACTTTTTTAACTTTTTAACCCCTTATGCAAAATAGTCCGGGACTTCGATATTTGTGTATGTTGATAGGAGACAAAATTCATTCTAACTTAAGCAGCTTTGTTATCTATTTATGGAACCATAACAATGTAGCTTTTTTTGGAGTTTTATTTTTTTACAATATATAGGATTTGTCTCTATTATTAATTATATCTAATATTTACAATGGAGGTGAACGGACATTATTAATCTACTTACCGTCTTCGAATATAATCCCGTATCCTACCCAAAGATAATGAAGGTATTTTAAACCGAATCATTACCTGTGATGAAAAATGGGTTCTTTACGATAATCGGAAGCGCTCAGCGCAATGGTTGGATCCTGGCCAGCCAGCCAAATCCTATTTCAGTGAAGTTAAATAAGACACTCACGACAGCCATCATTTTCACTTTATTGGTGGCATAAGTACTCTTCATATTGATTTTCTTCATTGCTGTTAAAAGGATTTCCTTGTTTTTAATTAGAATCCTAAGTTGAGTTGATGCTGTTTTATTAAGTTATTCTTTTGTCAGATATATATAGATATATAGACACATAACATTTGAATATTTAAATAAACAAATGGGATTGAAACATTGTTTATAGTATTATAAGTTTGACATCAGCTGGGATAATCTATCTTTATGCATAAACAAGATAAGACTACCCAATAAAATTGACCTTATGTTCCTAATTAACAAAGAACACACCATCTTCAAAATTACCTTTCTTCCAAAGCCACTTAAACTTAGCAACTTTGCATAAACGTGAAAAATATCATAGATTTCTTTCAACAGTTTTTATGTATTATACTATATTTTCCATTTCATACAATTTGCACATTATTTAGTTCCTATTTTGAAATAATATATGTATATTTATTTAAAAAAAATTAGACAAATACAACACCCAGACCAAGAAAAAATGTGCTTGCAGAATATACCAACACTTGATTACTTGGCGGGAATGGAACCCACTATCTCTTGCGCCGCAAGCGGACCTTAGCCCATAAATAAATAAATATTTCTGGACAATTCACACAACAACATCTAGCTTCGTGGTAAGCTCTAAGCTTGTGTTCCAGTACTAGACATCTGATGTACTTAATGTTATAGACATACATTATATAGATATTTTTTATTATACAATAGCTCGAGGAAACAATGACTGTGTACTACTTCGTCTCTAGGGTTTGTATTTCATTAAATAGCAAATTTCATTCAATATTTTATTTTGGCAGCTTTACTAGATTAACGGAAGCCCTCAATAAATGGTCCAATATTCTTGATTCTTTGAGATCCCAGTTAACCTTACACTGTATAACTCACTCTAAGTCCCTTGAGATCCCAATTAACCCTGTTACGCTATAACTTACCAACTAGTTTGTAACATTTCGACGAGCCTATGTACGAAAAAGAGTGAATGCAAGTTCCTAACTACTATTATTGGTCTATTTAATTAATGATTTAAAGTCATTATTTGTCGTGCATATAAATAAAAAATGTGACATTCTGTAAAATGTTTAATATTCTAATGATAAAGTGAGTTTAAATGTTTTGTTTTATAATGATTAAATAATTTACCTTTTTGCCAGTCATCTGATAAAACCTCCTGATAGCTCTGCACATGATATATGCAAAGCGACTAGATGTTCGTTTAAATTCAGAATATCAACTACATACCTCCAACTGGCAATAAAACTCGTAGAAAGCAATATAAACGGTATGATATCAAGGTTTAATATGAGATCGCATTGAAATAAATGTTTTTTTTTATAAATGTTTTTTATAATGTTACTTTAGGTACATTACTGTGCAAACTTCCACCGAGAATTGGTTTGATCGAGATCTATTATCTTGTATATTTGATAGGATAAGTTAATTCAATTATTACTATCACAAATTTTGGCACCAAAAACCATCATTTTGTCATTTGTAAATACCTACATTATACCAATCTGTGCGTCGGTCGTCGAAATCCTCCCAGTATTTTTAATGCGTGGTAATAATGTTAACAAAAAAAACCCTTTTATAAAAGTCAATACTTCTTAATAAAAAATATGGATGTAGGACAATTACAAATAGAAACATTTTAGAGCGCAAAAAGTGAACTGGAGATGCAGGGATTTGAACCCTGGACTTTCAAACGGTTGGGCCGTTTAAAAGTTATGGGGTTAGAGTAGGCAAGGAAAACCGAATATCTGCAAATATACTCGAGTGGGGTAGGTATAAAGGCATTGGAATCGGGGGTTTTTCTTAAATTTTATCTCTAGAATTTTTTTTATATCTCATAAATTCTCAATTGAACAGTACCTATTCGTTTTACGATTTTAAGTTGACTGTTTTTATATGTACGAATAAATGCATTTCTACTCTGTTTTTATTACCAAGTACTGTTTTAGGAGCCTGTGATGTCTCACGGCATGGCAAAATCGTTCTCTCCAGTATTCATACAGAAACAATGCAGAGGCATTCAAATGTTCAATGTGTGATGTTAGAAAAGGTATTTATCACTTTAATAATTACATATATCTATTCTGCGATGAGCTACCTATGCAATAACTTGAAGCTATACTTCAAGTTATCCCCTTAGTTTCTGAGCGAGCCTGATTAGGATCACATTTGGCACAGACAGCTGTAGTCCCAGTTATGGACAAAAGCTACTTTTTACCGAGGGAAAATACATAAAACGCTGGCAGCATTATTTATTTTGTTCTAGAAGAAATAAAGTACATTATCATTGCAACAGAATCATCAACTTTCACGAGTGTTTTTATTGTTTTAAAATATAGAAATTAAAATATTTAAGGATTATTCTAGGTAAAGATTAGATAAAATCATAGATGCAATCTCTCAATGTAAAGAAAAAAACTTTTAAAATTCCATTAGGTACCTTGTTAAGAAATAAAAAAATAAAAAGTGCAATACCCTGGATACGGATACAACAACATCGGATACTCCGGTCTCGGCGGATATGGTGGTAAGGAATCTTTAATAATTATAAGGAAGGAGATATTTAGTACTAATTCCGACTTTACAACTATTTTCCATAAACGTGATGTTTTTATCCACGATCTCGAATATCTGCTCGAAAGAGTTTATCGGCGCTATAAACTCATGTTCTCTCGATGTTGATGTGAAATTTTGAACAGTTTTTTATCGTTTTACGTGCGAACTAAATAACAAACCTTCGATATATGTAATAATAGAGATAATATCGAACGAAACATATTTACCTTACCTAATGAATGAGTTACAAATAGAATACGGCAATTTATTTATACTTCCTCATTTGTCGGCAAAGAAAAAATAGGTTATAATAATACGTTTAGTAGTAAATG
This sequence comes from Gymnoscelis rufifasciata, assembly GCA_929108375.1. Taxonomy (NCBI): domain Eukaryota; kingdom Metazoa; phylum Arthropoda; class Insecta; order Lepidoptera; family Geometridae; genus Gymnoscelis; species Gymnoscelis rufifasciata. Next base: position 3,514,263 of record CAKMYF010000001.1, on the reverse strand, counting down.
TCGTAATGTGTTTTGTTTGAATATATAAATACTACTTCAGATCCTGTCGGACTAAGCAGTCAGTCGTTCAAGAGTTCAGCGTGCTGAACAATACAAAAACAACAACTTAGTGTTGATAAGTTAATGGACAAAGTGAATGTACCGAAGCTTGCACCTAACATGTTTGTATGAAAACAGCATTTACCATATACATTTAACACCGACCAGCGTTAAAGGCCTTTAAACATTAAAATCATAAAAATCATAAAATCATTTATTTCGTATAATACAAGATTTACACGTCAATTACATTTGTATATAAGTTCTACTTTCGTAAAAACTATACTATATACTGTTACATGGATAACGATTGTTTCATAAATTAATAACATGTCAATACAACAACAATTAACAAATACTTTAATCTTTAAAGTCAATATTAAATTAAATAATAGGTCAAGAATTCATAAAAAATAATATTCATAAAAAATAAAAAAATAATATAGATTTTTCGTTTTTCGTAATGTGGTCCGGAGAAGCCATCGTCTAAGTCTTCATGCACATATCATCTTTCACACAGTCCATCCATCTTTTCTTCGGCCTACCTCTTCAAAGTAAGATTAATTCTTCTTTTTAGTGAGTCAGCTATCTATACTTATTATATATATTACTTGTGTAAATAAATAAATAAATAAACTACAGTCCTTCGCCACGTCTGTCTGTACATATGTTCGCGATCAACAAGTATAAGCATGCTCTTTTAATCTGATCTCACATAATTACGAGCAACAAAGGATAATAATCCTTTTTTATCAATATAATTCTGAGGAAATATAATTATTATATTGACCGTCTTTGTTTAGCATTAGGAAATCTTCCGTGGGTTGTGATTTTGTTTCTAGGCAAGAGTCTATAGGCGTTAGCGTCGACACAATATAGAGATCAAGCAGTAAAAATACTTAGAAAAAATAACAGCTCAATTAATTTCAAAGAATAAAATATATGAATCAATCTCTGATGTAGCTATTTTACCAAAACCGGTCTGGATCCTATCCTATCCTGGATCTGGATGGGCCTATCATTACCAACTAAAACAAAAAAGCCGTGCCAATTATTGAAAAGTATTTTGTCGTGTTACATTTAGTACTTAAAATAACGCCAAATCTTGGACTTGACTTGACGAAAGACTTGGTATAATATAAACCGTAAAACCGTGGTATAACTAAAAAAAGAAACAAAAATCACAATTTTATTTAAGTATTTTAACGATTCCATTTAAACTCGTTGTTTTATGATTTTATGTTGCCCTACATACACAGACGTGCCCTTACTTCAAAGCTGTTGAAATGTGCTAGCATTTAAAATATAATTGGATACGAAGATATGATATATTTTTTTTTATGGACGATATATCTTTGTTTGTCCACAATCTCACCTGATGGTAAGTGTCGATGTGGACGAGGATGGATCACAAAGATCTAGAAGGTCTAAATGCGATATTGATTATCCTCTATAAGGCGAGAATAGCAACCTAATCTGCTACAAACTTATGTTCCTATTATAATACATGGATAAAATCAAGGCAAACCTTGAAACAGAAAGGCTTGAAAAGATGTGGTAACTTATGTAAGCTTTTTATTCTGGTAGGTAATATTATCAATACGGGTTTATTGTAAATAAAATTATACTTAAGAGCCTGTTTTGAAATACCGAGTAAAGTAAATGGATAATGTACAGTGCTCAGTTACATGTAGCTGAGCGAAAAAGCTGTATATTTAACCCATTCTAAAGCAATTCCTTAATAAATATTTTTATTTAAAATGTTTTTACCAAAATTATTCTAAAATGCAGGTTGATAGTGCTGCAGAATTAGATATACATATAAGGATTAAATTCATTGTGTATTTCAAAGGTTATTTTGTTGCTCAAATTATTGCGGCTTTTCATTAGCTTGCGAAAAGTCAATCTGAGCAGTTATGATTATGATAAATGTTGTATTATATTATTGTCATAGTCGTTTATTAGACTTTCTATGCAATAATAATTATAATATGCATGTTGAATATTGATATCTCAACGCTTTCAATGCAATGACTGCTTATGTTATAAGATCATAAGTTAAGTGTGTAAATGTCCGTTATATTTCGTTATCTGGACAATCTTGTTGATTGGTTGACATGAAGAAAGTCTTGCTGATGTTGTTCTTGTGTTTACGTGATTAAACAACACTATGGTGGTTTGTGTGATCGTGGACGAATATACTTAGCATGGTCTTCATCAGCGTTTCAGCCATAAAGGACATTCACTGCTGAAAATACACAGGTGTAAAGTGTTTTTGGTTTGGTTGTTGGTCTCAGCACCCACCGAGAACCCAGAGTTTTAACATTATCATCTCTTCATAAAATATCTTCAAACTTTTGAGGAAATAATATATATATTTTATCAAGGGTGTTTAATATGTACAATAAAAATATCTATATATATGTATGGAAAATGAAAGTTTGGTAAGTATGTTTGTATTTAGCCACTAATCTTGCAACCTGCATTGAATTTTAAAGATTGCGGTTCTTTGTGTTTTCCGATATTTTGACGCTGTTGCAAGCGCCATCACGGAAACAACTGAATTGTCTTTGTCTTTGCAAGTCATAATATATTTGCAAGTTAATTAAGTCATAATATTGTTACAAGCCAAAACAAAAAATGTATTTATGTTCTTTATTATAATTATATAAACTTGAATAATAATATGAATCATCGTACCTACATCTTCATTTACTAAAAAAATATCAAAATTATTTGTTGATGGTAATAATTGCTCTATGGTAGCGAATTACGCTCCAGAACACGCACAATAGAAACGTAGTGATTATACTCTCTGACAATCGTGTGAAAAAGAGTTATGACGGTTAGGACCGCAGAACAACTGAGTTGCGCGACTTTAATTTTCTTTCAAAAATACGAGTTGGAGTTCAGTAAAAATCTATTTAAATATTCAAAATTAAAAATATATTTAAAGTATAGTTTAATATGTTAAACAAGTTTTAAATAATAACTTAAACATTTTATAAATGAATGTCTGCTAGTAAAATGTTTAAGTATTCATAATTATAATAATCATTTTTTGCATGATTAATTTATTATGTCTAAAAAGACTGCCTATCATTCAGAAAACCTATAATTTTCTTCATCCGGCCACCTGTCATTTCTTTTACCATCAAAAAAGGAGGAGGTTCTCAACTTAAGCATTAGTTTTTAAATCCTCAGAACTTTTTTCTCCATGATATCAATTGTTTATTATATGGTGGTGTATAAAACATTTTTAAATTTTACCTCTAATAGATGAGCTCCTTTGAATGTAGGTACTTAAATAATAAATTAAGCTGACTTTATTTTTATTGCTCGTTAAAAAAAATCTTTAAAAAAAATCTAGTATTTTGTTTTTTGTTATAACTTGATTGTTTTGTATATGTATATACCAACTTATGTACATAATACAGAAGAATTAAAAATTAAACCTTATAATATAAATAAATACTTTTATTTTAAAATATATGTGTGCTTTTAAAACGCGTGCTTTAACGGTGAAGGCAAACATCTTCTGAGAACATTAGAGTTTGAAGAACATGTGACATTCACCAACCCGCACTTGGCCAGCGTGGGAGTTATTTATATATTTACACAATTTTACGTATATTATTTATAACATGAACAATTAGGCACATGTAGACTGAAGACCAATTATTCGTTTCCGCTAATAAATTAAACAAACTTTTACAAGATTTTAAATGATTGTCACAGTTTTGAACTTCCACTGGAGGTAAAGTCCTAAAAACTACGTTTATTTACGTAATACAAACTCTCTTCTTTGGTTTTATACTATAAATTCGTTATAAATGCATCAAATTTTAAGGAGGTAGAATACAAATTGATTTTTTATCAATTGACTTAAATGAGATGTGGTTTCAACAGGAAGGCGCTACCTGTCACACAGCTAGGGAAACAATGACTTTGTTACAAACCAAGTTTTCAGGTCGTGTAATTTCTCATTTTGGAGACCCTTAAAATTAATAAAATATTTTTAAATAACATAGTTTTCACAGTTCGCCTATAATTGTTTCTTACTAACGAACCCCTAATTGGAAGCCATTGTTTTCATGTACAAAAGCTAATAATTTTGAAATAATAACAATAATTTTGAAGCGTTAGATCATTTTTGTTTTTATATAGTTAAAACGAGTTAAAAATCGAATAAAACAACACATCTCGAAGTTATTCACTCGTGACAAAAGCTGTGTTGTTCTATTCGCTTCTCAACTCAGTATAAAACATTGAAGTTAACTGTCAAGACAATGTTATTTCCTTGATATTTTTAACCCCCGACCAAAAAAGAGGGGTGTTATAAGTTTGACGTGTCTGTCTGTCTGTCTCCAATCACACACATACAATATTCGAGCAAATAGAGGATACATTATGAACTTAAGATTAAAAAGTAGTAAAACAAAAAGGCATCAGCTCAGCGTAATGTTGCTCATGGAGAAAAAACCTTCGTCACATTTGTACACAATTATTACTGAACAGTGTTTTTCTCTGTCTTTTAAGCGAATTGTGTTGTGTTTAAAAATAACAAATTTCAGGCAAACTATTTCACTACATTTCTACTATTTGCTTATCAGAAACAAATATTTTATAGCTCTATTTCTTCGACTAGCTTTCGTGTACGAGTTTGCTTGTTATCTTTAGTTTCTAAATAGATCGGTGAGCAAATAAGGAAAAATTGCCGGGAACTTTTTTTACCCGTGCGACGCCGGGGCGGGCCGCTAGTACTTAATATAATAGTCATACATAATATAGATATTTTTTAAGTAAAGTAGTAGTTTCTATTTTTTAAGTACCTGCATGCATTTGCGTTATGCACAATAATGAAGGTATTTTAAACCGAATCATTACCTGTGATGAAAAATGGGTTCTTTACGATAATCGGAAGCGCTCAGCGCAATGGTTGGATCCTGGCCAGCCAGCCAAATCCTGCCCCAAGCGAAAATTAACCCCAAAAAAGTTACTTGTAAGCGTTTGGTGGACTAGTGCCGGTATTGTTCATTACAGTTTTCTCAAATCTGGCCAGACTATTACGGCTGATGTCTATTGTCAGCAATTGCAAACCATGATGGAAAAGCTAGCGGCTAATCCGTATAAAAAGCGGAGATGAGTTACCAAGAGTTTGCGTGCAGAACATTTACTTAACTAGGCTACATTAGTTGCCGAGTTCCGAAATCAGGAAAAATAAAGAATACCCATAATAAGATTGCTTACAAGTCTCTGAAACTACCGATATAGTTAATATTATACTATATCGGTTAATATACACAATCACAAGTAATTTAATAGCAGTGATTACCACTTGAGGAAGAAAAAACCAATTATGGGTGCTCATTAGAGTTGTATTAACGCTTCACTAAAAACGGCGTTCACCAACAAGGGTCAGACAAATTATAATTTTAATGAAACACCAAGAACTAACTGATACAGCACATGTATGGATGGATTATTATATAATACTGGGAAGTTTACTAGTTATCTCATCTTTTTAACCCCCCACCAAAAAACAGGGGTGTTATAAGTTTGACGTGTCTTTCTCTCTGTGTCTGTCAACATAAGAGATGGAAGCTGAGTTGTTCTATTCGCTTTCCCGTTTTTTACACATTTACCACTATATCTTTGCTCCTATTGGTCGTAGCGTGATGTTATATAGCCTATAGCCTTCCTCGATAACTGGACTATCCAACACAAAAAGAAATATTCAATTCGAACCAGTAGTTTCGGAGATTAGCGCGTTCAAACAAACTCTTCAGCTTTATAAGGCTTCATGATATATCCGTCATAAACATTACATTCATAACAAACCAACACCCAATTAGTTCAAAAAGCAAATCTGGTCTAACCATGCCTGCCTGTAGAAGGAAATGACGGATGAAGAAGTTTTTTTTAGTGGGACACAGGGGGCTCATAATAATGCGTGATAGAAAGTAACTAGTACTAGTACTTAGTAGTTACTTTCGCAGTTATAATATTAGTCAGTATATTAGTATTAGTTAGGCAAAAGAAACAAATGGTAAACTATCTAGCTTTTTAATGAGCCTACTTTGAATAAAATACACCATTTACTCAAACAGAAACGAAGAAAACACCAGATGAAGTACCTAGTTCTCATAAAAAAATATTAAATCGGCTTTTTTTAATAGTTTACATAAAAAAAACGGGGGAATCCCTGTTTTCTTTGACAAGTCTGATAGGCTAATTAGGAGCAACAGAATCATAACAACCAACCAGAGCACTGTGCAATAAATACCAAGATCACAACTAATCAGGGATTAACCATCATAAGGCTTCGGCCTAACCTACGGAACACAAAAACATCTGAAAGTCAGGAAACTTTCAGCATGGATCTCTAAATTTCTATAGTATCTGTAGATTTTCTCTAAAGCCTTTGAAAGAGTTTGTGTATGGCCATAATGAGACCTTGACCACTATTAGTCTATTAAAGAGTAGGATGTAGCTGTAACTAAACATAAGTACCTAAAACGCCATTGGTTTTCTTGAACCATAACGTTGTTTTCATAAACAGTCTCTTAGGTAAGCTTACATATTTCTTAACAAAATAAAAATAGCTACCTAAATTATTCGTATTACATACTCGGAACCGAAAAATGAACGAAACATCTCGGTTTTAACATTTATTTATATTTAACAGTTATCTTAAGTTGTGGAACGGCTTTATCCATATTTCCATTCACCTCATGCTAATACAATAATCGAGCGATCAAAAATCTAAATCGATTTTCTTATCCTTACGATCTATAAGGTTATCTAAAGATTAATGGTCTACAATTGATACTAGTGAACGATCATGTTTTCTACTGTAATCATTAATTAAATTAAACTTTCTTTATGGTAGACAATTGACAAGTTCTTTTATTTTGTGTCTTTTCTCGCTAAACAGTAATTCAGAAGCAGATTAGAACACCGCTAAGCACATCTTTAGAGAACACGGTCGTATACAAGCTCTTAAAATGTTTACGAGCTCCTCTGTCCGGAAATATTTATTCATTTTATAGCTAGTTTTCCATTTTCGCAATATTTTAAAGACAAATTGGAATACCTGATCATGATAGAAGGTATGCGGGAATATTAAATTATGATAGACTTGCAAGAATACCTACCACAATCCTGCTGATTATAGTAAGCTTTTTGAGTTTTGTCCTTGATAAAAGGTTTGCAGGTCAAGTCTAGTCCAAGTAGAAAGAAAGAAAGAAAGAAAAAAAAATTGTTTATGCTATGAGCTGATGTTAACAATGACTAGGTATCAACAATTTTATCCGTCGCGGACATACAATAAATAGTATTTAAATGTACACATTTAAAATTTTCAAGTATGTTAAACTTAGTTATATTTTTTTAAAGAAAATACAGTGTTCTTGATACGATTTTAAGGAAACCAACAAATATTAATATAATTATTTTATATTCTGTGACCTCAACCTGACCTGACTTAAGGTCAATATCTATGAAAATCTGCAAATATACTCGAGTGGGGTATCAAATTTATTAATTTATTTTATTTATTTATTTAATTAGAACGGTTAACAATAACCACTTACACTAATTAATTAATACTAAAATGCAATTACATTATTAAAATTAATTAAATTAACCAAAAATTATAATAATAATACATAATATAAATTAATTAAAAATAAAATAAAACATAAACACCGTGTTCTTACGTCGTTATTATTACTCACTTGCCAAAGCTAACTTTCAACCACAATGTTGCCCCTTTAAAATACAATTACTGAAAGCGAGCGTTAATTTTTACGGACGGTAGGTAATAAAATACTTTATTTACACCAATCAAAGAATATTTTATTTAAATAATAATTATTAATATAAAGTCTTCTGCTTGATATCCCAATAATTTTTATAGGGTTCGAATGGGCTTAGTCAATCATGATTTTATTTTAATTAGGACTTAAATATGTATAATAAAAATATGTTTGTCTATTATTATTAAGTATGATGACGTCTAGTATTTGTAACACAAGCATAGAGCAAAAAGAAATAAAATTTACTTCGCAATTTTTTTTTGCGTCGATATTGACGACACATTTCGGCATCTAAGAAAATTTATTATTTAGCACAACAAGATATAAAAATAGTCACAAACACACTGTTAGATAATTAATTACAGTGTCGTATAAAAGAAGATTTCCGTGTCCACACAATAAAGCAAGGACTTGCGCAAAGGTAATACATATATTTATAAATAAAGCATTTTAATAACTGGGTTCACAGCATTAGTATCTTATTTTTATTTTCATTAACCAATCTGTTATTTTAAGTCGAATCTGGGACACAGCATCAGGGCAGTGCTTAAAAACGCTAATAGACGACGACAACCCACCTGTTTCCTTCGTGAAGTTGTGTTAATAAAAAGTGTAAAAATGTAAAACACACCACCACTGTAAGTGGGTACTTGGGGGGAATGGCACTGAACTTAAATATATGGTCTTTTAACCGTTATAAGTACTGAATAAATATCACTTATATTATTATTATATTGCATGTTCCTTTAATGGTTGTACGAATTTGACAGTCACTCAATTATACAGAGCTAATAATTAGATTAAAAAAAGCCTAGTTCGAGATAGAGGTGCTTAAGAGATAGTGACCGGGTAATTAAGGTGGATAGTGGGTACACACTAACCTTGACCACTATAGCCACACCATGACAACTCGTCCACCCGGTCGGCGCTTGGTGGACAAAAAAAGTTGAAAAATGTTATTTACAAAGACTGCTTTATAAATCGCCTTGAGTTATGCGTTAATTGTCATGGTGTTGCACGGTGCATGAATTGCTCCCACTGATTTTTAACCCCCGACCGTTTAAAAAACTGCGGGAATGCCGGTAGAATAAGAATAAGGATAGAACATATTTTAATCACATGTAAATCGATAGATGGCCTAAGTACTTAGTTACCTAGCAAAAACTGAAATTAATAAATATATCTCGACTGCGACGGAATATTTTTTTTAGCTAAAAGCTGTTAGCAGGGAAGAGATTATAAAAAACACCGGTAGCTGTCTATCGCTTACAAATTGTGTATGGTGTAGGTGTAGTGTGTTAATAATATTAATTTTACGTTCCTTCCACAAGATACAAGGTATATTTATCTTAAGGAAAAGGGTTTTTTTGACAAGTATTGTTTTTGATGGGATCTCATTTCTTTTTGTATTTTGTAGACAGTTCTACTTTTTTCCTTTTCGGTACCTTCTACTTATTGTAAATATATGTCCATATAATTTTCTTTTTGCCGGTCTAGATTGGATTTATTTATATTTCGCATTGTTATTACTTTAGTACATATTTCGTATATACGTGGCGTTGCGACAGATATATTATGAACAAGGCTACACGTGTAAGAAAATGATGAACTTGCAATAGTATAGGTAAGTTATCAGCGCAAAGTGATCATACATATATGGAAGGTTTATTTTATGGTTTGTTGCTAGTGAGATAATTTATTGCTTAGCAAACTTTTACTTGGTGCAATAACGTTAATTCGTAGTAAACATAGTTTCTAAAATTTTATTCTTGTTTGCTTTTTAACTCAATGTCAGAGCCATAACGTTACATCTGGGGGGTTGCGAAGGTATATAATAATCGTTTAATATTATTTTAAATATTTTGATACAATGAAGATGAATTTATACTATGATCATTGTAACTAACGGTGTGAAAAGCGAAATGATTGAATATAATATGAAGCTTTTAGCCTTCTAGCATAAGTTTACGAGCACAAATGTCAATTTATTCATTCCATTTAGATACAACAAGTACAATTGGAAAGGTCACTAATATAATATAACATTATATCATCATTTAAATATTTGAACTTAAAAATAAATACAATAGTACATTTGTAGTTCTATCGTGTGTGAATCGCACACACACCTTTTTTTATATCATTTATGTCCGAAATAGTCCGAATTATAATACATAGTTAATTACAGAGAAAATGTAAAAATATTTAGATTCGTTTTTTTGCCAGGAAAGGTATTTAAATCAACCGGATAGGTATTTATGTGATTTTTTTTAACAAGTACGAAGTAGGTGTAAGAAGTTATATGTCTGGAATAAAAGAAAATATCTGTATATATTATATATATGGAATAAAAGGATCTAAATCTAACAGGCATTTTTTTATATTTTTTTAAGGATTTAGTTAGTTAAAACACTGGAATAATAAATAAACTTGTAGGAAATAATGTATGCCTGAACAACAGGATTCTCAATAATAAATCTTAAATTCTTTATAACGAAACCCAAACACGTACAAATAGAAAAAAATAATTCCCTTTAACTTACAAAATAGAATCGTTGAATCACATTTACCTCATCTAGGCAACTAATAAAGATATTTATTCCGAATCGCGGTTTTTTTTATTTTAAATTTAGTTTATATGTAGGTACCGATTGAGACCAAACTAATTATATATATTATGTCGTGGTCTTATAGAAGATGGCTTTTTTCCATGAACAAGTAAATTAGTTATGTGTAAAAGATGTTTTATTTACAAAAATACAATTATCATTTTGATGATTAATATTGGTTGTATAAAATTCCTGTATTAAGACCCTACTATTTTATTTTATTAATAATTACTGTGACTGTATGAAAATAAAATGTTATATAGTTGAATACAAGTTTGTTAAAACATAAGCCGACAAAGATGGTAACTTAATTATATGTATGTATGTATTTATGGTTAGTAGTGGTTAAATCGCAATATTTTTAAGTAGAAAATTATAAAATAAATATAAGTAGTACGCTTATTATCTACAAATGGATTTCTTAATAGTTTATATTTCTCTGTAATTATATGTAAAACTTAAGCCCCAATTTCACCATTTTATGCTACAAATCTATACCACGGTATGCCCAAGTGCTCTTTTAGAATGGGTAGTTGAAATTGTCTGCGAAATTTAGCGCGCGCGTGCCCATTACTAAATATTATGGTGTTTTACTTTTAAGGAAATTAAGGCATTGGAATAGGGGGTTTTACTTAAATTTTAAATTTAGATTAATGTTAAATTGGCCTATCCCTAATCCTAAATCATTTCCAATATACGATAATTTTACCTGGCTGACTTTGCGCGGACTTCAAAGACTCAAAGAACAAAACTATTTTCTACGCAGTATATGGCCTACCCACAGCCACTTCACCAGCGATTTCCAGTCGCATTTTTAAAGTTCCATGTTTTATTCAATATCCACTCTTATTTATATTATTTGCGATACTTCGTAGTTGAGACTACGAAGTATCGCGCAAAGAGGTATTGCTGTATTTTATTTATATTATTTGTGCGAATTTTATTATAATCGGTTAAGTGGTTTAGGAGTCCATTGAGGACAAACATTGTGACACGAGATTTATATATATTAAGATTTAGATTATAACTTGTTAATTAAATTTTAATCGTTTTCTTAATTTTATTGTTTTTGTTTTTATATATCACGATAATACTTGTTTTAATTTACTCAATGAAAGGATTATTGTTATTTATCTTTAATGTGTATGTGTATAATTTGAATAATAGGCCTAGCCGTTCAAATTATTAAATAAATAAGATTTATACTTGTATGTATGTTACAATGTTTGTCCTCAATTGACTCCTAAACCACTTAACCGATTATAAAAAAATTCGCACACCATGTGCAGTTCGATCCAACTTGAGAGATAGGATAGTTTAAATCTCAAATTATAGTCGCAATTTTAATTTATTGCTATTGTCTGTTATTATCTACGGGTTAACAAAAGTGTAAAATAAATGTCTTTTTATTGGTTGTCTATGATTTTTCTTGATAAGCTATCAGGTTTATTAAGTTTTGTAGACTTAACGTAATGTAAACCGATTTTTGAGACCTTAAACCTTGAAATTTAATGGTAGCGGACACCCTACCATGTACCGGGCCTTATAACTCAAATCGTTTCTCAAGGAGTAAACTCCAAAAAAACTAATTAAAATCGCTTTATCCGTTGTTAGCTATAATGATGCCACTTTCTTTTGTACACAAACCTTACAACTAACAAAAAAACCAGTTGATTTTAGTCTTTCTATCACATGTTCAAGTTTTATCAATGTGAATGATTATTTATATTGGTATGGCTAGGGCTAGACAAAATGTTTTATTCATAGTTTTTGATTTTATAAAAATGGAAAAAATATAGCTCCAGGCACTGTTATTATTTTTCTCATTCACAATAACTATATTGCAGAGATACTTACTACAGAAATTATTATAAGGGCTTATATTCACCAAACTCGAGTAAACTTACAAGCTAGTTGTCTGAATTGTATTTAATATGGTGGACTGGGATCTAGTGTTCATAGCAACTCTTGCTGAAGAAGAAGAGAAATCTAATCAATCAAGAAGATTTTGTTATGCTTAAGAAAAAAACGGGAATGGTAATAGATACGTAAAAACTGTCAAAGAAGAAAACGTAGATCTCATTTTGCTGATCACGAATATGTATATGGTATGTATGGTATGGGGGGTATGGGGTCCCATCAACATCTTCGGGACCCAAGTTGCGCTTGTATAGTCTAGTATTTATTTTAATAATTCGCAGACCACAGCCTCATAATGACTCATCTGTCATTTTAGTTTAATGTTTCACCTGATAACCATTGCTACTTCCGTTATGCCATTGTTCTCTTATCGGCTACTGAGCATCGATATTTTGGGAATGTCAACAAACGGAAGAACTGTAGCCTACCACGTGTTGCCTGTTACTTACGACTGTTGGAGATTACAACATTTTCTTCTTTAAAGATTCTTTAAAAAGTTTGGCGCGAGTTTTCTTAGATTATGTATGTTTGATGAAAATCAGTTGACCCGTTTAAAAGTTATGGGGGTGAGAGTAGGGAAGGAAAACCGAAAATCTGCAAATATACTCGACTGGGGTATCAAATGAAAGCGCATCGCGTGCACATGGTTATTTTTTAAATATTTTATTTATTTTTTTAGGTATCGTAGCCCAATGGCAAAAAAACTGAACCCATATAGAACTGAAACTGAACCTTTTTTTTTATCTAACGCATACTTGTGAAGTATCTATGGCATTAAGCCCACCTTTTGTACAACTCTTTATTTTCTTGTGCAATAAAGTATTCTTAATAATAATAACGATAGGTTAGCCTGAACGAATGATCTTAGCTTTGTTTCATACAAACTATTTGAAGGATTTGAGGAGTAAAAGTGTATAAAACGCGCTTTTTTGAAAGCGCTTTTAGAACAGTAAATATTTGTCTAATTACATTCATAATACTTTTTAATTTATTTTATTCATATTTATGAGATAAACCATGTATTTGGTTACTAGTCAAATTATAATATAATGGTGAAATGTTCTATAGCTTTTTGTTATTTGTTTCGCTCAGTCGCGACTTAACACTTGATATTATGAAATGTATCTAAACGTTAACATAACAGTAGCTAAACATTGCTTATTTTACGCGGATTTTGTGTAATAAGCCCTTAGTGTTATTATTTGGAACATGATATTGTTAATTTATGATGATTATCTATGAAACAAATCTCAACCATGGTTTTAAGCCGCAGTTTATTGTTCGATAATAATCCAACTGTATCACTAACTAGAGTGGGGTCTCAAAAGCAAGCGCATCATGTGCACATTTTATTAGTGCACAAACAAATAATAACGAATATGTATGTTTTTTTAATATTGTAACATTTTGTTTCAGACCAATAGCGAGCTCTTCCAATCATGTCTGATGCAACTCAGCAATGAACACAAGGAAGCTTTGCAGATGGCTTTATCCACATAAACAGGACGCAAGATCGCTTGTATTTATTCTCCGCGCCCGTCACTCGTCTAATGATGGCACACTCGCTGTGCTCTCTAGTGTCGCACCATGATGTAAAGAAACTTCCTATTTTTATCCATATACATTTATTTCACAACACAAAGTATTTCACATTATAGAAACAACAATACGTAGGTACCTTGTTTAATAAGGTATAGCAAATTAATATCTTAAATCTAAGTTATATTTAGTAACAATTGTACTTTAAATTCAATTGTCTGAAACTATGATATAAAAGTCTCTTTATACTCTAACCATTTTTTTAAACATGTAACATTTTTAAGAGCACAGACACGGGAATGATATATACATTTAAATATACCTCTAGGAAATAAACCGTGGAATACCTATCCTTTTTACATAAACTCCTTTTTATGAAGGACGTGCGTGCCTTCTCATTTATAAAATATTAATAAAAAAATATATAATCAACACAATTATACAACAAATTCGAGAATTATTTATTTTCTGAGAAAAGTTTGTTTGATTTAGCCAGGTTTCATAAAAAATAAAGCTAACAAGAATGCTACTATGACTAAAAAATTTATAAGAACAATATTTAGATTATTATTGTAATAAAATTTTACCCTTTATTTTTTTATTTTTCTTGCTATTTAAACTTTAAGAGGTTGATTTCAATCTAGTTTTTGTTGTATGTATGGTGACCTGTCCATGTAGGCTATGTGCTTCTAAGGAAATAAACGTTTAGAATAGAAAGCCATAAATTATACATCTAAAGAAATTAATAAATATAACGACAATTGTTTCGCAATAAAATTTCTTTAGTGAAAGGAAGAAATTTAAAAACAAAGAAATAATCAACTTTCATAGCTACAAAATATATAAAAGAAAGACAATGATATGACTTAATGATTTTTAATATGTGATAAACCTAATTTTTTTAAATAATCTATTTTAAATTTATTATGCAAAAAAGATTAAGAAGTATTCGTAACCTTTCATCCATTACCATCCAAAATGTATCCCATCTGCGCTTGTGCTTGCACATGTGTACACAGGAGGTTCGGCTTTTGCAATTACTACGAATTCGATTCTCGCCCTTAAAGTAACATAATTGCTGGGCAATCAATATCGCATGGTCTAGGCATCTGACTGTCATATATTATATGTGATTTTTGTATTGAATGAAATTGGAAACGTTGATTTTAATAACATTATTTTGCTGTTGATTGTACGTGTACAGTGCAATCATTAGTTTAACCCTTATGCAGCCAACATTAAGGTTAAACTAATGATTATGAACATTAACCGTCTGCCCAAATCGCTAAGACAATGACAATTTAGTTATTTCCGTGATCATGGCGCTTGCAACAGCGTCGAAATAACTTATATTAACCTCAATAGCAAAACGGAAAATGTGGCTCACCGAAATGGTACTTCTATGATATCAGTGATTTTTTTTAGATTAATGTTTATATAAAATTTTTATTTGTAACTACAATGTAATTGTAATTAATTATTTTCTGACATGTAATAATGGTATTATGAATAAATTCTGTATTTCTGTAAAGGTAAGATTATAAGAACTCCAAAATTGTAATAACTACGACGTCGTCATCGTCTTATTCGTGCTTTATGATATGTGTCCAAACCAAGGTTGCCTGGAAGAGATCGCTATCAGCGATAAGGTCCATTGATTCATAATAGTTATCTTTTTTGTGTTTTATTGTATGTTGTGTTCAATAAAGAGTATTGTATTGTAACTACAAAATTATAATAACTACAAAATTTTAAAACTGTTGAAGCTGAGTTATTCTAATCGCTTCTCAAATAAGTAAAAAAATTGGAGCGAACTGCCAAGACAATGTTATTTCCTTGATTATTTTTAATCATGTCGTGCCGAATGATGTCGAAATATAATTATCTCTTTGGGACGCAAAATGGCGTTGAACTGAGTAACATCTAATATTTCACTTTATAGTTTTATTTAACTACAATTTTGTGTAAAAAGTGAATTTTGGAGTAAAATGGGACCCTATTGCTGAGATTTCGTCTGAGTCGTATGTCTGTCACCAAGCTGTATCACAAAAACCGTAATAACTAGAGAGTTGAAATTATGTATTTCTGATGCCGCAATAACAACTAACGAAAACCATACAATTAATACATTTTCGTCATTGTGGCATAGCCGCGACTGCCTGTATCCCTCGTGTAACCTTCAATCGAGGCGCGTAGGTATAGCTCACGTTTCGATCACGTTTTACCATGAAGTATTAAGTTGAAATACTTCATGGTAGTATTACCGTGGTTTTAAAGTGAAATAAATTGATGGAAATCTTAATCCGTAAATGATTTAGAACAGACAAAACCTCCATGACTAACGAAACAGTCATGTCAACCCTCTTAGCCGTATTACTAGTATTCCAAACCATGATAATCTTATAATATATTAAATTCACCAGCAACATTCTAGAGACTGATAGACAGGTTCCAATCTGGTTCTGCGCTAAAAGACCTAACTATATTATGCTATCTTGATGACATAATACTGATAACAGAAGGTAGTTATAATAAACACTTGGCTGAGTTACAAATTGTGTTAGATCGGTTGAGATTATTTAAGCTACGGGCAAACAGAACCAAATGTATGTTTCTCCGAACAAGTGTGAAATATCTAGGACATATTCTAACCAAAGATGGTGTATCTCCAGACCCAGATAAAGTTGCAGCTATTAAAAATATGAAAACCCCTAACTCCATGAAACATTTAAAAAGTTTTATCCAAACATGTTCCTGGTTTAGAAAATTTATTTCTGGGTTTTCTCAGATTGCTCAGCCTCTTACTCAGCTAACCAGAAAGGACGTAGCCTGGACATGGGGTACCGCTCAAGAGGAAGCATTCAATAGGCTCAAAACATTGCTAACAACAGCGCCTATTTTAAGTCAACCTGACTATAACTCCGAATTTATACTCAGGAGCTCGAAATATTAAAAGGAATCAGCAATCATTTTGTTGATACATTAATTGTGGACTACGCTTCGTTTGAGTTAATAACTTGACTTAAGATTAACCGCATCGTCGCGAATTCAACAGAAACTTTCTAAATCTTGGAGATTAGTAAAAAATGGCCGCTTTTGCATAATCTTTCAGAGTGGCAACGAAGGCGCGGATTGAAATTTTGTTAGCATATTCAGTAGGTCTGAGAATCAGCCAACATCTATTTTTCATTTTGCAAAACAACATTTGCTGTGGTCAGCTATATTATGTATGCCAAGTATATTAAGTATATCCAATGTCTAGGATTACTTCAAACAATTAGAGTGTTTTCACACAGCATAATTGTTTTAAAGATTTTATTCTAAGTTATTGTTGTATAAAATATGAAGTTTACTCAAGTAATTAATACGATATTCACTGCTTATTATGACTTATCCTGAAAATATTTGATTATTAATAAAAACATACGCGTTAAATTAAGAACCTCCTTTTTTCAGTAAAAGTCGCTTAAAAAAGAACAAGTGACTTAAATTTACGACTTAATTATTTTTCGAGCTTTTCTGTAAGGCCGTGTTCATAGACATCCGTAGCTTCGAGCGGCGCGGATTACAGCGAGTTTACTGGATATAAATCAAACGTCAATTTTAATTATCAAGTTCTAAGCTTTATTTCATGAGGTATAGAGGCATTTACAACAGTCGCTCGATCTGCATACATAAATGCATTTCCGAGCAGACTTATACCGTCAGCACGAAATTTCCAAGAAGTTCACCGAAAGTTAACTATAAATCTCAAATCTCCGAAATGGTGCCTCAGGTTGTTTTGGGGAATTCTGGACATCGCATTTGTCATTTCATCTATCATTCATGGACTTTTAATCGTACAGACCACCGTTATAGATTTTAAAATTTTGTTACACAAGACTTTATGACAATGAAAGATGCTAGTCAGAAAAGAAGAATTTCTTCTGATAAAAGTGCAAAACGCGGCTCTTCGAAATGGCAAAGGGCTCGTGATATCTTTGGCGAGCATCCGCGAAATGACGATTACTTTAATGACGCATAATGTGGCATATTTCTCGAACAAATGACTTGAGCTTTCTTTTTGTAAGGAAATAAATATGTTATAAAAAAGACTTGGTGAATCTTAAGTTACTGAGAAGCCTTTTAAACCTTTCCTAGACCTCCACGAACATTTCAAGACTATGATAAGATAAATCCGTTCAGCCGTTCTCGAGTTTTAATCAGACTAACGAACAACAATTCATTTTTATTTATATAGATAGATGTATCCGATATTTTCTGCGAATGATTTCTATAGAATGATGAATATCGAAATTCACGTTAATATCAATATCGCCTTTCGAGACGGTTCAATTATCTACGAAAATGCTACATAATGGGATTTACATTTTGAGAGGCTTCTCTCGTCAAGAGAGAAGTCCCTGTGTCCCAGCAGTGGGAACGTTAATAGGGTGATGATGATGAAGATGATGAGATTAAAATTCATATACACACAAACACATTCACATTAAAATAAAAAAACAAGATGTCAGAAAGTTTTCTAAGCGAGATGAAAAGCCGAGTAAATATGGACTGAAATCTGCGAATAACAAACGAGATTAATCCCTGAATAATCCGGTATAAAAGCGGCCCTTTAATTATCGTAATTAATGGCATTGATATTCGGAAGAATATTGTTGACTTAGATAAAAATAGTTTATATCTCGTTACTATTCTACGTTACTTACTCTTGAGTTTACTGTAGCTGATTGAAAATATTTAGCGCTTTCGGTTATTTGTTATGCTATTTGCAAACAACAAATAATTCACCTTCCTTCTGTATCGCGTATAAAATCTAGTCGCTAATACTTTTTTATGGGTAATAAACCTTCAAGGCACTTATTATGGAACAAGGACTATAGCTAAAGGCTATATATTCTTCTTTCACCTTTTTCTTCTTTCATTCATCATTGTTCATTTATTTCTATTCTTTCAATTTACGGAATTTTTATTTGTAAATTTGTAAGATACTTTGTTTATATTGCGTGGGTAGATTATAGTCCAGTAATATGTTTTGTAAATAAACATATTCTATAGCGGAGATGATTTTTTTTTTGCATCATGTTTTCTGCTCAGTTGATTCTAACTATAATAAGAACTGTAAGTTTTTTGTAGCATAAGCATCCCTATTTACGTTCCCATGGTTGGGACCTAAAGACTTCTCTCTTGACGAGAGAGATTAGGCCTTAATTCACCAAGCAGGCCAAATGCGGGTTGGTGAATGTCACATGTCCTTCAAACTATTTTAAAGTTCTCAGAACATGCTGGTTTCCTCACGATGTTTGCCTTCACTTACATTTTCATGATTGTTGTGAATTTCGTAGCCTCCGCATTGCTCAGTGAATCGAATACTTTAAGTATGTCAATAGTTGATTTTTAAAGTGATTGTTATGTAAGTTAAATTGCTCAATTGCAATGATTATTATTTTTAATCAGATATGATTATGCTCAAAAGTGAGTGTTTTATTTTATGGGATCAAATGATAACAAAAAATTTTGATTGTATTTTGTGTGTAATAATTCAAGTAATATCAGTCCTAACCCATTTTGTTTATCTACAATAAACCACAATAGTGAAGTAATCTTTTAATATAAATCTAAGATATAAATTTAAAATATTCACGATAAATTACATGAAATGGCCGGCATAATTAATTAAAAAACGTGTTTGAAATCTTTGACAGCGTGTTGAGAAGCAAGAATATCCATTTTAATTTGGTCTTGTTTGTCTTGACACCACTTTAACTGCTTTTTAAAAGTACATGACCATTGAAAAACCATGAATATTGCTATTCGCCGAATAAAGGCTATCAGACTATTTATCTGACGATTGAAAAATCAGCCCTTAAAGCTGTTAGATTTTATGTCGATATTTTGAGCCTGCTATATCCGGTGACAACAGGACAGACTGTATAATTAGATTGTTGCATTTATTAAGTTACAGCAAAAGGTTACAAATAAGATATAAAAGGATTTGGAGACGAAATATAAATATACATTGCATAATTTATCAGTGAATAACAAATGGTGGATAATGATTTATAGTGTATAGCCTTTCAATGGCGTATGAGACTGGCTATATGGCCGTAACTAACTAGTATTAACATGAAAGACTACTGAAAAATTACAGATTTAGATAAAAATTGAGCTCCGAGATTTTCTGTTTGTTTTTGTAATTTTAATTCAATGTTATTATTCTTATTTTTATTTCTTGTTATTTCATTTCAACGAATAGCTAATATATTTAGTCTTCTTTGCATAATACAAGTTACAGACTTCCTTCGTATTCTATCAGTTTTAATATTACTATAAATAAGTTTTTTATTCAACAGAAAATATTGAATAACTCTTTATCTACGAAAACTTGTCCGAGAATTGTTTTAGTGTTTTCTTTATTTACGGCTGTGAGTAATGGACACGTGTGGACCTAGGACAATTTAGCCTCAGGACTAAAATATCTCTGCACAAATAATTAAACTGTGTTTACAAAAGAGCATTACGAATGCAAACTCTTTTATTACATTTTAGCATACTTACCTATTTCTATAGTATTTCGTTTCAGCCGAATAAGTAAGGATTTAATGTTTCTTTTTTAATTCTTATGTCTAATATAATAAGTAGGCTTTGTTTATAGTCCCAATTAAAGGGCTATTCCTAATTCTCTAGTAAAAATGTAATAAAGAGAAATTTCACAAAATTACCGCCGAAGTTTTCTAAAAATTTGTGTCTACCTTTAATAATACACAAAGGTGTATAAGTACATAAAGTCTAATATCAATGGGCAGATGTTTTAGAGGTACAGATGTTCAGTCAGTCTTTCTAAATTTTATATGAAACTAAAATTCTAGCGAAGTTATCTATAGCCGAACTTTCACTGAAATCATTACCTTGCCTTTCAAGAGAATTGGAAATACCTACTTAGTTATAAGTTATTTAATTTTTCCTTGATAACAGTTCGCCTTAGTAATGAGTACCATAGTGTTGATGCAACTATAGCTTAGTAAAAATTACTTTAGACCTTATGGTTAAACAGTTCCCCATTTTGCTGTGTATTATAATGAAATTACTCACAAGAATAAAATTTGTACTCGTGTGATTAAACATACTTACTGTTTGTGTGTGAAACAATGGGCTGGTTGCGTAAATATAAGCCAAAGAGAGTTGCGTCACACGACCGCGCTACGTTAGAAGTTGCTAGTTGTGAAAGAAAATCTTGCTTTTGAATAAGATAACCAATTTATTTTACTTCAATCAAAGTAACAATCCAAGTATAATAATTATTAGCTATGTCGATTCCAAGGAACACATATATTTTATAATTATTTTTAAATAATGTGAGTTTCATTAAAATACGACCAATGAGGTTGGTAACATAGTTTAAAAAATTGGGGTTTATTAAAGAAAAAAAAAAAAAAAAAAAAAAAAAAAAAAGAACACAAATCAAATATTGTTAAAATGAGAAATAGCACGGTTTGAATTAACTGACGGAACTGTCAAGATGTGTATTGGCAATCCCTCTCATTGAAGCCAGATGCTGATAGTTTAACCTGTCTCATGATTTCCTTTCGGAAAATTGTACCTAATTGAATTATTTAAAAGTTGCGTGCAATATAAGTTATTCTATAAATTCAAAACTTTCTATCAATGGGTTGGTTGTCGTTAATACTTTTGATTTTTTTTTGATCATTAAGAAACTTATTATACACCTTCCTACGACACTTTTATAATAAAAAAATAATTTGTCGCGATAATTGAAAATAGGGTTTTAAATAATTTCTTAGCTTCTCAGTTACAAATATTAAATAAAAAACAATATTTAAGTAATCCTTATTGGTTTACGGTGCACTCTACA
Organism: Gymnoscelis rufifasciata; assembly: GCA_929108375.1. Classification (NCBI taxonomy): domain Eukaryota; kingdom Metazoa; phylum Arthropoda; class Insecta; order Lepidoptera; family Geometridae; genus Gymnoscelis; species Gymnoscelis rufifasciata. Next base: position 3,492,463 of record CAKMYF010000001.1, on the reverse strand, counting down.
CTCTTTTGTTGATAAAATTAACGCGATATTATTTAATGATATATCATTAAGCCGTAACGAGTAGGACGTGCGCGGCAAGAAAACTAACTATTAAGATTATAAAAATGCTTGTATAACTATTTGTAAATATTGCTCAAAGTCTACAGTTGCGAACATATGATAGATATAACTTATTTCTATTTTAGTTTTCATGTATTTCTATTTACTAAGCATTTAAACTGAATGGTAGCTACACTATGCTAGTATTAATTAATATTAGTATTATCTAATAGAGGACCAGATTATTATTTGTATATAATATCAAGCCTTCCGTTGCGTGCGCCGTGAAAACGGTTCAAGATACACAAAAAATATGTATTAAAGAATAATAGCTCTTTTAATGATCTAAAAAACAGTCCGCGATAGTATATGTCTATCTTTTAAGATTAACTCATAAAAACCGTTTTTATGGTACCTAATTTGATATTTTAACCATTGTCTAATTTTAGTCGAGCATATTGAAACTGGCCCTTAGATTTATAATGAGATATTTATGTTTGTGTATGCATGTTAATCGCTATGTCGTACAATGTACGTTTCATAAAATACAAGCTTTTAAGACCGATAAGAAAACGGTTTTGCGAATGGGTTGCAACAAGGTACATTTTGCGACTAAGCACAAAATTGTTAAATATCTTGTGTTGTGTGGGTTGTCCGGAAATATTTATTTATTTACAATCCTTTTTTACAACAGGTCCAGGTGTCACCAAACCAGCTAAGATAAAGGAACGAAGCCTCCGCTATCTCTCACTAATTCATCTAACTCCTGGATCCACATTGGGCACCAAACAGACATCATACAATTACTTTAACATGACACCACACGTCAGCAGCTGCAACAAGAGCTTCAAGCCTTCACGTATTTGAAACAAAAGCTTACTACAGACCAGGGAAACGACGTAGACAAAGAAAAACGACAGAAGCGTGCACCGTCACAGATTAAATGTCATTACTGTGGATATGCAACTGGTTTATTTACATATGATGCCCTTAAACAGCCCGTTTTAAAATACGAGTGTTTAAGGTCAATTATATACGAAAAATAATTCAAATAACGTACTTTAAAAACAAAAAAAGGTATGTTAATGAAGAACTTGTCAGGTTTTTCGTATTAAAAACAATGACACCTATCAATATAATTATAACCTCGCGCCAATGATATTACGCAAGTTATAATAAAATGTAAAACTTTTTCGACTATTTATAAAGGTTGGTACAAAGAAATATTGGACAGATCCATCATTGTTTTCGAGTAGCATAAAGAGGGTTAGGAACATTTTGGCGTTTAAACAATTTATTCATATGGTTGGCGTATTGTTCATTCTAATAGGCGTTTTATTATCGTCAGAATGGATATTTAAACTGATTCTTTGTTTAAGTAATCTTGATTTAGTCTGAGATGATTTTAATACAATACAATAAATAAATACTCTTTTATAAGAATAAGAATAAGAATAATTTATTTGCATAAAACATGAGTGTATACATGGTATTAGGTTTAAAAAAAAAGTGTTGACAGTATTAAGAGTTTTAATTAATAAGACGATTGTAGAAAATACATTATAGTATATATATTTCTAACAAAGTAGGAGATTAAATTACCTTTTTAGTTTTATAACATATTAATTTTCAAGAGAACCAGGAAATAAGAAATGAGATGAAGTTTCTTTTTTTGGATCTTTTCTTTTCTTTGAAATCAACGGATCTTTTCTTTGATAGCTGCAACACTATTATTAAAAAACACACACAAACACCTTTTTTTTAACACAAAAACAATAAATCCTGAATAAATTAACAACTCTAATCATCATCATCATCAGCACCCTATTAACGTTCCCACTGCTGGGACACAGGGACTTCTCTCTTCACGAGACAGATTAGGCCTTAATTCACCACGCTGGCCAAGTGCGGGTTGGTGAATTAACTTATTTGGTCTGTTGGCTAATTACATCGTTGTCTAATTGTTGTTTTTAGGGGCAAAAGAACACAACATTACCAGCCAGTCCCCTATTTAATATGGCAATAAATGTTTCGTGTAAACAGACAGTAAACATGCGAATTTTTTTAAGAAATTGATTTTAAATCATAATTTAAATTTTTATTGGATCACGTCTGGTTAACCTAACATTGACTTTCACAAGTTCTTATTATATTTAACATTTATCGTAATAATTACCTACATGTTTATGATGTTTAGAGCAAATGTTAGCAGGAATTATTATGAAAATCAGCGCTTTATCTAGCGCATTATTGAGCAACGTCTTGATGAAAACGCATGTAGGCGTCGATATTACTGATTGGACAGTAGTACTTGTGTCTCTTTATTTGTTTTTCAACAAAAGCCGTGCATTTGGAACTACTTACTGATCTAAGTTGTGAATGTTTTTTAGCTGCGTTACATTTTTGGATACATTACCTAAGCAAACTTGTCTGATTATGGAGCGAAGAATAGTTTATACCGTAGTTTACAATTCGAGTTTAGGTACTTTTAAGATCATCTTTGGTTTTTTTAACACAAATTTTCCACTGCAATTTGATCTAAGTTAAAAGCCTGTGCTTACTGGGTGATAAGATACTTAGACCTAACACAGAAATTATTTGTCAAATTTTCGAAATTAATATTGTTGGAATATTGACACAACATATTAATCTCAAATATAAGGTGTTAGGTGACTGATATACTAGACATCCATTTTTTGAACGATAACTTCCTGTAACGGGTTTACGTGTTCGTTACGTAATAATAACTCTTGTTTAATTTAAATTAATTAAATAAATAAATAAATATTTCCGGACAATCCACACAACAACATCTAGCCCCGTGGTAAGCTCTTAGCTTGTGTTACGGGTACTAGACATCTAATATACTTAATATAATAGACATACATACACAGATATTTTTTATTATACATATTAAATACCCAGACCAAGGAGATAGTTAGTAGATAATTAGTTACAGCTTTTTATATTAGTATAGATTATTCAAGAATTTTTAGTTCTTTTTGTATGAAAGGTAAGTTTGGCCCGGGTGTTCTTAGACATGTTTCATGAAAATCGGTTGAGCCGTTTGAAAGTTATGGGGGTGAGAGTGGGGAAGGAAATTAAGTGATGACGTCATTGTTATCATCCTCATCATTTAAGGATGTATCCACTGCTGGCTAAAGGCTTATCATTGATTCCTAGCAAAAATGCAGAGTCACTTAAAGAGTCTATATCTTCTGCTGGGCATACCCAGCAATGGAAGGCCCAAAGATGTTTGATAAATAGCAATTATTTGGTGTGGGAGGCAACTCGACCTCTTGCTGAATGTAGCTATTGCGAGAATGTGACGAGACCTGTAATATTATGGAATATTACTCCCCATAATTTCAAAGTAAGCTTTAATTTTTTATTAGTAACATAATCCTATAAATTGGTCTTAAATCATACTTAATCCTCTCAAATATATAAATTATTACTTTAGATATTTTTTTTGTGAATTTTATAAGTTTAATTGTGATGTTTTTGAGCTTAAGGTCAAATTAATGGGTTTTTCTTCGAGATTTTAGTAAGGGTTTGAAACTGTGACTATAATAAGGCCACTGAAGGTATGTTTTTTAACTTTTACATACTTTAGACTTAACTTTCACCTAGCATCATAGCTCCCGAACGGATGGAGTAATTTCAATATAGTTTATTTTGTATGAAAGTAGATTTTTGCGCGAGTGTTCTTAGACATGTTTGATCAAAATCGTTTTCCAGTACGTTTATTTATTATTAAAATTATAACTCGAAATAATGAGTTAAGTACAAATTAACTTGATTAGTTCAAATAACGATACAATCGCGCTTCAAATGCAATTAGTAGGTGCAATGTAAATAACGAATTCCTGACCAATCAGGAGATGGACATGGACGACATTGATGACCTGGACTCTAAGCAACAGCACCATGCACCCGGCAAGCAAGGTATTGAACGCACTTTCCGTTCCGTTTTACGTACTTTAAGGTGGCCAAATGATAAAACGGGACACTAGTACTTAGATTTCGTTGTCTGTCTGTCTCCGTCAGTCACTAGGCTGTATCTGAAGAGCCTTGATAGAGTGTCGATGGAATCATGTATTTATACTATTATATGTATATTTAATTTTTTGTTTTGTAAATTGGTGTTCAATAAAGTGTATTGTATTGTAATCTAGTCGACAGACTTACCTTCGTAGACTTTCCCCTCCTTGTCCTTAACATAGGAAAGATTGCTGGTTATTATTAAAATCTTATTAAGATTAAAGAAAATATCCATCGCATTTAAGATTTAATTGAGATTGTTGGTACTTGTTTCTAAGGGCTATTATTAGTTTTTATTTAAATAACTAGATTTTTTTTAAATATGTAAAATATATATGAAGAAATATCAAATATTTAAATTGCTATAATTTTAAGTAAAAATTTATAGGTGGTAAAATTATATATCTACTAAATAAAACTAGGATAAATTTTCTAAAATAATTAAATTGTGTTTTATGGATTTTATTTTTGTTTAGTAGTTATGGTAAGATGACACTCAAAATATTATTTTACTAACCAATGGTCACCCTATCCAACGGTCACTGGTGAATGGCGGAAAACTTAAAAGGCTTCAACTTGAAATCATTTCAAGTAAACTTAAAAAAATTACACTTTACCGTGTAATTCACGTTTCCTTATTATCTGCTACTTTATGGACTTATTCTTGTTTAAGTTATTGTACTTGAGCTTGGAATACTTTAAGTACTGTCTAAATTCTATTTCGGTTTTCCTTCCCCACTCTCACCACCATAACTTTTAAACTGCACAACCGATTTTCATGAAACATGTCTAAGAACACTAGCGCCAAACTCACCTTTCATACAAAAAAAACTAAATTGAAATCGCTCCATCCGATCGGTAGCTATGATGCCACAGACAGACAGACACGTCAAACTTATAACACCCCTCTTTTTTGTCCCCCGAACAAAAACAATAGAAGATAATTTCCAAGCATAAATGGCGTTATATGGTAAATTAACAAAAACAACCAAAATCTGATCAAACGAACGGGTTTTACCATATTCTACCCACGCTATCTCATCCCATTTCTCAAAGAACGCCTTTTAAGAAATTGTTAAAGTGATTGTTATTTTTGGACTACTCATAATAACTATTTTCTAATGTAGCTGTCTCGCCTATAATGATCTTGGTATGAAAGTTTCCTATCGCAATAAGAAAGTTTCTCTGAAGCTTAAGGGGTTTTCTTAAAGTTTTATAGATTGGAATGGAACCCTAAAATGAATCAATTTATTTGTATGTCTGAAAAATAAATGACATTTAAATTTATTTGGTTTGATTTAAAGGAGAAATAATTCTCGTATTGTAGACAAACAGTCGATCGAAAAGAAAATTTTTTAGCCGGTTTACTTATAAAAATGTTTTTTTTATTTCTTAAATTATGTTTATTAAGAAAATTGTTTAATTACCATATTAAACTTATTGTGACCAAGATATCATATGAATTTGATGATAGTATAATTATTTGTTTTAAGCTAATGAAATATCAATTTGTTACAAACCTATCTTAAGTATATACTATGGAATTATATGTTGTCTAAAAAAAATAAATTTACTTTTTTCAATATATTACGTAGCTAATTATTGTATACTTAATTCTTACAGTCAAAGTCAAAACGTTTATTTCCTTAGAAGCACAGGGCACACATGGACTTAGAAAACTATACTTCTTAGGCATGTCTATGTGAGGCATCATAGCTCCCCAAGGGATGAAGCGTTATGTATCAATTTAGTATTTTTTTTGTATTACAGGAGACATGCGCACGAATGTTCATAGATATTTTTGATGAAAATCGCAAAAACAGTTTATTAGTTATTGCGTATCTAATGAAATATTTGATTTAACTATAATCGCTTTGACCTTTAGTAGGTAGTATCTATTTACGAAATCCATCCGATAAGTGGATTTAGTTACAAACCAATAACCGTTTTTTTGTGCAAAACAAATAACAAATAAAGAAACATTAACTATCATTGATTTCTGAAAATAAAACATGGAAAAGGTCAATAGTTACATAATTATGTTCAAAGATAAGTTACTTCAACATTTTTCTAACATTGATTTACTTCTTCAAAAAAGTTGTTTAACTTGTTTTGTTATTTCAAACAAGAGTTAATGTTACAGTTTTTGTGAAGTCAGCTTCTGTCGACGACGGGCCAGCCGCCCTTCATGAATAATTCAAGTTTTTCATAAAATTCATTAACTTACATTAATATATTTTACCAAAAGAAAACAAAACTGACATCGCCGTTGTTGTTTGGCGATACCCCAAGTGGCGGTTCATTAAAGAGATCCATAAATGCAAATTATAAAAATAAACACTCCTGAAATATAGGTTTGAGTGTTGAGATGACGAGTGACGGAGGAAAATGGAAGAAAAAAAAATGTTGGGCACACCCCACGTAATGTAGGATTAGGGCAAGAGAATGAAGATGACTCCAGAAAAATATAACGTCAACGAGTATATTGAATATACTACAAAGTTGTAATACATCACTTTGTTATATATTCAATAGTTTTCGCAGCATTCGCGATTAAAGAAAGATTTTTATAAGGAAAATCGATATGATATAATCTTGTGTATTTTATCGAGACATTTCTACTATTTGTTTCTTAAGTATTTATGTTTAGTGGCAGATGTTATATGATAATGTTACCTGCAAATCTCAAATCAGTTAAAATATCCATTTGTTTAAAATTTTTATTAGGTTTTCAAACTAAGTACCTACTGTAACAAATCTTAAAAAGTTCAGGAATGGATAAAGATGCATCCAGGTGCGTCCTGCGACTTTAGCGATGTCGTCAGCCCATCTCGCTGCTGGACCAATACCATGACTTATTACTTACAAGGTAGAGTATTAGTGTATCCTTGAAATTACCAAAAAAAAAACATCCACATTCTTCTGTTGCCCGGCCTCTTAAGAGACCGGTGACTTCAGACTTCAAAAGGATATAATACACTTAGACACACACCCACACACTCATAACCACACACACACACACTTACACACGCACAAACATACAACTACACTCATCATCTATAATATAAAAATATATCGCTTTATAACTTTATTGTAACTTTAATACTATTAATTTTTTTTTTTATGAGTCTGGTGTCCTACTGCAGGGATTTATTATTGATTTACTTATTTTAATATGTTTTTACTTATCATGCTTTGTACAAAATTTTAGTTTTTAATAATTTTATTTCCTCTTTTTTTTTCTTTCTGTGTATAGAATATTATAGTAAAGATTACTCCATAAACAGTAAACACTACAATGTAAGTATTATTCTATGCTATTCCGTTAGTGTGTTTTAAAGTAAAAATGTTTTTCTAAACAATAAAAAAACTCGCACAACAAAACGAACATAACGAATATTTATTTTTTACATCGCTTAGTTTTGATCTATCTTTGATGTTAAAGAGATTAATCTGGCTGAATGTAAGTAGGTACGACTTGTGCTACGAATAAAAAAAGAACATCTGACGTGTTTTTGTCTATAAAACCTTTTTATGAGAGACGAAGATAGTTCGTTCGGCTAATTTTGTTTTACTATCGCAGTTAAAGGGTTTAACTGATAGTTAACATTACCAAGCGCTGTAACTTTTGGTTCAACAGGCTACAGTTAAATATATTGGTTTTCCGTAGATTTATGTGTGTGTTACAAAACGTATACGTCTTCGATTGCCATTTTATATTGTCATAAATATTAATAAACGTGTATGTAAATAATATTAATAGACGTAATCCAAAAGTTAAATAAAGATTACTTACGGACGTGAACAGACAAAACCTCATATTTCTTTCCTGTCCATCCAAAGGTTGCCTGGAAGAGATCGCTCACAGCAATAAGGCCGCCCTTTGTACTCCAATGTATTGTCTTGTTATTGTTTGCAGTTTGTATTTTATTTGTGGTGTACAATAAAGAGTTATCTATCAATCTATCTAGTTATGCAGAGGCCTGTTTTTATATTATGTACTAAAGGACTTGAATGTATACATCAGATGCCATGGCTGCAGTGATACCAGCAGTAACAAAACTTTCCAGTAGAGTCATTAGGATTCTGGGACAAACTATTCAAATCCACTTTTATATAGTTTTCAGACCCCTATTAAAACTTTATTATTCCTACTAAAAACATAAGTATCAAATTAGATAGGTAGGTAGTTTGAAGGTATGCATTGTAATTTGAAAAATGGAAATAAGAAAATAATATCCTACCTACTTCTTATTCTGTAAGAAAAACCTGTTCATTATTACTTAAATTTTGATAAGTTTGTGGGGATGGTTCGAGTTTCTATGGCTAATAAATATAAGTACCTACTTAAAATCTTTTTTATTTTATAACTACTTACATGGGAAATTTATAAAATAAAATAAGTTTTCAAATCAATCTTGTTATTTCTACATTATCTTTTGCGAATTAAAAATGAATCAGAAAATGGAATTATCCAAGAAACGTGAACGTGCTACTAATTTCAGTAGTTCAGAAGTACGTTTACTGACCGAGTTGGTAACTAAATATCGGTCAGTAATAATTCTCTAGAAATACAATTTTTAATGGTGGTAATAATTCATCACGGAGGTTCGTGAATTGTTAGATGTTATTTGAATATTTAAAATTATAAGTAGTTTGATTTTATTGTCGATTTCACCTTGTTTATTGTTGTAATTATAACATATTTGATAATATCAAATTTAATCTAGTAATGTTTTTTTTTGGCAAAAAAAATAAATATATGGAAAACGATTCTTAAATTATGGTAATGAAGATAATTTTATGATTTTATTATTATTATTATTTTTATTTATTAGTGTGTCCCAGCAGTGGGAACGTTAAAAGGGTAATGATGATTATATTATGCATTTTATTATTAGACTAGCTCAACGAGCCGCGGTGATGCCCTGGATTTATGGATTTTCCTGCGGGAACATCGACCTAGGTAGCTAACTTTTGAGAAGCATCCAGATCTAGTAGGTAATAAATTCGGGCCCCCAAGTCTCCACCAGGTTTCTATTAAAATTGATATAGACCAGTTTTTTTGACTTATTACCAACTAGGTACCACGCTGGTCAAGTGCGGGTTTGTGAATGTCACATGTCCTTCCAACTTTTCTTACAGAATGGAAAGTGGAACTCAAAGAATCCTTAACATGGTAGCAGAAAACCAAGCTTTGCACTCATCATCAACATACCTAACTTTGTTGTGGAAGAAAGCGTTTAGTATCTGTCGCATGTAGTGGCTGTTGGAGAGAATAATGGGTTTAGAAATAAAATATTACAACTATATTCTCTATGTAGCATTATGTATGTATTCTCCACGGCGTTTCCCGTGTTTTATGCGTTTTGCCGCGGAAACGACGTATTTTCCCACCGTAAAAGTAACATATAGCCTTTCTTAATAAATAAGCAATCAAACGCTAAAAAAAAATTCAACTCCTATTTTTTTCCAAATGAAATGTAGCCTATGTCAAATTGGAAGAATGTAGCATTCTATTGGTGAAAGAATTTTTTAAATCGGCCCGGTACTTTTTGAGCCTATTCATTACAAACATACAAAAATAGGTACAAATCTTTCCTTTTCATAATGTTAGTGAAATTCCGCATTATAAAAAGTTCACATTCATTGTATCATAAGTAGCTTCAAACCACGGACTAAAGACTAAAAATATAGGCATTTTTGATTTTTTATTCACGACAAGCTGTTCAATTTGCCAAAATTTTGATTATCTATTTACCAGAGATCGGATGCGTCATTGTTCGCAATAATAAGGACATGATTCCAATATTGATAAATATTTAATCAATTAAGCCACAAAACAAATACCAAAATCTAGTGTTTTATACAAAAAACAATGTCGGTTTTTCTGTAGCACCTGGTTTAATAGTTTTTATAACGATTTCTAAAGTTTATTATAATCAAATATGTTTTTAGTTCCTTCCTGCAGGAAGATGTGGGCGCCATTGCGTGCACATTATAAAATAGTATGACGTTTTACATTTCAGGGAAATAAAGTTGTGGAATCGGGGTTTTATTTTAGATTTTTAATTTAGATTATAAATAATGCTTCTAGAATGTGCGCGTAAATCCTCATTCGATTAAAAAATACTTGTTGATAAGGACAGTTTTAATGAGATAATTTTGATCTACTGGACTGCCAAAAGACCCCTATTCTACTTTTCTGTCAAAATAAAAAGCAAGGATAATCTAAGTTTAATCTTTTCATTTAACTTAGGTTCAAAAATGCCATGTTATTTGTTCATTTACTTCTAATAAACCACAATCGTCAGTAGTTTTTATTTATTGTATGGATTATTTTGGGACGCTATTTCATCAGTTTGGAGGTTTTGTCTATTCACGTCCGTAAGTGTTAAACAACATAGACGTGTAATGTCCAGATTAGCTTTATCCTTCTAAGGGCCTGTTTCGAGGATCTAATGACCCTTTCTAGTAATTAAAAATTAAACTCAATAGTTTTACTTCAATGACATCTTACCAACAACATATTTTATTGAACGTATGCAGTATGCACCTATTGATACCAAAATAAGCCTGTATAATCAAACTTCTAGTTGCCAAGATGGAGGTGAGTGTTTATTTCCAGCCAATACAAAGTACACCTACAGGAAATACAAAAATTCATGTGTAAGTCTTATATGTATATGTATCCAACATCCAGCACCGCTGGATTTTTCTTCTTGAGAAATTTATGTGCGCTTTAAACACGTGCTTTAACGGTGAAGGCAAACATCTTCTGAGAACTTTAAAAGAGTTTGAGGGACATGTGGCATCTTACGTAGCGAGAACGACGAACCGTAAGTAATATGAAGCTGTTAAGTGCAAGTTTCAAAAGCGTGGACCGTATATATTTTTTTTTATGTTCAAAGATCTTAAACGTCTCAAACATCAAAATATCCCATACGGTATACCAAGCATGGTCTGTTAGAAAACACGGTTTTTGTACAGTTTCATAATAATTATCATTACTTTCTTTTGTATGGCATTTAAGCTTAAAAAGATGTGTTAAGTTTCACAGGAACTTTAAATTTGTTTTATCTAAAGAATCTTAAATAAAATTAATGAAGATTAAGATATATAAGGAAACCCTATTAAGCTAAACCTTACCTTAACTAGGAATGTTATTTAACAAAAATCCCCTGCGCTTCTCCTTCGAGAACCAATAAAGTATTTAAAAAAAAAGACTTTTATCTAATATATAAAATGTCCATGTCGGAATGTTTATGTTTAGTAAACAACATTTTTATAGGGCTGTTATTTTTGATAGTGTAGTGAAAAGTTAGAGCTGAATCGTTTTACTAGAGAACATTGCATTTCCCTTTTTTCGATTGTAAGGGGATTTATAAACAAAAAGTATAGAAATCCCCTTCGCAGGGGATGCTCTAAGGGGATTTCTATACCAAGCCATTTGTTTGATATGAATAAAGATTAATATTATTATGTTGATACAACTTAAACAAATTATTTCGACTTAGTGAATGTTCTCCTGAAGGCTTGGAAAGATGTTTGATTGTGTAAATAGTGATGCAAATCATCAAATTGGCTGATGGTTTAACACTCATGAAACAAAAAACTGTAAAATGTGTATGTCTCTTTTTCTTATTAAAAGAAAATTAATTTCGATTACGTTTTGAAAAGATTTTTTTTGTAAGAATTTTATCAATAGTGAGATAGATTATTCACCCTTTAGTGTGCTTAAGTAATCTAGTTTACTAGCAAAGTAAGAGACCAGGTACTTACCAGACGAAGGAGTACATATTTTTGAAAACACACTTAGATTCAGCAAAATTATCTTCACATTTATTTTATGGCTGTAAAAATATGATGTCACCATAGACATGGCTGGCTCATGGAATTGTAAATATTTGTCTTATTCTTTAGGGAAATAGTTTAGTTTAGCCATACACGATTTCATTTATTATTAAACTTTATTAAACACAAAATAAAATATTCCTTAAATATATACAGATTTTGTCCAATAATTTTTCATTGATGTTCATTGGTGTGTCTAATTAAGAAATTTCTATTCCATTTTATTCTACGTGTAAAAATGTTTTGTTTGAGACATCTGATATACATAATATAAAAGACATACATAGATAGATATTTTTATCATACATACTAAACACCCAGACCAAGGAGAATATGCTTGCAGAACATACAAACACTTGACCCCGGCGATGTACTTCTTGATAGCCTTCAGGGATGATCCGCTGCGCTCCTTGAGCTCGCCGATCGCGCTGTTGACCATCTCGGATGTCTTAGGGTGGGTGGTTGATAAACTTATTGCTTCCTAAACTGGCTAGTTCTCTTAAATTCTATTTATTTGTGCGATATTAGAAGTCTTTAAAAATATATATTGGCCAGTTTTACTGAGTCTTCAACAAACAATCATTACACTTACGTAAGTAGTCTACCTAGGGTTCCAAATAGCTAATGCAATTTTTTTTTCTTTTATTTTTAGGGTTTGTTTAGACACTGAACATGTCACCCTTGTAGTTAATTAATTAGATTTTAAACAGAAGATAAGATATAAACCGAAGTTGATATAATCATCATTTATTTTTATTTTCTCAAAATAATTAATTTTTTTCAATTGCGGTACCTATTTGTTTGTTTATGGGGTGCAGAAGGACTATAGGTTGCAATTATTATAGACGTAAATGTCAGTCCTTCAAAAACATTCTAATATTCATAAGCAATTTGATGTGTCGTGGTCTCAGAATTGCCCATTTTAATCTTGTGCTTTTTAACTCAGAAAATTTTACATGTCTCGAGGAAAACCTGGTAATAGAATTTTGGTTTATTTAATTATGTAATGTACCTATTTATTTTGTCGTGTTATATAAAATGTGTATGGGGCCATACATCCGGCTAGATGGCCGGAGGACTGGCGAAATTTAAATTACAAATTGTTTCATTTTATGCTTGTTATGCAACAAAAAAAGGATTGTAAGTTGGTACAGTTATAAAAAGTAATAACTATTTGTAATCATAATAATTAATTAGTTGTTTCCAGTGGTTACATAAATGTGTTATATTGGTTTAATTCCCAGACACGAGACATTACAGCATCAACCTAAGATTATCTTTTAAACTAACTTATTAATTGGCAATACTGGGTAGATCTTTGATTTGTGAACAAAGTCATATTTCGAAATAAACATCTAAAATCATTATTGTAGCTATATTGTACGTCTTAGATATGAATAAGGTTCATTAACATCCTAACTACTTAATAGCTTAAGTTACACATCATGATAGTAAGTAATTAATACATAATTTTCAACGTTAAGATAAACTAAGTACCTATTTACTAGCCTATTGGTACATTAATAGAACTTATTACGCCAAGCGCGTTAAGATAGTCAATAACACAGTATTTTGTTTTATACCTACTGAAATATATAAACGTAACGTATATAACCCGGGAACGTTCTCAACCTTACAAAAGTTGAGTTGTGTGTAAATAAGTTTAATTACTGATGTGATGTGCTGTCCTCTGGCATAATTATACTCAACTTCCTCGTGAGTACCTCTCAGACCTTAAGCGAGTACCTCTCAGATACTTTGCTTCCTTTTTAAAAGTTGGCTTAGGTTTTCAATGGGTTATCTATTGCTACAGTGTTGCTCTATCTATTGAAGTGTATAAATAATATCATTGTTATGTTTTTATTGATTGTATTACATTATAACTTCCCCGCTACCAGCTTTTAAAAAATATGTTTATTTTCGCATTTTGTTTTTACGCTAGCGATATATGTTAGTTTGATGGACGACTACTCCCTTTTTGCGAACCAATTAATTAAATGAAAGAACAAAAACCAAGTTTTTATTGTTTTCAACTGAATATGTTATGTGTTTCAAATATAAGGAACTCTTATTGGTGAAAGGAAGTTAAGAATTGTATATTTTAAATTCAAAAAGGAGGAAGTATCTAAAACTGTTTGTCCAAAAACTATTCTAAAGATTATCTTTATTTATATAATTCAAAGTTTTTAAGGGTTTTTATAAAGTAGCATGAGCAGTGTCTATTTAGGAATAGAATAGAATAGAAAATTATTTATTCGTTACATTTTTGTAAGTATAATCGAATTCACACCAATACCTTGTTAAAATTTCTGTACGTACGTACTTTTGAAACACTCTGTACACTTAACTAACACTTCGTATCTACTCGCTCATGAAACGTGAGGGTAATATCCGGTATTAATAGCCATCTATCTTCTAGGTCTTCATGCTCCATCTTAGACCACATTGTCACTTAACATCAGGTGAGATTGTGGTCAAATGAAGGCTTATCTAGAATAAAAAAAAAATTATAATAACAATATCATATTCCAAGCAAATAATGCATTGCATTGACTGTCAGAATAAATTATGATGAATAGGCACTAGATGACAAATTTCTGCCATAATGATACTTATTTAACCTAAAATCGAGAACTACGGACCGATTTAAATTACATTTAGAAGATACCTATTTTTTTTTAAATACAGGGGCAACAAATATAATACGAGTAGAATTTAACTAAATTTTTATAGGATCGCATTACACATAAAAAAATCTTAGCAAACTATTCCATCCCCTTTTTTGTAACACTTCTACATCATCAATATTTTGAATTTGTTGAGAATTGTCGTTTGTATACAGTTAAAATGTTTTTTTAAAAGGACGTATTAAACTAATTATTTTTAGCAGAAAGAAAGCTTAGTATTCAAAAGACTACTGGGCTACTTGCTGTTATTTAAATATTTACACGTTTGAAAGTGTACAGACTAGGAGCGCGTCTTATTTTCGCGGGCAGTAAGTCCCACAATCGAATATACTCCACCGTAAACTATGAAAAAAAAACGTATTATTAGACGATTGTTAGAATAAAGAGCTATTTCGCTCGGGTACATCTCACTGAAGCTCTTGACATAACTAACCATGGACACGTTTTAATAATAAAATAGTATAAATAACTATTACACATCAAGATAAAACAATACAAAAGGGACTTAAAGTTATAAATTAAAAACAAATATGTTGGCCAATATAACATACCTATTCAACAGTATACCTACCTACTTATACTAAATACTATGTGTTGTTTATTCTACAGAAGGCAAACCCATAGATAGCTGAAGAACTTGGTTGAGAGTACATATATGGTAAATAGGTGCTTGAGTTGAAGACTTGACATGGAATACTCGTTCAGAGCGCACTTCGTTACGTTGCAAACGATAGAAGATCTGATAGTAAAGAGAACCCTAGGTATTAGACAAACTCATAGTTTTCAAATTTATTGAAATACCGGTTAAAACAAAAGATCAGTACTTTTAATTATCATAGTGGTAAGATTGCTTATCGCACATACATTTAAAACAATTCAAAACAATAGTACAAACTCGAAACGTTTATTTCCTTAGAAGCACATAGCCTACATGGACAGGTCAACTTAAAATTAATAAAACTAAATTGCTTAAATAACAAATACCAAGGAAATTAAAAATGTTGGGTGGCAATCAGACTAACGAACAACAATTCATTTTTATAAATCAGCTGGGAAGGAATACATCTTCCCGTCAATATACTCGTAGAAGGCGTTGCCTTTTTTATCCAACACAATGCTGTAAGCTTTAGAAACCCGATCATATCTTTTTATTTATTTATTTGATACCCCACTCGAGTATATTTGCAGATATTCGATTTTCCTTCCCCACCCTCACCCCCATAACTTTTAAACGGCTCAACCGATTTTCATGAAACATATCTATGAACACCCGAGCCAAACTCACCTTTCATACAAAAAAAAACGAAATTGCAATCGTTATGATTTGTATATAACGAACAGTTTTTTAAATGGGACTTATGTTTATCCAAAGCGAGAGAGTATGGCAAAACCATACCCTCAACAAAAACAAGAAGAGCATGCACGATGTTTGAAAATGTTGTAATTCGAGGATTTTTTCTCTAATATCGACTACTAAATTGAGGTAGTTAGTAGTTATTTCAAAGTCATCGTAATGACTTTTCATGAGTGATACACTTCACTTTTTAACCCCCGACCAAAAAAGAGGGGTGTTATAAGTTTGACGTGTCTGTCTGTCTGTCTGTCTGTCTGTCTGTCTGTCTGTCTGTCTGTCTGTCTGTCTGTCTGTCTGTCTGTGTCACCATAGCTCCCGACTGGATGGAGCGATTTCAATTTAGTTTTTTTTGTATGAAAGGTGAGTCTTGCGCGAGTGTTCTTAGACATGTTTCATGAAAATCGGTTGGGCCGTTTAAAAGTTATGGGGGTGAGAGTGGGGAAGCAAAACCGAAAATCTGCAAATATACTAGTGTGGGGTATCAAATGAAAACGCATCGCGTCCACATTACATAATATTATGTTGTTTTATATTTATGGAAATTAAGGCATTGGAATCGGGGGTTTTTCTTAAATTTTAAATTTAGATTTATATGTTAAAGTATTGTATACTGAGTTGAGAAGCGATTAGAACAACACAGTTCTTATATATACCTACTAGCTAACCCCAGCAAAGGATGTTTTTCAAAATGAACAATTTTCTTAATCAGCTTGTATTTTTAGTTTTAGAGTTATTGTGATATTCATTTGTGATTGTTTTTGTCGTGCATCTTTTTGGACATTTTTATTTTAACCGACATTAAAGAAGAAGGAGATTCTCCATTCGATACTATTAATCTCCAGACATAGAATATCTGTTATCATAGTTCCAGTTGAAGTTTACGTACCTAACGTAGATTAGACAGACAGTTTTAATACCTAAGTACCTACCTATTTGTTTTTTTTACATGGTTATCAACCATTTGTGCGCTTACAAAGGGTTGTATATATATTTAAAGACAGCGTCTTTAAAGCTGTCTATTAGACAACCATTATCATACGCAGTTGTCTTAATCTTTTACTTGTTTGGTTTTGAACACTAATCTTAAGGAATTATTGGTCTAAAGAAAATATTTTATCAAATATTTTAATTAAAATTTAAAATTATCATGAAGTATTATTATTATTCTAAATATTATTTAAGATACGTAACTTGACGAATTATAAACAATTAAGTTTAATTAATCTTAAGCTGACCTGTCCATGTATTCCCTGTGCTTCTAAGGAAATAAACGTTTCCTTTTTTATTTCGTGCCCTCAATGTTAGCCAAATCTATACGCAATATTATTTTATCAACTGAAATACCTTTAAATTTTTTATGACCCTTTCTCAAAAGTAAATAATCCGTGTTAACTCCTCTTAAGTCTAGTTTTGTTTTTCTATTATTTATTGCAGTGCTAAGCTAAAAAGTGGTTATGTGCAAATTACTACGCTATAAAGAAGTTAAAGTCGCCTAACCACTTTATAGCTTTGTGTTTTGATTTGATTTTGATACAACCACAACACTATATGGCGGCTATGTCGCACTCCTTCGCTATAAAGCCGTTATCTACGATCGGTCATGCACACTCCCACCCCCGATTCCAAAAATAAAAATCACAAAGGTTCCCAACTTTCGATGACTTTCATGTAGTTTATGAACTGAGTAAGCTTTGATTTAAAGCAAGCACGCTTTTTAGAAAGATCTTTAATCTTTTCTTCGGCCATGAGTATGGTGAGTTCATTAATGTTTTCATTACTGAGAGCATTACCAGTTTTATAATCATTATTAAATTTGTTTTTGTGTAAATAGATTTTTTCAATGTTTACCGGTAATGTCCTCAATGTCAGCCATTACTAAACATAATGCAGCATTGTCTAAATCTGTTAGTATTTTCGCGCCATCGCCGCGGTCGGGCAGGAATGCCGTATCTTGGACTCAACACTGCCCAGACAACCCTCATCTTCCGACGAAGATGATGCAACTCCATCACTCTTTTTTTGTTAAAAGACAATATTAAGTTGTTCTAAAATTTGCATGTTTCATTTGCATCACACATTGGACAACTTGGCTAATGTTTTCGTCGTCAAGTTTAGAGACGTTCTCCTTTACCAAAACCGATAATTATCGATATTTATCGATAAATAGAGCGATAAATATCGAATTATCTTCTTCACACCAAATTATTTACAACCCTAGTAACAACAAAATAGAGTCCAATTTATTATAACTGCTAGACGAGGGCATCTAAGCTCTTAATGATGAGGAAATAAAGTCTAATATTCTTGTAACGCGTCGGAAGCCTAGCAGAGAGTTTGGTTCGCGGGCATCGTGCTCCAGTCTCCAAGCATCCGGTCCTCTGTGACGTATGCTCGAAAAGCATTTTAAGCAGATAATTTTTCATCTTTGTTTGACACTTTTAAAAATAAAATCAGCGATATAACTTAGTTGTTCCCGTGATTAACAATAACAAACGTATTCATAAAAAAATTGTACTATAAGTATGCGATGGGCTGAATATACACATAGAGTTCCGTGTACAATTAATACACATTTTGCAATTAAAACAAAAACAAAAAATAAACAATAATGGCGTCGGCGAAGGCTAACAAAAAGTAAGTACACGTTTGATTTTTTCGTTGTACCACTACAACGGTATATACCTACATAATAACCTAAGAAACATTTTTTTATCACCTAAGCTTCGCAACCCAATATATTTTTCATGAATCTTGTAGAAGAAAACTATGAATGTATCTCTATGCCCGTAACAGTGTAAGCTTAGAGCTTACCACGGGGCTAGTAGATATTTATTTATTTGATATTCCACTGAATGCAAATCTGTTTAAAATATAGAATTTGACACTTAGTAAATATGCTCTATGCTGGTTGGACGGAGTATAGGTAGTTCGGCATGCCCATTAAGTATTACATTCACAGCTATTGTCTGTAATAATAAGAAATTCAAAAAAACACTTATCCCTCAAGCATGATGAATCCAGTTCCGAAACCTATCTATGTAACATATAATACGAAAAGCTGACTGACTGACATGTCCATGCAGAGCCTAAAACTACAAGGGTAAAGAAACTGCTATATCCCGTACATTATATTTAAATATTACGCATAATTATAAAAATTGTTAGTAGGAGATAAGGACTGGGCTTTTCGTCATGTAAACATAGATACTTTTTAGAACTTTTTTAACCAGTAAACCTTCCAAACGTAAGTATACCAAACGCCCCATGATAGGTGATGTAATTTTACTATTAATAATTTTGTATTTATGTTTATTGGTGTGTATAATATAGAATTTTCTATCTTTTTGACGACCTCTGTGGCTCGGAAGAACATTATTGCGTTTGATTTTGGAGTGCTTTTATTGATTAACGATTTACTGTGTTTTTTGCGATGTATAATAATTATTTATAATATTTGTTGTATAATGAAATAGTTAATAAAAAAATATAATAGAAATACATAGGTAATATTAATATTAAAAAACAATTAAAGATTCTCACTAGCCATATTATTATTTTCGACCCTAAACAATCTTCTTTAATCTTCGATTCATATTAAAATTATCTCTATTATGAGTGTAACATGCCCAAGCGACATACGAGTAGCTATCTGATCCCATATCATTTTGCGCCACTGTCTAGGCTACTTTTGACTAATAAGTTATAAAGCACAATTTTTTATTTAATTGTCACCACATACTTAATGTCAAAGTTAAGCACTTTGACAGTGGCTACATTATAATACTTCTTACTTTAGACGTCTGATATACTTAATAAAATAGGCATATAATATGTATAGATCGATATAGTTATTATTATATATATGAAACACCCAGACCAAGGAGAAAGTGCTTGCAGAACATACAAACACTTAACTTTTTCTTTAGATAAACAAGTAGGTAGATAGATTGTTTATGTTCGATTCTTAATGATAAACTTTTAATCCAGTGAGGTATTGTTCGTTTTATGTTCTTATTTAGTTAAAAAAAACATACAAAATAAAAAAAGTTGTTAACTAATTATGGGAAATTTAAAACTTACATAAATATAAAATAGATGTATTACTGTAACACCAAGCTGATGAGCAATCTCCATTAAACTCATTTGTTCTTCATCCTAAATTAGTTTGTTGTTTAGATACCTACTTCACTAGGTACTGATGTTATATTGTTTATTAGAGGATTAAAGATTGAACCTATCAATTTCTGCAATTTGATTACACTCTGTACCTATTTAAGAAAAAACAGAAACGATGATTCGGTGTCTGTAGCGCATAGGAGATTATACAGTATTCGAGGTTATCGCCGCTCAAATGATAAGACAAGCATTCGTCTTATTCAAAAAGTTTTGTTATTGTTGTGAAGAATACTGTAATGACTGACTAATCTGATTATCCTCGCATAATTTATGACTGTTATGTTAGCTAGAGTCAGAATAAGTTGTTTTGTTTTTTTTCTAAACTTCAAATAGGTATATAGTTAAAGTGTTTTTTTTAATCTTTAGAGGAAAGTTATATTTTTTTGTACTTTGTTAATGTTAGAAGGTATCTAAACCACCTTAATAACAATAAAAAATCTTTTACAATGTAATTTTAAATAAATTTTATTAAAAACAAGACAAATATAACTAACAATTATTTTTATTTCCATATCAAAATATCAGATCAGGTGGAAAACGAGACATTATTTTCACAAAACAAATAGATAATTTAGCTTATAGTAGCCCAATGCTTAATATCTAAACTTTTTACAGCACAGATACAAAAAGTCAAAGATTATAACGTAACTTTTTTTAGAGGCCAATTACCTTATTTCCAGTTCTGTTTTATTTTATTGTTTGTTATGCAAGAAGTTTGTCGCCAGATTTTATCAATCTCTAAAACGGCAGTACTCCGACGATGTCACACATAATAAATAGAGCTACAGTTATTTTTGCTAGACGGAGAATCCGACTGGTGGAGGGTCGGGGGTTTTTCTTATATTTTAAATTTAGATTTATTACTTTTAAGAAGATTAAGGTAAGAGAAAACATACTATTGATTGCAATCTTCAATTTGGTGTAACCGACAACAAACATAAACTTGTATTATGTATGTAATATTCTTTATATAATATATAGGTTACCCCACAGCATTTTAAAGTCCACTGAAGGTTATCAATGACGTGCTTAAATCTGGAAACGCCACGATAGTTATATCGGCCAGGGTGGCGAATCGGACAACATTTATTTTTCATACCCCTAAATGTGTTTCAAACAAACACACTCTTTATAAATAGTATTTATAGATATTTAAGTTAACTGACCCGTTCCATCTTTATACGCATGCTAAAACTTTTCTCATGAATCAGTCTACCTGATTCTGAAAACCGCATAAAGGTCGAATCAGTAGTATAGAATAAAATAATTGTTAAAAAAGATGGTCAATGAATTTTTAAAATAACCATATTTGGTACATCCTGTATAGGTATGTGTTTTTGTTGTGGTTCAAATTAAATCTATATTTAACTTGTTGTGTTTAAGTTAAGTTTAAGCAATGAATTCCATAATTTAATAAAATTATAAATATTACACTTAAAATAAAATCTACGCTCCAACGCCAATCTTGCTAGTAGGTATATAAAAATAAAATCATCATGAAACAAAAAGAATTAATTTAAAAAAAAAGTTATTGACGCAAACCTCCACTTAAGACGACGAGCCTCCTCTCGAGCGCGCCTGAACAAGTAGCGGTTGAAGGCTGTTAATCGCTCGTTCAGATAGAAGCGTCTGGGAGGACCTAAGTAAAAATTGAAAATAGTGCTTTTAACCTGAATCCCTTCTTTTTGTAACTTTGATGGCTTGGAGAGTTAGATTTTATCATTTTAAGCAACCATTTCATTTCCCAACATTTTCAGTACAAAACACTACAAGAATAAGAATGTTTTTATTATTTCGGTCTTATTTTAATTTTTTCGAGCCTTTAGCTGATAATTTCAATTCATAAGATAAGCTTCCTCATAATGTAACAGAGCTTCCTATTAGAAAATTTAAATCATTTATTAAGAGAAGTCTAATGAAAAAAACGTATTATTCTATAAATGATTATATAAAGGATGACTTATTAAAAATATTCACTATGACAGTGACTGAATTTGCGCATAGTCTTAACTAAAATTCGTATAAAAATAACTTTTCTAGAAATATAGAAAAAGTGCAACAGTGTTACTCAAGAAATGCTACAGGCCACATTTTTCATCTCCGAGATAAATTTGTCAATGGTTAAAATAACTAGCAATCTCGGTCAGTCAGTCACTGACAGTTGCGACACAAAAAGTTACAAAAAGTTCGTTGGTTCCGTTCTTGTCAAAGAGTTGACATTGTTTTATCAGCAGAGCCGTAAAGAGAAACAGTTTCTACGTTTCATATGTCCATACATATGAATCACCGGAGTATAGTCATATTCCACAAAATGATCCTGCAGCGATGGCCGACATCATCGCAGGCGCCGCTGCACGCGGACCATGGACTCCAGTTACCCGCGTTATAATGGATTTTCCCGCGGTAAAAAGTAGTCTATGTTATTTTTCAGGCTCTAGAGATTCTGTGTACCAAATTTCATTTAAATCGGTTCAGTAGTTTTTGCGTGAAAGAAAAATATTTTTGTTGTTTTGTGGTCATAAATGATGTTGATGATGATAAAATATATATTTTTTCAAGCATTATCGTCTTTGATATCTTTGTAGAATAATAGGCTTTTTTCAAAAGACATTTTTTAATTAAAAACTTAAACTTTCGAATGGGTAGGTCAGTTATAAACTGCAAAAGTTTATTATAAAAATGGACACAATGGCCCAGATTTTTGTATTGTTTATCAATAAAATAAGATTGACAGAAGAATCCGTTTTAATCGTCATTTTATTTTTTTCATCATCTTTGACTATATTTGCAGCACGCATTCAATCAATACTCAAATGGAATCTCAAATGAAAAGGCAAATTAAAAAAAAAAAATTCACCTTTTAGGGGAACTAAGGATTTGTTATAGTTTTTTTATTTTAAATTTAGATTTTTCAAAGACAAGAAGCCTAAATGTCGGCCAAGTACCAAGTACCTTGGCACAACGTGTACATCATACATGAGAGACTTAAATTTACCTACTTTGCTTCCCCACTCTCACCCCCATAACTTTTAAACGGCCCAACCGATTTTCATGAAACATGTCTAAGAACACTCGCGCAAAACTCACCTTTCATACAAAAAAAACTAAATTGAAATCGCTCCATCCAGTCGGGAGCTATGGTGACACAGACAGACAGACAACATTTCATACTCATTTTTCCTTTCTCTTATAAATAATTTTGTTGATTCGTAAAACACCATATTCATGTTCGACCCGCAAGTTTAATTGAACACAAGTAACAATGAATAATAAAAAATAATAATAATAATACATATATATTTAATAATAATTGTAGTAAATATATACATAATATAATATCTAACTATATATACAATAATTCTAGTTAATAATACATATAAATTCGTCCTTGGGGCTGGCCTCTTAACGAAGTATTTGCTCTATACGATCCCTGGCCTCTTCTCTGAGAAAAAGACCTGTTATTTTGTAAATTTGACCTACCTCTTCCTCGATCCTCGAGCATTGCCAAGCCAGATATCATATCCTAGGCTTGCGAGGTACAGAGGCAGAGAGTTGGAACCTTGCTTCAACCAGTCATCAGAAGTAGTGAATAGTCCGTGGAATATCAGCACACTGGGTCCTGTGTTCTTAATCCTGAACAGCTTAAGAATGTAGCCATTGGATTCGACTGTATGCTCTTCGGATGTAAATCTTTCTTTAATGGCAAATGCTGCGAAAACTATTGAATATATAACAAAGTGATGTATTACAACTTTGTAGAACTTATCATTATCTACAAAAAACGTCCTTACATCATATCTCTAACTATTATAGTTTTGTGACAATAAGCGAATTTAAAAAACAAAATTTTGCGACCAAGTCTGCGGTCGCAATAACTATGCAGAACTTTGCTAACTATTCTAATACACTATTTCTATGTCTAAGTAGCATTTTATAAAGTAGTTTGCCATCCATCGATCCGACCAAGTATACGGCCATATATTTTTTTGTTTATTCCTCTATATTCATGAACTTATTTTTATGATTCGTTTTAACGAACGAATATTTATTAGTAAATAAATACAGATACAGATTACGGATAAGTTATTGTGTTTAAGTCCTAATTTTTTTCCTTAATTAGTTAAATAAAATTATAAAGTGAAAAAGATGTTATTCAGTTGAACGCCATTTTGACGATCCCAGGCTAATTCAAAGATCATTTTTAGATTCACGTATATGAAAATAAACTGATTATTTAAAAGGTTGAAAGGGGATAAACCTTTAAGTATTATTTTCTACCGAACGAGCCGATCTCATTATGTCAGTCAACGTTTTTTCCATCACCGATTTTTACCAAATTTTATATGCGTATACAGTAGGTCTGGAGAATCAGCTACTATCAATTTTTCATTTTGCAAAACAACGTTTGCTGGGGTCAGCTAGTTATATATAAAATTGCGTACGTGTACGAAGCTAATAATACATTTTAATTAATTTTCCCTCGGTTAAAATTAGCCTATGCACTAATCCAATGTATAACCCATCACTATACTAAATTTCAGGCTAATCGGTTAAGCCATTTTGGTGTTTTATTTATTTACATACTTTCTGCGTCCGTTATGTCTGAAATACTGTACATAGCTTTCTGTAACAACTGAGTCGTCTGTCTGTACGCAATAAAAATGCAATTTTAACCAGTAGTTTAATTAAGAATTACTTTTTATTTCCTACTTATTGAGCTTCGAACTGTGATGTATTACTTTCATTATGGTGCTGCTACATGGAGGTTATAAAATAGTAGGTAACATTTAAAAAAAATATATATTATTGATCGAAAAATTTGATTAAGGCATAATTTTTGGGCGACTTCCTGTCCATGCCAAAACAGTGACATATTTTAAAAGCAGTTATACTCCTAGCCACAAAGTAAGTAAGTAGTAAAAGAGGTGATTGATTAATTTTTAATCAGGGACAGGACAACGTCTGTCGGGTCGACTAGTACATATATATAAAATAAGATAAATCTAAATTTAAAATTTAAGAAAAACCCCCGATTCCCATGCCTTAATTTCCTTAAACGTAAAATAACATAATATTTTCACGAGATTTATATATATTAAGATATTCATGTCAAGTCACACAGGAACGCTGTCGATCGGGATGAAAAGTATCTTATGTCCGTCTCCTGGCTCTAAGCTACCTCCAAATTCATCAGAAAACATTATTTATTTTAATAAATCTAAATTTAAAATTTAAGAAAAAAACTAAACATTTCTCCGATTTTATTGAAGTATACAAAGTGACACTAGAAAAAATTAGTGTAATAATAATTTCAAGAATAAATTAGTGAACGTCAAGTATTTTTAACTTAATTATTTATTTAATTATAGATGTTAAAATTTCCGGAGCTATCTATCACTTCTAATAAAATGATAAAATTGCTCTAAATATAGAATCAAAAAAGCTCCGTATTAAGCTGGCTACCGACTCCTGTAGAGGTCGACAGATGATAGGTTGTTTTTTCCCGTAGTTTTTTGACGATGACTGTCCCAAGCGGCTATTTCAAAAACAAATGGCCGTAATTAGGACTCTGGCTATTATTTAAACTGTGACTCACAGAATAACTATTAGTAGGTATAGGTAAGTACTTCCTGTATGGAGAAATAGGAGCTTGTTCAGACTACAGGTACAACATTTTGTTATCATAGGAATATCTTTTCATTTATTGATAAAATTTAAAGCCATAATAATTATTAATTCACAGATGGTAAAACTCAGTGAGGAATAGGACATTTGATAAAAATGGAGAAAATTCTTTCTTTAATCGCGAATGCTGCGAAAACTATTGAATATATAACAAAGTAATGTATTACAACTTTGTAGAACTTATCATTATCTACAAAAAACGTCGTTACACCATATCTCTAACTATTATAGTTTTGTGACAATATGCGATTTTTTTACAAGGAGGCCATTGGCCATCAAAAACTTAGGAATCAAGTCCACATTCCAGTCGCGACCTCGGCCGTACGTCTCATCAGGAGCTGGAGCATTGAACTTTCCAAATAGTTCTTCTAACGGGGTAATTGATTAAAAAAAAAAAAAAAAAAAAATTATGAAAGGTGAGTTTGGCCCTTAGACATGTTTCATGAAAATCGGTTGAGCCGTTTAAAAGTTATAACAAACTCTTCATCTTTATACTTAATATTAGTATATTTAACTGTCCTCATTTCATACCGAATTTGGTCAATCCCGGGGTATTTGGTTCGAATCTCACGTGTACAGATTTTTTTTTTACTGTGATTGTGTTTGGTTGACCAATTTCAAAAACTGAGAAGGTTCTTACATTCGGCTTGTATTTTTAGTTCTCAAGCTATTGTGATTGTTTTGCGTTCCTTTCGCGCGAGTTTCATTCTCACCAGAACAAAACAATACTCACTTTCTTTACTTGGATACCCTGTATATTATACTGAATACTACTTACATGAAATTGTTAAAATAATACAAGATACAAAATCATTTATCTCCATTGTCTGGTTTTACAAAACTTAGACACAATAGATATCCGTTTAATAAAACTTTTTGCATAAACATTTATTTGTACAAATAAATTAAATATATTTCAAATCTTAAAATAACCGCGTTTATTTAATTTCTGTATAATGTTACTGTAAAAGCCCTTACTTTAGTAAAACCTTACATTTTCCAGTAAAACCTCAAACGTTCACTAAATACGTAACACCTACATTGGACTCCAGGAGTCCACTCAACAGATGGGGTACTTGTGAAAGAGAGCTCATGGAGTCCAAAAAAATGTTTTGTTTACTTGTCTTGTTCGTCAATTGACAATTTGTTTTGACAGCTGATTGCCGACAGACAGCGATGGCGGCAATCCAAACAAATGACCGCGAACGACAAACTGCAGTGTTGAACTAATTTCTGTATTGTTAAAAACGCGACCAGTTAAATAAATACCGAATAAACTAGGACACACTGATAAAGTTATTGTCAGTTTGCTAAACACAGTTGTCCCACGCATTGCATGCACTATCAAAGTGCATTTTATGTTTAGCGCCGCGCATGGTCAAGTGCTTGTCGGTATCAAGCTGAGATTATCCCATTTGCTTAAAGTTGCAATAAATCACAACAGATTTTTTTACATATATTTAATTATGCATAACTACGTAACTTATTAGATTTAAGTATTTTAAAAAATTTAAGCAATATTTTTTTATGCTTATTAATAGTCGTGTTGGCTAAGTGGGAGCACATTCGACTGTTATCCCGAAAGTCGTGGGCTTAAACTCCATAAATCAATCATTTATGTCATTTAATTCAAGCACATAATGTACAATACTCGTATTATACAATAAAATAATTAAAAAAATGAGATGGTAGAAGTGCCATTACCCAACAAACAAATAGCCATTTTAAACCTCCAAGATTAAAGTTCAAATTCTTTTGCAGTTTTTAAGGTGTTTAAGCTAGACACCAGGTCTAGAAGTCTCAGCAACACTAAAACAAAACTACTATTGTTAAAAACAGAAGAGTTTGTGCATAAAAAATATTTAAAGGTTTATTGATACCTATGTTTATTTTGTATAAGACAAAGAACTTGGTCAATGTCGGAGATCACGTGTAAGCATTCAGAGGGTTACCGCTTACGGACGCGAACAGACAAAACCTCCAAAACAGTATGCGTCTCTAACTGGTAGCCCTCTTGCAGTAGTAGTTTCTATGCAAAAGATGGTACCAGTTAGCGACGCATACTGTACATGATTATAATTAGAGAAACGAAAAGCGAGGTGTTTATACAATATCCATTATACATAACATCCAAGACATAACGTCAAGAATAACATTAGATGCATTCGAATCCAAGTCATTGGCCCCAGGCAAAAAAAAAATTAATATAAAACGATAAGTTTAGCTTATGCTTGAAGGGGCCATGTCATATTTAACCCCCACCAAAAAAGAGGGGTGTTATAAGTTTGACGTGTCTGAACAATTTGAGCTTATGTGCCGGTCCTCAGATTTTGTATACTCAACTTCTACAGCGCCTGCTCTATAAAGGTTTCGGCGTTTAAAAAAACAAACAACATAAAAAAAAACAATATGTATTTTCCGAGCGATTTATATTTAAAGCAAGATTTTATGTTGATTGATAAAGATATTTTCGTGGTGTTAGTAAGTTTTAATATGAATATTTGTATCTTAATGAGACTGATTGCTACGAAATAAAACCCTTCGTAGCTTTTGAGAGCGTCGAAAATTTAAATTCAAAGCAAATTGCTCGCCTCGCGCGTCGCCATACAAGCTGCATACAAAGCGTGCAACTGTGGAAATACGATAAAATAACAGTTAAACGGATTATAAGATATCATTGGGGATAAAAGAAGTCGTGTTGGCTAAGACACACTCGACTTTCATTCCAAAGGTTCGTGGGTTCAAAGCTTGCCACGCCTTATTTTCCATTAGAAAAATGTCCCAATTTATGATCATGTTCTTGCTTGTTTACTAGGTACAGATAATTAATTGTATGTTTTGTAGGAAATTTACAGTTTGAAAATGATTTAAATGAAAAATATAAAAACGGTTTTTGTGAGTTAATCTTAAAAGATAGACATATACTATCGCGGACTGTTTTTTAGATCATTAAAAGAGCTTTTATTCTTTAATACATATTTTTTGTGTATCGCGACTCTACCGTGAAATAAAAGGAAACCTTATCAAGTAAGTATAGTATTAAGGCCGATATTGTGTGTCAAAAAGACGTCTTCATTAGTATTTTCTTTTAAAAACAATTATATATGAGGTACTAATTACCATTATAACTTACAAGATGCTATCATGGCTGTCAAATCTATTCGCGGGGACATAGAAATAATTTTATAAATTATATCATCATCATTTACCTTAATTCACTGCGCTGGCCAAGTGCGGGTCGGTGAATGTCACATGTCCTTAAAACTCTTTGAAGTTCTCAGAACATGCCGGTTTCTACACGATGTTGTCTTCACCGTTGAAGCACGTGTTTAAAACACATAATTTTTTCAAGAAGAACAATCTATATCTTTTTAAAAAACTTCTACGTATTTTAAACGGTCATATCGTTTATATTAGGTCCTTACATATGAAATTGGCGTTTTGTATGGGAGGAACAAAAAGTCGAATATTTTTTAATATAATATATTTAATTAATCAAAGTATGAACCATTATTTTCTATGCACTTTTGCCATCTTATAGGTAGTTCATTGATCCCTTTACTAAAAAAACCAGTCGGACGAGAATCAATAAAATCTTTGAAGGCGATTTGGACTGCCCCATCGGAGTTGAATTTTTTCCCTTGCAAGAAGTTATCCAAATTTCGAAAAAAATGGTAATCTGTTGGAGCAAGGTCCGGGGAGTACGGAGGATGTCTTAGACTTTCCAATTGAAGCTCTTCTAATTTAGTAGCCGTCTGTTGCGCAGTGTGTGGTCTAGCGTTGTCGTGAAGCAGCAGTGGCGTGGAGCGATTGACCAGCCTAGGTTGTTTAGCCGCTAGCTTTTCCATCATGGTTTGCAATTGCTGACAATAGACATCAGCCGTAATAGTCTGGCCAGATTTGAGAAAACTGTAATGAACAATACCGGCACTAGTCCACCAAACGCTTACAAGTAACTTTTTTGGGGTTAATTTTCGCTTGGGGCAGGATTTGGCTGGCTGGCCAGGATCCAACCATTGCGCTGAGCGCTTCCGATTATCGTAAAGAACCCATTTTTCATCACAGGTAATGATTCGGTTTAAAATACCTTCATTATTGTGCCGGTTTAGTAATGTAACGCAGCAGTCGACGCGCGTTTGCCGGTTTGCTTCAGTCAATTCGTGAGGTACCCACCTTTCAAGCTTTTTAATCTTCCCAATTTGCTTCAAGTGAATTAAAACAGTTTTATCACTAACACCGCAGCCTGCAGCTAACTCGGACGTGGTTTGCGATGGATCCGCTTCCACAATAGCCTTCAACTCTTCATTATCAACTTGAGTCTCAGGCCGTCCACGGGGCTTGTTCTGCAAGTCGAAATTTCCAGAACGAAAACGTTGGAACCAAAAACGAACTGTGTTTTCTTTTGCAACACGACCGCCATACACATCATTCACCCTTCGAGTTGTTTCCGCAGCACTAGTGCCACGGCGGAACTCGTACTCGTAAATAATGCGATATTTTAAGTTTTCCATTTTGTAAAATGAGTGACGCAAACAGAAAAAAACAGAAGAAAAAAAACAAATGAATGACGATCATCGAAGCACAAATACATGAGTCTATAGCTGTACAAATTTGAATTTGGAATTCCTTACCAAAGAGGAGAAATTTGTGATTAAAGTGGCCAGTACGAAAAACGCCAATTTCATATGTAAGGACCTAATATTTGATTAGGTAGTTAAAGTACTAGCTGTTGCTATATGCCTATTGGCATTGTCAGCGATAAGCTATGTACACAATAAGGGTTTAAAAAATTAAGGCGTGCAACATTAAATGCATCGTTTTTAAATATTTCTCCGAATTTTATCCACTTAATATAATAATTGTGGGCAAGAAAAACATTAAATATTATGTTTAGACATACGATACTGAAAAATAGCAGTTATAGCAATAACAGATAGCAGCTGGCCTAGCAGCTCGGTAGAACGCCTTAATATTCATCGAGTTATTGAAATAAACTTACGGATTCCTCAAACATCGTGAGTTTCCTCGATATGTTCTGAGATCTTGGAATAATTTGAAGGACATCTGACTGTGGTACTTAGGTATGTAAACTTTAACAGCTGTCATTTAATACATTTTACTGTCAATGACACAGAACACACACAACAAATTTCATCAAAATCGGTCCTGCCGTTTAGGAGTTCAGTGACATACACACTCATAGAAGAATTATATAAATAAAGATATTTATGGCAAATAGTTACCTAAATGTTTATGTGAATTCTCCAAAGCGCCAATGCTCTGATGATGATATGCTGTTGATTGTAACTGTTTTATATGTAAAAGTGTACATACCTCTTTCATTGTAGCTGATAGAAACTCGCATAAAACGCACTTAAAAGGATAGCTCTATAACACTGGTCTGACTGGATTAATTAATTTGACCACATGTTATGCAATATTTTGTGAATAAAAATAAATGAGACGAGTGTAAGGTTCTTTTTATAAAAGTTTTACTAATTAATTACCGTCGAATAAAAACTCTGCCTTTTTGTGAAATCCCCAAAAAATAAGGTTAATTTTCTAATCCAAATGATTTGACTTAAAATTAACTAATTTAAAAGGCCATATTTACTGAAGAGTGAAGAACCAAAGTCAATTATTTTGGCTATACATACATATAACTTTAGGTATAAGTGAAAGGACATATGTACATGTATGAATTACGAGTAAGTTTTACCTACCATCTTGTTAATTTAACCATTCTATACCTATAAGTTTTTTTACCTCGAAATGAGTTATCAGTGCCCATGCCAATCGCGCGATAATAAACCGTTAATAAATAATTCGAGTAAGTACACCTACATAAAGGTGATTCAAACTGCGTGTAGGTAACAGTTACCTACTTACTGTACTTTGTTAGAATTTAAGGAACAAAGAAGGTGTCGTAACATAAGTAAGTGATCACATTTATTTCGATCCTCGGAGTTATAATGATTATTTTCTTTTGACCAACTAAAACTTCATTTTTAATCTATGTCCAGGAGTGTATGTCATACGGCTGAAATGATGATGATGTTGAAGAGATACCACGATGATGATGTAGAAGTTGGCTTAGTGCCGCCGAAGCGTCAGAAGCCTGCTCAGAGATAAATTCAAGTTTTAAGTATTAAATAAATAGTGCGTGAATCTAGTTTTGAATAATAGTGATAAACAATATAGGCCAAAACGGCAGAATAAGTTACATACCTGCTAATTTACATTAAAGAAAACAAAATTATAAGCCTGATAAGATCAAGAACAAGAATTGATGTTTCTTACCACAATCTTCAAAGATCACTGCAAATGTTGTAGAGGAAACTAAGAACAAAATCACCCACGTCAACATTGTATAAAAAAAAGATTTGAAAACCACCAGTCGTTATTTGGTAGGTACCTAGTTTACTTTAATAAACAAACAATTCCTAAAAGACGCAAGTAGCATCCAAGCTAGTCCAGTAATTTTACTAATAGAAAGTAATTTGAGTCACCTACTAAAGGAACCTGTAGGCTAAAGTAAATTTTGTTTTATGTCAGGGAATAACTACCTATTTTGTTAGGAAATCCAGATTTTATTAATTTTTCAGTGTATTAGAATTATGTAAAAAAATGTGTAGTTTAAAAATGTATTTTTTTTTGTTAACATACAAAGTTTATTTCATTGTTTATACAACTTTATTAAAAGATTTCATTGTTAAAAATGTATTTTAAAGTAAAAAAAAAACATGTATGTAATTTTACAAGTTTGCTCCGATAAAACTCCGGTTAGCGCGAGTTTTAGAAGGATTAAAACGTGAGGTAGAAACCCTTTGTGCCATTTTCTACCGTATGTATCCTAGCGAGGCCCTCTAGCACAGGTATTACATTACTTAAAAGAGGGTCCCACACCACTGTAATATATTAATTAATTTAAGTTAAAGCAATAAACTATTATTATTATTATTATTTGAGGCAAGCTCTAATAAATAACTAGCCCGGATACGATCAATCTAATCTGTGATAATATATAAGTATCTACTCTTTACCTAATCAATACCTTAGTACATTATGTTTGTATATGTAGTTCTTTTGTTGTGATTTATGACAAAAGAAGAGAAGTCTAATGAAAAAATCGTACTCAATATTATTATAAATGATGCTGCTTTGATACAAGATACTTAGTTACTGATAGGTTCAAAAAGTTGACTATAATGCTAATGTCAGTCAAAAAGAAAATTAAATGAAAGTACTAATTAAACGTTATAAACATAACACAATAACTCCAAATACACTTAAACATGGTAACCGAAATTTTTAAAACAAAAGTAATTTAAGCCTATCAATAAAAGGAGCAAGAAAATTCATGTTGTGGATATGGATACTATAGAGCTATCCAACCTAAATAGGCAGTTCTTATTCAGGAAAAACGACATTGGGTTGTCTAAAGCCAAGTGTGCTGTTGACTTTGTAAATAAAAGGTCAACTTTTCTCCTTGGTCTGTGTGTTTAATATGTATAATAAAAATATCTATCATACGAATGACTATTATATCAAGTATATTAGACGCCTTGTACCCGTAACACAAGCTTAGAACTTAACACGGGTAGATGTAGTTGTGTAGATTGTCGTGAAATATTGATTTATTTATTTTATTCTTTATTCAACCTAGCATTGAAAATTTCTTTTTTTTGTATCAAATTATAAATTAAAGTTAACTACGGAGGCGTTGGTTGCGGACAAGTCGGTGTCCAGGGATGCCTGCCCGTGTGCCACAATAAAGAGACAGCTGGAACAAAATTGCATCAATTCTTTACATTGGGAGAAAATTGAATTGGTTACCTGTTTCATCAGAATAGACAGGCGAGAATAAATAGAAATGCAAATAAGGTTTAAAAATTTTCTTTCCTTAATGTATTATTTTAAATCTCTACGAGCTTATCAATGTTAAATGATGATGATGATGAGTAACCTTAACTAACAGAAAAACTCCTGAAAAATATAATATATCACGCTCGTATATATATATATATATATAAGTGATATGGCTTCCGCCGTTTAGAAAAACACAAACACTAACTCTAACTCTAGTTTTGGAGTTTTTGTCTGTTCATGTCCGTAAGATAGTATATGTCTATCTTTTAAGATTAACTCGCAAAAACCGTTTTTATGGTACCTAATTTGGTCGAAATAATTTGTTTAAGTTGTATCAACATAATAATATTAATCTTTATTCAAATAAATATGTTCAATAGCCTTCAACTCTTCATTATCAACTTGAGTCTCAGGCCGTCCACGGGGCTTGTTCTGCAAGTCGACTTTTGTTTTTCGCTTGAAAACTACATCTAATCATTATGTATATGACACCAAGTTAGTAGTTGGCATAATATTACACACCGGCACTGCCTTGCAATGTTACCATTATTAATAAAGATTTTCCCACGAAATGGTAAATTTTAAATTGTAAATTAATTAAATTTCACAATTCCCATTCCTTACGGGAATGGGAATTCACGGCACGCTGTGGATAGCGCGAACTTGGGGAGGCCTTTGCCCAGCAATGGGCAAAACCTGGATGTGGATGATGATGATGATGAGGGCTAAGTTTCCAAATTTCATTCAAATCAGTTCAGTAGATCCAAAGATCCCCTACAACGTCACAAACAATATCACAAACTTTACCTTTTTAACCCCCGACCAAAAAGAAGGGTGTTATTAATTTATTTATTTTTAATCACCACGGCTTACACCAGTCACAGTAATTAATAAGACACAATTATACAAATTAAAACAAACATCATAAAGGCATTGATTCAAACAAAATAACGTTTACAATAATTTATATTTTTTTAAAAATGTTCACGCCTTTTTTGGCATACACATAGCTGAAAAATTTATTTAGATGTTTTGATTATCTAATAGTAAGTAAACGATGATTACAATTATTGACAGACATCATTGTTCGTATTAGGTAAGAAGTGTGCCATGGTAAAGCAAGACTTAATTATAGTCAAGACTGTAAAAATGAGTACAAAAGTATTATGTAGTGCATAATAATTTAAATAATTTGATAACTGCTTCATTAAAATATATTGTGTGGCTTAGAGATTATTCTATGGCATGTTCAAAGTTGGTTCAAAAGACACAAACTGAGGTCATAATCTTTATCCTCGTTAATGTTGTTTGGCCCGTCGAGGTTCTTACAAAGTCTTGAAAGGGGGTCCGCGATGTTATTCTTTCCAGGGCGATAAGTTATCTGATAGTCATATGATTGAAGTCTCAATATCCATCTTTCGATGCGAGCACACGGTTTAGCTTTTGGCCCGAATATCACTTCAAGTGGCTTGTGATCGGTTATGAGTTGAAATTGTTTTCCGTAAAGAAACATGTGGAAGTGCTCCACCGCCCACACCAAAGCCAAAGCCTCTTTTTCAGTTTGACAGTACCGTCGTTCGCAATCAGTCAAAGTTTTATAAAACAAATTCTTGCAAACAATCTTGGATTTCATTTGGCGTGATAATTATTGTCTTTTTCAACCAAACCGTTTTCAACCAAATAACACTGATATTTGTATGTGTACCGATTTTTTTTGTTTTTGTTATCTAGTTTTAATAAAAAATAAATCGTTTTCTTATAAAATATGTATATCATTTGTTTTAATCCGCCCGTGGATTAATTCTGAAGTAAATCAAAAACCCATACAAAGAAGAGTCCGGTCTATTAGTACTAGTAAAACTACGAACTCACTTATAGTCCATAAACCTGCCACGTGAATTCGCAAACACGTGTTGATATAATAAAACCGGATATGAGCGAGCTGGACAGTTTTTTTTATTTACAAAAAATAAATATATTTTTTTTGTCCCAGAGCACGTAAATTGCTACGTAAATCTCATATCTAAGGTTATATTAAATAAAAGATAATAATGTGTCGATTTTTTTAATAAATGATAAACCTCACTTTGCAGGTTATACTATTTTTAAATTTTATGCAGAAAATCGAATAAGGGATTAAGTTGATATAATATATATTATTTTTTGCTTTATGGGTTCTTACTTACAATCTCTGTACGATCTATACAATATTGAAATTTTTTATACTATGGTATTATGATCGTAAGGTCACGTGATTGTCGCGGAATAAATCTTAATTTGAAATTTAAGAAACACCCCCTATTCCAATGCCTTAATTTCCTTAAATATAAAACAACATTGATACCCCACACTAATATTATTTGCAGATTTTCATTCCTTCCCCACTCTCACCCCCATAACTTTTACAGATAAAATCGTTAGAAATTTGATAATTCGAACCGGAAATAGCTTAGGCAATATTTTTTTACTTTCTTGACGTTATTTCCGCTTTGCAGCCCCGCTACGTAACTTATTTCTTAAAAATGCTCTTGCCCATAAAATCAGTTTTAGTGTTAGGCACGTAGATTTTATTTTTGTCTCGTCTGTTTCTTTCAACAACGTCTGACAGTTGAACGAATAAGCAAAGATTGTTTTTGACTAGCAGATATAATATTCTATAAAATAGGGTTTGTCTGTATCTGTAATCTTAAGATTAAACATTGATCGTAGGTATACATAGTTTTGGTGCTTTAAGACTATTAGACCATACCTTAAGCGAGAAGCAAGTCAGAGATCATCATATAGATTTCGTATTTAGGCTAAAATAATATATACCTACTGACATTATCTAAAAAACCCGATTCCAAAACCTGTTGACCCTTAAAACTAAAAGAATTATATTATTTTGCAATTTTCACGTGATGAGCTTTCATATGATACTCCACTAAATAATACACTATATAGCGCACATTCAGTTTTTCTTCCCACAATTTTAAAACAGCTAGACCGATTTTCATCAAACATGCCTAAGAACACTCGCGCGTAAAACAGTTTTATTGGCAAATTTGGTTTTATCGAAAGACAATCAATCATGGTAAATATCCCGTTATAAATCTAAATAATATGAATAACCATGATAGTTTCAAAAGTTATAAAGAAAATTCGTTATTGTATTTTAAGTGAAGCTTTTTATTCGGTCCAGTTTATGGAATTATCTTAACATCTATTGGGTTGTTCTGAAATAAAACAATGTACTCGTAGTAGCCATATAGCCGTTACTGATTCAAGCGGAGAATTCTTGAAAAGAACACCGGAGACATTCTTGATTTTTCGTTTTCTCCCTCAAAATAGAGGACGCTGTTTTCTTTTTATAGATACAGTATGATACGCTTTCTTCCGAATGAAGTTTCCAGTTTTCTGAACCCTATGTATGAGAAAATATCAATTTTATGGTTTAAACTCGAGTATATTTGCAGGTTTGCGTATATTCCTTCTTACTTCATTTCTACCTTCACTCCACAACTCGTAACGGCTTAAACGATTTTCTTAGAACATTTTAATAACAACTTTCAATACAAAAAAAACTAAATTGAAATCACTTCATCAGTTCGGGAGGTATGATGCCACAGACAGACAGGTCAAACTTATAACACCGGTCGGTGGTAAGACATCTTAAAATTAAGATTATTTTGACTTATCCTTATTTATATGCAGCTATTAGGTAATTGGCTGTATAAAACACATAATAACAACATACGACACCACACGTTGGTGAAAAGCGACCTAAGGCACCAGAACAGAAAGACTTGATGTAAATACAATATAAATAAATACTATAGTACAGGTACCTATCAAAAAGTTAACAGAATACACATATTATACATTATAGAAGTAAATGAGTCTGCATTTGAACACTTAAATTCTTTATCCGAGGTAGGGCCTTATTACTTCTAAATTTAGTACAAATCGCACGATAGCATAATGTTAATCTCATTTTTTTACGACCTTAACTCCTAAACATAGTAAACACCAAAAAAAAACTTTCATGTCATGAGAATATCAAGGAAAGAACACAAAATAAATGTAGATATAAGCCTGTTTAAAACCAAACAATAACTGGTCTGAAATTAGTAGGTCGTGATACGGGCGCAGCCCTCTCATTAACTGACGAGTGATCCGTGCACGAAGATACAAGTTTTTAAGTGTTTATCCGAGTTTGTAGGAGTAGTTATTAACGTTGTAGGTAGGTATTTAAATTTATTCTTTACAATGCATAAATCCAAAAAAAATATGATCGTTAAAAAAAACTAAAAAACCTAATAAATAATTTTAATTGATATACGAACATACTAACTATCTATCTATATAAATAAAAATGAATTGTTGTTCGTTATTCTTCGGGAAAGTCTGGAGAGACCGCAACATTTCTGTCAAAACCAAGACCAAACTGGTACGAACCCTGATCTTCTCGATCTTTTCGTATGGCGCTGAGACGTGGTCTCTGAAAGCTGGAGACCGTACATACATTGTGAGGTCATCTGTTGTCATCACCAACATAAAGGACGATTCAGTTACTTTCGATAGTAAGTTAAAAGTGCTCTTTAATTCTCAAAGTCTTAATTATTGTTAAGGGCCTGTCTAAAAAATTAAAAAAAACGTTTACTTATTAATTTGACAACATACAATTAAACTACGAGAATGATACCTACTAAACAGTACAAAAATAAAAAGATAAGCCTTAATGTACATTTTTTTATGTAATAATCATCTATTAATGAGAAACCAATATTCAATGTAATTATTACTACCAGTTTTGAATTGCATCTCATAGCTCTAAAATCATAAGTGTCTAAGTTTTGTAAATGGTCTGAAGGTTGGCTGATTTTAGTTGCTAATTATATATCAACTAGCATGCAATATAAATAAATAAATACATATAAACGAATACATCTATTTTTTTTTAAGTGAGATGTTATGGTTATATGTTATAAGTTTTACTGTTTACAGGTGGACCTTCGCCCACCGAGCCACAGAGGTCGTGCTTGCGATTGATATTAAGTTGTTTCAATGAAACATGTACTTCTTTTTGTGTAGTAAAAACTATTATATCATTATTTTGTCTTTCTCCGGGCTTGTCAACACTAACTCGTCGTTGGCAAAATCGAGAGAACTGCTTATTATTTTTTGTAAATCATGCGTTATTCTGTGTTGAACAGTCTAAATGATATTATTTATAAACCCAAGATTATTTTAATTATGTTTTTTTTCATTTTGTTGGTTTTATTATAATGTATATATTCGGTTTCGAATTACTGAATACTATCGATTAAAAAAAAATAAACATTGGTTCATTATGTTCCGCTAATCAAATTCATAAAGAATCGGCACACATAAACCCAGGTCGAGGGCAACAAACGAATAATCAAGCAAAAAAAAATGCAAGCAGAAAACTGTTAATGAAGTTCTTAATGGGAAAACAATTCTTGTTTTTATATAACATATAAATATATTAAAATTACCTTGACATAAAATTGGCCGTGAATGTTGGGTGTGTTCCAAAGTCCTTTTCTATCAAAATAGCTTTTCCTTCGGTCAAAAACATCGAAAAATGTAGTAGTAGTAAAAATGTAGTATGTAGTGTCCTACTTCAATCAGTTTTTTAGTAAATTTTGAACTTTTAAAGTACTCGCCTTCACCACGTCACCTATAACATTAAAGCTTTTGTGAATTTACTCTCAAAATTAATACAGTCTATTTAACTGTTATAACACAACTCAAACACCAATTGTTCGTCCGTTATGTTAGCACTTGGAACACAATGAAGCCGGCGGGTTTTCTGTTCTATTCAACTGTTTTGTCTTAGCACTAGGCTCCTTTCACCGATTAGTGTACCTGCGAGTTTATCAGACATTTTGTAAAGCCACCCATTTAGAGCCTGTTTTTATGTGCGACTGCCCTTTACTGCTTGTCTGTCAGTGGTGAACTTCAATATGAAAAGAAAAAGACATTACGTTTTTCGCTGATATTTATTAGGCGTGTTAATCCAAGTGCCAAAAGATGTTTTAAAAGCCCAATTTCTCCATTTCCAAGGTTGTTTAGAAGAAAACAATGTTTAAGAAAATATTTTTTTTATTGTCATATGGTTTTCTGATTACTATACATACCAAAGATTTTTTCGGTTCTATTTATTTAATTTTCCAGTCAATTAACATAATGTTACACTAGGTTTCGTCGTCGAGTAAGCGTTCTCTGCAGAAATGCTTTATTTAAGAAACGAATTAAAAAAACCATTAATCTAACTATTAGATATTATAAAATCACATGTTGAATGTTTTAGATAATAAGTGTTAGGGTCTGCACGAGCCCAAATAATTTCAATGGTTCTGTGTTTCAAGACAGAGTAACTTTTCAAAAATGTCTTATTATTAGGGAAGTTTGATTTAATAATATTAGTAAGTACTTATGTGTTTAGTTACCTAAGCACAAGCTTAGAGCTTACCTTGGTTTGTGTGAATAGTCCTATTCGTTTTCAATAATCAATTTATTTGGCTTATGCTTAGATTTAAGCAGCCAATCATATATATTTGCAAAAATAACACGATTTTTTGAGACCACGGATCGGCAAACGTAGAGTAGGACGTCCACCAACTAGATGGACGGACGATCTGGTAAAGGTAGCAGGCTCGCGGTGGTTGCAAGCTGTTTTTTATTGCAAAAAGTGTACAAACTTTACACGAAACCCTAAGTGTTAGTCCATTGAATACTTTTCATATGTATTTGAATAACGAGAAGGTTATAAGCCTTTATTCCATAAGGGAAAGTTTATTCATATTCATTTATTCGTTGTTTCATGTGGTTACAATTTAGGTGTTAAGTTTTATATTTACCCTTACATGAGCCCCGTTGGGACATTACAACTGATGCAAAAATAGACAAAAATAGATAGAAAAAACTGAAATATCTTCATTCATTACGGGAGCTATGATGAACAGGGACACTAAAGAATTCTAAGTCTATTAGCTTTTTTGGTTGTCGTTCGAGCATAGAAATACACCCCAGGATAAAGAGCTGTTCAATCACAATGAGAGGGTCCGCCAATACTCGCCACGCGTGGTGGGCGGGTTGAAGAACGTAGTATTAAGTGTTTTTGTCTAAGAATCTTGTGCCCAACTTCTTGTAAGTTTCTCTGGGCCGGGTTTTGCAGCGCCCACGGAAGATGGGGGCAACATTCTCAAGCGCCAGTGACACGTCATTTTGAAGTAATAAAACAAAAACATCATTGTTCACATTTATTTCCCCTTTCATCCTTAAATAACACCAACACATAAAACTCGCTATTTCTAGCAGAATTCGTCCCGCGAGCATTTATCGAAACAAATCTGCTTTATTATACTGATTATACTTACATAAATGTTATCAAACTGGAAAACTTGTAATATAAAAATAAATAAACAAAAAGAATAAGCCGTACTTTATTATCAGCGGAAATGATCAAAACCCGGTTTTACAATAGATTTTCTACCTTAGACAGATTACATAATGTTAAAAATCACTGACAGACACTGATGGCATTTATTTTACCCTCATATTTATAAAAACTGCTATTTCTTGCTGATAAATCTGTGTTACCCGCGTTTAAATGTATTGTCCCGCGGAATTACATATTTTCCCGGGATAAAAAGTATCCTATGTTACTTTTAATACCTCCAAGAATATGTGTACGAAGTTTCATGACGATTGGTTGAGTAGTTTTCGCGTGAAAGCGTCACAAACAAACTAACATTCACATTTATAATAGTATAGGATTCATCTTAAGTTTATATTATTACTTGCTGTAACCGCGTAATAAGGGATTTTGGAAAAATAGGTAATTCTTTTCGAAATTGTTTTAAAATAAGCTTTATGCTAATCAAACATTCGTTATTAAGATTATGGTGTGTTGTGTAGTGATTTCTAAGTGAGTGATTATATTGTGGTATAAAAATAGTCACAAACATAATAACACACCACGCTGACATCTTACTAAAAAGCTGTAATACGCAGCCGCATACAGTGTGAGTATACACACAAATTCTTGAAGACATCGAATCAATAAAAGCAAAATTTGTTGATGTAGATATAAGTTCTAAATATGTATTACCGGCATTCGGCCATTCTCTTAATATGTATTTCCTGATGCGGGTGTCTATTGGCATTTTCTTGCAGTTTTCCTCCCAAAATGGAATGAAAGCCAACGTAAAAGTCGTCTTCTGCTTTATTTATGAACTTGTTATGTTGTTTGTATATGTTACAATGCGCCGTAAATAATCTTAATTTGATTATTTTTTACAAGGAAACAAATATGCTTTTTACTGTGTATGAGAAATTAATAAATTCAGTGCAATTCGAAGTTAATGAGGGTGTTATAGATTTTTTATATTTATATGGTGCCAAACATTCCAAAGGTTATTTTTATATCAGGGTTTTTTGTAATTAAAATATTTTCTTAGGTTCAATTGTTTTATTTGTTGTTATTTAGATTAAAATTATTAAGTTAGAACTAAAACAAATTATCCTTATCCTTAATTCGACTTTTCTTACAATTA
Source organism: Gymnoscelis rufifasciata (assembly GCA_929108375.1). NCBI lineage: Eukaryota > Metazoa > Arthropoda > Insecta > Lepidoptera > Geometridae > Gymnoscelis > Gymnoscelis rufifasciata. Next base: position 3,450,191 of record CAKMYF010000001.1, on the reverse strand, counting down.
CATTATTAATTTGATCCATTATTATCTTTACTCATAAATGCATGTATTCAATTGGAACATAATTATTGATCAACAAGTTCTATTCACACAATCCTTATTTTTAATCGACGTAAGCGCCAAAACTGTTATGTCTAATTACAAGTTATTTACACAACTAATCGAAAAATTAAAAAATCGAAAACCAAGATATTTTACTATGTTTCTCGACAAAACAAAAATCCAACAAAAAAATTAGGTGGTTCCTGAGATAAATAGCAAAATGTGTGCAAAACATGTATTTTTCAAAAAATAAAACTATCGAGAAAATTTTCACCAATCGTGTTTTCGAAAAATCAGAATCCAAGATAAAAGTTCGAATTATCATTTACCTAAATATGAAGGTGGTAGCTTTCACAGATTCTGAGATAAATAACGATATCTAACTATAAAATTACATAGGTTCTGTACTTTACATTTCAACTCCATATTTTAACTAAAAATACAAATATTCAATAAAATATTGTCAATAAGATTAAGTTAGCCAATTCACCGGTTGTATAATCTTTTTTAATATATAAAATGTACTTCTAGAAACTTATCTGAAAAATAAATGCTAAACTCTTATATAATATTAAGTCAACACATGTTGTGCTTGCAACAATGTCTTATGTATAAGTTCTTTTCATGACTGAATGTAAAATGGAAAGCCAAAAATAAAATAAGCAATTAATTATTCATTCAGGTCTGGGAACTTGCCTCAATATGTGACGCAAGACTTGCCCACAAGACTTGCTCACAAGACTTTGCCCACAAGACTTGCCCACAAGACTTGCCCAGCACTTCTTGTGAGGCCTAACAGGAAAGAGTTATTTGAATATTGTGACTTATAATCAATATTATCAATAAATGACTATTATTATTAAATTATTTTTATGTGTAAACGGTTGGGAATTTATTAGATTAAAAAATACTATATAAATACACATGATCATGAAAAATAGAAGAAAATCTATAATATTTAAATTTGGATAATTACCTAAGGAATTAAGCAGGTATGGGTGGTTGACCAGGGGTCAATCCTCACTTAAATACCGTAAACAAGCTGAAATTTTGAAAAAATATAGATTCTTATTTAAGTATAAAAGAGGTCTATTTCTATTTTTCTTGACTAAAATCTCACTTTAATATCTAAAAGTTATCTCTTAAAAACATGGGGGTGCCAATTGCCAAAATGGTGGTGTTCAGTTTATATGATCTAATTCCAAAAGTTTTTGCTAAATTGAAATTATACAAGTAGGTACTTTTCACTTAGTCGATGAAAGAAAAGTTCAGTTCTGTTTTTTACATCTTTCTAAAAGCCCGATAATGAGATTCGCCTATTCAAGGTAAAAATAATCCATTCTTAATATTTTTACTACGTTTTTATTATATTAATAGTTCCTTAACATATATGTATTATTACATTCAGGATATTCGTGACTGACCTAGATATTCTGCTATTACGAAACAAAAATCAGAAAATCCATCCCACGAGCTATACTGATTATATATTTTTGTGGTTTGTATTGTTTATATTTCGGAATGATATATATCACTGAAAATGTGTAGCCGGCAGGCATAGAGTTTATAAAAGTTATCGAATCATGCAACCAAATGTTTATTCGCTACATTCATACATTATTTTCGTAAATTAGGTTTTTTATTCAAATGTATCAATTAATTATTAACAGACATCTAGCCGCCTGGTTTTTTTTTACATATGTATAAAACACCCAGACATACAAACACTTGGCCCCTCGGCGGGAATGGAACCACTACCTAAATTTATAATAAAATACCAAATAATATAAAAGAGTTACAAATTACAATGTTTAAGAACGAACTCCATAAACTTTTTGAAAAAATAAACCTAAAATCTTTCTTTAATCGCGAATGCTGCGAAAACTATTGAATATATAACAAAGTGATGTATTACAACTTTGTAGAACTTATCATTATCTACAAATAACGTCCGAACATTATATCTCTAAGTATTGACGTGCAGCTTAACGTTCGCTGTACAGCTTATATACATAGCTGGCGTAAATAAGTAGCTATGATTAAGGCTTTCTGGACAAATTAGAAATGGGATTTGTTGATGCACGCGGGGTAATTAAGCTTACATAATTATTGCTCTATGATGTCCCAGACAGACAGACACGTCAAACTTATAACACCCCTCTTTTTTGGTCGGGGGTTACAAAATAAACGCAAAGACTACGTGATTGTTTTTTTTTACATTTTTTATTTTATTCGGTGTACAAATGCAGTTTATTGTAGCAAATATATATCATTAATGACATTAAAACTTCAAATAAGACTTTTACTTTAGCAATTTCTTTGGCTGTATGGAAAAGATTTTTGATGATATTAATTTCATGAAGTCGCTAGTGATATTAAAAATGTCTTAATAATAATTTATTCATGACATTCGTTTATGACTAAAAAAGTTTGTTATCTTAGTGGAGTTGTAAGGGAAGATAAAATAAAATAACTAGGTATCCTTAGAAATATTTTTTTATTGAAAAAGAGTTAATAATAGCTCTTTAATTAAAGAACAATTAAGAAGAATAATTTAACTAAACTTAATTAAAGAACAAAAAATCTTTTAATATCTGGTTTCGAGTCCTGGCGATTTCTATGTATCATTATACAATGTATGTAAGTACTTACAAAAAAAAAATGTATCTATGTAGTACCCCATCAAATTGTTATCTCTTTAAATATGTAGCAAAATGTAAAAAAAGGAATTTAAACAAAGCTTTCATAATTGAAGGCAATATAACTAAACTGAAAATTCGTGCTCCCTGCTCGTTACTCTTGACGTTTATTTTTAACCCCCGACCAAAAAAGAGGGGTGTTATAAGTTTGACGTGTCTGTCTGTCTATCTGTGTGTCTGGCTGTGTGAGCGGATAGAGCCTTTTGAATTGATTATGTGTTAATTCATGATTTATTTGATGGATTATTATTGTTCGCAAGATCTTGTATACCACAAAGGCCATATATAATATCTGCCATCTGTAACTAAATGCAACTATGTACCTACTTACATGGCCGCATAACTAACATATTTATTTAGAGACAACTAAAGTGCTTCTATCCAAATATTCTCTATTAATAAATATGTTATTATAAAACATTATTAAGCAACCACGAAATTATTCGAATTTTTCTCGCCCTAAAAACCATCCTATCTCTCAAGTTGGATCGAACTGCACATGGTGTGCGAATTTTATTACCTGCACTTGGCCAGCGTGGTGAATTGAGGCCTAATCTCTCTCGTCAAGAGAGAAGTCCCTGTGTCCCAGCAGTGGGAACGTTAATAGTGTGATGATGATGAAAATCCTTAGACATATTTACAGAGGACGCTGTTTTGATGTTAACCTCAATAATCACCAATCAACTAGATAAGGGTAATAAATGTATTTGCCAAAGACCATTGTCTTTTTTTTATATAATTACTTTTGATATAATTATTTTATAAATAATAAGTTTTTCCCTGATGTGTCTTTGTCCCCAGGGAATCCCTACTATCCATATCAATATTATAAATGTGACTTTGTCTGTTCCTAACGGGGCGATGCTCAACTAAGCCTTCTTTTATGCTGTGTTTACACCGCGGCTTAGGTTTCTTTATTTAAATTACACTCTCAATGAAATTATGCACAACCTTTACTCAATTTCTGAGTCTGGACATAATTAAAACCGTGTTTTTTGAGTTCAACCAATGATAATATGATCTCAATCACACGTAACGAAAGAAAACAATATCACCAAGAAGGTTTATCATTGTGCATCACATGCACATTACAAAATAGAATGAGTTTTTACTTTTATGGGAAGTAAAGTTTTGTACTCAGGTTTTTTTTCTAATTTAAGTATTGTTTATTCTTAAAATAATATATGTAAGGTTCTTTGTGGGTGTAAACCGTTTCCAGCTGTGATCACTGGAAATCTACAAAGGCTATGTATCTACAGCAGCAGGAGACATCCTATGGCATAAAAAAAGGTGTGTGTGCGATTCACACACGATAGAAGTGAAACTTCAGTAAATCGACGAAAGAATAAGAAGAATAAAAAAAGTGTGTGTGTGTCAGCTACGACGCACGATTGGAGTCTACTACTTACGAACTATTATTATGATATACTCTTATATCGAATAGAAAAAAAGGGTAAATGAACGCATCTGCTAAAATGATAAGAGAAACAAACATATATCTGTAATTATTCGGATTATTTTTATTACTTCAATAAAGCGTATTACATAAAGTATGTTACAAAATAATAAAAATAAAATACAGCAATACCTCTTTGCGCGATACTTTGTAGTCTCAACTACGAAGTATCGCTCAAAGAAATTTAAATAAAGCATTGTATTTGTGTCTCTTACCATTTCCGTTTCATCTTTTTGCTTCCGGTTTGAAATCACTACGATTCTATAGAAGTTTCACTTCAAAAATATTATATTATAATTATAAAATATGTGTAACCATTTACATTTTAAATTATAACTTTTGAAGCTTAACTAAATAAATTTGCATCTATGTTTATATGTATCTTCTAGCGGCCTAAAACATTGGATGTTTTCAAATAACCATAAAATAAGTAAGAAAACTTAAAAATACAAAAAAATATTAATTTTTTTTTGTAAATACATATTTAATATACATAGAAAACACCCAGACCCGAAACCAGGAATTGTAGATCGTACAAAATCTGGTCCCCCGGCGGGAATCGAACCCGCAACCTCTTGCGCCTCAGGCGGACGTTCGCCCACCGAGCCACAGAGGTCGTCAAAAAGTTTGTAAGCGCGTCACATAGATGTCGCTACTACGTGCCTCCGTCAAAAAATTGTGTAGGAAACAAGTGGACCTTCGTTCGTTGTTTGGTCGAGGATAACGCGGGCCGGTGAGGTTTCTGCGAATGCAAATTACTTACGTGCAACTATTTGTCAAAGTTCGTCCGTTGATGTTTTCTCCTAATAAAAACAAAAGGTAAACAAACACGTTTTTAAAATGGTACATTTTATAAGTAATGCCTGTCAGCGTTAGCGCATTAAATTAACAAAATTTAAAGCAAAAATAGTGCGAAAAACAAATTAGTTTAATTTAAAATGTAACAATTACAAATCAAAGCATTATAAATCAAAACTTTTTTCAAAAAAAGAAGTTTAAAATGGTTTTTACGCCGAGAAAAAATCTAATATTATATTTTATTACCCTTGGGATGCAGGGGCTGGTCGCTAGTATATAAAAGATTTGATTACTAAGCCACAAAAGTACGTGATTTTTATTTCATAAATTAATAATGTTAATCAATTTAAATTCCGATGGTGATTTGTTTTCCATTAAAGATAAAGACTATTTCGGTTCTTGTCAAAGTTTGCTGAATTCTGAAAATAAATTAAGTTAGCATAAGTGGTAAGTGTCTATTGTAATTATATAATCATTATTTCAGCATAACGATCAATCAGTGGACATTAGGCTTTGATTTAGTTAATTAGGTAGCTCATAGAAAGTTATTGTGTAGTGATCCATGCTACCATCTTAATAAGTTCAATTTTCTCCTTAAATTACTTAGTTTCTGACACATATGTTGAAGTAATATGTAGTTTATCTAAAATTACCACCTGATTTCTTATCATGGGTTTACATATATAGGTATCACTCCACTCGCATGCGGGTGCTCTGCCTACAGAATGAATGTCCGATATGTCGCCAGGACCTGGCCAGGGTAAGAATCTTGCAGGTTCAACAAACACTCCCAATTGAAATTATTTAATTATGATTATTAAAGCTTTTAATCACCATTGTTGTACACTTTTACAATTTCACCTCACTGATATCTCCATTACAGAATATATTAAAATTCATACAATAAGCATTTACAAAAACATTATCTATTTAATTACCGTGCGACCTACATGAGACAAATCGCTGATGCTGCTGAGGTGTTCGAAGTGAATCGAACAGGAACAAAGAACATTTTCAACTACACATTATCTTATCAATATCTATTTCAAATAACTTTCAAAATGATAACATATTTCAATTGTATTTTAGGACACTAGTACCTAAATGTAGGGGGTGGCAAGGGCTCTTGACTCTAATATTTCAAATTTGTTAGTAATTTTTTTATTTATGAAAATATGTTTGTCATTATTTATTTATATTATATTATTATTTATTTTATTTATAATTGGCTCTAAATTGTTTTTTAATTGTGTGTAAATAATCTGCTTTGGTTTCATTTTATAATTAACTCTTTTTTTTTATTATCATAGAACGTCTTAGTTTACACTGTAATGTTTTATGTGCAAATAAATAAACATTAAAATTGGAAAATAAAGATGTCATTTAAATTAATTAATCTTATTTATAAAATTCTCGGTCTTCCTCATATGTGAATTTCGTAACTATTGCTTTGTTTTGGTGTACAGTAAGGTGTTTTTGTATTGGATTGAATTCTACGATTTATGGTACCTATTCAGATTTTTTCAGTTTACAGATCTTGTTTTTATAATCTAATAAGCTATTTACAGTGCGAAAAAAATCTTTCTGCTGCTACAAAACTCATTACAGCTAAATATTGAAGGTCTCTCAATAAAATGGCCTTTATTTATGGAATATTTGCATCAATAAACAGAATATGCGCGTCTGCGCATATAACTTTCACTTATCATTCGTAAGCAGATACTTACTACTGTCATGCCACCATTTCTTTTTGCTCCGATACACTAAATTAATGAATATCACACAATTACTATTTTATTCTGCATAAAAGAATGCGAGCTCATATCGCATGTTGTTTTCAAACGTAAGCATATTTGTGTAGCAGGCATGAGCCTTTGAATTTGTAATGTTATTGTAATGTTTTAACCTTGAATGTACTACTTAAGTAAAAGTGACCGTGAGTGGGAACGTAAATATGAGGTTTATATAGCCAATTTCTAGATTCGTCATCATACCCAGCTCAATGTCATTCATTATAACTTAAAAATGTTGGCCGAATGATGCAAAAAAAAATTGCTTTATGACCATGACTAGGCAAAGTTGTATAATTTTAGCTTTATGTAACCGGACTTTGGACCAAAGAGGCTGATTTAGGGTACAAAGTGCAAATCATAGAAATTAAAGAAATTAGATACAATTTAACCCACTTCTTGTTCTTCTAAAAATGTTTATAGATCTATAGAAGCAGTGCTTGTCATATATAATTCATAATATGAAACTGACTGCCCATAAAAACTATTATTAATGTCTATAAGTATGAAACAATAACTTAGGTATACATATTTAACATTTAAAATACAAACATAAATGATGTTAAACAATATTACATAATATTTTGTTTAACCTTTTATGCCAACCAACAAATAATTTATTAATTAAAATTAACAGAAATACATTATTCCAACATAATAATTATAATAATAAAATAGGAGTCCACCCCATTTTGCATAACATAAATCTAAATTTAAAATTTAAGAAAAACCCCCGATTCCAATGCCTTAATTTCCTTAAATGTAAAACAACATAATATTATGTAATGTGGACGCGATGCGTTTTCATTTGATACCCCACACTTGTATATTTGCAGAATTTCGGTTTTGCTTCCCCACTCTCACCCCCATAACTTTTAAACGGCCCAACCGATTTTCATGAAACATGTCTAAGAACACTCGCGCAAAACTCACCTTTCATACAAAAAAAACTAAATTGAAATCGCTCCATCCGTTCGGGAGCTATGGTGACACAGACAGACAGACAGACAGACAGACAGACAGACAGACAGACAGACAGACAGACAGACAGACAGACAGACACGTCAAACTTATAACACCCCTCTTTTTTAGTCGGGGGTTAAAAATAGGAGTTCAAGAAATAACCAATAAAATACGGAATGATGGCTCAACTTCTCCCATATATTGAGAATATGTGAACAGATGACACATATTTTTAATAAACGTGAGCAGTTGAGCACACCATCCACATAGCTAATTATAATCATCTGAGGATTTTGTAGAAGAAGATTGGGTACTTAGATATGTAAACCACATTTTGGTGCATCAAAGCAAATGAAATTACCACCTTGATCAAAATGTTAGACCTCAGACATTACAGTATTTTTTTTGACAGTCCAAACAAATTTACAAAAATTGCAGGATCCATCTTATTCATTTTCTATTAACTCGTTAATCCCCAAGCGGTAACCGGTTACCGGGCAAAAGAAAAAGTAGTAGTAGTTAAAGATTGTAAAATCTCAATCCAAGACAACAATATACGCAAAGACATAAAAACGTTATACAAAATACCTGACCATTCAAAAGCAAACAGAGGGAGCGGTCCAACTGGTCTAGTTACAGCACGAATCGGTCCGCATGTGCCAATCGACAAGGTTGGGGAAAGGTCAGCCTATGTCTACGTGCGCGCGAGGAACGTTAATAGGGTGATGATGATGATGAATATTATAAACAATTATGTTTTTACAAAATGATATACCCCACTTGTAGGTTTAAACTAATATTCTTAACACACGTGCACACACACACACACATATTTACATTCATATTTTTGTTTTTAAATGAAAGTATCCCAGTATTATGATTTAATACGGGTAACATACCATGATTTGACGGTTTTTGAGTTTTCAAAAGTTATAAAGTATCCCAGTAACTGTAGTCTGAGTAATATTAGAGGTTTGGTTACTTTACTCTTTTTTTATTTTAGCAATTACTCCGTCGATTGTCATACGTTTCATCACAGGCCACCAAATCCCATTTTTGTTCAAAATGGCGGACTAATACTATACTATCAAAACATAAAGAAAACCATAATGAAAGCTATAAGCAACGCTAATACCATCGCTGAGCACATTATGAGGCTTATCGTCCTCCAATGAAAGAATTTAGAGAGTAATCCCACTGACGCTATTCCAACTGTATCTATCTCTTCATTTTTCTACCAGCAAGCCCCGTTAAAAAGAGTAGAACTTATTCTACGCTGCAAATTTAATGAATCAATAATGGGCAATCTAAACTTGCGTAAACGTAGCATTTGAGTTTAGAAACATCTAGAAGTTTAGGATGTATACATTTTAACAGTTATCGATTTTTTTAATACAAACGAGATTATTTAGAGTGATGAACGCCACGCCACGATCTGGTTTTTTGTTTTCTTTAAATAACTTTATGTTAAATATTTCTGCCGATGACTTGAGGAAGATACCAGAGTGCAAAAAATACATATTATAAATTAAAAAAATAATATAAAGATCATTCTATGAAAATAAAAATATATAAATATATATATTGTTTAATATAACTATATCATATAATCTGTTGTATAACTCAGAATTACTGTTCTCTCTCTTTCCAGACTGCGGCGTTTTTTACACATCGATCCATGTTATCTAGCAGAATAACCTTTTTTTAATAACGCTAACGATGATGATGAATAAATTAAGTTTAGTGTTAACATACAAACTGCCAAGGTAAAAGCCATTTTCCAACAAAACCTTTTTACGGATAAACCCATCAAGGAAAGATAAATAACAAAGGTGTAAATATGCTATGTACAGTATTATAACAACATCAAACTTTGTATTTCAGGCTTAGATGATCCTCTGGTTTAGAATATTATAAATATCATCAGTCTGAACTGATACAATTTTTTTTAATCAAATGATGTTTTTTTTTTCTTATTTATTCAATTACATTTATTGCTATTAGCTATGCGGTGTGCATAGGACTTAGACGCAAATATGATTCAATTTTCGCATTTTTGCCGAAAAATAATCGAACTCTTTAGGCAATAAACAACAGTTTAAGTTACCATGACTGGGCGACCAATTTTACGTTACTTCTATTCCTACATTCGACAAAATTAAATGTTAAACCGGTTTGAACACGCTAATCTCCGAAACTAATGGTTCGAATTGAATAATTCTTTTTGTGTTGGATAGTCCAGTTATTGAGGAAGGCTATAGGCTATATAACATCAGGCTACGACCAATAGGAGCAAAGATATAGTGGTAAATGTGTAAAAAACGGGGTTTCTGTCTGTGATTTATTTGAACAATTTAATGTACATACCTTCGCAAAGTTTTTCGAAATAATGCTACTGTACTGCAGTAGAAATGTAGGTAGAAGAACAAAGTGATTTTTAATAATGCTTATTTTATAAAAAAAAATTGATTGTGAAACCGGGATTTACTCACGTAATGAACTAGAAGTTCATAAACTTTCGACTTTTTAATCCTCGACAAATAAGAGGGTTCGCGTCACAGACGCTCGCGCGTTGCGTACGTTTACAACTAGGAGATATATTATTCTAATATGAATTGCTTAAAACCTTTTTCTATCAACATACCTTCATCCAATTTCTTCTTCATTTCTCTCCATTGTCATGAGTAAGAGCATATTTCCTTAAAAAACAGAATGTTGAATACTAGTATAAACACAATATACATAATTACATTTTAACTCCTTGACCCTCACCTCAGGTAATAAGGTCAGGTAAGCGGCACAAGACATCTGATATACTTAATATAAAAGATATTTTTAGTATGCATATTAAGCACCTTACATAACCTATACCCATATACATATAACATTAATTTAAACACCGAATATTTACAGATTTCTTGTCCCGTCGGCCGCAGCCTTCCTTCCGGTGTTGTTGATCTGATCCTCAACTTATTTCAATTATAATATTAGAACTGTACTTTGTTGAAGAATTGTTGCCACCGGCATGCCTGTCCCAGCAGTCTAGTTGGTATCATGAACAGGCTCAGAGTCGCTCAAAGAGCTATGGAGAGGGCTATGCTCGGGGTTTCACTACGGGATCGAATCAGAAATGAGGAATAGATGCCTCTGATGCAGATATGGTCGACATGGTACACACGAACGATGCTAGATACGGCTTCGTTGGAGCCGTTGGCCATGTGAACTTCTACATAAATGGTGGAGAATACCAATTAGGTAGAATATTGAATACCTCACGTTTCTCTCTCTTATCGCTAAGCTCCAACAAATACCAAAAATAAAGAATAGATACCTCCTTATTTTATATTTCTGGTAAAGGAATATGGAAATTCAACTCCGTTTGACCATCAGCCTTGATGATATTCATCTTGAAATGTTGCGAGAGGATTTATACATTATACATAATTTATTTTAAGTCATTGTGAATGTGATTGAAACGCAGATTTAGTTTATGCCTGTTGACTGAGCTGGATTTAAAAACTTTTCTAAAATTAAGTTTGAAAAATAAACCTTCTTTATTATCAAAACAAACGCGAGCTTCGTTGTTTATTCTGAAACAGTGGCATCTAAGGCTCGGGCGTTATGTCCTCCTGTTTAGTGCCATTAAACCCGTTAATAACAACTTATGAATAAATTAATGCCATTATTCATCATCATATTAACCGCTGGACATAGGCCTTCCTCATCCCGATCTCCATTATTTTCGGCTGGCAGCGGCCTGCATCCACCATGAACCCACAGCCTTCACCAGGCCATTATTATATTTCGTCGCTATACAGCGAAAACCAGTTAAATCGAAATTTTTACGAAAATGACTTAAGAATGCCAAAGTACATTATATAATTTATTAATTTTTAGCCTTTACGTCGTATGATTATTTCACATTACAAAACCAATTATTTAAATTATATAATATTAAGGCTCATTTTTTATTTTTCTGCCACACACTGTTTTTTTCTTGTTCGAGTGTTTGACAAGTTTTTTATAGAGATTCGCTATGCGAAAACATGTAAATGGTTCATAGGTTTTTTTTTTTTTTTATTATTGATAAGCCTTTATTTGACCACAATCTCACCTGATGTAAAGTGACGATGTGGTCTGAACCCCTGTGCAGAATTTCAAGTTACTTACCCTTAAAGTTTATTAAGGCCCTGCGGTGGATATATCAATCATCTTCTCCTTTTTTATATTTAGATTATTACACGTCCGCCATTTTGTAAGGTATTTACGAATGATATTATAATTCAAAGTGAAAGAAATCAATCATCCTAAAATTGGATTTGTATAAATTGAACACAATTATTATTATTTTGTAACATACTTTATGTAATACGCTTTATTGAATTAATATAAACAATCCGAATAATTACAGATATAAATTTCATGTTTTGTGTATAATATTTTATACAATTACAAACCATAGCTACCATATAACAAAAGCCATCAACTTTCTAATAATAAATTCGGCCATCTTTGCAAATAAAACAACGTAAAAGGCGTTAGTTTTGTATTTTTCGTTTTTCCATTTTCATTTTCAATTTAGAATATCAATTATGTCTATTAAATGAAGTATATCAGATGTGTAGTTCCCGTAACACAAGCTTTAGAGCTTACTACGGTGCTAGATATTGTTGTGTGGATTGCCAAGAAGTATTCAATATAAAATATTTTTTATCAAATAAGCATCTTTGTGTAGGTAGGTAATTTATTCAGGGATACAAAGGCGACTTAAATCCACGTTTTGGTTATGTTATTAGTTCAGTTTCTATTATCTTATTCACGAATGTGTCAATATGGTATATTCCATCTTTGATTATGATACTGACTATGTTTTATGCATACAACCTGAAATTAAGAAAATAATGACCTGACTCCTTTGTAATTTTTTTATAAACGTGAACTTGCAAGCCAAAACAAGTGGCGTTTATCCTTACAGTAGGCAAAAAAAACGTTATTTGATAACATCTATGATAAGTGAACGAATAATAAATATTTAGTCATCATGCCCAGTGCTGTGGGCATAATCCTATCAGTTAACTTTAATTATATAACTTAAATTTTTTGGGGCATGTTTATATTTGTATTGGTCAAAATTTAAATTTTCCCGTTTTTTTTTGTATTTTTTTTTGTATATCAATATTATGTGTCAATGGTTAGTTATATCTAGAGCTATCTTGCTTTGTTATATTTTAACCATTGTATAAATGAACTCGAAGTTGATGGTTTTCATTGCCCATTTATCTTAGAAGATTCGCTGTACAAGCTTCAGAGAGCTTTTACCAATGACGTGAGTAATTGTGGCTATTACTAGCTGACGCTGTGTAGCAAACGTTCTTTGGCAAAATGAAAAATAGATGTTGTTGATTCTCAGACCTACTCAATATGCTCACAAAATTTCATGAGAATCGGTAAAGCCGTTTCGGAGGAGTTCAAAATATTTTAAGCTGGAGAAATCATCAAATATATTCCCTTTAATCTAACTAATTTATAGTCCGATTTAATAATCTGATCAGTGATCACAGAACTGTTGTATTGTTTTCAATATTCAAATGAAAACAGTTGAAGAGGTATACAACTACATACCAAAAGATTCTCTACCTGTAGATTACGGTGGCAAAGAGAAAAAGCTGGAAATTATGAATGGTAAGTGATAAGTGAAAATACTTAATTATCAATTTAACTGCCAGTATCCTGTACTAGGTCATTAGAAGCCTCTAGATTTTATAATATAAAAATGAATCGCAAAATGTGTTGGTAAGCGCATAACTCAACAACGCCTGGACCAATTTGGCCAAATCTTTTTTTAAAATGTTCGTTGAAGTTCAAGGATGGTTTTTACGGCGAGAAAAATTAGAATTATTGCTGGAAAAACCCTAAAAATAGTCATTTTCTTTTTCCCATACAAATGATTTGTAACTAAAACGTAGTCAATTTGAGCTTTATTGCTATGGTATAAAGTTCATATTAAATTACAAGCACTCACTGTTGTCTAAGCAATGTAGGTGTGTTCCTAACGTCAAAGATCATATCTATCAAAAGTATATAAAATTTTCATGTCACAATGTTAGTTACCGTACTCCTCCGAAACTGATTTACCGATTTTTACCAAATTTTATTACCACCTAATCAAACCGTCACAATAGGTGGTCTGGAAAACCTTTAAGGAATCTAGTACCTAATAGTTTACTAAACAATCAAGCCAATAGTTAATGTAATGTTTGAATGGAATGTGTGACTTTGGTATAAAGATTTTATCAGGCTAATAAGAACAATGTATCTGTGTTATTTTGTTGTAGAGACTTTAATTAATAGGAACTTGTAAAGTTACTTGAAATAGTCAAAAAAGAGTGTCGATAACTTTTCAACTTTATTGTTAACCTTAAACAATTAACTCAAGTCTAAAATAACAAGGGCCTGTTGTAAAATATATACCCTATGGATTACTTTTGCTAAGACAGCTTTGTTGAAAGCGTATCATAGCAGTGTTTACTTTTTTGTGGTCAAACTGTTAATTTTGGTTAAGAAATCCCGATTTACACTGCGTTGGACTAATTATTTATTTATTTTTATTATTAAATGTGGTCAGTTTATTTGTAAGGAGCATTCTGTGTATGTTTTCACAATATGCTCACATTGAAGAAGAGATATTGCTGATATAAACAATTAGCAAAAAATTCTTGTTATCCTTGTTAGTGACAAAAAAATATAGGTCCGGAATTTGTATTGAATTTAAGGTTAAAGAACTTTAGCGGTGCGCATTAATTTTTGCTTTTCGGTGCGCAAAAATACATAAGAACCCATCGTAAATTTTATCCCTTGAGTTAACATATAAAAATAAATAAATGCAATGGTGATAATCATCATCTATACTAATATTATAAAGCTGAAGAGTTTGTTTGTTTGTTTGAACGCGCTAATCTCCGAAACTAGACGTTTTTTGTTATGTTGGTAGGTACATGTTTACAGACATTTTGTCACGTTTCTATTTTTTGGGACGTTACCTGAGTTGCCATTGCTAAATTGAGGGGGCTATGATCTCTTTGTGAGGAAAAAAAATTGACGAGCGCTCTCTCGACGGTATAGCTTCGACCCGGGAGAGCGGGCACGCGCTCAGTAGAAATCGTACTCAAGTAGTCAGCAAATCCAGTCTCCAAAGAAGTCTCAAGAAAGAAGTAGTCAGCAAGAAAGAAAAAGTCAGCAAGAAAGAAGAAGAAGAAGTCTGCAAAAAAGAAGACTCTGGATTGTCCGGAAATGATTTTTTATCCATTATGTACTCCAAAAGCTCCACAAGATGAATAAATATTTCTATTATTTTTACAGAATAATGACTCTTTACCAATAGATATGACAGAAAGTTTCTACTGTGGTGATGCAGCAGGACGCATTTTCTTTCTTTGCTTACATTTTCAGAGTATTCTCTTATCAGGAAAGACAGAACGATATTGATTATGAACCGATTTAAATTGAGGATGGCCAGATTACTCAATTATTAATTTCCGGGAAAATTTTATACCCGTGCGACGCCGGGGCGGGCCGCTAGTTGAGATATAATGCTATAGATATACATATATTTATTTATACAGTAAAATCAGCTTTTAGAGACGGCCAAGGACCCGGCGATGCTTAGCAAAATTTTTTGCATAGTCTTAACGAAAAATGTTGTCACACAAACACTTGCTACCCATGTTCACTTTACGGTAGTTTTTCCCCATTTTACAAAATTTAAAAACCTTCACACGCTAATTTCTAGCCCCGCGGGGTGAGAACATAACTTTAATGTACTATTTTTTACCCTTGTGCTGCCGGGATAAGCCCACCATGGCCAGAAGTGGACATTCTACGACAGACGACCGTGTTGCAGGAATACCCGTCCGTTTAGATACTGCAACAATGTGAAATTGGGTTGAAAGTCTGTAATTAGAGCTATAGTTAAATATACACTGATATTAAGATTTTAAGCTTCTAAGTTCAGTTAAGTTCTTTTACAAATAATACCATCCAATATAAAAGAGATTATACTATGTATAACGGAAAACAACAATCCTTAAATTTATAAATTTCATAGGAAATTATGTGAAAAAAAAGAAGTCGGTGTTTTGAGACCCATTATTATATACCAGTTGCATAATATACTAAGGCCCATGTTATGTTTGATATTGATAATGAAATTTTGGTTTTGTTACTTACAGATGTATAAATTCGTGCCCAAGTTTAAGCTGTTTGCTGAAAAGCGTTGAAATTATTTCTGTGACTATATACAATGTACATAATATACCAATGTTTATATACCTCTACATACATATATATATATATATATATATGTAAATGTTTATCTTCATTGTTTTTTCACATGTTTTGAAGACAAATATTTTTCAGGCTAAGTAATCCCTTATTAGGTACATCAGCTCTCTGCCCGTGTTGCCGTTTCAGGAATCGACAAATTATAAAAAATGTTACAAAAATCTTTATCTCATACTAAATTTGTGTTACTGAGTAATTTGACAAATTATTGTAATCTGTTGTGAACAAAACTTCCGGGTCACATTTCACGCGTAAACATTAGTTAACTTTGGAAGGAGCTATGTAGGTATTTACCTACTCATTACTTACGAGATATTGATTGATATTGATGTTAACCCCTTAACATGAAAATAATCTACCACGAGATTCGTAAAGTGATTGGAATGAGGCAAAATTATCGGATGCTTAGCTGAGTAGCTGAGCGTAGAATTTGCTAATCGACCTCCTACTCTAATAATGCCGTTCTCGTCTAAAAATGGCTTTAAACGTGACATCCCGGTACTACAAGGTTTATCCTTTTTTAAATTCCGCATGTCTTCATAAAAACTTTGGGATCCTGGCAAAAACATTACATTATTGCATTATAAAATTTAACTACAAAAAGTAAATAATTTGATAACTTTGTTTTCTTTATCACAAGGTTGACAAACTCTAATCAAATGAAGAAAGTTTAACATGGGTTAATTGGTGTGATAATATTATTTCTTTAGGTACCTACCAACAATCTGTTTATGGCGTTTTTCTACAAGATTCGTTGCAAACGTTGAAGAATATTCTCGGTAAACACTTTATTTTTACTATTGTTTTTAAAAGAAAAATAAATAAATTTTAGCTTAATTTTAAGCTTAGTTAAACATGATCACCCATAACACTCGCCGTCGGAATATTTTACTTTCTTTAATGTGTTTAATCAGGACGGAAGAAAATGTAATTTCCTTAAAATAGTAATGTTTAGCTATGTACGCACTACTAATATCTAGATAAATAAACACCAGATAATCGTACTATGCAACATGTACTCGCTACAAAATTTTCAAAACAAAAAAAGGTTTAAATCCACGACCTTCAGAATGAAAGTCGAATGTGCTCTTACTTAGCCAACACGGTTTTTTTTAATATACTTACATCATATCTAACACCAGGGTATTCAATTATTTATGTTTAGTATTATATAAATATCTTATTTTTTTTTTTTTTTTTTGTTTTACTGTATTTTACTGGTTATGTGTGTGTTGTGTCAATAAATGTTTTCTTTCTTTCTTTCTTTCTTTCTATATATAAATCTCGTGGGTTGGCCTTCATATTAAATATTAAATCGAATTGCGAATCGATATTTTGCAGTAACCTTTCTCTTTTTACATCATTAGCATTAAGTATAGACGACAAAATTTTGTAACCAGTAGCCTTACAATGAGTTGCCATTTTTTATCTATCAGTTTTATTTCCTTGTCTAAGACCAACTTTCTCTATCTATTATTTGCGTAAACCATTGTAAAAAGTGAATTGTTGTTTCTATTAGTTTAAATAGGTTTTATGAACAACTTTAAAACCATAAAAGGTGTTGGCTGCGATCATGCCAAGTTTTCACCTGTTGGTATGTAGATTTAGAATTTATAAGAAAATTACCATAATTATATGTAATACAATCATAAGCAAATATCTGATAGTAGTTTTTCCTTTAGTATATATGTAACATGGTATGGACATCATGAGAAGGGTTTAATGTCATGTGACATAGTGTTTATTTTGACTTAATATATTTATATAAAATTATACACTCTATTATTGATTTGCCTATGCTGTTATCAGAGATTACATTCAATACAGTTTGCTGTGCAGCTGTTTACTTTTTGTTTTTTCCTATGTAATATTTTTGAATGTGTAAAATTATTCTGTATGTGTTTAGGTTACAATCAAACTTAAGAAATACTAAATTATCTTTAAGACTATCATTTAGTATGTATTTGTAATGTCTTAATAACAAATAAATAAAAAAATATACCATAATACCATTTTCAAAGTTAGTTTTTCATTCAGTAGTTTAGACGGCTGTTTCTAATATTCTAATAAGTGAACTGAAAATGCTGATTATTCCGTGCTATGGCACGTCATTTGCCTAATTGAATGTCTGGTGCCGACAGTCGAGAATTATCCTGTAAATTACTGAATACACGAATCCTATCTATTTTTCATTTTGCAAAACAACGTTTGCTGGGGTCAGCTAGTTATCTATAAAAGCGAAATTTGTCACTAGTTAATAACGGAAATAAAGTTGATGATGATGTCTCTGTACTCTTTGAAATATCCCAGCGGAAATAGAAGCTTTATTATTAAGATTTCTGTGAGAACCAGTGACTTTTACTTTAACTGCGCCCAGGAGACACTCTCCACCACGGTATTTATTTCTACATTTTAAACTAAACTATTGACCAAACATTAACTTCGTAAAACAGAGGATTGAACTTTAAAATAAAAACCATAAAACAAAAAAGAGAAAGAACACCCAGAGCTAATCTTTTTCAGAGATTTCTATATTAGTATATGGGAATCTAGGTCAATTAACAATAGCTTCCCTTTAGATGCAGGTATGGGTATAGGTATGTATGTACCTTAGAAAAACTTTTAATATGAAAGTTATTTATATGGTTATATCGAATGATATATTTATGTCGTCAAAATTGTTTATTACAATTGCAATAATCCTGGATGTTTAAAATTTAAACGACAGGTTTTATATAAGTATGGATGTTTGTTACTCTTTCACGTAAAAACTACTGAACCGATTTAAATGAAATTTGGTACACAGAATCTCTAGAGCCTGAAAAATAACATAGGCTTTTTACCGCGGGAAAACGTCATTCCGCGGGAAAATCCATTAAAATATGGAATCGATTAAAATATTGAATAAGGCGATTATTTATAAGTTTTTATTCAATAGAGAAATTATATAGATCCGACTAGATATTATGTTCTAAAAACAAACGCAAACTTTACATACTTTTAAAAGCTTTTTAAAATTTAAACATTCATTTATAATATTATTATGGATATCAGCATACACATACATAATGATATTCTAAAGTTATATGAAGTTTTAGATAATATAGATAGTTATATGGTTGGTGGAGAGGCGGCCGCTTCGCCGTGTAACTGACAAGGGTCTGAGAAGCCTTAGGAGTGGGGGAGTAATTATTTTTATAACAACTAAAATGTTTGCAATATCTAATGGC
Source organism: Gymnoscelis rufifasciata (assembly GCA_929108375.1). Taxonomy (NCBI): domain Eukaryota; kingdom Metazoa; phylum Arthropoda; class Insecta; order Lepidoptera; family Geometridae; genus Gymnoscelis; species Gymnoscelis rufifasciata. The sequence goes on along the minus strand of CAKMYF010000001.1, from coordinate 3,430,876 downwards.
AATGGAACGGGTCCATCCCTAGGCGCTGGGCGCTGGCACTAGCCTGGCACATGTTACACGTGTACTGTCCTTCAAGAAAGATAATAAATCATTCATTGTAATGCGTTGAGGATTACTATCGCGAGTTAGCAACATGCATTTATACGTCTCCCATTCGCGTTCGGTAGTTTTGTCTAACTTAGACACAATTATATAGTTAACAAGTGTGTCCCAGCTGTCGGTGGGTTTTAGCTATATACGTTTTTTACTACAAAAATATGTTATAGGTACATAGGAGATAACGATAGGTATGTCTTTCAACTTTAGAATTCGCTCTGAAAGTTGGGCTTATTAACAGATTTAATAAGGGAGTTTTATGGATAATTTCGGCTAATTGGTATAGTATTTTTCGATTTAAAGGCTTGGCTTATATCATCTTAAACATTTTATTTTATACAAATGCTTTTATGTGAAGTTCGTGTTGTTGTACGAGTGAAATTTTCTCGCCGTAAAAACCATCCTATCTCTCAAGTTGGATCGAACTGCACATGGTGTGCGAATTTTATTATAATCGGTTAAGTGGTTTATGACCAACGTGGTTATTATACATAGAGTTAGATATACATACAAAATCTTATGTAGAGGTATTGTTATATTTTTTTGTTTCGAGACACCCCAACTGACGTATAGAAAACCTGCATGATTTTGACCCAAATAGTAATGATGATACAACTGACTATTGGAGGCTTATACCAAGGTTCACTTGATAATCTTAGGACAGCCTAGGAAATGAAGCTCATCTCACACATTACTGAGTATGGATTTAGTTTAGCCAGTTAACATAAGTATATTTTTTTTAATAAACAACATAATCATCCCTATTTACATGCTCACTGCTGGGACACAGGAACTTCTCTCTTGACGAGAGAGATTATTCCTTAATCTTACCTGTAATTAAATACGTTAGACGAGGTACCGAAGCGACGAAATAAGGTTTATCCGCGCGCCTCACGCCTCAAACATTACACATAAGTTAACAAAAATACCTACATAAATATTAGACATATCATCACTGACTGAATACATGATATTCTAAAAACCCTATAGCTTCAATAAGTTACGTTTATCATTATAAATACTTTATTTAGAAAGTTTTTTTAACTTCTGTATAGTTATAACCTTGTAGTTACGGACTATTGCAAGGCAGTAAAAATCTCTGAACAACAATCTCCATCACTCTCTCTCTCTCTCTCTCTCTTTTTTATATAATATAATAACAATCCCAATCTCTCTCTCAACTCAACTTCAGTTAGGTTTTAATTCAACAGTAGGTTTCTCTCAATAATAGGTTGGACCTACATACTGAAATTGGGAACAGGGAGGAGGATACTTAGTACAAAAACAAAGTTTAAAACAAAATATTTATTTATACAATATATTAGGTACCCATTATTTATGGCGAGCCTTAAAATAATTGTCGAGTATTGAATGGGGCAAATTTAGTGTTGGACCCTAGTTTCCTAGACTAGACATAATGTTTAAATTTCCAACGATTTTATTTCATGTATTTAAAATTGTTTACTTCTACGTTTTGTTTTGTATGAAAGGTGAGTGTCGCGCGAGTGTTCATTTTTTTATTTAGATTATGATTTTTTATGTTTGTTTAGTATTTAGAAAATTTAGATTTAAATTATGTTTTAGATTATGTTTGTTTAGAAAATTTAGATTATGTTTGTTTAGAACTTTGCAAGACGTTTTTAAAATTTTATAGCTGTCATTTGAATATTTATTGTGTTTATTGTAAATCTACGCATAAATAACACTAGATAATCTTGTATGACAGCAATGAAGAAACTTCAGACCATCATTAATCTGTGGGTGAAATTAAATCACTAAACGTTAGTGATTATATTCTCTTTAGCTTTAGGTTATAAAAATGCAAAGGCCCAGCCCGGAGGGTGGTGACAAGTCGCGGCCGAAGCCTACCACCAGAGACTGTTCTACATATTTCCGGAAAATTCACAATACATTTTTGCGAAGTACCCCAAGTGGGCTCTTTAGTGGACTAGGCCCGCTCGAACTGGCCCCTCGGGCCCAGCTGACGTAATATAAGTTTGAATTTATCAAAATCTAACTTCACTTTAGGAGTCAAATTATAATCTTATTGTTTGACAGGGCTATAATAAAATGTTATATAATTCTTATGTAAGTGTTTTCTTTTTTTTTCCTCGATTTTTATCTGATATACTAAATACGACATTTTAGAAACCATAATAATTTAAAAATATTTTTTTTTATGCTTGAAAAGCCTTCAGCTATAGACTCATGTATTTGTGCTTCGATGATCGTCATTCATTTGTTTTTTTTCTTCTGTTTTTTTCTGTTTGCGTCACTCATTTTACAAAATGGAAAACTTAGTTCTGGAGGTAAAATAATCTATAAATTTAATAAAGAGACCATGATACAGGAATTAAACTTTGGAGTAAATAATAATTTGAGTCTTGTTTTCTACTTATAGATACATCTGTCTAATAAAGGCAGTATCTGCGTCAACTGTTCAGATGTGAATAATAAAAAAATATATAGAAAAAATAGCAATCTATCGAGCATAATCGTGTAATCGAAACATTTGATTTGTTCATTCGATCATAGAAGGTGAATGTAGGTAACTAAGGTTACACAAGTCAGCAGCTAGTGCTAACTTAAACATTTCATTCAAGTTTTAAAAAATTTAAAATACAAAATAATTAAATCAAGAAATTTATAAGGTATAAATAACTAGGTACCTACATTATCCATACTAATATTAAAGATGGGAAAGTGTGTCTGAATTTGTCCGTCTTTCAAGGCAAAAAGACATAAAAATATAAATCTTATAATCGTATTTAATTGTCAGCTAGTCTTAGGACTATTTTTTATTTTTATATTTCAATTATCTGTGCAATAAAGTATTTTTATCTTATCTATTTCACTTTATCAACTTAAGTGTTACACTATTCATTTTGTAAACGGGTTTTACTCATTTAAACCGACGGTATTATATATATCTACCGACGTTTCTATTCCCCTCAAGAAGGAATTTTCATCAGGGAAGCGGGAATACAATAATTTTGTACCTATTTAAAGATATCCTAATAAAGCAGATAATGTTACTGGTCTAGTCAAATCACCTAGCAATTGAATTACCATAAATATACATTATTATTTAGTTGTTCAATTTTTAGTTTTGACATTGCGTACGACCTTCCAATTGTACATTTTGCCTAATTATTTAATATTTAGCAAGTACTTACTAAGACTATGATAGTTACTAGAATCAACAGATTTTTTTCGTTTAATAATTATTATATATATAGGTCGTAGATAATGTTGTCAATCACTTTATATTCAGTTATTAGTATTATATACCTATATATATATAATTTTGTGGTCACTGTCACCGGCTTGTGGGGTTATAAAAACGTAATTTTAAAAAGTAACTTACACCCTCACAAACATTCCCATTAATAATATTAGTAGGATGGTATTTATAATATTGGTATGTTACCTGTAGAACAAGGAAATAGACTTTCAAATATTCCTTTTGATGTATACTTCCAAATTCACGGTTACAAAGTAGCAAAAAGGTCACCACTCAGCCGTGTGCTATACAAGATACTTAGATCTATTTTTCTTTCATTCGTCCTTGTTGTTGAAAGTTTGAATTTAGTATTTTTTCATTTAATTTGTACCAGAATTGTCCAATGAATAATTCCTAGATAATACCGCAATTTCACTGAATTTGTATGTCTTATTTTGCTATTTATGTGTTAAAGAGATAAACATGAGTGAAAAGCTTTGAACTTATTTAGGTTTATGAATAACGTTTTTTATCCAACTTCCTAAGATAAGAAATGTTATGTAAATTAAAATAGGTATTCATAGTATTGTATTCTTATGAATGATAAAATAGTTATATAAGTATCTACACTGTATTTGTTATTTTTATAAAAAGGAGGTTGGATTTTGTGATAACTCTGAGATATGTTTAATTAAAGTTTTTTGTGGATTTTATGTACACATCATTATTTATTGATCTTAATATTGCATCTATTTTATTATCTATTAAAATAAAAACAACAAACAACCAAAAATATTTTTGGCATGCCGTACGCAAATTGGCATGGATGCACGACATTTGCATTTTAAATCACAGTTTTAACAATCCAATAACAAACTAAACTTATCTGCATAAAGCTCAAAATATGAATTGGCTGTTGATGATTGTTGATTATCTTTTGTTTTTAGTCGTAAATTCAGTTTTTCTGTAGTGTATTTAGTATCAGCATTGCACCCGTACGAAGCCGGGGCGAGTCGCTAGTTAATAACAAGTTTAGATAACTAAAATCACTAACATTTTTATTCAAAGATGAACAATTTCTCCCGTTTTTTACACATTTACCACTATATCTTTGCTCCTATTGGTCGTAGCGTGATGTTATTTATCCTATAGCCTTCCTCGATAACTGGACTATCCAACACAAAAAGAATTTTTCAATTCGAACCAGTAGTTTCGGAGATTAGCGCGTTCAAACAAACAAACAAACTCTTCAGCTTTATAATATTAGTATAGATTCACAGATAATCATCAGGTATTTGTGTCAAGAACATCTTCAAGTAGATCCATTCAGCTAAAAACTCATACCTTAAATTCTTTTTTTTTATTTTTGTGCACACAACTTTTTGGAATACGTATACTGCAGCAACAAAATTACAATTTTTTTTTTCATTCAGATACAAAAAATACCATTCTATATGAACTTTTTAAATCGTTTCTTCGTCGTAGATACCTATATTGTCTGGCTGTCTGTTGTGTTAGATAGTTAACATTTTGAGGGATACTGTATTTTGTTGCCGCTTTAATAAGTAATTCTAAAAATCTCTCCCATATTATATCAAACCTTTATGTGTGGATCAGTCTTCAAGAGGTTTCCATGCAATTTATAAATCGCGGAATTCGATCTCAAAGACCGTTTATAAAGCTCTTTTACCCGTTGCCTTGTGAGAAGCTTTGTTGTTTTTATTATTGTAGGGGTTTGCAAATACTCTATATCTCCTTTATGTCAAAATTGTCATTAGAGAAGTCATCTACTGACAAGGTATACGAGATTGACGATAAAAGCGAGAGTTAACATAAGAAATGGAAGATATCGCCGCCCACAGATAAAAAAAACTATTATATTGATATGAAGTTGAGAAAAAGATAGTTGATCTATATATATTTAATGAGACACAATCAGCAACATTTATTTTATTTAAGTTAATATAATATATTAAATGAGACACATTGATCTGATTGGATGCACGTGAAGATTGTTCAACTACCGTTTGTGCAAGCGGCTAGCTCTTCGACTCTGACTGGTGGGTCCATAGTTTCGTATTTTTATTAAGTAAACTAGCTAGAACCCTGTAATATTGTCTAGACTCACTGTAAGACCTCGACGTAGTCGGTGAGCTGGCCGCGCTCGCACGTCCGCCAGTCGTGTTTGAAGCCGCACATCGCATTGCAAGCTTTCAGAAAATCCTCCAAAATGTGCGTGCCTTTTGGAATAAAGCCTCACGTAATAAGAAAACGACAATTCTATGTTTATAAATCACCAGTGTCTTTGTTTCGTTTAAAAGTTATGGGGAGTGAAAGTGGAGAAGATAACTGAATGTCTGCAAATATACTCGAGTGGGTCTCAAATAAAAGCGCATCGCGTGCACCTTACAAAATAGTATGACTTTTTACTTTTAAAAGTTACTAAGGTTTTAGAATCGGGTTTATTTAGATTATAAAAAAATAAAAAAAATATTTTTATTTGCATCAGCTCAAACGTCAATCAACAACAATCAAAACAAATAAACATTTTTTTTTTTTTTTTTTAAACTCATACATACTACACTTACCTTTACCAACATCAACACCGGAAACTGTCACCCGTATACACTATTTCTTGTTAAAATGAATTATCTGAAATACATTGTTACATCCTGCATATCATAATAACAATCTGGAATGATGTAGCCAATAGCGTCATGTCCCGACAATTTACAGCTGAAACACTATCACTCCTCTCCTGCAATTTTACAGTCGCTCATAAAAATATTATTTGTTACAAGCCGTTTATTGGACACTCGATGCAGATAAACAATTTCTCCCGTTTTTTACACATTTACCACTATATCTTTGCTCCTATTGGTCATAGCGTGATGTTATATAGCCTATAGCCTTCCTCGATAACTGGACTATCCAACACAAAAAGAATTATTCAAATCTGTCAAATGCAAAGGATTACAACATGTTGTAATCTCCAACAGTCCTAAGTGGCAATTCGTGGTAGGGCTACCTACTTATCAAGGTTCTGGCGTTGTTAAAAAACATTTGTATTTCCCTCGTGAATGATTCCTAATTGAAGCTTCTGAGATAACATTTCGTTTTGTTTACGTTTACGTTACTTTGATGAAGTTTTTTATAGAAGTAGTATGAATCCCGGGCAGTATAGGCTATTTATTTATATTTATACATGTTTGCAATAGGTAGCTATGCATTTAAGGCCGAATGAAAATGCACACAAATTTTACAATAAAATCTTCTTATTCTTATTCATTTTAACCATTAGATAATAATATAATATATGATAAAATAATAAAGAAATTCTCTAAAAAAAATTGTCCAAATAAATACAACAAATTAAAAACTTTTGATACGCACAATAATTATCCTAAAAACAAGATAACTCTAAAACTTGTGATGCTGTAAAGCACACACAAAATTATGCTACATAGCAACACGAATGCCACATTATCAGATTACGTCATAACGAAATGCGTAATATCAAAATACATAGAAAGAAAGGGATTATTTGTAAGTTGAGCATATTATATTCCTTATGATCTTTTGATTGATGAATTAGGTAATGATTATTAAAAGCTATGATCGCAATTAAATATTGCAAAGCAGTGGTTTCATGGATAACTTATTTCACACATTCTAGCTAAGTCCTTGTGTTGAATTTTTGTTCAGTCAAACATAAATCACTTGTGTAATTTGAAATATATTTGGAATACAATACTGTAAGAATGGGTTTGATACAGGGTATTCTATATATTAATAGTATACCCAAGTATTAGCGGAGTGCCGACTTTTGCAAATTTCTTCACAATTTATGACTTCAATACTTTGAAAAGCGCTATACCGACCGCAGTACAATTGGAATCAATAAAAAATAAATATTTCCGGCCAATGCAATAAATTCTTTACCATGACTGTAACATCAGACAGAGTATGGCCTGGTGTTGGTATAACTTTCACACAAGGGTTTATGATGAATTCTTCACCTATGAAAAAAAAAAAAATATTTTTAAGTTGGTGTTTAATAAAGTGTATTGTATTGTAACCTATTACTTAACCTTAATAATTATGTTTCAGTGGAAGCCAGAAACGATTTACAATTCGTAAGCATACTGCAAGACCTGATTTTAAGTGTTTTTGGGCACACGGATTATGTCATATAAATAAATAAATATAGGCCTTTACGGATAAATTATTATTTGTTGTTTTATTTGATCCTGATTTTTAAAGGGTATCATTTAAGCTATCACCAATTTAATTAGTTTTGTGTTTCTTAAATAATAGGGTTTGTCCTCAAAATCAAAATAGTAGATCTGTCACCAAAATGTAGTCACCAAACATTGCAATAAATCACCTAAAATCCTGAGATATAAGGTCTAAGCAATCCATTTTCAAACTTTGAATAAAGTCGTGGGCACAGATAAAAAGCTACTTGAAAATATACGTGGGCAGAAGGCTGAAAGTACGACCATAGTCTATTTCTTTTTATTTTGTATTTACACACACACAGAAAAAAGTTACTGACAATCTTGAAGTCTCCGATCCGAGACAGCTGTCGATAAAAAAACAAGGCTATAAATACAGTTTTATCAGATGGAGCGAGTAAATAACTCTTTTATAATAAAAATTAATAATAATGTGGAATAAATCAAGGAAGAATGGAATCCGATCTCTATACATAAATCTTAAATATCATATAATTTAGGTAACAATTTTATACTTTTAATGAAAGTAGATACAATACAATACAGAAACACTTTATTGAACACAAACAAAACAATAGTTCGTGTTCTGATAGGTACATACATTCAGGGATTCCTGGTTATTTATTGTTCGATGCGGCTGCTTCTCCTGGGTCAAGTGACGAACCTTTTTCCCGAGTATTGAAATGACCAAGATTGTGAGCCAACTGGCAACGAATCGACGTACTGTCGGTTTGCTGGGGTCAGCTAGTGTATGTATATATATGTATGTGTGTGTGTTTTAAATATAAAACACATTAAGAATTGTTTTTGTTATATTTTTGATTGTTAAGTACCTTACACTTAAATATTGTAACTCTTTAGATTAAGCGATGATGATGAATATTTTAAATTATTATTAATGACTGACTTATTATTTATCTTCTCTATTAATAATTTAAACTGAATGTTTGTAAATGCTTTTAAGTAACTGTGTAAGTGATTTTATTAAATAATAAATAAATATTGCCGGACAATCCATTGTATGCCGTGTGCGTCTGTTTGCAACAAACACGAGTGATTGGGTAAGTGGGGCGAGCGCTCGATATCTTTACCTGTATCTATCCTAGTTACGAATTACGAGCAGAAACATTACATTCAACGCTACACTCGCTTTCAAAAATAATGGGTCATTCACATAAACCCGAATATCTCCCGAACTGTGTATGCTATCCTAATAAAAAGTACTGTTTTATTGAGAATTTAATTATAAAGATAAAAAATAAATAAAACCCAATCCTGAAAGCTGCCTGAGAAAACGGGTATGTCCATTTGAGGTGTAGTCTTTTCGCGATACGATATCGACCACATCCTCGAATTTATCACACAGACAGACACGTCAAACTTATAACACCTCTCCCTTTCGTCGGTGGTAAAAATGACATACATCTTATCATTTTGATCAAAATGTCATCTCTGTTAGGTTTAAATAGTGTGACACCCACTTAATGCTAAATTTGCATTTTTATGCATCGTTGGGAAACTTTACCTGTCGTAAATTACCTTTCAGTAACCATAGACATATTTTATTTTTTTATTACTCAAGCATAACACCTGAAAATGTTATACCTACTTTTTTATCGGCCGATACCTAATCGTTGTATGTGCGCACTAACATACATCTCCATACTGATTAAGAGCCCGAACAAACTATCGCCCGACTAAAAGTCTGCAGTCTGCGGGCTCTCTTAGGTTTGATTTCCTTGCGAGTAATTTCGATAAATTAAATTTATAATTTACAAAAACTCCCTATTCCAAAACCTTGTTTCTCTTTAAAGTAAAAATACATACTATTTTATAAATAAATAAATAATGCGATTGAAGCTCTTTCATTCATTGAACTGTCAACGAAGGATTACTGTTACAGTGCGTTGGTCACGTCGTGTGCGGAGATTAAATCGGTCGCTACACTGTATGATAATGATATATTTTATTAACGTGCTGATAATGATATATACTTTGTTTATACAGGATAAATAATATAAATAAATAAATAAATATTTCCGGACTAATCACACAGCATCACCTAACCCCAAACTAAGCAGAGCTTGTACTATGGGTGTTATTGTATTGATATACTACATAGATACATTTTTTTTTTGTAAATACATACATATTATACATAGAAAATACCCAGACCCGAAACCAGAAATTGCAATCGCAAAATGTGTTGCTAAGCGCATAACTCAACCAATTTAGCCAATTTATTTTTTTAAATGTTTGTTGGAGTTTAAGGATGGTTTTTACGGAGAGAAAAATTCGAATAATTTTGAAACAATTTTGAATAATTACCCGTGCAAAGCCGGGGCGTGCCGCTAGTCTATAATATACTTTCACAAACAAGTACACAAAACAAACACTATTTGCAATTTGCATTCTGTTAATATAAAACGTGTAAGTATAAAAGGTCAAGCCGGACTAATAGGCCTAGTACACAACCCAGACCGGCCACTTATCGCATTAATGGTCCCACAAAGCCGGTCGCGACGGAAGCTCTTCCGACCAAGACGGATGATTTACCAAGACATTTACCAAATTTCGGTCTAATAACTTATTTCTACGCTGGCTATTTTAAATGCCAACCTGACCACACTACTTGGTCTGGATCGTGTATTTGCCATTTAATTGGGTATCTATCGTGGCTCTTAGGTTGTCACTTAAAGCATAGCATTTACCTCTAGTTCAATAGTTATGAATTTTATAGGGTACCAGCAAAGCGAGCGACGGCGCATCAACTTCTAGCGGGTCTTCGGGAAAAATCCTTATCCGATTAAACTAAATTAAAATCGCTACTTCCGTTCGGGAGCTATGATGTCCCAGACAGACAGATACACAGACAGACAAATAAATAGACGGACACGTCAAACTTATAACACCCCTCATTTTTGGTCGGGGGTTATACAAATCTTGTTATTCCCATTTATTTTGTAAACATTTTCATCTAAGCTATGATTTAAAACGGGTAACATACCATGATTTGACGGTTTTCGTGCATATATAGTTTTTTTTGGTGATTTCGTTTTCTTTTGAGGAGTCGTCAATTTTTGTGATGTAAATTTTGCGGGGCTGCTCCCAATTTTTTTATATAATATGTTTTTTTTAACCAATTCATTATTTTCTTTTTTTAATTGTCTTATTTCTAGAGACAACTGTTCTATTTCCCCATGAGCGCTATTTAACTGCAGTTGCAGCTGTTCTATTTTTTGTTGTAGGGATTTCAATAAGGTATTATCCTTTGAAGTATCTGGTAAGCTGCTTGTGGAAACATCCAGTGTGTCGATGCTCATGTTTGTCTCATTTTGGCTGAAATCTTGTTGTGTTTGAGCTCGTCTAAAAGTTATATTTTGTTGTTCATACATCATAAGCTTATCCAAATGTTATACTTGTATGAAAAAAATAATAATTATAAAGTAAAAATAGAAATACCTACTTAACTATTTAATGTAGAATTTGAAAACAAGATAGATTAGCTCATTTCTCAAATTGTAACGAATTAAACAAGTTGGTATTGAAACTTTAAATAGGTACCTAACTGGGTAGTAACCTTATTTTATGTAATAATCATCTGTTAATGAGAAACCAATATTCAATGTAATTATTACTACCAGTTTTGAATTGCATCTCATAGCTCTAAAATCATAAGTGTCTAAGTTTTAGTTTTAACTGAAATTAAATGATTAATTAATTAACCTTAGCCTGACTAAGTAACTTATATTACACCCACTTACATTTTTTTATTATATAATTGGGTTTAGTTAAAAATAAATAAAGGTTTTTATAAAAAAGCTTGAAAAGGATTTCTTAATTTATTGTACTGGTTAGTTACGACATAATAATTCATTATTATTGTTACGTAATAGTCTACGAAATTGTAAAATTCATATTTCAACTCCTTAGATGACGACTTATGACTTTTGCTACAATTTGTGTTCCATGGGTTTTGAAATGTACTTCTTTGATTGTATTATATGGGTGACTAGAAAGCTTAGCACCTCTTTTTACCATGTGATGTGCAAAGCTTGATGCTTCTAGAGTCTCATGCACATCAGCCACAGCACTGTCCCGACTAGAAGCACTGTAGCTATGCCACTGGATATGAAGATCTGAAAGTAACATATACAGGGTGTGTCGTTAACAATGGATAAACCAGTGGGGTCTAAGTCATATAAAACCATTATTGAATATTTGTTGGTGAGGGTTTTCTAATTATTTGTCTCTTTAGTGATTCTCTAAATCTCTAGAATGACCTTTTCTTAACCATAGGCAATAACATTATGTCCATAGGCATAATTATCTATAAAAATTATAGCAAAAAAATTGATGTTTTTAATTATTAGTAAGTGGTAGTAAGTAGTTGTAAGAGAAGCAAAATTGTGTCGCCCTAAATTAATTTACAAATCTGATCAAAAACGCCGACTAGTATAAAAATGTGCGTATTCGTGAATTCTCCTATAGTTAGGACACATAATAAAAAAAAAACTAACCTGATTGCAACTTTTTTATGAGAATATGATTTGGCGTCATACATCCGCTATTACGTTTTTTTATTGGATATACTCGTACTCGTACCAGCGTCACACTCAAGATAAATCAAATCTCACTAAAATTCTCAAGCATGAAGCCGTCCTTACGGCAAAGCGTGCCAAATCAAATATAACGTTGAATGTAGGACATAATAATAAATAGTTCCAGACAATTCACTTTGTTATTCATTTTGATTAAATTTTCAGGATTTTTATTTAATGATATATACCTATAGGTATCTGTGTTGTAAGCATTGTTGAAACACCCTAGATAGATATTATTTTACAACTAATTACAATACATGAATAAGATATAATATTATGCACAGCTTCTGAACAATCACTTAACTTAGAGATATCAGCTTCTGCTTCTTGTAAACTGGCTTCCACCAATGTACAAATTTTCTTGCAGAATTTCAAAGACCATTTCACGACCCTCATTATTGCGTAGAGTAATTGTCATTAAAATAAAGAAAAATTGTAGATCTGTACTCGAGAAAATCGGACGGACAAAGCTGTGCTTGGATTTTAGGTAAATTAATAATTACCTAAAACATTTATACTCAAAGTATGCTAATCAGTTTATTAAAAACAAGAAGCTTTCATGTTTTACTCATTATTTGATTACATATCTTTGTAATTTCTTGCAATTTATAAAGTTCTTTAATATTATTATTTATTTTCTTGCAAACAAAAAATGTAGATGTTACAGTGCATTGAAGTTTTCCGTGACTTAATGCTTTCATATATTGTTTTTTTTGTAGTCACCATGCTTTTGTTGTACTTTTTTTGTGGGATGCATCAAATAGTTTATAATCATAATTTATAACCTAATTTAAATATTGTTTACAGTTGCACATACTACTCTATACATCTTATAGGGCAGACTTTTCTTGGGCATTTATTCATAGTATTTTTAATGGTTAGTGGGATCTGTCTGTTGCTATTTTAGTGGAGCTTCTATTTGGTTATACAATTTTGGTGAAAGTTATCTTGTTTTCAGGTAATCTGTTGATAATCTTCACCTATGGCGAATCTTGGTCCATTAAGCCACCAAGGTCGTCTATAAATTGATTATATTTATTGTTTCCCAAGAAACCATAGTAATAAAAATAAGCGAAACTCTTGCAGAAAGATTTTTATTGAGTTTGATCAAAATTTACCTACCTATTAATTTATAGTAGATTTTTGTAGACTAGTTTGGTTTGCAGTGTTTTTTGTAAAAACAACGTTTGCTGGGGTCAGCTAGTTTAATTATGAAATGTGGTTGTTGATAATCTTTTAAACCAACTTTTGGAATTTTTAAATATTATTAAAGACAATAGTGTTTACTTGCTGTTGCCGAAACCGGAAGTGAAACCTTATGCACAACATAAGGGTTCATAAAAAATGTAAAGATAACCTACCAATATGAACGATTATTAGGGGTTTTCCTTTTCCAGAAGGCCCTGTTTTATTGATTGTAGTGTCCTAAAAAAAAAATTAAAATAAATAGACACATTATTTAATGTAGTTTTATTTAAAATAATTTTATAGTCAAACCGAAGCACCTCGACGATCGGAGACTAACCTGGCGAGAACACATCTCGAAAATAGAATAATCTAATAATTATAATAACTGTGTTTTCTATGTATCATATGTATGTATTTACAAAAAAAAATGTATCTTGAAATAACTCAATAGGTACATTATTAGAAATTGTTAAAGATTCTATTCTACTGTGGCGACTTTTGTAGATCTCTGTTGCATCACGTGACCACGATTGCGCGCGCAAGTGCTGGCGATAATAATAAGATCTAGTTCAACCATTGAAAATGCCTATTCATAGTCAATTTGAACTCAGTTATATTATAGCCAATGATGAAATCGGGGTTTAATAGGCTCAAAAGAAATGGCAATTAAAAAAACAAGCCATAATAATAATTAAGTTTATAATTATAATATATTAAATTTTGCGCGCCAATATCTAGAGAAATTCAAACCTATTATAAATAATATTTTTTGTAAAATAAATAAAATAACTAGCCAACTTTTTGATTTATGTATGAAAATAAAAATGACAATTGTGTTTTGTTTTCTTTTGGTAAAATATATTAATGTAAGTTAATGAATTTTATGAAACCAGATTGACCAAAAATGCAGTTATTGACTTTATTACCAAGCCATAACTTCTAAGTTTGAAGAGCTTAATTAATTTATTTATTTATTCAACAACAACAGTTGTTACTCTATCATTACAGGATGTTTCCCAATGCAATAGAGTAACTCAACTTACATTATAATATAATATTATTAATCTCATTCAATTGAAAAGATTATTCATATACATAAGAAATTAATTGAATTGAATAATTCTTTTTGTGTTGGATAGTCGAGTTATCGAGGAAGGCTATAGGCTATATAACATCACGCTACGACCAATAGGAGCAAAGATATAGTGGTAAATGTGTAAAAAACGGGAGAAATTGTTCATCTTTGAAGCCTTCCGTTGCGTGCGCCGCTGAAAATCTAAAAAGAATAAGCAATAAAACGATAAAACCCAAATCTGATACATACTAGGGCCACAGATCCGCTAGCGGTCTGTCTGGCATGACGTTTACATCTATCTATACCCATATGTCCGTCATGTAAACGGTTAAGCATTTCTGACCGTACACTTTTTGCAATGTACACTAAATTATCCTTAAATATTACTCCATCAAGATACACAAAGCTTTCTCTGTATGACCATTGACCCCTAACTTTTTCATCAACATCATACTTTTTAGGCCACCCCTCTTTGATTATTATGTAGGAGATATGTTTTTTTTTGTCCATGTCGAAACCATTTGTATTGCTTAAATGTTAACAATACCTACTCAATGAGTTTAAGTTTTATGAGGAAAAAGGCCTATTATTTTTTTTAGCCTAATATAATCTCTAGGTCATGTTTGGCCTCATATCAGTTGATTTAATGTTTTTTAACTACTTAAAAAAAATAAATAAAAATGTTTACCCCTGTTTATTGAATGATTATTTATCCCAACGGGGCTTATGTAAGGGTATACCTATATAAAACTTAACACCATTTGTAATCACATGAATCAACGAAGAAATGAATATAATATGAATATGAATAAATTGTGACTTTTTTGAAGAAAGTTGGTTTTATATTGGTGTATGTGTGGTTATAATTTTTCGTTCAAGCTAAGAATTAGTGTAATAGCAATGCTGGTTTGCCAAGATACATACTGTAAGGATAACTATTAATTAAGTGCAGAATTTATAATGAATCCATTGTACTAAGTTATTTTATTCCGATAATGAATCATTTTAAATAGTTGGAAAACGATATCATTTAAAAATAAATTAGGTTGGAAAGATTTTGTTGCAATAAAATGTATATAATGTAACCATAAATATTCAGTATTTATGTTATTATTTATACAATAGTTAATTAATTTTAAATGTATCGCTTAATTTATTAAAACTAAGTGAATGGTTAGCTGTAGTACTGAGTCGTTTCCGGTTGTCAAACCTAACCTAATATAACGACTCGCGACTTCAGCACAACATTCTGTTTTCTGCGCGTCGTAGCGACTAGACCTCTAAAAGTGAAAAGTGTTGTAGTGGTGTGCTGATGGAGACTGTTTTAAGGTTAGACACTAATTTGTAATAAACTGTGTAAAAGTGATTCATATATTTTTTGAGTGGTCTTACGTAATTTTACTTAGTAACCTATAAATACCCCTCTAATAGCTCAGAAGTGGGATAGCACTCGTGATTTTTGTCCAGATTTATCATCTATATCATAATTAATGGCAAACAAAAAGTTGTGTACCAATGACTTATGTAATATAATAATATTAGCATTTTTTTTTCTTTTACTTTTTCATTTCAAGTTCATTTTAATCTTTTGCTATGATAAATAGGAAGTACTAATTCTTGTTTCTAATTGTAAGTTGCATATCAATTAGCCTCAAATATTAAACAAAAATCACTTGGGCAGCCTGCCTACAAATTGCCTCTGACAATGTCGTCTTGATATCATGCTAAAGAAAATCCAATTCTAGTACTAAAGTAAACGTAAATTGTTCAACTAATCAAAAAATAATAATTTTGTAAGACTGCTCAATCTTGCTTGTATATAAACACAGTTGAACCTATTATTAGGTCATTGTTTACTTGCACACTAGGTTACCTTAATTTCATCACGCCAGTGGGCGGCGGAATTATGTGGGTTTTAAAGGGGTATTTCGAAGACATAATAATTCGCCATAACTAATTTCCTTTTTCCTTTTACTGCGTAACGCAAAGCAACACTCAAGTAAAAGTTTTAGTTTGTGTTTAAGTCTAAGTCTTATAAAAACAGGGGTACGGTCGTGTAGCTTCTCAAAAACCTGCAGCGCATAGACAAAGCAATTCGTTAAAATTTAAATGCGTAATTTCTAAAAATCTATTTTATTTCTCATTTAATATATTTTTTTAGATAAAGATATAAGATAAATATCATTTATTTGCAGAAACATGTGTAAATGTATGGTTTACAGTCAAAAATATATGTGTCGGTATCAACATGTATTACCAATTTCGGTGTACAAATTATGATAAATGGCATGCAAGTCACTAAAATATAACCAAATAAGTTTTTAAATTAATATCAAAATAAATACCTACATGTTAGTCCAAAGTTAAAATTTATCATTTCAAAAGTCGTCAATTTTATAATAATATTTGTCAATTAGCAATTTCAATAGCTCCAAATACTTTTCTGGTTAATACATAACAAGAAAAATGAGTTGACCAGTGAGCTGTAGAATTATGGCAAATCTTACTGAGTGATGGTTTTTTTAATGTTTTTGCGGATCTACCAACGCCGGAATTAAAACGGATAAATCATTTCTGAAATTGATTCTGTGGATTTTGGGTTTCCCAGCAGTGTCGCAAATCTACAAAGTTCGCTTTTATGCTATAAAAATAGAGAACATTTGTATACAACCGTTTCTCACCAGTATTTCATTTAATCTTAATTTCAACAATTTTTAAGTTTCATAAATTTAATAAATTTTAATGTTTACTTGTTTAAGTCTGCATACTTCTGCTGCAAAGAAAATAAATTTCTTGACTTTGATCAATTAATTACCTATACAAATGTCTACATAAGTCTGTGGGTCTATGTAGGTTAAATGTCTGTCACGTGTTTGTCACATGTGTGTCACGTGTGTGTCGCGTGTGTGTCACATGTGTGTCGTGTGTGTGTCACATGTGTGTCACAAGTGTGGCGCATGTGTGTCACATGTGTGGTCGCATGTGTGTAGCACATGTGTGTGTCACATGTGTGTAGCACATGTGTGTGTCGCATGTGTGTAGCACATGTGTGTGTCACATGTGTGTAGCACATGTGTGTGTCACATGTGTGTAGCACATGTGTGTGTCGCGTGTGTGCATCACGTGTGTGTGTCACATGTGTGCATCACATATTTGAGACAGGTATGTACTTTCGTGTAAGTAATCCATGTGGAGAGACGTATGTGTGATACAAGATACAAAATCATTTTTTTTCCATAGTTTGGTTTTACAAAACTTAGACATAACATGGTACATAACATAGTAGTTTCAATATTATTAAATCTATATGAATAAAAATGAATTGCTGCTCTTTAGTCTGACTAAAACTCAAGAACGGCTGAACGGATTTTTCTTGTCTTAGTCTTAAAATGTTCGTGGAGGCCTAGGGAAGGTTTAGAAGGCGAAAAAAAAAAATCGAATAATTGCCGGGGAAAGAAATTGAATAAAAACCCGTGCGAGGCTGGGGCGGCCCACTAGTAATACAGAAAACTCTATACATGTATCGAACAACAGCTCAATCGTTTATTTTGAGTTTCAGACATATCGAGACAGTTGAACCAGGCATCACCCGGTCCCCCGTACATATCCATGTGGGAGGTGATTCAGCCGGAGTGGAAAGTCGTTATACGAACAAATATTTATTGAAATAACCACCAGGATCAACGACATCGTTATAAGAATGATGATATTTCGAAATTATCAACCCGATCATTGCTCATGAGGGGCAATGATTGATTACGAGGGTTTTGTCGTTATAAGAACGAGGATATTTCGAAATTATAAACCCGATCATTGCTCATGAGGGGCGATGATTCATTACGAGGGGATACCGTTATAAGAACGAGGATATTTCGAAATTATCAGCCTGATCATTTCCCATGAGGGGCTTCAAGCTGTGTCGAAGTAAGGCGTGAGACTAGGCGTAGGCACCGTCGTGTAAGCAACTCTAGCAGCAAAGTCAAAGTCAGAGTTAAAACCTTTGTTTTTTCCTTAGAAGCACATGGCCTACATGGACGGGTCAACTTAAAATTAATAAAACTAATTATTTTAAAACAAAAATAAAATATCATGAAAAAAAACATTGTCTTGACAGTTCGCTTTAATGTTTTATACTGAGTTGAGAAAGCAAATCGAACAACACAGCTTTATCAGTTATTACAATTTTGTAGTTATTACAATTAAGAATAAGAATAATGTTTATTTGCAAACATGGGTTACAATTTAATTACAAATAGATGTTCAGTTGTTACAGTTCCATACATGTTTTGTTTATTTAGAGCATGCAAATATTTTATGTAAATAATTCAAGGAAAATATTTAGAAAAACAGATAAAATTACGGAAAATTAATTATAAGTAAAATCATTCTATATGTCAGATTCAATTAAATTCAATTTCAATTATAATTTTATTTATCAGTCAAAAACTCATTTACGTGATAATAACATTTAAGGGTCAAAAGTTTATGGAGTTCGTTCTTAAACATTGTCAATTGTAACTCTTTTATATTTTTGGGTATTTTATTGTAAATTTTAGGTGCCATTCCTAAAAAAACTTTTGCTCACTAGTGCTGTGTTTGCTCTAACAGGGCACTGGCGCAGTTCATCCCGTCTACTGCGTGTGTGTGACGGTATTGTTCAAATAAATTTAGGTTACATTTAACGAAGACGGAAACCTCGAAAATGTAGAGCCCCGGCAACGTTAATATGTTTAATGACTGAAAATATGTCTTACAGCTTTCTGTGGGTTTTGGAAAATTTTGGAGTTCTTATAACTAACTATAATAATATAGTTCATAAATTATTTGCCTAGTTTTTTCTTTTTTATTTGTCTGAAGGTAGGAATTAGCAATTTTTCCTTACCTCTCGTGTTAATACTATGAAAGTGGCTAAGTAAACCAGTCTAGCCGTACCCTCATCTGTGATATATTCCATTAAGTCTACCTGCAAGGTCTGCAATTTGGAGTTCCCACTGTAGATCAGAATCAATATGTAAACCTAGGAACACTGTTGAGTCAACGAGCTCGAGAATTCCATCGTTTAATATGATTTTTGTAGCAAATTCTGTAACATTAGGGAGTTTGAATGTAATACATTTAGTTTTTTTTTCTGTGTTTAGCAGTAAATTAATAACAGTAAACCAATTTAGTACTTGTGACAGTAAGTTACTTACATCGTCCGAATTATTTTTATTCGAAAGAAGATATCATCATTTTAAGAAAGAAGTATCATCAGCAAATAAGACTATGCCACAAAGGTCTTTAGCAAAATACGGGAGATCATTTACATATACCTAAAACAAAGAGGCCCAAGTATTGATACTTGTGGAACCATTAAATTGAATTTTTGATCCTGATTTTTCATTACCTACTTGAACCATTTTAATTCTATCGGTCAAGTAGGAATATAGAAGCTCAAGGGCTTTGCTGTGAATGCCGTAATGCTTTATTTTTAACAAGAATTTAATTTATAATTTTAATTTTCAGACACAATCAAAGGCCTTGGAGAGATCACAGAACACGTCGATAGTATTCTGCGCTCTAAAATGTGCTTTATTAATAATGTTTCAGCATTAGTAGTTGACCTACCTTCGGGGAAGCCAAACTGGTTGCTATGCAGAAGTCTGTTGCGATCAAAATTATTAAAAGTTGTGTTAAAATATTTTTTTTTCAAAGATTTTACTCATTACGGAAGAACTAAGATAGGCCGATAATTTTCAAGATCAAATTGAATACCAGATTTATGAAGAGAGACAAGCTTGCCATACTTATGAGATCCGGGAAGATCCCAACATCGACACAGCTGTTAAAAATGAAAGCCAGAAGGGGGGGCAATATCATTAACATATAATATTACCTATTGAGATATTCCAAAGATCCTTTTTTTTGTATTTGATGTTGAGATATTTAAATGTTTTCACTATGCAGCCAGCAGTTTCATGAGTAAAGTAGAAGACTTCAGCTCATGCATCAACGGATGCCTATAATAGTTCCACAGCCTTAAAAGTAGATGAGTTTAATAACTGTGTTATAGTTTTCGGAATATTATAAAAAAAGAACTTTCAAAAGCATTGGCAATATCATTGACTTTGATTGATCTTTGACTAAGATATTCATATTAATTTTTAACTTTATCTGTTTACTACGGGTTACTGCCTATCATTATTGATAAGCTTCCAAGTGGTTTTAACTTTATTTGAAGAGTTGATAATTTTATTCTTAGGAAAATTAGATTTTGCTTTGTAGCATACTTGTTTAAACAATTTTCCGTAATTCCTGACATTATGTGATGAATTTTTCATCATTTAGTTTAGATTCTCTTTCGGAGTACAGATCATATAATTTATTTCTACTTTGATATAAAATACGTTCATTGGTTTATTGGTTATGGGTCTGTATGTAAATTCTAATAACTCATTATGACCTCGTTCAATATAAAACTTAACACTTTGACCATAGTGGTCTGAATTAAAATGTTTGACTACTATTTTACTATTGGAGACTGAGAGGTAGATATGTTATTTATGCATAAAATAATTTACCATATTAAAACAATTTAATTAATTAGTCTGTCTGCAAGAGTATTATTAATAATGTCTCCACATACAATAATACTTTTATTACAAGTAAATATTTTCAGTAAGGCCTCCTTGGTATCCTCCTTATATCCTCGAAGGTTGCCCGATCCGCAATCGGAGCTCGATAAACGCAAACACAAATATGTCGCTTAAGTTCCACACAAGACATCACTCAACACGTCTCGTCACGTCACTTAGCAATATCTTACGTTCTTTAAATTTAAGAATGTTTTTAACCAGAATAACAATTCCGCCTCTAATAGCGGTACTTCGTTTGAAACTACTATCACATGAATAATTACTGTAATATGGTATTGACTGATTACATGTGATCCAGTGTTCTGAGATATGCACATAATATCTACATTAAAACAATATCAAAATAATTCTAATTTCAGAATTTTGCTGGGTAAACCTTGGATAATTTGGTGGACTACAGGTAACTGCAAGTTTGCAAAGTCAGTCTAAATTATGGTCAGCTAACTTTGTTAAATTTACGCCCTCATTAGCAGAATAACTAGCTAAAGATATAGGGCTCGTCAGAAAACTTTGCTATAGAATAATTATAACTGTGCCACAAATATTGTATGCTAATATTTACCAAGAACATTCTTGTTCTGGTTGTTAAGATACAAAGATATCTTTAAAGATATAATATCTTAAGATACCTCTCATCATAAAAAAAAACTGTTACTTATAAAAATATAAGAGTCCAAATATAAAGCGTCACTATGACGGCATGTCAAGTTGTAAAGTAGTAAATGTATATTACTTAAATGTCTATTTTGTTTTATACTCAATGACTTTGAGTATGGCAAGGCACATAATATAATCAATTTGCCTAGACCACATTCTAATTTTTGAAGCAATACCTCAAAAAGCTGTAAAATATCCAACCGCTTAACATTTGTTTAATCACTTAACTGTACTATTCATATGGTCAATTTATCAAAACTAACATCCTCATCAATACAATTCGTGATAGTACTAGTTGCAGCGTTTATAAAGCAGTTATTAATCACAATCTGAGTCAAAAGGTCATATAAAAGTGAGCCCACTCCGTTGCCAATCCTATCTGAATAAATCACAGTTTTCTGGGTCTGACAGCAGGTGTCCTGCTTTACCGTAGACTGTGTAGATGGTAAACCTAAGCCTTCAGCTCACATCGGAGAAGGCGAAGGCGCCGCCACAGGAGAAATGACTTCATGTTCCAAAGTCAGCGCCAACTCCTGTCCTGCGCCAGCGTGAGAGGCAGAGTGTGAGTGTGAGGTGTCTGGCTGGTCCGTTTGAGTGCTGCTGCTACAAGCTTGCACATAAATGGATGTATTATTGACTAGGTCTACGTATTTACTAAGTTTATGGCAATTGTCTTTCAGCCTCTATCATAGCTTGCTGGTATTTACCAGACGCATTTTGCAATTCCTTTTCCAAGGAAACAAATTTGCCTGACATATTATCTGTTTTGAATTTCTTCCTATCAAATTGTAGCAAGAATTTAATGCTTCCTCCATGTTCCATTTACATTTTCTTTGCTTATTCTTGTATTATTTATAATTCGTAAATTGTTATTTCTGATTTCTTTATAAAATTAAATAAATTGAACATATTTTTTAAAATTTTTTTGCTCTCTCTTATGACCGGTGTTAGGCTCAAGCGATGAGGAGAAGTAAGATCGTCTATGGGCATATTAACAGAGCATTGTAGCTCCGTTTGCAGATCCAAGCTAGCAAAACTCATCGCTGAAGTCAACGGCTTAGATAAGCGATCAAAAATATATTGTTTTTCATCATGTTTTAATGAAATTGTATAATTATTTAGATTAACACGGTAGATGTAGTTCATGTTAGTTAAGTTTAATTAGGAAAGCATTGTCATTGTGATCTGTGCATTAAAATATGATTTAAAAATATTTCTTAACAATTAAGATCTCTCTCGCGTAGGGACTAGCTCCAACAGGATGGTCGAGCTGTAAGGATAACTATTAATTAAGTGCAGAATTTATAATGAATCCATTGTACTAAGTTATTTTATTCCGATAATGAATCATTTTAAATAGTTGGAAAACGATATCATTTAAAAATAAATTAGGTTGGAAAGATTTTGTTGCAATAAAATGTATATAATGTAACCATAAATATTCAGTATTTATGTTATTATTTATACAATAGTTAATTAATTTTAAATGTATCGCTTAATTTATTAAAACTAAGTGAATGGTTAGCTGTAGTACTGAGTCGTTTCCGGTTGTCAAACCTAACCTAATATAACGACTCGCGACTTCAGCACAACATTCTGTTTTCTGCGCGTCGTAGCGACTAGACCTCTAAAAGTGAAAAGTGTTGTAGTGGTGTGCTGATGGAGACTGTTTTAAGGTTAGACACTAATTTGTAATAAACTGTGTAAAAGTGATTCATATATTTTTTGAGTGGTCTTACGTAATTTTACTTAGTAACCTATAAATACCCCTCTAATAATACATCAACTTAACCTTCTTTGGTCATAGGATAGGAATACAACAATTAAAGGCTTACGAACAGCGGACAACTATGTAAAGATATAAAATAAAAAAAAACAACGAAACAGGTCTGTCTTAAAATGTCGCTATATTTGAAATGTCCTACTTAAGCGTCGTCGGCTCCCTACTAAATGGTCGTGTGCGGAAATAAAAAAATTGTCGCTTGATAATATTTTGTCGCTTAGTTAGTAGTTAATAATTCGTTAACAGGTAACTAATCCCATTCAAAAAGTTATTTTCAGATGTATTCATGAAATGGGTTTGTTTTGTTAATGTGATTCTCGGAATTACCCTGTGGTTCGCGGTTGGCCTAATTAAAAGGCTAAGTTTCTCGAATAACAGATCAAATTTCTACCTAACCTAACCTAACCTAACCTAACCTAACCTAACCTAACCTAACCATTGGCATACCTTCTTGAAAGGCTTACATTCTGAGTTGGTGCCTAATTAATTCCTAGGAGCAAGCAGTTGTAGTTGTTATTGTAGTAATTTGGGCGCCGCCCGTAGGTTTCGGCCCTATTATATTATATATACGGGGTTTACAATTTTGTTGGGAATCAAGAATTTAAGTTTTATTGGTTCAGATAGTGTTCAGTTGTAATATTTTGTAGTAATTCTAGGGGTTTTTCTGCTATTTTAAAAGGAATTTTAAATACTATCTAATAAGTTACTGTGATACAAAATAAGCAAGGTTTTATTTTAGCTTGGGAGAAGGTTCATTACACAGAGGGAATTAATAAAAATAAGTGTTTAATTACTTAATGTTTATTAGTTTATAGGGTTGGTTAGAGTTTATTTCGTGAAGTTCTTGAGTTTGTTGTGGTGTATATATTTTTGTATTGTAAAGTAATTTATTAGTTAAATGTCTTATAAAACTAAAGCTATTCCGATGTTTAAGGGGAGGGTTGGTAAGTTGGCAAAGAGGCTTGAGAGCAAGGGTTCTTCGCCGAGAGCTGGAACATCTGGTACGCAGCCATCAGCATCGGGCGAGACCAAGGCGAGGGCCGACGAGAGACTGATCTCCAGCTGTCCCGAGGGCGCCGAGCCCTCTCCGCCGGAGGTGTTCGCTCCGCGCCCGCGCCTTACGCGCAGCCCGGTCACGCCCGGCTGGTGTCTGAGCGAACCTGAAAAAGAGGGAGTGTTAGGAGGTGCTAGCGTTGTGCGGAATGATACTGGGGTTGAGGGCGGAGCGCCATTGTTCCTGGACCCGCATGGTCAAACGATTCAGCTCGGGCAGAGTACGCCGGCTGAGGCTAGCGGTGTGGAGCTTCCGTTGGATAGCGAGGATACTCAGTGCGGAATGAGTTTCATGGAGACGTCCATGCTGGCGGCGGGCGGTAGCGAGCCCGTGCAAGATGCGCCGCGCCTTGCCGGCGACCTGCTTAAGCGGACACTTGAGGAGCTTAACAAGTCGAGAAATATGCACCGCGAGATCAAGGAGGCTGTACTCGGCGGCCTGCACGGCCTGTACGCGATGGTGCTGCGGGTTGCGGACTCGCGAGCGCGCCACCTCGCCGACAAGGAGCGCGAGCGCGCGCACGGCGAGCGCTTAGTTGGCATGGAGCGCAAGGTTTACGCGAGCAAGCTCGAGAACATGATTGAAACGATGCAGCGGAGCCTGGACGAGGTGCGCGAAGCGACTGTGCGCGCTGCGCGGGAGGCAGAGACCGCGCGCTGCGCCGCGGAGGAGGCGAGAGCGGCGGCGGTTGTGCGTTTACCGGAGGAGGCTGGCAACCTTCGCATCATCGGCCAGATGCTCGAAGAGGCGCGGGCAATCCGCCAGGAATGCAGCAGCAGCCCCTCCGCGGCTGCGCCTGCGCCCGCCGCGCCGCCCGCGGAGCGCCCTGACCGAGCCGACCGCGCGCCGAGCGAGCGCCCGACCTACGCGCATGCGGCGAAACATCCTATTATGGTTCGTTCGAAGAATCCGGCCCTAACGGGGGAGGACATCCTCGGGCGCATAAAGAGTAACGTGGACGTCATCGGCCTCGGCGTCGGTGTCAACGGCGTGCGCAAGTGCCGCGGTGCCGGAGTCGCGATCACGCTCGAGAGCGCGCGCGAGCGTGAGGTGATGGAGACGGCGATCCGGGCGCTCGGCGAGGACCTCACCGTGTCGGAGCCG
The DNA here is from genome assembly GCA_929108375.1 of Gymnoscelis rufifasciata. NCBI lineage: Eukaryota > Metazoa > Arthropoda > Insecta > Lepidoptera > Geometridae > Gymnoscelis > Gymnoscelis rufifasciata. The sequence continues at coordinate 3,405,219 of CAKMYF010000001.1, read as the reverse complement.
CGCGTCAGGGACCCGCTGCTGCGTCTCGTGGGGGTCGTCGCCGAGCTCGCGGATGCGCGCCTCCTGGAGGCGCTGCTGCGCCAGAACGAGCCGCTGCTCCGCGCCGTGCCTGAAAATGAGCGCAAAGTTAAAGTCGTGCGGCGCATCAAGGGACGGAACGCCGGCGTCAACAATGTAATATTACAGGTGAGCCCCGGCGTGTGGTCGGCGCTGCTGGAGCGGCGCGTGCGGCTCGGGTACCAGATGGTGGCGGTGCTCGACCAGTCCCCGCTGGTGCAGTGCTACCGCTGCCTGGGCTTCGGGCACCGCGTGGCGGAGTGCCGCGCGCCGGCGCCGAGCTGCGGGTTCTGCGGCGCGGCGCACGACACGCGCGCCTGTCCGTCGCGCGGCGCCGCGCCGCAATGCGTCAACTGCGCCGCGCGCGGAGCGCCGGCGCCGGAGCTCGCGCACCCCGCCTACAGCGCAGACTGCCCCGAGTGGCGGCGCTGGGACCGTATAGCGCGTCGTGCCGTGCGCTATTGCTGATGGCGCCGCGGGGACCGCGCAGTATATCTGTAATTTGAAAATGCTTCAATTTAATGCGGGTAGGGGTAGGGTCGCCACTAGCGAGTGTTTCAGGGAGGCTAGTATGAGGAATTTCGGAGTGATAATGCTTCAGGAACCGTACGTAGGTGCCGTAGGCTGTTTGTCGGTGCCGGCGGGCTGTAGAGCTGTTCAGAGCGATCCAGGCTCGCCCGATGGGCCCGTGCGGGCGTGCGTGGTATTTCTGGATCCCAATATTCGATTCAATGTGGATGGCAGGTTTGTGTCTAGGGATATCGCCGGTGTAGTTATAGTTGTAGGCGGTCGTAGATTAGGGATAGTGAGCGTTTACCTCGATGGGGCGCTGGATGTCAGCGTCGGTCTTGATCGCTTAAAGTGTGTCATGTTAAGTATGGGATGCGAGCGTGTCGTGGTCGGCGGCGACGTGAACGCGCGCAGTCCGTGGTGGGGCTGCGCCGAGGAGGATGCGCGCGGCGCTGCCGTGGTCGAGCTGTGCTCGGAGCTCGGACTGGAGGTGCTCAACGCTGGCTCCGCGCCGACCTACCTCGCCTATCGTCAGGGCCGCGCCGCCGCCAGTATCATCGACGTGACGGCCTGCACCGCCGCGCTGCTGCCCGCCGCCGCCGACTGGAAGGTCGACGAGTCGCTGTGTACGCTCTCCGACCATAGGGCGATAACTTTTAATTTACGGTTCGAATCGTGCTGGGCGGGGTCGACCGATAATCGTGGGGGTACCAGGGTTTTCGATACCGCCAAGGCGGACTGGTCGGGGTTCCGCGAGGAGCTGCGGAGCCGGCTCGAGGCCGCGGCGGTCCGCGAGCTCGTGCGCGCCGCCGAGGACGACGTGTCCGGGAACGAGGTCGCGGAGCGCTACACGGACTGCGTGCTCGCCGCCTGCGAGCGCGCTCTGCCGCGCCTGCCGGCCGCGCGCGCGCGCCGCGCCTGCCCGTGGTGGACGCCGCGTCTGGTTGCGCTCAAGGCGGAGATGGTGCGCCGCCGCCGCAGAATCTCAGGCGCGAACCCGCGGCGCCGCCCTCACGTCGTCGAGAGCTACCTCGAGGCGCGCGCGGACTACGGGGTGGCGATCGAAGCCGCCGCGACCGCCAGCTGGAAAGATTTTTGCACCGGGGAGAGTATCGAGACCGTGTGGGAGCGCTCGTACCGGATTATGCGAGCGTGTCGCGGGCGCACGGAGGACAGGCTGCTGGCCGGGCCGGACGGGGCTGCGCTGGACGCGGCGGGCTCGGCGGCGTTACTTGCGGACGCGTTCTACGCGCCCGATGCACCGGAGGAGGACACGGCGATGCAGACGGAGACGCGTGCGCGCGCCGGGCGCTGGGCGCGGTGCCTGCGCGCGGACGAGGAGGTGTCGTGGCGTGCGCCGCCCTTCACGCCGGAGGAGCTGGACACGGTACTGCGCGGCATGAGCCCGCGCCGCGCGCCAGGTGCTGACGGCCTCACGCTCGACGTGTGTCTGCAGGCGCGCCGCGCGGATCCTGAGATGTTGCTGGCGCTGTATTCTCGTTGTCTCGCGCTCGGTTGTTTCCCTGGAATCTGGAAAGTTGCTACCATTAAAGTGATTCCGAAGCCAAATCGTGACATATACACGACGCCGAAGTCGTACCGACCTATCGGGCTCCTGCCGGTGCTCGGGAAGGTGCTCGAGAAGCTGTTCGCGAACAGGCTGCAGTGGCAGCTCGGCCGGGAGGGCCGCCTGAGTCCACTGCAGTACGGCTTCACGCCCCAGCGTAGCGCGGAGGATGCTCTGTACGACGCCATGACAACGGTCCGGGGCCACCTGGAAGAAAAGAAGATAGTTGTTATGGTGTCGTTGGATATCGAGGGGGCGTTCGACAATGCGTGGTGGCCGGCCATAGTGGGTCAGCTGAGGGCGAAGGGTGTCGAGGGTTCGGTGGCGCGGCTTATCCTGAGCTACCTCTCTGGGAGATCTGTCCATCTAAGATATGCGGGCGAAGCGGTGCACCGGGAGACCAACAAGGGTTGCGTGCAAGGCTCCACGTGCGGACCTATCCTGTGGAACCTACAGTTGGACCCGCTCTTGGAACAGACTCAGTATGGTGGGGTACGAGTCCAGGCTTTTGCTGACGATATATTAATGATAGCGGCTGCCCGTGATGGCTTGGAGCTGGAGTGTAGGCTTAACAGGGCCTTGGCCGTGATCGCTCAGTGGGGTCTGAGGCTTAAGCTAAGGTTTGCACCAAATAAGACGCAGGTTTTACTGCTTACTCGTAGGCTCAGGTACTATATTCCGCGTCTGTGTCTCTCTGGTGTGTCCCTGAACTATAGCACAGAAATTAAGGTGTTGGGACTTACAGTTGATGCCTCTTTGAATTTTAGGTCTCATTTGAGTAACGTGACGGCTAAGGCGTTACAGTTTTATAAGATTGTTTCGAGGGCAGCTAGGGCGCAGTGGGGCCTCTCGTCTGAGATTCTTAGACTTATTTATGTGGCAGTGGTGGAGCCTACTATTTTGTATTCTTCGGCTTCGTGGGCGGTGGTGGCTGATAGAGTTTATGTGGGTAAAGTTCTTAATAGCTTGGCCCGCTCCTTTGCCATTAAGATTTCCAAGGCTCACCGCACTGTGTCTTTCACGGCCAGTTTACTTTTAGCTAGGATACTTCCTCTTACATATAGGCTTCAAGAGAACGCACAAATATATTCACTGAAGAGAGGGATGCCTTTTGTTGGCTTACCTGGGCAGATGATGGAGTGCCGAATTAGTCAGTTTCAGTTAGCTCACCCTGCTGAGAGGAAACGAGTGGAGTTTGGGCTCATCGAGTCGCAGGCGGAGGCGGTGGGCTTGGGGGCTGATGGGCTGGTGCTTTACACGGATGGCAGCAAACTGGATGGGAAGGTTGGGGCGGCGATCACTTGTTGGTCTGGAGGTGAGGAAGTCCACTGCGCCTGCTTTCGCTTGGCTGACTTTTGTACAGTCTTTCAGGCGGAGTTGGTGGCTATTCTTAGGGCCCTGGAAATGGTTGTTTGCAGAGATGAGTTAATTATAGTAGTAGCTAGTGACTGCAGGTCAGCCTTGGAAAGTGTTAGTAACTCTAATTCACTGCACCCACTTGTTAATAAGATTAGGAGAGTTATTATAAAGCTAATTAGAAAGGGGGCTACAGTCAAACTATTCTGGGTGAAGGCACATTGTGGAATACTAGGTAACGAGCGGGCCGACGAGTTGGCTAAACAAGCAACTACTAGTGCAGATAGACCTAATTATGACCTATTTCCATTGTCATATGCTAGATTTGTGACTAGGGGGAATACTATTCTGAGGTGGCAACAAGTGTATGAAACATCCTCTACAGGCAGTGTTACAAGGATGTTCTTTAAGCAGGTTTCTTTAGCTTATAGGGTTTTAGGTAAAATTAAGCTGAATAATTATTTGACACAGATACTCACAGGACATGGAGGATTTCGTTCTTATTTGCACCGTTTTCATCTGCTTGGGTCTCCTTTGTGCACTTGTGAAAACGCACCGCAAACTGTTCAGCATTTGTTGCTGGAATGTGTGTGTTTTGGTGTCCTCAGGTATAATTTTGAGTGTACAATTGAAAGCGGTCTCCATCTGGAAAATATGTGTCACATAATTAGCGATGACACTAAAAGGCCAGCTTTTCTTGCCTTTGTTACAGCTATACATCGCAGGGTGGGGAGGGAGAATGGATCTTTTGTTGATTGATTTTTGTTGTATTTATGCTCCTATGTATAGCTATGTACTGAGAACTATTTTAATTGCTATTAGTATTCCTATGAAGAATTTTTACTTTATGATTTATATAACAGGTGCTTCATGTTACCTCTTTTATTATTTCTATGATTTCTAGATAGTAGATATATCTATACGTTATTATTTTATGAAATAGTCCTTATTTTATGGATATTTGTTGTTTTATTATTGATATTTCTTCATCACATTAATTTACTTCTAGGACTTTTAAACTATACTTGACATTTGTATTAATTATTCATTATTTATTCAATTAATTAGCACGACTAACAAATCAATGACACTTATTACATATATTTATACATGGGAAATGAATTAATAAAGATAAAATTTTCTTCATATGGTTAGTATTAAATAGCAAAATAAGAATAGTGAGTTGAATATTATAAAGGCCATTCATTCAAATTAATCTATGATGTATTGTTTATGATTTTAATATTGGTATTTCCATGAATGTTCACTCATATTGAAGAGATGAAATGAAATAACTTTGCTTTTGTTTGAAACTTGTCTTTGTAGACCACTACAACTTACATATTGTTTTTGCAAGTTTTCTCGACACATCACAGAACTAATCACCTTATTTATTTATTATAATAAACAATAGCTACACTTTTAATTCATTAATTTTAACAAATTAATTGTAATATCTTGTTTGTTTACGTATTGTCGGAGAACTAAGATGGCGGATGGCTTTGTTTTTACGTTCCGTTCCTTGTTAAAATCAAAATTAAACAATTTTTTTTTTTTTGTTTGATTTTATTTGTATTTAGTTTTGGAGATATTGCATTTTTTTTTTTTTTTTTTTTTTTATTTATGTTTTAAGTTGGTACTAATTGGTCTGTTATCGTTTTAATTATTTTACTTTGGTGTATATTTGAATTAAGGTTCTTAATTAGTAGGGTTCTCTTCTGTTCGGTTTCTCATTAATGGCTACTGCTGATATTAGGGTACGGAACGTAATTTATAGGACAGTGTCACTGTCACTGTGACAGATTGTCTTGCTTGTGGTTTACGTTGTTTTAGCAGCAACAAGCAAGTTTTTCAATAAAGTGAATGGATATTTGATGTTTTCAGGTTTATCAAGGTGTCTTCAGCATAAATGCCGTCTTGTTTTATAGCCCACTGTCTTATCTTTGTTGTTGTGTGATAGTTATGGTGTTTTATTTGTTTTTGTTAGGGTGTTAATTTGCGTCTTGGGGATTGTTTTGCAGAAGATAATATTTTTCTTTTTGGTGCGGTTAAATTTATTTAATTTCTTTTGTTTTACTGTGCAGAACACTGATAGGGGAGGGTATGCAGGATTATACTAGGCAAATGGGTTGGAAATAGTTAAATTGTATAAATATTTTATATTTTGTTAAGTTGGGTTACTATTACTGGGGGTTAAAGTCAAAGTCACAGAGTTTATTTCCTTAGACGTACAGGTTATGCATGTACAGGTCAACTTAAAGTTAATTTAAATGGAAGCTAGAAATATTTAAGGAAATTACATCTTGGATCGGGACGGTTCTTGCAATGTTGTGGTTATTGGAATTTTGGTGTTCTTATTGGATTTTGAACATGTTAAATTATTGTTTGTGTGGATGTGCTGTGTTATGGATGATATACATTATTATATACACAGCAGAGTGCTGTGTTGTGTGTGATGTGTATGGCATAGTGCATTTGCACGGGTAGTGGTTTGATATGTTTAATGTATTGGACATTGAAAGATATAAAACACTTACGGGTGGGTTTTCAGGGATTCTGGACACTGGGAGAACACCTTTTTATAATTAATTTGATTTTTTATTGCAAGAGCAGTGATGTCGTTTAGAATCGTAGAAAGGAAGAGAAAGGGGTGAGGGGGCGGAAATAGGTTAGTGATGGATTGAACGAGGATCGGAATAGTGTTGTGCTAATATCCTCATTAATCATTCACACCGGTTTCTTACTTTTAGTGATTTTGACTTTGACATTTCATCCTATTTCTATTAGTGAATACGAAACATGGCCCCCCACAAAAAAGGGTTTCCCTTTTTTAACAAATACATGTGAAATATTTCTAACCTTATCGATATAGTGCTTACTAGAAGCTCAAAAGTGGACTGTATCAATCTTAAATTACTTATATTAATTACAACTACTGATTAAACTTTAACAAAACTATAATAATACTAATCTTCATTACAAGGCAACGGTACAAGTTTTGCTAGAGATCTTACAAATAGTCCTTTAGCAGTCTTAAGTTCTACAACGCGAACGATTGAATCCCGTCCGGGAAAAAGCTTTATCACCCTACCGCGTGCCCAATGCAACGATGGAAGACCGTCCTCTTTTAAAAGAACCAAATCACCGACTTTAACATTATACTGAGTTATGTGCCATTTGGAACGTTGCTGTAGAGTATGAAGATAATCATGGTTCCAACGTTTCCATACATCAGCAACCATTTGTTTGACAAGTTGCCACCGAGCAAGTTGGTTTACATGTTTGGTTTCCACGGGCATAGGTTCAGGTACGGAAACTAATGATGAGCCAATTAAGAAGTGACTCGGAGTTAAGACTGCTAAATCATTAGGATCACTAGATAGAGGGCATAATGGCCTAGAATTTAAAATAGCCTCTATCTGAGTAAATATGGTACTAAGTTCTTCAAATGTCAAGGGTTTGTCACCAATGACACGCTTTAAATGTGATTTACTTGACTTAACGGCTGCTTCAGCCAATCCGTTAAATGATGGACTGAGTGGAGGTGAAAATCGCCATTTAATAAAATGTTCCGCAAAAAAGTTTAGTACGTTAGGGTGCTTTTGAAAACTTTCTAATAAATTGAATGCCCCTTTAAAATTGGTGCCTGAATCAGACCAAATCTCTCGCGGCAACCCGCGCCTCGCAACAAATCGCTTGAAGGCCGCTAAGAATGCATCCGTGGTTAAGTCGCTAGCGACCTCTAGGTGTACAGCTTTGGTAGTAAAACAGACGAATACGCAAAGATAAGATTTAACCAACTTAGCATTTCTTAACGCACTAGTCTTACATTGAAAATGACCCGCGTAGTCGATGGCCACCGATACGAAAGGCCTTTGCGATTCGGTAACACGACTTGTCGGTAAATCTCCCATAAGGGTTTGAGGGGGTTGACACTTTAATCTAAAACAATTTAAGCACTTGTGAATTCTACTACGTATGACGCGCCGAGCAGACAATATCCAATATTTTTCACGAATAAGTGACATCAAAGCATTAGGACCCGCGTGCAAGTACTTAACATGAAAATAATCTACCACGAGATTCGTAAAGTGATTGGAATGAGGCAAAATTATCGGATGCTTAGCTGAGTAGCTAAGCGTAGAATTTACTAATCGACCTCCTACTCTAATAATGCCGTTCTCGTCTAAAAATGGCTTTAAACGTGACATCCCGGTACTACAAGGTTTATCCTTTTTTAAATTCCGCATGTCTTCATAAAAACTTAGGGATTGTACACTTTTAATAAGCGCAACTTGTGCACGTTGCAATTCCTCACTTGATAAAAAATTGCTTATCTTATTTACATTATTTAACTTCTGTCTAGACTTTAAGGCAGTGTGCGCGAACCTAAAACACCATGCTGTAATGCGCACAAGTTTGGAATAAGAACTAAATCTATCGATAATATCAATGTCTAAACGATCGTCAGTAGCGGCCGCGACTACCGGAGTAGTTTTCTTAACGCCAGGTAACGAAGAGCACTCGAGCTGTTCGCATGGCGGTGGCCACAATTCGGGAGACTGAGTAAGCCACATAGGACCCCACCACAGCGGATGATTTACTAATTCCTGCGGCGCGATGCCTCTAGAAGCGGCGTCGGCTGGGTTCATGTGCGTAGGTACGTACCGCCACTGCTCGGGAGATAACAAATCCTGAATTTGACTAACACGGTTCGACTCAAACACCTTGAGGAGGTGTGGCTGTGTGCGTAACCAACATAATACAATACTTGAGTCACTCCAAGCGTAAGTATTTCTATGCAAGTCTGTTCTCAGCTTAAGGCTCTCGGTAACGCGTAACAATAATTTAGCGAGTAGATGAGCACCGGATAACTCCAATTTCGGAACGGTAAGCCTTTGCTTAATTGGAGCGACACGAGTTTTTGAAATTAGAAGGTGAACTGTCACGCTATTGTCATGATGGACGCACCGAATGTAGACAACTCCCGAAAATGCGAGCTCTGAAGCATCGCTAAAACCATGCAAATCGAAGTACTGAACCGTTTTTGATAAAACTTGTCTATTGATAGAAATTTTCTGCAAATGATGTAAATCCCCACAGAAGCGTTGCCAATCATCAATTATATCGTGAGGGGGTATCTGATCCCAATCTAGACCTATCGTCCATAATCGTTGCATAAGTATCTTCGCGAAAATGACGCAAGGTGCTAACCAACCGTTTGGATCATAAATTGAGCTAACCCTCGACAATATGATACGCTTCGTACATTCATTGCTGTCTAGAGACACCTGATAAGAAAATGTGTCTGTATTTGGACTATATTTAAAACCTAATATTTTAAGAGACAGGTCCGCGTCCTCTCTAAACTTTAATTCGCAGTGCTCAGTTGGTAAATCGGTTAGCAACTGCGGATCGTTACTCATCCATTTACGAAGTTCGAATTCGCCTTTGCTCAATAAATCTATTAATTCTGTTTTAGTACTTTGAGCTTCGTGAATGGAGGAGCAACCCGTTACAATATCGTCGACAAAAATGTCGTTGAGCAAAATTCGTGAAGCGCGCGGATGTGTAGTTTTGCCTTCGTAGGCCAATTCGTGTAAACAACGCATCGCGAGAAACGCGGCTGTAGTAACACCATAACTAAGCGTGTTGAGCTGAAATTGCTGAATTTCAGGCTTAAAATGATCGTCATAACTCTGTGAGGTTCGATCGCCACCCGAATTGTGATCGCGCCATACGATCAGCTGATATTGACGATCGAGAGGATTAACTAAAACTTGACGATACATTTGTCGTATGTCGGCGGAAAAGACAACCTCGTGCAATCTAAAGTGGAGAATAATGTCTACTATATCCTTCTGTAATTTGGGTCCAGCTAATAACTCATCATTTAACGACTTCCCACCCGGGCCTTTGGATGAAGCATTGAATACACACCTGATCTTATCCGTACCCTTCTTATATACCGCGTGATGAGGTATGAAATATTGTGGCAAGCGTTGTGCAATCGAGTGTTCGATTGGCTGCATGTGGCCCAGTTCGATATATTCTCGCATGAAGTCTTTATACCGCGCTTCTAAAACCTTATCTCTGTTGAATTTATTTTCTAATGATATAAGCCGACGGATGGCTATGTGCAAAGTATTCCCAAATTTTATCCCAATATCATGGTCACCCTGGCGAAAGGGTAAACGCACCACAAAACGTCCCGATTGAGTACGCGTATGTGTCTTCTTAAAGTAATCTTCGCACCTAACGTCATCCGGATCTGGCTGCTTTACCCTACTTATTTCCTCTACTTCCCAAAATTTACGTAATGTTTCATCTATGGATGTCACGCAGTGAAATGATTGTGTCTGTGATTGACGTTCCGCAACGTCACCCATTAAAACCCAACCAAATATTGTCTCGAAAGCAACCGGCAATTCTTTTCCCATCTCTAGTTTCGGTCCATTAAAAATCTGAGCGCACGCGCCTGCACCTAACAACAAGTCGATCTTGGATGTCTCGAAAAATCTCGGGTCGGCCAACTGAAGATGACTATATTTGACCAATATCGTGGGATCAAGATTCGACGAAGGAAGTGGCGCCGTGATTTTTGAAAGAACTAATGTATCTATACAGAGTGGTTCGCCTAATTTATTTTCTAAGAAAATATGCAATTCGCCTTTCGGTTGTATTTTGCTGGATTCACCTACTCCTGAAATAATGACGTTTGTCTTATGATAGCGCATCCCTAATCGTTGTAAACAAGACGAAGTCACGAAGTTCGCCATGCTTCCTGGGTCTAATAGCGCGCTAATCGGGTAGTAATCACCGTCCCTCGAACACGAAACCATGACTACTGCTGTTGCTAGCAATGAATGACGCGTAACTACCTGCTGTTGACTAGAACGCGTACCGCACGAGTGGGAAAGAGACGGCAACAAATCACTCGCGGGCGACCCCGCGTCTAACTCGGGAGCGGAACTTGAACAGTGAGCGACTTGCTTATTTACGTCAATTGATTGTTGTTGCAATTGATTATTACTATTATGATTTAATGTTGTTTTCTTGTTCGAGCACAATAACGTATTATGTTTGCGTGAGCAATTTTGACATCGAAATTTAGAACGGCAATATGCTACTCTATGAGGGCGAAAACAATTGAAGCAGAGGCTTTTTGATTTTACAAAATCATATCGTGATGACAACTCCATCACGATGAATCTAGGGCACTTCATCATAGTGTGTGTTTTACCACACACGGGACACAGCACTTGTTTATGCTCTTCGGAACTTAAATCTGAATCTACAACATCCATACTCGACGCGTAAGCCTGTTTCCTATTACTATTACCACTGGGCGCAGCGCTTTGCGGCCGGCCGCTACTCAACTGACTTACTACGCCGGTAGTTTCCAATGTCTTGCAATAACTACCTAAAAATGCGAGAAGGTTATCGAACGTAGGTATTTTCTCGTGTTGGTAAGTTAATTCAAATCTAGCGCGTAAATCGTTATCTAATTTTCTCGTAAATATGTGTAATAACAACATTGACCATTCTGTTACCGGGAAACCTAAACTAGCTAGCCCACTCGTGTTCTCATGCAAAATGTTCACGAATGTACGTAAGTGAGATGCATTCTTGACGGAAATGGTAGGTAACGCGAGTATGGCGGCAATGTGCGCGTCCGCAATCAACCTCTTGTCGTCGTACCTATCCAAAAGCAGTCTACGAGCCACTTCGTAATTGTCAGGGATATTCGATAAATGTTTGATCAAATTGGCGGGCTCGCCAGATAAACAACTCGTCAAATAATGTTTCTTTTGTACTGAATTCAATCGCTCGTTGTTGTGAACCAATGCATTAAACATGTTAATAAAACTAGGAAAATCCTGATAATTTCCCGTGAAGCGGGGCAAACTTATGTCCGGTAATTTATAGTTACACTCATTTATTTTGTTTGAAGAACAATAATCGGGCAAATCTTTGTGAATAACTTGTCTGAAATCGAGTTGCGCCTTTGACGACACACTCGTGCTAATTATGTATTTTACGTCAAGTAATTGCTCCTCCAACAAAACAAACTTATTCTTATAAGATTCTATTTGTTCATCTTTTAAATTCGAAGCACTTAAATTAAGATAACATTCTTCTGCCTCCACGCGCAACGAGTCTATGTCTGCACAACGAATTTTAAACTTACCTACTTCTAATTCATTCTTAAAATCTAATTTCTTCGCACAAACACTAAGAGAATTAACTTTTTCACAAAGAAATTCAAATTTTAGAATAAGCAATTGACTTCTCGACATGATTTTATAAGTTTTTACAAATGACTAAACACGATGTAAAATGGCGTCCTTGACACGAAAACTTTCCCCAGAACAAACTTTTATGAAATGTCGCAAAATCACTAAAAACTAGTATTATATCCGGTCGAAGGATCATGAAAGATATAAAACACTTACGGGTGGGTTTTCAGGGATTCTGGACACTGGGAGAACACCTTTTTATAATTAATTTGATTTTTTATTGCAAGAGCAGTGATGTCGTTTAGAATCGTAGAAAGGAAGAGAAAGGGGTGAGGGGGCGGAAATAGGTTAGTGATGGATTGAACGAGGATCGGAATAGTGTTGTGCTAATATCCTCATTAATCATTCACACCGGTTTCTTACTTTTAGTGATTTTGACTTTGACATTTCATCCTATTTCTATTAGTGAATACGAAACAGACATGTTAGGTTAATGTTTGTGTAGGTGTTCTGTGTTAGGTATGATTTGTATAACATGGTGCTGTGTTGTGTGTGGTATCCATTACTTAGTATATTAGAGCCTTGGAGCCCACTAATAGTGCCAGTAGTGTTCTTGTCAGTTTATTGGCGAGGGTGGCCAATGAAATGATGGGGATATTGTTGTTCTGGTTGGCTGTTTGGCCATATGCTGCATTGTCAGTTTTAGTTGTTTGTCTTCTCTTTTGTGGTGTGGTCATTTGCATGGATAGTACTGTGTAGCCTATTATTTTGTAATTTATTGAAAAATTTAATTAATGTTGCTTTATTTTAATTTTATAATTTGTTTGAAATCAACCATATAAATATAATAAGCTTATAATTGTTTGATAGGATCATTGATTATTTATATGAATTCGAGGAATGTTATTTTATTAGGAGGAATTGTATTGATAAATTATGTCTATGTTCTGGAACACCCATTTTGTCATGCAAAATGGGTTGATTTTGTTCTTAATAGTAAATTTACATATTTATACAAGGTGTTATATTATTACGTTTTGTATTATTTAATTTTGTTTCTTTTTAAATTTCTTTTTTTTCTTTTCCTTCTGATTTTTATTTATGGGTTTGTAATTATTTTATTATATTTATGATGGTTAATTGGTCTTAGTTGAATTTATATTTTTATGGGGTTTCTTTGTTAATAAACCGTTCGCTTCTTTTATTATTTTAAAAGAAATGCTGAAATGGGTTGGGTAATAATATTTTAGTTTTATTTAAATAATTCATTTATTGTAAAGGATTAGTAGAATTCAACAGCGGCAGTATTGTATTTATTTATAATTAGTCGTTAAATGTTTAATGTTATCTTGTGCTTAGGTGTTTTTATGTATTGCTTTTTAAAATTGTAACTTTGTTTAATTAATTAATGAAATTAAGTGATTTTATAAGTATTGTTATTAGTTTTGTATTAGTACACAGCAGAGTGCTGTGTTGTGTGTGATGTGTATGGCATAGTGCATTTGCACGGGCAGTGGTTTGATATGTTTAATGTATTGGACATATTAGGTTAATGTTTGTGTAGGTGTTCTGTGTTAGGTATGATTTGCATAACATGGTGCTGTGTTGTGTGTGGTATCCATTACTTAGTATATTAGAGCCTTGGAGCCCACTAATAGTGCCAGTAGTGTTCTTGTCAGTTTATTGGCGAGGGTGGCCAATGAAATGATGGGGATATTGTTGTTCTGGTTGGCTGTTTGGCCATATGCTGCATTGTCAGTTTTAGTTGTTTGTCTTCTCTTTTGTGGTGTGGTCATTTGCATGGATAGTACTGTGTAGCCTATTATTTTGTAATTTATTGAAAAATTTAATTAATGTTGCTTTATTTTAATTTTATAATTTGTTTGAAATCAACCATATAAATATAATAAGCTTATAATTGTTTGATAGGATTATTGATTATTTATATGAATTCGAGGAATGTTATTTTATTAGGAGGAATTGTATTGATAAATTATGTCTATGTTCTGGAACACCCATTTTGTCATGCAAAATGGGTTGATTTTGTTCTTAATAGTTAATTTACATATTTATACAAGGTGTTATATTATTACGTTTTGTATTATTTAATTTTGTTTCTTTTTAAATTTCTTTTTTTTTTCTTTTCCTTCTGATTTTTATTTATGAGTTTGTAATTATTTTATTATATTTATGATGGTTAATTGTCTTAGTTGAATTTATATTTTTATGGGGTTTCTTTGTTAATAAACCGTTCGCTTCTTCTATTATTTTAAAAGAAATGCTGAAATGGGTTGGGTAATAATATTTTAGTTTTATTTAAATAATTCATTTATTGTAAAGGATTAGTAGAATTCAACAGCGGCAGTATTGTATTTATTTATAATTAGTCGTTAAATGTTTAATGTTATCTTGTGCTTAGGTGTTTTTATGTATTGCTTTTTAAAATTGTAACTTTGTTAATGAAATTAAGTGATTTTATAAGTATTGTTATTAGTTTTGTATTAGTCAATTTATATGAAATTTTAGGAACACCCTGATTTTGTTCAATAAATCAATATGTGTGTAATGTTGTTGCATTAAATAGCAACAGGTCAAATAGTAAATAAGATATCAGTCGTCGACCCTGTCAAGGGTGATTGGTAGGCTTATTAGGAAAAAAAAAAAAAAAAAAAAAAAAAAAAAAAAAAAAAAAAAACCTAACCTAACCTAACCTAACCTAACCTCAGATAAATATTTTTACTGATGGCAGCAAAATTGAGGGGAAAGTTGGGGCCGCACTAACTATCAGGGAAGGCTCAACCGAGATAAGTACCCGAAAGCTAAGGCTGGATGCGTGCTGCTCCGTCTACCAGGCAGAATTGTTGGCTCTATCAGTTGCAACAAGTGAAGCGCTGAAAAGGCAGAAACCAAGCTGCAGCGTCTTTTGCGATTCCCGCTCGGCTCTCGAAACCGTGGCTAATCAATCATCCCCTCATCCTATCGCAGTGAAAATAAGAGAGGATATACGTGAGCTGACACAGAAAAACAAAATACTGAGATTATTTTGGGTGAAAGCTCACGTAGGGTTGGAGGGGAATGAAAGAGCCGACGAGTTGGCTAAGAGCGCGGCGCTGCAGCTTAAGGTAAAGCCGAAGTATAGCAGCTGTCCGGTATCATTCGCAAAGCGAGAAATCAGACGAGACTCTCTTTGCGAATGGAACCGTAGATACGTGAACGCAACACAAGGAGCAACTACAAAACTCTTCTTCCCCAACGCCATAGAAGCATATAGAGTTCTGAGGAAGATACCCCTAGACCCCATCATAGTGCAGCTCTTCACGGGTCACGGTGGGTTCTCCTCATACTTGCACCGTTTTAAGTGTAAGGAGAGTCCAGCGTGTATTTGTGATCCTATGATAGAAGAGTCGGTGATACACCTCATCGTTTACTGTCCTGTCTACGGTAAACAGAGGTTCGAAGTAGAGCAATATATAGGAAGTAAAATAGAGACTGAAACTTTGAGTAAAATAATAGAGATTAAAAAAGATAGAGATAAATTTATGGAATATTGTAGAAATTTAATAGTCAAAGTAGTAGAGAAAAATAAAAGCAAATAAATGGTCCACATTTGCGTAATGATTATTACGCAAAATGTGCCCACGTATAAAAGAATGCAATAAATTAACAAATTTTATTCATAAAATATATACAGAAAATAAAACAATAACAAATTGGAAAAAGCAAAATAAAAGAAGAGTAAAAGAGGAATACAGTTAAAAAGATCTCTGGTTCAGCCAGAGGACTCTGATAAAAAAAAAAAAAAAAAAAAAAAAAAAAAAAAACCTCAGATAAAAGTTTCAGTGATCATTTAAACAAGAACATAGTGAAAAATCCATTATGTCTGTAGAATCAAGAAAATGAAGAAATGAATGTCAAGCATCGACATTTTCATTCACGTCTAAGGTTTTGAAGATATATTTTTGTCTGAAGATTTATGGTTGCAAGTTATGCCTTTGATTACAAATAACATTCATTGTTTGGATGCCTCACTCATTTATGAGCAGAACCGGAGTAAGCAAAGTCCAGCTAAAAGTAGTCTGGGAAGTAAAGATCAGGGGAAGAAAGGCCATCTTACCCTTTATTGGTTTGTTAATTTTAATCTGATGTTAGCAAAATAGTCCCCTTTAGTCATGTCAAACTAATTAGAATGCATTAAAACACCAGCTTATTGGTTTTTATGTATTTTTTTCTTAAATGCTGTCTGTACTGTTCTGTTGTTTGTTTATGTACCAAAATAAATGTATTTCATTTCAATAGATCGCATAATCCCTGCAAATGCCCCCTAAAACTATTTACAAAGTGTTTATTTCTCTAATAGCCATTTGATTGTACCAAATAATTCAAGATTAATCTTGTTCTTCATATATATATATATTATTATTTGAACTATATTTGAATACTTGCCATAAAATGAACACCTCTCCGAAACTATTGGTTCGAATTGAATAATTCTTTTTGTGTTGGATAGTCCAGTTATCGAGGAAGGCTATAGGCTATATAACATCACGCCACGACCAATAGGAGAAAAGATATAGTGGTAAATGTGTAAAAAACGGGAGAAGAATGTTCATCACATTTAAAAACTAGAAAGGATTTAAGGACCACATTATGTACAAACCTGACTCGTTAGCCAATTCAGATATAAAATCACTGTAAAGCATAACATGTATCTTACTACTTTACAGAGCAAGATTTGGAGACCTATTTTGATAAATTTATTTAAAATACTTCCTCTGAACATTTAATTATTATTTTGGTACCGTTTTAACGGGGTTGGAGTCTAGTTTTTTCAATAACATATTTAATTTTAATACAGATATCACAAGTAAATCATAAAGAAATTAACTTGCGAAAAATAGTCGAAATCCCATAACTTTACACGGTAAAAAGCCTATGACACAAATATCATTTAAATCGTTTCAGATTCAGAGTTTACTACCCTACAAAGTCACAAACAAACACACAAACTTAACCTCTTATAATAATCTATATATATAACATTTCCTATATATAGGCCCTTATGAGTGTAATTCATATGGTTTTACTATCACACAATCTGAAATAAACTCTTTTCTGCTTTCAGAACTTAGACATTGTGCATGTAAAAGCCTATTTATTGACTCTGCACGAGCTAAGATAGACAAGAACAGATTAGGATGGACATTCTTGCCTCTCATCATACGGCTAAAGATTTCAAGCAATTTTGGAAACAAACCAACAAAATGAATGCTAAGCCTGGCCTCCCTGTGAGTGTTGATGATGTTAGTAACAATAATATTGACAGCACATGGATTATACAAAATCTTATAGAGAAGTAAAACGCACTCAAGGCACAGAAAACACACTATTTCTATGAAATAAAATCACGTAAAAGTAGAAGTAGGTACCTAATATATCATGTATATTGTATTTTTTAATTTTATGCTGAAAAAATTAAGACACATCCGGAATCTTCGCGCACAGGATATATTGTATATTGTATTTGCCCAAATGGGTAAAGTTCAACAGCGCTAGGTAAAACAAAGTTTTTATATACGTTACATAAAAAGACGATACACATTATAAATATAAGTGTTACTATAATATTGTCGAGTTTTTTAATTCAAAGTCAAAGTCAAAACGTTTATTTCCTTAGACGCTTATGCATACATGGACAGGGCATTAGATATTTTGAGTAAAACGAACATGATAGATTATGTTATCGACATCAGAAGGTTGCTTAACCCTGATGAGGATACTCCTGAGGTATGAGCACAAGTATTTATTTTTATTATTTTCAATAATATTTGCATTGATGATTATAAGCATGAGTATAACACCTTCAGAATGAACTAGTTCAGCTCCTTCCATTCACTCGTGAATGGAAGGCTTGTCAACTAAGTGTAAGCCCTTATCTTTTAAAGTGAGCACTGTATTTTTATACACAGTAGGTATGGTCTCTTCCACAGGAGCATTCTTGAAAGTATCCTAAATATAACGATACCTTTCTAATATTAACTAGGAACCTTTCGGTACATTACATGCACTTAATATTTATTGGAAAGTCTTTGAGGGAGGCCTATGTCAAGTATGGTTACAAGCTGTAATAACATGTAATTAAAATTAATATCTAATAATCAATTAATAATTACTTCTTGTAACCACCGAGAGACGAGACGAAATGCATGATCGTCGTATCCTGTAGGCCATTATTCACGTTTTATTATTATTAAGCATGATATTTCTTGCTGGCAATATTGGTATTTGAATGAACTTCCGAACTGAGGATTAATATTAAAATTAATAAGATATATACTGTTGGTTAAACTTATGTCCTTTAATCCATCTCATGCGCTGCCACATAATTGAAGAGGATGTTTTTTCATTTACTGTTGTACAGAAATCCTGCCAATTTTTATTTCTCATTGGTTTTGATTATTTTAACTATTATATTTTTAACATTTGCATACCTGCTTGCGGGTTAAATACAATTAATATACTACTTGTACTATAATAATATCGTGACATGTACTTTAATTGAAATGTATTTGGCGGCATCGTGTCCTTTAGTCATTTAAATTATTTTTGTGTCAGTAATTGTTTTTCTGGTAAATAAAATACCTAAATTTACCAGAAAAACAACATTTTTTAACAGATTCATGGTACAAACTTACTTAAATAATTAGTACGTAAAACACCAATATATTTTTATCATTATACATTAAAAATACAAACCCCTACATGTGCAATATCGTCGAACACATTATTTTATAAAATATAAAAATGTCATAGGTAACTACATTAACATTGTAATAAAGTAAAAAATCTGTGTAAGTAGGCACTATCCTAATAAGTACATAAAAATGTCTTTGCTTTTAGCAATAAGCCTGCCGATTGTTCAACTGGTAATAATAAAATAATAAAAAAACAAAAGACAACAAAGATATTCTATCACTTTAGAAACTATGTATGTTTCCCAAAATTATCATAAAATCCTACGTTCATTTTGAACATAAGATTTGGAAAACTATTTGGGTATTGTTTTGTATGGCAAAGATAAACAAATCTTGCACGTGACTGATAGTTGCGGAATTTCGATCTGATTCTATAAACAGATAATAAATTTAATGTTATCTATATAGAATATAGCTATATATATAAAGAGTATGAGATTAAGTCATAGGCAAAGGGTTCCGTGTATTTTAAAAATAAAAAGTAGATTAAAAAAAAACCAAGTGCGGGTTGATGAATGTCACATGTCGTCAAACTTTTTTAAGTTCTCAGAACATGCCAATTTCCTCACGATATTTGCATTCACCGTTAAAGCAAGTGTTTTATAGCGCACATATATTTTGTAAGAAGAATAATCGGGGTTTGAAGAGCTTGTACTAAGGATATCATAAATAAATATTTCCAGACAATTCACTCAATAACATCTAGCCCCGTGGTAAGCTCTAAGCTTGTATTACGGGTACTAGACATCTGATATACTTAATATAATAGGCATACATACATATACAGATATTTTTTATACGGATCTTTATGAGATTTTCAGCAATTAGATAAAACCTTTGCATTCGAACAAATATTGAACGGCTTAGCTAAAAGGATAAATAAAATTTAATTAAACCAATATACATTTCTCTTAAACAGCTCTCCGCTCTTAATTAAATTCCTTTTCGTTTGAACTTTTTGCCTATAAAATTATTATTACTTTAATACATACCTACCACAGAATCTAATTATTATTTAATGTGGCAAAATAAAAAAATGAGTCCCGTTTTACCTTTTGTGTACGGATTCCTAATAATTAAATACAGATCACGGGTTGACATTTAAGTTGTGAATAAAGTTCTAAAAATAACAAAAATGTGTATAGGAAAAATATGTCTTTGGTTTAACATACACGTGATGGAAAAAACATCCTTTTATAATAGTTTTAGGAAACACATTTTGAATCGCCCTTATTGCAGACTTTTCATAATCAATTGTGACTTTTTTGGGGTACCATGCAGGCAACCGACTTTTAATTAATTTTAGTGAAACTTTTGAGACTCTATTTCTTGGCACTCCCTCTTATATGTATATAAACTCGAGGGTTCATTGCTAAGCAGCCTAATTGTTTTTTGTGTATCGAAGAGTGTTTGCAGCCGTTCATTATTTCATTAGGATTCCAAAATGGTATAACATACGATATCTCTAGCTCTGAATTAAAAAAACTTATGATTTTAAGATGAGTGTTAATAAGTTTTAAGTAGTTATATCATTAATTCCACATCAATAAGTTTGTTTACAATGCATAACGAATGAGCGTGAATTACAACCATAATGAACGCTAGTAGTCGTAATTTCTTTGTATCTAGTAGTTTAATACATTTTTTTTCGCTAAGTCTCTGCATTTCAAATGAAATTGTCATGAAGTTAGTTGAGCAGTAATGGTAACAGCTGTTAATACGCGGGATGAAGCCGTGGGAGGAAAATAAATAGGTTATTATTATATGAATACCTGTGTTTTTAACCCCCGACCAAAAAAGAGGGGTGTTATAAGTTTGACGTGTCTGTCTGTGTGCCTGTCTGTCTGTCTGTCTGTGGCACCATAGCTCCCGAACGGATGGAGCGATTTCAATTTAGTTTTTTTTTGTATGAAAGGTGAGTCTAGCGCGAGTGTTCTTAGACATGTTTCATGAAAATCGGTTGTGCCGTTTAAAAGTTATGGGGGTAAGAGTGGGTAAGGAAAACCGAAAATCTGCAAATATACGTACTAAAACTTAGAAAAACCTCACTGGGTATTTCAGCTAAAGTAAAATAAACTTTACTGCCTTGAGTTTAGATAGATATTGAAACTTATTGTTGTGGAGAAAATAAGATAGCAGGAGGTAAATTTGGTAGAAACCAAGTTGAATGGCAAGAGAATTTAGACACTGTTGTTGTCGCTGTGTAGTACTCGCCAGTACGGCTTTATGCCACAAAGGAGCACTGAGGACTCCCTCTATGTCATGGTAAAACACATCAAGAGCAAATTAAAAGAAAAGAAACTCAGCAACAAAGACAGACAATCTCTGATGTCTCTGAAATGCGCTTAATCTATTACAAGCTATATTATATATGTATTTTTAACCCCCGAACAAAAAAGGGGTGTTATAAGTTTGACGTGTCTGTCTGACTGTATGGGACATCAAAGCCGCGGCCGTTCATATAATTTGTGGACGTCCTATAGGTACCCGCTTTTTTTTCTATAATATATAATCTTTATGAAAGCATCTGAAACTTCTTTCCATTCGCTTCTTCAATAAAAATTACGACTGAAGAAAACCTGGCAATCAGGAAAATCCCCCGTGTTCAAATTACCTGGTTTACTGCAGTTCAAAGCTATTAAAAACTCATCATCTATGGTTTGAAAGAATTCCTCTGGCCCTTTGTTTACTGAGATCCAAAAAACCTCTGTCTTTCTACAAAATAATAAATTATCTTAACTTTAAATTTTCTAACTAACAATGACATCTACCTAACTAAACCTTCTATTTGCCCATTTAAAAAACAAAAGGCAATCATTTTAGTTTTATCAAGAAAATATTAAATATTTCATTTTTCGTGTGTCCGTTTGACATAATGTAACCTGAAGGTAATTTTTGCGAAATAAGGTGAACGTAGAAATGTAACAATAATTAATAATTTGAGATAATTCATCATCATCACCTAGATAAATGAGTGCATTTCATTTATCGAGGCTTTTGGCTAGCTGGTGTAACGCAGGAAAATACGTAACCCCGCGGGAGAATCCGAAGCCTTCTAGGTCTTCATGCATCATCTTCTTAGACCACATCGTTACTTTAAATCTCATGAGATTGTGGTCAAATGAAGGCTTATCTAACATTAAAAAAAAACAAAACACCATAATAATGTGTAATGTGCACGCAATGCGCTTTTATTTGATACTCGAGATTTTTGGTATAAAAATATATATGATAGTCTAATATATTAAGTATATCAGATGTCTAGTACCCGTTACATAAGCTTGGAGCTTACCGCGGGGCTAGATGTTGATGTGTTGATTGTCCGGATGTATATAAAAAAAAACCGCTTACCAACACATTTTGCAATTAATTTTTATACTAAATGTTGAATATAGCTATATATTATTAGATTAGATATATATTATAGATTATCTATAATATATTTTGCAAAAAACTTAGCACCCTTTACTCGTAGAACGGGAGAATCTTTGCGAACTTTACAAAGCCGCGCGATAGAGAGCTAGTCCAGAATAGAATAAACCTAGTTTGACTGTCAGAATAAACATTAAAATACTAATACCAATATTCTAGTCTAACCAGTATCATGGATACACTAGATAGTATTTATAACAAAAAAATTTTCAACATTGTCAAAGGTCATCAAGCAAACATTACGGTTGAAACAGTTACCCCGACTCGTCTTTATAGGTCCTGAGTCCAGTGCCTATACAACATTAATAAATTTTTCACTGGAGACTTTTCCAGAGTCCATAAACGTAGCAAGGGTCAAACAATAAAGCAGGTAATCGTCCAATATACAATCCGAGGTCAAAAGAATTAAATGAATTTCAAGAAAAACACTCAACAAACAGCGCAGCAAAAATTGAACACAATTATTATTATTTTGTAACATACTTTATGTAATACGCTTTATTGAAGTAATATAAACAATCCGAATAATTACAGATATATGTTTGTTTCTCTTATCATTTTAGCAGATGCGTTCATGGAATTTCCCGTCCCAACGTCCATCTGTTTTAGGTGCTATTGCCCATTGCCTCATTACATAATGATATACCTACGTATTTTCTCATTTCAAATTCGATCTCGTGAGAAACCCTTTCCATATCTATGTATAATATGTATGTATTTACAAAAAAAATGTATCTATGTAGTATATCAGTCACCTAACACCCATAGTACAAGCTCTGTTTATTTTGACCGCTATAATGGATTCCGGAAATCGCATAGAGAAGTATTCAATCCTTGTTGATTACCTGGTGAAAACATATCAGATTAATTCACACCTTTACATAATATTTGATCGGCTACACAGAGAGGAAACTGTTCTATTGCTTGGAAAGTTTTATATGTAATTAATCACAGACATAGACATCGCTTATTTTCTATTAAAACATACCAACAAGCAAACACAAATAAGCGGTCTGTAAATTATATTTATTCTCATATTCTCAAAAATTATATCTAATTTTACCTACAAACAAAAATGAATTAGCTATAGGCATGGGTATGAACGTAGTCGCTAAGTATGAACAACTGATCTGATATACTTTATATAATAGACATATTTGTCTATATATTTAGATATTTTTGATTATACATATTAAACATTCAGACCAAGGAGAAAGTGCTTGCAGAACATACAAACACTTGACCCCTCACCGTCTGCTTCGTCAAATTGTATAACCGAATACATTGTGTATCAGCACTGCACACGCAATTCAGTTCTTTCGTGCGGGTTGGTGAATGTCACATGCCCTTCAAACTCTTTTAAAGTTCTCAGAACATGCCGGTTTCCTCACGATGTTTGCCTTCACCGTTAAAGCACGTGTTTAAAGCGCACATAAATTTCTAAAAAAGAAAAATCCAGAGGTGCGTGGCGGGGCCAAAAAGCCTGACTAAGGCTCGATAATTTTGGGCTTATTTTTGTCAGAAATTAGACTAGAATGCTGAATTCCATAAAATTGCTTCAGTTGCCTGTGCATTAACTTTCACTTACGATCAAAAACAGGGATACCTACTGTCAATGATAAAAATTCTCAAACTCCTCTCAAATGCAAATGGCACCACATGTATTTATTTACCAGTTTTATTAGTCTAGTTCGCACATACAACTCATGTGCGAACTAGACTTACGTTAGTCTGATTAAAACTCGAGAACGGCTGAACGGATTTATCTTATCATAGTCTTGAAATGTTCGTGGAGGTCTAGGCAAGGTTTAAAAGGCGAGAGAAAATCGAATAATTGCCGGGTTTTTTTTTTTTATAAAAACCCGTGCGAAGCCGCAACCATGGCTCAGACTCCTGTATTGTGGAAATTATTATTTAGTTAAATTGAGGGAAATGTATTGAGAAAACATGTTATGAGGGAAATGTACAGTATGCTTCACCAACTGGTAACATTTAAAATAGACATTTTGGATGATCGTTGAGGCGTGGCAAATTATCTTATTATGCTCCATGTTATAAGTAACAGGCAAATCATATTGGATCTCTAATCTTCAAGTAATAATTCAGCATAATGTGAATGTTTAGATGAGAATCTAACTAATCTAATAATGTAAATCTACATAATATTATATCTTACTACATACAGTTACTATTATGATAAAAAAAAAATACTACCTAGTATATCCACGACTATATTCACTATTATCTAAATTAAAGACGAATCAACATCAATAGTTGTGCTAAGGGCTCATAGAATCATAATAATGTAAATCTACATAATATTATATCTTACTACATACAGTTACTATTATGATAAAAAAAAATACTAGTATATCCACGACTATTTTCACTATTATCTAAATTAAAGACGAATCTCATTAAAAGAGCTATTATTCTTTAATACATATTTTTTGTGTATCTTGAACCGTTTTCACGGTGCACGCAACGGAAGGCTTCAAAGATGAACAATTTCTCCCGTTTTTTATTGATTTTGTTTGTTCAGGATATACCAAATCGAAGGTGTGGCAGGACACTACAATCAATAAAACAGGGCCTTCTGGAAAAGGAAAACCCCTAATAATCGTTCATATTATTTCGATCGATATTATTGACATTATTTACAAGTATTTTGAGTTAATTTTGACCGTTGACCGAGCTCTTAGCTATTGCTAATTTATTTGAATACCTATATATATTTTAATTCATTGCGTCGGGTACATCTATGGAGCGTTCACGCTACATAGAAATATTGTTGTGCATACGCATCACTCAATAATTTTATAATTTTGGTTAGCAGTGGTTTTCATCAACTGTGCGTCTCTTGCCAAATTATCATTTTATCATCATCATCCTATTAACGTTAGTACAATGATGCAGCATTTAAAAAAGAAACACCCCCAAGCGCTTAC
Organism: Gymnoscelis rufifasciata; assembly: GCA_929108375.1. Lineage (NCBI taxonomy): Eukaryota > Metazoa > Arthropoda > Insecta > Lepidoptera > Geometridae > Gymnoscelis > Gymnoscelis rufifasciata. The sequence continues at coordinate 3,380,357 of CAKMYF010000001.1, read as the reverse complement.
AGAGGATTCAGGGGGTAATAATAGTAATAATCCAAGATCTGCGAATCCTAATTTTATTATTGTTATGATGATAAGTGCCTTATTATTATGTAACCAAAAGAGTATTATTATAATGTATATTTAACGAGTTTCTATTATTTTGAAAGACTTGAACCATATCCGTCCAATAATGTAAATACTATTTTTACTACAAACCGTCGGCTCTGCGTAAACAACCATGTACCCCAATAAACCCTCCTTAAATCCAATAACCGGGAAAATCAAATCAGATACACAAACAGTTGTCCGGAAACTCTCGATACTTTGAACATACCTGATGGAACCGCAGAACTTAAAGAGAACTAAACATATGGCAGTAAGGTCCACAAAGAGGTATTTGGTCTCTAATAAAAGAAACTTAAACTATAGCATTATAATGTAACTTTTGGGAATAAAGCGTATGTATTTTGTGAAAATATATTATTTTGTGCCTTTTTTATATTTTAAACATGTATTTCAAACTGTGTAGAATTCTCTAATATAAATACTTTAAAAATTTTGGTCTATTGGTATAAGCGAAGTGCAAATGCAATATAATTAAAAAAAAACTATCGGAGCATGCAAATATATAACACATATATTAATCACCAAGACCAACTATATAGAGAGAGGTAGTATAGTATTCTAGGTCCCTTAGCATTCACAAAACTATCTACAATAAAACAAAACCTATTTTTTTTGTAGGCATATAGCAATTTGAACCCTTCTGATGACTATCCTCTTTTAAACATATGAAGTGTTTTGAATAGGGACGTATTATTATGGATGTATGAACAAATACATTTACAAAAAAAGCGTGTTTTTAAGATATTATCGAAATGATATCACTCTACTCATATCTGTCAATAAAATATATATAACTATTACACTAAGCATCCTACTGAAAAAACTGGAATTCAAAAGAGGCATAATATGTCTTGCTTACGACGCGGCTGTATTTTTAAGCAATTTCCGCTGGAGTACGGTGGAGTTTTATGGCAAATCCATCTCTGAATACTTAATAATTTTTGGTCATTAATTCAAGAAAACAAAATTACCTTGTGTTGTCATTTCAAAAAGTATTTTCTAGTTTTTAGTTAATAAAATGTTTAATAAATTTTTTAAATATATATTTAGCAGGAACGCCTCCAGCGCGCCGCGCCGGGTGCGCGCCACCGACTCGGAGGACCACAGCTGCCGCGGCGGGAACGGGATGCCTGACACCTGGGGAAATTATAAAGTCTTGAATCTCAAATTATAAGTTAAATTGGCCATAATATTTGTATATCTAGCCTGCCTACTACTAATACTGATTTAATGAATACTTTACAACAGTGGTTTCAAAATACAATAGAATTCTATACATAGTAGTTGGATTAGTGAGGCTTTGAAAGACAATGGTGCTGTTTTAAGGGTTTCGTACCCAAAGGGTAAATGGGACCCTATCACTTCGTCGTCTATCTGTCACCTGGCTCTATTTCCAGAACCGAGTTATGTTTGTAATATTTTTTTTTGAGCCAATCTTCTGGGACTGGGCAGTATGAGCCTGTGGGGTCAACATCTCCTAAAGTGGGCACTTTGCTGGGTCTCCCGAGCTTACTTCTCCACCGTTGCCCCGCTAGTTGATCTACAAAAAACAGTGCAAAGCTTTAGTCTAGAACAACTCTTTGTTACTTGATAGTATGACTTAATCTTACCTTCCAGTTCTTCTTTTATCCTATTTGAATCGTATTCTACGAGGGCTGTGTAAGGCGGGCAAAAACGTTATGACGTGCTTTTATCAGGAAATAATCTACAATCTCCATAATAAGGAACAATATAAACCTTGTAATGAAATCAAAATTATATTAATTACGAAAAATCTTCTACAAAGATTCTTTTGACCTTTCATCTCTTTCTGTTCAAGGTTTTGAATCCTATTACGTGCCACAGCAACCTAAAATACTTAATCTTATTAAAAACTCTTAAATGGCAACTCATTCTAATTAGTCTATTTTGGAGATAGCACAAAGCTTGTAATCACCATTGAAACTAATATTTACATTACTCTCACACATTGCAACCCATGTTTAAATATAGGAGGTTTTGTCTGTGACCTCCGGGTGGTGCTAAGAACAGTCTCTGGCTTTCGTTTGGAGCGCCTTAAATTTTCTGTAAGTATAATTGTATATTACAAGGCAGTTAACAATTGGAAATAGAGTACATAGTGTGGGTAGTACATAGTGTGGGTAGTACAGACAGTGTGGGTAGTACAGACAGTGTGGGTACAGCCACAGACGTACCTACAGGTGTACTTATCCACTCTAACGTCCAGCGCCCGCGGCGTAACTAGGGACTAACGTCCCAAAAAAGGTTGTCAAAGAAACAGATGGAACGATGAAATAATTTCAATAGTGGGCACAGACTGGAGAATGAAATATAGTTATTATAAATAAAGAGTATTATTATTATTAAACATTAAAATTTATGTGTCTGGCTTAAATTTCACGTCCACGACATTGTGGAACATAAATTTCTCTGAAAATCAACAGTACTTTCCTTTATGACGGTTGAGAAAGAACTAAATATTGCGCTAAGGAAAATGTGTTTATTTTTCTTTTTTTTTCAAAGATATGGCTAGAGGGCCCCCTGAGCTCAAGGGCCCTTGTGCACTGCACAACCAGGCCCTATGATAGCTACGCCACTGATTTCATGAAATATACTATAAAAATAATGGGGATTCACTCAAAACTCGGTTTATATGAACAATGGACTGAATAATTAAACACGTAGGTATGTTTACACAAACCCTAGGGGGTGTGAAATAAATTTAAAAAAAACTCTAAGAACCCCTATTTTTTTAAATGTAAGAGAAGCCTTCATTTGACCACCCGAAGTAAAGTGACGATGTGGTCTAGATGGAGCATGAAGACCTAGAAGGTAGATGGCTTCTCCGGGCCATATTTATTGTTTGCCACTTTCATCTAAATTACGCATTCTGGATATCCTATAATTAAGGGGACACGCAAATGTAATACCAACTACGCTGTATATTGCCCATTTTTTGTGTTTTTCTTGTTGAATGTCTTATAAAATAAATAAATAATGTGGTCAAATAAATAAATGAAATGAATGAAAAAAGTAGTTACCATAAATAGTACAATATTTTATTAAAATTCCATTGTTTATTCACGTAAAGTTTCAAAAAAATAACTTTTCATTTTTATTTTAGTCTGACTTACAATTCATTGGGTTATAACTTTATTTAGAGGCTATTATTCGTATATTTTATTTAATTTCATTTAAATATATGTAACTGAAATAGCTATCACAAAATCTATATGAAATGTTACATAACGATTAATTCATAAATTTCATTCATTAATTTCATATTCATATTATGAAACAATCTTTGGTACAAACCAAATAATATAGACCTCAATTTTGAAACAAGTTTCAGAGTGCTGATCAATAAATCCATATTTACGTGGGTCATAACTCATCTACCTTTTATGCAATTCTCTCAGGGTTTACCACAGGAAATCACACTAAAAGTTTATGGAAAAACTTATATATAATCAACAGTTGTGTATGTTTATTTATTTATTTTCTCTTTACGTAACTAACCATTGACACGTATTAATGTCATAACTAACCATTGCTTATTTTACTCGGATTTTGTGGAACTAATCCCATAGTCATGCGTTTATTGAGTTACTTATTTCCTTAACTAATCGGTCTCTGCACATTTTACTCCCAATAAATATCAATTGTATGCATAATTTTTAATTTCTGCAAATATGGACTTGTGTCTAATAAAACGATTTTATTTTTTATTTGAAAAATAAATTTATTGTGTGTAAGAAAAACCATATTAATTATGTTTTTTTTATGAAGATTATTTGTATGACGTGCTCATTTCAAGATCCGACTTAAAATGTAAAGAAAAATCGGTAGTATGATAATAAAATTTAGTTTGGTTCCAAACAATATGCGAAAAACATCTAATCAAGGATAATTATTAATATTATTATTACTGGAGATTTTTTTTGACTGCTTGAACGCACATACATATCTTAGGAACCACTAAATAGCATTTTTTCACAAGCACAAACAACAACAATACGTCATTAATTACCGTGGAAAAACCTATAAATCACAGGCAACCCTGTTATTATATTACTAGACAAAGAATACACATTTTACCTTAAGGAAAGAGATACAAGTTTTAGCAATGAACCAATTTAATTATTAGATCAGGAGTTACTTGCGCAGATTTTGATATAAACCCAAAAGCCGGTATTTTTTATATTAATTCTCTCAATTAGGTACCTATTTTATTTCAACAACCATAACATAGGCCTTCCACATTTGCTGACAGTATATTTGTGTAACTGAATACATTACCAATTATATTTTGTAAATTTTATCCAATTGTTTACTTTTGTTATTGTGTATTTGGACTTTGATGGAAAGTTGATAAGTAAATGACCTTTCTATCATATACCTAGTTATATTCTTACGTATCTATCTACTTAGTTAACCTACTTGTTATTGTGTATATAATTTATTATTAAGTAAAAATTAAATATTGTATTTGTTTGCGAAATCAAGTAGTCTTACTTGACAAAACGAATAGTAGTAAGATGAACAAATAAAAATACGCCATTGAAATCTGTGCTTAAAAACAAGTGGAAACTTTGTACAGTGACAATCAACCGGAAGTGATCTTCTAATATATAAAATTCTCGTGTCACAGTTTTCGTTGCCATACTCCGAAACGGCTTGACCAAATCTTATGAAATTTTGTGATAGCTTTTACTTGACTATTTTAATCTTATAATGGAGATTTAAATCTTATAAATTGGTTGTTACTGAGGAAAAAATAAAGCATTTCATGAGCTCTCTTATAAGGAAAACAAATAAATATTTCCGGTCCTCTTACACAGCATCACCTAACCCCAAACTAAGCAGAGCTTGTACTATGTGTGAGCTGTTAGGTGACTTATATACTACATAGATACATTTTTTTATATATATATATACATATATGATACAAAGAAAACACCAACTGTATAGGTTATAAATGAAACTTGTGGAAATTTTACCTGTTTCTTGGCAGCGACCATTGTGATAGTTGTTTTTTCAACTCACTGAAAATAGAAATAAGATACAATTATGAAGAAATAATTGAATAGTCGTCGAAAATGCCAATTCAATTTCTTTTTAATTTTGTTGGTCTCCGTGACTGGCTATATTACCGGCTACAATCAATGTTAGTATGTTTTTATTATGGGTTTCAACATAAAACAATGGAAGTTAAGTTATCAAAAACAAAAAATATAACAAAGTTGAGTATTGATAGTTTTTTTTAATTTACATTAAAACTAGCTGACCCCGGCAAACTTTTTTTTTGCAAAATGAAAATAGATAGTAGCCGATTACCAGACCTACTGAATACGTATATAAAATTTGGTAAAAATCGTTAAAGCCGTTTCGAATTTTTTTTTCATTAACTTATTGTTATCTTTGTAATTGTATGCAAACAAAGGCCAGGCAAATATAATATTAACACGCTAATGAAAAAAATAAAAAAATTGATCAGGCATTAAAAAAAAAGATAAGTCATTTTTAACGGTACAAAAGGGAAAAAATCGAGAAATGTACTAAAAATGACTTATAAAAGAAATTTTGAGACCTTGGTGAAAACTTTTGGGCTAGTTAGTTTGCCGACCACCATGTTTCTCCAATGTGATGGTTACAATAAGTGATAGGCGAACAAAATTAAGTGTTTTGTCAATGACAGAAATTAAATCATCGACTGAGCTTCATGACTGAGATCGATTTTTATGCAACAACCTAAAGGTTGGTAAGCGCCGAAGGCCAAGAAGACCGCGAAGCCGCCAACCAAGAAGCCGAAGGCGCCCAAACCGAAGAAGGCCGCACACACACTGGTCGTATAAGAAAGATATCGTACTATTATTAAATCTGTTGAGATTTTAAGTTAGCAATTATTATTTTATTTATCTAGCCTACGGATATATTTTACCAGCTATCCTATCTCTAAACTGCACATCATTCCTCTTACCAAAATCAAGTCATTTTAAACCTTACTACAAACAAACAAAGTCCAAAATACCCCGTAAGTTCCATCTCAATAACCTTGGTTTGCCCTATATCTTAATTCTAATATAATACGCGGATAACGGTGCTGATTACACTTATAATAAATAATAAAACTTAAGTTAATATTAGTTGCCTTACTTTTGTAGGTTAATTGTTTGTTGTTGTTATAATAAAAAAAAATACTATAGTGAGTTTTCAAATACAACTATGTCCATATTACGATTTAAAACGGGTAACATACCATGATTTGACGGTTTTCGAGTTTTCCCAAATGATCAACATTTTTGCGTCAGTTATGTCAAAATAAGTAAAGCAATTAATATTTAGGTAGGTGATGTTCTATGTTCTGTGACTGTAAAATAGAAAAAACAATGGTGGCGCCATAATGATCCGTGGTTGCTTGGCCGCCGGAAACTTAATAATCTAAACAGAAATAAAATTGAGTGCTTATATTTAAGAATATTGCATATCTTACCTTAGTATTTACCTGTTTATAAACATAAACGAAATATCATAATATAGATAATTATTTTAATCATAAGCACCATAAATGCCCTTCGAAGGCCAATCGTTGAATAATAACATTGATAACAGACCAAATTATTTAAAATCGAAAAAAAAAACTACCTACTATCGGTTATTATAAGGAATTCATTATTATATAACGGGTTAAAAGCATACAAACATTTATTTTTATTTTAAATATTTATAAGATTTTTTAAGATCTATTATAACGTTTTAAAACTTTATATATATAGTTACGGATGTGTCTTAATCTTTTTCTGCAAAGTTTTTAAAAATACAAAGCAATGTAATTTTCAATCTTATTACGACTCTGATAGAGTTTTAATTACATTGCAAATTTGAGCAATAAAGGCAAAACAATATTGACCTAGTTTCGAAGAGGAAAGATGTGGGAGCCTCCTCATATATTTATTTATTGCGTGTTCCTAACATTTGTTTGTGATATAGCAACAGAAATACTCCATCCATCAAAACTTTCAACTCTCTATCATTATTGGAACCCTTTGAAAATAAATTGAAACACCATTTTTTTAAAATTCTCAATTTAAAAGAAGAACATACCTACCTAACTAGTGCATTTCAGTAAGTCAAAGTCAAAACGTTTATTTCCTGTTTGCGTCTAGCACATGGCCAGACAGGTCAACTTAAATTAATAAAACTAAATAGTAAATACAAAAAAAACAAGGAAATAACATTGTCTTGACAGATATATGTGTACTTTTAAACTATAAGCAAATGAAACAACGTAATCTAATGCTGTTGCATTGATAGTTAGTTATAGTTATTTAGTTATGCAGGTTGGTTAACTAAATAATTCCTAAATGTTATAAGAGGGTTATATGTTTATGTTTGGGTTCAGTAGTTTTCGCGTGAAAGAGTAACAAACATCCATACATCCATACTTACAAACTTTCGCCTTTATAATAGTTCAATTTTTTACACTGAGTTGAGAAGCGAATAGAACAACCCAGCTTTCATCTCTTATTATAATAACAATATTGGTGTACAACATGGTTACAATTATGAAATTTGTTTAATGCTTGAAATATGGTTTACATAGGTGTCAGGTTATTTATACAGTTCTACATACTTCGTCAATGCATGATTTGACATGCAATGTCAATTATGATTAACGTCCGGAGTATGTGCAGATATCTCTACCCCTTAGTCAACACGTTTCAGCACTCACCCCGGCTATAAACACTGCTGAAGGGACGAATTGTGGCTAAACTTTTAGAATTTAGAGCTCATTATTGACCGTGAACATCCTTTTCGCCGATTACTAGCTTTAATTTGGCAACAAGGTTCGAACAATTTTAATAGAAAACTAGTAGGTTTTACTTGTGAAAAGTTTATTTAAACGGATTATTTGATTTTGTAACATTACATTCGGGACTCAAGACACCATAATTGTTAATTTTCACTGAACATTTAAATCCATTTTGTACAACATACAAATACACTAAATTAATCCTACTATAAACAAACAAAGTTCCTAATAAAACATAACTTAAAAAATATTTTTACACAAAACATAATCACGTTTACTAGTAGATTGAAAGCGTAATCTATTGTACTTGTCATAATTTAAGTATATTATAACTGCGGTAGGTGAATTCTTAAAAATCTACTTACGAATAATCAATGAAATAACATTGTCTTGTCAGTTAGTTAGCTTCAATTTTTTAAACTGAGTTGAGAAGCGAAGCGGGCTTTTTCATAAACACGACATTCATGTAAAATAAAACACAGATATATTTCTGGTTGTTGTATGTAGTATGTTTATGTATGTATTTACAAAAAAAAGAAAAATGTATCTATGTAGTATATCAGTCACTTATCACCCATAGTACGAGCTCTGCTTAGTTTATAAATATTTTATTTAACTGTATTTTACTGGTTATGTGTGTGTTGTTTCAATAAATGTTCTCTCGGTCTCTCTCTCTTATAGCCCTTGGATTAAGGAAAATTCAAAATGTTTATTACTAGTTGCTTCGACATGAAAACGTGTTTGTGACGTCTTTTTGTGGGGATTTGTCTTTGTGTTATTTATTAATAACTAGCGGAACGCCCCGGTTTTGCACGGGTAATTCTTTAGATAATTTACGCAACCCAGATGTCATCTCGTAACGATTGCAACCATACAAGAATGGAAGCCATCACGTTTTATGGATAAAGTCGTGTCGAGACCACCCCGTAACTGTAACCTATAGAATTCCCCCCATACTCCCGGTAGGCGAACTGTTCGAACGAGTTTTATTTCAGTTATTTTTGAGAAATGTCCCAAGGTTTGTCAGTATTCAACGAACCAATCATGCAAGCAATTTGGCAGATGCAATGTATAATTATAGTTCTACAAGTTTTTTAACGAATTAATCATGCAGAGTCTTTTGTTAATAATTTTATTATTAGTACATAATTAAGATGCAGTTCCCTTTTTAAGTCAACAACAAGTCATTTTTGGTTTTAAATAGCATAATTACAAAGCAAGTCTTATAAAGTCATTTATGATTTTGAGTAAATTTTTAAGTAATTAAGACTACTTTCAACGTAGGAAAATGTCAATTTTCCGCAAGGAAATAAAACACAGCCATCACATAGGCTCAGATCTAATATATAAAATTCTTCTGTCACGGGGTGCGTAATCGTACTCCTCCGAAACGGGAAAATGTCAAGGACAACTACAAGAATATTAAACTACCTGTTGAATCAAATTGGATCGATGGCTATTAAATAAAAATGCTAAATGTTCATTTTATGACATAACATAACTCAGCAAACTGTTTTATCTAGTTTGCAAAAATGACGTTTTCTCAACATTTCCGATTGCTTTTCCAGGCTACTACACACTTCAAGTTTATTTATCACTTTTAAAGCCTATCACAAAGTAAATCTTATAGCAAAGAGCATGAATTTCTTGGAACCGAATTTAATAAACATAAAATTAAAAGGTATTAATGATGTAATCAAATTAGTAAAATTGTAATTTGTATGATATCATCTCGGTCTATCTGTTTCGAGATATCAAATGTCTATGCTCGCCCCAACACACGTCTCGTTCTTTTTTCTGTGTTTTTTTTTGTGTCCCTGCGGCCAGTGCGTAAGTAGGTGAAGGTTGGTTAAGGATTTATGAGAACTCTTTGATCCAACTAGTCCGGTACAACCTCATACAAAGGTGGAATGGAACACGTGCAGAACACCACGAATACTGGCGATTCAAGCTATTACACAATAGGACGGATTTGATTTTAATGGTAATAAACATAAACTTTTTGAAGAGTACGTGTATTTTGGATGTAAACAACGTAATTAACTCGTATGAATATTTGAATGGACAATATTTAGTTAAGATAGTGTGGAAAGATTGGAAAAATAACGTTTACCACTGTCTACCTTCACACACATAGAATTAAAACTTTTTGGAGTATAGTCCACAAAAATAAAAAAGTTTTTAATGTTCATGTTGACGTAAAGTTCGCGCTGAATTTTGACCAAAATTGTGAATTTCCGTGTAGACGCGAAACGAGTATGTTTATTTTAGATAAAGAGGTACCTACTTATAGTTTTCATAAGTGCCTCCCCAATAAAGGTAAGTATGATTAGCTACTGAAAGTTTACCTTTATTAGAAAGTTATTTATGATGTGAATTAGTCAAAGTCATTAGGTTGTTGGTTGACAGCTTGACAGTGTATGTGCGTTACCAAAACGTCTATCGTCTAACGTCATCTCGATTTGTATCTTATGATGCTCCTTCACCAGAAGCATTCGCGTGTAATGTAACATTATAGATTCGTCTTTATTTTCATTTTCTATTTTAGTGTTTTTGTACTGTATTAACTTCAAATTATCTTGTTTTGTAATCACTATTTTCTTTCTCTAACTAATGAGTTCACTATGTTATCTTTAACCCTATCTTTTTGTCAATGAGAAAATCTATTTAAAATCCTAGACAAAACAAATGCATCTGTTGCTGATACCAATTACATCACATCTGTCTATAATATATATTTAAGATGAAAGCTGGTTGGACGTTCAAGTGGATACACATATATTTTTTATTACACATATTAAACACCCAGACCAAGAAGAAAGTGATTGCAGATCTTACAAATATTGATTCCTCGGCGGGAAACGAACCCGCTACCTAGCTATTTCTATTATTTATTTTATTTATTTGAAGCAAATATTATTCATCGAAGGAACTCACTTGATCATTAGCTTCAATGATATCTGTTATAACATCATTTAATGCAAATTCATAAAAATAAAACTTTTATGATGTACATATCATATAAACATTATCTCTAGGAGTTATGTTATTCAAAAGTTTTCTTGTTCATAACTCAATTAAACTCTCAATATTTTATTTTCTTACTCACCATTAGAGGTATTCTTGAGTCATTGTTTAATGTGTAAAGCCCCTTTAATTCTATTTAAAGACCATAAATAGATATTTCTTAATTATTAAATAGATATATATATTTTTTTTTATTATTTGTATATACTCTATCATTGTTACTAAATGTTATATTAATTAGTGTAATTGATTTTTTTGTAAGTCGTGCTAGTTAAGTAATTAATAAATAAATAAATAAATCAATAAATTCTTATTATTATATTAAGCACAGAATCCCCTGACTACCTACTATACACTATTTATTTATTTATTTATATTAATTAACACGGTTAGATACCAATTACATTAATTAATTTAAATAATAGCTTAGTACATCAATTATATCTATTATACTAATCTGTACAGCGAATGCCCGAAAGACCATCTACACTCTAACTGACATAAGTCTCGGTTAAAATGCCTGACCAGTGACATGTCCAAGCCGATTTCGGCTATGGCGACTGGCCATAGCCGAAATCGGCTTGGACATCATCATCATCAATAGTTACCTAAGCATGCAGCATTAATGGCTACTGCGTTTGGTTTGTCGCAGTTTACCAGCGTCCACGTCAGAGCTTTATAAGCACAGTAGTGTAGAGATACTAACATAAAAATAGAGATCTTTACTACTTCTTAATTGAACGCCATAGAGACCATTTAAGTTCCAAAGAAGTTTTTTTTTATTTTTCTTAGTTTCAAAGCTAGCCCTGCCAGTAAAAATGTCCCGAATCTCTAGCATTTCACAACATGCCATTACCTAGACCTAACGCATAATTAAAGATTTAAATAAAATTAAAACAGATTTTGATGGTTTAGCCGTTTTGCCGTGAATGAACAGCAAACATAATTCCAACTTACAAACTCTCGCCTTTATAATATTACTAAGATTATCGCAGCGTAGGACGTCCACCAACAAGATGAATAACAGTGTAATATTATTTCCTCAAATTCTACCAGTTTACATTTACAATATTATTCTCAAATCAGCACTTTCCAGTAGTACACACATAATTCATCGTTTTGTGTAAGCACGGTATTTATCCTAAGCACGGGTAATTGTTTTGCCCTTTTGGGATTATTTGCGAGGGGCTTGAATTACAATAGATTGTATCCCTGATTTCGATATTCGAAGCTATCCGAGTTTTGAAATGTTCGTGGAGGTCTAGGGAAGGTTTAAAAGGCGAGAAAAAATCTGAATAAAAACCCGTGCGAAGTCGGGGCGGGCCACTAGTGAGAAATAAAGATTTTCAAACCGTAAACCGTAAAATAAAAACTATAGGATATTAAGATATGTGAATTAATTGCTGCAAACAGTGATTTGAAAGCAATTCTGTTTAGAATAATAATTATCATAGAGTATTTACATAATCATGCAGAAACATTTTGAATTTTTATTAGATTCACAAACTGTAATGATAAACCTGAAAAAGAAGGTACTATTTTATTATTCTTAATCCAAATTATTCGCAAAAAAGCAACTGCATGGTCACAGAACAACCGTTTTTAATATTAATAATGTTAATAATTATGATAGTTACAAAAGTCGTTAACTAACTATGACTCTAAAATTGGAGAAGGACCCTACTTGGAAGATGCAATTTATCATCGAGAATAAGAAGCCTTATAAATTTTTCAATGAAATTACTTTAAAATAACGTAATTAAATTCATAGATCAACACAAAAAAACGCAATATTGGTTATGAGCACAAACAAGCAGAAAGACTGCTCCTATACGTCGCCTGTAATTAGTGAGCCAGAGCGAGAGAAAAGATGTCGGTGTGTATGTATATTCACACTGTTTAATACTTGCTTGTATTTGAACATTTAACGTGTGTTATCGTATGTGAAAACTTCGTGATCTAAAATTTATTCTCGTCAAATGGCTCTCTACGATAACATACGACGAAACAGAACAATTACTTTACATATTATAATGTATACCTGCTCTATATTTCTAAACTGTATTACTTACGTACTTACCTATTTTATTGTTTTTTTATTGATGTTGTTTATGCACTTATCTATTTTGTCATGTCCTTAATGAAGATAGATTAGCGTATAATTTGAAGTTAAGAGTACCATCAGAGGTACTAGATGGAACGAGAATCCCTACAAAGAGGGTGACGCTTCAAACCATAATGTCTTTATTTGATCCCCTAGGTCTCATCACACCCATCATGATGCCGTTGCGCGCCTTCGTAAACTATAGTTTTGTTCCTTATATTTTGTATGGTGAGTTTGTTACAATATGTTATCTGCATTTCTTAACCTTCTTTTAATTTGATAATTTTTATTTTTCGACATAACTGTCAAAAATAGCAAGTAGGTGGTAAGTACCTTCTATATCTTTGGTGACATCTTTTCATCAGATAAATTCAGAAAATTCGCAAATTTAAAAAGTAAACAACCTAAAGATTGTTGAAAAATAAAAAATGTATTAGTTCGCGTTTGACATAAAACCTTGCCTCGCCCTCTTAACGCAACGTCGGGCTTAAGTCCACAAACACTTAGGTACAATTAACATTAGCTAATAATCTTGGGTAGAAATAACGCTGCATCTTGTTTTAATTTTATCTAATAGTTGTGTAGATTCGTTTATATATTTTTTTATTTTGGGTTGAGTATGGAACTTCTTGGGTTGAAGATGGAAAAAAAATACGAACTTTGCCCTGAGGCCTCTATAAGTTAACCACGTAAATACTAGCTAAATTTGTACAAAATGTTACCAAAAAATGCGATTCTAGCTCGCTGGTTATCTCTATAAAACCTTTAAAAACTTGCCATTTTTGTTATTATAACAATATTGGTGTGGTTTCCACACCTTTTTTTTTATTATTTTGAATGTAGATTATTGTATGTTTGCAGGACGCTGCTGGCGACGGGCGCGCGCAACTCGTGCGAGCTGGCCATAAAAACAAATTAACATACATATATTATATCTAATCCTACTTCCTCAGAAAAGCTATACTCAGCCAATTTTTAGGTAGGATACTAGATTATTGCTTTAAATATTCAGATGCAGAAATTTCAACTCATAATTTCCGGGAAAATTTTATACCCGTGCGACGCCGGGGCTGGCCGCTAGTTATAGTATAGATTAGTATCATAATAGATATAACCATAGACTAATTCTTTGGTGGGAATAAACTTGTATATAAACGTAAGAAATCATTATCAAACTTAACAACATACATTTTTTTTAATATTTTCTGTGTCATTATATGTATGTGAGAGTTAATAGCCATTTTAGAATTAAATGTCTAACTTCTTTAACTACATGGAGATTTGTTTGTTTCCTTTTTCTGGCGATCCCCCTGGAGATTTATTATTGGACTTTACTTTTCGTTTATTGTTTCAGAAATCTTGGAAAAGCTCAAAAATGGGGAATATGTTCGCAAATTTATTCAAAGGCCTATTTGGCAAAAAAGAAATGAGAATATTGATGGTATACACAAAATGTCAAAGTACGTGACAAGGATAAACGAATTCTAACGACATTTTACCTATTATAGGTTGAATTTGACTATTTCGCATATTAATAAATAATGGAATCCTTATCTTATAACTAGGGAAGATTGGAATGCTATAATCAGTCTGCATTGAACATTAACAATTAATAAATAAGTACTTAAATAAAAAAAATATCTTGAGGTGTGTAATATATATTTTAAACTAGCTGGCCTATTCTGGCTATGCACGGATACAAAAACCTTCTTCTTAAATGACTCTATCTATTGCTGAACAGCGTATTAAGATACGTTCAGTAGTTTTGAGCTTATCCCGAACGTAAAGGCATTTAATTATGTCATCTTCCATACTTTAAAATATAATATTTTCTTTAAACCTCACTCTCACCTTGTTTAATTTAATCCAATCTACGTGAACAAATTGAAATACTTTTTATCCCAATTCGATTAGCATTGCTTAAAGACTTATTGGTAAGTTAAAATTTTCTGTTCACAGGTACACAATAAATCTGATTAGGTTAAGAATAAAAGATGAAGCTTTAAATGACCCCATGCTCATTAGATGTTACGTCCACGTCCACGGACTCAATAAACTAACTATTTATTAATTTTATTAAAACATTATAAAGATATATGCTGTGGCGCGCGGGGCGACGATCGGTGAGGTACGCGGGAGGGGAAAAGTTAGTTTAAGATAGTTATAATAGTGAAAATCTGTTAAATAACTATTCACATTAAATAAATTATTATTATTATTATTTACAGGACTTTTATAATAAACTAACGGCCTAGGCAATGCTTCCACCATTATCTCGGAGTCCATCTTCGATAGTTTATTTACGATTTTCTTTCAAGATTTGTTTAGTATTTACATGATTTCACGGAAAATTCGTAAAAAGATGAAAAATATTTAAATTAAATACATAAACAAACAACAGCACAGTAGACAGCATAAACAGACGGTCACAAGATAAAAACAAATAAAACGACAAACAGATACTTAGCTGCCAGGCTGTGCTGCCATGTACCAATAACCTAGATTTACAATAGATCTAAATTTAAAATTAATGAAAAACCCCCGATTCTAATGCCTTCATTTCCTTTAATGTAAAACAACATAATATTATGTAATGTGGACGCGATGCTCTTTCATTTGATCAAACAAAATCTTTTTGCACAGTATTTTTTTTTATTCATCTCATTCTTTTGTCGATTTACTGAAGTTTCACTTCTACCGTGTGTGAATCACACACACACCTTTTTTTGTTGATTTTTAAAGTCCTTAAGCCTTTATGTGAAGATGGTTGTTTTGCAACTTTTCATCCTTAAAGATGCTACTACATAGTATAAAACAAAGTCGCTTTCTTTGTCCCTATATCCCTTTGTATGCTTAAATCTTTGTAACTACGCAACGGATTTTGATGCGGTTTTTTTTAATAGATAGGTAAAGAGGTTTAATGTTTAAGAAGTTGTTATTGTTTGTATAATCGGGCACATAAATTACTAATTATACTTACATGTAAGAGATATGGAATATGCTTTAGACTCGTTGGAAAATAAAAAAGTAATTTCGTAAAATGTTTGTCAAGCTTACCCTCAACAGCTGTTTTGAGTAAACTCATCGTCGATTCTTGTTTGGAGATTAACGCATTTTGTGCATCAATCTTGCCCTCCAACACAGTAACTTTATTAACAAGTTCACTAATAATCTTGTGTAGATCACGTAATGGGAAATTTTGATTTCTTTTGTGTATAATCGGCCGTATTTAAATGCGGTTGAGGCAGCTATAAATTTTCCATTGACGACGAGTAGAAGAATTGAACAAAAACCATTCTTGTTAGATTCGGGGCCCAACAATGGGTAATTTATCGTGGTGTAAAAATATAAAATCAGGAAATGATTTTTATTTAGGTCTACTAAATTATCGGGCAACGCCGCGGGGTAATATTAGTTCGCCTGCTGAATTATTATTCGGGCGGCAACTAAACACCAGATTACCTATTCAAGAAAACAAATTAAAACTCAACAGAGACGTAAAAACTGATTACGAAGAAATGTTACGTAAACAAAAAATAGATAAGGCCTACTATGATAAGCGATCTAAACAGCTGCCTGAGATTTGTCCGGGTCAGCCTGTTCTTATCAGTGACGGGGGTAATATATTTTTTTACTAAAGCAGATAACATAATAAAAACACACACTTACCTAAGTACACATCATCTAACCGCAAACTAAGAAAACTTGTACTCATACAAAGAGCAAGCATTTTATGCAGAAAATATTAATTAATTAAAAAATATCACTAAGTCGGATTTAGAATTTATATTTTATACAGATTCCGGTCTTTTGGCGAGAGTTGTATCCTACATCATAGCAGTAAACCAATTTCGTACATAATTCGAATAATTCTGGTGGAAGATAAAGGGATTTTGTTCATCTCTGCGGTTCTTTGACCTTTGTCATACCATTGAATGCATTTACTTCAACGAATTTGTTATCTTTCCATTTATCTTCGAGATAATTTACGCGCTCTCCTCTCTGTATCTTTATTGGATGTGCGCGAAGGTTTTGAGCTTTTTATTTTCTTAGTTTGGTTTCACATTTTGAGTTATTTTGGTTCTAAAAGTTGTCCAAGTCACGGTTTTCTAACGAAATATAATATATGCATATAATTTTAAAAAACCATTTCGCGTAGTTAAAGGCGATTATTCATATTATGAATTCATAGGAAAGTTTCAGTAGAATGAGGTCGGAATAAGACCTTTATAAGGCTAGAGTTTAAAAT
Organism: Gymnoscelis rufifasciata; assembly: GCA_929108375.1. NCBI lineage: Eukaryota > Metazoa > Arthropoda > Insecta > Lepidoptera > Geometridae > Gymnoscelis > Gymnoscelis rufifasciata. The sequence continues at coordinate 3,363,059 of CAKMYF010000001.1, read as the reverse complement.
GTACCTTTATAATTAGCATTGATGTAATATTGTATGGATTTACATTTAATTTGTTGAAAAACAAATTTAAACCTCTTACCATAATAAGGACAACAATTAAGGAATAAAAAAAACTATACACGTAAATAAACACAAATACACGGCTAGAGAAGTGTTTTTTTTTTGCATTTATATGCCAGTCTAATTATAGGTAATATTTTATGCATACCTGGTTTTCTAACCGTTTAAAATCCCTTGGTCTGGGTGTTTAATATGTATAATAAAAATATGTATATATATGTATGTATATTATATTAAGTATATCAGATATCCAGTACCCGTAACACAAGCTTAGAGCTTACCACGGGGATAGATGTTGTTAAAAAGTAAATGACAAAAAAAAGTTATTGTGAGTTATCCATAAGAGATAGACATATACCATCACGGACTTTTCTGTAGACCTTTTCAATGTGTACAATACTTAGTACATTATTTTGATAAAACTCGTAGGGTTCAGCCTGCGTTTGCAATGTAAGCGGAAAAAATTGACGTCAATCAATTAATCATTTATTATTAAAAACCAAAGAAAGTATTACATAATTAACGCAGTCTTCAGAACTTTATGTTGTGTGCTAGTTAGAAACTGTTTTACAAGTTAATACCGTACCATATGAATAAATACCTCAATGATGTTGAAGATAAAGTGTTGGCAATATGCTCCAATACATCTGGACTAGAATATTAGAGCACGTAATGACAGTGATAATATTGCAAGTAGGTTGTGGATTTTCAATAAAAAAATCAGTATTTCAGATGTAAATATATTTAATACTTTTGTTACATATTGGTAGAGCTATCTTGAAAGCTTCGGATTTGGTGCTTGTACTTAATTGTTTGTAAGGGTTTTTCATCTATTCAATATTATGACCAACAATTTTGTATATTTTTCTAATAGTTCTCGTTTTAAAAGAAACGAAATACGTTTTTATGAATATATACAACAAAGTTTGCCACTTCTAGGATGCATGTTGCGATTAATTCCGAAGATAAGGATCCTAAGAGGAAAATGCGTTTTTGTATACATATAAATTATTACGTATAATTCTTATTGTGTTGCGGTATTATTACTGAAAAAAATATGAATAACCCAGGTATTATGAAAATGGTATCTAATTCTAGAAAAATAAATGCAGGAAAACAACACCGCATACAAAACTCGAAAAGAACCAAATGAAACAACGAATAAATAAATGAATATGAATATGACTCTCAAAACAAGGCATTAATTGAGATTAATTACCTCGATGACAAGCAACCCTGAATTTAATTTTAATTCTTACTCAATTTATTACCTAAGGCACTGGTGGATTGCATGTTAAAGTGAAACTTCTTTCAATAAGTACTGGAAAAAACCTCATTCTTATTTTGGTGTTTCAACGGTCAAAGAAAACTTGTTTTTATATGTTATAACTAATTTTCCTCTACACATTTTTAGACGCTATTAATATTTACGAGACCCCGCTCACGCCATCGGACATTTTAAGTTGATTCTATGCTACTTCCACTCGGTACAAATGCACCACAATGAAGAACCAGGACGTCACGCCGTCATACGTATATATCGACTATAGGAATCCTGAATAAATACTCCATCTGAAACTGAAGGAATTTTTGGTATCAGACCTTCCTTATATTAGAGTGATTAACAAAGAATTAAACAGACTACAGCTTCTAAAATCTTTTGTTTAAACAATTGAAGACCCCTTCCTCGATAATATACAAACTTCCGCTCCTGTGAACTCTTTATCGATAACAATTAAAAAATTATAGAAATGTAACAAATCCGTCACGAATGCGAGAAGATTGCCGCGAAATTATTCAAAATAATATAAAAAAGTGGCTGTGACGGACAGACATGACGAATCTTTTTTTATTTTAATATAAAAAATCGCTTATTGTCGAAACTCGAAAGACAATCAATCATGGTAAATATCCCGTTATAAATCTAAATAACATTTAAAGAAAGTTTGTGGTGTATTTAATTTACACAAATTTGCTGGGTGTTTTCTATGTATCATATGTATGTATTTACAAAAAAAAATGTATATATGTATGTAGTATATCAGTCACCTAACAACCATAGTACAAGCTCTGCTTAGTTTGGGTTTAGGTCAAAATAAACTCGTCATGGTAAATCATTTAATAATGCGTGTGTGTACTATATACTATTAAAATACCATATATAACAATGCATAAATCTGAAGTTTAATATATCTTGAGTTTTTACTAATAAACTATGGACTTATATTGAATCGTAGCCTTTGATGCTTTAGTCGTTAAACTATTGTTGTTTTACAAAAACATTTAGCCCTAGAAGCTTCAATCAGGCGTCTAGACTAGACCGCGCATGATCTGACATCGTAAGAATGGGTCCACGTATATCTCTTCATTTATTCTCTCAACTACATTGCCGAGAATTAATTGTCTACGAAATAGAGTAGAAAATCCTTCAATGGGAAGACAAATATCCCGCTAGGACAAAGGTCAAAGTCAAAGTCAAAATGTTTATTTCCTCAGACGCACGTGGCATACATGAACAGGTCAACTTAAAGCTAATTTAAAAAATATATAATTACATTAACATTTAACATTAACAAACAAATGCTTTGTTGTTCGTTAGTCTGATTAAAACTCGAGAACGGCTGAACGGATTTATTTTAAAAAATGAGCTATAGTTTATAATCGCTTATTTGCACTAGTGTAAAAAAAGCGAAGCGACCAGATACGATAAATTTATTTCCTATTTATCTTTTAAGCACCTCTATGTTTATTTTTTTGTATTTAATTTTTATATCATATGCACCCCTTATTTACATTCCCAACGCTGGGACACGGAATTATCTCTTGACGAGAGAGAGAGATTAGGCCTCTATTCACCACGCCAGCCAAGTCCGGTTGATAACCTAAGGTTCTGTAGCGTTTGTAAAAATTGACTTATGTTCTTCGCGGCAGCTACTAAATCAAAACCATTGTCACAGAATATTTCTACTGGCTTTCCCTTTCGAGTTATATTTATATTTTTATCATAAGTGTAATATGAAGCACTAATTCTGCCTCTTAAATATACTTATTAATCCCACATCATCTTGAAAGGGAGATAAGGGTAATATTTTAATTAAAAGGTTTATTTTCATAAACAAACACAAATCTATTCGGCTAGCCAAAATTTTCAAAAACAAACAATTCCCTTCAGCTGAACAGAGATGTTCACCAAGGGGTATCGCCTCATCACGAAAAGAGAAAATTATTAAATAAATAAATAAATATTTCCAGACAATTCACACAACAACATCTAGCCCCGTGGTAAGCTCTAAGCTTGTATTAAAGATCTCGTTCCCTTGATGTTACCCAGTCGAAGGTAAGGTTTTCTTAAGAAAGTTGCAGATAACAAATCAGGCTTTATAGATAGATACCTATTCAAAAAACATCTTATCTAAAAACAAGAACTAGAAAGGAGTGCAATAAGTCAAGTGAAGAATTATTCGGAAATATGATTATGTTAGAAGTCTGTTTCAATCATCTCCAAAGAGGAGGAAATTCACAATTAGCCTGTATACTATTTATTTTGTGTTCAACGATATTTTCGTCAATTAAAAATGGATTTCATAGTAAATAGAAAAAGTTTTTGATGACTTTTAGAGGTTTCGAAGCCTATGTATGATATTTTGACAAACATAATTGCAGAAAAAAAACCCTTAACTAATTACATGCATAAATTTAAATACCTTAAAAAAAACCGTTAAATAAAACATTACAATAAATCAAGATTTAATATTTCTAATAAAAAAGGATATAAATAAAAAAAAAACAATAACCTAAACATTAAACTTTACATAAATTATATGAGTTTACAAGTATTTAGCAAAAATCAACTGATTTCATTAATAAATTAAATATTATGACTTAAAATGGTATATTGCCCATACCGTGATTCGACGGTTCATAATATTGTTAAAAACCATTAAAAATGTTAAATTAACGAAACAGCTTAATTTAACAGTTTTCTTTTAAATCAATTATGAATGAATGCATACTTAATTTTCGGGGTACGTAGTAGGACATATTTTTTTTATAGAAGAGGTCCAGGCTGGAGGTGGCCTCGTCGAACACGACGACGGGCGCGTCCTTGAGGATGGCGCGCGCGATGGCCACGCGCTGCTTCTCGCCGCCCGACAGCTTCAGCCCGCGCTCGCCCACCTGCGTCTAGTATCGTTTAGGAGGGTGTACGTACGTGCTCGGTGAGCGAGTCCAGGCTGGAGGTGGCCTCGTCGAACACGACGACGGGCGCGTCCTTGAGGATGGCGCGCGCGATGGCCACGCGCTGCTTCTCGCCGCCCGACAGCTTCAGCCCGCGCTCGCCCACCTGCGTCTAGTATCGTTTAGGAGGGTGTACGTACGTGCTCGGTGAGCGAGTCCAGGCTGGAGGTGGCCTCGTCGAACACGACGACGGGCGCGTCCTTGAGGATGGCGCGCGCGATGGCCACGCGCTGCTTCTCGCCGCCCGACAGCTTCAGCCCGCGCTCGCCCACCTGCGTCTAGTATCGTTTAGGAGGGTGTACGTACGTGCTCGGTGAGCGAGTCCAGGCTGGAGGTGGCCTCGTCGAACACGACGACGGGCGCGTCCTTGAGGATGGCGCGCGCGATGGCCACGCGCTGCTTCTCGCCGCCCGACAGCTTCAGCCCGCGCTCGCCCACCTGCGTCTAGTATCGTTTAGGAGGGTGTACGTACGTGCTCGGTGAGCGAGTCCAGGCTGGAGGTGGCCTCGTCGAACACGACGACGGGCGCGTCCTTGAGGATGGCGCGCGCGATGGCCACGCGCTGCTTCTCGCCGCCCGACAGCTTCAGCCCGCGCTCGCCCACCTGCGTCTAGTATCGTTTAGGAGGGTGTACGTACGTGCTCGGTGAGCGAGTCCAGGCTGGAGGTGGCCTCGTCGAACACGACGACGGGCGCGTCCTTGAGGATGGCGCGCGCGATGGCCACGCGCTGCTTCTCGCCGCCCGACAGCTTCAGCCCGCGCTCGCCCACCTGCGTCTAGTATCGTTTAGGAGGGTGTACGTACGTGCTCGGTGAGCGAGTCCAGGCTGGAGGTGGCCTCGTCGAACACGACGACGGGCGCGTCCTTGAGGATGGCGCGCGCGATGGCCACGCGCTGCTTCTCGCCGCCCGACAGCTTCAGCCCGCGCTCGCCCACCTGCGTCTAGTATCGTTTAGGAGGGTGTACGTACGTGCTCGGTGAGCGAGTCCAGGCTGGAGGTGGCCTCGTCGAACACGACGACGGGCGCGTCCTTGAGGATGGCGCGCGCGATGGCCACGCGCTGCTTCTCGCCGCCCGACAGCTTCAGCCCGCGCTCGCCCACCTGCGTCTAGTATCGTTTAGGAGGGTGTACGTACGTGCTCGGTGAGCGAGTCCAGGCTGGAGGTGGCCTCGTCGAACACGACGACGGGCGCGTCCTTGAGGATGGCGCGCGCGATGGCCACGCGCTATAATTACTCGTATGTAAAGAAGCGAGCGACTCGTGTTTAATGTATTCGTAATGGATTTCCCAGAAAGATGTGTTTTATTTAACTATAAAAGTACTTCATGTATTTATAGAGATAATGAGCGTGAAAAAGAAATAAACATTGCTCCATCAATATGCATGGTATCTGACCTGTAGTCAGAAAAAGACTTTCTTCTTCTCTGCTAGTATGCAAATAGGTGCAATCTGGACGTGTGCAACCAGTTTTGTTCTGATGGTCGTGACAGTCCCGCTAGTCAGTGTGACACAGAAACCAGCCTTATATTTTGAAAATCATGTTGTGCCGGCTATTATGGACATATCATGCTTTATCATTTTGATTTATGAACGTGTGTGAGCAGTCAGGCTAAGTAGATCATTTTGTTGATGGACTGGAAATTTACCTGATCCTATATTTCAGAGATTTTTATTTCCTACAAACTCTACTTGTATCATTTTCTCATATATTTTATAGTTTACGAGATGTTTGAAAAAAAGTATATTTTTTGCTTCTTTTATTGTCGACGGTGTCTTTGTTTAATGTTCATGTAATTTTATTAATTCTGTTTCGTTCGCGATATACAGCAGACTTTGCCGTCAGGAAATTAAATAAGATTAGTTTTTCCCTCTAAATATGTCGACGTAACTACAAAAAATAAAATAAATGACAATTTACCACAAAAACTTGTACTCAATAAATCACTACCAAATACGAGGACAATATAATGACGATGAAAATCCTCCCAAATACTGGAGATGAACAGATTCATGTACTTGTATGGATGTTTGTTACTCTTTCACGTAAAAACTACTGAACCGATTTATATGAAATTTGGTACACAGAATCTCTAGAGCCTGAAAAATAACATAGGCTACTTTTTACCGCGGGAAAACGTCATTCCGCGGGGTTCCTGATACAGTGACCAGTACTAAGTTTTTTCGTTCCATCCGATAAACAAAGTATTAATATTTTGCATCAAAATATAGCTGGTGCAATTAATAAGTCGGAAGAGTTAACCATTGCCTTAATTAATTTATTTGAACAAAAAAATATTGACATACACATAATTTGTTTGACCGAAACTTTTATTAAAAAAAATACAGAAAATCTAATGAAAACAAACAATTACATGACTGATGAGAATTATGGAGATGACGATGACAACGATAAAGATATGATTAAATATATTATAATAATTAAGCATGAATAATAAATATTTTTTTGTGTATTAAATTCATTAAACTGAACAGTTTTTATAAAACAAATTTATGAAGAAAATCGTATTTATTACCTAACATTATTATGACAAACATAACTAACAATTATAATATTATAATTCATTTACATTGTATAGTTATTTCATAAAAGAAAACACAGTTCGTTTTTGGTTCCAACGTTTTCGTTCTGGAAATTTCGACTTGCAGAACAAGCCCCGTGGACGGCCTGAGACTCAAGTTTTAGTTTTTGTTAAATTGTAAAAATAGTTAGTAAAACGGGCTCTTTTCTAATGAACCCATAATCCCGTAGAACTGATTAGAATTCCGAGTCCATTAAACAACGGCATCAGTTCGGATACACCGATTCTTGAAGGCGTAATGTACGACATTTATGTATGCTACCTTTTGAAAAATATGTGATACCGCGGGAAAATCTATAAAACGCAAATAACACGGAGTGTACTGCTTGTCCTAATTAAAAAACATATATATAAAGTGTGTGCGATTCACACACGATAGAAACTTCAGTTAATCGACAAAAGATTAAGATCAGAAAAAAAAATACTGTGCTAAAAGATTTTGTTCGGGCGGTCACCCATTTAAGTACTGGCGTCGCGCAACGTTGCTTAACCTTGTTAGCGTCATGGTTATTAATATTGCATAAATAAGGAATGCACTAGTAAGGGGGATGAGCCAAAATGTGCCACATGTCATCGCTTTAAGAAACCATGTGGACACGCCACAGGCTCTACAGAATGTCCAGCAAAAACATTGGCGGAAAATAGATATATTAATTCCATAGATTACGGGACTCCAAAAAAATAGAATCATTGATTTGAATCCTATAACAATTATTACGTAATAGTGCAACAGTTACTAACACAGTTATACCTACTAACCCACATTCTAGTTTCTGCAAACTCAGCTGCACAGCATGTTTATATTTACTTAACTAGGTTATTTTAGTTAGACACTAAATTTTTTGTTATATTGATGTTCTTAGAAATACTGCTTATTAGTTTATTTATCTTGCCTATTGTTTATGTCTTTTAGCCTGAGATACAGGATAACCCTAGTTCAGGCTCATGTATTCCATACCTATTTTAAACGTTTTGATACCTATAGTTATAAGTGAATTTTGTTAATATTTGAATAAAATTTATTTATTTATTTATTATTTATTTATTATTTAGATTTATAACGGGATATTTACCATGATTGATTGCATGTAACTGTGCCGAAATATCGGGAAACTCGAAAGACAATCAATCATGGTAAATATCCCGTTATAAATCTAAATAACATTACAGATTTCTTTCTAACAAAAATAAATTGATAAGGACAAACGAATGCTACCTATGAATTTAATGCAAAATATTAGGTCCTTACATATGAAATTGGCGTTTTGTATGGGAGGAACAAAAAGTCGAATATTTTTTAATATAATATATTTAATTAATCAAAGTATGAATCGAACAGAGCGCCAAATATTCCTCGCTACGTGTTTAACTTTCGAACAGTCTGCATTTGAAAACGGAACGTATTTGCTGTTTGAAACTCGAACGGCGTCACTCATGCTATAACTAACAAAAAGTTTTTCTATGATGAAACTTTTATTTGTGTCGGCTGGACCAAGGCCTGTCGAGTAGGGATAAGTTGTAGGTTAAGTATTATATCCTTAAAGTAAGTATACTACCTCTACAGATGGGACGGATTTATGATTGAGGCAGAGAAAACGATGCTCATAATGTAGCTTCTAATTAACCAATCGAGTTCTAAGATAAACTCATAGACTAATTCACAAAATAAATAAGAATACAAAATTTTTATTGTAAAAATTGTGTGCATTTACATTTGGTCTTAAAATGTAACATAAGTTTCAACAAACAATTGTATCCATTTCGATAACAGCTGTTTGCTGTCATTAATCGTCTAAATAGCCTTACTAACTTAAATTAATAATGTACTAATATAATAAAATTAATAAAACTCATGTAACTTTTGCTAGATTAAAATTAATTGTGAATTTAAAAAGGAAAAGCATTTGATTCTAAATAGTAATATTAACGTGATAAAGCTAACTTTTAGTTTGAACTATTATAATTTGTGTAGAAGTAAAGCTTTAACTGAATGCGTCTTATTCTTTTGCTCATAAATTTTATATAAAAAAATACTGCGACCTTATTCTGAGCTGTCTATTAACTTAAATCTTGTATAAAACACTCAACGTATTACAACGAAATTTGCAGCAATATGTAAAATAATTCAAGACGAAGGTCTATAGTGTACATATATTTTGCAACCGTGCAAAATCGGGCGCTAGTTCTCGATAACTCCCACACGCAATGTTTGAGCGTAAAAGAATAACAAAAATACCTCAATACATTCATGCAAACATTCCCGTCTTTAATGTGTTATCTTAAACCCTACATTATATCTTCTATAATATAAAAATTTATCATAAAATGGCCTCATGATCCTTAGAAAATAAGACAACATGTTCTTTTCCAGGAAGAAACTAAAATAGAAAATACAATGATAATCAAGATTACATATAATTCATAAAATCATGCCAGCCTTATTTATTTATTTATAACTTGCAGCCCACAGGATTATTAAGAACCTATGTTACAGAAGATGTAGACAAACCACTGATTAAATTTCGCTAACAACTAGGTAGGTATATAATAAATTATTTATTTTTCAGAGAAACCACAAGAAAACAGCAATATGACCATCCCGAGTTTCTCAACACAAACTTACTTTCCACTATAACTATATTTATAGTACTAAGGCGAAAGTTAGAATAAACCTTTTCTCTATTTATTTGTACGCCTTTTCCCCGACATAGGTTTTTTTATAATAATAAATATCCATACCTACATAAATAGGTGGAGGTTTTGTCAATAGCCTTCAACTCTTCATTATCAACTTGAGTCTCAGGCCGTCCACGGGGCTTGTTCTGCAAGTCGAAATTTCCAGAACGAAAACGTTGGAACCTGTTGCGTCGTCTGCGCCGGCGTTGCCGGTGTAACTGTTTTTGCATCCCTGGGGCATCCCAGTGCAACACGTGTGTAATGTTGATATCTAGCAGTACGCGGTCTACGTTGGTCGATTAACCATGAATATACTACCTATTGTGTGTGTGATACAACCGACCCAAATGAATTGTCCGATTAAAACCAAAATCTTAATTTTCTGTTTAAGTCCCCTTTTTGTTTAGTTTTGATATGAAGCCAAATTTGGTCCCCATTGTGATTGTAATTGGTCAGTTGTAAAGCTTCGGTATTGTCATCGTTTCATTGCTTATATTGACCTGAATAAATGATTTAAAAAAACTGTGCCCATAAAAAATGTTACTTGAAATATTGTACTTTAGACAAAATCTCAAGTTTAAAATGGTATCTAATGATGTCTTTTTAGGTACCTCGAGGATGTTCTGCAGTAGATGTAGTAGCAGCTATCCGTGCCAAATTTTTGCAAGGGCGCAGGTATGTATATAGTTTTTCCCTCTCCTACGCTGACTTTAGGGGTTAAATACAAAACTGTACAATTATTAAAGTTTGAAAAATACCACAAAATGTTGAAAATGTTGCTAAAAAGCGGTATTATAAGTTGTCAGCGCTAAATCGTTAACTTATCTCTTAAGAAAATATCTGATTTCAGATTATACAACATCAATCGAATTTCACAGAATCTGCTTTACACGATTGATTTCTTTTTAACCCCCGACCAAAAAAGAGGGGTGTTATAAGTTTGACGTGTCTGTCTGTCTGTCTGTCTGTCTGTCTGTCTGTCTGTCTGTGTGTCTGTCAGTCTGTCTGTGTCACCATAGCTCCCGAACGGATGGATCGATTTCAATTTAGTTTTTTTTGTATGAAAGGTGAGTCTTGCGCGAGTGTTCTTAGACATGTTTCATGAAAATCGGTTGTGCCGTTTAAAAGTTATGGGGCTGAGAGTTGGTAAGGAAAACACGACTTTAGGGATTAATAGTTTTAATAAGCTAGACTCGGTTCCAAAAATAATGGGACAGTAAATGATCAAATATCTCCAGAACTTTGTAAGGCTAAAAAAGAGCACTGCTTAGCGGTGGATGCTGGAATAGAGGTTCTATGGGTGTAATGATGATGATGCCGAGGCGATGACATAGTAGTGACGGGGTATTGTATTGTATTTAATTTATTCATTATTATTTTAATATATTTTTGTCCTTATAATTATGCTAGTGCATACGAATACAAGTATACCTCAGTATTCAAAATGTTTTCCAACTTATCAATATGTTCAGTACGCATATGAATATTGTATTAAATTATTCTTTCCCGTTGTTCCAGATTTGCAAAAAACTAAGTATGACACAAACAACAGCTAAAATTTAAAAAAAAACAGAAACACTTAAACAACAAAATATAAAAGAAATAACAATTGAACTGACAATAAGAAAAAAAGAAATACAAATAGAAAAAAAAAAGTTATTAGGAATCACATTTTTCATTGCGAATCACGGAATTTGTTATGGAGTCGTGAATTATACCTTTTAAAGCGTAGCCATCAAATTAAATCATTCACAACACAAGGATTGCTTATTCTACAAAAGTTGTGAAGGAAATCACACTAGTAAGAAAAATATTAAAGTACGTTTTATTTATTTACCGAGGTTGAAATAACTAACGAAAGAGTGAAAACACTCTAGCAAAAAAAATATTTTATAATTTTACCAAATAAAATGAATATTGTCTGTTTCCAATCTTTATTTGATTGTTTTGTTATAGATATTTGTTTACGAAGTTTTGTTAATTTTGTTTAATTTTCCTTGTAATTAGATCAACACTGTCTTAAAGTCATGTTTTATTTGAAAGTTTTCAATAAGATAGATAGATAATATCTTTATTGCACACCAATGCTTACAGGTTAACTTAAAAATAACAATCATTAGCCACATTTGTTGTACAATCAGCGGCCTCTTTGAGAACTTTTTGTCAATATGTTATGTAATTTGTACATATTGTATAGTATCTCCTACACGCAGAGAAATCGGTGACAAACAGAAGTACTTAATCTAATTGTTAAAAGTAGGTTACAACAATTCCAGTTTGAAATACTTGGTCCTAGTTACCTTTATGATTAATTATTCAGTCGTACTAATCGTATGTTTCATAATATTATTTGATAAATGTAGCACACAATAAAATATCATTGAAATAAAACATCAATAATTATTGCAACTTATACAATAATTATGTTAATATGCATAAAATGTATTGTATGTACTAAGAAAAAGAAATTCGCATGTAATAAGTGATCGAGTTCCGAATAATGATCTAACGTTAATTGTGGACTACATGTTTGTTTGTAATCTAAACAATTTTTTTTTTATTACAACTATATTATTGTGTGCCATACATATTATTCCAAGTATATTATGATATTCGTTTAGTTTGGTTTACTTTAGAACAGTGTCATTGGTTTTACCAGAATATTATAGTAAAGATTACTCCATAAACAGTAAACACTACAATGTATGTATTATTCTATGCTATTCCGTTAGTGTGTTTTAAAGTAACAAATGTTTTTCTAAACAATAAAAAAACTCGCACAACAAAACGAACAGTTGGATAGCCGCGACTCCCGCGCCGCGCCGCTCTCTGTCTCTGTCAGTGTCAGCCGCCATTGTGATTTAGACCGCGCTCAACAAAGTACATGATTTCACTTTGTAATTTTATTTAACTCGACACTGGTAAATTGTCGCGCAGTCCAGTTACAAGAAACTGAACTGAACAAAGTAACAAGTTACTTCGTATTTGCTATATAAAACAGTTTTCTGTGTTTTTTTTTAAATAATAATTGGTGATAGTTCACAAAGATGGATGGGGACGAAGGTGGTGATATCCCGCAGTTATTAGGTACTGCAGTGGGGTTTACCTCAATATATCAATACATTTGAAGGTAAGTTGTTATATATGTAAAAGTGTTTTGATAGTTGTTGTCCCGGCAGTTTTCGGCATCTTTATTTACATATTATTATTTATGTATATTTCAGTAAACAATGTAACAATATCAACACTGGCGATGCTAGACAACAATCTAGTCAAAGAATTGATCGCTCCAATTGGAGACCGCGCCAAATTTTTGAGAAACCTGGAGAATTGGAAAAAATTAACTAGTAACCCAGAAGAGTGCGAAATGCCACCTACCAGCAGCAGCCCCGTAAGTATCTTCTACTTTTAACATGCTTCTATTAGCTTCACCTCGAAGTAATTGGAACAAATCTTAGAAGGCGATTTTAACCAACTTAGAATTGTTGTATTGATCAGAAAATTTGCAAATGTATTGCAATCCTGATGATATAACAAAAATTGGTTTTATCAAGCTGCAGGGCTAGCTTAACTTATGAACATACAGAATGACATAAGAGCTTGGAACTTTAAGATCCGTATGAACGCCTTGCATGTTTTTGTCTTTGGAAAGCGGTGTGAACTAAAGAGCAATGAACGATTTAAACTTTTGATGATGAACTAGTATTTCCTTTCGGTCTGTGATGGGAATTCATAAATTTTCATTCTTAGTTCCTGACCGACACTAGCCTATTTATTTTACATAGGCTTGTGTTGTGTAGTACACTTATATAAGTAGTACATACTTTTAATAACTTATAATTGTATTTTGCAGGCCCCTATGTTTGAAGACATGCTTAATCCCAAGCACAAACAAATACATAGTATTAGTGAATTTCTGGTCCCTCTAAGTAATAATGATACCTCTACCCAATCAAATGATTCCAACATCATCATCGTAGCAACCAAAAGTGAGGATCAGATGGCTACATCTAATGAGCATGAGGTGGCTACCACTATTGGAGATCAGGATATGACAATCTGTAATGAAGATGCATGTTTGGTAAGATGAATACTTCAAATAAAGACTACTTGATCTAAAAATAAAACAGACAGACATTATGTGCAAATAAAACTTCAATATAATTTCCTACCTAATTCTTTTAATAAATAGGTATTTTGTGTTCATTTCAGCCATTGAAAAATCTCCTCCTAAAATCAAATGAAGGACGAGGCCTGCTAAATTTATACTCTGAACAAGGCAAATTATCAAATAATGGGCGAAGAAAAATTTGTAATATAATAATCAAAGATCTTATGGATTATTAGAAGTTAAAGACATACTGGAACAACTGCAAATTCTTGACAAAGGTGAGTACCTAGAATTTATAATAAGTATTTTATATGGGTACAGGCTGTATTTTAAATGAGTATTCAAATTGTGTCCAGGCATTAAGACTGCGCCGACCGTCAGTGGCGCCCTCATCTGATTGTCGTTTATTTCTTAAAATCTAAAACAAATACCATAATTTTATAGATTTCATTTGTGAAAAAAAAATCATTTTTTTCAATAAAATAAGATTGACAGAAGTGTTCGTCATTCATTTTTTTGTTTTTCATCCTCTTTGACTATATTTGCAGCACGCATTCAGTCAATTCTATGTCAAATGTCTTAAGGTTACATTTAAAAAGGTTACATTCGCTAGATTTTTATATGGTGGTTAAGAAATTTAAAATTTTCTAATTTTTCGCGCAATTTCCTTAATTTTTTCATTCATAAGAACCTTCTGCTGATAATAACGAACAGAACAAAAAAAGAATTAGCGAAATCGGTCCAGCCGTTCAGGCGTGATGCCGTGACCAAGGGAAATAGGGATTCATTTTTATATATGTATATAGATTATTTATGTATATTTCAGTAAACAATGTAACAATATCTACACTCTCGATGCTAGACAGTAATCTAGTTAAGGAATTTATCAATAAACTAAATTATATTAATAAACTTGTAACTTGTTTTATTTTATTTAAATGAAACTATGTACTTTATTTGTTTTCTGATTTTTTATTTATATATGTGTATCTTTCCAGAAAGTGAAACGGATGAAGACATCCAGTGGCGCCAAACTGTACTGAACCTTGGCATTTAGTGACAGAGAAGTGGCATAGTACAGCTAAGAAAAGATTTAAAGAAATAGAAACTACGGAAATGACCATTGATGCATACATAAATAAATATTTCATTTTATTTGACTTTTGTATAAGAAGTAATAAAGATATGCGCTGATTAAGATTATGACAAGATTTTGAATGATTGTGATGATTATAAAATAAATGTTATTTTTCTATTTACCTACTTAATACTTTTTATTATTCCAGGAAACCTCAAACTACATAATGGAGCCGAAGCACGTGGGACGTCCTAATAACGAAAATGCCGTTAATCTTAATTTCTTTGATTTATTTTAAGTTAAAACTAGATAATCGAAGACAAGTAGAGTTTATAATAAAAACGGGCATTTTTCATTAAAAGGCGTCACACTTACTGAAGGCTCTTTAGAGTTTAGATGGAGCGCTCGCAATCCAGTGTACTGGCAACACCAAAAATGGATTTCTATTGGGTTTAATAATTGAGAAAATACAGTTTTGGTTGCTTATACTAAGACGAACAAAATTGTATTTTTGTCCATTAAAAGCCTGAGAGGATCCGTTAGTGCTGCAAGTGCACTAGATTGCAGGCTCCACCTAAGCTAGTAGGTATTAAGTATATACGATACGAAACAGTAGCGGTAACAATACCTAGAATGCTACCATTACAATGTGTATTGTGCATGTTACAAAAACATAAAGTTAACATAACAATACTAAAAAGTTAGTGTTACGATACGAATAGTTAATGTTTACTAGATTGCTTAGTAGTCCATACAATCAGTCCGGTCATCTCTACTACTATGTATGGTTACATTTACATGGGTACTGTAACAGGCGCGTTATTTACCTTGTAGTGAGTATTACATTGCTTGGTCAGTTGCAATAAACATCTAGTTGTCATTAATAAATCTCTGGTAGATATAATAACAGAATGTTTTTTGTAAAGTAAACTCGTGGGTCTTGCTGTCACGACTGCAAACAGAAGTTCTAGTTGCAGTAGGGTTTTTTCTTGTATTGGTAGCCAGATTTTTCTCTGCGTGTATGTATAAATATATATTTATAACACCCGACTCAAAAACAGTGTTGATTTAAGTTTGTCGTGAAGGTCCAAAACTTTGTCAAAAAAACCACATCGAAAAGTAGACTATAATACATATTTAACGTTTTAGTTTTATGGTTGGAAAAAGGCATTCTAGGACAGTAAATCACCAAATGGCAGGTTCCTGTGTCCAACCGAACGTAAATAGGAGTGCTTATGATGAAGATAAATGCTAGTTAGTCAATATATGCTGTTGTTACGACAAAATTAAACTGCACCTACCTATACTTTAACAATTCAATCAATTTCGATTCATTAAATTCTATTGTTGGTTGAATGATATTTACCTACGGCTATTAACAGACCACAAACAAAACATCCGAATCGGAATCTTCTGGTTAAATAGTTTTGAAGAAAAGTTGCTGGGATAATGGATAGCTTTTCGGCTATAAGAACCCTTTATCGTCAAAGGAAACCCCAGAAATTTTGTGTTAATTATGTACCCAACTAATATATACGTTGAACTTAGGGATTAAAGACTATTTTAATTTATTTTTTACATATTTGCCTACATTATCTAATGCAAATACATTATGGCTTCTTTAATGTTAAAGGTGTTTGTGTGTACTTACTGCCAGTACCTAACCGTAAAACTCGAGACAAAATTAGACTTTGAAATGTTCAAAATAATAGTTTCTAAATACAAATTCAACACCTCTACAGAGGTTTTTTTTGTTACAGTTCATAGTAAGGTTTTAACAAGACTGCATTCTTTAGTGTTCTTAAAAAACCATCCCGAAGACTTAAGATTTAAATGGAACCTTTCTAGCTAATCAATCTTAAGTCTACCAAATACTATTGGTGGAGATAGTCTTTTTACACGAGACGCACCGTAACTTGTAGTATTCTTCCACATACGGAACAGAACACATATATTAAATTTGTACTTTAATAATGACTAGCGGCACGCCCCGGCTTTGCACGGGTAATAATTATTCAAATTGTTTCAAAATTATTCGAATTTTTCTCGCCGTAAAAACCATCCTTAAACTACAACGAATATTAAAAAAAAATAAATTGGCTAAATTGGTATAGGCGTTGTTGAGTTATGCGCTTAGCAACACATTTTGCGATTCATTTTTAACCCCCGACAAAAAAAGAGGGGTGTCATTGTTTGACGTGTCTATCTGTCTGGGACATCATAGCTCCCGAACGGATGAAGCGATTTCAACTTAGTTTTTTTTGTTTAAAAGGTGAGTTTGGCGCGAGTGCTCTTAGACGTGTTTCATGAAAATCGGTTGTGCCGTTTAATAATTGTGGGGGTTAGAGTGGGGAAGGAAACCCGAAAATCTGCAAAAATCGCATTGCGTGAACATTACACATTATTATGGTGTTTTACTTTTAAGGAAATTGAAGGATTCGAATCGGGGGTTTTTCTTATATTTTTAATTTAGATTTATTATTTATAAGAAGATTAAGGTAAGAGAAAACATACTATTGATTGCAATGCTCAAATTGGTGTAACCGACAACAAACATAAACTTGGTCCGGGTCAATTGGTGTAACGTTAGTTTTTTGAAGAAAGTTGGTTTTATATTGGTGTATGTGTGGTTATAATTCTTCGTTCAAGCTAAGAATTAGTGTAAGAGCAATGCTGGTTTGCCAAGATACATACACCAACTTAACCTTCTTTGGTCATAGGATAGGAATACAACAATTCGACTTAGGTATCTAAATGGATCACATACCTACTCAGTTACAACATAATTTCGACGGAAGTCTGCAAATTCACAGTTAAAATGTGTAGCGTAACTATATTTTTTAAAAGCTAGAATTCTATTACATATAATGCTATTCGAAAGACCAAAAAAAAAAATTAAAAAAAACTGTATACTCAACTTATTTTACGTGTTTTGGTGGTTAACCCAATTGAACCTGCAACCGACGATAATGTACAATATCTATGCTATATGCTAGGGTTTAGTTCTGGAAATAACTTTTTAATGGGATTAGTTACCTGTTAACGAATTATTAACTACTAACTAAGCGTCAAAATATTATCAAGCGACAATTTTTTTATTTCCGCACACGACCATTCAGTAGGGAGCCGATCCCGCGCGGCAGATTATTTCGTGATCTTAACCCCGCTTATTGTCACAAAACTATAATAGTTAGAGATATGATGTCAGGACGTTTTTTGTAGATAATGATAAGTTCTACAAAGTTGTAATACATCACTTTTTTATTTATTCATTAGTTTTCGCAGCATTCGCGATTAAAGAAAGATTTAAGGTTTAATATTTCAAAAAAATCGCTTATTGTCACAAAACTATAATAGTTAGAGATTATGATGTCAGGACTTTTTTGTAGATAATGATAAGTTCTACAAAGTTGTAATACATCACTTTGTTATATATTCAATAGTTTTCGCAGCATTCGCGATTAAAGAAAGATTTTAGGTTCTTTTTTTTCACCTTGGGTTACATTATCGGAGTTTGGTAAGGAATCATATTATTTTTGAAAACGAAATATAGCCTATGTCACTCAGGGATAGTGTAGCTTTCGAATGGTGAAAGAATTTTTTAAATCGGTGCAGTAGTTTCAGAGCCTATTCGAGACAAACAAACAAACAAACAAACAAACAAACAAACAAAAAATCAAACATTTCCTCTTTATAATATTAGTATAGACTACGATATTTCGAATGGTTTTCAATTAACAAGTTTTTACTTATAATTTTTTTATTTTCTTAATATTTTTTTTGTACGATTAAAAAGAAACTGACAAAGTAAAACAAAGCAAAGTAATATGTTGACAAAAATAGAACTGTACCAAATCTTTGAAAATTTTACCAAAGACAGAGCAAAGAAAATGTTTTTTATCAATTACAGCTTTCCAAATGAATTAAGGGGTTAGAAAAGTTGTGTATCTATTATTTTAAATTAATGTAAGGTGTGAAGTACATAATATTGTAAATTTTAAGTAATAATAATTCTGATGTAAGTGACAATTATCTTTTTGAGAATGAATTATATAAAACATAATTAGTGTAAGGTTTTGTGCTAAACAGGTAAACGTATTTCTTTTCGTTCCATTTTTATCTTAAAACTTGACATGGATATCTATCCAAGTCAAGATTCATTACAAATGTGCTTTTCTTTAATCTTCCGTGATTATTCGAAATTCATAACACGTTTTGGCACCCAGACTTCTTAATTCACGAATATAGAACTAGTCGTGTTGTGTAGTTAGGTCTATTTTCGTTAAATATTATAAATAACAATTTAAGTCGGCCCACGGTGCGTGTCGCACAGCTTTTTCCTTTATTTTTTACGCGTGCCCTCCTCTGAGGGATAAGAGGAATTCTTTTTAAATTGGAAATGTTTTCTAAGAGGATTACGATTTGCAGAGGTGTTCTGTCTTGTTCTGAAATAGCGGTGGCACTTGCTGGATAAAGTAATAATATAATATGTAACATATACAGTAGAGTTTAATAGAAAATTAGGTACGTATATTAAATTGCTTCAGTTTTACTGAGTTTAAAGCACATGATATTCTCCATTTTTAAATATTTTTAATAAGTGATAAACCTCACTTTTTAGGTGAAACTATTTATAAATACTCGGGGCTTCACTCGATAATACAAAGTGCAGAAGAATTTCAATTATTACGAGCAAAGCCCGATTTGAGTAAAATTGGCATGGACATAGCTGTTTTCCCAATAATGTACAAAATACACTTTTTACCGCGGGAAATATTATTATTAACAGCTAGTATGTAACAAGGCGTAGATTAACTTTGTGCTATGCTTTCACGATAGCAATTTTATCATAGCACTAGAGAAAGATTTAACGGAAATTCAGCGGCGTTATAACGAGCCACGTGTTTACGTTACCACGTGTTCCTGAGAAGTGTGTCACATACACAACAGAAGCTCCGATGGATCAACCAACATTAATTCAAAGGTAAGTCAACTTAAAATGTCTATAGAACTACTGGGAGTGAGCTACCGCGTGTAAATTGATGGTTTAGTTCAAAAGAACTGAGAAGAAACCCACCAGATAGAACAGTTCCTGGTGGTAGGCTTCGGCCGCGGCTTGTCACCACCCTCCGGGCTGGGCCAGTGCGTAAAACGATTTTTTGTATTTCGTAATGTTTTTGTTTTTTCTTATTTCATTGAATTAATAAATAAATTATTATTTAAGTTAATTAATAGACACAGTATCTTAAAATAGATTAAAAGATCATAATGGAATTATAATATTTATATATTCTACTATTTCACCCTCTTTTTTGGTCGGGGGTTAAAATTAAAACTTTTACTGTTTATAATATGTACATACATGTGAGCAAATAAGTAAATTCAATTTCCTTCACGCTTTTTGCACTTGCGTCTTTGAAATATATTGAAACCTACATAATACTTATACTAATAGTTACCAGGTTATGTACTACATGATGAACTTTAAAATAGTCCCACTTAAACAGTAACCAATTTTACCTGTATTATATGTATTGATTTGCGTCAAACATGTCAATTTCTTGTACAAACGTACAAGATTTGGCGACACGTGCCACTTTAACATCTCTAACTTCTAATATCTGTGATCAAAAACAATGACCGTGCTCGGCGGACTTTTCTTAAGAAAAAAAATGGATCCTATTCTAAAAAAACGACATGTTTCGAATTCGTGAAATAAAGTACGCACTAAATAAAATTAACCCTGTTAAAAACAGTATCATTACGCTGTTTACAAATCTCGAAAGATAAACAAACCAATAAGATTAAAAGGTATTTTCTTTATTTTAGTAAGTATTACTGTAAATCCCAGACCAACAAGTTAATCAATTTTGTTTTTGAAGATAATTACTTCACCTTTAGATTAAACCCAAAATAAATCTCAGAGGTTTTGCACACAGATTGAACGTGATCTGTCAAGGTTTCCACGGTAGTTTCAGGGTGTAAGAACCAGACATGAAGGTGTTTTTTCCTTTCTACAGCCACGATGGCGTTCAACATGTTATTCTCCCCTTTTTTTATTTCCTCAATTTACAAATTCTATTTTGTATGAACAAACAAGGAGGATTGGATTACTTTTTATCCTACTAATATCATAAATGCGAAAGTTTGTTAGGATGTAAATATGTTTGCTCTGTCACTTAAAAACTACTGAATTAATTTTGATGAAACTTTACAAAAATAAAGGTGACATAACAGAATAATAAAACATAGGCTATAATTTATAATATGCAGTGTGAAATTACCGCAGGAAAACCATAAAACCCGGGCAACAACTGACTGATGACTGATGTGTATATCTGTGTGTGTGTGTTTGTGTGTAGTTATCTTAATATAAATCATTATGATATACATATTATATCATGTTATCACTGAAAATACAAATTTCTTTATCCTTATCAGATAGAATTGCAAAGGGATGCTTTATCGGAATTATCAGGCAACCTTAAGATGAAAAAGAGAAATGGTTTTACAATATAGGCTACGCGGTAACATTACATGATTTGACGGTTTTTAAGATTTAGGATGTTTGGACGGCCCTTGGCCAGAAATGCTATAAACAAAATCAAAATAATTTAAGGTCTAAAACGAAGATTAAAGATCTGCAGAACACAAAAATATTCATTCGAGTGTATTTACAGATATTCGGCTCTTCTCCGCCAGAATGATTGCACATACCAGTGCACAGAGTGCAGCAAATGCTTCAAAGACCCTGACGTATTCATCCTCCACAAACGGACACACACAAAGGACAAATCAGAGAAAGAAAACTATAACATGAACCTCACATTACGTTCCAACCCGATATTAGCAAATTTACTCAATTCCAACTCATACAACTTTGATCCGAACATGCTGTCAATGGAGAACCTATTGATGACCGCTTTGGCTGCAAACATGGATTATCTCAGAAGAGAAAGTAAAACAATGTGACACAGGTGAAATATTACTTTACAAGTAGTACAAACAGTATAAACAGATAAAAGATTTCAAAATTTTATAAAAAAATATTTTATAACGTGTTCAATAAAAAGAAAAAATAATACGTAATTCAATAAAAAATATGGTATCGATATTTTTACACTACAATACCTCTATAATACAATAACACGTTATTGTATTATACAATAAAGTGCACCAAAACAAAACAATAGTTACAAAATTCAGAGCAATACATTATTTAAGAGTGTTTGTAGTAGTGTATTTATTAGACAGTAGGTATGCTGTGCATACTATTATTAGAAGGGTATTTATAGGTTACTAAGTAAAATTACGTAAGACCACTCAAAAAATATATGAATCACTTTTACACAGTTTATTACAAATTAGTGTCTAACCTTAAAACAGTCTCCATCAGCACACCACTACAACACTTTTCACTTTTAGAGGTCTAGTCGCTACGACGCGCAGAAAACAGAATGTCGTGCTGAAGTCGCGAGTCGTTATATTAGGTTAGGTTTGACAACCGGAAACGACTCAGTACTACAGCTAACCATTCACTTAGTTTTAATAAATTAAGCGATACATTTAAAATTAATTAACTATTGTATAAATAATAACATAAATACTGAATATTTATGGTTACATTATATACATTTTATTGTAACAAAATCTTTCCAACCTAATTTATTTTTAAATGATATCGTTTTCCAACTATTTAAAATGATTCATTATCGGAATAAAATAACTTAGTACAATGGATTCATTATAAATTCTGCACTTAAATAATAGTTATCCTTACAGCTCGGCCATCCTGTTGGAGCTAGTCCCTACGCGAGAGAGATCTTAATTGTTAACAAATATTTTTAAATCATATTTTAATGCACAGATCACAATGACAATGCTTTCCTAATTAAACTTAACTAACATGAACTACATCTACCGTGTTAATCTAAATAATTATACAATTTCATTAAAACATGATGAAAAACAATATATTTTTGATCGTTTATCTAAGCCGTTGACTTCAGCGATGAGTTTTGCTAGCTTGGATCTGCAAACGGAGCTACAATGCTCAGTTAATATGCCCATAGACGATCTTACTTCTCCTCATCGCTTGAGCCTAACACCGGTCAAAAGAGAGAGCAAACAATTTAAAAAAATATGTTTAATTTATTTAATTTTATAAAGAAATCAGAAATAACAATTTACAAATTATAAATAATACAAGAATAAGCAAAGAAAAATGTAAATGGAACATGGAGGAAGAATTAAATTCTTGCTACAATTTGATAGGAAGAAATTCAAAACAGATAATATGTCAGGCAAATTTGTTTCCTTGGAAAAGGAATTGCAAAATGCGTCTGGTAAATACCAGCAAGCTATGATAGAGGCTAAAAGACAATTGCCATAAACTTAGTAAATACGTAGACCTAGTCAATAATACATCCATTTATGTGCAAGCTTGTAGCAGCAGCACTCAAACGGACCAGCCAGACACCTCACACTCACACTCTGCCTCTCACGCTGGCGCAGGACAGGAGTTGGCGCTGACTTTGGAACATGAAGTCATTTCTCCTGTGGCGGCGCCTTCGCCTTCTCCGATGTGAGCTGAAGGCTTAGGTTTACCATCTACACAGTCTATGGTAAAGCAGGACACCTGCTGTCAGACCCAGAAAACTGTGATTTATTCAGATAGGATTGGCAACGGAGTGGGCTCACTTTTATATGACCTTTTGACTCAGATTGTGATTAATAACTGCTTTATAAACGCTGCAACTAGTACTATCACGAATTGTATTGATGAGGATGTTAGTTTTGATAAATTGACCACATGAATAGTACAGTTAAGTGATTAAACAAATGTTAAGCGGTTGGATATTTTACAGCTTTTTGAGGTATTGCTTCAAAAATTAGAATGTGGTCTAGGCAAATTGATTATATTATGTGCCTTGCCATACTCAAAGTCATTGAGTATAAAACAAAATAGACATTTAAGTAATATACATTTACTATTTTACAACTTGACATGCCGTCATAGTGACGCTTTATATTTGGACTCTAATATTTTTATAAGTAACAGTTTTTTTTTATGATGAGAGGTATCTTAAGATATTATATCTTTAAAGATATCTTTGTATCTTAACAACCAGAACAAGAATGTTCTTGCTAAATATTAGCATACAATATTTGTGGCACAGTTATAATTATTCTATAGCAAAGTTTTCTGACGAGCCCTATATCTTTAGCTAGTTATTCTGCTAATGAGGGCGTAAATTTAACAAAGTTAGCTGACCATAATTTAGACTGACTTTGCAAACTTGCAGTTACCTGTAGTCCACCAAATTATCCAAGGTTTACCCAGCAAAATTCTGAAATTAGAATTATTTTGATATTGTTTTAATGTAGATGTTATGTGCATATCTCAGAACACTGGATCACATGTAATCAGTCAATACCATATTACAGTAATTATTCATGTGCTAGTAGTTTCAAACTAAGTACCGCTATTAGAGGCGGAATTGTTATTCTGGTTAAAAACATTCTTAAATTTAAAGAACGTAAGATATTGCTAAGTGACGTGACGAGACGTGTTGAGTGATGTCTTGTGTGGAACTTAAGCGACATATTTGTGTTTGCGTTTATCGAGCTCCGATTGCGGATCGGGCAACCTTCGAGGATATAAGGAGGATACCAAGGAGGCCTTACTGAAAATATTTACTTGTAATAAAAGTATTATTGTATGTGGAGACATTATTAATAATACTCTTGCAGACAGACTAATTAATTAAATTGTTTTAATATGGTAAATAATTTTATGCATAAATAACATATCTACCTCTCAGTCTCCAATAGTAAAATAGTAGTCAAACATTTTAATTCAGACCACTATGGTCAGAGTGTTAAGTTTTATATTGAACGAGGTCATAATGAGTTATTAGAATTTACATACGGACCCATAACCAATAAACCAATGAACGTATTTTATATAAAAGTAGAAATAAATTATATGATCTGTACTCCGAAAGAGAATCTAAACTAAATGATGAAAAATTCATCAGATTATGTCAGGAATTACGGAAAATTGTTTAAACAAGTATGCTACAAAGCAAAATCTAATTTTCCTGAGAATAAAATTATCAACTCTTCAAATAAAGTTAAAGCCACTTGGAAGCTTATCAATAATGATAGGCAGTAACCCGTAGTAAACAGATAAAGTTAAAAATTAATATGAATATCTTAGTCAAAGATCAATCAAAGTCAATGATATTGCCAATGCTTTTGAAAGTTTTTTTTTTTTTATAATATTCCGAAAACTATAACGCAGTTATTAAACTCATCTACTTCTAAGGCTGTGGAACTATTATAGGCATCCGTTGATGCATGAGCTGAAGCCTTTTACTTTACTCATGAAACTGCTGGCTGCATAGTGAAAACATTTAAATATCTCAACATCAAATACAAAAAAAAGGATCTTTGGAATATCTCAATAGGTAATATTATATGTTAATGATATTGCCCCCGAAGGTAGGTCAACTAGTAATGCTGAAACATTATTAATAAAGCACATTTTAGAGCGCAGAATACTATCGACGTGTACTGTGATCTCTCCAAGGCCTTTGATTGTGTCTGAAAATTAAAATTATAAATTAAATTCTTGTTAAAAATAAAGCATTACGGCATTCACAGCAAAGCCCTTGAGCTTCTATATTCCTACTTGACCGATAGAATTAAAATGGTTCAAGTAGGTAATGAAAAATCAGGATCAAAAATTCAATTTAATGGTTCCACAAGAATCAATCTTATTTGCTGATGATACTTCTTTCTTAAAATGATGATATCTTCTTTCGAATAAAAATAATTCGGACGATGTAAGTAACTTACTGTCACAAGTACTAAATTGGTTTACTGTTATTAATTTACTGCTAAACACAGAAAAAAACTAAATGTATTACATTCAAACTCCCTAATGTTACAGAATTTGCTACAAAAATCATATTAAACGATGGAATTCTCGAGCTCGTTGACTCAACAGTGTTCCTAGGTTTACATATTGATTCTGATCTACAGTGGAAACTCCAAATTGCAGACCTTGCAGGTATACTTAATGGAATATATCACAGATGAGGGTACGGCTAGTGGTTTACTTAGCAACTTTCATAGTATTAACACGAGAGGTAAGGAAAAATTGCTAATTCCTACCTTCAGACAAATAAAAAAGAAAAAAAACTAGGCAAATAATTTATGAACTATATTTTTATAGTTAGTTATAAGAACTCCAAAATTTTCCAAAACCCACAGAAAGCTGTAAGACATATTTTCAGTCATTAAACATATTAACGTTGCCGGGGCTCTACATTTTCGAGGTTTCCGTCTTCGTTAAATGTAACCTAAGTTTATTTGAAAAATACCGTCACACACACGCAGTAGACGGGATGAACTGCGCCAGTGCCCTGTTAGAGCAAACACAGCACTAGTGAGCAAAAGTTTTTTAGGAATGGCACCTAAAATTTACAATAAATTACCCAAAAATATAAAAGAGTTACAATTGACAATGTTTAAGAACGAACTCCATAAACTTTTGACCACTAAATGTTATTATCACGTAAATGAGTTTTTGACTGATAAATAAAATTATAATTGAAATTGAATTTAATTGAATCTGACATATAGAATGATTTTACTTATAATTAATTTTCCGTAATTTTATCTGTTTTTCTAAATATTTTCCTTGAATTATTTACATAAAATATTTGCATGCTCTAAATAAACAAAACATGTATGGAACTGTAACAACTGAACATCTATTTGTAATTAAATTGTAACCCATGTTTGCAAATAAACATTATTCTTATTCTTAATTGTAATAACTACAAAATTGTAATAACTGATAAAGCTGTGTTGTTCGATTTGCTTTCTCAACTCAGTATAAAACATTAAAGCGAACTGTCAAGACAATGTTTTTTTCATGATATTTTATTTTTGTTTTAAAATAATTAGTTTTATTAATTTTAAGTTGACCCGTCCATGTAGGCCATGTGCTTCTAAGGAAAAGACAAAGGTTTTAACTCTGACTTTGACTTTGCTGCTAGAGTTGCTTAAACGACGGTGCCTACGCCTAGTCTCACGCCTTACTTCGACACAGCTTGAAGCCCCTCATGGGCAATGATCAGGCTGATAATTTCGAAATATCCTCGTTCTTATAACGGTATCCCCTCGTAATGAATCATCGCCCCTCATGAGCAATGATCGGGTTTATAATTTCGAAATATCCTCGTACTTATAACGACAAAACCCTCGTAATGAATCATTGCCCCTCATGAGCAATGATCGGGTTGATAATTTCGAAATATCATCATTCTTATAACGATGTCGTTGATCCTGGTGGTTATTTCAATAAATATTTGTTCCTATAACGACTTTCCATTCCGGCTGAATCACCTCCCACATGGATATGTACGGGGGACCGGGTGATGCCTGGTTCAACTGTCTCGATATGTCTGAAACTCAAAATAAACGATTGTGCTGTTGTTCGATACATGTATAGAGTTTTCTGTATTACTAGTGGGCCGCCCCAGCCTCGCACGGGTTTTTATTCAATTTCTTTCCCCGGCAATTATTCGATTATTTTTTTTCCCGCCTTCTAACCTTCCCTAGGCCTCCACGAACATTAAGACTAAGACAAGAAAAATCCGTTCAGCCGTTTTTGAGTTTTAGTCAGACTAAAGAGCAGCAATTCATTTTTATTCATATAGATTTAATAATATTGAAACTACTATGTTATGTACCATGTTATGTCTAAGTTTTGTAAAACCAAACTATGGAAAAAAAATGATTTTGTATCTTGTATCACACATACGTCTCTCCACATGGATTACTTACACGAAAGTACATACCTGTCTCAAATATGTGATGCACACATGTGACACACACACGTGATGCACACACGCGACACACACATGTGCTACACACATGTGACACACACATGTGACACACATATGTGCTACACACATGTGACACACACATGTGCTACACACATGTGACACACACATGTGCTACACACATGTGACACACACATGTGCTACACACATGTGCTACACACATGTGCTACACACATGTGCTACACACATGCGACCACACATGTGACACACATGCGCCACACTTGTGACACACATGTGACACACACGCGACACACACGTGGCACACATGTGACAAACACGTGACAGACATTTAACCTACATAGACCCACAGACTTATGTAGACATTTGTATAGGTAATTAATTGATCAAAGTCAAGAAATGTATTTTCTTTGCAGCAGAAGTATGCAGACTTAAACAAGTAAACATTAAAATTTATTAAATTTATGAAACTTAAAAATTGTTTAAATTAAGATTAAATGAAATACTAGTGGGAAACGGTTGTATAAAAATGTTCTCTATTTTTATAGCATAAAAGCGAACTTTGTAGATTTGCGACACTGCTGGGAAACCCAAAATCCACAGAATCAATTTCAGAAATGATTTATCCGTTTTAATTCCGGCGTTGGTAGATCCGCAAAAACATTAAAAAAAACCATCACTCAGTAAGATTTGCCATAATTCTACAGCTCACTGGTCAACTCATTTTTCTAGTTATTAACCAGAAAAGTATTTGGAGCTATTGAAATTGCTAATTGATAAATATTATTATAAAATTGACGACTTTTGAAATGATAAATTTTTACCTTTTACTAACATGTAGGTATTTATTTTGATATTAATTTAAAAACTTATTTGGTTATATTTTAGTGACTTGCATGCCATTTATCATAATTTGTACACCGAAATTGGTAATACATGTTGATACCGACACATATATCTTTGACTGTAAACCATACATTTACACATGTTTCTGCAAATAAATGATATTTATCTTATATCTTTATCTAAAAAAAAATATATTAAATGAGAAATAAAATAGATTTTTAGAAATTACGCATTTAAATTTTAACGAATTGCTTTGTCTATGCGCTGCAGGTTTTTGAGAAGCTACACGACCGTACCCCTGTTTTTATAAGACTTAGACTTAAACACAAACTAAAACTTTTACTTGAGTGTTGCTTTGCGTTACGCAGTAAAAGGAATAAGGTATAATAAGTGCTAAGAAATTAGTTATGGCGAATTATTATGTCTTCGAAATACCCCTTTAAAACCCACATAATTCCGCCGCCCACTGGCGTGATGAAATTAAGGTAACCTAGTGTGCAAGTAAACAATGACCTAATAATAGGTTCAACTGTGTTTATATACAAGCAAGATTGAGCAGTCTTACAAAATTATTATTTTTTTGATTAGTTGAACAATTTACGTTTACTTTAGTACTAGAATTGGATTTTCTTTAGCTTGATATCAAGACGACATTGTCAGAGGCAATTTGTAGGCAGGATGCCCAAGTGATTTTTGTTTAATATTTGAGGCTAATTGATATGCAACTTACAATTAGAAACAAGAATTAGTACTTCCTATTTATCAAAGCAAAAGATTAAAATGAACTTGAAATGAAAAAGTAAAAGAAAAAAAAATGCTAATATTATTATATTACATAAGTCATTGGTACACAACTTTTTGTTTGCCATTAATTATGATATAGATGATAAATCTGGACAAAAATCACGAGTGCTATCCCACTTCTGAGCTATTAGAAGGGTATTTATAGGTTACTAAGTAAAATTACGTAAGACCACTCAAAAAATATATGAATCACTTTTACACAGTTTATTACAAATTAGTGTCTAACCTTAAAACAGTCTCCATCAGCACACCACTACAACACTTTTCACTTTTAGAGGTCTAGTCGCTACGACGCGCAGAAAACAGAATGTCGTGCTGAAGTCGCGAGTCGTTATATTAGGTTAGGTTTGACAACCGGAAACGACTCAGTACTACAGCTAACCATTCACTTAGTTTTAATAAATTAAGCGATACATTTAAAATTAATTAACTATTGTATAAATAATAACATAAATACTGAATATTTATGGTTACATTATATACATTTTATTGTAACAAAATCTTTCCAACCTAATTTATTTTTAAATGATATCGTTTTCCAACTATTTAAAATGATTCATTATCGGAATAAAATAACTTAGTACAATGGATTCATTATAAATTCTGCACTTAAATAATAGTTATCCTTACACTATTGTGTCTTGGTAAATGGCAAATCTATTTAAGCATAAATTGCCCTAAAATGTATCATACGATTTATCACAAAATATACATATCCCGTACATTGCTTTAAATGTTATTCAAAATTGACTGGCTCTATTTATTATCCAATATTTAGATTAAATACATAATTAGTAAATAGTTTAACACATAACTAATTCACACTCTTAACCAACAACATATTTATTTGAATAAATATTAATATTATTATGTTGATACAACTTAAACAAATTATTTCGACCAAATTAGGTACCATAAAAACGGTTTTTGTGAGTTAATCTTAAAAGATAGACATATACTATCGCGGACTGTGTTTTAGATCATTAAAAGAGCTATTATTCTTGTTTACAGTCAATTTATTATAATAATAGCTGCCCGGCTTTGTAAGATATTTGTTAACACAGTAATTATAACAATATAGTACTAAGTATCAACAGAACGAAATATCTATTAACCTTTTACAAGTTGTGGCAATAAACAAACTATTTTAAAGGCTGGTTGGCTAACTGACTAGCCTCTGGCAATCCTTGTACTAAAGCCTCCTCCTATGCAAACTCGATCAAATAGTTTGTTTTCAGTTATATAAAATAATCTAAACATCTGATATACATAATTTTTTAGATCGTCCAAGATTTTGAAGCCTGCTCGTAGAATCTGAAGCACCTTCGTTTGGTACATAGCTATTAATATTTGCTGAGGTTACACGGCAAGCTTCTAGAGAAGATCTTGTGGTTGCACTTTCCTCTTGTTTAATGTTTTGCCGAGGCTCAATGACTAATTCTTTGGAAATTTTCTTGTGGAAGCGAAGAGCAGCCGCACCAAGAAACAAATTTCACAAATTGCGATGTTAACATAAACATTATCTCATCTTAAGCACCCCTATTTTCTATGTTTCAAAAAACAACCTGTAAATTTTGTTATACAGTTTTTAGTTCAAATATGGCGTTGGCAAAACATTATGCGGCTCAACATAATGGCTACAAGAACTTTGGGTGCAATATCTGCGAAGTGAAATTCAATAGCAGAAAACTTTGAAGAACTGTTATCATTAGTTTCGAATAATATCCAGCGTAAGAATACATTGTTCAGAGAAGAAGAAAAAAAGTCCGCAAAAACAAGCAACACCTCTAATTCCTATTAAAACTTACATCCCAAACTCAGGTTTAAGGAGTTAGTGGGGATTTTCTTTGGAAACTTATCGTGGCTGTGATAAGGGTACGACTTTAGTACAATGAGAGTACTTTCATTATTACACCCAACTTTATACATCAGACATTTCTTTTGGGTTTCAGGTCATTATCTTATACTAGGTATGTTAGTCTTAACATTAGTCATAATGAAATTAATAATAATACAACTTTTACTTCTATAAAAGTCAAAGTCTTGATTCTTGAAGAAGATTTTAAACATATAATTGGCAAAAATATTCTACAAGCATCTCCTGAAAAGGGGATGATTGGATCTTTTTTCCAAAATCCCCTGCACGTTTGAGGCATTTTAAGAAAAAAATATACATTTTAAGTTTTGTTTATTATAGTTTTTAACACAGACCAGTATACTTTTTGAAATAATTGGTAAAATTATGTAGCGGTTAGGGTGTGTCCATTAAAATATTAGAAATTAACGTAGAAACACGTTTAGATAGAATATGAAAAAAATTCGAATGAAGCATCGGGCGGTGGCAACTTGTATCCATTGTGGTCTCGTAGCGGTGGCACAGTGACTCACTCGAGTAAATAATCCGGACAAAACTAACGTCAACTTTACATTCGCCAGAAAACATCAAAAACTTACTTGTTTTATTCTCGAACGCAACTCGATCACGGCACACTACACTAACCGTGTCTTGGCGAATAACCGGTGTTATGTTTTTTTTCTGTGTACCAATTTTCTTTAAAATAATTAAAAATAAATGAAATTCATTTATTTCGGACAACATTACAAATTAACAATTACATTAAGATGAGGTCCATATCATATTAGTAACAAATAACTTATCTGTCTGAAAATTGTAAAGAAACTCTTGAACATCTAAACAAATAGCTTCAAGTTATGAAACATGACTAATTGTCGGCATTGTGTGGGTTCTTCATTTTTCTATAACAATTTATTTTTGGTAAGGGCTGGGATAGTTGTGTACATTGTGTGAGCATTTAAACTCGATTGAAACAGCGGGGAGCGAAAGGAATAGTAATTATTGGGATAATGCTCTCTCTCTTTCTTTCTTTAATAACTTCAGAGATTACACCATTTTGTGCTGATCCAAGTAATTCAGCATCATCTTCAATTATTAATTTATAATATATAAATGAATTAACTATAACAAAAAAAAATTATTTCTTGATAACTGGAATATTTAACACTGAATTAATTTTTCAAATCGGAACAGTATTTCAAGAGATTAGCGCGTTCAAAAAAAATTTATAACATATACTCTTAGAATCAAATAAAACCATTATCCACCAAAGACATGGTAATGGAGGTTTTGTCTGTTCACGTCCGTAAGGTTAACCGTGTTTTATATATTTTTCCACGGGAACGAAGTATTTTTCCACGGTAAAATTAGCATTATACCTTTCTCGATAATCGGCTATCTGACAATAAAAGGATTGCCCAAACAAATAACCAAACTAACCGTTACGCTTTGAACCTCATATCACGATACTTTCGTTTTATTATTTCGTTTTATACGGAAAAAAAATGTCAACTTCAATTTATTTATTTATTTCACCAAAATTATAACACAAAATCTTTCTTTAATCGCGAATGCTGGGAAAACTATTGAATATATAACAAAGTGATGTATTACAACTTTGTAGAACTTATCAATATCTACAAAAATTGTTATTACATCATATCTCTAACTATTATAGTTTTGTGACAATAGGCGATTTTTTTGAAAAAATAAACCATAATCTTATAAAAAAAATGTTAATCGGGTCAGAAACGAATTTGGGATAAACGGTAAAATTAATAAATAAACAATAATAAAAACGAATATTTATTTAAAATACATGTTTCTTATAAATATTATGTTAGAACAATTAAATCATTTGAAGTTATTTTTTACGGTATTAACAATAATTTTGATATTTTCGATAATATATTTCATATGTACGAGATGCTATGGAAGATTAAAGAAATGGGTGCATCGTCAAATTTATATCGTTCAGAATTAAGTAAAGATTTATTGGATAAAAAACAGTAAGCCGAAAGTGAAATCAACACCTTCCATTGTTTATACCTCTATTATATCACGAGCAATCCCGTAAAAAAATAAAAATGGTTAGAAAAAATATTGGACCAGTGAATATTTCGTAAGCCTACTTTACCATTTCCCTGTGTTAAAATATTATCAATTACATAAAACAGTTTCTATGTAAATACACCATACAAAATAACATCAAAATTGTGATTATAAAAATTTAATACATTTTTAAATTCCTGCTAAATTTGGATTACCGGAAAATATACAGATATGCAGCAAAACAATGGTCTACATAATTTAGTCGGCTAACTATATTGAGCACTAATATTTAAATAATGCTATTGGATAATAAAATCCACGAAAAGTCATCATAACCCTATTAACGTACCCACTGCTAGGACACAGGGATTTCTCTCTTGGCGAGAGAGATAAAATTTTATGTTTATATGCAAAGCACACATTAGTTCCGTAATTTTTTTTTTATATCTATTATATATTGTTCATGTTGGATTTGTACACATTACACAAGGTTTTTCAAAATTGGTATTTAGAGCCGTATGCATGATGTTGGGTAGTGACCGTACCACACTATATGATCAGCTTTCAAGTCTGCTTCTTCCTTTAATCTTTGAATACTTCTTTGTTCTTGAAGATCATAGCCGTTTTTTTTATAGTTTAAATCAAATAGTATAAAAAATAATACTTAAAAAAGTTAATAAATAATAACGTGTCATAAGTTAATTATCATAGTTATACCAAAGTGTCAGTTCCAAAGTTTGAAATCTATATACCTAAATAAAAATGAATTGTTGTTCGTTAGTCTGTTTAAAACTCGAGAACGGCTGTTTAATATTAAAAACTTCTGTGCATATATATTTCTACCTAAAAAATGGACGTAGGTATACCTACGTATGTACGTATACCATGTAAAACTAGTCAGGTACATACATTAAATTAAAACAAAGGTATTAAGAACCTTATTAACTCAGTATAAGTCTAATTTTTGTAGTTTTAATGTCCCAACGGGGCTCATGTAAGGGTAGATATAATATTATACTTAACACCTAAATTGTAACCACATGAAACAACGAATAAATGAATATGAATATAGTCTTTGTAAAATATTGGTGTTCTGTATAATCCGTGTATAGCCCGTCTGTCTATTACTGGACATCTATATTTGTTTATCACTTTTATAAGAAAGTGCAAAGATATGGACGAATTGTTCTAGTATATTTATATAAAACATTTAAGAATTTTGAGACGAAATTTGAAGACTTGGATTTACTTGGATCTCACAACTTTTTACCGCAGAACAACTGAGTTGCGCGACTTGGTATTTTTGACAAGTATTGTTTAAACGTGTTAACTTTGACTGGTATATTTAGTTCGTGATTTTATGTAACTGTAAAATGTTTGTATAGATTTTCTTTAGTAAAAATAATTATACATTTATTTATTGACAGCCTTTTACATTTATAATTGTTAAAAAAAATGAAGTATTTGAATAGGCATTGGTGTAGTCGACATCACTGTTGCTTTAAAACCGTATCCTTGTCAGAAGTATGAATAGCTTATCAAGAAAAATCATAGACAACCGATAAAAAGACATTTATTTTACACTTTTGTTAACCTGAAGATAATAACAGACAAATAATTACATTGGATTAGGTTGTTTTTTTGCTTTTTTACCGACTTTTAATGAAAAAAGGAGGTTATCAATTCGTCGCGTATGTTTTTTTGTAAACTGATAGTAAGTGTTTGTAATATTGATATTAAAGTCTTAT
This sequence comes from Gymnoscelis rufifasciata, assembly GCA_929108375.1. Lineage (NCBI taxonomy): Eukaryota > Metazoa > Arthropoda > Insecta > Lepidoptera > Geometridae > Gymnoscelis > Gymnoscelis rufifasciata. The sequence continues at coordinate 3,328,114 of CAKMYF010000001.1, read as the reverse complement.
CTTGGCAGAATAGGTATTATAATCCCGCGTGGGGACGACCGAATACTACATGCTATGCTTGATGGGCTGTATGATAATCATATATACCATCTACAATATAGCCTTGCAAAAGTGTGTTTTAAAATTTAGTTTCCCAACGATGCCATCGACGCAAAAGAAATTTGGATCAACGCTACACATAAAGAAATTTTTTTTAACAGATAAAAGTGTCGTATGTTCTAAATATTTCACGTCAGATGACAGCTTTGAAAGTTTAAATAATACCAGACGCAGATTATATAGGTCATCAGTGCATACTCTATATTTACATACTTTAGTTAATTTTTTATCCTCCGACCAAAAAAGAGAGTATCATATTGTTTGCTATGCTTATATATAGCGACGTTTATCTATTCAGCTGACTGATACTAACCAAGTTCAGCATCTTTATTTGTAAACGGTTCGACTACCGACAAGAAACGGGACAAAGAACTTAGTGCCATGTATTTAGGAAGCTATGGTGAAACTGGTCCTGGTGCACTATTACTAAGTAGGTATACATGAATAGTTGCATAATGTTTATCTCCAGTTGTTTTTTATTCATCATGGACTAAGTAAAATGATGTTGGAGCACCAAACAGAAACAAGGCACCTCAAACGAAGCCGGAGGCACTTGTATCTAATTAAAACTTTTGTTTTAAGTGCAAAATAGCACTTGAAGAGTTTGCCTAAAAATATCGGGAAAAATTGCCTTTGCCCTTCTTTGAACATCTTATTGTAGCTTTGTTCAATGACCAAAATAATATATGTATTGGTAAGGCAGGGGATTAGGAGGTTTAAAAATTTATTATAGTAATACTAGTTACGTGAAACAAAAAAGAGTATTTTGCAAATTGGCTGTTGTTACCGGATAATTATATACCCGCGTTATAATGGATTTTCCCGCGGAATGACGTTTTCCCGCGGTAAAAAGTAGCCTATGTTATTTTTCAGGCTCTAGAGATTCTGTGTACCAAATTTCATTTAAATCGGTTCAGTAGTTTTCGCGTGAAAGAGTAACAAACATCCATACAAAAAACGCTTGATGATCGTAAAAGGTAGAATCTTTGTCTTTGTCTTCGGGCTAGACTTCGGTCAAGATAGTTGAGCCCGATAGTTGTAAAGATAATAAACCTGAACTAAAAATATTATGGTATATCTTATATATAAAATTCTCGTGTCACAATGTTCGTTCCCGTACTCCTCCGAAACGAATTTATTCTCATGAAATTTTGTGAGCATAATGAGAAGGTCTGAGAATGAATCGGCCAACATCTATTTTTCAAATAATAATAAAAGCATTTATTTTAAGATTTATTCGCGGACACACAGACAATGCGGCGTGGTTTTTTTTTTATTATTTAATAGACGGTCAAAAATTCTTTTTACATATTTTTCAATTTAAAATAAACAAAAAAATATTTTGTGCATAAAGATGCAGTTAGAGTTGTTACTTATCCAAGAACTGACCTGAGGCAATATTGCTAAACTTGATAAAAATCACATTTGTTGTATAGGAGCCACCTATAATGATAATAAGCCTTAGTATCTGTAACAGATGATTTAAGTAGCACTTAGGTGGAGCCTTCATATACATATATTTCCAATAAATAAATAGGAACAAAGAATTTTGGTAAATAAATATGGAAATAAAACACCATGTTTCTTTAAAACAAAATGTATGGCACAGCGATAGTATTATTATGTGTATGGAATTTCAAATGAAGCCATATTCTAGCCGCATAGACAATTTAAATAATGCCCGATTAAAAATACATACATAAAATATAAAATAAAAAAAAGGTGTGTGTGCGATTCACACACGATAGAAGAGAAACTTCAGTAAATCGACGAAAGAATAAGAAGAATAAAAAAAAGTGTGCTATATTCTGTACTTTTAAGTTATTTTCTAACAATTTTCATTGTTTAAACCATTAACCACATTGGATTGTCCCCACTAAATAGATCAAACATAAAAAAAACTTATTAGTCATCAAATGTTAGACAATATTTCATAAGAAATTTCTAAGCCACATTTTTTGTGCCTAGGTAAATAGCCTAATAATGTATTTCTTTTTCGATTTCCTTACCAATCGTTCTTATTATAAGCACGAGAATTATCGTAAATCTACCGGTTTATATATTACATATTATATGGATTCATAATAAAGCTGAGCTTGTTTAGGAGTTATTAAGGTTTAGTCGAAAGTAGCCTGATAATTATTCAATAGAGCAATAAGAGAAGACCATAGATAACCCACACGTATGGATTTTCTGTTAAAAAAATATTGTGTTTCAGTTCTATTCTTTAGTTCCCAAAATGTATTTTTGTATTTTGATTTATTGGAAGGAATATAATAAATTTGTTTTTTTTAATTTTTTTGTGAAATTAATTCCTTAATGCCATACACACACGATAGGAAAGTACATCTACTTACTAAATTTCAACAGACAATATAAGTTCATAAAGTTTCAATGAAAAAGATGTTACTCAGTTGAACGCCATTTTGCGTCCCCAAACAAAATTAATAAATAATTAATGCTGCTGTAAAGTGACATTGTCATTTGTGAAATTGAATTATTGTGTTAATTCAATTAAATTTCTTGTAATTGGAATCTACGCTTGAAGCGTCAGTTTGCCAGTGTCATAGAACAATAAATTACTACGCCAGTGTCAAGTAAAATAAAATCTATTTGGACATGAACTGAACAGGTAAATTTACAAACAATGCTCCGTCATTCGAATTGTTTGTAAATTTACCTGTGCATGACTGCGAAAGTTTGCAAAACTGTGTTGCAGACTGTGTGTAGTAGAATTACATTATATAATCTACAATACTGGTTTGGTGGACCAACAAGGTCAATCTCAAGATGAAGAATCAAGATGGTAATTGGTCTGACCAAAATCACCAAAACGCTATCAAGTCCCACAAGAGTTGTTTATCTTTATATACTTAGTCGCAAAATAAGGCGTAAAAAGGCTTAGTGTGTGTTTTAGTCAATTCAGTTATAACAGCAGTTATGATAGCAATTTTTATGAATACGAGAGTTAATAACTTCAATCTAACGCCATTTTACTAGTCAGTTTTATAGTGCATAGTTCTGATTAGTTCTAATAAATAAGGAAATTTCCTTAAAGTTACTACTTGGTATTAACACAGATGAAAAAAAAAGCACATAATGAACTAAATCTTATTGTATCTGTGCTAGCTATGAGTTATTATTAGTTGAAGATTTTTCCCGTGGTAAATACTAACAAAACATCAAAAACGCAAATAAAGCGAAAAACAAGCCATTTATTTACCTACAATAATAATATAAAATTATCTGGGTGTGGATGAATAATGAAGTGAGGCTTGATTGAAATTGTGAAATAGAATGTTTTTTTTACTCGTGACTTTAGGTGTTAGACTGAAATATTAATTTGTACAAAGTCGAAGACAAAACGTTCATTTCCTTAGGTATATTTTTGTTCGTCCTCATCTTCCTGTTCTGCCGGTTCCTTGAACCAGAACAATGAAGAAATAACATCCGACGCACTCTGCATTTTAAATTCTCAAACAACACGATCGGTCAATATAAAATCAAAATTTAAATACTTAAAGTTGAACTTTGACTTGCAATTTGTTCGGCCCACCTTTACTCTGCAGCTATTTATACCGCAACGCGATCGAGTTTGAATTAATTTGAATGACGTTTGTGTTTAAGAGTTTGAAGTTCCATTATTTCAACGGGAAAATCCGTGAGCAACAAGGAACTGTGAGCAATGTTTATCTGACACACATTGTGAAACAACCGGCATGTTCTGAAAACTTTAAAGAGTTTGACGGACATTTGAGCGCCGAATTACGAAGATAAGGATGAGTACTCCTGTACCCGACAGTATTGAGTAGAACGGGATCGTGGTGTGGTAGAAAGAGTCATCGATAACTTTTTCCATATAAATAATAGGATTATAAAGTATTCTTGTATCAACGGAGTTTACGTCTTATTTATTTACTACTATATTCTTATTTCAAAGACAAATTTAGAAAATCAGGATTGTTTACAAAATAATAGCAAAATCCCATGACTCTTATAATATGGAATTATTTATTTCTGGAGGATAGAACTGTAATAAATGTAACGTTCTATCCAGGGACATGTGATCGCCAATAGGTATAGTAAATATCCCCTTTTAAATCCCCGTTATATGAGAATTCCAGTCCTTTGCCGTGCGAATTATAAAGGTGGATGAGAATCGCTTAGTACGAGTGGAGGGTATATCCACTAAATAAGGATGGTAATTCGCCACTTGCATGCTTTGTATTTATAACTTCCCTTCACGACGAGTCCCTCTTGTTCAGTATCATTCTTGTATTCTCCCTGCTCTTGTCTTGATGTGCCGTCGCTTAGATCAAATCTGCAATAATCGGTTATGTTATAAATTTATTACGGCAATGAAGAATCTAATTCATTTTGTATACAGGGTTGTCTGTTTAAGTATAAAATACTACTAAAATATATTACGATATATGAAATTTTTAATAGCGCAATAATAATTAAAAGTTCTAATCCTGAAATTTAGAGAAGGGACCGGTATTAACCGTTTTTTGTTACAAAGAAACAATCATAGGAGACTCTTCATATTTTTTAAATATATTATTTTATTTGTTTATTTATTTTTTCAATGGAGGATCGATTGAATGTTCATGTAAGGAACAAAAGACTATTGGGCCATCAAAGGTATTAGACCTAGGAATGACAAAAATCGCCATAATCGTTTGCCATTCAAAGATAAATATAATAAAAATTAAATACTCAAAAGAGATTTGACGGCATTATCTAATGGAATAAGTTTTGTTATTATTGCATCTTTGGGTTCCTTATCAATAACCATTGGCTCTACTTTAGCGAATTCCATTGATTTGAATATAACTTGAAGAAAATCAAGCTCAGTGAAATTATTATATAAATAAATAAATATTGATTTATTTATTTGATTTGATTGATCACACAGAGATTGTAAGTAAGAACCCTTTAAAGCAAATTAATAAATAATTTATATTCAGAGATGGATGGATATTCCTGTTTTCAGTTAATTAAGCACTTAATTTTTGTCAGTAATCACTTCCTGGTTTCGCGATTAATTGCGATCCTACTGCAGTAGGTATAGCGTATTATCCAATTACAGACAAATACGAGAAGTTATTGTGCAGTAACTATGACTCGACAAAAGAAAAAAGGTGTGTGTGCGATTCACACACGATAGAAGTGAAACTTCAGTAAATCGACGAAAGAATAAGAAGAATAAAAAAAAGACTCCTTACTATGCTGTTATGTCTTTATGGGAGAGTCGTGTCCTGATTCTGTCTGTAGATTATAGTGGAACAATGTACGGCTGGGGAGAGTGACGTAAAGTGGGTTCAAATATTAACTAGTAGAAGTAAGAGTAGGCCGTACTCGCGAAATAGATATTGAAACATTTATAAAAAAAAAATTTTAGATCGACATTGAATTTTAAATTGAGTTGTTTTTCAAAAAGTATGGAGTTGCTTTGGCAGAGTTAACCTATTTTGAACTTTTGTCGATTAATAGAAAGATCATTAATTATTATTTGGTCTGGGTGTTTAATATGGATAATAAAAAATATCTATATGTATGCCTACTATAAGTTGCATAGAGAATGCATAGGTAACTACACGAATCCTTAAACATCTCACGGGCGTAAGGCTCATAAAGGGTCAAGTACATCTCTAAATTCAAATTAAAATCATTTACCTATTTACTAGAATGTAGGTGAAATATGGTCTTACATTAAATCCAATATGCTCCGTTAACATCCTGCCTTGTATAATCATATACAACCCTTGGATAACCTAAAAGGCCTAGGTTTTCTCCTTAAAGGCACTTAATAAGATTTAACCGCCGTTTGGATAGATGACTTATAAAAAATGTGTAATATTGATTATATCTAGAGATCTACTGGATCGATACTTGTAAAATTTTAGTATATATAACGCATCCTTCTAAGGGCGCCCATAAAACTTACGCTTACCACGTTATTGACGCGTGCGTAGGTTTGGTCGAAACCTTTAAGTTGAGAGAGTGAGAAAATTTGTGTGTTTTACGACGATAAAATATTTTTCCTTTCCTCTAATAACTTATGATCACTGATCAAGTTAAGTAGGTAGGTACCTAATTATTATGATTTAGTACTTCACTACCTCAAAGTATGTAGATAAAACTGTTTTCAGCACTTTATCAAATAAACCATTATACATGATTGACGTTATTATCTTCAAATCAATTTTTAACCTGTTAATCTCATTATCGATCGATTATCCTCATTAATTATAATCAGCTCAATCGTCCCAGCCGTTCTCGAGTTTTAATCAGACTAACGAACAACAATTCATTTTTATTTATATAGAATATAGATAATCTCCGCTATTTCACGGTCACTTTTAACAAAAAAATAAAAAATTAAATAAATAATAATGAAGTACTTCAAACTCATATCAGAAAAAAAATATTGAAAACTATGTTGAATATTGAACTTTCGAGACATAGACAATAACTCAAAGAGTATATACAGAGAAGATGAAGTAAGTACAATTAGGTACCGTAGACGTTTAAGTACGTAAGTACAATTCAGATACATAACCGTAATGTTGTAAGTTTACATTGTATTTGACAATTACTAAAATTTTTTTGCTAATCATTTGACTACAATTCCTTCAACAATATACTAAAACTTATTGGCGCAATAAATTTAAAATATGTAGATGCTGGAAGTTCCTGACTCAGAAGATGCAGAGTGTATGTTCTGTAACAGCCTGTTTTCTCAAGATACTCAAGGAGAGACATGGATCAAATGCCTCATGTGCAGGCTCTGAATGCATGTCGTAAAAAATACTAAAAATAGCAACGGTTTCTTCATATCTTTAATGCTAATATCTGCATTTGTGATATCTTAAACCTTTATACATTTCATGGGCAGTTAAATAATTAATTATTCGGGCTATAAAGGCTGCCAACTCAATTATACTGATTATACTAATTTCCTTAAATCTACAATTTTTATTTTGAGTATTTTTTATATTTAATTACACACTGGTCGTGGTTTAACTAAAACAGTTGTACGTCAACGGATGTCGGTCCCAATATGCCGCATTCATACATAACAAATAGCGACGTCTGTTTGAGACAGTCAAATACCCATTGTGTATGTAACCATTCAACTTAATTATTCTTTCCTGCCCCTTATTTTCCTGGACTCCGTCCTCTCTTATTTATTTATCAACAAAATTACACACACAAACACAAACGCATGAAACATAAATTGAGAACTTTTTATAAATCTTATCTAATTTATAAAATCTAAATCTAATCTAATTTATAAAAAGTGCTAGAACGGTGGGGAGTTATGCCCAGTGCTGACTAATAGGAATATATTATAGGCCTTCCTTATTGTTAAAAACAATTGTTTCATTTTATCTAATTCTTAGTAAAATATCCTAATAACTGGAAATACAATACCTACGACACTTTAAAAATGTAGAATCCAACAGAGAAAGTCTACTATTTTATTTTGATCTTGAAATTTAAATTTTTTAATTTTAACCCAATTTTTTTTAATTAAGAACCCAAGGTCACTCCGAGAAGCCTGCGAAGACCCCAGGAAACTTCTGCGCTTTTGGTCGGAGTTGGGCCACCTTTGAGTCTAAGCCTGCGGACGTGAACAGACAAAACCTCCACAGTTTTTCTATTTCTTTAAATTGTGCCATGAAGATTCAGACTGAAAATGATGTTTAAAATTGACCTTATACCATAATCATCTATAATCACCCTTATTTACGTTCCCAATAATTAATATTATCTTGAGAAAGCAAGTTTTAGATTATCCTTTCTATTCTTGTTGTGTTCTATATTATAATCCTATTGAATTATTTTATGGATAAAGTCAAGGAAAATAACCGGGCTGAGCTGATGAAGTGCCAGTAATAATTGTTTGGCCCCTAGATTCTTTACTAGGTACCGTGATGACAGTACTGAGAGCACTGTGAACTTGTCTAGAAGTGCTTGGAACAACAACATTTGTATGAAAGAACGAACAAAATAAATGATTCTATAGAAATATTTTTCAAATGAGACGCGGTTTGTAAAAACAACCGTGAAATATATTATCTTGCGATATTGATTAATAAATAACCTAATAAAAAATCAATAGCGCAGAATAATATATTTCCTGGTTGTTGCAAATTATGGTAAAAATAACGCCTTATTGTTTAACGGGGTGATTAAACGGTCCCGAATTTTAAATAATTGAACATTTACCATTCTATCCGAAGAACTCGCAAACGACCAATTCGTCGTAGTTTTCATCGATGAAAAGCTTTCAAATGAGGACCTGTCGCAGAAAATCGACGGCGAAACCGCCTTTCCCTATCTCCACGCTAACGTAAAAAAATCCATTTCTTTTTTTCATAAAATATTCTTTTATTTTATGTAATTCACATTAAATAAAATAAAATAACCATCAATTCGGGAGCTATGAGATAGACAGACAAAAGAACAAGAACCAAAAAATAAAAGAACCAGTTTTAAAGCAATTAATAATTTATTCGTGGAAAATTGAGCGCGTATAAACTAAGGCTAACAGAACGAAATCACTTAAATTACAATTCATTTATTGTTTAATACTGGACATAAAATTAAAATAATATTGTTCAGATTCAGTCTTCTTAAAATTAAATTAATAATATGGAATTCTAAGGAATGAAATATAATTAAAATACAGACAAAACATATAAAAATAGTTACCAAAAATGAACTATCCCGTGCACATTACAAAATATAATGTTGTTTTACTTTTAAGTAAATTAAGGCATTGGAATTAGGCCCGAATGGTAAAAACAAAAAGTAAAATTGCGAATATAATAAAAAAATTGCTATTTTTTTTGTTTTACAAATTAAACTCCGAGACCAGTGAGAAATTAAATAAATTTAAAAAATAAAAGTATTGTTGAACTCATTTTTTAAATATAAGTCTGTGTGTAGTCTTGGTCAAAAACCGAGTGTTATATTATCACTATCAAAATGTGGCATAGCTGCATTTCAGTTAAAATATTTTTTGGTGATTTGTTGATGAATATTTTATTATTTGCAATATTTTTTAAGATGACTCAATAAACAAGACTCGTCGTAACTTGATGGTATTGGTCTAGTTCCGCATAACATTAGCGCACCCAAATGACTCATAAAATCACCTATTACTTAGCTATTTTCAATATTATTGAACTTCATACACGTGTTTTATTTTAATATATTCACTTAGCTAAATAAACACAAATAGAAAAAATATAGGAATAAATTATGCATTATATAATTTTTTTTCTTAAAAATCTTTACGTTCAGATTCATATTTATTTTGCTCCCAAATTTAACTAATTAAGTTTTTAACAGAATTGAACATAAGTATTATACTCTAAAAAAGTGAACTAAATAAACAAATTATGGACGAAAACGACGGAAAAGAGTTTACGGAAATAGGATCAATGATTTTGAAAATTGATACGTTGAACCCTTTTTTATTAAATAGTTAAGATGAAGACGCTTCTTAAATTTAACTATGTCATGTGGTTTATTGTTAAACAGGTATTTAAATATGGTTCACTAAGTATAATAGTTGTTATTTAACTCATTTTTATTACTCGTATGTAATGCAATCTCTAGTATTCAGTTTAGATTATTACTTAAGTTATTAAGATTATGAACAAAAGCAACCAAAGAGTTTGTAGACAAGCCTTTTATTGCAAACGGCTTGTTCTTATGAAATAAATTAAAATACGGGATAAGTACGTCGTAATCAATATAACACATCAATATAATATTTTAAAATAGAGCCATCTGACAATGTTTTGTCGAGGGTTAAAAGAAAACACGTGTATATAAAAAACCTCAAAAATAGTAAAATCTATCATCAAAATACTGACAAGTAGTTACTAACGATATGGTACAGAAAAAAGCTTTCACAATAGAAGTAAAATATATAAATATGTGTAAACAACATGTCATGTGCAGCATTTTGAGAATTTTCTAAAATGGCAACAACTAAAGAGCTCAAAACTTCCTGTAATAAATATTTTTTATGGATGATATAACTTTGTTTGATTAACCTACCTACTTTAACTGGATTAAAATAAACTTGCTCTAGTAGGTTTAGGTAGAGGTTTAGGTAAGTTTAATCAAATCGATCACTTCATATTATAAATTATCTAGACAATTAAGTTATTTCATAATTACCTTACAATTTGAGCAGTGATCAATGAACTTTTATAAACTTTTTTTTATGTGTATTTTTGAAAAATAGTTGTTGGCCGATTCTCAGACCTACTCAATATGCTCACAAAATTTCAAGAGAATCGGTCAAGCCGTTTCGGAGGAGTGTATTGTATTGTATTTTATTCGTCGTAGGTAACACTGTACACTTGACTTCGTTCACTCTATTTAACTTAATATAATATTATCTTAATTCAAACAGTATATTACAAAATAATAATAATCAGGGGGTTCAATTCCCGCCGAAGGCAAAGTGTGTGTATGTTCTGCAAATGCAAGCACTTTTCACAGGTCAGGACAGGTCAACAAGATACAAGATACAAAATCATTTAGTTCCATTGTTTGGTTTTTACAAAACTTAGACACGTCGAAAATAAACAACTTAAAATAAATTAAATTAAAAATGTTATTGCAAAAAATATCAAGAAAATAGGTATGACGTTATGTTATATTTATTTCTATAATTCTGATTACCTTTCAAAATCTTCTTTAAATTTTTATACTTTGATTTGATTAATGATCTTCAGTAATGGGTCTACCTCTCTTTCTTGCCTGAGGAGTGTTTTCACTAATTATGCTTGTATCAGAAACACTTTCAGGTAGTAAACTAATTAATAGACATCTTATTTTCGTTTACTCAAACATTTATTATTTTAAATGAGTTCTGCGTAGATATTATCTTCTCTCTTGGCTAGGTAATTAATTATACCAAAACACAGAATTTTCATTGAAAGCGTGCACATTACAAAATAGTATGACTTTTTACTTTTCAGGGACCTTAAATTCTGAAATGGGGTTTTTTTAATGTTAAATTATAGCTGAGCTCATAAGAGCTCGCTTATTTATTTATTTATTTACTATACGACATTTGACGACCTCTGTGGCTCGGTGGGCGAGGGGTTCGATTCCCGCCGGGGACCAGATTTAGTGCGATCTACAATTTCTGGTTTCTGGTCTGGGTATTTTCTATGTATCATATAAGTATTTACAATACCAACCTAATATTTTTAGTATAAATTATTATTATTTTAGTAGGAACCTTTACCTACAACTTGTTTTTAACGCCTTGTCTATGATTTTGTCGGTGGATACAAAATAATCATTATAAACTAGGATTAGAGGAACTTCTTCCATTTTACTTTTTCCATATTACCCCCGACATTAACTCTATATATCTTTTCGTACCAACTTATATGTCATGAAATACCTTTAATAATACATTTAATTAACATGTGGAATTCATTATTACCAGTAGTCAAAGTTCCCATTATTGTAAATAAATTTTGTGGAATATTATAAATCATAACAATCTTGTTTTTGACATTACCGCTTTATAAACAATATGAAATGATTGCAAAAGATAAGATAAACAATTATTTTCACACTTTATATAAATAAACTTAGATAAGATACTGTACGTATGATTGTCGTGGTAAAGACGGGGCTTTAACTAGGTACATTTAAAAATTTTAGTTTAGTAAAACGTGATACGCTTTCATTTACCCCTACTCGAGTAAATTTGCAGATATTCGGTTTTTCTTCCCCACCCATAACCCCTCATAACTTTTATAAAGGTCAACCGATTTCCAGCAAACATATATATGTATAATAAAAATAAATATTGCCAAAAAATCCACCCTAGCCCCGATGGTAAGCTCTAAGCTTGTGTTACGGGTACTAGTCATCAGATATACTTAATATATGTAATAGATAATTATGTATTTCTTTAAATTACCTATATTAAATTAAGAAAGTCCTGTTTGAAATATTACATTTTGTAAATTTCTAAACATTTCTTTTATAAGATTTTTTTTCTGTTTAAAACATAAATATAATTAGCTAAGTATATAGATTGTCCATTGATCCAAGCATAAAGCAATGACTGAGATATTCAACCAAGTTTATTGTAATTTCGTATTGGTGAGTACGGATTCAACGTTTTAAACGTAAACCGTACTAAAGCTGCGGAATTTAAATTTATTTGAATACCGTGATTTATACATAAATATATATATTTATCCAACGTATTGAAGATCCGATGGTTGGAAGTCAGGGTTATTATTATGGAGCACGTCTTATTCTTTAAACTTAAGTTATTTTATAAAAACTATGCTTGTTCTTATGCTACTTATTTATTTATTTAAATGACCGACAGAGGAATGATGTATTTCTGTTTTCTCTATAACAACAAATACCAAAACCACAAAATAATAAAATATTCATAAACTAACAAAAAAACGTGTTTTTTTTAAAGTTAAGTAACGTTGCGAATTTAATTTCAATCGGTTCAGTAGTTTTTGCTTGAAAGAGGAACAGACAGATAGAGTTACTTTCGCATATATTATAAATGCGTATATAATAGTATATTCTTGGTCAACATAAATTTATTTAAGTTGCAGGTGTATACAATTTTAATGAACGGAATATTTTTTATCATGAGTATTAAATAATTGTTAAACTTTGTTTCAAACAAATCAAATTTCAAAGAAGTTTTTTAAATAAATAAGGGCGCCGGACACACAGACAGACAAATTCATAAGGAAGATTTTTTGCCATTTGGCTACGGGACCCTAAACAGTAATATTTTTCATAAGTTTGTTTTAATTTATATCCCCTTTTATTGCAAATTTTTGAAGAGACAAGCGCAGCGATATTTTCCATAGCTTTAGACATAACTGGACCGACGGGTTGACTTATTTTATTAGGGTTATGAGGTTTTAAAACGTATAAAAAATAAGAACAATAATAATGAATTAATCCTGTAGAAAAACCCTGCCTTGCGAATAGACCCGCCTTAGGCATCGAAAAGGTTTATTCCACGCTAACTCAATAATATTATCATCACTATCAGCATCATGAAATTTAAAATCCAGTGAAACCTAGTCTCCATTCTCTAAGAATGACGGCCGCGCCATATCTTCGCCATACGCCAGAGCGGTGTGCCTAAGCTAGGTTTTTCCCGAATAAAGCCGGAACGGGAAGGAATGAAGCACAAAATTCAATTAAAAGCAGTTATATGAGTTTAGAAGCACACACAAATACTACTGATTCTAGCAGCTATTAGAATCAGTTGTATTGGTGTAAAAGGCATTAAAGTTGCTTCCACAATAGCCTTCAACTCTTCATTATCAACTTGAGTCTCAGGCCGTCCACGGGGCTTGTTCTGCAAGTCTTGACAAACAAAGACTTTGTTTTCTGTGTATGCAAAGATCTTAAAAACTACGCAACGGTTTTTAATCCGTTTTTTTATTAGATGCAGTGATTCCAGAGAAAGATTTGAAAGTGAAATGAAAAAAATTTTGAGAAAGTTTGTATTTATTCAGAGATCCGTTCTGATCCTTCGGATACGTGATCCAATCAGGAAGGGTCTACTGAATGTAATTAATTAGGCAAATAGAAAGTTTTATCGAACCGTCCATTCGCCTGGCCAATTTGGCCAAATCTTTTTTTAAAATGTTCGTTGAAGTTCAAGGATGGTTTTTACGGCGAGAAAAATTAGAATTATTGCTGGAAAAACCCTAAAAATAGCCCTTTTCTTTTTCCCATACAAATGATTTTATCCCGGCCCTTGTCAGACTTGCCAACTGCCACATAAATTAAAAATAATTTATTTGATGACAGAATTTAGGTAATTTAGTCGTCTTTATTTGCTGAATGTGGGGGATAGTTGACCAGTCTGAGTTATTTATTAAGTTGTCCAACGCGTGAAACGCGTTTTTATTCGCAGAAGATTTGTATCTGTATTTTCAGAAAGTAAATCTATGTGCATCGAAGCTTCTACTTGTAATTTAACATTCTACATAAAAAAAACATAAAATAAATTTATATTTTGGAAGATATAGCTAAAAATGCACTTGGACGATTTTTTGTACAGAATGAGAAAATTTATGGGAAAAGTTAAATAATGAAGTTTACTGTGATAGCCAATAACCCTATTGGCAATGACCAGATAGATGACTAAAATATATTAGTCATTTGGATTATAAAAATAATTATGCAACACAACTTACGTAACCCAGCAACAACTTACTTTTTAAGATGCCACCACCATCCCTCCTTATTAATATTGAGGAACGACAAGTTTTCAGACACGAAGATCATAGCCATATTATATTCCTTAGGTATATATATATTATATGTATTTATTAATACTTCGTCATTTTATATGTATATAATATACATATTTAAATAAGTTTTATATTTATAGAACTCAACAAAAGCAAGTGAAAAGCAAAGCATTTTTTTACTAATATCATAAGCTTAATTGTTTGTTTACATTGTTTGTTTACATGAACGCAGCTAATTCGACATTCGTAATACCGACGCGAATTGCTTGTAATAAACCTTCTTGTTTTCGCAAGTATTCCAGGAGTACGACTGACAAAATCGTCGTGTTTGTAAATAAATATTTTTTTACCTTTTATTATAAGAACCTGTATAGCTTCAAATAATTTAAATATAGATATTACCGATAAAAATAAATAAATCCTAGAGAAAACCTGAGAACTCACCAGAAATCCCAGGAGATGCAGTGAAAATCCAATGTTTTAAATAATGCGTTTATTAAACACACTCACAAACACTAGATTTATCTTTATTATACCATTGTTAAGCATCGCTCATTATCCTTTAGATGCACAAAGAATCGGACATCGTTAGCTGGAATAATAGACGTAATACCAATAGATGTTGTGTAGAGACTCGGCCGATGAAGTCATAGAAGGAAACGTTTTGGGTTTGACTTTTACCTGTTTCCTGAACATCAAGAAATATAATATTAACAGCTGTCATCAAAAAATATGTTGTCAACACCTTTCAAATGAAGAAGTTTGAACATAACATTTTATCACATAATAACATAACTATGTATCTAAAATCCGAAGCCCATTATAAGTAAAATACTTGTACGGCGTACAAGTGGATACAAAATACATTTCATAATAAATGAATAATTAAAACTGGGCATAAATAAAAGAAGAATAAATAGAGGCGTAGCTAAATGAAAATTTTGGCCTCTTTATTGTCGAGTTAATTGTCTGTTTCACCATCTTCGAGTAAAAAAAGGCAATGCATACAAAGCTATTTATTTTGAACAATCAATAAATTAATTGATAGTAATAACTTAAAGTGTTGTATTACTTAATCTTATCATTATCCACCGTTAATATCCCACTTTTGGGCAAAGGCTTCGTTCCGTTTCAACGTAAATAATGTTCATGTTGTGTAGGTACCTAAAAAACAGGAAAATTACCTAAATATATTAAATTAAATGAAATAAATTTTATTTGAGACACAATACATATATATAGAATAAAAAAATTAAAGAAAGACACTTGAAATTACAGTGTTATTAGTATCAATTACAAAGCAATTTAATCAACTTGGTAACTTGACAATTTAATCAACACAGAAATCTCAATAATAAGCTTTGTTTTCCGTGTACGGGCTCAGTATGCAGTATGTGACGCCCGACAGAAGTGATAATGATAACTCGTCATTTAGCTTTACTTAATAAATTGTACCAACTCATCTTAATATATTATAAATCTCGTGTCACTCGTTTGACCTCAATGGACTCCTAAACCACTTAACCGATTATAATAAAATTCCAAAAAAGTTACTTGTAAGCGTTTGGTGGACTAGTGCCGGTATTGTTCATTACAGTTTTCTCAAATCTGGCCAGACTATTACGGCTGATGTCTATTGTCAGCAATTGCAACCAAAAATACCTACGAATAAAATAGTGCTGACAAGAGTCGATAAATTGTATTTTGTCGATAAACACATGGAGACTTGATTTCGTTGGCTTTTTATACAATAAACAACTTTTATTTATAAGATCTTTCGTCTTCTGAAGCAACATTGTCACTGTCTTCAGCGTTATTAGGTGCCCCCATATTATCATTATCTTCAAAATATCCATCAGATCTGTTGGACGAACGGGTTTCGTTATTTTCAAGTTATATATATTTTTTTTAATATTTCTTAATATTATTAGTCGTAAGTTTAACAAAATTTCTTAAAAGATGATGTTATGAACTTATGACAATAAAACTATTAACTTTTTTTGTATTACGACTGCGTTATAATTAAAAACGATTGTTTAATTCTTATCTACTCCTACTATCCATGACGAATTCTAAACGATCACGTAAAAAAAACTTCCCGGTACTATAAAGTAACATTACTAAGGTTTTTCTTCACGATTTTAATAGATTCCTGCCGAGGGGTCATGTGTTTGTATGTCCTGCAAGCACTTTCTCTGTGGTTTTAATTATGTACCTATAATAAAATAAAAAAAAGGTTTCCTATACAAATTCTTATCCAGCACTTCTTATTCCTGTATTAATAACTTTAGGATTTGCTGTGCTATTGAGTCTACAAATAGTATAATAACGAATTAGGACTTGCAGATGTGTTTATCTAAAATGCATGTTTTTATTTTAAACCCAAATTAAGGAGGTAACGTTTTGAGTTGGTTTTTCTAAATAACGTTATGAAATAATAGAAAGATTTATTAAATAACTTCGTCGGTTTTGGCTAATGATGAATTTTTTTTGTTTGGCGTGTCTGTCTGTCTGTCTGTCGGGATATCCGTTAAATCATAGCTCCCGAAAAGCGATTTCAATTTAGTTTATTTGTACGAAAGGTGACTTTTGCCCGACTGTGTAAGCAAGATAAAATAATAACAAATAAGTAGTTGGTTAAAATAACTTAGTAAGTATATGAATTTTAGCTAACTTAAGTACTAACAATGCAAAAGATAATTTGGCTAACAAGCAAACTAAAACCTACGTTTAAAACTTTTTAATCATTGATTTTTCTAGAAAATTTATGATAGCTTTATTTTATTTCCTTACTTAGTGGATATTGCATCCAGAAAAGTTTTAATGATTTATTTTAATGATTATGATTTTGGATGTTGCCAGAAGGTTTGTGGGTCCATTCATTTTATAACCCGTCCCCTTATTTAGATAATCAATTGACTAACCAAATGTATAACCAATATCTGTCTGTTTTAACCACACATGTATACCCCAATTTTTAATTTATATCAAATAATTTAAATCACAAACACTATTTTAAGATAGTTAAATATTTGAATAGAAGAATCTCTTGTTCATCAAATTTTTTTTTTTTTCAAGTATCTAGGTACATAAATTAATATGATTTGTTAAGGTTTTAGAGTAGTAGTAGTATACCATGACAGAATTTGTATCTTGTTTACTAAAAAGTAATGCTAGATAAGCCTTTATTTGACTAGGTGACAATAATAGATGCACGTCGGCTCCTCATCAACAGCTGATCGTTTTGTTTAATTTATTTGCGGCGACTGATATTTAAAGATGTCTAGGATGATTATTAAAATAATAATATTACTATAGACAAATACTAGCGATATTGGTGAGTGACACCCCTGTCCCTATCCATGCTTTAGTGTCCCTTTTCATACAACCACGTCCTTAGTAATAGCGCACCGGACATAGTCGCAAAACATATTGCAGATATATATACATGTCTCGCTGTAATACATGTTTATGGATTAGCTGATAAAACTATTTTTATTTTTTTATGTAAATACATTATGATACATAGAAACACCTTGCAACCTCCTCTGCTATAGGCGGATGTTCAAAGTTCAAAAAGGACCTTCGCCACCGAGCCACTAGAAGTAATTCAAAAATTAAATAATTATTTCATAAAGATTTACTAATACAAAAGTCTGTGTTTTATACTCAGGCTAGGTTTCATAATTAGGTTACTCAGTAATTAAAAGCTACATATTTATTACTTACCCAGTAAGCAATGAGTTCCGGAGTGGGCTTGAGACATATACATTAAAAAAACATTTTGCTAGAAAGCCTTACGTTACGCGGAATTTCAATAATTTTTAGTCATCAATAGGGTAGACACATACAGAAATGGGTGGTTAGACTCGTGTAGACTAAAGGCTCTCAAGAGAAAAATATTCAGCTTCTTATATCTATGTTTTTAAGATAATTATATGACGTAAAGATTGAAATGGCATATACTCAGTAATACTTTTTTTCTTCATTTTCAATTGGTTTCTTCTTGCTATTTCGATACACCCTGTTTATTTTCCTTCACTTTTGAGAATTTACTGTCCATTAGGGTAAGGACCGACCATATTTTATTCCTGATCCTTTGTTATTATTTCATTAAGCTATTGTTCATTTCGTATGGAATTTGAAGCTTCAATATAAAATTGAAAGATTATTTTTGCTTATTATAATAAATTCTTATCTCATCAAAAGTCGTAGAACAAAAGTTGTTCCTGATGATGATAGGTACCTGGTCACAGAAGGTTGCTGGTCAATAAAAAATAACCCTGTATATATATATATATCATCACCCTATTAACCGTAAAATGAGGCTTAAAAATGTATGTGGTAATACTGCACATAAATATCTTATGTTCTATACTTACTCAGTTTTATTATACTTCACATAAACTTCGCCAATAAATTAAACAATATTTTTTTACATATTTATTTTATATTAATGATAATTCCCCCGATCTTCAAGAAATTATGTGAGGATTTAGTAAAAAATAAATAAGTTAATGTAGTAATTAAAATTTTTATTAACTGTAATTGTTGATAATTGACGAGAACATGCGCTGTGAGCGTTCTTACCCACTATCACGAAAATTTGTGACCGCAGCTAAGGTTAAAGTTTTGCATGAAAGACAGCTGACACAGCCAGTGGAAAACATCACCAAGAGAGAACCACAAACTGATTGATATCACGTAGAATATGCACACTTAACAATAAATATGTATGAGAATTTAAAGAATTCCTGTTTTTCTAAGTTGTCATGTACGAGTTTCGCATCTATTCTATTTTTAATAATCTTTAGGAGCAAATACAATATTGTCAAGAATAAAAATATAAAAACAATATTTCAACGCCTTTTCTTTGAGACGTTTTCGTGTTTTTTACATTTAACACGTGTGATAAATAACGCCCTTTGAGCGAAAGGGAATCCGGTTCCTATTCCGGAACCCGGCAGCGGAACCGTTTCAAGATGAGGCGAATATGTTTATCTTCTTTATTAGAATTTATTATTAATTTATTAGAATGACGATGCAAAAAAAAATATTTGGTAGGTAGGTACATGAACTATGGTACGCTAACAAACTTTTAACTTAAGAATTTTTGCTCACTTTAATTTCTTATATTTTTTATTGAAATAAGCGTTTAAAGTGATAGTTTCATGTCATTACTCAAACAGAATAAGTAATAAATATTACTCAAACGTCCGCCATATTGCCGTACTCTCTTTCCTTGCTAATAAACTCATCAAAATACTTGCAAAAATCATTAAGTTAAGTACTTAACTAACCCAATTTTCAAATAACTTGACCTTATAAAATAGTTGTTAATTGATAACTTGACTCTGGCAAATTGTCGGGTCAGGGAAAAGTTTTCTAAAAAAGTATTAGGATTAGCTGCTATGTCTGACATTCGTTACATATTTAAAGATGTCCTTATACCTTACTAATTCTCAATAAATATCACCTAGGAATAGAATCATGTAAATTGCGGACAAAATAAAATTGTTTAGTCATCTACCCTATTTGCCTCTTTACTGGCAAATGCGCCCAATGGAGTTACGATATTATATGGTTAATTACATATTATATGGTTAAAAAAACTCCTGAGTAGATAACCCTATGTTGATGACATTTGGAATTTTTATTTCACAAAAAAGTGCCAGCATTATATTGAAGATTTACGTTACCAAGTTATAATCCAATCGCTGCATTTATTAGTAGATTAACATAATTTTTAACCATCGATATGTATATCACAGCAATTTTTCCTTTCTGTGTGTAAAATGCAAACGTTTTCTTTTTTGTAATAATTTTTTTGTTATTCTGAGTAAAGTTTTCTACGATTATCGATGAAAATAATATCTGTAAAGCTCTAAACAGTTTAAACTTACATGAAGTAAGAAAAATCAAGGCAAAAACGATGTCATTACCAGCAATGAGGAAGGATTCCTCAACAAGGCCAGAAGTTATATGTTACTGATTGATAATATTTTGTAATATTATACATAATATATTAGTTATAGATATAGATCGAGTATATTTACAGATTTCTTGGTTTTACTTCCCCATTCTCACCCCCATAACTTTTAAACGTTAGAACCAATTTTCATGAAACATGTCTATGAAAGTTCATTCGTGCCCAGTGTGACCGCACCTCCCCCTAACTAATTAATAATTTCGGACGAAACGGCTCGCGAATGCCCTAATGGTTTTGGGATTTTAATAATAATCTTAGCCCATTTAACTGTGTATCGCTGTCAAATAGAAATACTAGTAGAATAACAGATTTTTATACTGCATACTATTCAGTTCAAGTTCAATTCCCAATGACAATTCGCTACGAAATTCTACAAATTTGCTTTTTTTATTTAAAACTAGCTGTGCCCCGCGGTGTTACCCGCGTTATAATGGATTTTCCCGCGGATTGACGTTTTCCCGCGGTAAAAAGTAGCCTATGTTATTTTTCAGGCTCTAGAGATTCTGTGTACCAAATTTCATTTAAATCGGGTTTGTAGTTTTTACGTGAAAGAGTAACAAACATCCATACATCCATTTTTACAAAAAAAAATTACTCTCACAAATTCTAGCCGCTTCACATTCAAGCGAAAATATTTTATTTTTTCCTTTGTACAGGAAATACTTATGTGTAATTTATAACCTTTTTTTAACTTTTTTAAATTTAACGAGTCAAGGCAGCTGTAGTGCGAAAAA
The DNA here is from genome assembly GCA_929108375.1 of Gymnoscelis rufifasciata. NCBI lineage: Eukaryota > Metazoa > Arthropoda > Insecta > Lepidoptera > Geometridae > Gymnoscelis > Gymnoscelis rufifasciata. The sequence goes on along the minus strand of CAKMYF010000001.1, from coordinate 3,306,983 downwards.
ATCATCTGTAATGTATTCGGTATTCCCAATGCCATGTCGAAATAGGCCTTATCTCAAACAACTTGCCAAGGTAAATTAGGCGATAAATCCTTGAAATAGAATAGTAAAGTTATAATATTACTATATAGTTTTGCAATACGTAAAGTCCGTATTGAGAAAACTGGCAATTTCGTTTTCATAACAATGCGAAATATAAATAAATCCAATCCGGACCGGCAAAAAGAAAATTATATGGACATTTATACAATAAGTAGAAGGTACCGAAAAGGAAAAAAGTTACTATCAATTTTTCATTTTGCAAAACAACGTTTGCTGGGGTCAGCTAGTAGCTAATAAAAAAAACTGATTCATTGCAGTGGTGAATAAGTAATAAGCGCTATTTTCTCTCGAGAAAGTTAACTACAATTTGTAAACTCCGACTCGGCACTCAGTATCTCGTAAACCTACGAATACATTTCGTTACTCGCATATTTCATGGCCCAAATACTTAAAAGCTGCTATCTATGTGAATTCCACATGACTTTCAAACACATCATACAGTTCTCAGAACACGCCGGTTTCCTCAAGATTTTTAAAGCTAAAGCACATGCTTTAAGAACATACTCGTACATTTTTAAGAAAAACCAGAGGCAAGAAATATTTTGTCCGGCGGGAAATGAAATAAAATGGGCAACGCCTTGGCGAGAAAAGCTAGTAATTAAATATAATTAAAAAATAACAAGCTGTCAGTCGGCTTTAAAACACAAACGGAGCATGAAAGTTAAGAAGAAACTCTAACAAGGTACCTTTTAACAATAACAGGCAACAACAACTTAACAAAGGTTCGTACAGCGGCTCGGGAAAAAATTTATTGTTTTAGCATACATAACCCCGCCCATACATGATTGTTGAGCTTCGATTAGCTCAAAAATATACCGGAAAACTTTACTAATATTTTACGTGCAATTTCAACGAAATTGTTGCATTGAATAAATTTATTGTCACATTTAAAAAAGCAAATGTACAGACCCAAAGGTCCAAACACAAAGATTTACGAATATGTGGTGAATGAAAGTGAATTATGCTAAAACAACTGAATAAATACAAGGTACAAGAATATTTGTTGGAGCAAGAAAACATTGTAAATAATAAAACTGTGTCTAAATACAGTGGGATGGCGAGTACGTTGTCTCTGCATGTCGCATAATAATATTGTCCTTTTGTTACAGATTTGTACATCTTGCTGCGGGCACAGATATGCGTCGGTGTGTGAAAACACAGAATGTCCAGTGTTTTGGCGGAGAATTACTTGCTGATGGAGACTGTTTTAAGGTTAGACACTAATTTGTAATAAACTGTGTAAAAGTGATTAATATATTTTTGAGTGGTCTTACGTAATTTTACTTAGTAACCTATAAATACCACTTTAACAGGCATGAAGGGCAAGAAGTTATAGACACTCATTCTCATGCTCGAAGAATGACGTGGTATTTTTCATTCTTGCCATGTCATCTCTGAATCTCTTTATATATTGTACACGAGCTTGGCTTTGCATTACCTATTGTTAGCGTCATTTCTTTCTTATCACTATGTACTATTCATTGCTTGGTCAGTTGCACTAAACATCTAGTTGTCATTAATAAATCTCTGGTAGATATAATAACAGAATGTTTTTTGTAAAGTAAACTCGTGGGTCTTGCTGTCACGACCATAGTTTGTTGTTTATATTTCAATAGAGCAGGCAAAAGCTGCTGCTTTCAGACCTAACATTTACCAAGGGGACGACAACCTTTAGCTATAAATATATCTCAAAATAAATATACGTCATCGAGTGGATTAACAAGAAGAATATCATAGATGGTTTGAAAATTTAAAAACTAACATTGCAAATAAAGACAGGGTACCTGATGCCACTATATCTGATGATGAACCTACCAGTTCCGACGAAATTTAACGTAATGACGAAGAGTTTTAGTTATAATATCTTTGTTGTAATTATTTGAAATATTTTCTCCATAATTTTGGTTGATTTTCTCAATAATTTTTTTTTAAGAAGTAACTCTTGTATTTCTTTCATTAATAAGTTAATAATAGATAAATATTGTTTACGCGTTATAATGACGTTTTCTTGAATGCTTTCTTAATGCATCAAATCATTTATTTGCAGAATACATTAATACAAACATGTCAAGAAATATTTATTGAAAATATCTTCAGTAGGTAGTTTAAAAGATTTAAGGCCGAAATTTATGCTTTTTTTACGGACCGATTGAAACAAGTCAAGTGTTCCAATATCTTCGTCCTTGAGTGTATTCAACGGCTATTCCATTTTCGAACTATGTAATGTATTTTAGAAATTTTAAAGTCTGTAAAATCATAATCATTGGCATTTTTAAATTAAATAAAAACTAGGTAATCATATTATTTACGTAAAGGCTTTGCTATAACACTCTATTCGAGTTATTATATAAATTTACCGCGTAACGATGCAAGTCTATCTCATTTCCCTTTCTCCTCTCTAACCAACAGCGCTAACATCTCTCACAGGCGCCGACTTATTTATTCAACAATGATTCTTCATAGTATCAAATCTTGATCATAAACATTGTATAAATATGATGAACCTCTGTACTAAACATTATTATAACTGAGTTTATTATTAGAAATATTTGTAGAGAAGTACCAGCAAAGCTTTTTCTTCTTGAGAAATTTATGTGCGCTTTAAACACGTGCTTGAAACGGTGAAGGTAAACATCGTGAGGCAACCGGCATGTTCTGAGAACTTTAAGAGAGTTTGAAGTCTTCACAAGCCTAATGGACCGGAATAAAACTGGGTATGTAATTCATGGTAGAAATTGTAATTTAATTAAATATGTATGAACCCAAACCCCATCAGTTGTAAGTTTTCTGTAACTTCATTATGTTTTTCAATAACAAAGTTGCCTTATTTCCAAACTTTTAATTAATACTCACTTTTGCTGTCAGCGACGAAATTTACTTTACGAATTGTCCAAAAAAACAAATCAACTTTGACTTGCTGACTAGCGGCTTGACTACTTTTTGTTTTATAAAATATCGTAATGAACAAAGTAACATGAGTTTGTTCTTCTTGTAATTAAAGCATTTATAGTATTGATGACCAAATCTATAATTCAAACAAATATCTATCGATTATTACATAAAAAAATTTACATACCTAGGTTACTACCCAGTTAGGTACCTATTTAAAGTTTCAATACCAACTTGTTTAATTCGTTACAATTTGAGAAATGAGCTAATCTACAACAGGCTATTGATGAGAATAAAAGTATAACTTTATCAATAGTTAGAAATATAAATATTTAATTACCTGATAATACTCCAAATCCCGTTGTAACAATGTTAGTTTGTTTGTGACGCTTTCACGCGAAAACTACTCAACCGATCATCATGAAACTTTGTACACATATTCTTGGAGGTATTAGAAGTAACATAGGATACTTTTTATCCCGGGAAAATATGTAATTCCGCGGGACAATACATTTAAACGCGGGTTAGGCTTTGAGGTTTGGAGATGTTTAAAAGAAAGACTTGTTGTTGTAGAATGAGAATAGGAATTGGAATTGGAATTGGAATAATAATTTATTTATTTGTGTTTATATATAACATTATTAAATCTTTAAAACATCTGTGAACGGACGAGCGGGTTCACCTTCACCGCGACTCGTCGACGCTACTTATATGATTACATTGTAATTTTAAGGTAAAAACATATATTATAAAATTTTATACAAAAATAATATTAATGTTGTGTGTAACTACCTACCTACTAAATTTTTTATGATTTTTAATAAGTGATAAACCTCACATTGCAGGTGAAACTATTTTTAATTTATTTAAATAAAATAAGATAAAGATAATATATTTTTTTACTAAGGAAACAAAGGTTTTGGAATCGAAGGTTTATTTTTATTACGAGTTTACCTCTATAGTATGATATATTTTGTTGCAGTGACTCAATGGGAGGGCTATCACAAAATAGTCGATGGGTAAAATATAGAGCAATCATCGTCAGTCATTGCTTTATTTAAGTTTTTTGCAGGCGGGCATTTTGGCATACTTAAGTATGTACTTTTTAAAAGTTCAAAAATAATATATTTTATTCAAGAATAAACAGTTTTTATTTATTTCATAGGTGTTAAATTAGAAAGCATACTGATAACATAAAACTAATCATCGCTTATCACAATTTTCATTCAATGACGTCCTTTTTTATTTTTCGCTAAACTTTCAAATTATAAGTTGTAGATATAGTTATGCCTATTGAATAATTGGACGTGCAATGACTGGGGTGTCTGGCCGTCTGTGAGCTTTGGGCACAATCGATCCATTGATCTCTGCATTTTGCAGTCATAAAATTTTGCGTTTTTATTTATATTTTGGGTTTGCCCTACCAGTTTGAAGTATGATCCGAGTCCGCCTTACTCCTTTAGTATCTCCCGGGCTGGGGGCTCTTCTATTATCTGTGAAACATTACGAGAGACATAGGTATATATTTTAATGTTATAATTTGAGACCATAAAGCACAACTAATAATAGTAACAATAATTTATGAATCATGTGATGGATTAATATGACGAAATACTCTTCAACATGTAGAAATTACCTAAAATATGTTTACACGCTGGCGAAGTGCGGGTTGGTGAATGTCACATGTCCTACAAACTCTTTAAAGTTCTCAGAACATGCCGGTTTCCTCACGATGTTTGCTTTCACCGTTAAAGCACTTGTTTAAAACGCGCAATGTCTCAAGAAGAAAAATCCATTTAAGGAAATGACCGCATTGGAATCGGGGGTTTTTCTTAAATTTTAAAATTAGATTTTATTATTTATGTAGATAATGAATTAATGTAACACCATGTGTGATATCGAGATAATAACATTGCGTTACAATCAAACATTTGCATAAGTAATTTGTATTAATATTTATTATAATTAATTTGTTTTGACCATTTTTTCGCTCGCTCATAAAAATAAGTTAATAAAAATACAAAACAATAATTAGCATACAGGTTAACATTAATTTCACCGAACACGTTACACAGTTGATTAAACAATAAAAGTAAACATGAAACCGGGACCACGTTCTCACGGTTGACCATACAAAAACAAGTCCATTGCATACCAAAAGGAAATCGCTAGCATCCGTTTCAAAGCAAATTAAAAACAAGAAACTAAAACCTATGAAATAAGACACAATGTGTGTTCATGATTTTTTTACATATTAACAACGAATAGTAGAGAATATTGAACCTATGTTATTATTGTATTGTACTTATTAGGTGAGTTGCGTGTTATTTCGCTAGTGATTACAATCTTATTTATATTTCGCGACTTTATTTCTGAAGCTGAAAGGATACTGCAGCGCATTCGGTCATTACCAGATCCTAGACAGAGTAAGTAACTTATATAGTTTCATTTATGTTATCAAATATCCAGTCCAGTTATCGAGGAAGGCTATAGGCTATATAACATCACGCTATAACCAATAGGAGCAAATATATAGTGGTAAATGTGTAAAAAACGGGAGAAATTATTTCAAATTTTTTTTTTAAAATCCACTCATTTCTACTGTAATAACCTACAAATAGGAAGTAAAATCAGTAGAGAAAATAAAAGGAATTAGGTTTATTTTAAAAATTTTGTACTTATCATAAATGTAATTTTTGTATTACTTACAATAGCTACGCCGATATTCGCTTATAGTAATCAGCGGGCAACGGTGCTGGTTATGCTTAGAGTATAAGGATGTTTAGTTTTCAGCAGATTGCATGATCGATCAAAGATGATCTATTCTACTAAGCAACGGTCGCGCTGTCGCTAGTTTTTAGACAGAAATTCAATATTTCCCTAAAACTTGTCAGAACGGAATGGTCGCTTGCGCACCAAGTCCACGGCGAATCACTAAAATTCGGTGTAATCCTATTTGATTTCGATTATAATCAAATCTAGAATTGATCACGCCAAGAACAAAAAAAAAATTATATTTAGGTCAAAAGGAGAGTCTTTCCGACCAGTTCCGGACACATTCTATCACAATATGATACACATCTTCTTCTACGTCACACTTGGTATAAAAACTTGTAACTTCTTTAGAGCTAAACTACATTCCTTCAGAAATAAAATTTTAAAAGATACTCTGTCTTGCTTGACATTATTTACCTGATAGGCCAGGCAGACTACCGCATTTAGACTTAAACTTTTACAAAAATTCAAAATTATTGAACTTGTGTCTGTTAATGTAATGTGTAATGTTCTGTGCGAAGCAACGTGTTATGTATACCAAATAAATAATTTAAGAAAAAAAAAATTAAACAGGACGTTTGTATGTTCTTCAATCACTTTTTCCTTGGATCTTTGGATGATTAATATTTAGGTATTATAAAAATATCTATGTAAATTTGTAGACGCAGTCGCCATGGCCGAAATCGTCTAGTTAAAATATATAAAATATATTAAGTATATCAAATGTCTTATATCCGTAACACAAGCTTTAGAGCTTATCACTCTCAAATCACATTATCCGTTTGGAAGGACCAATAAAGTAGCTTTAAGAAACCAACAGACTCAAGATAAATCTAAATTTAAAACTTAAGAAAAACCCCCGATGCCAATAAAAACGCTATATATAGCCTATGTTGACTATTCCAAGGCATTTGATACAATACACCATAACCATCTATGGAAGGCATTAAATATTATTTAATTTAAATGTAATGTAAAACTACTTCAGTTGCATGGTTTGAACACCATCTTTGTGATACAATAAGATTGATAGCTGTACAAATAACAACCACCTTGAAAAATAAAACTGCTTCTTTTTAAGTACACAAACAGTTAGAACCTTTTTTTACAAGTGAGGCTTATTCAAAACTTTGAAATTGTGTTTGTTTTTTAAAATATTTGGGTGGTTAATGTAAATCGTTCGGTTTGAAAAGCTCAGGAAAAGATACCGTTTTCAAATGCAGTGTTGGAAGTCCAATAAAAAATATATACCGACGGATAATATATTTATGTAAGTAGAGGCTTGTTTTACCATCTCCGAGTAAAATAGTCAGTGGTTAAAATATAGAGCAATATCAGTCAGTCACTGACAGTTGTCAATTGGCTATTTTATAAGGAGATTGTGAAACATACCATTCACAATGAATAATATATAGTCGAAATAACTGAGGTCTGTCTGTCTGTCTCTGTATAAATATCTGACTTACCTTTTCCTACATTCAACAGTTATCGTCCTAAATAACTTTATTTACAAAATGACTGTAAACGATCAAATATATTGTAATCTTTATAAATAAAAATGAATTGTTGTTCGTTAGTCTGATTAAAACTCGAGAACGGCTGGGCCGATTGAGCTGATTTTGGTTTTAAAATACAAAAATCTCCATAGTTTGATTTTACAAAACTTAGACACGTCAAAATAAATTACAAAAAAACAAAATAATCATAAGTGCTTAAAGATAAGTAGGAAATAAATTTATGGTATCTGGTCGCTTCGCTTTTTTTACACTAGAGCAAAGAAGCGATTAGAAACTCTAGCTCATTTTTGTATTGAAACTTTACAATCATTATTTGTTAGTCTTGTTTTTGATTTTGTGTTGGAGCAGATTCCGTCCCAAGCAGTTTTGTCCTCAAGGTAATCCGATATATTATAATAAGCTTTTTTACAAAGATTATTTTTTACAATTTTCTTAAATTTAGTAATTGACAACTGTTGCAATTCTTTGGGAATCTTGTTGTAGAAGCGTATACATTGCCCTTTAAATGATACATTAACCTTATGCAGCCTAGTGGTGGGCAAAGCGAGTTTATATTTATTTCTTGTATTTACATTGTGTTTATCACTATTTTTTGTAAACAAATTAATATTTTTATGCGTATACATAATGGCTTCATAAATATATTGACAAATGACGGTCAATATGTTTATTTCTTTGAATTTATCACGTAGCGAATCTCGGGGACCCATATTATAGATAGCACGAACAGCCCTTTTCTGCAGTACAAATATGGTATTTATGCGTCCTACTCCAGCACTCCCCCACAGCAAAATACCGTATGACATAATGCTATGGAAGTAACTAAAGTAGACCAGTCTAGCTGTTGCAATATTAGTTAAAACTCTAATTTTTTTGACTGCGAAAGCAGCAGAACTGAGCCTTTTCGACAATTTATCTATATGAGGGTCCCATTGAAGCTTGCTATCTAAAGTTATACCTAGGAATACAGTATTTTCAACGAGCTCTAAATTGTCGCCCTTTATTTTAATATCTACAGAACCTTGTTTTACATTAGGTAGTGAAAATCGAATACATTTAGTTTTATTTTCATTCAATAATAGATTATTGGATTCAAACCAATGGACTACTTTAGAAATTGCATTATTTACCTTGTCAAAGTTATAAGTGCGACGATCTATTTTAAAAAGAAGTGAAGTATCATCAGCAAATAATACAATTTCATGTTGATCCTGTACAAGATGTGGCAAGTCATTTATGTATATCAAAAAAAGGTAAGGTCCTAATATGGATCCCTGAGGTACACCCATTGACACTAAGGAAAATGTTTGTCGTAGTCCAGGGTAGGTCTAAACGGTGAGCAAAATAAGGAAATATTGCCGGGAACTATTTTTACCCGTGCGACGCCGGGGCGGGCCGCTCGCTCGCGCACTAATGCTACATTTCGTATAATTCAAATAAATAAAATATGTTAGCGATGTTATCTAATTCACGGCTGTTGTGGGGGATATGGCAAGTGTACAATTATTGCGGTAGTCATGTTTCGTTGCCGCTGGTGTTGATCGCGGGAGTGACATCTTATAAACTTAATTTAATGTACATAGACATAAATATATAGATATTTTATATATTGATATTTAATTTAATCTATTGAGTTATTAAAATTTTACATGGCAAAGTTTTAGAATAGATTCAGGTACCTATTTTTTTGGGTAGGTCCTATCTGCTTATCAACAGGAACTAGCATGTAACCGCATTGATATCTTTTCCCATATTAATAGGAAGCATTCCGTTGTAAACTTGTAGCTCGGTTACGCTTTTTAATTGAACTGTCAAAATCAAATAGCAAAGCATATGTCAGTGTCAAAATAATTCGATCAGTTAATTTGTTTTTCAGGAAGGTTCTTGATCATTGAATATGAAATACAGTCGGCACCAGGAGATGTGTCTTTTGATTTAAGGCATTTTTTCAATTCACACAATAAAAACGGGGATTCTAATTGACTATTACAGTGACGTATGACGTTTGAGCTACCAGCTTTACCGCATACACTACATTATCTTATACAAGATTTTTATGCGTTTATCGTCCTCCGAGTGTAAACCAGGAAATTTTTGAATCTACTATGGAAGAAGTACTTCTTAAAATGTTTACCTGCAACAAGTATCTGATTGTCTGTGGTGATTTCAATATAGATGGTGCGGATAAAGACTCTTATTGTGAAGGCCATTGGGGTCATTACGGCTGTGGTCGGTGGCTTAGCTGGTGGAAAGGTTTGTACTATTTTTGTTACAAAATATTATTTGAATTCCCTTGCAACCAAAGGGCTATGGTAATAATATTAATGATTTTTAATAAGTTATGAACCTCATTTTTTCGGTTACTTTATTATTAGTTTTTTGCAGCAAAAGATAAACAACGCAAAAAGCGACGGTATACGTCTTAAACTTTTTCAACAATACGCCTTGCTCCCTAACAAGACGGAAGTCACGTACATAAGGCTTTTTACACTCATACGAGATGTACTCAATATTGATATTCGCAATTTCAAATATAAAATTCATTAACTTACATTAATATATTTTACTAAAAGAAAACAAAACACAATTGTCATTTTTATTTTCATACATAATTCATTTATGTGACATATCAACATTTTAAAAATGCTTTTACGTTTACAAACCGTGGATTAAGTTTTGCTTGAATAGTTTTCTTTATACCTCTATATTCGGATAGTCGCAACGGACTGTATAGATACAAGATACAAGATCATTTATTTCCACCCAGTAATTTCGTTTTCGTCCCCGCAGAGAAACCAAAGCTTTTGCTCCAAAGAGACTCTTCATAATCTACAGTTTAAGGTATCCATTAGTTACCTATATAATAAGTTTCTAAATTGGGGGTTTCGGCACATGCCCAATCGATTGCAAGCATCCATTTTAACGTATCTCAAGCCATTCAAAAGTTACCAAAGAAATGTTACTTTTATGGCACCTTCTATGTATACGAGTATACCAAAAAATAACATTATAGCAATGGATAATTTGAGCCTGTAATAAAAAAAAAACACCTAATACTTACTTATTCTCAAAATTTATTTTTTAATAAACGCATAACTCCATGAATTAAATAAAAAAAAATAAAAAAATTGTTGTAGCTGGATTATCTGCTTGCCCATGTATCGCCATAATATGTTTAGTATAAATAGTATATACAGCAAATTTTATATTACATTTCTCACAGTTAAACACATTCTTCAAACGACTGAGGCTGCAAGTGGACTTGTAGACGATTTTGATTTTTTGCACATAAATATTTGAATTAATAATGTCTAAAGACCTAATAGTGTAGATATATGTGGCCGGCACTACATCAAAAGACTGCGGCTGCAAGTGGACTTGAAGACTATTTTAACTTTTTGCACATAAATTGTTGATTATGTCTAAAGACCTAATAGTATAGACGTTTATAGCCGGCACTATTTCGCTATATATATTTTTATAGGATGTTTAAGTATGTGTTCCGGGTACATGAAATCCATAATCCTCATTACCATTTATATGTACCTACCATATCATATCCACATATAACCAAGCTATAATTCCTTAGCTTTCTACGGAGCCTTAATCTTCAAGCGCAAAGTCCAATTACAAGAAACAGAACTGTACTTAGTTATATGTTCATTAGATCATACTTACTGAAGAGTATTAAATATCCTACTACTATTATAAAGGCGAAAGTTTGTAAGTATGGATGTATGGATGTTTGTTACTCTTTCACGTAAAAACTACTGAATGGATTTGAATGAAACTTGTTACACAGAATCTCTAGAGCCTGAAAAATAACATAGGCTACTTTTTACCGCGGGAAAACGTCATTCCGCGGGAAAATCCATTATAACGCGGGTTAATTGTTCGCTTTATCAAAAAATATGTTCAATAGTGCCATATTTTAGTACTTGGAATTAATGTTAATTAATGCGAATAATAAGGTACCTAATAGGTACTTATTCGTGACAATGATAGCTAGATCAAGGAAAAATTCATCACAAACATCACCGACAGCTTGAAAAAAACTATTATTATTATTAAAATCATTTACCCTGAATTATAAAATGTATCTGTCTGTCTGTGGCACAGACAGACGTAACAAATAGAGTGGTCGCCAAAAAAACTTCACTTAGACTTTGAAGTAGCTCCTGCAAATGCAATAACGACCATTTTTCCGGGCATTATTTTGAAAAAGTGCTATTATCACTTCACTAAAAGCATCTGGAAGAAGGCCAAAGAAATGAAAATTAACCTTTAGTATTTAAACTAGTCTTTAGTGATTATGTATGTGGGTTGGTTGAAATAAAAGAGTTATTGCACTATACTGAATCTATTCATTTAACACGTTACAGGTTATTACAATTATATTATTTATTTAATCCTTACCGCCAATATTTATTTATTTATCTAAGAAGAAGAAGTGGCGGGTCGCAATTTATCTATAAACAATCATACATAATCTCTCAGTATATTTGAGGTTAAGTACCAAAGCCAAACAAAATTGTATATATTCCCAACACAACATACAAACATCTGAATAATACCCTTTAAGTTCTTAATCATATAAGGATTAATGCTGTATTCCTTAAAATCGCTACGTACGCAAGACATTATTTTCGCTACTAAAAATGAGTTATTATGGGATATACCTAGAGTTAGATAACGTTAATAGGGTGATGATGATGATGACCATGTGCAGTTCGATCCAACTTGAGAGATAGGATGGTTTCTACGGCTAAAAATTTCCGGGAAAAATTTATACCCGTGCGTCTTCATGCCCTATCTTAGACCACATCGTCAATTTACATCAAGTGCGATTGTGGTCAAATGAAGGCTTATCCAGCATACAAAAAATGGGTCTTTTACAACTCTCATTGAATAAGATCGCGTTTGTAAACTCCATAAAATTAGGGCGATAGTCTCGTAGCTGCCGCATCAATGTTTAACTCGATGCACGTGTGACAGTCGTCAGTATATTTAGGTCAGCTACTGCGTTGGAATCATCTGAATAAACGACTTCCATATGGGCAGTAATTCTGTCTGGAATGTCCAACGTTTTCCGTCGTACAGGAATGCATTACCCTCTGCTGCGACTTATACCCAATCTACAGTCCCAGCGTTGCCTCCCAGACCTGACATGGGTCATTCTACCCAAAATTATGGCATGAATCAACCATATACTTATGGATGAGGATGAAAATAATGATAATAAGTAAGTAGGCATTGCAAATGTTGGCTGGAATGATCGGCTGAATAGACTGAAGGCCTGTTTCACCATCGCCGAGTAAATTATTCAATGCTGGGGTTGGTTCTTATAATTTTATCCATAGCGCTCCCGTATTACAATTGTGTATTTCTTCAGGAATTGAAGAATCCACCATTGAAAAATCTGTTGATACACTATCAACGATTTACATATAGGCTTTTATTAAAAAAAAATTGATCCTTACAGAAACTCCCAATTATGTGAGTAACCCATGATATAAAAAAAAAAATAACATAAAATCTAAAGATAACCTTTAGCGCCCCATGTCGTGTAAATGTGCCCAACATTTTAAATTTGTGCCTCCAAAGGCTGCAGAGTTATTTATGAAAAACTGATTTTGCTGCACTAACGTTCGCCCAGCACAAATTTGAAAGAAAAAGGGTATATAGGCTGTATTTTAAATATGCAAAAAGATAGCTTAAACTAGTGGCGAGCGTGCTAATGAAATGAACTAAATTAAGTGACACAACGAATGAGGCAAAGACTCAGTGCCTATTCCACCAAACAAATTTACAACTATTTATTCTTTATCATTTTATTCATTTTACGCAATTATAATAATATTTCGACCTTTAATTGACATATTATTACAAAAAGAATTAATTTTCATTCGTTTTATAGTATAAAAACCCAAAAAAAGTAATTATAGAGTTGGTAAGTGAAGCTGAAAATAGAATGCGCCCGAACACATTCCAACGAATACTTTTCTCAAAGTTTTCTCACAAAGAACCCAGCTTTTCTTCTAGTTGAACTCTAGCTGTAGTTCGGCTTAATATTCCGGAGGTTTGGTAAAGGTATGAAAAAAACATAAAAAGGTTTTGTCGCTTAGTTAGTAGTTAATAATTCGTTAACAGGTAACTAATCCCATTCAAAAAGTTATTAATTTAAAGAATTTTTTGATATTGTTTATAATAAAAAGACATCATAACGATTACAATTGGAGCACCAATTTCGAAGAGGACCAAAGTTATATTCCAATTGGAGCACCAATTCTAATGAAAGGTCTACAAATTGGGTTATTTACCTTTAAAAATGTCTAAGAAAATTGAGTTTACGGCCCCTCCGCGCTTAAATTGCGATTCAGGCCATAACTACTTTAATACCTGCTTGGCAAAATACAATAGGGAATAATAAATCCTCCTCCTCCCAATAATTTTTTTTTATGAGGGAGGCTTATGTCCAGCAGTGGGCGTCTAATGGCTGAAATGATGATGAAGATGATGTAAATTAAAAAATTAAATTAAAGTGACAGAGGAAAATGGAAGGAAAAAACATGTTAGCACATCCATCCAAATAAAACACCCTGTATCGTTGATGCCGTAATGGTGTCCGTTATTTTCATATAATTAATTTACGATAATGTCCAGAAATCTGACAATAAATCCGCGATTAGACACATGCCCTTTCACTTGATAGGGTTCAATTTAAGCATCTTCAGCAAGGACTTAATAGACTTTTAGACGTCCTATAGGTATCTTCAGTATCTGGAACTTATCATGAAAACGTGCCGGCTATATTCGGAATATTAGGTTTACCCACTGAAAGAATATACTATTCTAAGGCATCATTCGAAGTAAACCAAATATTCAGAACGACAAAAGCTTCATCAATACAATTTATCGGAAACCTAATAAATACCTTATTTGCATAACTTGCAAATATTATTGTATATTATATTATTATTTTATACTGTTATAGTTGCTCCCATTTAAATTTTATAACAATCAGTATGATTCTTGAGTTTTATTGAAAAAAAGCGCTTATTATATAGATTTTGGTCGAACCCGAGATCAGACTTGATTAGGGATCCCTATATTCCACCAAATCCGTTTATGTAGATAATTGTTGAAGATTTTGCGATATCTTAATATATATAAATCTCTTGCTCTCCATTGTTTTATTAGTATTATAATAATAATCACTAATAAAACAGTGGTTTTATTAAATTTTTTAACTTTTTAAAGTGTTAAAAAAATATATAAACCGTTATGAGGCTTAACATGACTTTATCATGATGATTTAAATAGGCTAAAAAAATAAAACGCTTTTTATCTGCATTGTTTTTAAAGGGAAACTATAAATATATTCGTAATATTGCGTAGAAGGATTTCTCTTTGACTGACTTTTAATTATTTTATGCATGCCTAATCACGTATTGTGCTTCTATGGAAATAATGTTTGACTTTTGACTAAAGATTACAAGAATCAGTCTTCGTACATAATCGCGGAAGATCCCAACACCGCCACATTACTTTAAGCCAGCCGAAGATTTGAATAAATTCGCTTGCAAATAGAAATAGAAGAAAAGACTATTTGTCCGTAAGTAATTAAATAAATAATAATAATAATAATAAATATTTCCGGACTACTCACACAGCATCACCTATCCCCAAACTAAGCAGCATATGGGTGTTAGGTGACTGATATACCGTTAGGGGACGAGAAATTTTATTCATGCGAATGCTATGCGGTTTATCTAACACTTCTAACTGTATCAAATAAACGTTTCATCTTCTATCTATCTTGATATGTTGAGTTTCCTAGTTATGCGACAGGATTATTTATATTACTTCAATAAAGCGTATTACATAAAGTATGTTACAAAATAATATAAATAATATACAGCAATACCTCTTTGCGCGATACTTCGTAGTCTCAACTACGAAGTATCGCTCAAAGAAATTTAAATAAAGCATTGTATTTGTGTCTCATGCAATTGTCTCAAGTTTTTTAACGATATTTGCAGATTGGTTGAATAGAATAGAGATATTATTAGTTTCTTCTTTCAACACTCCTTTTAACCCCCTGCACGAACTTTTACATATGAAAATGAAACCTATGTTTAAGGTATACTGTAGCTATATTTCGACGTGCTCATCACGGCCTCCGTGGCGCAATTGGTTAGCGCGTTCGGCTGTTAACCGAAAGGTTGGTGGTTC
Source organism: Gymnoscelis rufifasciata (assembly GCA_929108375.1). NCBI lineage: Eukaryota > Metazoa > Arthropoda > Insecta > Lepidoptera > Geometridae > Gymnoscelis > Gymnoscelis rufifasciata. The sequence goes on along the minus strand of CAKMYF010000001.1, from coordinate 3,291,468 downwards.
AAGCCCACCCGGGGGCGTCATTTTGCATATGTTATTTCCTTGATATTTTTTGTTTAAGCAATTTAGTTTTATTAATTTTTAGTTGATCTGTCCATATAGGCTATGCGCTTCTAAGGAAATAAACGTTTTGACTTTGATTTTGACAAACCCTTGTAAAGCATCGCACGGGAAAAGGGCTGTTGTTAGCGTTTTTTATTTTTAACCCCCGACTAGAAAAGAGGGGGGTTATAAGTTTGATGTGTACGTCTGTCTGTCTGGGACATCATACATCTGTTATAATCATTTGGAGTTAACAGATAATTGTGACTGTCAAAAAATAACAGACAAATAATTAGCAATAAATAATGTTTTAATTATTGCTGTTGCTAGATGTTTTTTTTCATATTTTCGTATACATTATTGCAAAAATTAAATTTTGTATCTAAATATTAATGATGAAAGACAGATTAAAGAATGCAATAATTGAATAAAGATAATTAAAGGATACTTAACTCTACATTTTAGTCACCGGTATCTTTAAGAACCTTCAAATATAACCTTATAATATTACTTACCTACTTAGCATATTTCTATTGAAAAACTTTAACAAGTAATAGACTATAAAGTGTAGGTACCTACTTGTAAGAAACACGTACCTACCTATAATTTTTTCTAACTTATTTCCTCTTGGTATTTAAAAGTACCTACATATGATTATATATTATAAAATTATAAAAAAATATATACATGGCGATTAGATTCCTGTCCTAATAAAGTTAAAGTTGAACATTTTCCTAGAATTACTGTTCATAGATGACCTTTATATTTATTAAGTGAATAAAAAAAAACTACGCAGCTTGTGAAAACCTATGGCGTAGTATCATTTAGTATCATCAACATAACCCCGGGCGAAGTAAACAGATAACGTTGCATAAGGAAGGAAGCCTAAAACTATGTTTACATATATTGTCTGTTGCAAAACCCTACAAGAGATACAATCATCTACGAAAACAATATGACAAGTGTCTGGACTCTCAAGGGTTTAATGGCGGGAAAATAAAAAAAAACACGGGCAGAGCTGTGGCATGTACTTAAAGCTAATTGAAGAAAAAAACTAAGCAGTCTTAAACTGGTTTTGCATGCGACTTAATGGAACCTACTCATCGAATACAAGGGTATAATTATGGATTTAACAGTTTTCTTCTTTAATCATTGTGCACTTGTAAGTACCTACCTATTACCGTGAGAATAAAGTTGAGAATAACACACTTAAGAAAAATACAATATACAAACTTTCCCAGTAAAATATTTAATGTTTTTAATAAGTGATAAACCTCACTTTGCATGTTAAACTATTTTTTTTTAATTTTACTTACATAAAAAAGCCTTCGTTCGGCATGAGCCTTTGAATTTGTAATGTTCATTGTAATGTTTTAACCTTGAATGTACTAACTTGATCGGTTATTAATCTTAAATTTAATTGATAAAAAGATAACATTCATAAAAGACATCGTATCAAACGAATAACATACAACAAACAGACATCACAAACTCAGACTTTTATTATGATTATATTTAACACCATGACTCTTTGTCCATCCCGCCTGGAAGGATATGTAGGCAGGTTTAAAGTTAGGCTAGATAATTGTTTTTTAGTCTGCCTTGTAGTATTTGTAATAGATATGGACATGTCGTTCTATGTACCGGGTGTTACAAAATTGGTATACAAAGCGGAAGGGGTTCGAAAGATAAGCTCATGACGAGAATATTATTTATTTGGAAGTAATGACTTCAACCATCGTGCGGAGGTAATGCTTCACAAATTTGAATAGAGATTTGAAGTCCCGGGAAAGAATATAGGCTAGTTAAAAATCCTTGATAATGTTTTTTAAATATTGATATTTTTAAGACTGGACAATTTTTGATTGGAAGTTTATTATAAAATTAAATTTTATAAAAAACAACAAACATTTAGAGAGGTATTGTTGTGATGTGACAAACAGAGAATGTTGTGTTACTTTATGTCGCTTGTTTGACGAGAGTGCCGTTGATAAAGAAACTATTTACAATTTTACATACATATATTATATATGTCTTCAAAAAACGTCAATGTAGTGTTCAATAGTTATCATAAATCATAATAAGTATTGGCATATTTACGTTCCCACTGCTGGGACACAGGTACTTTCTCTTAACTAGAGAGATTAGGCCGAAAATCCCTAGATGTGAAGTTTTTACAAAGTAACGGTATTCAGTCACGTGCCAGAAATATGAAACAATATCTCCATTCATTTCTCCTCATCGTGTGATTTTTCTATGAAATTTTGCTGATTCGTTTTTTTAAGTACAGTAAAGTAGTAAAGTATTTAAGCAATTCAGTATTTAAAAGGAGCTTGTAATTTTTCTTTATTTCTTTCTTACGTTTACCGTTACCGAATCCCCCATTGGTAAATTAAAACAAATTCATTTCCCTTGAATCCGCAGAAAGGAGGTCTCATCCCGGGAACAAACGAAAAGTTCTACGGACAGCTCTACGATTCGGTCACGAAGCCTGTTACTAGATCGGCAAACGACCCAAGAGCCAAGCTGACCCGACACTTTACCGAAGATATCCCGGACATCAGCCTGTACGAGATTAGAATGGCCCTAAAGCAGCTCAAAAACAACAAGGCGCCAGGCGAGGATGGAATCACATCGGAGCTTCTGAAAGCGGGTGGATCACCGGCACTTAAAGTCCTTCAGAAGCTCTTCAATTCCATCGGAGATTTTTGTTATATACTTAGTCATTTTTAGCCCCCGACAAAAAAAGGGGGTGTTATAAGATGAAGTGATTGAAATTTAGTTATTTTTGTATGAAAGGTGAGTTTCGCGCGAGTGTTGTTAGACATGTTTGATGAAAATCCTATGTTTGCTTGTTAGAAGTAAAGAAACAATAACGGGTCATAAGTGATCAAATTTATTTCAATACTCGGTTTTATTATAATCAGTTTCTTTTGAGCAACTTATCATAGTCTTGAAATGTTCGTGGAGGTCTAGGGAAGGTTTAAAAGGCGAGAAAAAATCGAATAATTGCCGGGGAAAAAAAATTGAAATTTCGGCCCACAACGATTTTATTTAATACTAGCAGCCCGCCCCGGCGTCGCACGGGTAAAAAAAAACTTCCCGGTAATTTTTAAAGTTTTTTGTTGAAATTAAGTTATGTCAAAGACAATTTTATTTACAATGAAGTACTCTTAACCAACAACATATTTATTTGAATAAAGATTAATATTATTATGTTGATACAACTTAAACAAATTATTTCCATCAAATTAGGTACCATAAAAACGGTTTTTGTGAGTTAATCTTAAAAGAAAGACATATACTATCACGGACTGTTTTTAGATCATTAAAAGAGCTATTATTCTTTAATACTTATTTTTTGTGTATCTTGAACCGTTTTCACGGCGCACGCAACGGAAGGCTTCAAAGATGAAATAATTTCTCCCGTTTTTTACACATTTACCACTATGTATTTGCTCCTATTGGTCGTAGCGTGATGTTATGTAGCCTCCTTCCTCGATAACTGGACTATCCAACACAAAAATAATTATTCAATTCGAACCAGTAGTTTCGGAGATTAGCGCGTTCAAACAAACAAACAAACACACTCTTCAGCTTTATAATATTAGTATAGATTTAGATTTATTATTTTTAAGAAGATTAAGGTAAGAGAAAACATACTATGCAATGCTCAAATTGGTGTAACCGATAACAAACATAAACTTTGTTCGGGTCAATTGGTGAAACGTTAGTTATTTTTGTTTTATATTGGTGTATGTGTGGTTATAATTTTTTGTTCAAGCTAAGAATTAGTGTAAGAGCAATGCTGGTTTACCAAGATACATACACCAACTTAACCTTCTTTGGTCATAGGATAGGAATACAACAATTCGACTTATTTAAATGGATCACATACCTACTCAGTTACAACATAATTACGACGGAAGTCTGCAAATTCACAGTTAAAATGTGTAGCGTAACTGTATTTTTATAAAGCTAGAATTCTATTATTATGCTATTCGAAAGAGCAGAAAAAAACCATAAAAACTGTAAACTCAACTTATTTTACGTGTTTTGGTGGTTAACCCAATTGAACCTGC